>CM075185.1:15908373-17280873 GCA_037577475.1 Chaunax sp. Z400 | reverse complement strand
ATGTCCCTGAGCGTTCGTGCACGTCAGAAGACCATGGCACTGCTCGAACCTCTGTTAGTTTTAGACTTGGATGTGCAGCATTGAAATGCTTTACAGTGTCATGCAGTGTTAGTATATTGTGGAGTTTTACCACATCCTTGGAGGCAGACGGCAGATGGCAGAGACTAATAGTCACAGGCCAGACACCAATAATGGCAACAAATACAGAGGAGAGAGAGAGAGCACCACTCCCAAAGCCATAGACTAACCAGGAAAGAATGAGTGTACACAGAACTGTGGTACTCTTAAATGATACTTCTCTCTCACTTCAATGCGTGGCTGTTTCAGACGGTAAACAAGAGTCTATAGATTTGGTGTTCTGAACAAGCGTATTTAGTCTTTTAATAGTTTTCCTCTATTGTGTTTGGTTTAGTCTGGAGATGGGCTTCCATCATCTGTTTCCAGCAGGTCTGGAGTGGGGAAGCCCCTCTATGTCACTCTCAGGTGTGTGTACATGAGTTCAGTGTGTACATGTGAAGTGGCACAGTTTGCACAGCTGTCTCTCCTTAAGCTGGCTTCTGTCCCTGGACACATTTCCAATGATTTTTCACGCTCTGTCACAGGTTGCAGCCACAGCTATTGTCACCAGAGTGTCATGTTTATGGGATATTTCTGTTTAATTGTTTAACTTCTGTTTGCACCCGATGTCTTCAGCGTGCATACAGGACAAATGAGCTGTTTTCTTGTTGCTGCAGGAAGGAATCAAAGAAAGTTCTGACCAAAAACTTTTTTTAAAATCTGGACAACACACTGGTATTTTCTTGATTGCCTGTCTTTGTTTGTGGGCATCGAGATCAGCTATGTTGTGTTACATGAAGTTTTTAGTTGACTGATTTTCTAGTTTTGCTGTTTCTTCAGAATCCATAGTTTTATTTGTTTGTTTTTTTTAAAACAGAATTTAATGTGTACTTTGTACATTAGTTTTAAGGATCACATTGTAAGCAGTCACGTAAACATAATCAGAGCCAAATTTGTGGTTGCTAAAGTCCTAGTTTTCCTCACTCAAACCACTACATGTCGCAATCTTTGGTAAACTAAATGCAAATTATGTTCTATGTTTGTCACGCTAGCTTCGTCTGCTTTTATATATTTGTCTGGCTCTTCTTTCGGCTTTCAAGACGGTGAAATAAGGAATTACTGTAAAGAGTTTGCCATTATCATCATTGAATTTGCTCTGAGCCTGTAAAGCACCCAGATGGTCCCATGCGTGTCTGAAACCCAGCAGTTTTGCAACACATTGCACATGATGTTATATGCTGTAAAAAAAAAGCCATGTTACTTGTGTTGATGTGTTTGGAGAGACTCTTTGTAATATCCTTTCCTGCTGGCCCTTTTAAAAAAGTAAACATTTACATTTTACAGCTTTACACTGGACATAATACAACCTCAGGCCTTATCAATCCAATAAGTCTTCGCACAAGCACACACAACACATAGTTTTACCTTCTACTCACCTGGTAAAATTCATATGGCTGTTTTCCATAGAAGTTATGCTTCATACAGAAAAATTGCTTTGCATAACTCAACAAGCTACTTTGCAGAAAATAGACAACATTGCTTAATGTGATCGTTCCTATGCAACACTAAAAGGAGACGAGGTCCAGTTCAAGATAGACAGATTGCTTTTCATTACTCCAGATGTAAAAAAACTAAAACATGTAACAATCTATAACATAATAATATAACTATACTGTCAAACAGGGTAAAAGTATTTCACTTTGTAGAACATCTGCTTTGCTGAAACACAAAAACACTTGTTACAATTAACACTCCCTGCTCCCCTGAACCGCACCTACATCCTCTCTCACCTGATACTGAGCATAAACCAAACCCTGTCACCACACCGTCCTTTTATACAGACATTTTGAATGTTTAACTGCTCTGCTTGCAGGCAGCCTTTTGCTGGTCTATGACTGTTTTATGTTTGAATGTAGATATTGGCATGATTGTGTTCAGACTTTTCGCAGTTTGTGACTCCTTAATTGTCATCCATCTCATCTGCTTTTACTGGGCTCATGGCCCTAAAAGCACTCTAAATAATCATGTCTCATTTTGAAATCACTGTGACGCCATGTTTATATCACACACTGTAACTCTGCCTGTGTCTACCCACAGATCTGTGTGGCGCATCTGGGTCAAAGCCCCTGAAACCCCAGAGATCTCTTCCAGGGACGCCTGTTTCTATCACACACTACCCAATTGATCTGCGTACATCCATGGAAGAAAAGTACAAAGAGATTGCCGAGGTACAAATTCAAGCCAGACAGATGATGTCGCTGCTCTGTAAACTCACAGAAACACTATGATTCATGATCACATTAGATCTTTCAGGTAGAGCTCCTCTAAATAATCCCAAACTACAGGCACTATTGATTAGCAACCATGCACCAGTTTCCCAGCAACTCGGATGTTTTAATCAGCTGTTGGTGGCTTTTGTTTGACTCTGGATTTTGCTTGGAGTGTAAATACATGTTGTCAAATTCAGAAATATTTGAATCCTCAAACGTTAATCAATTAACATCTGTACCTTATCTCAATGGCTTTTGCCTGGACCGTATTTTACAGAAGCTTCCAGAATTCGAAAATCTTCCAAAATGAGTTTTAAGATTTTATTTTGTTAATGTACTGAATAAAGTACAGTACATGAAACTGTCTGTCTATAAAATCAAGAATAGTGCTTTAAATGTGTACTGAAACATTGTCAACTATGGAACGTCATCGCTTTCTTATTGAGCATCACAATTCTTGGTTTAGCTCTTATTTGAAGGGTAATATAAGTGTTTTGTGTGACCCTCAGGGCCTGCCATATGTTCATAAGTATATGGAAAGTAACCTTTTTGCCTGTTTTATGACACCATAACTTTCGTTTGTACCAGGAGCTGTTCACTCGCAGCATGGCAGAGAGCGAGATGCGAAGCGCCCCTTACGAGTTCCCAGAGGACAGTCCCATTGAGCAGCTGGAAGAGCGACGACATCGCCTAGAGAGACAAATCAGCCAGGACATTAAGTGAGGAAAATCAAACAGAGCGCACACAGCAATCCAGTTGAAGTACCTCAGATCACCTCAATCAAATAAGGCACTTCACTACCCCCGCCTACAATCACAATCATGCTCTCACCACGCATAACATGCTCAACAGCTTCCAACTCAGTTTGCAGGCGAACTAACCCCAAGCGATTAGCTAACTTGTCTGACCAGCTGTTGGCACCTGTCCGGGTGTTCATCTTCTTTTGCACAAACATTCATAGGGAGGTGTGTTCTGCATTGTTTGCCAGGGTCGACACGATCTGCACCACTAAGCCGATCAATTCGCTGGTTATTTGACAATACTCCTGCAAGCCTGTGTTTATCAATTCTGTTTGTGTCAAAATCCTTGATCTCTTCATGCCTAATATGCATTGTGTGTATATGTATACATGTGTGTGTTACTGTGAGAGAGTGTGCTTGTGCTTATATTTGTTCTCTCTATCTGTGTGCTTAATTTCTTCTCACTGCCTCTGATGCCCATCTGCCACCCTGCCTTGCCCATACTTATCCTGTGCCGCTGCATATCACCCAAAGGCTTGAGCCAGAGATCTTGCTCCGTGCCAAACAGGACTTCATGAAAATCGACAGCGCTCCAGACTTAGAGTGAGTGAGATCTGTTCCAGTTTGTATGTCATGTGTGGGGATTTATCTCGTTGGTTGTTTATTTTCACTCGTTTCATCTTTACTTTGCTTGGTCATAATCTTCTACTAACCTCAGTTTTGTAGTATTTATCAATACTAGATACTTATTAATGTTCAGTTTACAGTATTTAGGAACTCTGGACTCTAATGTAAGTACTAATCACTGACAGTGACTATCAGCATGTGGAGATAGATGACTGACATCTTCCCCCTGCTGGTGACTTGGTGGACATACAGTACAATACCCAAATGGATACCTTGATCTTTTGCTTTTAGTCTCTCTAAAAACAACAAGTGCAGGATTCTAAAGTCTACAACGGCCTATTCTTGATTTGACTTCTCTCTGTAACAGAGATATGGATGCCGTTGATGTCTCGGTGATGACATTTTTACTGTGCCCCTAGAAATTCTTAGAGATCTGGTCATTAGGCAGCTGCAGCTCTGTAAGGTAACTTCTGAATTATTTATTATATAGATAACCTGACACCTTATTAACAGCTACCCCATTTATAGAGTAGGTTTGAAAATCCTGCTTTAAATAGATTACATTTATTTTAAAGATCCTGTTCCTTTTTCCTCCTAATTTCTTCTCAAACAGGATAAGTACATCTTTTTTATTTCATTGATTTTTCAGAAATGAAGCTTTTTAATCATACTTTCACTAAAAATTGTTTCCACTTTGATTCCACTGTAATAAAACATTTGTTCAACAAAAAAACCTTTTTAGTTTTAATTCCTGGGCCATTGTAAATATGACAACTACTACTACTACTACTACTTATGACAACAATAGTCTAATACCCTATACCATGATATCTTCATACCGTGGTACTTTCTGAGAAGGTTATCATAACGTGAAAATCTCATACTGTTGTAACCCTAATTCCACAAGTCGATTAGAGAACTGATGTGTCAATTCAGTCAATTTAATGAAAAGTTCCTTTTTTGTGTGTAAATACATTTTCCTACTTGCCAAACACAACTTTTCAAACATTAAGTGTCTCTAAGTTGTGATGCTTCTCTTACAACTTAATAAAACCCAGAACATCTGAAATCTCCTCATCTTCATTTATTTTTCTCCCTATACCCACATCTCTGTGTGTCGTCATCCATCCTACCTCTACTTTTCTCATTTTTAAGCTCTTCTTTTGTCATTCTGTCTGTATCTTTTAAGGTTAATTAAGGCGAAGAGTGTGGACACTGTTGATGATGGCTTTAAGGAGAGGGAAATGCCAATGGAAAAGGAGTATCAGCGAGTCTCGATATCTGGAGAGGAAAAGTGTGGGGTGAGAACATTTCCATGAGATTTAATGTGTTAATCAGCAATTTGATCTTAAATTCCAGGAAGTTAAATTCCATTCACACCCATTTTTATTACTGTCTATTGATATTTTCCCAGGTGCCCTTCACTGACTTGGTAGATGCTGCAAAATGTGTGGTGAAGGCATTATTCATCCGGGAGAAGTACATAAATCGATCTATGCAGAATTTTTGTAAGACCACAGCTCATGCCCTGCAGGAGCTCCGGATGACACCTCTGGATCTTGGAGTTTATGATGATATACTAGAGACCCCTGGAGATGCTGGTATGACATGCACATAACAAACTATTATACTGTAGCTGAGAAAAAAACGATTGCAAAGTGAAAAAGCCTTTCAATCAATAGGTAAATGGCTAAATACTGTACACTGATATTGAGATAGCAATGAAATGCAGGCTAGTGGGCAAAAACACTGAGCACTAAGGTGCATAACAAACACCCTACAAGTGATATTTATTTACTATTTAGTGTTATTGAGCTTGCTAAATCTAAATCTAGATCAAATAAGAACATGGAGGCCACCCAGTACCAGGAGTCATTTAAAAAAAAAAAGTTTTACATTGATGATACTGTATAAGTTAACTCATATAAATGTCCTATTTTCCAGATGCCCCTGTCCACCCACCTGTTTCAGAAACACACCCATATGACAATCAGGACCCCAACAATATGCCAGCAGACATAGGATATGGTTGCAAGATGGTGGATGGAGTAGTCCATGTCTACACCAAGAACAACAACATGGATAAGTATGCCTGTAGAGTGGCATGTTAATAAAAAAAAAAAAAGGGTGAGGCCATTTGTATGACTTTGATACTGCTCTGCTTTTCAGAAGCACAGAACTGGACCTGCCCTATCCTGACCTGAAGGAGTATATTGGAGATATGAATGTAATGATGGCACTTATTATCAATGGGCCAGTGTGAGCATTTCTTTGATACCATCTTTGTACAAATGCCATTGTTTTGTAGCTCCGTTTTTATCCTAAATGAAATATGTCTGTATGTGCTCTGGATGCCGTTTACAGGAAATCTTTCTGCTACCGCCGCCTACAGTATCTAAGCTCTAAATTCCAAATGCACATCCTCCTGAATGAGATGAAGGAGTTGGCAGCCCAGAAGAAGGTTCCACACAGAGACTTCTACAACATACGAAAGGCATGAGCTGACATATGATGTTTAACAAGACACTCTGAAATGATAAGAGCAGATTGAACTTAACTCTCACATATTCTACTCCATCCAAACTCCAGGTGGACACACACATACATGCATCATCCTGCATGAATCAGAAGCACTTGCTGAGATTCATCAAGAGAGCCATGAAGAAATACCCAGAGGAGATTGTTCACGTTGAGCGCGGCCGTGGTCAGACCCTCAAAGAGGTGTTCGAGTGCATGAACCTGACAGCATTCGACCTGAGTGTAGACACTCTGGACATGCACGCGGTGAGAAAATGAAGAAGCAGCAGTAAACTGTATCTATCCAGAGAGACTGTGTGCAGAGGAAAACTACTTAATGCATTTAGTTCATATATAAATTAGGTTTGACTGTTTCATTTACTCATCAGGACCGTAACACTTTCCATCGGTTTGACAAGTTCAATGCCAAATACAACCCTATTGGAGAATCCATCCTCAGAGAGATCTTCATCAAGACTGACAACCACATCGAAGGAAAATACTTTGCACACATAGTCAAGGTGTGAAATCACTCATATGTGAGTATATAGTGCCTCATCCAAACCATTTACCAATCCCTTCACTAATCAATCAATATCTCCCTGTTGCTACATGTCCAGGAGGTGATGTATGACTTGGAGGAGAGCAAGTACCAGAACTCAGAGCTACGTCTGTCCATTTATGGTCGGTCTCGGGACGAGTGGGATAAGCTGGCTCAGTGGGCTGTTAAACATCGCGTGTACTCTGATAATGTCCGCTGGCTTGTTCAGGTGCCCCGTCTGTTGTGAGTACTCCCCCAGCTTGTTCACCTTTAAGCTGAGATGTGCAACACTAAACCACTAGATTTTACGCTGGTGAGTGGTGTTGGTGCTGGTCACAACACAAGCTGCTTTTCCTCCTCCTTACTCGAGAAAAAAGAGAACAAAGATAGCATAACTAACTCCTTATCTGAAAAATAGGTCATTTTAAATAGCTAGATATCTACATATCTAGATAGCCTCTCGGCTCTACAAAGAAACCTACATTTGAATTAAATTTTAAAAAAACAAAAACAAATGATAAAATCTCTTTGGTTGCTGTGTAATTATCACCTTTCCAGTGATGTGTACCACACAAAGAAGCAGCTGGCTAATTTCCAGGACATGTTGGAGAACGTCTTCATGCCTCTCTTTGAAGTCACAATCAATCCCCAAAGTCATCCTGAGCTGCACCTCTTCCTGGAGCATGTGAGTATCGTGGCACAAGAAATCCAAGCTATCCATATGAGTCACTCTGAAAGAGACTGATTGTTGCTCTGTTGATTTTGTTGTTGTTGCTAGGTGGTGGGCTTCGACAGTGTGGATGATGAGTCTAAACCTGAGCACCACATTTTCAATCTTGACAGTCCGCTGCCAGCCAACTGGACAGAGGAAGACAACCCACCCTACTCCTACTACCTCTACTACACTTATGCCAACATGACTGTGCTCAACCACCTGCGAGGGTATCGGCCAGCTGGATGCATTTAGAATCTATGATGCTTCATGTCAATTCATTTAAACTCATTTACAACTAACACAAAATACACGAGGGTCATGTTGGTTTTGTAATTACATTTTTCTGACAGGCAGCGAGGCTTCCACACTTTTGTGCTGCGACCTCACTGTGGGGAAGCGGGGCCAATCCACCACCTGGTGTCAGGTTTCATGTTATCAGAGAACATCTCCCATGGGCTGCTGCTCAGAAAGGTAAAGGCAGGGTGTGCTTTATTGTCTCCAACAGACTGCTATGGGAATGTCTCGTTTTACCATATCGAATCTGTTGGTGCTGTTCAGACATCTGTGACAAAGATGTACCCTATTTACTGGTTTCTCTGTCTGCATCTCTCATGCTCTCTTTCTCTGATGTCCAACAGGCCCCAGTACTGCAGTATCTTTACTACCTGGCTCAAATTGGCATCGCTATGTCACCACTGAGTAACAACAGCCTGTTCCTCAGCTACCATCGCAACCCACTACCAGAGTACCTGTCCAGAGGCCTCATGGTCTCCCTGTCCACTGATGACCCTCTTCAGTTCCACTTCACCAAGGTCAGTCTGTGTGAATCTGCACATGACATATGCTGTACCTATAAGGTACAAACTGCCAAAAATGATGAGAATGACATGACACTTTCTCTCTCTCTCTCTCTCTCTCTCTCTCTCTCTCTCTCTGTGTGGGCCCAGGAGCCTCTGATGGAGGAGTACAGTATTGCTACCCAGGTGTGGAAATTGAGTTCCTGTGACATGTGTGAGCTGGCAAGAAACAGTGTGCTGATGAGTGGCTTTTCCCACAAGGTAAACCAGCTCTTGTGATTTTTTGGCATTAGGTGGCAAACACTCAGAGGGCTCTTTATCAGATTCACCTGTACAATCTAAGTCAATACAACAACCCTTCTATCAACTCTACCTAAATGAAGTCTATCATGTTCACTTATTGTCGGTAATGTCTGAATTTGTTTGTATGTATTTCTCTCTGTCATCATCGTGGCTGTGAAAATTAAGATTCAATTCCTTGATGTCACCTAATGGAAGCCTATACAGCGAAAAAAGAAGTTGACCAAGATAGTTTCCCTGAGCAACATCCACAGGCAAAGAATTTCCTCCCTGAGATGTACGATGGGAATGACTCTAAAATAGTCCTAGAGAGCCTCACCCTGTTCTCAAGGTGATCCATAAGAATTTCATGGTCAGTGGTGTCAAGCGCAGCACTTATATACAGAGCAATCAGATAACAATCGCAATGTTTTCACTCAGAACACTGTTAAGTTGGTTAAAAACAACTTCTTCAAGTACCTTGCTCAGTAAAGACAGATTTGCTATAGGTCTGTAATGACGGACGACTTCACTGTCAAGGTTTTGCTTTTTCAGTAGAGTTTTTTTTTTTTTTAGTTAAAAACATAAAGCAGTTTTTTAAAAGGTATACAGGGTCAAGGCAACAGGTAGAGAATTTTCTCTCTGATACAAAGTCCAGTACACCACCACTAAGACCTCACAATACTAAGACATATTAAATCAGCAGCACTGTGACAATAAGACAAAATGAACTCTATAGACATGATAAAAGTGAACTTTGTAGCAGAACAGCTGTATTGGACTGCATTAGATTGCACAGGTGTACCTAATTAAGTTGCCACTCAGTGTCCATTTATGTTAACACAGTCTACATTATTCTCTGTTGTGTCCCCAGACCCATTAGTAGGGAAGGGACATATTAAATCCAAAATGAGCTCTGAGCTCCACACTCATGTAGCTTCTCCTACTTCCAGGCCAAACGCTACTGGTTGGGCTTCAATTTTTCTAGGGAAGGCCCCGTGAGCAATGACATCCGCCGTACCAATGTCCCAGATATCCGTGTGGCATACCGCAGCGAGACGCTCTCAGAGGAGCTTCAACTCATCATTCAGGCGGTGCGCACCGTAGAGCTGGACACTATTGACGAGGATGACTCTCTGACCATGGGCCCTCTACCGGGAGGACGCTGAAATCACAGTTGAACGACACCAGAGTGACACCGAAGAGACGTGATGCGATAGTAAAAAGTTGTTTTCTCCTATCTACAGAATAAACACCACCTAGCATGACTATAGAAGTATGCTGCACACTGGCTACACACTTAACACAGCTACCAGAAAGCCAAGGATACACTCTGTCAGAGCTCTTCAGCTTCAAAATATTTTTTGTGTTGAAGTCATTTTTTGGTTGCAAGTGAAGGATTTCAAACTTATTTCGTTGTTTAATTTCCAAATGTATGGAAGATTTCCCCCTGCTCTTCTGTAGCCTCTGCTTCTATTGGTCTCTGTGACATGTTCAGTCTCAGCTGACGGTTAGCAGAGACGACCAGCACCAGGGTTTTCTGTGAAGGAGAGGCAGGGAAACACTCACCAGAGACCGGTTTCTTTGTTAATTAGTCCACAAGTTTGACCCGTCATCATGTCCGCCCAAAGCTATAAAATGATCCCTGTCAGAGATATCGCATAACATGTCCTGTAGTATCTTTGTAGTACATGTGTAGCCTACTGCAGAAACAACCAGCACATCTAAACTTTAGTCACAGCAAACCTGCTCTGAATGTTGCTTATCTTACTAAACGTAATGCATCTACTGTACCATCTTCATTATACAAACTTATGATAAAGGAGTACAGATACAATTTTAGTGAAATATTACACTTAGGTTATTGTTGAAGGTTTTAAGTTACTTAAGGGAGGCTTAAATCTTGAAGATATACAATTGTTGAATCAGAAAGTCACGTAACAAGTGAGGATAGCTCCTCTCTGAGTGTTGCAGGGCTGAATATATATTGGTGTGGTTTCAAATCATTTATTTTCCAAATTGCACACGGAGACCCGTTCCTCCAGTCCTGACTCCAGTCAGGAGAAAACCTGACTTCCTGTGGTTGACAGAAAACATTCCATGAAGCTCGCTGTCCTCTTTAGCTGTCAATGAAATGAATTCCAGTAAACGTTGAATACCTTGTTTTGATGCTATGTTTCTGAGAGATATAAAGGGGAAACGTGTACTGTACCATGAATTTTAACCACAAAACAAGTAAATGTGGATGAATTCAACCACGTCTGAGGAGAATGCCCTCACCCTTACCTCACTGTGACCATGAAGGTCGGTTCCTCCTTATGGCCCTTATTTCACTCATTCCTTCCCCTGTGGACAAACTAGAAAGTCTTTTTTCCTTTGCATGCAGTGCACTCAGTAGATATGCACCAAACCAAGACTTCGCAGTGCCTTTTCATTTTTAGCTTTGGGCAGTGCATGCCCAGTTTTTGTCTTTACCGCCTGCAGTAAGTATTGTATCACTTTTCCTCAGTCACATACAGCAGACCTCTATGCTCTGCCAACATCCACATCAATGGAACCACTTAGCTGCATGCTCGGTGTAAAATAGCTCGTACCTTGGGCTTTGTTCGAAGAAGAAAGTTGATTTGTCTCTAGTTCTCTTACTAGAAGTGCTTTTTTTGCATGCATATTAGCAAGTTGAGAATGAGTTGCTTACAGCAAGCTGTACTGTAAATCATCTTAACTTGTTCAGGGCTGCCGACCAGCATTTGTGTCAGAAATCTGTTGCAGTGAGCAAATAGATTCAAACTCACGGAGAAATGAGCAAACCATGCTGGGACATGGTTAAGACTGTTGCATGGTTCTGTAGCATTTTGTAACTCATCCTAAATCTGATCAAAGCCAGGATCACATTTTGTATTGTACACTCATCGTGTTATCACATCCTGCCACTGGACACTGTCCAACGTCCCATCAAACTGTGAGCATTGTTCCTACACCTAGACGCTACTGTCCAGAAATATTTGATGCCAAGACTGGGAGAGCAAGAAAATGTTGGCCTTCATTGGAAAAACCAACTGTATTGTATTAGTATATCTACATGTTTTCTTTAAAGATGTTAGACAAGACAACCTGTCTTTGTTAAGAATGCTGTAGCTTCTAAGAGTTTAAGGGATGCACTGGGGTTGCGCACTCAACATAGTGAATTTAATGTGTTTGGATTTCCTGTATAAAGTGTATTTTTGTAAAGGTGATAGAGATAAAAGATTTTATATTCACTATATATTGATTTCAAGGTTAACATTTTGTTGCTGTTGATCATTGTGAATTGGCATTATGTGATGACAATAGAGTATTACAATAAGATTGTATTTCCATTAGCGTTTATTATTTGCTCATTTGACATTTTAATGTCTGTTCTGCTGCTTTCATCACAGTCTTGTTTATATTCCTGATTATTCTCTGTTCAGTATTATAGCACACCTACTGCACCTGCGATAGGTATGCATATGATATCGTTTACGGTCAGGATCTGCCTCCATAGTCAGACAAGAACCTCTGTACACTTAACAAACTACTCTGTAACATTTTGTAAGGTAGTGGGAAAAACTGTTCGATGGCAAAGTACCCTGCTGGGATCCATTGTTACACAGAAAATGTGTGGAAACTTTGTGTTTAATCTGTCTATGCCCTCTTCATGGTTTCATGTAATCTAAGTCAACACAGCCCCTACTTGTCTGTTTACTCTCAACATAGGTAGTGCACAGTGTGTCCAGTGTCCGTCAGTACTTACTGTACCATATAGACAAACAAAGTCAAAGCAACAAAATCACATTTGAGAAGCTTGGACCAGTAAATTTTGGTCATTTTTACTTCATAAAATGATTGAAAAGATCAATTGATCATCACATTTTTAAAATTTATTTTCTGGTTGACCAACTTATCCCAGTAAGTAATTGACTCATAAGAGATTTAACAGCTGAGAGACTGAGCAGTAGCACACTGATTATTTGGATGCCAACAGAAAATCATACCAACTATTCAAATATATACTATATTCTCAAATTCATAGTTAAAAATCTTTGTTAGTAAGATGTTCGGATTCATTTATGTTGGTTTACTAACTTACTGTTGCATTAATTATAAGTGTTCCAATGCTCACATTCAAGTATTCATGTGTTCAGATGAGATGTTTCTCATGAATGATCTTTGTTTTTACTGTCTTGTCACTTTTTTTGACACTTTTATTTCTGTGTTTTACTTTGCCTAATTGTATGTCGATTGATCTGTAGCCATATTATTGCCCGAAATGGATTGACAGTGCTAGACAGATGCTTCTGATAAAGTATGTGTAATATCTGAATAACGAAATAAAGCATGTTTGTTCACAAAACCTTTCCATGTGTGCCAGCATAACTTTTATTTACAGGTTACATAATTTACATGCTGTCCACTGTGATTTGGCTTTCATATATGGTGGCATAATTCAGACCAGTGCCCGCCAGTATAGCTTGAGGAATTGTCTAAACACATATTGATTTACTTTTGATCATACAACATAAATGATTGCCAACTCTATTTTCATTCCTCTTCTTTGTTGATGTTCTCTTCCTGCATTATTGGTCCCTCTTACCTGGCAGCCTACGGTGTTGAAACACAAATCAGTCAGAGGGGTTTACACCAGCGTTCATCATTGACAATGATAAATCTCCAGACAGACGATGGAGACAAATGAAGCTGCACTGTGTTCAGTCACTTACAGTCATGGCAGCCTTGACTGCTTGTAACTGGAAGAAGACACGCCCTCCCTCCTCTGGACACACTGTTTTCAGTTCCTCTCTGGTCATCCCCAGGAGCATAGAGCCGCTCAGCACGCCCAGACAGCGTACAGTGCTGCAAGTCATATAGTAATATTGATCTGACAATCAGTGCTGGGGTTCATTCTAGCAGGAAAAGTGTTTCTTAAACAAACAGTATAATGCAAATGCAGGTTTTGTTATCAATTTCATTTGAAAAAACAAACAACTGGTCAAAACTAGCAGCAAAGGCCAATAAATCCTGACTACAAAGCTCCAAACACTGCATTAGCCAACATTTCCCATAATGCAACTAAATAGTGTCTTTCATTAGACCCAGTTTGCATCTCCCTTCACAGAAAGCACAAATGATTTGTGAGTAGTACTACACATGATGAGTAAGGTGAACTTACTTCAACCTCAGTGCTGTGTAATGCAGATTTACACACTTAAACATGGTCTTTTTTTTAAATTCATAAAAGTATTATTGTTACAAGTCAAGCAGGAAAAACAAATCGTTAGTTCAGACTGACATCATCACGCAGTTAATTCACTCATAGATGTACGTTTATCTTAAAGGCTAACAGAAGCATATGACAGTGTATTAGATTGTTCACAAATGTTTACATACAGACACATCTTCATGGGTTTTATCATTTTACATTCATTCACCAAATCTTAATTCCATTACAACAATTGATCAACTGTATATACTTACATTTTACTAAAGCCCTTCTCTTCAAGCCAGGCTTTCACTTCTGCAGGCTTGGACCTCTTTGTTAGCACAGGAGGACCACCAGTTTGCTGATCAAATGGAGCGATCATGAAAATTACACCAATTGTACAAGCAGCTTAACAGTTACAGGGTTGTCATTCAGTTTAAATAAAGCTTCCAAATATACTGAGTCATTATTGTAACTACTCTAACCAATTTTGCATTTTTTCCACCACAGTGCTGACTTTTTCTCACATGTAAATGTAAGCTGAAAGGTCAAAATAACTGAGAAGTGACACATGATCACACACAATCATTTTGTATCAGTACAAATGTTCAATTTAATTATTGAAGTCTCCCACCTGGATGGGCTGATCGTCATCAGCTTCCAGGACATTATTGGGAACAAAGCCCTCCTCCCCTCTGCGGTCCCTCACCTTCCACCACTGCTTTGACATGTCCAGTAGCTGTGGGTGGACGAAGCAACGAGATTGTGTCGTTAGTTAACGGAGAAAAGAACTGAAAAAGTAGTTGGTTCGTGTCACTAACATTCACCTCGACTATTTCTCCTTTTCTGACTGTGAGCTCTCTGTGGTTTCTTGAATTGAAGTCATTTATAACACGCATGTGTCGTGGTTTTGACTCGACTGAGCTGAAAAGTAAATCGAAGGGCATCAAAAACTCTTGAAGTTTAACACATTCACATTACATTGAATTATACTTTGTGTGCTTGTGCATACCGCGCTTTTTCTGGGGAATGTGCTGGTCTCCACTTGGCTGAAGTCTCGCGTTCATCTTCCTCTCTCCGGATTGCCTGTCTTTCTGCATTGGCGAATGCTTGGTTTACCTGGCTGTGTGCAGCTTTTGGACTCTCCTGTCTGCTCACAGGTTCTCTTGCCTCAGGTGCTGCAGACACCTCAGGGGGTTGCCAGCCATCCAAGAACTCCAGAGTGTATGTTGGGATGTCCTCGTCGTCTTCAGGCCATTTGGTGCTGGTAACATTGTCAATATCATAAATGAATATTACCCTCATTGAACCAAAAATTCCAGTGGTTGAAGAAGTACTCAGATCCTTTTCTCAGGTAAAAGTACGAATAAAACAATTTAAAAATAGTTGATGACAAGTTAAAGTCTGGTATTTAAATCCTTGTTAGGTATCAGCAAAATAAACTAACAGCATCAAATGTTCAACTGACACAAGAAGCATTTCACTGTTGTAGCTGATTTAGTTGAAGCTATAGCTTTAAATACATTAAATCAATTTAGGTAGTTTAGTGCAGTAGTCCACTCTAAAATGGAATTGAACATGTATCATGGAGCTTCTGAGATGATTAATGGAGGATGGAAGAAGAAAAGACATTTGAAAGTTACATTGCACAAATCTATATTTGTTTATTGGACTTTTAGTGTCCAATCTTTAATTCTTTGTGAAATAAAGAATGACACAGTAGTATAACCATCCTGTATGTTAAGAGAGGAAATGTCTTTTTCATGGAACTACTAACAACTCATAGACATCTCAAACGTTGACAATGAGCTCCAGCTAAACAGATTTTTTTTTTTTAATTCTTCTGAAAGTAACTAGTATCTGTGGCTGTCATATAAATGACGTGTCATAAAACCATGTCACCATATCTTCCCATGTAGTCCAGTAGAAACATAAAGTAGCACAAAACTGTACTTAAGTACAGCACTTCAGACATTTGTCTCATGCAGATAATAAAAAGCAGCAACTTATTCTGTCCTACAGTGTCCAGTGTCCCACCTGGGGATGTTCCAGGCATCTCCCAGAGACTGCCACAGCTGGTCCTCCTCTTTGGAGGCCTCCTCGCTCATCAGACGGATACACTGGGGAGTCAGCAGTGGTGCCACAATGGTCTGTGGCAGACCCTCAGGACAGTGAGACAGCACCTGGTGAGGAAAAGCAGCAAAGCAGCAAATATCAGCCACATCATAAAAAGGTAATCAACTATGAAGAGATGCTTCATAAACAAACTTGAACAAATATAGAAATTAAGTGACACTAATTCAACAAAGGATGCCGAAAACATACAGTCTGCACAGAGCTAATCATACATAACAGAACAAGGGAATACACTTTCTCCGACTGGAGGTTCAAAATTTAGCTCTATAATGAAATCTATAATACAACATGTGAAGGATAAGATCCATTTTCTATAAACATGCATCCTGTGCAGGTCGCAGGGTGACTCAAAAAGTCAACTCTGACAAATGATTCAAATTGAAGCGATGTAGCCACTTACAAATGCTAATGTGGAGAATAAGGAGTGGACAAATTCAGAAGTGCTGGGGTTATTAATCTTTCCATTGAGCTCCACCTGTCAAAGTCAAAACATAATGAGTTACACATAATATGCTGCAGCAGTACTGTAACACATATTGTACATTATAGGGTGAAGAGGATTAACTCTGACCATCATGATAGTATATGAATATGATTAAAGATATATACCAGATGGTTGAAACCACATTTGATCTTGTGGAGACATGCTGCAAATTCTGCTGCAGGGGGCATGCCGGCCATCGCTATCAAATAAAAATATGATAAAACCGTCACAACTAGTACAGTTTATATAACTTCCAGCAGAGTTCTAGTGTCTGCCTTCATTTTCTGCTTTAAATTACCTCTGCCTTGTTTCTTTTTTTTCTTTTTCTGTCCATTTTTTGCCACTACTGCAGCCACCTTTCCCATGAAGATCTCTAAGTCATTCAATATATGATTCAAGATATCCTGTAAAGAAAGAAGAAGAAAATGAGTTCCATGCCTGTCTTCTCTGAATTTGTAACTCAACACATACCCTTTAAGAATAACACCTTCTTTTGTGTTTGAATAAAGAACACTCACGACATTCCTGTCCAGCTCTGTGTACGGACGTGGAGGAGGCAGAGGTTCTTCTTCGTTAGTGAAAGGCTGCCGTGATGGTTCCTCCTCCTCTTCCTCGGGTTGATTGATGTCATCGTCCTCTGTATGTACAAAGGAGACTGAGGATATATGTACTGATCTTGACTCCATCACTGAGCAGTTGTATTTCTCCTGTCACAGACTCACCATAGTCAGGAGCCATCCATTGGAGCACTGAGTCAACTGCAGGCCTCTGCTCTTTAGGCTCAGAAGATTTGGGAGCGTTCCGAAAGTTTTTCGCTGCCTGATGTCCAGTTATAAGTCCTACATTGCTGCTTTCATGAAAAAAGTAAATGATAAAGAAATAATAAAGTTTCATGTATTTGTTCTCACTTTAGGTTCTTACCTGATGCTTGAATCCTCTATGCTGCGTGAAAGAGCTTGTGAGAGATTCCTTTGAACATAGTCAGCCTGTAAAACAAAAGAGAAAAACGTTTTGTTAGTCATTTGGAGATTTTAATTTTAATTTGTTGAATAAACATTGCAGAAAAAACTTAAACTTGTGTTTAAATAAAGCTGTAGAGAAAGTTGGACCATAGTCACACCTCTCACACATGCTCAGTCTTCATTTCTGCTATCATGGTCTGGGCCTGTCAATTGAGTCATCAGTCAGCTGGTCACATCTATCCAAAAGCATGTTGTTGCTCTCTTTTTAAATATGATTCTGCCTGTTTCCCATAGTTCATTCATGCCGCTATTATACGTGCCTTCCACCTCCCCACCGCTGCCCATTTTTCACAGATTCATGAACTTCATCATTCATTAGTTTGAGCAGTCATCAGCCACCACCACCAGTGTCTGGGCTCGAAACGGGGGAAATATGTATATCTCACTACTACTCAGAGCAGATGCCCTATGATCTCAGTCTCCCAGTAGAGTCTAAGTGCCAAAGAGTTTCTGATCGACTAATTGTCACATATCTGATTGACCTGTCTAATGGACTTGTTCCTCCACCTTTCTATAAATACATCACAGGACTACAGAGTTCCAGTAGATCAACCAGAACAACTTCAAATGGTAACTGTAAAGTAACACTCTTTCTGTTAAAGGAACAAAGTCCTGGAACTCGTTTACTGATCACTTGAAATTTGCTGTAGAATGACCAGATCTTGGTTAACACCACAACAAACATGTACACACGTCTAGATTTTTTTCTTTATTTATGAAATGTTTTTATTTGTCTGTCTGTCTCACTTTCCCTTCTTATGTATCTCACTGCTTTATTCTCTTCTGTGAAAGCCCTTCTGGGGATGAGTGCAAAGTAGCATTTGCTATTTACACTGTAATAAATTCGCATTGAACAGCTTTATTGGCTTTGTCATTGTACATTGCATCCAATAAACCATAAATAAGTCATTAATTTATAAGTCATGAATTTTCTCAATGATAACAGTAGTGCATATGGGGTTTATCCTCACCCTGACATCCTCACACTGAAACATGAAGACAGAGGTGGTGTGTTTTCTCCTTGGCTGGACCAACACTGTGAGCAGAGAGTTATACACTCCAGAGTCCAACACAGCCTTTAGCTCCAGGATGTCACCAAGAGCCATGGATTCCAGCTCCGTCTGAGAAAACACACAACTTAATGGTCGTCATATGGTCATACAAAAAGAAGCACATACCACATTAAAAATACAACATACCAAAAAATAACAAACAAAGAGAAAATTCTCAAATCTAAAATCAGACTGTTCCAGAGTCTGCATCTGATAACCAAAATTTCAATTTTTTTTTGACTTGCTCCAATTACTAATTTCTGAAATGCAACATCAGATGAAGCGATACAGAGATACTGAGATACAGCAACAAATCCTCCAAAGTAAATGTTAAAATAAATCATTTGTAACGGTCCTCTATTAACACATAAACATTTTCTGATCTGATGACCCTATGGATGAAAGAATCTTTACGGTACGGTGAGACCTAAACGAGTCTAGAACTTTAATTTAGCATTTAATGCTGTTCTTGTTGTTGAATCTAATGACTGTAACAACATCGTATTTTGATGATTATGGTGGAGAATGCAGTCGATCATGTTGCTCCAAAATGTCCCATAGGTGTTAAATTGAGATGTGGTGACTTGAAAGGCTATAATGTATGATTCACATCTATACCAATATTTATCGAATCAATCGGTGATCCTTCGCCCTGGGTGGGTTCATTTTCATGCTGGAACAGACTTCTCCCATCAGATTTGTATTTCAATTCTTTGTATTTTCATTCATCACTTGTCTGTAGGTCTCATATGGTGCTTACCTTGGTTTCAATGTCTGTGAGCAGCAGTTTGGGACCGCACACCTCAAGCAGCATGCTCTGACCCCACACACGACCCATCCCGTCCAGCAGCTTCAGCCACTCCACACAGTCAGCTATGCTTCTCAACTCCTTCCCATCCAGGTCACAAGTGAACAGGTGCTGCAATAAAACACTATGTTAAGCATAGCCATATTTAGAAAGGGTCTCTATAATATTTTTGATGATACCTCCACTCTGTACTGAAATTTGTTCATCGTCTTGTTTATTTCTGCCGCATACTCCTTCCTTTGCACTGTTAAAACATGAAGCGGAGCTTTGTATCATTCATAAGGTTTAACTGCCTTAACAGCAGATTTAGTCAAGTACAGCAGTGTTAACTTACTGTAAATGGATTTTGCGCTCGGCCTTGACAGATTTGATACCTGCGATGACGCCTCATCCATCGTGGAGTAACCACTGTCACAGCAAATGCAAGCAATTTATAGTATTTAACGTCCGGTGATGAATAAAGTAGTGAAGGCAATCAATTGATTAAAACATCAATCGACCAAAGAAAACTGTAAAATAGATACTTAGACTGTGTCGAATCTGCGTAGCTGCTGGTGTCATTTCCAAATGGGCTGTTACTCCTGAACATTGTCAGTCCCGACCTAACACACCTGCAATATCGGATATGACATGAATTACCCACAATAAAATGTGAAATGTCAATGATGGAGCCTTGAGAATGTCATGTTCTGTTAAGTTTTACTAAAAAAACGTTCACATATCTTAGAAGCAAAATAGGTCTTAAGTTTACATTTTGTTATTACCAATAAATTGATAAATGGGGCTTGTTAATCATTAACTGGTTTTAGTCACCTAGTGACACAGCACTTTGACCAACCTGAAAATATCATCTTTATGGTGCTGTTAAAATATTTAAAGAGTGGTGGTTAAACTCTATATCAGCAGCCAGCTCTGCCGTGAGATCACTCATTGGCTCTATTAAAACAGGTCTGATCATCTGATCTCCCCTCATTAAGGCTACATCATCACAACATGTTAATATGGATCAATCTCCACAAAGTCTCCATTCCTATTTCTGTCCCGTTGTTCACTGATGTACTGTAAATGCTTGGCCGTTACGCATAACACATAACGCACGCCTCAGTAGCCTCGAACTGTTAAAAACCCACATTATTAGAATGTTTTTTTGTGTCTTTTTCCCACACCCTCTGTTATTAAAGTATATCAGTGTCGTTCATGTTCTCCCTCCTTACTGCAGGTCACGGGATAAATATGATCACATCAACACAATGTTTAGTTCACAACGTCCACACACACATGTGCACACGCGCGCGCACACACATCACATTTGCTCATACGGGTTCTCACACACGCATGCACACAAACGCACACACGCACACAAACGTCACCTCTGCTTATACAGGCTCTCACATACACACACGCACACACACACACACACACACACACACACACACACACACACACACACGCACACACACACACACACACACACACACACACATCACTTCTGCTTATAAAGGTTCACACACACACACACACACGCACACACACACACACACACACACACACACACATCACTTCTGCTTATAAAGGTTCACACACACACATTCTCATTCACACAGCCCATATATTTAAGCAGCTAATTTAAATATGACCACACACTATATATATATATATATATATACTGTATATATATATATACTGTATATATATATATATATATATATATATATATATATACATATATATATATTGTTCAAAGACAGATTCTTTTTTTTAGACTGTCCTATACTACAAACATAGATTAAATCAGTCCAAAGGTATAAGATATGTTTGAACTCAATAAAGCAATCTCAACATATTTCAAACACAAACACACTGTGAATGGTTAAGAACATTTGACTGAAAACAAGTCAGACAAGTCATGTGTTTTAATCCGGTATGTTCTCAATATTGTCTCTCTGTAAAGAATCTAAAGAGTTAGTGGTGATGTGGATTTGGTTTGAATTGTCTTAAATGAAATACAAACACATGAGACGCCTTCACTCCAGATCATTTACACATATAAGGAAGACTATCCAGTTTGCTGTGGATATTCATTGTCAATAGCTCTTACCTTTGACGCCTGGAAGTTGAATGTTTGAGTTATGTCTTCTGTATTATTTAAAGTTTAGTACAAATACCACGCATATTTTAATCCTGTACCTCAGCCGATGACATTTTACGCCCTTGTCTTCCTTATAAAAGGGAAGGACAAAGTCCAGTGTCAGTAGCTGCTGAGCTGTATCTGTTGAGGGTGTGAGATCTCTAGTGTCGGGTCCCATCTGAGCAAAGATCAGCAGGTAAGGAGTAAATCACCAAGCCCGAAAAGGTTTACAGTTCCATAAACAAGACCTTTTGTGCCTTATGAGCATTTTGTCATTTTTTCCAACCTACAATGTAATGGGATTGTGAAAATAAAGCCACAATACTCCAACACTTCTTTTTTTTCTTTTTCCTCATAAAATACAGAAAAAAAGGTAAAAAATTCCAGCTCTTCCACAGATAACTACCAACAGCACATCACATTTACATTACAGTGAATTACAGATGGATCCAGAGAGGAAGGACAGATAAAAAAAAACAACAGTATTCATTCCATTGCAATAATACTAATTATCCTTGGTTGTACACCTCACATCTCACATGTTAGAATTTCTTCTCCCCATCCTCTAACTCCCCACTGAAACCAAACAAGTGTAATCAAATATGACACCAGATCTTCAGAATCACAATGCTGAAGATTGCCAAAGGAATTCCTCAGTGATATAATGAACGCAGCATGAACAATGACTCATTTGGCTCGTGAGGGAGTCATACGATGTGTGAAAATAAAGACTAAATACAACTACAGTATTTAAAAGTAATTTGATGATAAGAGCTTGTTAGCAGGGAAATATAGCAGAGGAATTCAGGTGATGTCTTGCACACGCCTGATTTTATGTATTTAGAAACCACAGGAGTCATAAAGAACAATCAAAGAAGTCTGATTCTGATCCACACTCCAGTCCAGAGGGTGGCAGTAATGTGGTTAAACAAAGAAGAGGCCAGACCAGGCTCAATTCGAACCGCCCACTTACATTGACTCATATATCTGCTCATAGCATCTCCTGCTGTTGTGCAGGGTGAATTACTTAAGGTGTAAGCACAGCCCTTCTGAACACTTCTACTATTGGTATCAGATACAAATACAGATTTGGTCAGAAGCATGCATTCAGAAGGTGCAGAGCTGCAGTTAACTCCTATCTGTCAACCTGCAGAAGTCACCAGAGCGGAAAAGAAAACAATGTTTAGACATGGAGCTACAATGAACATCTCATGAGCAAGTAAAGTTAGTCGATAATTATGACTGCAAAGCATATATATTAAAGTCTTTTGGACGAGAAACACGTTCATAATCATGTTTTATTTCAGCTTTGTTTATTGATAAAATTAACACACAATCACAGGATATATGCAATTCCATTCTGCTCAGCATAAAACATAATTAAGCACCCCCAAAGTGCAGTGGTATCCATATTAAAACAGATCCAAATAGCTGAATGATGTTTATTTAAATGGATGCCTGGAAATAATAAACGGCTTAAAATTAAAGACATGAATACAAAATATTCAACAACATAAATGGAAACATAAGACAACTGAAGACAAAACTACATGCCAGGTGACCAGAAAACTGATACTTTGTCATATATGAGAATTTAGTTTAAAAAAATGATAGGCCTACACTTAATAACGTGTTCACAGGATAATGGGATCTCAAACAGCAGAGTTTAGTCATAAATCATTGAGAAAAGAAGCCATGCATGCTTTAAGTCGCACTTGCCAAAGCTAACCAAAATATACAAATCCCATGCCAGATGTGTTGCTTCAAAATATTTCATATGAGGTCAAAAGACAAAAACCTTCAGCCCGTTTCCTTGGCTCCAGAGAAGTCAGGTAATCACTGACCCATTCTAGATAAATAAAGCACAGAGCAATTTCTGTAATTCATTAACTAAGTTAAATGTTCCCTTGCAGCAAGCAGGACTTTGGCCTATGCAGTTACCAAATTCATCTACAGTCCCTGCACACATAATTCAGAGTAATGCAGGTTTTAAAGCACTACTTCTAAACACAGAAAAGCATTTTCACAGCACATTTATAGAGATATGAAGCATATGAATCATACAGTATACCGTGCACACTTCTAAATATGGAGACATACAAGTTCTATGCTAACAGTAGGTAACTCTCAGTAGCAGTGTGAAACAGATGATGATATATGACATGTTAGTTCACAGCGTTGGCTGATTCACTGTGCCTGCAGAGCCTGGACGATGTTCAGCCCTGAGCCAGGGGGCAAAGCCCAGCTGTCCTGGCCCTGGTGGGTCTGTAGCAGGCAGTACAGCTGCTTTAGATGGGCCACTATGTTGTCTTTGATATCCGGGATTGAAATCTGCAGGCGAACGCTGCTGCTGTCGAAGGATCGCGTGTTGTCTCCAGAAAACATCTCGTTAATCATGCGGGCCACCACTGGAATAACCTGCAGCACAGAGGGACAGAGGACGAGTATGAGACACACAATCAGAGACAAACCACAAAAAATGAATGTTTGTGATGCTTATCGGCAGTTCTGTGTTCTCTGAGTAAGAAGAAAAACATAGGATTTAATAAAAAGGTGTATCGTAAGTTCAATTAGGCAGCCATTATTTTACATTTTTATTACATTGAAGTAATAGAAATTGTTTTAAACTAAGACTCTTTTTTTTTGCTTGTACCTTTAATAAAAAATCATTTTCATGCAAATATTTTTTCAAGTGGGGAAATATTAAATTCTTTCCACTGCTGTAAACAAAGATCAAGTTTGTTAATGCACAGTTATGAAGCCACGATACTGATGCCAGATTAGGTGCTTGTGTTGTCCCACAATGATCACTATGATTCATTTCTTAATTCAAACTCTGGTGACCAAAAATGTCAACGTTTCTCACCTGGACCATGATGAGTTTCCTCTCCCTGGGTCTCCCATCAGGCCACTCTTCTCCAAAACACAGGCTGATTTCAAACTGAGGGAGGGTTGTTGTCTGGCCGCGCTGGTGGGCTATCACTCCTGCACACAATACATACACATTTATTAGAATTCCTTCCCAGAGTAGATTATGTTAGCGAGAGCCAGTTAAAGATGACATATCCCCCGACCACTGCGAAAAAACTACAAAAATGAGAGTAGTGTATATTGTTTTGGATATATGCTATGGAGAAAATAACCAACCTTCAGAACCACCTTAAATAATCTTTCCATGGAAAACTCATATAAAATAAGATTTGTACAAAATGTAAAATGTATCATGGTTAATTTATGAGTAGAGGTTGGTAAAGCAAGAATGTATAGTTGAAACTATAACAGTATGAGATTTTCACAGTATGATAATGTCTCAGAAAATATCGCGGTATATGGTATTTCACCATTGTTATTACTATTATTATTATTGTTACTATTCACAATGACCCATAAAGGAATGAAAACAAAGGGTTTAATTTAGTGGAATCATAAAACTATTATTTACGTGGAAGTAGAAGTAAAATTAAATGAAATCAATAAGAAAGCTCCTGTTTGAGACAAAATATCCAGAGCCATGCGACAGATTTTCTTTTCTTTTTGGGGGGGATGTACTGTAGATTAGTGATATCTGTCTGGCTTTTCTCTGTCATTTTCTCTGCTGCATGCTAGTGTGGTGCTCATTGACATTGACAGGCAGTCTAGGAGTAATGGAGATGCACATCTATGGTTCTCCCTTCGTTTTTGTAATTAAACCGGTAACAAGCACATCTTCATGGTATGATAACCATTGAATTTTATACCATGGTATACTATAAAACCAGAAACCGCTGCAACCCAATTTGAAACAAAAACACAAAAACTCGTATAAAATTCAAAATATCAAAAAAGGCACAACTACTAATACAACATGGTTAATGTGAAAAGTTTGGCACACCTAGAATATATGGTAACAACAAAAATACATTTGGTGGATAATTCAAAATATCAAAATACACAACTACGTATGATGGTTAATGTGTGTAAAGTTTGGTGAACCTACTATGTACAGTTTGAGAGATATGCTCCAGACAAAAACTGACTATGATCAGACGAACAAACCCACAGATGACTATATCACCGTCATTTTTATGTTGGCGTGATAAAGAAATTTACATACTGTCTATATATATATATATATATATATATATATATATATATATATATATATATATATATATATATATATATATATATATATATATATATATATATATTATAAAACCAGAGTTGTTTCCAAAATTGTCCCAATTAAAGTAAGAACTTTACTTACCACTGAGAAAAGACTCCAGGCAAAACAGTTTGACCTTTTTCTGGCGCTCTATAAGATTTGGTGCAGCTGGGTTTGGAGCACAGGGGCCAGACCAGTACACCTTACACTGGCAGAGACGGACTGCATAGATATCATGGCCGCTGACCTCCAGGATTAGTCCTCTGTCCATCACATCCAGCAGGCGGCTAGTGAAAACCCTCTGCTTGTCATTGGTAATATGCTCTGTGGTTGGAAAGCGCAGCTGTTCCAGGTTTACCGGCCCAAACAGCTCCTCCTGGTTGACCATGGGGCCAAGGTCTCCATAGAACAGCCTGCAGCCCTGTGGGTTACTGACCGTCGCTGTGGGACACATCTCCTTTCCTCTGTACAGGAACTGCACCTCCAGGTCTGTCACTGGGTCAGAAAAAAAAAATAAAAGCACAAAGATGTACAACTGAGGTTAGGCTTCCATTTAATAAAGAAACAGACAGTTCATCCCCAAACATATGTGTTTTCACACTGTTCCAGAAGCATAAAATATAATAAGCATTTCTGCTGGCTGAATATAAAAGGTTATCAAGAATCAGGCCCCTGGTATCCACACATCTCGAAACTGTTGCACTAAATCCTCTGGGAACAAGTTGGTGCTTTTCAGTGAACTGTCCCTTTATTTATGCGTGGAGATCAATGCATACTTACTCGGGAGAGAACTGATCCACGTTTCTGGGGAGGCAAACAGGGTGTCAGGTAGAGGAGGAGGCTGCATTGAGTGATCAGGCAAAGGAGAAGGGGTCATGTCTCCCAGGTGTGTGGTCTGCATCTCCACATCCACAGGTTCCTCCTTAGGCCAGATTTTGACAGGCTCCTCTTTGGGCCAGACCTCATTTGAAGGGGGACAACTGGCAGGATGCATGGAGGACTCTGAGCCCATAGGAGACCACATAATAAGAGGAGAGGGACTGGTGCCTACATGACAAAAGAGATGAATTAGTTGTTAGTATAGCAATCATCTCAACTGCATCTCTTTTCTTTTGGACGCACTACTAAGACTTTAATATACAAGTGATGTATTAGGATAACTCATGCACCATTAGATGGGTATGGAGGGAGAGACTCTGGTGTATTTGGAATATCTTCGTCACCAATATCTTCATCGTGCGGAGTATAAGAACCAGCATCTGAAGACCCTGGGAAGTGTGAGACAGCATTTAAAAGATGGTAAATATGACAGAAATCAACATTCAACAAGCTCTTGTTACCTTGGTTACTGAGGGGCTGGGGGATGTCACAGACATCATATATTTTCAATGGGTTCATGGGGACCTCTTTGGTGCCATCATAGACCAGATTGAATTCTCGGCTTTTATTCAGAGCACATCGAAGCTGAGCTTTCCACTTCGCTGGATCAGGTTCATCAACTCCCTCTTGGAACTTCCCAGTCTCCACAGCCCATGCCTGAAGGTACATTTAAATAAAGCAGAGGAATCAATGTCACCGTCCTGTTTGAACATTTGGACTGTTTTTTTTTCTTCTTTTTCCTAAAGGTGGTTGATGCATTACATAGAGTCCAAAGGAATGTCCAAGATAATGGACGGTGTTGTTTTTGCCATCATGCAGATTAACGTTCATTAGACATTGTTATGAATTATGAAATATGTTTACAACATTACCAGTAGAAGTAGACCATTTAAGGGACACATCACTGCCAAATACTTCCTTTCTTATAAAGCATGTATAAAATGCCATCCTGTTTATCCATCTAGATATTCAGTACCAAGATCTTTTAGATTTTGTAACCTTAAACAAAAGCATGATTTTATTTTATTTAAAAGGAGACCGGATCCACTCACACAATGAAAGTACACTATACAAACTTAAATATCTGCATGCAATCTAAAAAAAACTGACATAATGTGTCCCAACATCACTGTCTTACATTTTAATTTGCAGCAAGAACACAGTGTAGACAATGCAGACCCAATGCTTATCTATCCTTCTTCCCCATTCCTGTATGATCCATCTTTACAAATGCTAGAAGCCAGGCAGAGCTCAACGTTATGCAACCTGGTTGCTAAACCAAACGTCGCTTCACAGAAAACGAACCGACTTGTTTAATTCGGCTAAATTAATATAATCCCAAAGCATATTTTTTCAGGTATGTATCAGTTTAAATCCTGCTTTAACGCAAGATGAGAAATTGCAAAGTCTGATCAGGAGTGGCGCACATTTACATGTTCTGTCTGACTGGCTGAGGGTAAACAAATACTTCACATCCGTTTATCTCTGCTAAAGGTAAGTCGACTAATAACCTTAAATATAGTGTCCTCGTCCTCGTGCTGGGGTGTGTGTCTGGTAGCGTGTTTCCATGGGATCTTGAAGCGCATGCCTTCACGGTCAAGCCACACCAGACCTGAGTATCGCCCGCTGTCCACCTGGGCGACCAGCCAGGGCTTCAGCCGGACACGCCGAGGGGTGACTGACATTCTGAATGACGAGAAAAACACACAGCAGTCAGACCCAAATGGATTCAAACTCCCACATCAGTTCCAAAGCTGCCACATTTATTTAATTTCGTCAGCGGAAAACAATCCTGCTAGTCCGGATTTTCCAAACATTTACAGCTGCACGACGACAACTTGACAGGCCGTCGTTATCAGTTTGTCCGCAGTTTGCTTGCAGGTTATATATGTATGAAATACGACCGTTTCGTTAAATGTGAAGATTAAGGTAGAACTGATCCAAAACTAAAATAAACAAAGCGACCAAACGCGATAGCCTGCTGAAGAACGACACATACCTGTGGAGAACCAGGAAGTTACAGACCTCTTTCCTCGCTGGTCAACAGCTGCGGATGAACCGTGTATTTCCTGTGATGATGGCAACTCTGGACAAATGTAACTGAGAATCTCTTTAAATAGGGCGGATGAGACTAACAACAAGGAGAAACTGTATCTCGGTCAAGCAGACGTTCGCTCGCTTTGGGCCCTTACCTCTCCCTCACCGAAACTCAGGTACGGGCGTGACGTCACACCGGTGACACACCTTTCCTCAGCAGCTGGGGGACAGCTGAAAGCAGGCAGTCTGGATGCTTCCTCAAAAAAGTTTCCGTGACAGAGAATAAGGAGGTGTCATTCAAAATGATTCATGACAAAACATGGGCTGCTGCAAAAGTGAAGCTGCTTTTTCTGTGAGGAATGTCCACAAAGTTTTACATGTAATAATGCTATTGTTTTTCCGCTCACAAATATTCACAATAAAAAGTTTGTTGAGTTCTTCTAAAAACAAAATGCTATAAAAACAAGTAATATCTGCTGCCTTTGTATTTAAATACCAATGGCTTGAGAACATGAGTTTTTTCCATACTTACTGTATGATGCAGATAATCACAATTAATTAGTCAGATAAAATAATCCTAATATAAACATAAATAGTTTTGAAAAAGAGTTTATACGGTATATTACGTCATATGTTTTTGTTAAAAAATCAAGTATAATTTTACAGGCATAGGCTACAACACAAACAGAAAATTGGGAACTACTAAACATCTGTTTTCTTGTTTTCATGGAATTTGTTTTAGCCAGCATTAAAACTGTGGAATCATCCACAAGAATACTTTTTATTCAGTTTGACAATGTAAAGTTTAGGACCCACTTTTGTTATTTTATCATTGATATTTTATATATTACTGATAATACCCTAATTAAAGAATGGCCTCCGTCCAGACCGAATATAATCATATAAGACTAAAATAACCTACAGTATAAACTGGACCAAATCCAGAACTCAGATTATTCCCAATGTGATTGACGAATTGACAGGCAATCAAACTGGGAGATTCCAAGCACAATGGTGGCAAAGATAAAGGGATAATAATGATGATAGTGTCTAAACAGTATCATTAATAATAAACCACTCCCTGAAACTACCCATCTATTAGAGAGCGCGTCACTGCTGCCCAGCCGCCCACCTTTCCCTTTCGTCTTCATGGTTTCGTCATGACGTGCACGAGCCTGTTTGCCGTGTGTGATGCTTATTATGCGGTTATCTTTCTGGAGTGGGGTTTTGTTGCTGGGGGACTCAATGGTTTTTGGTTGTGATGGCGCCAAGTGTATCAACTGGCGCTGTTTTTAGCATCACAAAGGAGGTGATGCTCAGTGGTTTCAAACCTGAGGGTCGCGGTCTCCCACACATAAGTGTACTGTAAATGGGTCAGATGATAAAATGGATTTAAAAACAATAGAATATTCCTGTTACACACAATCAGATTTTTCTGACTTCATTTTTTACAACTCACAATGTGTAAATATTACTTGATTGTAAGTCGTCAAAAGCCAAAACAGCTTGGAATATACCACCAACCCACCTACTGGAACTTATCGAAGACTCATTAATGAATCAATGAAAACAATAATTGTTCTAAACCTGTCACTGTTACATGTTACATGCTGGATTTGCTTCTTGCCTAACACAACAACACAGGTAAACACCACGGAAAATTCTGCACCATTTCTCATTTACTTTTAGAAATTAATGCATCTAAAAATGACTTTTTTTTCTCATTTTAAATATAAAACATTTGTGGCCAAAAGACTTATGACATCTTATATAGTTTAGGAAAACGCCAGACTACAGGCTATAGAACTAACACATGAATAATATTTTATAACTTGTTAGAGTTGTAAAAATGTGATATGGTTGTTGGCCTGTTGTTTCCAGCTACTTTCTTTTCAGTGAAATAACACATTATATGTTTATGGAAGGGAATATTTGGCGTTTCACACATCCTGATAGTTGTCCTGAAGAATAATAAAGAATAATAAACTGTCAATCAGAATCAGGCTAGAGTTTGATTAAAGAAGAAAGTCAGACGAATTTGAATGAATCACTGTTCTTGTTTATTTTAAAACATACATAACAGCTCCTGTCCAGTGAATCTACCTTGGTGTATGTAGTTTATTGTATGTAATTCATTCAAATTGTAGAAACAGAGAGGGGTTTCTGGCACAACTTCACCTACTTACAAGGTGCATGGAGAAGGGAAAAGGTCAAAAAGGCAAAAACTCCAGCAACACTTGCAGTATTATAGGAACAACTTTATTGCTTGACCAACGCGTTTCGGCTTGTGGCCTTCATCTGGGTCATCCAGTCATCCAGGGTGATCCATCATGACCCTGACGAAGGCCACAAGCCGAAATGCATTGGTCAAGCAATAAAGTTGTTCCTAATACCGCAAGTGTTGCTTGAGTTTTTGCCTTTTTATTCATTCAAATTGTAAAAGAGCTTTGCTGTAAAGACTTTACAAAAATATCCACATTCCTGTAATGGTCAAAGAAAGAAAATCTCAGGGGGTTTTATTGTAGGCCTACACTACATAAAATTCTACAAGTTAGGAAGTTAAGAGTAGTCTTCACATAACTTTTAACATGTATACGATGTCAAACAGCATGCAATGGCTAAAATCTATGGCAATAATTGCACTTAATGTACACTGGATAGAAATAATGCAGTGTTTCATCCAGCTGCAACGAAGGATGCACCTGAACATTGACACACTTGGTTATTTCAGAGCCTGAAGCTGACTAAAGGCAAGAAAACATTTTGTCATGAAGTAACATCCTGACTCCATTTGCTTTCACTGTGAATTAGCCCCATTCACACAGTGTTTTCAAGACGTAAGTTGTACGTCTTTGTTCCACCCCGACGTTCTGTGTGAACGCAATGTTCTGTTTCTTCCACCTCTGTTATGGCCGTGGAGGTAGTAACAGTTCCAAAACGCACATCTGTGTGAATGTGGGGTGGAAAGGCAAGACAAGGATCTGACATTTTGACAATGTATAATGTGTGCAGCCCAAACCAGAAGACTTAGGGGACGTTTACACGACAACTGTTTCACCCAAAAACGGAACCTTTTGTTGCATTTTGGCCATCCGTTTACACGAGAACTGTGTTTTCGCTGAAAATGCAAACTTTTGAAAATGGGCTCCAGAGTGGAAACTTTTGAAAACGCCACCATACCATTGTCATGTAAACGGGCAAAAACACAACTCCACTGAAAATGATGACGACACAGCCCTGATTCGCAAATGCCTATTACGGTTCCTGTCAGCCTTTTTCGCGTACACAGACAGCCTACTATGGCCAGAACAACAACAACAACAAAACGTTGGACTGTTTGTTTTTGTTTCTACTGTAGACTCTGTTGAACACTCCTCTAATGTAGATTTGGTGTGGATTTTGAAAAGAAACTACCAAATTGCCTTGGCATACATACTACAGTGTTTTCAATCGTTTTTGCATATCCATGTGTGCAGGACCTTTTAGAAAATGTTGCCAGGTGAACTCAGAAGTTTTTAAAAATGCAAAGAAAAAAATGGCTCAGTTTTCAGCAAAAATGTTGCATGTAAACGGGGCCCTAGCAAGCTAACTCCAAGAAGAAAATTAAGTGAAAATGTCTTCAGATTGGAGAAACAGCACAATGTTTGGGAGCTCCTATCATCTAGAGGACGAAATCAACTGTCATGTAACAGGGATGGTGAATCCTTTTTTTGTCATGTCACTTTGTTCTTTACAAAGCATTGCTCGACGCATATGTTAGACGTTCCAACGCTAATGTGTTAAAGGTCACCCTTCCTTTGCTTGAGGAATGCCGGCACGCTATGTAAAATCACACACTTCAGTGTGAACAAACAAAGGCGTTGTAGAAAAGGGACTTTGTTACGGCGCTGTTGCACAATCGCTGTGTAGATACATTAGCTCGTTTTAGGTGTGTGTTGAAAATATTACAACCTATGAGTTAGCATACTTAAAAGTTTGTGTAATTTCCTTGAATACATCTTTAACATATATGGAAAGTGTTTGTTGGCCCATTAATATCAGGAAAAAACAAAACAGTACAACATGTTGCTGCACACTGATAACAACCCACATTAATCCAAATCCATTTGTCCTGATGATGATTGGTGGGTCGTCCCGAACGCATGTGTTCACTCATTCAGCCATGGCACAATTACACAAAAATCAGTATTTCAGGAAGGATTAGATGTTGGCCCTAATCTCTCCTTGAATTTTTTGGACAATGTGAGAGAGGTCCAAACTCTCTGTTAGTGTCTTCAGGAGCATTTCATCTTTCTGAATACCCTCCATGAACTCTTCATAGGACAGTTCACCTGGGAAATAAACACACACACACACACACACACACACACACACACACACACACACACACACACACACACACACACACACACACACACACACACACACAGTGAATTCAAATCCTTCAGAGAATGAGATTTAGTTAATTATAAAAAAATGGATAAGATATTCAGGTTTTGGGTCTTACCATCTCCATTGATGTCAATCTTATCAAACACCATGTTGGCAAAGTCCTCAGCTGACATCTCAGAAGGAATTCCATTGATTGCACGGATGGACTGAACATGACACACAGGAAGGACATCATGTTCAAGCACATGTTATGCTACTTCAGACTTTTACTCCACTATATTTACCTCTGCCAAGGAAGTTATGTGATTGGTTCAGTTTGTTTGTCTGTTTGTTCGTCTGTTTGTTAGCAAGATTTTGCAAAAACTAATTGACGGATTTGCACGAAAGTTTCACCAAAGATGGACCCTAGCATATTCTAGAGGTGACTACAGTTTGGTGATGATCCAGATAATTATTGGGCTTTGGCGGAGGTTTGCGCTCTCCGAGCGCTCTTGACATACTATTTTCTACTACTTTTATTTAAATAGCTGTGGGTATTTGCTATTTTTAGATTAAGACTCCTCTAAACTCCTCAAATTTTTGAATTCAAATAAACATGTGAGGTTATCAAGATAAAACTAATTTATTTTGCAAAAAACAAAACAAAGTCCCTAGTCTACCCCTTTACTAATCTTAGCACCCATCAGACTTAACTTGTGATTCATTGGAAGGGCCAAAGTCTTTGGTTGGGAACCAGTGAATTGAACTATTTAAGTGACAAAAGCCAAAAAGAAGCAAAACAAGCAAAGATGCTTCTTAAGCATTGATGCACCAGTATTAACAGTCTAATGATAAATTAACCAATTATATATCATCACAGGTCCAATCTTCTGCACGAGTATTTTTCACTGTTGATACTCAAGGTAGGTCTACACATAGCTTGAATGCAGGACTTTTACTTTTAGTGCTTCTGCATTGTTGCACTGTTAATTTTACTCGAGTGAAAAATCAAAACACTTCCTCCACCGCTGTAAAAAAAAAAAGACTATTGCTGTTGCGTCTTCAACCAGCAGATGTCAGCTAAGTGTCAGCTATTTGCCTCTGCACCTTTGCGTTAACACAGTTTGTCTCACACTTCTTTAAGCCTCAGGGGGGATGTCTATGTCGTATATCTCATTTAGACCAGAGTGGTCTTAGGGGGTTGTTCCAGGACAGTACTTGGGGATTCTCTTAGGCTTTTTACTGTGGCTATGAGGGCCCATGCACACCTTAATTATCAGAAGCAGCTCCTCCCGATCAATGCAGCCACTCCCGTCTATATCATACAGTTTAAAGTACCAACGGAGCTTCTGCTGCACTCCTCCTTTTAGCACTAGGCTCAGAGCGGCAACATACTCCATGAAATCAATGAAGCCATCCTACAAAAGAAAAATACATAGGAACATTCAAGGAACATTTCTGCCACATTAATGTATGAGTAAAAAAATTGAAATTAAGGCCTGTTTCCCACCACTTTTCTAATTTATGTAAATGTAATACTCTCCTGCTAAAAAACAATCTAATAATACAGTCAGAGCTACTGAAGAAACACATTTCATACAGTTTATCGATCCATCCATTTTCTGTAACTGCTTATCCTGTGCAGGGTCGCAGGGGGGCTGAAGCCTATCCCTGCTGACATTTGGCGAGAGGCGGGGTAGACCCAGTTCACACAGGTCAGATTTATGTATAGAGACATTTCACCTGTCTTGTTTGAGATTGTGGGTCAGTCAGATAAGTAGGTAAGAGTCAATCCCCTCTCTAATTGGCTAAAGTCCTCTCAAACAGATTTCTATTAGCAGAAATACACATGGGCAACTTTCCTCTAATGAAAACACAAGTAGGAACTGAATTTGCTTCAGTTTAATGCAGTTAAAAAATGACGTGAACATTAACCAGTTTATTTGTTCGCATTGATAATAAACATGAAAGAGATGTTATTGGTGGAAAAAAGGACCATCAAATAATTATACATGTTTTTTTTAAATCAAAATCTTTATGGGTTTCTTCTGTTGAGCATGATGCTGATTATTATAATTATGATTACAATTATATATATTTTTCTAAGTTATAGTAGTCATATTACTGGTTAAGCCGAAATAATATGGCATACTGGTTTCATATTATTGGTATTTTATGAAATTATACTATTACATACTTTGTACATTTATTAAAATATATACCTCCAAATAATTACATTTAATGTGAAATAAACATTTCATTAGTCTAAAGCAAGTCACTGTCAATGCTATTCAGTAAAGACTAATAATGAGCACTGACAGAAGAGATTCACTTTATGGATATATTAACATTAGAATAAATCTACTACCCTGCCAGAAGATTATATAAAGAATCTTACATCATTCATGTCAAACGTTGTAAACATAGTCTCAACGTAGGCATTTGACGAGTCCGACAGATTCCTCAGGCCAAAGAACTGCTTGAATTCGTAAAAGGTAAGGAGTCCAGATGGGCACTCGGTCATGAATTTTCTGTACCACTGATGACTCTCACAAGCTTGTAGTTCTTCCACAGTTGAACCACTGCTGTTTCCCATATCTGTTTTTCAAAATAAATAAGTATAAAATCCTGTAAAAACCATCACTAGAATGTACTGCATTCACCAAGCATCTGGGCATGGCCCCGTAGACAGACAGAGAAAAACTAGCAGGATTTAGAGAGTGTACAAGCCAATCATCCCTCTGTGCGTCTGTCTGAAAGGCTCAGAAAATGTAATCCACTTTGCTTGCCAAAGACTAATTAAAGAGACCTAAGAGCAGAAATAAATCCTTGTGTACAGCAGATGACCAAAAATGTATATTGTTTTTATGAATCAAATATGAAATATTTCTGCCAATTGATCTAATTTCTATGAAGACTTGTTTCCTTAATTAACCCAACAATATAGAAAAGGCTTCACATCATCACTCAACTTGCACTGATCAAAAATGTTTTTGATATTTGGCTTGATGTTTATCTATTTTTTTTAAATCATTTTTTTTGTTTTCTATAAGTGTTTTAATATTGATTTCCTTTTTGCTCATATATTTCTTCTTGTTCCTTGTCTGTTTTTCTTGTGTCTTCGTGATGGGATGATTGGATAGTAAACTAAGGATTTTTTAAACTTAATTTGATCATTTGTAGCCTATTTGTTTTTTTTTCCTGTGGCTTTACTTGATGCTCACGTCAGTATCCTCACATGCTTACAATGATAATATTAGGATGTTATCATTATATCATATATGATAGAATGTTTTCCATTTTCAATGTGTTGATTTAGCATATTAGCATGCCAACATTTGCTATTTAGGTCTAAACATAAAGTACAGCTGAGGTTGATGGGACTGTCTTTAGTTTTCCACATATTGATCATCAAAGTATGGAACAAAAAAAAGAAAATCTGACCTCATGGTGGCGCTAGACGACAAATTAGGATATATCACAAAACATCCTCTGGGGACCATCAATATATGAGAAACAAATGACGACTAAACATGCAATGGTTGCTGAAATATTTCAATAAAAGATGTAAAAAGTCAACCTCATGGTGGCGCGATAGGCATAATAAGTACACCCTTTACCTCACTGGGTTGTTGTCTTTGATTTCAGTATGTTGTTTGTCTTGCAGGTGTAATGGCGGCCACAGATGCTTTGGAGTGTGGAAATTGGGGCCGTCCCTAAGCCTATACTGTGAATGTGTTACATATTCCTCTGTCACTGCAGACATTGACATGACAACTCAACCTCAGAGCAAAGGGGTCACTGACACCAAGGGTATAGAAAAAGGTAAACGCAGAGGTACAGACAGATACATGGATATGGATTGCAGTTCTTTGAGACAAAGAATCAGTTTGACAACATTAGGCCATATTCATAAAACTTCTTTCCTTAAGTCGTCTCACTCTAGTCCTAAGTGATCTCTTAGCTTAGCCTAGTTTCACTGGAAGAATAGCAGTCAGAGTTTCTTTAGACCCTCTTAAAGCTCCTCCATCTGCTGTCAGATCCACTACAGTTGCTGCTGGTTTGCCGGACAGGACAAGAACAGCAATGTGCTGATTTTATGCATTTTAAGCACGTTGGCTCACACAGACTTCTAAAGAAATAATACTGATGAAGATGAAAGCTTCATTGGAATGACTACCTGTACCTGTAATCCAAAAATAAACCTGCCGCTGTCATCTTAGTAACGACACACATCCCCACTGGTGGGGGTGCTGCTGCATGATCCTGGCCCAACACACCAGCAACCACTAAGACCCGATCTTCAGTATCAGTTGGGCCCACCAGTGGCTGCTGAGCCAGTGTTTACGACCAACGTTACCGCTCGGTGTTTGGTTCTTGGGACTCTTTAGGTTCTGGGCTGGCTGGGGGAATATAAACCACTTATAGTGCATGTCTTTTCTGTACTGCCTGTCCGTTTTTCCTTATTTGTCTTGTTTCGTCTATGTGTTTCACACAAGGTGTATCACGCCCTCCTTGATGAGAGATAGGAATTAGTTCCAAATAAAACGTGATAGGCTTTTTCAATGAGGGCTGGCATAGGTCACATGCAAACACTCACAAGCACAGAAATAACATGTATCTGCTGCAAGATGAAACTACATGTAATTTAAAAAAAAATTTTTTTTTACCAGTCTTGGAATAAACCATAAATATTCATGCAGACAGATTTAAGAAGAAAAAAAGTATAATTAGGTTTACATCCTTCTGATCAGAATGAATGTTTTATTACACATTAAAACCATAAGAGTAAATCAGGCAGCTAATTTCACGTTAGCATGCTATTTGCTGTTGGAAGCTAAAACACAGCTCCTTGCCTTTTTATTAAATAAAAGCCCACTTGGCTTCTTATCAAGGTCTAAAAGTAAACCCCTGTCACAATCACTCAGACATGTCAGATAGATGGACAAGGAGCAAGTACAGTAACTAAATAAATGACTAAACTAATAAATTTGTCATGGCCTAAAGAGCTAATGACGCCTATATATGCTTCACATTTTATGGCACATGGCTTGAGCTGAGCTCTACAGTATGTTCAGCAGAGTGAAACAAGTCTTAAAGCTCTTGCCAGCACATTTTTTACATTTTAGTCAGCATCAGCAGACATGTACACAGACTGGACAGACCAGTCTGGTTTGTCTCCAATTGAGGCTTATGTGTGACAGACAGATTTGACAGAAACATAGTGACTGAAGTCAAGAAGAAAATCCACTGGTATATGTAATAGAAAACATCTGATCAAAATGAGCTTCCTTAAATATGTAAAAATGTCTCTTCCCATATTTAATATCAATCTGATCAAGGAAATTGATTATTTGCCCTTGGATTGGATTATTATTATGTTAGTAAGATTCATAGATGTGTACAAAGCAGTGGTGTAAGAGGTGTTCACATTCTCTATATATAGCACATATAGCGACCATGTGTTTTAACCACACTGTTGACGTACTTAGCTCAGAGATCATTCAGAAACAATGATCAGTGTTTAGATCAGATGTACATGAGGCGAATGCTCCTGCTGTCAGGGGGTCAGCTCACTCTGAGTTTTAGAGGATTCTTGATCCTCTTTAGCCTCTAGGCTCTTCAACATCATACTTACAGTTATCCTACTTACATAGGTCACATGCTTCACCATCCTTAGGTAAATAATGCCATGGAATTCACGTTATAGCCAAGCAATGGCATAAATATGTAATAAAGATTTTCTTTTAAATATTCATAACAAGAAACTTAAGCCTCAACCATGATTAATGACTGAGGAATCTCCCAGGGGGATAAATAACATGACACTATTTATTAAGACTTCTGACAGATACTAAATGCAGAGAACATATTTCCCCAACCCTGAATGAATTCTGTTTAGTGTTGCTTTAAAGTCTTCCATGGTTTGTCTTTAAAAGGTATTTTTGATATTTTTCTGCCCAAATAAAAGTTTAACAGACCCAGCTCAGAACAAAGGACAGTCAGACTTACACTGTTTTACCTCACCATCAGGTTATTCTGTGACATATTGTAAAACGCTTTTAAAAACCTACCTGTATACGCTGGTGATTTAAAAAACAACAACATAATTCTCAAACCGATTTATGCTTTTTTAATTTTGTTTTATTTCTCTATGTTTGATCATTATCTAAAATGCATTTGAAATACTCAAGTACAAATACACTAAAGTCGTATTTAAAAGTGGTGGAAGAAGTACTGTGATTTAGCAATAACTCAATCTAAAATTACTCTATTACTTTAACTCTTAACTATAATTCAAAATCTTGCTTATATAAAATTACTTATTATCAAGAAAATGTACTTTAAGTGTAAACATACTCGTTATGCAGCCAAAATGGGCTCTGTCATTGTTGAATTGTTATATATTACACTATTTAAAAAAAGATATTATTAAGGAAGCAACATTTAGTAAACAGGTTCCAGCTGCACTCGATATAAGTCTGAGCAAGTGTGACAGTGTGAACATCCTCCACAGACTCAACAGCATCTCAAGGCAGCTCTGACTGAAGAGTGGGCTGCCATCACACAGGAAGACATCAGGAGGTTGTGTCAGTCCATGAGGAGGAGGATTACTGCTGTAATCAATGCCGATGGGGGACACACGGATTACTGATTGTGTAAAATGTTGTATACTCCAGTTGTGTCACCTGCGACACTTATGCTGCTTACATTTTTGGTGTTGTTTTTGGTTGTGTATTTTTGTTTTTGTTGACTTAATGAAGATAATCGCTAAAAGTTAAGAAGGACTGAAATCCAATGTGGTAATTTTCATATGAGACACAATACCAAAACAAGTTAGTTAATAAATACAGCGGTGCCTTTTTAAATTAAGCAGAGATGTAGAAAAAAAAGCATAAAATGATAACATTCAAACAAAGTACGTCAGATTGTATGTTAGTAATTAACATTAATGAATGTATTTTAGTTACTGGTCTTTAAGAATACAAGTTGAATAAATGTGCTTATAGTTTCTGTCTACTTGGATTATTGTATAATTGTGTCTTTGAAAGGTGCTACAGACATAAAGTATAACAACATTTATGTCCTGATTTGAATGACTGTTTTATTACACATTTGCAACCATACAGTGAGACCAAATAAGCCAGCTAATTTACCGTCAGCATCTTATTACCCGTTGGAAGCCAGAACACTGTTCCCTTGGTGTCCCATATCAAATAATAACCCATATCAAGTTGATGCAAAGTTAAACTGTGTTCCCGAACATGTTTATGGTGAGTATTCATCAAACTGATGTTATGTCAGGTAGATAAGGCTGGACTGGATGCTATGAAGCATTTATAATGATAATCTAATCTGAGCAGACACAGCATGGGGAGCAGCTGGTTCAGTGTGGAAATACACTGGGGTGAGATTTGTGCTGGAATGTCCTGAATGGGAGCGAGCCGAGGCCTCACCTTGGGAGTGTGTGAGAGCAGGGAGGCACAGTGAAAGGCGGGTAGGCGGGGTTTGCTCCATTTTCTCTGTCTGTCCAGAAATGTTCGAACCAAGTGTGGAATCAGGTTCACCTCGTGTGCAGCTGTGCACCTGTCGCGACGTTTTCGGCTCACCTGCTGCGTTACCTCGGATTTACCTGTGGCACAAAATGCAGGAATAAAGACCACCCGAGTCGTATCCACACGCTCAATAATCAATAATCATGAAGAAGGGAGCGCTGAATATTTTGGGTCGGAAAAACCACTCTCTTTTCGACACCAATATCAAAATGAAGGACATGGGTGAGTACACCGCCTACACCGCCTGTGCGCCTTAATGGACAATAAGTACTTCATAATAAACTTTTACTGAAGCATAACACGACCTTTGTACCAGGTGTTGACATTGGCTGAGCTGTCGTACAAAAGCTCCCATATGTAGACTACACAACGCTTCCTAAAGGAAATCCCAACAGTGTTTTAGTCTTTTAATGAATGACATGCGCTGATGAACATGTAGCAGCAACAGGTGTCATCGGGGGGGGGGGGGGGGGGGGGGAAGCGATCCAGGTATGAAAAACCTGTTCCCGAATGTTTAATGTCAAGCTCTCCCTGTAAATCTGGCTCCTTCATGACTTGCCCTCTGCACTCCACACAAATTGTATGGCAACAGATTTGTGTTGCAACAACAATGCTTTAAGGAAATAAGGGATTGTAGTTTAGGACAGGCCCGTCCAGAAACTCCTGCCAAGTGGGGGGAAAATCAGTGTAACTGAATATCTCCAAGATCCAATAATCTGTAACTGGACTCATGTCTAAAACGGATGTTTTCAATGTATTGTGTTTTGGCCTGTGTAGACATAGTGTGAGGTGTAGTGTATTTAGTATTATTATATTATTATTATGAGGAAAATATGATCACTTGATGGTGAAACCGGATGATACTGCTTATACACGATTACATATACTGTGTGTACTATTATTGCAACCTAGTAAACTCCATGGAGATTGTGACTAAGTGTAACTAGACAGAGTTCAGACCTACCCATTATGTCGCTGCACCTAAAAGCGATATTCCCATGATATTTGACCATTATAATATGACTCCTTGACCATGAAAATCTACCCCTAGAATTTGGAATCTCATCTGTGTTATTATTAGTAATAATAGATATATATAATATAATATAATGGGTGTTTTCTTCAGGATCTAGCGCTGTACGTTTTGAAGATACACCATATTTGACACCTAACTGAATCAGCACAGTTTCACCTACAATTTGATCTTAGTTGTAAATCTGTACCATTATAATTTGTTATCTCAGAGTAGTGTATTTTCCATGAGGCCTATAAATCTAAATATTCTCGATCACCAGATCTGGAATATTACTTGATGTTAGAAACAAAAAAAAGTCTTGCACTTTCCCCCATCCAACAACGCTAAAGAATCCTGTATCCAGATGATGATCCAGATCACCACCAAAACCGACTGGATCATTCCTGTGGATACAACCCACCTGTCCTCAAAGTCCACCAAAGTCTGTTCATATCTTTTTGAGTAATCCCACTAACAGACAGACGGAGAGACAAACTCTGCATTCGCTGTACATTTCGCCGGTAAATTATAAAATAATTTGCCTAAACGTATATAAGACCAGGAAAGACAACCTAACGCCTCATTCCACAATAATAGGCTGTCACAAATCCCATATTGATATCAGTTTACCGATGATCCTTCCTGCTATACATGGCGTCGGGTAGTTCATGTGATTGCTGAGAACAGGAAACGAGAGTTATGCAAAGCTGAGAATGATGGAGAACATTTGTCTATTTAAATCAGGCAGGTGCACCACAGGGAAAGTCATTTGCTAAGACTTGTTCAACACGCACAGCTAATTCTGTCTGTTGTCGTTCATATTGAGCTGATTCCTCAGTTGTTTCTTCTTTGGAGCGGATCCATCATCAAGTAAAGGAAGAACACTTTTCATGTCAAGCTCCTTGATCGTTTTTCAGTTGTTCTTTCTTCAGCCTCAGTGAAATGTGTTCCTATTCGAAGCAGACTAAAATCCAATCAGTGACAAGTTTCTGTCATCAGTCACTTATTTGACAAACACTGGAATGAACAGCAAAGGAATGTGACTTCTACTACAACTTCTAAATGTCTTTTCTCCAACCAACCCCAGTGTTAGTTTAGCAGAATGCTTTTTTTTTTCTCCAACTGTTCTGATCTGTATTTGTTTTTAGTTCAAGATCAGGTCACATTTAGTTAGGTCTTTGTCTCAGAGCTCACCTTTCCCTTTTAGCCCATACCAAGGAGCAGAAATGTGAGATACAGACCAGTTTCTCACCATTTGTCAATAAATATCTTTGCCACATTGATCATAATGGATCATAATGCTTTGCTGTTTGCAGGATGACAAACAATAAATGCTAAAAACAAACAAACAACAACCTCTAAAAGCATTCATGTTTAGTGGACACATTTATTTCCAGCTACTTAGGAAAGAGTTTTGCCTCAGTTACCACCATATAGCTGAACTTTCATTTCAACATAGTGGTGAAATATAAAAATATTTTAAAAAGTCACCCGTTCAATTGCCCTTAATCATATAATTGTTGACAACAAAGCTGCCTGTAACAGCACATGTTATCATAGAGTGGATCATTAGGCTGACTATCAACGTGACCATGTAGGTGCATGCGGTATCTCATTACCTGCGCAAAGAAGTAAAATTCTTACTTGACAGAAGAAGAATGAAGTAGGACACAGTGCGGTTCATGAGGGGGACATGTCTAGACGTGTGTCGCTTTATTGTTCTTTAAATTTAAAAATATCTGTGCATCTTCCTCATACATCAACCCCAGTGTTTTCCTCTCTGAGCTTGAAGCAGAAAATCGAATGGCTAAAATGAACTGAAAGCTTTCCCTTCTTTTTTTTCCCCTCAGACAACATGGAGCTGGTGCTTGAGTCGTCAGCAACCTCAGAGTCAGGTACCGCCAGTGTGCGGGCCAGACCCACCGTTAAGCATCACGCTGTGAGTATCTATAATGGTGCATATGCTGTAGATATTCACATTTCTCCTTCAGTTTCCAATATCGCAATCGCAGAAGGTATGCATCTCATCAGTCTACAACCTGTTATCTACCTGCAAATTGAAGAATTAACTCCTTGAAACTAGCTGATAAAGGACAGATTAGTGTGTACAGTGTTGGAATCTGGGTCAGCTTAAATGAGCCAGGACAGGTATTAACCTAAAAAAAAAGGCCCATATGTATTAAAAAGTGTTGGTTAATCATTCATTTGTGATTTTGTGAAGTTGCGCATAGGCCTCATTTGAGTTTGGCGATGTTTGTGTCCGTTAGTTGTGAGTTTCATACTCTCATGTGGGAGCGATGATCGGGATATTCTTCTCGAACTATTTTCAATAAGGCTCGGTTCCACGGTTCCACAACATTCTCCGGTGCCAAATTATTTGAAAGATGCTGTTGGCACCGAATTCAGAATAAGCATATATTTGCAAAAATCAATCAAGTTGATGAAACATCAAATATATTGTTTTGGTACTGTTTTCAATCTCGATATGTCAAAAGGTCTCAATTGTTTTATCTATGTTTTACATAGCGTCTCAACATTTTTTGGAACTGGGGTTATATAATGTACTTCCAGTAATAAATGCTTTTGATAGTAGCCATGCTTGCTTCCACTTTATAGATAATGTATCACTAGCGGTGGAAACCAAATACGTACATTCACATGGGTACTATACTTACTTGCAATTTTGAGTTATTTGAGTAGTTCCATACATTTTAATACACTGTTAAAAAATTAAACAAGTGGTTCCCAATGTCTTTGGCTTGTGACCAAAGGAAATAGAAAACATACATCCACCAACGCCATTGTCACTAAAACCTGATATAGATAGATCTAAAATAGTTTCCAGGCTATGTCAAAACAAACTCTCAAAACCTGTATTGTTTATAAGAGGTGTATCACCACTGATAAAAACAAACAAACCCTCTACAGTTAGAAAAATTCATTCATATGAAAACCGATTTATTTACTTGATAAACGCTAACATGTATCTATACAGAAAAGCTGAAGGACATTTTTGACTGCTGGGTCTCCTGTTGTATTGTCACCATTACAGATGGAAAATCAAAAGCTCATCTCTGCCGCAGTTCACACACCTCAGTGTTTGGGAGTGGTCAGTGATTATGTGGCATGTTTTGAGTTTGGCACACCCAACAGCACGGGCAGGACAGCTCAGACCTTTGTCACAGATGACAGTGAGTCACAGCTGTGGGAACAAATGTATTGAATCAACCCTATGCTGTCTTTATTGACACGCCCTTGGAGGTTGCATCTTCCCAGGAAACTGCACGAGTGTGCTGTGATTATTAGCAAAGAGAGAGCAGAGTCATTCACAGCGCTGTGTCTCAGACAGATGCACAACTCATTACAATGTCACACATCTGCAGCTGCCTGAAACAAAGACATGCTAAAAGCATTATGATAAAACGTAACTGAGAGCATTTTTTTTTTCTCATTTCATTTCTCTATCTAGTATTTTAGTAGATGTATTATGTGTATACAAAGAAGCATTTGGAGGGCTGGAAAAACAATATCTCAGCGGCTTTTAGATCTGAATTCATTAACCGACAAATCAATTCAAGACTTTTCAAAATGAAACTGTTGTGAGCTTGTTGCTTGTTTGATAAGCAGATATTGTAAAGAGCCTGCAGCAGAGTGATGTCAAGAGGCATAGCTCTTAAATATGTTTTGTATTGCTGGAATGATTTTCTTGCCCTGTGGAACGGCGCACACCCATTTACGTCTCATGGACTTGTATAGTGTCAACATAGGCTGTGTTTATTTTGGTGACTTGTGTATTGTTAAGATGATGACAAATTTCCCTCTGTCACACACACGCACACAGACACAGACAGACACACACACACACGTATCTAAGTGACGGACTGAGAATTTCTCAGTGGAACAATGAGATGGATAACAGGTGTATCCTCTGATTCACCAAGTCCTCTTCATGAGTGAAGTATGTGAGAGTATAACAATTATTTAGTCATGTCTGAAATACTTGGAAGCAGACATTAATTGATGTTTTTAATGTGTTCTATCAGAACACCTGTCATTTTTTCAACAGATCTAACTTATTTTCAAGCTAGAAGGACACTCAGTAGAGCACATCCCTCCACCAAGGCCCAGCGGTCCCTTTTAATGAAATGAAAGCCGAATCCAAATTCCAGCAAGACCTGTGCCAAATGGCTTTATTTTAATGGGATCTAACTTGCTACAAGCCCAACCCTACTTTTTGCACAATATATGGAAATGGTGAAAAAAAAAGCTTGCAATGTTAAGGAAAGTGAAAAAAAAAATCCTGGATCTTCCCCCTTTATGCAGATCCAGTACAAAATTTAAGGAATTCTTCTGTCATATTCCCAGCCCTCCCACCAAGTTTCATGAGAATCTGTCAGGTAGTTTTTGTGTAATACTTCTGACCTTGGTGGTTATTTACAGCAACTATTGTTCTATTGATGCTAATAATGTAACAAGCTTTGGGCATGATGATCTGTTGTTGTAAAAGAGTTTTGATATTCACATTATCTGAAAACTGGTTTGTTCATTTAGCATTCATCTCATGTTTACCATTGTTCTTGAACCATGCTTCGTTTGTGTTTCAGATTTTGAAATATAAACATTCTGATATATTTTTTTTCCTCACAGTCCCCTAGTTTTGACACTTTCCAAGGGTTTGCTGTACCGACACCCAGAGTCCCCATCCTTCCCCCTGTCAATGGTCCAAAGATCAATGGTTCAGGTGAGCATCTACTAACCTCAAATATGTACTTTAAGTTTAACATTCCAAATGCTGGAACTCCATTATTTACACTCTGAAGGACCCAGATCATTTGTGGTGCCTTTACTCAGGCTCAGTTGATGGATCATTGCAGTCAGAATGTGTCCATCAAGGGTTAAAAATGCAGGGCAGGTAAATGTTTGTCCAGGGAATTGCTCAATAACCCTCCTGAATGTGCCCCAAGAACCATACCAGCTGGCCAACATATTTACCAAATGGGAGTGTTCCCATTTATAAAAAGAAGGGATAACATTCATTCCTAAGTCTATGCAAGATTATCATCTTACTTGTTTATCAGACTTTGAATGGTAGAATTCATTTCTGCATTACATTTACATTACAATCTTTCTAGTCAGTTCTCCTTTTTCATTTATGTTCATTTTAGTGAATGTGACAAAAGCTTGGCCATACTCACAATCAACCTAGGAATGTTCTTATTATGTTATCAACATGGTTAACATTTCTCAAATAGTTCGGAATACTTCCAGAGTAAAATGATTGAAACATGTTAAATATTGTATGTGCTCCTGTTTCACTGTGTACAGCACTGAACCTTAATCCATTATTCTCTCTCTTTTTCCATAGTTGGTGGAGATAGTTTGTCCAGTGGGTCTGTAATATCTGTGCCTGACTTCGAGGAGGGGGAAATATTTATTCCTCCTCCTCCCTCTATGGCACCTCCACCACCTCCTTTTATCCCCCCTCCACCAGACTTCATGGGAGACCTGAACAGTCTGGACATGCAAAAACTTCAGCCTCCTCCAATGTCCGCTTCACTGGCACAATCCATGGTGGGGGAAGACTTAACCTCCCTAAAACCCCCACCAATGGCACCGCCAAAGCCTCCGTCGACTTGCTCTCGTGGCTCTGCATCCTTACCAATTTCTAGTCCGCCACCTGGCAAAGTTCCTGAGCGTCCAAACTTTGCTCCACCCCAGCCCTCGTCTGAAATGCAAGAGAAGATTTATAAGACACCACCTCAAAAACCCATTAGACTATCTTCTATCCCCACCCTTGACTCCCCACCACGGAGCCCTGCCCCACCTCCGCCTATGCAGAAATCCGCACCGTCAACTTTCAATCCCCAAAACACAGCAAAGCTTTACAGTATTCCTCAAACCTCAATTCTCCGTGGGTATGAAGACTCCAGTGCAAGACCCAAGCAAATGTTACTCCTGGAGGATTCTGGATCCGATAAATCTGCTCATGTGCTTGTCCAGTCGGGTGGGAAAGCACCTAAAGTGGCTCCACCATCTAAACCAGTTTCCAAAGACCTAAAGGAGAACTTACAAATTACCCAAACATCTCCTTCACCCCTGCCTGAGCCAAGCAAAGATGCTAAAGCAGGAACAGTTTCAGCACCAGTGGAAAAAGACAACCCTCTCCAAACTCTACAGCAGACGTCACCACAGCGTCAGGATGTGAACAGCACTTTGCTGAATCCAGAGTCTAGCAAATACAAATATGAAGGACCTCCAAGTCCACGTTGCAAATTCAGTCCATTATTAGATCGTAAACTACGCAACCTGAAGAGCAGTGGAACCAATAGTGCACGAGATGGACCTGTAGCTTCCCCACTGGCTCTTTTAATGGCGGCTAAAGAAAGAGAGAAACACAGATTATCTCAAACTCTGTCACATGAAAACATTGCCAAAAAGAATGAGCAGCCTAGTGCGAGCATTCACCCAAGTGACAGAAGTCCCAATTCCTTTATTGTCACCCCAAGGTCCAACTCATCCTCTCTTCTAACATCTCGAGACTTAATAAAGGAGAGTCCAAAGTCTGCCAGCCCTGTGGAACATATTCAAATTATTGAGACCCCACAAAGACCCAGCAGTTCAGCACTGGTCAAGGATAAGATGCCATTTACCAGTCTAACCCCCAATACGCAGGTGGTTACGCAGAAACAAAATAAAGAGCAAAGCCTCTCAAATTCTCAATCCACAGAGCACGAGGATGATATGGAGGAGTTAAGTATGCCATTACTCCCTCCACCGCCAGAGTTTGACGATTTAGATGAAAAGATGGAGCCCCCTTCCTCCATCCCTCCACCTGACTCTCTCATGACAAAGGCACCGACACAAACTGAGAGCCTTCCTCCAGCTCAGGTTCCACCACCTCCTCCTACAAAACCTAAACCCCCAGCAGCTCCAAAACTCCCACCTCCTGACACTAATATCAAACCAAAGCCGCAAGTCCACACAAAACCCAAGGCGAACCCTCCTCAGCTACCATCCACTCTTTCACCCAGTCAGGCCACACTGCTGAGCATCTTACAAAAAAAGATGTTGGAAATGGATCACAAAATGGCCCCAGTGAAGGAGTCAGAGTCCAGTTCTGATGACTGGGGCACCCCCCTGTCTGATGAGGACAATAAGGTCCATGTTGTCTCTAGGGCCACGCCACAGAGCAAGAATTACCCCGTGGCCAACAAAGCAGCAACTCTGAACATGCAGGAGCTGGAGGATAAATTCGTCAAGAAATATCAGGAGACGCCTTCAGTCAAGGCTCCCGACAGGTAAGACTTCCAGTGCTCAAATATGAAACTTTTACTTTTTGAGACAGTAAGTGTTTTGGTACAACATTCACTCATAATCATGAATGTGTTCTTCTTTTCAGCAATGGACTGCCATCCAAACATAAGTATGGTATGACCTTTACAGTTCGGCCTGGAACCAAACAACCTATAACTCTCGTTGGTAAAGGGGAGTCTTAAAGAGATGTTCAAATGACACAGGTTGTTTGACATACAGTACGTTGCAAGTGATTGGATAATGTGATTTTGTATCAGATTACATTTGTGCAATGGGGCAAAAGCACTTTAAACAAATGAGCTGTAGAAATATGGTTGGCAAACAGTCTCATACCAATGAACTGCTCAGTTCTGAATGTTTCAGTCTTAATGTATTGCTTTAATCTCTGGAGAACATATCACTTTTTAAACTGTTTTTATATTTAAATTTTTTTTTTTAATCTAGCTGCTGCGGTTTATTCAGTGTAGAGGTATAAGTTGTATATGTTACCTTTTTAATCAAAGCGTTCAGTCTAAATGCAACATGGATCATTTTTAGCAAAGACTAAGCAAATTCCCAAATAAATGAATACACAAGTTATTTATAGCTGTAAAGTGTATGTGAGTGAAAATAAAATCACATTATTCAGTTATTTGTAGAGTGTAAAAGTCTTTCACAGATCTGTCTTGATTGTAAAATAGAATAACAATAATGTACAATGTAATTATTGTTTCATGCATTAATCACATGTTCCATAACTATATTATTCTTTCACTGTTACATGTACACTATGAAGGTCCCTCCATATTTAACAGTTAATTCAGACAATTGCTTCAGTGTGTTTATCTCTTGGTAGGACAGATTCTCATACTTGTTGAGGAAATGTTTTGCCAGGGCGGCAGGGTGGCGCAGTGTTGCCTCACAGCGAGAAGGTCCTGGGTTCAAATCCCCTTGAGGACCTAGGACTTTCCTGTGTGGAGTTTGCATGTTCTCCCCGCGTCTGCATGGGTTCCCTCAGGGTGCTCCAGCTTCCTCCCACCACCAAAAACATGCAATATAGGTGAATTGGTGAATCTAAATTGGCCGTAGGCGTGAAAATGAGTGTTTGGGTTCCCTCCGGCTAGTCCAGGTTCTCTGCAAACTCCACGCAGATAAAAAAATCCCAGGTCCTCAGGTGAATTTGAACCCAGGCAACAATGAAAATCATGTTTCCATGTAAATAAAAATAAACTTTGTAGAAATTAAAAACATCAAAAGGCAAAACTACTTATTATGCTTAATATAGGTATGTGTGAAGTTTGGTGAAGCAAGTATGTAGTTTGTGAGATATTTTTCCGACAAATAAAAAGGATCACATACAAATGAGCCGGTTGGGGTGAAAAGTTGGGAGGCTGTGTAAAAACAAACATAAAATTATTAATCAATTATTAATTGTATTAATTATTCAGCACCCTAATCCAACTGTCATAATATTTAAATAACTATTACTTGCAGTTACTTTTGGATTAGCTCAATATTAAATATACAAATAAACACAAGAGAAAAGAAATGTCAATTAGAATGCTTTTACTTGATCGCATCTTGTAAGACAACAGAACAACATAACATTAGAAAAGAAAAAGGGGGGGGAAAAAATATTTTTAGTATCAAAAACGTTTCTTCTGCTCAGTATTTTCTAAAGACTCGTTAAGAAAATCAAGCAGTAACCTAGATAGACCTATAATGAATGTTCATGGAGAACAACACATGGAGATCAACCCTGTCGTCATGCACAGGCCAAATGATGTGGGAGGACACCAGATTCAAGGCAAAAGTAAAATAAAATTCCCAGAGGAAAAAAAACACTGCTACATTTTTTGTTTTGTTTATGGTGTCTGGATTTAGAGCAAAGTGAGACATCTGTCCTCACTCCTACTGTTCAGTATCTCCGTTTCAAAACAGAGCAGGAGTGTTTGTCACCATAAGCTTTTAGTTTCACTCCATTTTCATCTTTCTGACGTCCCTCTCTGATTGTAAGAAGCTTGTTAAAACATCTGAGTTTCATTTTGCAGCAGTGACTAAACTTTTATTCAGTTTTTAACTATCTGCTGTTTGTTGGCCTGTGACACCTCCCACCTTTAATTAATGCATCGTAATCTGATTCTTTTTTTTTCTGTACCTTAAACTGTATGCAGTTACTTTTTTTGTATCCCAATTACATAACGCTGTTCCATGTATTCTGTTACTCCCGAAGCCTGGCAATGACCTTAACAACCACTTGCTGTACAAATCACACATATAATCTTGCTACTTTTTGAGCCAACCACCAGCACTCATCACACATAAATACATAACACACTTCCCTCTTTTGACCAGACGGTGGGTAAATGGGGTCTGCCTCAGTCACACCGTTTAATCAGTATTCAGTAATAAGGCCTTAACATTAACCAACATAAACATAATGTTCAACTCTTCTCAGCCCCTGTATTGTCACACTGCAGTTTCTTCCTACAGTCTTGAAGTTGTTAGCATGTAATAGATTCCAACATACACAAAGAAATGTCAAAATACTCTTGCTATCACAGCAACAAGGTACCTTTAATGTAAAATTACACAATACAAATTGGTTGCTTCAAGAATCGATAGATATGGAAATGCAATACAGTTAGACAGACATTGGCTGTGTCCCAAATTGCATACGTCCACACTCAACCTGGCCAGTTTGAGTGTATAAGTGCGTTCATACTACTAAGTACACCAAAAGTATACTATTAAGCAGTATACTACGAGTACCCAGATGGCAAACTCAAAACGACCAAAAAGGTGAGTGTGGAACGATGGACACTTCTCACCCTCGATGATCGGCATCTTACTCCTATGTAGCGGAAAGGGAGGGGCTTATGAGACACACCAAGGCTAAGGAAACAACGATTGAAGCGGAGAACATTAGGAACATATAAATGAAAGTACGAACACAATACCATTTCGGATGAAACGTGGAGCGCATTGAACCATTCTTTTTTGTCCAAAAAAGAAAACATCTTTTTGAAAGTGACGTGATGTTTGTGGTCAAATGTTGTGGCCGTCATTTCTGGTAAGCACACCACGGCAGTATCTGATTTGCGGCAACACTACACTGTTGAAATTCACACATTGCACAAGTAAGTATATTCACATGCAGTATACTACATGTGAGTACTGTATACTAAAGGAAGTATGCGATTTGGGACACAGCATTTAGTGTAATAATGCACCAAGGCCGAGACTGGCGGGATCTTAAGTCCAAATATTGTGCACACATCTGTGGTACTAAATGACAATGGAATAGCTCAATCCATATTTCCTGAATGACATATAGGATTTTACATTTTACATAAAACATTCACACCCTTCAAAAATAGGGAAGAAAGTTTTAAACAATGATCTTTGAAGGTGTGTGAGCATCTGTTGGGTCTAGGAGGAGGAGTTGGGAGTTCCAGTAGCCGAACCAACCGTGTGGTGAAGCACTAGGTGATCCCAGCCTACAGTTGTGAGAGTTTTGGAGTCACCGTGGAGCCAGCACACGCCTTTGATAAAGTCCTGATGTCTACGATCTCTAAATCTGCAAAATGAGAACATGCAACAATTAGTATTTCTAATCGTACAAGAGATTAACACAGTGTTTTACTATGAAGTGCAAAGACTCACATTTCTTGCAGGTCAGAGTTCATGACAACAAGGGAACAATCATCACTTATGGAGGCTAGCATGGATGCACTGGGATGGGGCAAAAAAAAAAGGTGTTAAAAATGTTTAGAGGAGCATTTTAAGAGCTAATAATAATATGCTAGGATTTATGTTTACCTATCTGTAGAGAAGGCGATCCCATTGATTCTACGGCTGTGGACATTCTCCACTCGTGTCGACTCTGTTCCTAGGAGGTCCTTCACAGTCACCCTGCCCAGCTCGTCACCTGAGACACAGTGTGATCAGATAATCAAAGACGCATGGCCTGCCACATGAATGTCTGTCACTCAATATGCTGCTGCCAGGCCTTACCAAAAGCAATGGTGCTTCTGTGATGTGGATGCCAAGCTACAGTGGTAGGGGAGCATATGGGGGACTCTACATCTGGGAGACAGACAGCAATGGAACGTGCAATCAAAAAAAGTATCTTGTATCTTGAAAAGATTTAATACAATTAAAATCACTTAGGCAGACAACTAGATTATGGCCTCATGGAGATGGCATCTGCAACTTGAATGCTAGATGCCAATAAATCCTACAATGTTGCTCACCTATTCTTGAGGCTGGTTTATTTGGCTTCCTCCTGTCCCACATCAGCACACGACCATCCTAAGGGAGGAAGGATAACAAAGGCTTGAGTTTAAACAAGACAAGTGTAGTTTATCGTAGTTTTTTTTTGTGTTACAACACAGAAGAAAAGCTGTTCATTCTTATGAATATGCAAATCGATACAGTAGTGGTCCAAAAAGTAATTTCAGTTATTGTATGTTAAATGTTGTGTTAATAGCAATGCATGTGAATTGTTCATGAGCAATTTACTTGACCACAGGAGATGAAAAGAGACTCGTCTGTAGGACTGCAGGTAACACAAATGATGGGCTGCGTGTGCACTGGAGAAATACAAAAGTTAGGAGACATGTTTGGTTTTGGGTTTTTTCTTATTACTGACATAAAAACCACATTCTTCCAGTAAGACCACTTATTATGCAATCACACATTGTATATCTCAAGAAAGCCCTTAGTTTGCATTGTGACTGGAAAATGCTGTAAATTTACTCAAATAACATTTTAATCTTGGTCAATATGTAAAGAACAACAGACAATTTAAGGACACGTGTTCAAGAATTCTCTTACTTTAAAGTGCAGTGATTTATGAGAAAATGAAAAAAACATTCTGAAAATGACCCATGTCAAAATTTTAGCAAATCATTTCCCAGATTCCCACATCTGCACCAAAACCACCTTTTTCTTTTGACAGAGAAACTCAACCAAATTTTAAAGCATTTATGGAAACACATTAATCAAGGGAACGGTTCTTGAGGTGATCTCTCTTCTACTTAAATTCAGTAGAATGATTTAGACTTTGTGATAGAGATAAATTAAAACTGAATATGATTTGATTTTTTTTTTTAAATAGATCAACATTTCACATTACTCCTATATATTTATACATGTATAGAGAGAGAGTTCTCTCACCACTGTAGGTAGTGACAACAGTCTCCTGACTGAGATCCCAGACTTTAATTCTGTAGTGAAGAAAGGAAAAATAATAAATTGTGATGAGGAGGGGGGGGTGAAAAAACAGTAACAAAACCTTAATGTCAAAGTTTAAAACGTAAACATTTAACATGCTCCTGCTGTGCTGTGGCACTTCATGCAACTGTTTCTACTATCCATAAGTATCATAAGTGTCTAACCGACAGTCCATGCTGCCAGTGACAGCAACACTTGCTCCAGTAACTGGGCTCACTGTGGTGACAATGTTGTCGTGGTCATGTTTGGTGAACCGATTCACCAGCAGGCGCTCATCCTCGGCCAGTTCCCAGAGCTCCAAGGCACCTGCAAAGGATCCAGTCAAATGAAATCTAGTTTACTTTTCCAGTCTCAATACCAGTGCTTGACTCATAATTGCTATGAATCTGCATTTTACCTGAGTCTGATGCGACAACAATGCTCTTTTCTGATACCCATTTGACATCTGTGACTCCAGCCTCTGTCTGCACACCAGCTTTGCAGAGGTCCTCATAGGGGGCCTTTGAAGGATCACTGTAGATCCAAACGGATCCCTCCCAGCTCCTGCCACTGAGGCTGGAGGCGCCAAGCAGCAGAGTGCCATCTGTTAAAAGAGACAATAAGAAAGAAAGAATACGTTTTTATTATATTACAGATACCATGATGACAGATAACTAAACAAATTGTAGAGCTACATCTACTGGGTTGCAGCCAATTCACAGTTGAGCCATAGTTGAGACATATCAGGACAGATGTGAGACAAAACTCAGGCTAATAATAATAACAACCAAAAAGCTGCACCACGTGTTTGCCTTTGGAACCCTGCTAGCTTGTCTTTTTTACATACCTGGTCTGTATTGCGCCGAGCACAGATGCTTCTCCATACATGCTGGAGCATTGGGAGGTATATTCCACTGGTTTTCCTTGGTCATGCTAGCATCCACTGCACTTTTCATTCAGGTAAGGCACTTGAGTTTCTCTGTGTAATTTTCCGAACAAGTATAGCGCCGTTTCTACTTTGGCTAGCTAGTGTTCGTTACGATTTGCTTGCAGGCACCACCGTTTATCTTTAACTAAGCTACTTTATCGTATCCTAAAATCACAATATCCCTGTTCAGTAAGAAGCTACAACATGTAATGTAGCTAAAGTTTCAAGAATGATTGACTGGTAGCGGAACACATGGGACCGGATAATATGCCCTTTCCTGACGCGAGTCGTCTTCTTCGTCGATGTTGTCTGTTTCTTCTTTGAGGGTTTGACGACACGACGTCGGTGATAGACGGCGCATTACTGCCATCTTCTGGGAGAATTTAATATAATTTTAATTTAATTTAATTTTATTTTATTTTGCAATAATAAAAAAAAGAAAACAATAGATCCAATTTGATATGGAAATTTAACATGTGAGGACATTAAAACCCATTATAAAATCACATACAGCAAACTAACCTTATAAATATATTGTAACATAAACAAGGTGAAAAAATTTGAAGAACAGCAAAAGATAAAAACACTCAGTTAAAATAATTTATTTTCATTGTAGTCCTTGCCTGTCTTAATCATAATTTAAAAAGGTAGGAGTGTAGGTTTATTTTTTTCAACTAGCAACCCTGTTACAGGGATTACATGGGTCTGACCAACATGACATCTCACAGAAATATGCTCTATATATACTGTCAATGTTCTTAATTAAGTTGCAGTCTCATTTATTTTTATATTTAATGTTATAGTCACACCACTTATGTATTTCAATAGACTATAAAGATGTTTTTCATCAAGAAATAAAGCCATATATTTGAAAACAGAGTTCAATCTCTAATGAAACAAAATGTCTTTTGCAGTATTTCTGTCAGTCTGATGGTGCTACTCTGTTCACATCTGCATGTAAATACGTCAGATTTCAAGGTTTATAACAAAGGATCATCACACAGGATCAACCTTGGTTTTAAGCACCTCTCTAAGTACAATGTCCGTTTTAATCTGATATATTAATATTACTCAATGACACATGAGCTTGTCCTCTACGTAATCCTACTTCCTCTTAAAAATTTAAATTGAATTTTCTTTCCATGGAATACAACTCATTTGATCAGTAGATTTCACTGGCTTTTCTTCAGAAAATATTCTTATGTTACATGGTACAATATTTTCCTTTTCTTCCCTGTTTATTGCCATACTTAAACAATAACCCAAGGCTATATATTTTGGTTTTCTTTTATACTCTTTAAAAAATAAGTGGTATAACCTGTCAATATTGTAGGAGTGGCAAACATGAATCCTCTTTAAGGATGTGTGAAATAACAATAATAAAAATAAAAATTGCTCTCATTCTTAGAGAACACTTTGGAGGAGATTGTCCCCTTCAATATGTGGTTCTGGCTCTTCAAAAATCAAATTACCATTGCACACTGTCATTGATGTTTTACTGCCACTGCCATCCTTACTATTATATAGGCTATGATGGGGTTTTTTTCTTTATTTTTTGTTCACCACATGAAAGTCTCATGAAGAAAAGCAACAACATATGACTGACTGAAGCAGTTTTTGCCTTGTCTGTTCATCTTACTAAAGTTAAACAAAAGAAAGCTGCTGAAAAAATGAAATACAACTGTTATACATCTATTGGCCCACTGAGACTTAATTGGAAAATGTCAAGAAGGAGGCTTGAAGACATTTTAAAGTCTATAATCTTTTCATTTAGTTGACAAGTGTACATTTTGTGCCATTTCTTTGACTCATTTATAATTCCCTGCTCTATGAGCTGCTGTCAAAGAAAAAAAAAAGATGAATAGAGTGAAGTGCTACAGTAGTAGAAGCAGCAATCAAATTGCGACCCATTGTCACCACTATATCCCTGCTTTTTTTTAGGTCAAAATGATTGGAAGAGGTCTGAACCATTAACACTGTACAATACAGGTGCACTAATATGCATTAATGCTTAACTAATGCACAGATCATCACCAGTTACCGAATGACTCATGAAGAACTTAACCATGCATTAATGTTTACTGCATCAGTATAAAGAGATATGGCTTCTGGATATGGCTGCTCTGAATGCAGGTGGACAACAGCAGCTGGACTCTCTAGCAGAGCAGGTGGGGGTCCAGCCAAACATTATTGATGAGGGACCCTAGACCTCCACTGCAGGTTTTGCTGGGTCCATGCACTTCATATCCGTACCATGTAATTGGACCAGGCCAGTGGGCTTGAGCCTTCAGGGCATTCTCCCTCAGTGGGAGTGGATGGTTCAGCCTTTAAGGACCAGAGTAGCACCAGAGCCAGAGACAAGACCTTCCTCTAAAAGGAGCATCATAGTGGAAGAGTGCATACTGCACCCAAGGCCAAATCCTGCAGACGTGGGCATAGCTTGTCTGACCCATGGTCTAGCCCTCCATAAAAGTTTCATGGAAATCAGTTCAGAGTTTTTTGTGTGATCCAACCAACCAACCAACCAACCAATGTAATATCTAGGTATTTTGGTTTTCTATCTCCCTGTCAAGAAATAATGGTAACAAGTATGATTTTTGTATGATTTTTGTTAATTATTTTAATCAACACATGTTTGTTCTTGTACACGCAAGGGTTTTAAAGACTATTAAAGAATTTATTATGCAAACTGTTGATCTGAATTTTTTGTTGTTGTCACAATCAGTGTGACAACAACAAAACAAGTGCAGAACAAATAGAAACAACACAAGAAAAATCATTTGTAATTTATTATGCTAACTGTGAAATAAGTCAAGAAATATTTTATTATCTTAATTTCTGACCACTACACAGCACACGATAAACACATTTTCACTCTGTGGGTATTACAAATGTATTTGCTGCACTTTGCACATGTGGAGAATGTCTCTTTGTCTTTTTGTGATGGACACTCCTGGCAACGTTTCCTCGTGTTCTCACCGGCAACCTGCAATAAAGAAAAGTTAGTTCATGTTTGTGTAACACTTTACAATAGGAGTGCACAAATGTTCATGCATTAATGATTATGGCACCAGCAACTAAGACTCTATCTAATTAACAGACTGAGCCATTGCTATTTATTAAGTCTGTTATTGTCAATTAATTACACCTAATTTAACAAAATTAATTTAACACTGTTAATTCATGCGGTAATTACACCAATGGTACAAAAACATGGATTCATGTTAAAACCAACAACCATTACCAGACATAGTCTTATAATAATTATATCTTCACAAATCATTTACCCTCCTCATATTCAAGTCTTGTATATTGTATGTTTTTCTCCCCAGTCCCACACCCCTGCATTTAGTTTGCACCAAAATGATACAATTACTTTAACATGAAAGTGTATTTATTACTGAGAAATCTAAATTACTCTTATTTTCTTTGTGATGTATTTGGCTTGAATCCAATATCAAATCATAATAATCATCTTCAGATACCAGATAAGAGAGACCCCGTTTTGCCAGCCAAAATTAGCTGTTATTGTCATTTTGAATTTTCAGGAATAAGGAATAGTTTGGTGAGAAATCAGTATTTCTTCCCACGAGAACTTGTAATTTATAAAATATGTGCTGAATCTGTTTCAAATTCCAGTCTATGAAAATGGCAACTAGATGTTTCTGGTGCTGTAGTTACTGCATGTTATGGAGCCTGAATTGTTTTCTTCAGCCGATATTTAGAGGTTTAATGGCGAGGTTTATGTGTAAAGTAGGATTTAACTAACAGGAACTCTGTCAGCGACTTCGCAGCTTTATCTGTTTGTTTTTTTAAAATTCATTTGGTTTCTAAATACTAAAAGGGTCACGATTGTTCAACTCGTCTATAAAACGAAGCCAATATTAACACGAGAGGTGGGTAAAGAATTATTACAGTGATTTAAAACGCACTTTTAACCAAGTCGAAACGATGTGTGATTTATTGTGAAAGCGTTAAAGCGGAAGTAGCCTTTGCATTGTCGCAAACTAAACACTTGTCTCCCTCCGTCAAAAATCGATAAGTGATTGGTGTTCTTGATGGTTAAGATTGTTTGGGTCTAGTTACGTGCTGACTAAAGGTAAGCAAACAACAATGTCAGGTGGATTGAAGTATAAACAGAGATATATTTCATCAAAGTTTCATAAGGCGTTAGCTTTGTATCGTTAGACATGACAGTGATGCCTTTGTCTCGTCTAACTAGATGATGAAGGCTAACTGAAGCTAACGTTAGCTGCTGTGCGCTCTGTACCTGTCTACACTGAGTGACAGGTACGTGGACAGCTGCTGCTCTGCATGCTAGCTTAATTTCCTGCTGATGTGAGCACACCAGACTGCGATCTGTCGATGACAGTAGAGGGAGAGGGTAACATGTCTGGTGAGTCAGACCTCCAGACATTCCAGCATCATAGAAATGCCAGTCCAGGTGACAACATTCAGCTGGCGTCTTTGTCATCTTTACAATCTGAAAATAAGGAACATAAACCTGAGGAGACAATGGCGCCTTTGGAAAAAATACCCTTGAATTTGTTGTCTCTGCTGCCAATTTTTCATAATTCATCAACATTTGATCCAGTATTTTTTTTCCCCCCAATTGCCTCAAGAAAATCATTTAATTCAAAGTTTATTTGGGGTGACGTGGAATTATAATGGATGACATATGTGTGTTTCAAATCACCCTGCTTCCATTAATCTGAGCTTTTAATGACACTCAATAGATTTAAAAACACACCACTCATTTTTTGTCCAATTTGACAAAACCTTTTCAATATTTTAAAACTGCTTGTACAATACTGTATCTAGTGCAGGACAGTGAAGGCTCACCATTCCACAATACTGTGTCTTGTTTTTAGTGGGGTTTAGGAAGTGTTCGTTTGGGATTAGTTGGATAAAAGCATCATGTTTTTTTTCTTTCAAAATTGGGTTTTCAGACTCGAGGCTTCTCAAAAAATTTAGTCATGTGTGTCAAAGCCTTGTATTTCGAGAATCATCACAAAACCTGCCCGTCATATAGAGATATAGAGATAATGTTTTATCACACCGGGCAAAAAAAAAAGAGAAATGTGTTTTTAAATTCCTTGAGCACAGTAGGATGTTCACTGTTGCTAAAATATTTGTCCGTTCTTTATTTGAACATTTCTACCATCTTGATAAAGACATAATGTTTCCTCAGAAGTACCTCTCGATAGCTCCTCTTTTTAAAGAATAACACGTAAAAGAGAAGCTATTCAAAAAAAAGCTACCTAACAGTTTAGGATGATCCCTTTGTGTATCCTCAATCTTACTCGCTAAATTCAGTTTTAGATCTCTTTACAAATACATGATGAGTGAGCTTATGAACTGTGTAGACTTTAAATTCGTACTGTAATGCTGAAATATATCCAGAGACGGAAACATCAGCTTCTAAAGGCCTTTTTTAATGGAAGACATTTAACATGTCAGAGTAGGAAAAGCACAGGTGCAACTAAAACAAAAACATTGATGGCTGAATCCTTTTTAGCTGCTTCAGTTTAATGGCCATTCAAGCACTTACTCGGACACTTGAATAGAACATAGTCATCATTAATGGTTTAAGTTTAAGTACACCTATGCTTTTCCAACCACAGCAGCTCAAAATGTGTACTGTGAAAAACCCGATGCGTCATTAACAACTGCTCTGTTCGTCCGTATTGGTAATCAGACTCTCTTATTCACGGCAGTAATCAGCAGTGCGTTTGACATGTCATCAGAGAGAAGTGGCCATTTTTAAACCCTTTTTTTGTAATTTGGTTAAATAAAGAATAAATCAAAACTTGTGAAAAACAATTCCTACACACTGTCTGATGTGCAGAAGTACATTTATTAGACAAGTTTCGGTACAAGGCCTTCATCAGGCAAACGGTTTGTGACAATGAGAAGCCATGGACCGCGAGCATTCATGTTCGTTACTGTATATATTTTTGTGTTGCTCTTATGCTCGTCACTGGATAATTCTTCTCACTCCAGATACACATAGTCATACATGTAATTGTTTTTTGACTTCGGTGCCTTCTGTTTATCGAGGAAAATGTGATTTGTGTGCAGACGTTCAGCCATTCCCAATGTAAGATGGCCTCTCACCGTCACAAACCATTTGCCCGATGAAGGTCAGCTCCCCACAGTGTCACAAATAAATGTAGTTCTGGGAATTCTTTTTCAAATTTGAATGGATTCATCGCTCTCCCACACACATGGCTCCAAAACTAGATTTGCAAAGTATTCTTTTGCTCTAAATAGAAATGGAAACACACGAAACTGCCTTTAATTTTAGCACCGAATAAGAAAACGATCCCATGTCATATCTCACAGTTTAAAAAAAGGCCCCTCTCAACATCACTTATCATGAACCAACGTTGCCCAGCTGTTGTCCCCTTGGATCTCACTTCCAGCAATCATGGCAACTTTCTACAGTGTGCACTGAATGAGAGAGAGACACTTGCCAGTTCTAGCCATAAAATTACCTGTAATTCTGTCTTGAGGAGGAATTATTAAAGGATGGCACCATTAGGAAGGAACGATGCTTTATTATGTTGTTATGGCATGTGTGGCAACGCATCTGGCAGGGTGTAACTGGCTGCTGCAGAGGACAACCAGTGTCTCTCTTTGAAATTGTGCTCCCACTTTATGATTATACAATGTTTAAAACTATGTTGGAAAACTATGAGTGTCTTGTGTTTCAAAGTCGAATGTAAGATTTTCTCGATGGCTCTTTACCTCAGGGGTTCGTCATGGCCTTGAAAAGAAGAAGGGCGACATCCCCCTCTAGCAGTGTGAGTGGAGGAGATTTTGACGATAGCCAGACATCATCGTTAGTGTCCTCAATTGGGAGAAAGAGGAGAAGGACCTCAAACATTCCAACTGTGGATCCTGTAATTTTCTGTCTTTGAATTTAAGTTGCTGTTTTTCATGTAACATATTCTCCGAATCATACTAGCAACACAGATTAAGTAGTTGACATGGCAAAGGATGTGGATATTTTTAGTGTTTAATGCCTTCCTTTGCAGATTGCTGTATGTCATGAACTCTACAACACGATCAGAGATTACAAGGATGACCAAGGCAGGATGCTTTGTGAGCTGTTCATCAGAGCCCCCAAACGAAGGTTAGGAGAGGGAGGGGTGGTCATTAGATATGTGCATGTAATTACATCTGTCAATATCAGTCAAGCAATGGAACACAAATGTAAGACACGCAAAAACTGCAAGTCTCCATTTCGCACAGGAATCAACCGGACTATTACCACGTGGTGTCTCAGCCCATTGACATGATGAAGATCCAGCAGAAATTAAAGATGGAGGAGTATGATGATGTTGAACAACTCACCAGTGACTTTCAGCTGTTATTCAACAATGCAAAAACATATTACAAGGTAAGAAAAAGGTTATTATGAGGTAACGTATGCGTACATGTCTGTGGGCAGAAATGACATCAATGCAGGTTGAGGCTATGCACCGGCATGAGTATGTATTGCTTGTGTTTGCCCAGTCTGACAGTCCTGAGTACAGGGCAGCCTGTAAACTGTGGGATCTTTACCTGCGAACCAAGAATGAATTTGTTCAGCGAGGGGAATATGATGAGGACGAGGAGGATGGGTTTGATGTACAAGACAATCCTGGAGGGTCCACTGAAGATGAGGTGACCCACACACACACACACACACACACACACACACACACACACACACACACACACACACACACACACACACACACACACACACACACACACACACACACACATTACTTTTAACACAGATTTATTATATAATATGATATTCATTTTTAGGTTAGAGTCCATGTTACCAGTCTGTTTTATTTGCTGAGGGATGAGGTGGTTTGGTATATATCATTTAAGGGATTTTGAGCATGTAGTAGCAGATACATCATTTACTTATTGACAGTATGAGCTTTTGCATTGTGCAGGCTTGCAATACTATTGCAACAGCTATCAAGCCTTTGATAAAAACATATTTTTTCATAAGCTTCACTGCTTATGTTTCATTTTATATACTGCAGTAATTTTAAGGGGACTTTATGCAGCTCAAGAGCTTCTTGTGACAATATATAAATGTTATCCCCCACGCTGAAATGACGGGCGGATATAGTCATCGGTATATTCCTCAGTCTGTCCGTAATCATTTTAGGTCTGAAGCATATCTTGCAAATTACACAGACTACCTTTATCAAACTTTCCACATATGTGGACCATGATAAGTAGTTGTAACTTTTGATATTTAGAATTTTCTACAGTTTTTTTTTTTCTTTTTCCATGGAAACGTGATCTTTAAGGCATTTCTCAAGGGTGGTCATCTTGTCTGGAGCATGTCTGACAAAGTATACATTCTGGCTTCACCAGACTTTACAAATAAACTAACCATATTAAATAGTTTTGCCTTTTTGATATTTACAGTTTTATACTAATTTTATTTTGTGTGGTTTCCATGGAAAGATGATTTAAAGTTGAGTCTGAAGGTTGGTCATCTTCTCTATAGCATACACCAAAACAATATTCACTAGTCTAGGATGTGTCATACACTGATGCATTTGTTGTACACTTTATTTTTTTGCGAGATTGGAGCATATGTCTTCAGATGATTCTTGATGATTTCAGCAATTTAAAAAAAATTAAAAAACAAATTTTATAATTTGAACCATATCTAATTGTTATTACTATGGAATTGTGATTTTTTATTTTTCAGTGCAGTTTGATTGTATATACTGAATACTGAGGCTGAAACAGTATGTTCCTACCTAAACTGTGTGACCACTTGTGTGTGACAGAGTGCACCGAACTGCTTGAAAGAGGTCCTTGAGCAGCTCCTTGATGCTGTAGTGTCTTACACGGAGCCCAGTGGGCATCTGGTCAGTGAGCTGTTCCAGAAGCTTCCGTCTAAAATGGTACCAGCAGCTTTCTATGTGTCTTCAGACATTATGTATAAATCAAGTGACTTGGCTTTAATGCATAGTCTGCCTTTATTCTTTTAGCAATACCCAGATTATTATGCTATCATTAAGGAGCCAATAGATCTGAAAATCATCGCTCAAAAGATTCAGGTATGATATTATACTCCCTGAATTAAATATTATTTACAACATTGTGTTAATAAGATGCCCAATGCATGTGTTTGCTTTTAGTTGGGTCACTACCTGAGTTTAGGTGCCATGGCTAAAGATATAGATTTGCTAGTCAAGAATGCCAAAACTTACAATGAGCCTGGATCACAAGTGTTTAAGGTGAGTTTGTAATTAAGAAAATGACGTCATTAGCAGTGTTTGACATACAGTACATACTTATGATCTACTCATGTGTTCCAGGATGCAAACATGATCAAAAAGATTTTTGCACAAAAGAAGTCTGAGATGGAGCATGGAGAACCAATCAAGTCCAGCATCCGAATCAGGTAAAGAGAAGGCAACATTAGGAATTTTGTGGAATAAACTTAATGTTTGACGTTAACACTTGTTTTTCCTCTTCTGTCTCTCCTGCTCAGGAACAGAAGGTGTGCCCAAGCAGACCGCCTTTCAGCTCTTACCATGGCTCTTCAGTATGAAAGTGATGAGGAAGGCATACTCTCTGGTACATCCTAACCTCATCATCTTCAATCATACATGTGCATCCACTGGGCCTGTAGAATAAATTATTGTAATTGATGGGTGTGTCATTATTTAGTTTGCTCCTCTTCCATTTCTCAGGTTCTGTCCACTATGATGAGGGGGAATCTGAGGCAGAGAGTATGACCTCGAACATGGACATGAGTAATCCCATCTTCCAGCTGTATGAGGCTGTGCGAGGTGCCAGGAATAGCCAGGGTCAGCTGATCTCTGAGCCTTTCCTGCAGCTGCCCTCTAGGAAGGACTACCCCGACTACTACCATCAGATCAGTCAACCCATCTGCCTCGATCAGATCAAGTATGATCTAACTCTGTGTGTGTTTACATTTACAGTACGTCCGTGTCCACCAGGGCCAGACACATTTAATACTCAACAACGTTAAAATTTGTCTTATTGGTGTCACAGCCGGCATTAAACACAGCTGCCCTGGTCCACAGTAGCACATTTATTGCTTAGCTTCCCACACAGGTGCTCCTGTAAGTAAACTGTTAATGTGCCGACAGTCCTCTACAGTACGCTTTGTTTTCACTGTCTACTTTGCCATGCAAAATTTCTTTTCTCTAATTTGCTTATTCATCCGACTCCTAGCCTCTCCTCTTGTCCCTGTATGTGTACCTTATTCATGAGTTGCCCCTGCTGCTGTACAGAGCACTGGTCGCTTGATTGTTCGGAGTTTAATAATATTGTCCCTGTCATCTCTCTAAATTGCATCAAACTCAGCACCGTAAGTCATTGGGTCCAAAGCAATACAAAGATATATGCGTAGGACAGACATACAGACAGACAGAGATTGTTTGCCTTATAGTTAGATTATTTGCATGAATTTTTTTTCATTTAAATACCTTATAAAGAGTTATTAATGAAAAATGTATAGCCCATTGGGAAAAATGTCTCTTAGAAAATAAGGTGTTCATTATTTATGGAGGGGATTATAAGTTAGACATGTTTCTGCTATAGTTTCAATTCATTTGCTCAGATAGGCATGTTTTTATAGTCACTATGTGACATTTTATGCATATGTGTTGTCAAGGGAATTTTAGGTTACCTTTTAAAAAGGTTTTAGAAATACAATTTAAATGACATCTTTTTATCTATGAGGTTGGAGCGTCTTTCAATAGATGTGTCAGATAACACATCTACCACAAGAATTAAATATATCAGTTTAAATATAAGTTTGTTCAGTAAATGTTTTACAATTATTTTGTTTTATTGCTGTGGAAAAGGTTAGTAGCAATAATATAGACAGTTGCCTTTTTAAACAACAACAAGCAGAAATATATCAGACTTTACGAACGCTACCTGGATGGAAACCCATTCTACTTCTGCATCATTTTGTTTTTCAAATTTGTTTGTTTTCTTCATTTACCTCCTTTATTTTCCTTTACATTCTCTCTTTTTTTAATTTTCTACCCCTACAACATTACATACACTGTACAGTACAGTATTTCTGTGCCCTCCTTCCCAAATGTGAGAGCCCATAATTCCCCACAGGAAGAAGATGAAGAACAATGAATATGAGAGTGTTGAGCATGTTGACTCTGATCTGTCTCTGATGTTTGAGAATGCCAAACGCTACAACGTTCCTCATTCATCCATCTACAAGCGTGCACTCAAACTCCAGCACATTCATCAGGTCAGTCCCAATGCATGCTTGTCATAGTTGTGGTATTTTGTAGAGGCATTTAAACCATTTGATATTTATATATCAGCTATTATCTGTCTAGATGAAGAGAAAGGAGCTTTTGCTGAGAGATAATGACGATGGAGACAGCATGCTCTCCTCTGCCACATCCGACACCAGTAGCACAAAAAGAAAAAGGTTTGCACTTTGTCACATTTTATATGCTCAACTATATGTTAAGTTTTTTTTGTGTGAGTTTGACTTTCATTTTATTTGTAGTCACAAGAAGAACACAAAGAAGAACAGAATGAAAGTCCTCTTAGCTGCTGTGACTGAGGCGCGAGAAGCTGGCACCGGTCGTAGACTGTGTGACCTCTTCATGGTCAAGCCCTCAAAGAAAGACTATCCCGACTACTACAAGATCATCCTGGAACCAATGGACCTCAGGACCATTGAGCACAACATCCGCTCAGACAAGTACATGACTGAAGATGCAATGGTGGAGGATATGAAGCTGATGTTCCGCAATGCCCGACACTACAATGAAGAAGGCTCCCAGGTAAGATCTATTTAGTATTTGTGTCCACCTTTTTTCGGAGACATTCTGAAGTCTGAAAGCCAGTTATAAATCAGTCTTACAGTGGACAGCTAGACTAAGATATAAATCTGAATGTTAACAAAAAATGTACAGTTAACTCTAAGTGAACTTAAACCTGTGGAACCAGTAGCTCCTGTTGAACTTATTTTGTCATGTTCAAGGTTTACAATGATGCTGACATTCTAGAGAAGATTATGAAAGACAGACGCAGGGATCTTGGGCCAACAACAGATGACGATGACCTGATGTCCCCAAAGTTGAAAATAAGTATGTCACTTGTCAGATTGATTTATTTTTACTGAATCAAATACAAGCAAACATGTGAATGTGTTACCTGTAAAGCAGTATGAAGATTAGCTTTCATTAACTCACATACACTTTGTTCGATTGCAGGAAAGAGCAGCATTACTCTGAAGAAGTCCAAGTACTTAACCCCCTTACAGCAGAAACTGAATGAGCTTTATGAAGCCGTCAAGAACTACACAGATAAGCGGGGCCGTCGCCTCAGCACCATCTTCCTGCGGCTGCCATCTCGCGCTGAGCTGCCTGATTACTACATTGCTATCAAGAAACCCGTCGACATGGAGAAGATTAAGAGCCACATGTTGGCTAATAAGTACCAGGATGTAGATGCACTTGTGGAGGACTTGGTGCTGATGTTCAACAACGCCTGCACTTACAATGAGCCAGAGTCTCTAATTTACCGTGACGCCCTTGTACTGCACAGGGTGCTGTTAGAGACAAGGCGTGACCTTGAGGGGGGGGATGACGCCCATGTGCCAGATGTGCCCCGCCTTATCCAGGAACTCATCCGCAGCCTCTATGTCTCCGTGCTCGGCCACCAAGATGATGAGGGCCGTTGCTACAGTGATTCGCTTGCTGAGATTCCCGCCGTAGATCCTGCAAATCCTGACAAGCCACGGCTCAATTTTGAGATCATAAGGAATAATGTGGATCGAGGGCGGTATAAGAGGCTGGATGTTTTCCAGGACCATATGTTTGATGTGCTGGAAAAGGCTAGACGACTGAACAGGTGAGGTAATATTAACCATCTTTTACAAGACTAAATCAGGTGTCCAATCCTCTTTTTATCCATTGATGTTGTAGAAATATTATATTGAAAGAAGGCCGAAGTTTTGTTACACCATATGCTCATTACAGGACAGATTCCGAGATCTTTGAAGATGCCGTGGAGCTGCAGCAGTTCTTCATCCGGATCAGAGATGAGTTGTGTAAGAACGGAGAGATCCTGATGTCTCCTGCTCTCAGCTATACCTCCAAACATCTGCATAGTGATGTGGAAAAAGAGAAGAAAGAGAAACTCCCCAAGGAGTTTGAGGAGGACAAAATCAAGAGGGAGGAGGAGAAAAGGGGTATTCACTTCAATATATATTAAAGGTTTACAATCCATACAAGTTCAATCATGCATTGTGGTAGCATATCCTGTGGCATTGTTTTACTGATTCAGTTGTGAATCCCCAGAAGCTGAAAAGAGGGAGGACTCTGTTGGAGGATCATGGCAGTCTAACCTGCAGCGCACTTACAGTCAGGACTGCAGCTTCAAAGACAGTATGTACCATGTGGGGGACTATGTTTACGTCGAGCCTGCAGAGCCAAACCTCCAGCCTCATATCATCTACATTGAACGCCTTTGGCAGGACGACACTGGTCAGTCTCTTTTTTGCACTCATCAAGAAAAGTGATTACGAAGTAAGAAAGGCATGTTGATATTTTCTGCGAGATTCTTTTGTTACATGCTGTATCTTCAGTTAGTGGTACAGTTCAGTAAGGAATCATTTTTATTGAGACCAGGTTTTTCCACCTTTAATAAATACAGGTGAGAAGTGGCTGTATGGCTGCTGGTTCTACAGGCCAAATGAAACATTTCATCTCGCCACAAGGAAGTTCTTGGAGAAGGAAGTTTTTAAGAGCGACTATTACAACAAAGCTCCTGTTAGCAAGATTCTGGGCAAATGTGTTGTCATGTTTGTAAAGGTAAATGCTGTCTTTTTGCTATATAGTACCAAAGTTTGGACTTTTGCTGTATGTTTATTTGTTACTCGTTTTTTTGAGCACTGGCTGTTTAAATTGTATTGACCAAATATTTATGGTGTGTGGGATTTAAGGAGTACTTCAAACTTCACCCAGAAGGCTTCCGAGCCGAGGATGTCTATGTCTGTGAGTCACGCTACTCTGCCAAGTCCAAGTCCTTCAAGAAGATCAAGATGTGGGCCATGCCGTTAAGCTCTGTCCGGTTTCTTACCAGAGAGGTACCTCTACCTGTTGTCCGTGTGGCATCCATGTTTGCCCCCAAACAGGAGGAAAAACCACCAGAGGTGGCCGATGAATGCAAAATGACAGATGGTATTGTAGACAAGGTAAATGTTGTTGTTTTTTCATAACAAATAACAAATAACATAACAAATTTTTTCATACACAAATAAAATTATAAAAAATAACCCAGACTACTGTCAGGATAACAATTTGTTTCTGCAGGAGAGGGAGGATGTTCCAATGGATATGACAAACGGGGAGCCCGGGTGTCAGTACTATGAGCAGCTCTGCTACAACAACCTGTGGCTTAAAGTGGGAGACTGTGTTTACATTGGTTCACATGGACTAGTGCGCCACAGAGTGGGCAGGTAGAGTGAATATATTTATACACTATACATGCTTACAGTATGTTGTATATGAATGGGTGTGTATACTCTGTGGTGGTTGAAAGCATTTAGGTTTGGTTTTATTTAGTTATGAAACAAACATTGATATTTTATTTTCAATTCATCTATCAATGATATTCATACTAATTAATGCCAAGGGCCTCAGTACTTTCTTGAGATACTTGTCACCTTCTAACCATCAATCTTGGAACAAAGGAACTCAGTACTGTGGTATAGTTGACAAATTTTGGAAATAGTGAGCTTGGCGCAATGGTATGATAGTGTGTTGGTAGCTCTCTGATTTCCAATCTATCAAAAATGCAGCTCATTCAACAACAAAAAAAAATCTATATTGAACAGGATTGAGAAAATGTGGATGCGAGATGGAGCAGGCTACTTCTTTGGCCCAATCTTCATCCATCCAGAGGAAACAGAGCATGAGCCCACTAAGATGTTCTACAAGAAGGAAGTGTTCCTCAGTAACCTTGAGGAGACTTGTCCTATGACCTGCATCATAGGTACCCTACTTACTGTGCAGTACATTGGGTTGAGCTGAATATCAACTCTTTATCACAAATGCTGAAGTGCATGAAGTGTGATGTATGTAGATTACTGAGACAGTGTTCTTGTTTCACAGGGAAGTGTGTTGTGTCGTCCTTCAAAGACTACCTGTCATGTCGGCCAACTGAAGTGCCTGAAGAGAATATCCTGCTCTGTGAGAGCCGCTATATTGAGAGTGAGAAGCAGATGAAGAAGTTTAAGGGTCTTAAGCGCTTTTCACTCTCTGGGAAGGTGGTGGAGGATGAAAACTACTATTTTAGGTGAAGAACCTTCACATGCTTTAAATGAAACGTTACTGTTGGAATAGAAAAGACAGAAATCTTTGTTAAAGATCTACAAAATAAATATGCACTGATCCTAAATACAGCAAGATTTTATCCTCTTGTGTAGTCACATCTTTGGTTTTGTTCCTTGGTGATTGCCTATTCCTGTTTTCCAGTTTTGATTGAAGAACATGGCAGCCAGTTCTTCATGACTGAAGGATTCATTTGGAAAAGGAGGACAAATGGCACACACAGCATGTATTTTTTTGATTGTCTTGTACAGGAAGCTGATAGTGCCGCAGAAGGAGCCATCCCCCCTGTTGGACAGGAAAATTGAGGAACTGGAGGCTAAGTTTGCTGATATGACAGATGAGGAGCTAGAGGATCTTGGGGATGATGATGGCGAGCTAGGGGACCAGTCTCAGCTGATGCAGTCTGCCATGTCTAATGACATGGATATCATGCCTTACACTCCTCCGCAGGTCAGGGTGGAAATATTTAATTGTAAATTCAAATAACTTGCAAACTAACAATTGATTATGCTGCCTGTAGCATCTATGTGAAATGCTTCCCCTGTGTTTGGTTTCCAGTCCACGCCAAAATCCATAAAGGGCCTTTCAAAGAAGGAAGGTTCAAAACGGAAGATCAACATGAGCGGATACATCCTGTTCAGCAGCGAAATGCGAGCGGTCATCAAAGCCCAGCATCCAGACTTCTCCTTTGGGGAGTTAAGCCGCCTCGTTGGCACAGAGTGGAGGAACCTGGAGAGCTCCAGAAAAGCTGAATATGAGGGTGTGTGGAAAATTCTTAAGTCTTGATCGAGATTTTGTTTTTCAAGAATTGTGAATGATCTAAAAATAACACCCTGTGTTCATCTCATTGTGCTGCAGAGCGAGCAGCTAAAGTGGCCGAGCAGCAGGAGCGGGATAGGGCCCAGCATCAGACGTCCCCTAGAGCAGGTACCCCAGTAGGGGCACTGATGGGGGTGGTGCCTCCCCCAACCCCCATGGGGATGCTAAATCCCAGCATGACGCCTGTGTCAGGTAACCCCTCAGATGCAGATGAATCCCCAGCGTACACTAGAAGGCTGGAATAAGAAGCTGAACTGCTTAGACATATTGACATTTTAAGTCTCCTAATCACATCCATATCGGCATGTTGCAGTGTTGTGATTTAATTTTATGTAGCCTCTAACATCATTTGAAAAGGCCAAACCTTTATTGTTGTACAGCACTCTATTCTTCAACCCTTATGTCTCGATTTACTCAATGTCTGTATTGGAATGCAGAACAAGAAGTGGATAGGTTGCTGTACACCATTTGAGAATTGGGACTTAAAAATGAACTATGCATGTGCACCAACTTGTTTTTATTGTACGTTTTCATTTGTGTGGCCTTTATTTCCTTTCATGTCCATCATAATGATCTGGTGATTGTATGAAAGCATCCATCCATCCATCCATCCATTCATTCATTTTCTTCTGCTTATCCGGGTCACGGGGGCAGCAGTCTCAGCAGAGAAGTCCAAACCTCCCTCTCCCCCGGTCACCTCCTCCAGCTCTTCTGGGGGTACACCAAGACGTTCCCAAGCCAGCCGAGAGATATAATCCCTCCAGTGCGTCCTGGGTCTACCCCGGGGTCTCCTCCCAGTGGGACATGCCCGGAATACCTCCCCAGGGAGGCATCCCGGAGGCATCGTAACCAACCGAACCACCTCAGCTGACTCCGCTCAATGTGGAGGAGCAGCGGCTCCACTCTGAGCCCCTCCCGAACGACTGAGCTCCTCACCCTATCTCTAAGGGTGAGCCCAGACACCCTGCGGAGGAAGCTCATTTCGGCCACTTGTATCCACGATCTTGTTCTTTTGGTCATTATCCAGAGCCCATGACCATAGGTGAGTGTAGGAACGTAGATTGACCGGTAAACCGAGAGCTTTTTCTTGTAGCTTAGCTCCCTTTTCACCACAACAGACCGATACAGAGTCCGCATCACTGCAGATGCTGCCCCGATCCGTCTATAAATCTCCCGCTCCATTCTTCCCCCTCTCGTGAACTGAAAGCATACATATTAACATATTTTTGCATGCTTGGCAGGGACGTAATTCATGCATGTTTGACTGATGCATGTTGCTCTCTTGTGTTACTACTGTTCCCTCCAACAAGGTATGATGGGTGCATATAGTTCAGCTATGATTCCCCCACGTGGCCATGTTGCAGGCATGGTTAGTATGACTGGCATACCACCACATCACATGGGGGTGTCTGTCTTTCCCCAACATCTCCTGCCTGTTATGCCTGGGTTTTCTGGAATGCCATACTTTGGTAAGAGTGCTCTCATAGCCACCCCACCACGCAGTTGCTTCCAGTCTACCAATCTGACTCGCTGGAGGGGCTACCTGTACCAATAGGCTGAGGTCCTTGAGTTGATTATGAGTCATGAGAAAGACCAAAGAAAGTAAACCCAATATTTTATTATTATATTCACAATTGGCATTCAGATGTGTTATAATGTGATAAAAATACATATTTTAATACACTGATTAATTTTGGTATTGGACTTTGAATGTAATATTTGTAATAGAAACCAATACCAAGTGGCCTGCAGCACTGTTTGACAGTGTATTGGTGTTAAATATCCCCACAGGTGTCAGTGGCATGGGAGGTGGATCAGGAGCAGGAAACATTCATGGATCCCAGGTAATCTACCAGCTAAGTAATTATTTTCAGACCACAAGTGAGATTAGAGTTTAGATACACGTAGCTGCTTTGATGCAGATCTATGCATTCAGAGAAGGATACGAGACCCCTGGATATCATTGAGATAACTATTAAAAACCTTTTCAGCAATTACAGTGAAAATCCAGCTTCAGTATTGCAGAACAGGATGCTTACCTCCACTAAGACACAACCCTAACCCTAAACCCTAACCTCAAGCCTTATCCAAAATCAAACTCATAGTCCTGTAACCATAATTTAAGGTTACTAGATTTCTAACAGCCAACCTTCTAAATCAGATGGATCCAGATTTTTATTTGGAGCCCCACCAAATTGCACACCCTCATAGATACCAAGCCCCTAATTATGCGAGATTTTTTTTGTCAAGATCCATGCATGATCTGAGACGTGAAAGGAAATGATGAAAAACAACATATCTTGCAATGTTAGAAAAAGTGGGAAAAAAATCCTTGACTTGCCCTTTATCTAGATCCCCACCAAAATTTAATGGGCTCAACTCTGGCCCAAGACACATCCACAAAGTTTCAAGGAATTCTGTTGTGTAGTTTTTGCATAAACCAACCAGCCAACCAACCCACAAACAAATGGACACGAGTGAAAACATAACCTCCATGGCAGGGAAAAAGAACTAATGACAAGGTGCAATAAAAGGCATCATAGCCTCATGCATCTGTGTATCTAATCTTTTCCTTTTTTTCTCCTTCTTTCCAGTTTAATCCTAGAATATAGAACAGTATCCCTGAAGAAAAACCATGTTGGTGTTCATTTTAAGGGGACACAGATCCTAGAACTTAGGTAACAGAAAATAACTTGGCTAAAAGATTATTTTAATCAAATAAAAAATAATTAGAAAATAAACAGACTTTGATATAAACATAAACAGTGAAAGCAGGGTGTGACTTATGGGCTCCTTATGGGGTCCTTGGTGAGGGTGAGCCCTCTACCCCCTATAAAAGCTGCAATTGTTTGAATGTCAAACCTTGTTCTTAAAACCTAATCAACACACTATGCACAACCACTATGGTGCTGTTGTGATGTTTGGGGCTTTAATTAGATCATGATATTAATGAAGGCGAAATGCTGTGTGAATCTGAAACAGAGAAATAATAGAGTTCTTAATATATTTTCATCAGACAGGTGTGATGGGCCCAGGACAGCAGGCTCCACCACCATACCCAGGACCAGGCCAGACTGGACAACCAGCACTCCAGCAGCCCTCCACCCCGGTGTTTGTGTCCCCACCACCCAAATCACAGAGACTGCTTCACTCTGAGGCATACCTCAGATACATTGAGGGCCTTACTGCAGAATCCTCTACCATTAGCAAGTGGGACCATACTCTGTCAGGTTAATATTGCTTTTTGGTTGCAATTGTTTGTAATGACTTGTTTTATATATTCAGTGACAACATCTTCACATAAAAGGACAATCAAAGTGGTTAACATAGTTTGGGAGATATGTCTCTCTGGGTTTTGTTTGTTCAATTTAAATCAGTAATCCCTGATTTGAGCATGAATCCATTTCTTTCTTTTTTTGTAATTAATTTGTTTGTGATGGTCTTCTTAGACACGTGCGCTAACATTTTTTATTTGCCTATTAAAATCTTTAAAACATATCATATTATATTAACATCATATTCACCAATCCTAATAGGATATTAACAAATTAATGTAAAATGAAAATCCCCAGATGTGTAAGAAGTGTCATTTGTGCAATTTCAGTTCAAAAACAAGACGTGCGGCTGACAAAAGAACAAGAGAGCAGACTACCATCCCACTGGCTGAAGAGTAAGGGGGCCCACAAGACAATGGCAGATGCACTGTGGCGGATCCGTGACCTGATGCTGCGAGACACCCTGAACATCCGTCAGACGCACAACCTGTAGCATGTTTGTTTTCTGAGCCTCTGTTTCCTCCCTACCTGTGAGACAGGAAGAGGATTAAGCTCACTAAAAGTGTTTACTTTGTGTTGTCTAAAAAAAATGTGGTAACATAAAAGCTTTGTGTAGAAGCTGTTTTTTGTTTTACATTCGGATAAACCATTGTAAGTGCATTATTGTCAGTGACTCATTCTGTGATGATTGCTTTCATGCTTTCATGATTAAAATGTGAAGAGTTGAATTATGGCTTCCCTTAATTTATTCACTTAGTAAGACCTAAGACCTACTGTTGTATGTTGATGTTTTAGATGCATTACTGGAACTGTAATACTGTACAACTGTCAAAGGATGATTAAATGGCTGTAAACTTAATTTTAAGCATCTTCTAAAAGGCCTAAAGTAAAATGAAAAGGAATTTATTACTTGGAATATTGAACGATAATTTAGTGTGAATAATTGATTTGTTTTGCAGCACGAGGCAATTTCGCAGACTAAGGAAAGGGCGTGTCCTGCAGGTTTCGTGTGACATCTGCGCTTGCGTACTACACTGACCGCGCAGTTCCTCTTGGTTTTGACGTTCGAAAGCTTGCAAGGCGTGCACTGCTGGCCGGTTAGCTGTGTCTTCCCATCCTATCCTGATTGAAATTTAGTGGAACGGTAAGACGTCCCAGTCCCTTAACAGTTAAAATAGCTAGTAATAAAAAAATATATCTAACCAATATCTTGCTAGTTAATGGATAATGTTCGGAAATTACCCAGCTTTATGGATAGAACAAAACACATTAGCGAGCTAGCGCTAATATTAGCAGTGGACCGGCTGCTGGATCAGTGTATTCGCTGGAATTCAGATGTTGCTTTCTATGCACGTAATGTTAATTCGGGGCAGTGGAGCAATGGAAACGGTCTGTTAAATAGAACAGGCTCATGCAGTATCCTGGCCACCATGGGGTTACATTTTAACTCGCAGAAGGCTAGACAACCTTCCAACGAATAGCGTAGCTGTGTGACTCTGGCATTAGCTCAGTTAGCCTCCGCTGACTCCAGATCGGTTTATACAGTGTGAGTCCCATCTAGCATGGCTAGCTGCTAGCAAGCTAATATCAACGACAGACTGAATGCATGAAGGAACTAGCAGCGCAGCTTTAAGCTAGCTCAATAATTGTTTTGACTTGTCAGATAAAGGAATTAAACTTTGTAATACTTTAAACTCAAAATTGACCATTGAAACGAGTACAATTGGCACATATTAACATTAGGTTAACTTCTAAATAATGTGATCTTACAGGAACAATCGCACACGTTGTAATAAAGCATGGTTTAAAATTTGTGCAGAGGATTACTCGGCATTTAGATTACCCTTAAGTCTATCCTTATTTAGTAATGTAAATAGCATTACCTTCTTGAGCAAATTGCTGCCAGACGCTGGTTTTATCTTTTTCATTCAGTCACTTGTTTTCTCGCCCTCAGGCACGAGCATGGAACTGAATGATGCTAACCTACAAAGCCTCACAGACTTCCTCAGAAAAACACTGGACCCAGACCCAACAGTCAGACGTCCAGGTAATACAACTTCATCACATTTCATTGATGTGCATATCATAAAACAGTTTCTGGAGAATATTGTTCTCAAATACCTATTTATGCTAAGCCTTAACCTGATTGTGTAGTCCCTGCTTTGCAACACGTTTCGTATTTGTTTTTTCTTTCTCAGCTGAAAAATTTCTTGAGTCTGTGGAGGGAAACCAGAACTACTCCTTATTACTTCTTACGTTACTGGAGAAGTCCCAAGACAACGTGATTCGCGTCTGTGCTGCTGTTACATTTAAGAACTATATCAAAAGAAACTGGCGCATTGTGAGTTTCACATGTTGCTAACTTTGCTATGCTTACTATCTTTACTACATTTAATACAAAGTGTATGGAGAACCAATGTTGTTTAAGCCTTGTTGACCTGTGCGATGTGTTTACTATCCTACCTTTGTGATGTTTTGGCAAAGGTTGAAGATGAACCTAACAAAGTCTCTGATCCTGACCGAACAGCGATTAAAGCAAATATAGTAAATCTGATGCTAAGCAGCCCAGAGCAGATTCAAAAGCAGGTATGTACTCTCACGTCTTAAAAAGGGTTTGATTTGAAGGTGTGAAGGAACATGCTCAATCAAGCCCCTGTTTACCCTGTGTATTTCTGCAGCTGAGTGATGCCATCAGTATAATAGGAAGGGAAGATTTCCCTCAAAAATGGCCTGACTTGCTAACTGAGATGGTGACCCGCTTCAGAAGTGGAGACTTCCACATCATCAATGGAGTGCTTCGTACCGCGCATTCCCTCTTCAAGAGGTAAAACTAACTTTTCATTGGTTTAAAATGTTTTTATGCTAAACTTCAAAAAGAAATTGTCACATCTTTTCTTGCCCCCTTATTTTCTTCAAGGTATCGCCATGAGTTCAAGTCAAATGAGCTTTGGTCAGAGATCAAATTAGTACTGGACACATTTGCCCTTCCTCTTACAGAGCTGTTCAAGGTTTGTAATGACTTGTAGTTCAATTACTCTTACAAGTAAGTCATTTGTTGTATACAAATTATTGCATAAAATCTAATGATATTGAAATGTTTGACATGGTTGAGGTGACTTTTTAATATGAAGTATTTCTTGTTATTTTTCTCTCAACTTTGCTGCAGGCCACTATTGAGTTGTGTCAGACTCATGCTACAGATGTCAATGCTTTGAAGGTCCTCTTCTCTTCCCTCACACTCATCTCTAAACTGTTCTACAGTCTGAACTTCCAGGTCAGTTCAAGCTAGACCTCTTTGTGTGCTGTTTTCCTGTTATACATTTTGGTGACATTTTATTTCTGTGTACATGTTTGAAGTTGCACCTACGATCAATGTTTATCATAAAAGGTTCATTTTAAACGTCAATATTGCTAGATCACGTTTGTTTAATTGTGGGAAGCCAAAATCATGATTGAGAAAACAATTTTGATTAATTTTGCAGCTGTATGTGGCAGTGAGGGTTGGTAATTTATTTTGGAAGCATTTTTTGTTATATTTGAACAAAATCCCTTAACATACAGACAGCAATCAATAAATCAAATGCTTTGTTGAGAAAAGATCTGTTATCTGTGGCTGTCGCAGAACTATCGTAAGCTATTCAATCATTTTATGTGACCCAAATCAAAGCTACCTGCCTGTCTACCTACATGCATGCCTTTCTTTGTGCAATCTGCCCGTACATTCATTGCACGTGAACATAGTCTTCCACAAGGTGAGGTAGATTTACTGCTAGTTATTAACAAGCTAGTCACACAAGAAAGGCAGAGGAAGTGAAGCCAAAATTTTCCAATGCTAACATGCTAGTCAGCTGTGAGTTATAACAATAGCCGAGTTTGTTGTTAACTTTTATTGCAACAATGTGTTACTACATGTGAATGAGACATGAGGTATTTAGGTACGGTTAGCAATGACAACAATTCTCTGGACTCACCGTACACAGCCAAAAACGAATTGATGCAGCAGTGATGGCAGATAGCCCAGTAATGTGTGCACAGAGCACACATCCCAGCAGTGAGCAGTAACATGCAGTGCTTTATAGCGTTTTTGGACTGAGGGGCATTTGTGACAGCTATTTTTCCTGTGCTTATATGACTGTGGCATTTAGCGGAGTTGTCTGTTTATGTATGTATTGGAAGAACCTAATAGAGGTTGTAGAATATGGCAAATTTGTCACACATCTTCCAGCTGGTCATTTCAAGCACTGGTGCAGCACAGTCAGTTGTAGCAGAATAGGTCAAATGCATCGACTAACCCTTCTACCTGGGCAGAAAAAGGAGGGAAGATGGAGGGAGGAAGGAAGATTATAAATCACACACACCTGTGAGCAAAAAAAGAGAGAGGGAAAACCAAACAAAGACAACATGGCGGAGGACAGACAGAGTGAGGAATGAGAGTAAGAGGAGATACTTTGGCCACTGTATTCAGTTTTGGAGACATATTGCTAAAACAAAGCATCAGTACACAGAAAAAGTTTCAAGCGCTGCAACCTAACTTGTATTGGCCACTAAGAGCGGATATACTGGGAGTTTGCTGATCCCTGGAGTGGGCTAGAATTCATCTATTCATCCTGAAATGTTTCTGTGGACCTGCTTGGAACAGCAGCAGTATCCTATGTCTGTGGTGGAAGCGTCAAAGCTAAGGCAGCTAAGTCTCCTATGTTAGCTCTCCAGGCTACCTCTATTCTCCTGCCTCTAAACTCACATTTTCCCCCTACTCTCCTTGGACATTGAAAGCTCCCTACAAACACGCCCTCATACACTTAACAACACACACCCACACATTATGATGAACTAATAGGAACTGAACTGGTCTTTTTTTTTAACTGAAAGGATAAACTAATTGTTCACCTACACAACACACATAATCATATGAATACACCCACACACACACATTCCATTCACCCTTTGAATGGAAAGACTGGCAATTATTTGGATTTCTGAGTTCATTCATTCCAATTAAGAGACATTATTATTATTATTTGGACTCTGAATTAGAATTATTGACTATTTTCTGTGAATGGGACTCTTTTGAAGTTGATTATCTGTTTGCATTATCATTTCTATTTAATTATTGAATATAATTTCATTGATGAAGCTAAATTGCTGTTTTGAGTTTTTGTCTTATGTGGTTTTGTAGCAATGGTATGCTATCCAGGTTATCTGACCAAATCATTTATTTTAAATATTTTGAAATGACAGGTCATAGCATTTTTTTTTAATAAATCTCCTGTCTGGCGCCCAATATTATTTTGGTCATTTAGTGTAAACCCACGCTACACAGTCGGTGTGCGTCATATCTTAGGAGTAACTTTAAGAGGGAGCCTTGAAGGGAGGGGTGGGATTCTTTCTCCAATATACCTATACCTCCAATATACCTATAACCACAGCTGTAATAAATTGTAATACATTCATAATTATTGCAAGACAATCATTCAGTGTCTGATGTACTGTATATCATGTGGAGTCAAGTCAGCTTCTGTTTTTAGTAATGCACACGTTAGGGAAATGAAACATTTGCCTTCAACTCTACTCTGTATTATTTATACAGGACCTTCCAGAGTTTTTTGAAGACAACATGGAAACCTGGATGACCAATTTCCATGGCCTACTGACTTTGGATAATAAGCTTTTACAAACAGATGTGAGTTTTTCTTTTCATTTTTGACTAATTCAATACTTTTCTCTTCTGATTGTGCTAAAAAGAGTTTTTTTAAGATTTGTTTGTTTGTCTGTTTTACCAACTCTGTAGGATGAGGAGGAAGCAGGTCTCCTGGAGCTGCTGAAGTCACAGATATGTGACAATGCTGCTCTTTACGCCCAGAAGTATGATGAAGAATTCCAGCCATATCTGCCACGCTTCGTCACTGCTATTTGGAACCTTTTAGTTTCTACTGGCCAGGAAGTCAAATATGACTTGGTGAGAGTTCTGATCCTTGCTTGCGTTTCTTTGTTCCTTTTGAAGTTCACTTTCCCCGTGCTAACAATACGCTTTGTCTTTGTTGCAGCTGGTAAGCAATGCTATCCAGTTCTTGGCATCAGTCTGTGAAAGGCCACACTACAAACATCTATTTGAGGACCAGAATACACTCACTAGCATTTGTGAGAAGGTCATTGTGCCCAACATGGAGTTCAGAAGTAAGTAAATGCTTTTTTATAAGTAGTCAGATTGCGTCTACAAATGTTGTCAGTTATTGTTGCCTGATTCAGGCTTCTTCTTGCCTGGACACTAACATGTACTTGCATGCTATGTGATACTGACAAGATTGACTGTATTGCCCAATTAGGTGCAGATGAAGAGGCCTTTGAAGATAACTCTGAGGAATACATCCGTAGAGACCTTGAAGGATCCGGTAAAGAGTTTGATTGTCTCCTCCCTGAATGTTAATTATTGTTCCTCCTCACATTTTGAGTTTGATTGTTTTGCAAAGTATCTCTTCTGGGATATAAGACTAGTTAAACTCTACATGCATAATTATTTGGTCAGTTGGTTAGTTGGAATACTTGTAAACAAAGTTTCAGAAAGATTAAACATACATATAATAAATATATAATAATATAATACAGTATTTATTATATAATAAAGGGCTTTTAATAAATATATGCAATACCATGTACCCATTATTAACCATTTTCCTGTCCTTTCTCAGACATCGACACTCGTCGTAGAGCAGCATGCGACTTGGTGAGAGGCCTTTGTAAGTACTTCGAGGGCCCCGTCACAGCTATCTTCTCTGGCTATGTTAACTCGATGCTGGTAGAGTATGCCAAAAATCCTGGAGCGAACTGGAAACACAAAGATGCTGCCATCTATCTGGTCACATCACTGGCATCTAAAGCACAGACACAGAAGGTACATTTTACTTTATTTTCAGGAATATTGAATATATTACTTCTAATGCAATTAACCATTATAAACTGTGATAATTGAAATTGTTTTCTCAGTCCTTAAATTGTTGTGTTTTTTCCACCAGCATGGAATAACACAAGCCAATGAGTTGGTGAATCTAAATGAATTCTTTGTGAACCACATTCTCTCAGATTTAAAATCCCCCAATGGTAAGAATACTCTCTCGGTTCTCAATTTGCTGTATATTTACAAAATGTATTATTTGTTATTATCAGCTAGATCACTTAAGATGTGGCTGATCAGTTGATACAAACTATGGCAATTGAATATCCACATTTATTTGTGCACTAACATCAAGCACCGATTGTCATTGTAGTTAATGAGTTCCCAGTGCTGAAAGCAGATGCCATCAAGTATGTCATGATCTTCAGAAGCCAGGTATGAGATGTTTCTCCATCACTTGTTGAATTTCAAAAGAAAAAAACTGAACACATTACAGAGGACTTCTTATCTGTGCTTTTCCTTCAGCTTCCTAAAGAGCATGTGCTGCAGGCAGTTCCTCTCCTGATAAGTCACCTGCAGGCAGAAAGCACAGTGGAGCACACGTACGCTGCCCATGCTTTGGAGAGGCTGTTCACAATGAGAGGCCTCAACAACACCACACTGTAAGTATCAACAGTATAAAACTGTTCTTTGCATTAAACAAAACAGTTTCTAAGCATTTCTAACATGTTTTTTTGTAAATTGATAGAAAAAGTGGGCAGTAATTTGCCCAATGCATTTTATGGAATATTCAAATAAATTGGGATTTATTTTTCTTTAAACCTTAAAATTAAACATCTCTAACTTCTGTAAATTTTTGCTCAGTCCGCTTTACAATAAAGCAAACAAAATTTTACCTGCATAGGGAAAATTTTGGTGACCCACAGAGATATTTTATCCAGCACCAAATGAACATCACCAGCGTTATAATAAAAAATATAATCAATAATGGTAAAATTATTGGGCGAATTATACCAATATCCTCTTAATTTAATTAATGGACTTATGCATTCAGCTATTGGTGAGTAGCATTGGCATTTCGTAGTTTCATAATCATCCATCGACGGTTTCTTGAGTTGTATTAGTATTGATAATAATATAAATATTTCTGCAGTCAATTAGAAAAGCACAATGAACACAAATAGTCGTACAACAAATTGGCAAGTCCTTGCATTCTTAATTTCGGCCAGCCACACTGCACCATCTGATCATGTGTACCATTTCGCATCAAACATTTAATAAGAAAACATTTCTCATTCACATAAATTTAAATAGATTTTGAATGACAACATTAAATATTTAGTGTGATTTTAATCACAGAAATACAGTAAATATTCATTGATCAAGCTGGACAAACTGAATCTAAACCACATTAGGTAAAAGCCAGCATTTGCTAAATATATATTTCAGTATGTGTGAAATAATTACCCATACATGAAATGAGGAAGACTGCCTTTTTATTCAACTTTCCTCCAGGGATTGACTGTGTACTTCATTCAACCATAGCTATAATAGCAGTCATAATCATGTAACAAAAAGTTTCATAGCCAACTATCTGCATTCATTGCATCTACCAGCCCATTATTTTAATCAACCATCCTCTGTATGTGTGTCAGTATTACTCCTGTAGAGATGGCACCTTTCACTGAACAGCTGCTCAACAACTTGTTCAAGTCACTGGCTCTTCCTGGTTCAGCAGAAAATGAGTACATCATGAAAGGTAAACCTGACATTCCTGTCGCCTCAAAGCTCCTCATTAATGTTCCCCAGTCAGTGCCAGACCAACTACAAGGTTATTTTAAGTAGTGTCGTCATGTTTTTGATTTCTTGTCTGTCATTTTTCTCCTTTCTATTTTTAAAGCCATCATGCGCAGCTTTTCCCTGCTGCAAGAGGCCATTGTTCCCTACATCCCCACTCTGATTGGTCAGCTCACTCATAAGCTCCTGTTAGTCAGCAAGGTAACACACACATTGTTACTATTTATAGATGCGGATAAATTCACCAACATGCTGGTTTGTTAAGGGTATACCTGTGTCAACTTGTCCAAAATCTGTCACCTATTTTCAGAATCCCAGCAAGCCTCACTTTAACCACTACTTGTTTGAGTCCCTGTGCTTGTCTGTCCGGATCACCTGCAAGGCCAACCCGGCCACGGTCAGCAGCTTCGAGGAAGCACTCTTCCCCGTCTTCACAGAGATCCTTCAGAACGATGTCCAGGGTGTGTTACCTTTATTGGCTTATCCATGTGGAGATGATATGCTGACGAGGCAACGCAACTCATCCCCTTTTGTCCACTGTTGCAGAGTTCCTTCCGTACGTGTTCCAGGTGATGTCTCTCCTCCTAGAGATCCACTCCAACTCTATCCCCTCTTCCTACATGGCTTTGTTCCCCCACCTGCTGCAGCCTGCGCTATGGGAACGGACAGGAAACATCCCCCCTCTGGTACGCCTGCTTCAGGCTTACCTGCAGAAGGGAAGTGCCACTATTGCCGGCTCTGCTGCAGATAAAATAGTACGTGATGGCAGTGTTTTACTAGTCTTCAGTTGATAACAGTGGCTACATCTCTATTTGTTCTATTCTTATTTACAGGTAGCGTGATTCATCCATTGTGTACTCAGTTTCTTGACACTTCTCATCTTTCCTTCTTAGCCTGGCTTGCTTGGGGTTTTCCAAAAACTTATTGCCTCCAAAGCCAATGACCACCAAGGTTTTTACCTTCTCAACAGCATCATCGAGCACATGCCCTCGTAAGTCAGTTATGGTTGTGTTCTCTATGTAAAAATCTACAAAATGTTGTACGTGGTGTCATTGATTTTAGATCATAACATGTTTTTTTTCTTTCTTTTGCCAGAGAATCTATTACTCAGTACAGGAAACAGATCTTCATTTTGCTCTTCCAGAGGCTACAAAACTCCAAAACCACAAAGTTCATCAAGAGTTAGTACAGTTCTCTCATTACCAACTTAATGTTCTCTTTAGAGAGATATTAATTGGACATTGTTAATGACCAAGCACATGCTTATTAACTCATAGGAATTGATAGTGAGAGTGTGATAATCAGCCATTATAGTATAAATGATTATTAATTCTACTGTACAGAACTACTGTTCTGTAATGCTGAGATTAAAGTGTTTAAGGTTTTGTTTCACGTTCCTTCTCACAGGTTTCTTGGTGTTTGTGAACTTGTATTGTGTCAAATATGGAGCTATTGCACTTCAGGAGATTTTTGACAGCATCCAGGCAAAGTAAGTTTATTTTCTATATCATCAAAACATTGATTAAAATGTACACTGCAGTAATTTAGTGACTGCATTGATGAGTGTAACATTGAGGCGGTGGGACCATGACAAGTTCTGTTGGCACTAATGCCACAAAGATATGAACAAAGGTGGTACATTGAGAAGCATGGAAGCTACAATTAGCTTGGATTCTCAGTGGTTAGAATGTATTTCACAAATGACCCAGTTTAATGGTTAAAAAGCTGTTTATAACCTGCAATAATACTATGACACACACCTCATAGGGAAATAGATAACAACCTGATTTGTACATCAGGTTGAGTTAGATGGCTGATGGCAATTTAAAATGTTTCTTATGCTCCAAAATTTAAACCAAAATTAAAAATGCAACAGAGAACTGCACAAGACAACCACTATAGGGGGTGTGGCCTCGTGGCAATGTAGTGTGTGATACCGGTGGTAAGAAGGCACCGGCACTTCGACAGTGTGAGACTGACCAGGGGTCGGGTTAGCAGGAACAGGCAGCTGTACCTCAGAGCTAAACAACCATGATCGGCTGCTGTCAGACTCTGTGTCTGTGTGTCTGTGCAGGAAACACAGAGAGTCTGGTGGAGTTTTTAAAGCCAGAACCACAGGACTCTGTAAAGTTTGTGTTGTGACTGAGCCAGAGGCTCAGATTCTGCAAGACCGCCTCCACTGTGTGTCACTGTGCTGGAGTGTCAGTACTTAGCCATAGCCCTGCAGTTTTTCATGGGATTGTCATCAACATAAAGAAAGCAGTTCAACCATTGTGAAAGAAAGAGAGAGAGAGAGAGAGAGATATGCTGATTGTTTAGTACTGTATTTGGAGGCACTCTTTATCGAAAGGTGAAGGATTTCTGTGCAGACTTATTTCACCTTGTGATGATGAGTACGTTGATCTCTTGTTACTGCCTGCAGTATAGTAAGCATGTCCAACAACATTTCAATGCCTTGGCACGTCTCCAGTGCATCTTGTGTTTGATCCACTGTATGTGTTGAAGACCATTGGCAGAATGTATTGTATTTAGCCTGCTTGTTTTTTCTGTTGCAGAATGTTTGGTATGGTGTTGGACAAAATAATAATACCAGAGGTTCAGAAGGTATCAGGAGCAGTTGAAAAGAAGATCTGCGCGATTGGCATTACAAAAATCCTTACTGAATGTCCTGCAATGATGGACACCGAGTACACGAAACTCTGGTAAGACTTCATTCTGAAGGAAACACAACCTTCGCTTTTCTTGTGTTAATGTGCCTATAATCGTGTGTGTGTGTGTGTGTTTGTACATTGTTTTAAAAATTTCATAGAAAATCTGTTGTTTAAGTTAGATTCATGAATGCCAATATAGGGAAAAATGTGTTAATAAAGGACCATTATTGCTTCAATCTGTAACTAGAATTTATAATAAAATATATTTTCCCAATTGCTTACCTAGGAAGCTCACTTTTGAGGAGTTGTCATGTCGTCTATCCTTATATACATTGGAATCAGATTTTATTTAGGTAAAAATGTGTTTGATTTGGTCGCCAGCCACTGAAACTTTTGGGAGAGAGTAAGTCTGAACGGGGCTAAAGTTCCCACACATCTTTGAAATCTTGAAAGTTTATGAATTTATGAGGGAGATTTGATGAATGTTTTTGAAAATGGACATAAACACGGGTTATTGAAAGTGCATCTGTGTCTCAAACTATGCCATACTGGGCCCTTGAATTTCAGGGAACTGGACCTGGAAAGTCCTTGATTTTGATGTTGAAGAAGGGGAGGGAACCCCGTTTTGTACATTGCATTGTACATGAACATTTTTTTCACATCAAATTTTCATTAATAGTGGTTGAACAAAAAAAGACAACTCCCATGATCCCATCTAATTCAATGTCAACAAACGGCATCTTTTGTTTTTCATTGTTTTAATTGAGAGACTAGCAGCAGAGATTACATCCTATGCATTTACCTTTACAATAAGGCCAGTATGGCTACGCACTGGCATCACACTCGCCCTAGAATTGATGGCTCTACTTCCTTGTTTCCAATCCATCTATACAGTCGATCACATAACAGCTCTTTCCGATGTTAGATCTGTTTTTTGTGTTTTTACAGCTTTCTAGATGAAGGCTAATGCTGGAGCACTTGATAAATATTACCAGTGTGTTACCATTGAGTAGTCTTTCTGCCACTCGGTGTGAAATCAAGTTTTTATCAATTGAACCCAGATATCACTATCTGTTGTATGGTGATGCAAAGAATGGGTTTAAAGAGTATAAATATATATGTACACTGCACAGGTACTTCCTAGTTTAAACAGGCATGGGGGCCCGTCTACAGTAACATACTGTAAGCTATACAGAAGAAAAACTCCTGATCTGTAATAAGTTAGTTTAATGGGTTAATTTGTTGTCCTGAATTAAACCAAGGACCATCATTTGAAGTTTTGACCTTTCTGTTTAGGATCCCTCTGCTCCAGGCGCTCATTGGTCTATTTGAGTTGCCAGAAGATGATAGCATCCCAGATGATGAGCACTTCATCGACATTGAGGACACACCAGGCTATCAGACGGCATTCTCACAACTTGCCTTCGCAGGAAAGAAGGAGCACGACCCGATTGGGGATGCTGTCGGTAATCCAAAGATCCTACTGGCCCAGTCACTCCACAAGCTTTCTACTGCCTGTCCGGGACGGGTATGTCGACACACGCAGGAAGTTTTTGGCAACTTAGGCCAAAGCTGTTCTGTTTTTGGATTATTCTTTTAAATTAAATCAGACTAGTTTTGTTTGGAATAGAAGACATGTTAATCTTGGTGCCTTAATAAATGGCATCGTACCCTGCTGCAGATGATGTGAAAATCAACCAGTTCTTGTTTCTCTTCTTTTGCTGCAGGTTCCTTCAATGCTGACCACCAGCCTGAATGCAGAAGCCCTACAGTTCCTGCAGGGGTACTTACAAGCTGCCACTGTGCAGCTGGTTTGAAGCTGATGTGATAGTATCCACATATGATATGGAGACCACAACACACTGCAGGAGTAGTCGGTGACCTCGGGTCACATGACAGACATGCCTCAACTGAACTCCTCACAGATTTGATTTGACTTTCAATTCTTGATGGATTTACCAGAGAAACTATAATGTTGCCTGAATTTGGGGTGTTATCCCGAATGGAAATTTTTTAATGGTTTTTAAAGGCATGACCAAAATTTGACTTAACTGAATCATTGTTTATTGTTGGGGCCGTTTGTTTGCTGTGTAGCAAATGTCTTGGTTATCAGCTCCTAATACAATTGTCAGTTTCTTTCAATAACAGCAGCATCAGCAGAGGTATATTTCAACACTAGTGTGGAATGCTGATCATCTGAATGCCAGAGGGATTTATTTAGTGCTTCTTTTCTCTGTTTGCATTCTTTTTTGGAGACTAGTCTGTGGCTCAAACTTGATGCTTAATATTTTTCTGTTGCATGTTTCCTGTAGATCTGTTTATGTCTAGTCTTTGTTTCTGCACTGTTTGTTAATGTGAATAAAAAGAGGCACTTGTATACATCTGTTCTAATTGCAGTTTCTGTTCTATAAAGAGTATTTTTCAATTTATCTCTGTGAAACTGAAACTTAATGGCTTTTTGGCCTCCAGTGTGGGGATTGTCAATAACTTGATGATTTGTTTATTTTTTTTAGTTTGAAGGGAATTTCTTTTCATGAAGCAATCCCTGGCTACCCTTCAGATGTAGTTTAAGTTATTTTTTATGACCCAAAAAGTTACCATTCAGCCCAGTGTAAAAATGAGCCCACACAGACACAGGGCTCTGCATTCAAATGACAAACTCATGCCTTAAGAACACAGCATGAGTGCATTTGTCCATATGAGAAAGTTGTAAGATGGATGTCTTAGGAGGATTTGATGTGGCCGTTTGAGGTCTTCAGTTCAACGTTCTTGATGAAGGGTAGCATGCATTTGTCACCTCCCATAAAACGATATGTTGCCACATTTGCATCCCAAGGTAGCAATCTAGAGAAGAGAAGGAGAACAGTTCCCACATTAATTTATTCTCTTGGTTCCAAAATGCCTCATACTTACTGGTATTAGCATTCTTTCTGTAAGTGTTTGCTTGATAAATAACCGATCAATACTCACGCTCGTGTGAGGAAAGGGATGTACATCAGACGAGGAATGCAGATCATTTGCTGTTCGGCTAAAATGGCTTTCATGGACTGCTGTACAGTGTAGAGCGGCTTCAGAGGTGGAATTATACTTTGAAGCTCCTTCCTGGTAGATGGCAAACAAAAAGTGGACAACATAGCATCTTTGTTTTTCCAGTGTTAACATGTAAAAAGTTGAAATGATGAATGGTGGCATGTCACCTGATTTCACAGCCTGCAAACATCCCGGTGTCTACAATATAAGGGCAGACTAAAGTGGTTTTGATGCCATCCAAGTCCTCTGCCAGCAACTCGTGTGTCAGTGACTCATGAAAACCAACAGCTCCAAACTTACTGGCACAGTAATCCTGGATGTGGAAAGGAAGCACCATCAGAGTGATCAGCATTAGAATGTCCTCTAATGCGTTACTGTAAGATATGTCTACTCATCTGGTGGTTGAGGATGTCATTAAGAGGTATGTCTTACCTCTACACATGCAGTGCTGAATAGCCCAAGAGCACTAGCAATGGTTACAATGTGACCTGAGTTCTTTGCTTTCATCTGAGGCAGGAAGGCCTTTGTCATCTGTTGGGGGTTTGGAAACATAATAGTAACTTTTAATAGAGAAAGACGGTCCGATTAACCAGTCAGGCCCAGTATTGTTCATAATACTACTAACCCTTTATGTGAATACCCACATTTGTTTGTCTGATTGTCCATAAAATATCTTAAAAAGTTGTCAAAGGATTCCAATTTAATTTTGTGTAGGGGTGAATCTTCCGCCAAGAAGTGGATTCTGAATCACATTTTCGCTTTCTTCTGTGAGATATGGCCTTTTTTTGTGTGCAATATTATGAAAAATAATAGACCAATCAAGATAAAACATGTCCAGACATGGACAACTCATGATGTTCCACCACTATGCACAATTGGACCCACATCCAGACGATAATCTGGGAGATTAATTGCAGGGGGCCAATACGTGTTGGGTCGCAATACGGTAACAGACAGGGGGAGAGACATGGCACTGCCACCAATATGTAGCTGGGATAATGCAGATTCAGAATTATTCAAATTGATTTTTTGTATTGGCAAAAGATAGTAAGTCTTACCTAAACAAAAAATAGATCTGGATCTGACATTATGGAAAATCAGATTTCTGAAGATAAACACATGATTCCTCCTCTGGTTAGGTTTCCAGGGTCAAGGAATGAAGTAGTGTTACTTAATTTGACATGAAGCAGATTTGAGTAAAGTGACATCATGGCAACATCACCATAGCATGTGCCATGGGTGATGAGGATGATTTTTTATTTAACCTTTTAGGATATGATCCCACATTTAAAAGCTGTCGCCATGTAGTTTTGCAGCATTAGAGTAGAAAGACATTTGGAGCAACTAGAGTTCACCAGGAGCCCATGAGCTCATTTTTCGTCATCTGCTCAAATACAGTAGGGTCTCAGCAGCTGCAACCCATTCCCAGCAGAGACATTCGCCTTTTGCCACATCAGGTGCATTGGAGTTTTGGAGGTCATATTTGATGCTAATGAGCCTTTAGTATGTAATAAGTATGACTGAGGCTTTTGGAAGATCAAGAGCATAATCACATGCTGTCTTTGCTGGTGGGCTCGTTAAACAGCCACGGGGACATAACTATGTATGATGCGGTACAGGCTGCCCTGATCCCTTCACGCATCAGTGCACAAATACTAACCCGAGAATGCGGGGAGAAATACATTGAATAGATGTTACGTAATCCATGTCAGGGTGTTCGCTCTGTGTCTGTAAATGTGGTTTTATTGTTTTGATTGTGCGCCAAAGGTGCCAAAGGTGCGCACAACAAGCCTCACCCAAAAAAGCGCGTGGCAATTCACCAGTAGAGTTCTCTCCAGAAGCTCGTCGGGACAGTCCAGGAGCCTCCGCCCGGCCACCACGCCTGCGTTGTTAACCAGTATGGAGACTTCCCCGACCTCTGCTCTCACCTTCTCCGCCGTCTCATAGATGCTCTGGCGCTTGGACAGGTCCACCGTGTACGTGTGCGCCTGAACACCGAGTTCGCGCGCAAACTTGGCCGTCTGCTCGTTGGCAGCCGTGTTGCAGTCCCACAGCACCAGGTGCGCTCCCTCTTTGGCGAACTCCAAGGCGAACAGCCGCCCCAGCGCGCCCCCGGCCCCTGTTATCAGACAGAGCTCACCATCAATGCTCTTCAGCCTCGGGCGGAGGAAAGTCTGGATGATGGCATTCAGGATGGAGTAGGTGAGGTCAATGAGCATCAGCAGCAGGTCCACTATAACAATCATGGTGCTCTGTTCCGGTCCTGTCCAGAAGTTGATGAGCCACACAAGCAGACCGCCAAACCTTTTCTCCGTGCGGTGTGGGATTGGATGAACATTTTATATGACGTGTGTGTTCCGGATTAGCACACCGACTGATGGTGGCCACCAATAGAAGGGCTTTGCGTCTGATGACCGAAGAACTGACTGACTAACCCGTGCACATTCATAACTCCTCAGAAAGAGTCCATAAAGACGCAAGGATTACGCTGAGCTCCAGAGCCAAAGCAACAACCTTATTTTATATAATCAAACGGAGAGAAACACCATAATCTATTTTTTTTAAGCATATACATCCTGTGTGATTACCTGTGATTACATGAGCAGGCCATTATATTTAGTATAATTTTTATATAATGAATAGTTTGTTTTTGGTGAGTCAGATCAGATAAATGCTGCACAAACATCGTCAAACCCCCACAAAAGTACTTAATGGATTCAGCTTGAAGGATCAGATTTGTTGCTTTTCTGTTGATTATGGAAATAATCTTAATGTAATTTTGATCAATTTAAATTTGTAATATTATTTGGGCAAATCAATCATTGTGAAGATGTCACTGTGTAATTGTGATGACACATCACCATTTTCTGAATTTTTTTTTATACAAACCAAGCAATCTATTAATTAAGAAAACAATCAGTTGATTAATCCATAATAAAAATAATGTCGCAGTCCCATATAGAACATTTAAAATTCAGCTTCATCTAGAGCAGCTACAACAGTAAAATCCTGTTCTTACATTAATGCATGAGTAAAACTATCAAATACATTTACAGTCAAAGAGGACATTTTCTGCATTGAGTTTAACACGTTTAAGTACATTTACCTGATTACACTGACATACATTTACTCAAGTGAGATAACCAAACATTTTCAATGCATGACTTCTACTTGTAATAGAATGTTTTTTATTTGAGTACTTTGACTTAAGTAAAGTATCTGAATACTTCCTTCACTCCTGGTTTTATCTGAACTTGGGAATGTATTCCTCCACAGAAGGGGGGCTTTACTCAGATGTAGTCATGAACAATCGCTTCAGGAGGTGATATCTTCACAGAATGACGCGGAGGAATGATTACCTACAGTGATTGAAAACTTTAAGTTGTACACATGAGCTTGCTTATAGTTTTAATACAGACACAATTATGTGTTAATTAATTGAAAGAAATGTGACCTTATCCTTTAAGATTTAATGAACTATCACTTTGAGCATTTGGTCAAAAATATGCATACGTTTCTTTCGATGTCTCAGGTTTTTAGTGTGACTCCTCTCATGTCGAAATCTGAGACAGTTTGCAGGCAACAAGTAAGACCTGCCTGTAATTACTGAGTTTTTACAGATGTTTCAAAGTCATCATTAGTGTTTAAAGGCAAAAACATAGTAAAGAGAAATAACAAAGAATCTTGTTTTTCTAGTTGTCACTTAAAGGTCATTGAAACTTGAAGTAGCTGTAGTTATTATTGTTGTTACTGTGACAGATTTTTTTGTCTTCACCCCAATACATGAAGGAGTATTTAAAAGAAAGGTTTAAATTGCACAAGTCTCTAAAACGAATACATTCCCATTTTCTTTATTCATTTTGATTTTGGCAATACTTTAGAGTTGCCCGGAGAAATTCACAAATTAAATTGTTGTCATAACTAATGACTTTTACTTAATGTTATACTATGCTGCTATAAGCTATGTTTGACTTATATGTAAATGTGTTATCCCCAGCTACAATTAACAACTGTAAATTAGTTTTACACAATTAGAATATTTTTAGTATTTTATCCATGGTCTCCATACGTCGACATTCCTTTCATCTGTTTTTCTAAGTTATTCCTGATCCATGATGTGAGGAGGCTTATCCAACTCTGAGTAAAACGTTAAGGTGATAAACTACTTAGCACGTGTGCACAAATCCCTGATATGCATTCTTTATAAACTCACATTGTTGATAAGTGCTGATTTGTACTGTTTCTTCTGTAGATTACATTTTACATTTAATTTAGTTGTACTTTTACTGCACTTGTGACCCAGGCTTTTGTGGTTTTATTCAGGTTTTTGCTGTAGAGCGATTTTTCTGGAGGAAGTTAAGCTTAGGAAAAGCCTAAAGTTGTGACTGGCATCAGCTGTGATATAACTTTGGTCATGATGTAGTGTGACCTAACAAGTAAATATCAGCTGCACATTTAGATTCCAGCGACCCAAAATAGATCACTGACCAGCTGTTTATGTAAGTGGACATACTGTGACAAATTGGGATTTGGTTCAAACCAGAAATCATTTTAATATTAACAGTTTGGTTCTAATCTCAATGTTGAACTGAAATAGTGGAAAATACTGTAAACTGGAAAAACAATAGTGTGCTTTCATGGTTAATCAATGAATTAGTCAAAGTACAGAAAATTGAATTGCTTAATTTATTTTGTTGCTTTATGACACAGTATCTGCACTTATTTTACCAGTTTTATTTAAATTTACTGTATTTTCTTGTTTCTCCTCTTTGCTGTAATGATCATTGACCTACACCCCCTGTATGAACGGTACTGTACAAGTAAAGTTTATTATTGTTACTGAACATACATATTAGTTGTGGTCATAATATTAAAAACACTTCAATAATGGAATTAAACTATTCTCCACACTGGTCATCCTGTGGAATCATCACTCAGTTTTTGAGCCTTTGTCTTAGACTTTATGAACTTCATTTGTCAACATTTAGTCATATTTAGAAAGTGATCATCTACTTTTTCTCTAATATTTTACTTAGTAAAAGTAGGAATTTTAAATGTGTTAACATGAATGTCAGTACGTGGAGCAAGAGCTTCTATAATATCTTTTTATTGAGTACAAAACATAACACTGGAGGGTGCTGTTGTATAAGATCTGCAGTTTTCAGCCACAAACAACACTGACTCTTATTGAATGTCATTGTTTTTTAGAAACACATTTCAGTCAGTAAAGTGAGTCTTGTAGCACAAACACTGGAGAACTGTATTTTATTAAGCATCAGTCAGTAAAACTTGAAAATTGCTTCGAAATTGCTGATTGAAGACTTTCCTCTATAGCTTCTTAAATGATATTTACAAGTTCTGTGTGTAAAAGTTAATAGTGCTACATGCGTTAAACAACAAGGACCCAAAAAGATAATACTCTACAATGTCAACTGGTACAAAGTATGAAACTCTACAAAACAAATATTTCTGCAGGGACAGTAAGGGCAGCATACAGATCAGTGAGAGTTGATTCATTCACTGAAGAACAGGGAAGATTCTCAGGATTAAATGATGCGTATTTGGCTTAAACCTGCAGTGTGGCATGTTGTGCCTCAAGAAAATGACATAGATGCTTATTGACTTTATTATTCTTGTGCTTTTGGAAATTGTATTTAAACTAAAATGTCCTTTGTGTGTTTTTTAATTGCATGGTCACAAGAGAGCAGCAGTTTTAATACAGAAAAATCAATAAGGTGCAGCTCAGAAAACAAGATTAGATTAAAAAAAAAGGACATTGTTAACATTCATCCAACAGAGGGAATTTAAATAGACTATTGTTTGGAAGGAAGTCCACTGTGACGAGAGACTCAATCCAATAGAATTATGTCAGTGTCTACAGCATGTCTGACTGTTGTGTGATGAATGTTAACAAATCTTCACTGTATGGACCCCCTGCCTTTAGTCATTTCTCCTGTTTCTCATGCCTTGAGTAGTCAAACTCATGTCACCATTTGTCAACTTGACATTTTTATCCCATTACCATACAGTGTTAAGGGTTGGGCTGTAACAGAGCCCACACACCAGTGACTGTGTCTACAGTTTCCCTTTTTGTCAGATTCTTTTGTCACAAAGTTTGTTGCACAGAACTCAGTGATACCATCTGACCAAAGATATTGCTGTAACTGAGCCTTTGCTGGTGGCCCAGATCCTCCTTTTACATGCCTGGGACGATATTTTTAGAATAACAGAAATGAACACATCCTTAAAACAAAGATGCCTCATCTGCCCTTTTCTAATTGTCATTCAAGCACAAGGCCAGTTCTTATAATGGAAAAATACGAGTGCTGTGTGAATAGTTTCACTGTGTAACTTACAGTAGTTTCCCAATGACACAATGTGATGGGAAGTCTGCCTGAGGGGATGTTTTGCCTTGTAAAAGGACAAAAAAGAGAGATGAGAGAGCTCACATGTTAATTGTGAATGATCACGTTGTCTGTGTTAAAGAGCTTTTGGAGCTGCGGTGGAGGAGCAGAGTCTCCAGCCATCATTAGGGATGTCAATTGTAATCAGACTGTCAGCTCTGCTGCACAGCTCTCTGTCAGACACTGCTTGTTCCTATTCCATTCACATTTCACACTCACTCCCTCAATGGAGGAAGGTGGCTGAAGTGAACACACACAGCACAACAACAACACCTCAGTTTCAGGCGTGCATGAAGTGATGAAGAGAGGGTGAAATAGAGGGATGACAGAAAGGCCCACAATCCAGTTTACATCTATTTTTCAATAATTCAGCAGACTGAGGCGACAGGTGAGGAAACCAAGATGAACAAATGTATGAACAGAATGTGAAGCATGTGTGTATTTGAGTCTTTAAGGACTCCATCTCTACAAATTGGGCTCCTTGCTTGAATCAAATGTGAGCCAACCAGTCATCTCAACCATTGCCATGGAAACAGTGGTTTGTTCACTCAGCTGAGTGTGCACCTGTTTTTGTTTTTTTTGGATAGGCCCTGTTTCATGTAAATGTTTGGTACATTTAAATCCAAGTGCAAAGGATGGTGGATATCACTACAGCAGTCTGAGAGCTTGATGACCCAGTTCTCTGTGTCATTATTTGCTGCAGAGTTTGTTTAATTATCATTTGGGTCCATTAGACAGGGCTCAGCAACAAATTCAGTATGCAGGGCAGGCATTTATTAAAAGCAAAGGCACAGAAATATCTAACTCCTATTATGTCTAATAACGGCAAATAGCTATACAGAGGAAACACTAGTTTCTAGCATAAGGATTCACTACTAAACATAGATGCTTTCGAGTATGTTTACATGATATGTTGTTCAGTTGAATTATTTTATAAAACCATGCTTGCATTATCAATATGACAAAAAGGACAAGAGCACCAGATGATCAACACCCAGATCGGTCATATGTTTGGAGTCAGGTGCACACAGGAATGCAGGGTATTCGGCTGGAATTAAGTTCCCCTCAGACAAACAAGGTACCTCCATGCTCTTTGCGTGCCTGTGTGGCGAGCTGTACATGGTGAGGTGGCTTTATATTTGTGAGCGATGTGGTGTGAACTCATGTAAGAACAATATTTTCAATTTCCGGAAGGGCAGTATTTGCCAAGTCCCACAGTGTGGAATTAATCAAATTAGCTAATGCATGTGAAATAAAGTGCTGTGTTATCTCTACATGTTTTCTTTCCTCTTCTTTCATTCCTTGTCAACAGCTTTCTTCCTCAGAGGTCAGCACTCTCTCCTCTGCCTTCTCCAGCTGGTATGTTTCTACCGATTCAGCAAGTATGGCTCCCCAAAAAATATCAGATTCTGTTGTTTAGAAAATTAGTTCTTAAAACATTTTGAGATATAACAGAAAAAACTTACTGTCATCTGTATTATCAGAAAGAACAGTTCTTTGGTTCTTCACATTCCACGAAGGATAGAGGGATACACATTTACAGGGACACAGTAGCAAATGATACGAATTTATCAACTATAATATATCATCAATAAATGCAACTCTATCGAAATAATGCAGGACATATGTTGGAATGCAAAACTATGAGATTAGCACAATATATTTTTCTACGAGTTAATTCTTTTAGAAAATCTCTTAAAAATATAAATTATGATTTAATATAAATTTGTTTCTTTACCTTGTACAATAAATATGTTTTCTTATAATATTCTATTTATGTAGTTAGACCTGTACAATACCCACACAATCACTGCATGGTTTTCAGTGCTGTCTTTCCAGAGTGATGCTCATTAGAACTGTCATTTTATATGAAGTTCAAATGATCAGCTACAATAGGACTTATGACTCCTTGGAAACGTCTTCAATAAAGGTTTGAAATAACAGATTCAAACTCTTGTTACACCAATGTGAGGGACAAACACAGACATTCAGAAACAATCAAAATAAGTAAACAAACAAGGATAAAGATACATTTTTCTGTGTTCAAAAATAATTTTTCTTGCCAGCAGTGGGGCATAATAAGATAGATGCAGCCTCACAGTGTCTCCATGTGTTGTCGAAATGTATTCTGTCCTGTAGAACCTATTGATGAGCAAGACACTAAACTCCTGTTGAACGCACTGATAAACGATTCTACCCAAGTTTAAACTGAACAGGCTAAAAACATAAGATTCTGATAAATAAGAAAGATAGTCATTGCACAGTATGTGCCATCTGTCTGTCTCTGTCCCTCTACCTCACTCAAACAAACATAAAACATGGGTGACAACATAAACTAAGGCCAGTTTTGAGGAGGAAAGTTAAAGGAAACACAATGTTGCCTTTGTAATGCCATAATTATAACCTACACTGTATAAAAGGTAAGTCCCCTCTTCACATTACAACATCATTTTTTGAAGTATGTCAGTTTACAGTGCCATGTTTCTGCTGTTTGCTACGACTGGACACCTTTTGCTATAGTGACTTTAAAGTAACATCCAGGGTCATAAATATACACTTTTGCTTATAAAAATTATATTCTGTAGTCTTACAACTTGACTGTAGTTGTTAGATGATAATCTGGGCTAGAACATGTATAAATAGTAAACATTATCAGATGGTCATTACATGATATTTTTAAAACTTCTTAATTTAGAGTCCTCTGCTAAATTAATGTATTCAGGAGCAAGACACAAAAATCTTTCCCATTGTCTGACTATTGTATTTTCATTGGAGAAGTATGTTGTATCCTTCAAATGTCTGAAAATTGTTTTCAGTGCCTTTCTTATGCCTTCCATTGTGAAGTCCAGTTCTGCTGAGTTCATTGTGTTTCTAACTTTGCTGTGTGCTTCCTCCTCTCTTGTATGTTTTCTCCGTGGTCTCTCACTTCTTATTTTTTTTAAGCATTAGAGTGACTCTTCTCTCCCTGAAGTGGCTGTAGTTCCTGTTCCACATGGTTCTCCTGACCTTCTAACGGGAGTGCGCTGTTCCCCGGCCTCCTCTGGATCCCCTCCGTGTGGTTGGAGCCTTGCTGGAATCTGGAGTGATGGCCAAACTTGGGGTTGCCTTTTTCCAGGAGTCTCCGGGATGGGTTGATGCCAGAACCGTCATGCAGGTGCTCCTCCTCATCTGTGTCAGCATCAATGAATTTACTGACTGATGCATCGTGGAATGTAAACATATGTGGCAGTACAGTCTCCAGGCTTGTGGTGGGTGTCTCGCTGCTGGCAGTTGTGTAGATGGACACCTCAGGGCTCTGGACTGATGAGCCGTCTGAGAAGTGGCCTGTCCCTGAATCCTCCCGACTCTTGAAGTTGACCTTGAGCGAGCGGCTTTTGAGTGGATATTTGAAACGTGGACCCTTGGGGCTGTCAGAATACGGGGCAGGCTTCATCCTTTGTCCTGTTAGGGGTGTAGTTGTGCCCTGGGATCCTTCATGCTCATTCTCCAAAGTGGGCTCCAGGCTGGGGTTGGTGCTAACCCTCCCTGGCATGTTACTGACAGGACTGTGGGAAAAGCGAGAGCTTTCAGGAAAGTCAGTGGCACAACTGATGAAGCTGTCAATACTGGACATACTCCTCATATCTGTAACTGCCTCTGCTGTGCTTGGGATAGCTTCAGCTGGGATACCTCCCATCTCAAATTCAGTTCTCTGCTTAACTGCTTTTGACAGCAGCCCTTTTTCCTTGTTGTTGAAGTTGGGCGGTGACTGGGCCTTGGCCATGTTGTTGTACATCTCCTCCAGTTTCTGTGCGCTGAGATGCTGAGGGCTGTTTGAACACTTTGCTTGCTCTTGGTAGCTTGGTTTGAGGGTCTTGTTTGGGCTGCTGGAGCTCATATGTGACTTTAATCTGGGAGTCCCTTTCAACTGACTAGGACACACATCATTATCATGGACCTTCTCCTTCTTTCCATCAGTATTTTCTACCATTACATCCATGAGCTCGACACTGCGGCCAAATGCATCTTTAATGTTCATAGACACAATGCTACCATTTCTTTTAGCCCTCTCCAGAGCCTCTCTTCTTTTGATGGCTTTCTCCTGCCTCTTTTGCTCTTTGTAGAACTCAGAGAAGTTATTCACAATGATGGGGATAGGCAGAGCTATCACCAGTACTCCTGCGATGCAGCACAAACCTCCAATTATTTTTCCTAGTAGAGTTTTGGGGTATATATCTCCATAGCCTACTGTTGTCATTGTGATGGTAGCCCACCAGAAGGAAGCTGGAATGCTTTTGAACTTGGTGTCCTCCTCATCCTTCTCGGCAAAGAAGACCAGACTGGAGAATATCATGATACCCATGGCCAGAAAAAGGATCAACAGGCCCAACTCATTATAGCTCCTCCTAAGAGTGAAGCCCAGAGACTGGAGACCTGTGGAGTGACGAGCCAGCTTCAAAATACGCAAGATTCGCATGATCCGGAAAATCTGAACCACCCGACGGACGTTCTGAAATTGCAGCACACTCTTGTTCGATTCCGTCAGGAAGATGGTGACATAATAGGGCAGGATGGCCAGCAGGTCAATAATATTTAAAGGACCCTTAAAGAACTTCCATTTGCTGGGGGAGGAGAGGAAGCGAAGCAGGTACTCCATGGTAAACCAGGCAATACACACAGCTTCCACATGAGCCAGTTGTGGGTTGTCTGAGGACTGGCCAAACTCATCTGTGTCCTGCAGCTCCGGAAGGGTGTTCAGAGACAAGGCAATGGTAGACAACACAATGAAGAAGATGGAAACAATTGCCAGGATCTGTAAAACACAGAGGAAACCGGTGAAAAATACACATAAGGAATACACATCAATGTCTGAAGAATACACCCTGGTGCTGTGTACCCTTAATGTAAAACAATAAACAATAATGTTACAGAGTTGCAACAAAGATTAAACTGTTGCTGAAACTGTGCTAATTCAATTAGGTGTCAACCTTGACATATCCTCAAAAGTTAGAGCTAGATCCTGAAGAAAACCACCATTAGTGAAATAATATAGAGTATTAAGTGCCACCATTAAGGTGACACTTGTGGCTGCAGACATCAAGCTCTGTTCAGAATGTATGATAATAACTTTAATGATCTCTTGACTGTTTATTTAGTAGCATCATCATCATCTGACAATTATTCAACATTATTGACAAATACAAAGCACTTTCAGTACAAGTACAGGCCTACTAACAAAATGTGGATGGCTTCAGAATAATATCCTCCTGAAACCAGTCTTTCAGTCTTTGTGGAACCAGCTGCAAACGTCTGATCAGTACATCACTGCAGTGATGATGATTGTCTAGCGCAGTGGTTCCCAAACATTTTACCATCAAGGACTCCTAAATTGAAAAAAATATTAGATATATTATATAAAATATAATCTAAAAATAAATAATGACCAAAATAATGATGTATTCTGTTATTGTGTTACTTATGGATAGAATGATAGCAAAAATAAATTAACCCCTGTTTTGCTGGGGACCTCCTGGAACCCCTGCAAGGACCCCCCACATCGAAAACCAGGTCTGATTATAAGACTGCACTAAACGTGCAACAACTCTGGCCATCTGTTTTTGTTTGTATTAGATTCCTTATCATCACCTTGGACCTTTAATTGGCATTTTTGAAAATGATTACAATTGTATTTACAACAAACAAGAAAAAACTAGATTCAGGCAGCATTTCCACAGTATGGCTCTTTGTAATTGCGTTGTTGAAAGGTATTCTAAAGGTTGAATGTGACTGTGGTTTACCAGTGGAGCTAAAATTAGCAGTTGTCTGCCCCTGAACTACATGCAGAAAGCTAGCCCCAGCTAGGTGAAATAGTGCTTTAATGATGTCAGAGGACGAAGGCCCATCCCATGAGAAACTCCATTTCAATGTGTCAGACTGATGTGGTTTCATATGTGACACTAAATTGCTTTTCAGAATTGGCTAAACTATTCCTTCCAACTAGTGATGCCACTTTCTGATTATGTTATAGTTCACAGCCCATTTAACTGTCTGGCTACTTCCCACAAAGTAGTCATGAAATGTCATGTCAGCAGTTCAAAAGAAATAGGTTCAGTGCTAATCTGATCTCTGGGGTGGATGCTTTTCTTCTCTCCGAGTCTTGATATTACAGAGAGAAACAGTGATGGAGGGAGTCGGAAAGAGAGTTTGAGATTGTATTGATACACTTTTAAAACCCTTGCCACACTTGCTCATCATCTCCCTCTCCATTTCTATTCAGTCTGCTACGAGGCTTCAATACCCGAGGCCACAAGAAAACAACGATGTATTATGAACCGAGCCATTGTCACTTGTTTCGCATTGCACACCTTGCATGGTTAGTGAGTCTGCCTTACAGAATACTGAAGACCTCTGAAGCATTGAGCCACTATTAAGGATATAATCTGATGAGTACAATAGGGTTTGGTCATAGTGCTGGGGATTAAGAAGACCACACAGTTGTCAGTGTGTTGGTGTGCCGCACCTATTGTTCCTGTCCCAGAGAAAGTGTGAAATCCAACACAAGGTCACTGTGGAGGCTGTGTTGCAGGCCAATGGCGAGCAGGATTATTCCCTGCAATCAGCAGCCATTAGCTATAATTAATCTTGACAAGTGACTGCTTGTACACTGACCGTGGCCTTTGAGGAGAGAGGGACAAATTATACAACTTTGAGAGGGATCAAAAAAAAAAAAATCAACATCATTAACAGACAAAAGTAAGAGCCATTATTATAAGTTGTTTTTGGGGATGTGAAGCTAAGATAGATTGTCAGAAACCCTCAAGTGAATTGCAAGGGAATTGTATGTGGACTGATTTAGCAGCAACATCTAAAAAGACATAGAGCAGAGCTAAGAGGCATTGGCTACTGAGCTTCAGCTCTAAAATAGACTGTCCAGTAGAAAACACACTCATCAGATCAAGACTTATCTGAGATGACAGACTGACTAGGCCTAGACATCACAAATGATTAATGCTGAATACAAAAAGCACTGAACCAACGTGTGCCAAACTGAAGCATGACCAGCTCCACTTCCCATCAAAGTCTCTTACTCACCTTTTCCCCTCCCACTCTGGCAGTACGCCTGCCGGGGTCAGCCAGAGAGGAGATTATCAGGATGTGATTTCACCACAGAAATAGGGCGAGGGAAAGAAGTATCTACTTAGGACACTCAGCACAGTGACAAATCTGTGACACAGAGGGAATATGGCAAACCCCATCTGTGCTTTGCAGTGGAAACTTTAGATTTTGCTTGCTAAGGCAATTTGAGCGTGTATATATGATTTGTGTGTGCGTGGGGTGACACCGTTTCAGAAATTGAAAATGAGTATCTTTATGTAGCTGCCAGGCAGAACAGAGATGGAAGGGATGGGCAGAATAAAATGAGTTCTCACAGTCCATAAAAATACAAGGCACTAAAGCCAAAATGCAGTTGAATGAATATACATTACTATGCAGCAGGGACATTAAGACACAGAGGCACTGTTTAAAGGGCCATGGTTAGTGTGTTACATCATTAGCTCTTAATGACAGGCACTGAGGTCATGGGCATAGCCCGTCACACTTCCTGTTTGCATAAATGAAGATGAATCTGATAAGGACTGCTCACAACTCACATACACACCCATCTTTAACAAACTCTGCCACCCACACACTCACCCACACACACAAACACACACCTGTATTCACTCCATATTTGTTTTCTCAGGAAATAGCCCCAAGCCTCCCTTCACCACAGATCAGGAGGCAGCAGACTGACCATTCAATATCCTCCTGAAGTGCTAGCTATCCCCTCCTGGAGAAGGTGTGTATGAGTGGGTACTCACTGGGCCATGACGGACTCCAGAGCCAGAGGGTTAGCCTATAGTGTTCACACTGCTTGCACCACACAATGTTAGTTCTGCTTCAGCTATCATTAAACACAATACGGGACAAAGTAATATTTACAATTCATCCTGAAGAGGACACGGATGTGTCAAATGTCGCTGTAATCCATCCAATGGAAGAATAAAAGAAAAGTCAGGGGACAAATATTTTAGGTTTAATGAAAGTGGTGGACTGAGAGACTGTTCAACAATGCCAAAATCATACAAAACTGAGACGATACATTTTTTGGAGAGGTGATCAGGAGTTTTAACTCTTGGTAAATCGTAGAAGGATACATCGTGAAAGAATTTGACAGAGACGTTAAGAGAGACAAGGCAGAAGAGGTGAGACAGCAGCCTGGACACAACGGAGAGAAGAGAGGAGGAAAGTCAGATAAAGACTGAAGGTGTGTAAGGAATGAATGACAACAGAAATACAAGACACACAAGTGACATTTAGGTAGGAAAACTGATGACATATTGAACAAGGTGGAATTGTATTTGCCAGAATAAATCCTTTCATCTGGTATTCAGGACTTTCCCTGGCATAATGCCGTATGAAATGATTCACTTCTGGGCCGTCCTCCCCTTTTCACCACGTGAACTGAATCAATAGAGGGATTATGTCACACCTTGACACGCTTTATTTTCTCAGTACTTGTTAAGTGAAAGATGGCATCTCTAATCCTCTTATGGTACTACATCTCCTGTGATTTGCCAATGAATGTTTTCTGTCCATGTACGCTGACAGCTGACCTTCCTCTTACAGACTCTGCTGTTACTCCCTCTGGGATTCAGTGTCAGTGTTTTTGTTTTTAGCAAACAGTTTGAGTTGGAAAAAATGGATGGAATAACACTGCCAGAAAAGAAAGTGGAGAATCTTCTCCCCAGCAGAGAAAATGGTAGAAGCCCTTTGCAGCTGTAAACACTTCCTCCCCAGGGTTACTATTTCCTTCAGGAAAGTTCCACATAGTAAAACTACTCTCACCTGCTGCCCCGTAATATAAACTAATGGCAAAAAGCCAGACTTCAGCTACAGCCTAAATACTTGGTAGCAGGATCAATTCATTACTGGTTTTCATCTTTCATTCACTTTTGTTGACAGTAAAAAAAAACAACGCATAATGTTACCTGATTTATTCTATAAAGGCCACAGTGACAGTATCAAATATTCTGTACTGGGTTGTTTCAACATTTTGGTGAAGAAATCCAAAAATCTACGCTTTTTACAGCTGAACTATTCCATCACATGGAGCTATTCTAAATGTCTGCATCACTTGCATCCAGGACTGATACCACCTGCAGGCTGCTGCTTGTTGAGGGATTTGAACCTCTCATGCCTGCCATTCATACTAGACACATAGACGCTTCCATTCAAAAGTGATGGCATGAGAGAATAAACTGATTTGAGTCAAAATATGTACGTAGGGCTGACACCTGCTTCCTGCTGGGTTTTTACACAGCAGGCAGAAGAGCATGAGCTCCGAGGATGAAACAGATTGTCGAGAGCACAGCTGTCATTCACTGATGCCTCTTTGTGAAAGTGTATATTTATTCTTAAATACTGTAAAATACTCATTTTAAATTAGTTTATTTTGGCAGTGTGAGTTGAGCAACTAGTCCTTATTCAATTCAGTTTTATAAAGCATTGTATGATTTAGGTACACATCATTCCCAGATGTCAAAAATTAAAAAGCTTTAAAAAGATCATTATTTAACATCAAAGCTAGCTTATAAAGCAATGAGCTGTTTCTAATCATGGAAGGGCCCCCAGTCAGACCTTTCCATCGGTTTCTAAACCAGATATGACATGGCTTTAAGGCTCTCCTAAATTGACAAGACCCCCCTCTGCTCCACACAGATGTGCCCTTCACCTAATTTATCTCATTTCTCTTTGCCTTACAACCTTTTCTGTCCCACATTTAAGCCTGTAGCAGGGAGCATTCCTGTGCCGTGTGCTGAGGAAGACACACGGAGATGGATTACAGCCCTTGCGGCTACAAACAGGACGTGTCCTTTCAGAAGTGTGAAGGTGGTGCTAAAATGATGAGGCACACAGAAGCAGGATATATAGTGTGTGAAGTAATGTATTATTCAAGTGGTGTTTTTTTTCCAAAGTATTTTAATATTTATTTTAAGAGTAAAAGGAATAAATATAATGACATTTTCTGAAACAAAAGAGCCAAATGTGCCAATTCGAAAGTCTTCTTTCGACTTTTTATAACACTCAAGCTCATCATTGGTGCCGGCAGGGGTCGACTGAGAATAACTGTATTTTTTGAGGGCATAGATGTGTTTTTTTGGCCTGCCAATGACAGACAAGAGGTGAGAGGACAAGAAAAGGAACACAGTTGTGTGAAAATGAATGAACTCAAAATTAGAAGGTGACAGAGTGAGAAAGCAAGATGAGAAATGGCTCCCTAGTGGCTAATGTACAAACCAGAGTGTCAGTCCCCCCTGATAGAACATCTGTCTGTCCCACATCATTTCATGTGGGACAGGCGACCTTGACTCTAAAACACGTGGAACATCTGTGCCATCAGAATATATAAAAACATACCAAGATTAAAAAACCAGTTCTGCTCATACAGCGTGTACAAGATTATAAAACAAAAACATATATAGTACAGAATTCAATAGCAAAACCGTATCATGTGTGCTGTAATGGCCTGGTACAGATCTATCCCTTTCTTCAAATGAGTAATATCGTAATGCATGTAAATCCATTTAAGCATGAAATGAAGGACTGATCCAAGATTACTAAGTGATCAAATATGAGAGGAGCTTCTCTACTGGCACAGCAAAGGAAGCTTACAGATTCATGTCACCTTCATGATGTAAGTATTGATTTAAAGCTGTAAAATATTCTCAGATCTCCAGAACCCACCCTACATCCTGCTGCTGTCACCTTTTTATGTGTTGAAAAATTATTTTCTGTAACCTGCATGTTAGAACCTTTCTCTATGGTGAAAATGGTTTCAGAAATGTAGATCAAATACTTTGAAATATGTAGAATATGTAAAAAAACAACAACTATTTGCCAATCATTATATGCAATCTATACTTATTTTATGGTATAATAAGTTGTATGAATGGGAAAATGTAAGGTATGTAATTTAGGAGAAATGGAAAGTTGGTCCCATTTTATATTGTATTGGACATAATATGATGATTTTCAATGATATGTCTCAACAAAACCCTGAAATATTGTGGTGGACAAATTATAAATAAAATGCTGTTCAGACTGATGTGTTTAAGTTTTCTAAGTTTGTCTCAAGAGCCTGGAAAAGTCAGATTATTCAGTCAGTATTTATTCTGATTCCTCCATTACAATTTTGTAGAAAATAGTTTAGGGTGGCAGACGCCATATTTCCAACTTGTAAGTGAGTTACATTATGTTATTTTGATAGATATTAGGCTAAATTAAACGTATTCTGCTTGATGTATGGTTGAATTAAAGTACTTATGTTGAGACAAATGAGATTACTTATACCTGCACTTAATCTCATAACTTTATTGGACTTCATTTCAGCACTTTGCACTGACTAAAGTGTGTCCCACTGTGAGGGCAGCATTAGATGTTATAAAATGACATTTATACTATTTAGAACTACAGTCGATATGTTACCAGCAATTTCTGAACTTTGTTGTGGACATGACTTCGGGTTTTTATTGTAGTATTATTTGAATAGTGCACACAGCATTCTATCAGGCTTATATATATTTACAGTACTTTGTAAGAGTCCTTTCATACTTAATTTTCAAATATATTAATAAGTCTTATATTATATATTTTTAATAAATGACATATTTTTGAATATACTGTATGGTAGTTTCATAAGTACATTTTGAGTGACAGGTGAATGGATGATGTAAACTTGTTTACCAATGTGTTTGCATCATATCAAAAGTATCTCAGCTAAGGTGAAATAAGTTGAACCTTCAATGGATTGTGTGTTGTTTCCCTCACACTGTCTGCTCAAGTCAAGTCAAGTCAAGTCAAACTTTATCCATATGGCACGTTTAAAAACAACCAAGGTTGACCAAAGTGCTGAGTCTGAGAGGCAAACAGGTCTTGTTCACAACATGTGCCTGTGTGACTGTATATGCCTGCTGTGGGCTGGGAAGGTTCTACAGAAAAAGAAATTTAAAAAAAACACACACAGCTTGCTTGGCTGAACCCTACCAATGGGATATGTATCCTGTACTGATATACAGTGGGTGTTTTAGCATGGGTCTGAAAGATAGCACGCCAGCAAGAATCATGGTTCACAGCAAAATCACATCTCCACTCAGTGAAGACACATCATACCCAGCTGAAAATGACAAGTACTCAAAACCAGGCTTTGTTCTTATATTTGTTTTTTGCAGGCTGGAGCTCCAGCTGTCTCTTTTTGCTGTGGTCTTTGCTCACTCTGAAACTGACAGCAGTGTTGGCAAGTGAATACAAAAAGGAAGCTCAGAATATATGATGCTGAATCACCACCAACTGTGTGAAAATGGACCATTTGGTGGCAAAGTGCATAAGAAAACCATTGGTTTTAATCTGTTATCACGAGCATCTCCATTAGAGCATAAGCACCGATAGAGAGAGATACCAAGAGAAATCAACATGTCAATCAGTCAAGCGTAATTGCAATCAGAACAAATAATCAACATGGGGAGAAAGACATTAAAACAGTGACCATAACCCCCGTCAAGCTTTATTGCAGATTATGACCAGGATTCAGGAAATTTCATCCGACACAGAAGCTGATTACCTCAGAGAAAGCATTTGGTTAGGTCACCTCCAGTGAAAGCTTTGCTAGTCCAGTAACATTAGACTCGTTACATCATTACGATGAAGAGGAATATCTCATCCTCTCATCCATCACATGGTTGAATCCAGGCCTGAAGCTTGATACAAGCCTGTGTAAAGCAGTGGACCTGATAAGATGCCTTGACTGATCTGGTGTCTGCTGACAGATAAGCAACATTAACTGATTCTCCTGTCTCCGGTGACCTGCCTCTGTGGTGCAGCCGACCTGTTCGGTATTTACCATAAAGAGCAAATGTCACTGGGATTCAATGACATGATTGGGTGTCAACACTGAATGGAGAGAGTTACCTGAAACATAAGAGGCCTGGTCTCTGCCTATCCTATATGATGTCATATCAGCTCATACACTACAGTTTAAGTGCGAGATATTTGATATTTGAGACGGATAAGTTTGGTGCTCAGGTGTAAATACATGAACAAGTACTGTAAGGTACTTAAAAAAAATTCAGACACACTTATTTGAGTTCTTGCCAAGAGCCAAATGATAAGATAATAGTCTATCCATTACATGTGATTACATTAAGGAGATAATTCACTTAGTTCAGTTTAGCATAGCTTAGCATAAGACTTGGAACAGATGGAAAAAGCTAGCCTAGCTATGTCCAAAGGTAGGAATAAAAAAACAACAACATTAATCTTCTGTTTCCATTCTTTATGTTGAGCTAAGATGCTGTTCTCACATTTAACAAATAAACATAAGAGTGGTATCCTTGGATATTAGCCAGATTTCAATGACATAAAAGTTTATTTATGTACCTTTATTTATGTATTTATGCCTGTATCGGTTTTGCATCCAATAGATTAAAAAACATAACTAGTAGTCAGGTACAGGTCTGCTTTCAGAGAGCCTGTGCAAATCTGAAATTAAGTTTTGCGTAAACTGAATTCAGATAATTTGGTCGCATATGAACGAATATGCATGAATATATGAAGTACCAGTGAATGGACATTCCTTAACTGATGATCTAAGTGTGAATTTATCACATTTGCCAATTATTGATGGTAAATAACAGGACATCATGATACATCCTGCATTAATCATCATGAGCCATGCAATATAGTTAATATGATTTTTATCCTCATTTCTAAGTGTTACCCAATCTTCTCATTTATTTCTGGAAGTAGAAAAATGTCAGACTAATCCTTTAATATAACGGCCGACCACCATCTGTCCTTTGAAGAAATGTCATTTGAACTTACATCCATTGATTAAAGTTGTGTTGATCCACATTCCAGCAGAAGCTAATGCATCAAAAGTAAAATTATCTTAACTGGTCGCAGTGTACAAGGACCACCTCTCCATGTAGCCATGACAACGGTTGCAATTATAGAAAGCGCTGACAGAATCTCCTGTTGTACCATTTGCTTTATGTTCCCTGTTACCTTACTTCTTACTTAGTGCATGTGTGCTGTTTCAACATCGAATGGTAGCAAACGGTTAGTTGTAACACTAATAAAAATCTGTGATGAGGAAACAGAAAGCGCTTCTGCTTCTCCCATGCAGAATTTACAATTCAGCTGACATAGCACTAAATATCCAAAGCTGATGCATCGGCATGGAGATCCCAATGGTAGATGTAGCCCTTCAAGATCATTTGTTTAAAAAAAAAAATTAAATTAAATAGTCCAAAAGTGATAAATGGCATTAAAAATATCTATTGATATGCATCAAATCTTTTCAGCAAAGCCATGAATAGACAAGTTAGACTTAACACATGGCAAATCAAATTTAACAATCTAACACTAACACAGATGCTACTGTAAGTGTAACATTAAACCATCTATTTTTCATTCTGTGGCAGTGAAACACCTGCTGTGTGGTACAGCCTCCTCTTAAATGATTCAGTAGGAGTGGAAGGGCAGATCAAGGATCTTTCTTTCTGACCACTGATGATTACAGGCCCATGTGTGTGTGTGTGTATATCTGTGTTACAGTACAGTATGTCTCTTACGTCAGTGTCAGACCACTAAATGTCTCTCTGCTCTGCTCATTTCTAGTCCAGCTGCTCTGTGCTCTGTGCTCTGGCCACCTCACTCTGAGACACCAGCTCATCCTCAGTGGTGCATCGAGGTCAGAGATACATAATGTAGAAAGAGAAAAAGTGAAGTGCAGTATATTAATGTATGCATCTGAAATGTATAGGCACTAAACATCCTTATAGCATAAGGCAGAAAAGAGACTTTAGAAGTGACCTATTTTCTTAAACACGTCCCCGACACGTTAAAACACATCTACTAATAACAGTATTAATGATCAACATCTGAAACAGAGCAAGAAAACACATTTAGTTTTATGTCCTCCAACATTTCCAAGTATTAAAGAAACAAACTGCAAGTCTGACATTTACAACAACAGATTAGAGGGATCCAACCTTTGAAAGATGAACTTTCACTCTGAGCTTAGAGGCCTGAGATACAAAAATAAAACATTCACTTCAAGATGGAGCCTTTCAAAAAGAAGGCTAGAAAGAACAATAGGGCAGAATGGGGGTATTCTATACTTACAGGAAACGATACATCACATTACGTGCTTGTGTTTACAGAGAAATGTGAGAATGGGAGATTTCAGGGCCATGGGGCCTTTCAGTCATGCTGAAATAAGAGTGGACATGAGATTGTAATGAGACTGAAAAGCATGCCCAGCTGTCTTTTATGACATATGGCAAATGTAAACAATGGCAGCCAGCTGCATGCGATTTGTGTGAATGACAGAACCAGGATTTGCACACTAATGATGAAAGCCAGTGCTGGCTCTTTCAAAGTATCATGCAGAATGCAAAGGGATTAATTGTCAGATTGCAATGATGGAGGGAGAAAGACAGCCCAGGCTTACCCTCTCTTTCTCCGCACATGCAAGTGCTCAAGCACACACATGAACTGGCAGACACCACAGAAAGCACACAGATCCCCCCATGGCGAAACTGAGCCACCTCAGAGCAGTGCTCAGCTGATAGTTTCCATAGTGATGTGAGGCTTTTTAAGATTTGCCTGACAGACATAGCAAGAAAAAAACAGTTCCAAAAACAGGACAGAAAAGAACAGAGGCTGAGGAACATGTATGATCAAACTCAACAGAGGAAACTTGAAAGCACTCAGAGAGTACACTCCACCAACGCCATTCCTGAACAACCGGAAAATAGTTTCCATGGAAAAAAAAGGGCTCCTGAGTCTGCACAATACATACACTCCATTATAGTGAGATCCTCAATTGTTGTATCATTACACTTACTATATAGCATGCACTATGGTGATGTTACCGTGATGATGTCACTTTACAAAGATCTGCCTCATGCCATAATTAGTTAGTTAGTTAGTCTGGCCATTCTCATAAAATTAAGTGTAAGTATTCCCACTAGGGCTGAAATGATCAGCAGAAAAATAATCAATGAATCTCTTAGTAATTTTCCAAACAAATCTTACCCTGTTCTAACCTCTTAAATATGAGGTTTTGCTACTTTCTTTTGTTTTCATTGATTGTTATGTTTGGCATATTTCTTTGACATCTTACACACTACAAATCAATTCATTATTTAACAAAATAATCACCAAATTGACTGATGACGAAAATAATCCTTGGTTGGAGCCCTTAACGTCACACATTCACACAGAGAAATGTGCACACATTATAGTGCCTGAAGGAAATTGTGCTCTTCTTGGCTTGAGCAATTACAATCCCTCTACAGTACAATTCATCAGTGTATGTATTGCTACAATTGCTGGACCTGATTTATTGTTAAAATCTGAAAGATCTTCACAGTGTCATGCTATGTGAGAAAAATAACTCAGAGCATTAATTACCCTAATGAAAAACAAAACTCTCAATGAAAAAAACAAATACACCATGTAAAGAGCCTCACAGAGTCAAACTTACAGCACAGTGCCTTTGCATTTAACATTAATATAGCACTAATATACCACTGTAAATACAGGCACTGCCTCAGAGTACAAATTACACAATGTGTTTCAAAAACTGCCCACTGCTCCTCAAGGATGGGTCAAATGCAGAGAAAGAATTTCCCCACAGGGACAATAAAGTATTAAATAAATAAATAAATAAATAAATAAATAAATAAATAAAAGGACACACATGATGATGATGCAATCACATTGGTTTTAGTGAGTTGATTTTTTGACAAAACCGTACAGCAAATATAAACATATGAAATAAGGGTTATATATAATATAATACATATGGGCTAGTAGCTGTAATACTGTACTTTTTTGCAGCCTGGTTCCATAATAATCTTGCCATTGTAATGCTGTTGGACTGAGAAATGTCTGCAGATCGTTAGCAGCTGGCACAGAAGCAGTGTCAACTGTCACAGACTGCTGATTTCCAGTCTGGACTAGACAAGTGGCCCAGATGTATAAGTGACAATGATTTGCAAGTGGAACAAAACCCTAAATTCTAGAGGGATATTTTTAATGCTGTTGCCATCCTCAGGATCCCAGAGCTTAGGCAGAGAGAGAGAGACAAGTCACTGGTCACATCTGAGTAGGTGCAATCCAGCTGTGCTATACAAAATCATTATAAAAACACACTTTGTCTCCCCCTGTGCTCTAGATTTAGTTTCCCAGGCATGACGCTCAAGTGGAGAGGTACACTCATTGAAAAAAAGGTTAAACACATGTCAGACTGGTGCTTGATGCTCCACACACTACCAATATCCATTCAGCCTGCTGTAAACTGGCTGACACTCAAGCACGCTGGCCCCAGCCAATCACTGCCATACATGGAGATTAAAACACACTTAACCATTCTCCCTCGGCTGGTCCAGACCCTCACTACACTCTCCTTAAGACAACATCTTATGCAAACGATCAGATTTACCTCCATTCAGACGATCCTAAATTTATCTGATCTTATCTTACTTCCAGAATCCAACCACACACAGTCTCCATTACGGATCAAACCTTACTTTAGGCTGAGTAAACACCTCTTTAGTGCTATTCCAATAGGCAGTCACACCGCTTCCCTTTATGAAAGGAATCAATCACAGGGCCATTCTAATTTACAGATGTTATCCTTCCCACTACTAATCTGCCTCGTCTGCTGCTAGTGCAGCTGGTGACATGCACACTAACTGCTGTGCTGGTTAATGTATTAAAGAGAGGCTGCATTGTGCGTTTGTGGCTACAGAGAAACCCTTTCCCTGCTTCCAGTGTTGCAAGTGTTTGGACAATGTTTGGACTCTTCAATTTCATTGAAGGATGGAAGTGAAAAGAGAATTCAGGGATCAATAAAGTGACACATTTACTTTGGGGCAGGTTTCCTTTTAAAGATTTAATATGAAAGATTTAAAATGTTACTTTAAAATACATCAATATGTATAAAGTAGAGAGTAAGAGAGAGAGGAAGAAAGTCTGTAAATCATTACCTCGTCTGTGAGCATTTTTGTCTCAGTCATGTCAGCTAGAATGGTGGCTGTTCAGCAAAGAAGGCAACATGCTCTGTAGGTCTTCTGCTTTGATTAGTGGCACATATTACATACTGTTCATTTGAATGAAGCCCTCCCACCCTGTATGTAGACCTAATAGGATAAATGAAGCTGTTGCAGACTTTCACATGCTTCACATTCACATCTTTTAACCAGCCATCTCACTCATCCCTCACTTCCTGTTGCTCTGAAATTCTCCCTCCCATTCATGGTAACTTCAAGTCCATTAGAGTGCAATTATTTCACTTTTGGTTACTCTTAAATCAAATAATGTATAATGTATAATTATAATATATATATATATATATATGTATATATATATATATATATGTATATATATATATATATATATATATATATATACATATATATATTATAATAATAATTTTTTCCCTTACCAAGGCCACTCCAATTTTAACCCCATTGTCTACTGTACATGCTATATGCTCATGTTTCTCCTCACCACATCATCCATGACCTCGACTGTCTCATCTTATTTATACTAAAACATCTGCATCTTGCATTATTTGGCAAAATAAAAAGTAATAATAAGTAAGCTAATCTTTATTATATGTTTGTGCTCTTCTATCCCATCTTTACATATTTATTTTTACACCTTTAATCAGTGGATATTTTTTTGACTGTATCCTCTTGTATGATCCCAAACATTTCTATTGCAAACTGTATTTACTATAATATACAGTACTGCGTGTATGTACAAGACAAAAAGGTGTTGAATTTACAAATCTATTAGCAATGCGTTACCAATTTATCAGCTCTTTCTTTTGAGAACCCTCTTCATAACAAGAAACACAAGCATTTCTGTAATCACTTTTTGGCATTAGACTCTAAGAGTGACGGATCACACTAAGATTAGAAAGAAAATCCTTAGAGATTTGGCAATGCTCTTGTTGGCATTATCCACAGAGGCAATGTTTCCGCTGGGATCATGGGATATCCCCTGGGATTTCCATTTAATAATGATTTTGATCTGGACAGTGTTGATGAAGAGGGCCTAATGAGCAGCCCTCTCAACACATTTTCTCAAAGCTCTGTATTACATAAAGGCATAATAAGATAAAAATGACTCAGACATGCTATCTTCATTCCATTTTATCTGGTGGAAAAGACAGAAGAGGAGAATAGCTGTTAATTACAAGCCTTATTTACATAACAGATGACACAATACATCTTAATGATGCTACACTGGGGCACATCATCAGTGATATTACCTACTGTCATAGGGAGTTTCAGGTCTTTTGAATATCATAAACCCTCACCTAGGCGACCCGACCAGGGTTGATCAGACCCTGGACTGTATTCCAGAGGGAGTCAGAATCTTTATTCTTTGCCTCTGGGGCTCAAGTTGAGTGAACTTGCAGGTTGTTCTGAAAGTGCCCAAGTATAAATGAGCATACTCATGCAAACACTGGTGCACCACAGAACACAGAGCACAGAATATTGTTTAAGAAACAACTCGACATATGTTGCCTGCCTGTCTGTTTGACTGACAGTTTTATTGATCATTGAAATAGCACTGACCTGGAGTGATGTAAAAAAAAAAATTGGTTATTGTAAGCTATATTGTAAGCAATTATTATTGTAAGCTACATTTGCCATGTTGCTGTAGCTGAGCTTGCTACAAGGTGTAGCTTCTGTGTAGTGAAGCTCTATTTAATGTAAAGTAACTGTTAGCTTAACTCAGCACACTTTCCAAGAAGCTTGCCCAACTCTAGTGAAGGCCTTTTAGTCTACTTGTTGGCTTAAACTCAGTCTTACTAATGCTGTGTCTCAAATTACGTAAAAATATCTGGCGGCTTTTTCACTTGACTAAAAATAAGCGATTTAATGAGCTGCCCGTTTCATGCGAAATGGAAATTTCATTTATATGTTGCACTTCCCAAACTGTCCACCTGAGTCTGTGTTTCTGTCCTCAGAGAGTTGCATCTGGAACCACAGATGTGTTTCAACAACGGAGTCAGGTTTCCCCCCTTTCAATTTACATCATGCTACTCAGTTTACACAGGACCCATCAACTTCTGTTCTCTTCGTAGCTGCCTGAGGTAGTTTAAGAAATTTACGTCACACACAGGATGAGAAGCTATAATTATGAGCTTAACTAATTCAACAATTATGAGCTGTTTTAGATGCATATCATGTGACTGTGCCATCTTAAAATGGACAGGAGAGAAAACAAGGACGGTCATATGAGTGCAAAATAATATACTTTGTTGTGATAATATCAATAGCACTATTAGAGAGTAATTCACCATGAACGGTATGTTATTCTAAACCTCTGATCTCTATGCCCACTCACCTTCCATAATTTCCTAACCCTCAACCTGTGACCCACATCCATCATCTCCTGCTTGGCCCATTTAAGACCAACATGCCTGTACGTCTCCGTGGCCTATATCTGGCACCAGACGGAGGTAAGCTGATGTCTTTGTCGCTGGTGGCTGGGCAGGCAGAGGAAAGAGCAAGAGAAGTGAGAGTAGCTGGTAGGTTGAGGCTCTGGCGGCAGACTTGGGACTCCTGGGACTGCTGCATGGAGATTAGTGATATTGTGATTTAAACTCACACAGTCCACCCATACTGCACTGTCAGACTATCAGCTATATTGGTTCTTAGTGTGACACAGTGCACTATGCTAAGTACAAACATTTAATTTTAGATAAATGCATAGGACCTTTACGGGATCATTTTAAGGAGCAACATCTCCAAACATCTGTCATTCGATGTGCTGAGGGCCAGAGGTTCTCAGTTGACCTACTTAAGGAGGCATACTGCACTGTACTTCTCAGGTAGCTCACTTCAGCTGCTCCTAAGGGACTTCCTCTGTAGTGATATCCTGGCAAAGACAATCATGTACCACTAAGGTGATCTTCTGAGTCTCGTACCCAAAGCACTAGAGTGATTAAAAGCAAACATTAGTCCCTCCTCAGTCTGATAGTTATCATCAATATTACCATACAGATACCACAAGGATATAACTTTTGATCCTCTCTCATATCACCACATGTACAAACAGGATTCTACGTTTGCTCCACTCATTTCAATGTCTATATGAGGGAGACATTACCATGCTAAGGCAGAGCGTCTGTTGTCCTATTAGTGTCCCTCAGTCAATGATAAATTACAGAAAGCTTTGTCACCTGAATGATGAAATATTGATTGGCAGAGGAACCTATACTTGATTTAGTAACACCTCTACAACAGAAACATGTCAAAAGACACAGAAAGTAAGTCATTATATTCAGTTTTAAAAATCAATGTTGATGTAGAAAATCCTTTACTTTCCACATCTCATCTCTCTCTCTCTCTCTCTCTCTCAAACACACACAGAGAGACACACACAGACGGACAGACGGACACACACATACTCATTTAGACTAGCATGATAAACACAAACGCCCATATACAGTATGAGGTAGAGTACTCATAAATACTCTTATAGTGCAGTGTATCATGCCTGAGTCTAATGTCTGAGTCTGTGGTCTGTGGTGCTTTTGGCTACTTAGAAATGTTTACAATGTTTTTTGTGTTTCCATGGCAACAACTTATACCTATTCTTAAGAACAGACTAAGAAAAGAGCGTGGTTTGATTTTGAGCACATCTTGTAAACTGTGTATTCTGTCTTCTGACAAATTGTACATGTATACCAGGACTTATGCAAAATGTATCTTTTTGTGTTCATTAGCACAATTTTGATATTTATTTCATACTGACTGCTAAATTTGAAAAGCTTGCATTCGTGCAGAAACTCTGAATTTGATTTTGTGGGGCCAAGGGGATTATGCTATCTCTTGATGGCTCTTGTTCATTGAGTACGAAGTAGTACAGACCTCTTTTTGGACTATATCCTCCTCTCTACTGGCTATCATTTGCTACTTCAGAGGCTTTTTCTGTGGACAATTGTGTCTGGGTTTGTGAGATTCTGCAGAGGTCCATTTGTTCTGTGCCATAAAGTGCAACTACACCCATTATGTACCAATTACAACCGTCGTTAGGTAACAAATACAAACATGCCCCTGTCCTTTTGGATGAAGATATTAAATAAGTAGTTAGACATTTTAAGAATTATGAGAGATAGATTTAATTGCATTTCCTTAAAATGTATTTAAGATTGTGTGACAGCACTTACAGCTACATCAAGGAGCACTGAGACCACAACCCCAGACACTACTGCACTGCACTAATTACAGTCTCTCTCACCCACTCCCTCTCTTTGTCTCTTTCTGTATGACAGAAGACCTTTATCGTACCGTCTGATAAAAAAGCAACAACATACTTGTGAATCTGACAGTCTGCTGTTGGGAAATTAGATGCCTTCCAAACAGTTTGATGTAGTCCAATGAAAGGGTTCCAGCCCGTCACACACAATCAAATAAATTACAACATCAATGTGTCTATTTAAGGATATTGTGTGGGGGGTGAGTAAGTGTCAAAATAACTAAATAGAAAACATGTTTGAGAAAAAGCCAGAGAAAGAATGGGAAAATGCAAGCTCCTGCTTGCATGTGTGTGTGTGTGTGAGAGAGAGAGATTGTATTTATTTATAGCAGCCCCTTGGGAGAGGAGTTCCATTACCATGCAAAGGTAGAAAATCTGGTGGGACCAGATGTCACACTAGGGTGGGTTCATCACTCCTTCAGGCTGTGCCTCATTAAGATGAACAACATCCAATATAATATTAATAACCACACCCTTCTGCATTGTCCTTCTACATCTCTTTGAGCTCCATCAAAAAGCATCGCAGTCTCTCTTGGGATAGCTGTTGTTGAAAAGACCACAATGTTATAGTTTCCTCCATACTCTAAATTTATGCAGGGCTTCTTGTCTTACTAAATTCATGACATGAAAAAGAAAAATATTTTCTCCCTTCAGGCCAGTAATGCTCAAAGTCATTATTGAATAAGTTTGAATTAGTTATTCTGTTCTATAACGATGAAAGAGAGTAGGTGGACAAATTGATCCAGAAATTGAGCTGAACTCCCAATGACTGTTTCTCTCTCAGTAGGCAGACACACTCTTCAGATCTGCTAAGACACCGACTGATCCCTAATGCAGCAGCTCTTCCTGGGGCCACACAGGTGAGCAGAGAGGTTAGCAGATCACTACAAAGCAATGGAAAGATCTTATGTGACAATCATTAAAGGTGGGCTCACCCCACTCCCACTCCCACTAACCTGACCTCAAGAGCTGCATCATCTCCATCAACAACAGCACAACTTTGACAGAAACCAAGTATCACAAGCTCTAAATGAACTCAACCTCCTCACACTGTAGAAGCTAACTTATTTTTCAAATATGCACTCGCCACACAGATGGATTTAAAGCTTTCTTTTCTATGTGTGAGTGCACACATCTCACGCTGAATGCGGGCTATAAAATGAGAACTGCAGATGACGGGATTTAAACAGATCCTGTGTTTGCTTTTCGTCTCTCAGTCTATTTGCTAAAGAGCAGAAGCTGTTGAGTAAGACGTGCCTGAAGAACAATGGGGAGCTCTGTCACCCATCTGCCTCTATTCCTGATGACATTTTCCTTCAGTCACACAACTTGTGCAAAAAAAAAGTCTGCTCTGTTTTTTGTAATAGCATACCTACAGTAAACATGTCATTAGCATCTGTCATAGATGATGCAAAGTGATATGGTCATCTCAACAGTAACCTGAAGCGTTGTTTAATTCCGCCTGACTGGCATGGCAGACGTTAAGCTTCACAGACTGAAGGTGATCTTGTTAAGTGAACCCTGTCGTTTACTGTTCGTCAGTTGAGCTTTCAGGTGTAGGGTTCTGTATCAAATTCACTTAATTACTGTTCCTTAGTTGGGCAGATGCTGTAAACCTGTGTTTACTGGTGTTTAAATCTCCACGATGTCTCATAGTGCTCGATTTTGCATTTTTTACAAAAACCTTAGGTACAGTCTGTATTGTTGTAAGAAATATGCATATAGCTCAAATACCACCATCATTTAAGATCAAGAATGGTTTCTTTTTCACTTTTTTTTAATTTTACACTGACATAGACACAAAAACAATAAGCATAAGTCAAGTAATGTAGTTTACTCGTAATTGATACAAATTTTGGGGTGTCAGAAAGGAATATAGCTTTTTTCATTAACTGATACCTTTAAAATATCATTTTTATCTGTCAGAAAATCACATCACCAATGAACGCGTCAAAGTCTTAATATCTGAACACAGAAAATCTCGCTCCCTAGTTTCCAAGTTTGAGGACGTGAACTGCCTGTCAACGACATCTGAATATACTCGCTTATACGCCTTTGCTGTCACATGTGACAACATTGACCTGTTGTGATCTAAATTACATCATAGACCTATTGTGATAAAATTGACTTGGGTTGTCTGTTGTGTCAGTCCTGAATAAAATGATGCTACTTTGTCTTCATTGTCCCAAAAACTGTTGCTACAGGTATGGTTACATTTTTGCATATGATGAGGACTTCTTGTGGAATATTTGGATTTGGGAGATTGGTAACGCAGGGGGGAGCCAAAATGGACAGAGAATAACGAAACAGGCTTACTTTAATATCTGAGGTGAAGATAATCTACCCTTGTACATAATTTGACCAGTCATCCTCAAACAGGAGACCTACAGGAGACAGCCATTATTCAAAACATACACTCATTAAACCATTACAGTGGATTAGTGTTGTACTTTCTTTCTCTGACAATAAAACTATTCTGAAATAGCTTTGTGGAGGAATTGTATGCAAGAGAGCAGCTCTGTTTTCTGACAAGAAACTGTTCCACTATAACTTACATTACAAATGTTCAGCCCTGCAATCTCTTTCTTTCTCCTCCAACCATCTCAAATGACCAGTGATGACCTCATGGTTGAGCAGCAAGGACTAGAAGTGGGTGCTAAGCAAAGTCAGAGTGCTCTAAACTTCCACAGAGTGTTTCTTCACTACTGTCCTGACAGCAAAGTGTTGAGCTGTAGCTGTTTAAAAATGCCATCTTTTTGATCTGCTGTAACCAAGAACGACAAGAAAGTTAAATCACATGGAACACTTGAGTGTAGGTTTGAAACCAAAGAGTGGCATCATACAGCAGTGTCTTGTAAATGAAGAATCTGTGAAAGAAAATGTATCTTATGTGTCAGAAAATGCTTTGGACTAACAAAAGATTTTCATTGACTTATTCAGTCATGCCTACTGTTTCTTTATGGGTGGCTGGAATGTGACCTTTTCAGTCTCATCCTGCCGAGTTAGTCATGAAAGCCTTGGTGTGGTGTGCGACTGGAGCAGAAGTTTTAGAATGCAACGACTACCTAATGTCTAATCCTCTGGAAACTTGTGTGTTGGTCTGCGGGTGACCTCCTGGCCCCACACAACTCTATAGTACAGTACATCTTCTTGAGTGATGTTCTCTCCCTGACAGGCCCATCTGAATAATGAATGAACGTCTGCAGCAAAGAGGTCGTGCCTCTGTCCCATCACAATTGACTCCTCACCTTTTTAAATGTCAGTGTTGGTGAAGACCTTCATAACCACAAATCCAGATGCCCAGTGTGTGGGGAATGTAAGGAAAGTCAGACAAGAAATTTAACTTAAAAGAAAGTATTTATAGGCCTGTCAAACAGTGATGCCATACAGCAGGAGTCTATGTGTGTCTGTGTGTGCACGTGTAACATACAGTGTTACAGCCCCAGCTGGCTTGTGCGATAAGCTTAAGTAGCATACTAGATCACCTCTCTCCATGGAAACTGCAGGGTAGAGGAAGCGCAACAGTTGAGAACCACCTCCTGAAACCATATGCTCCAAACAGCAAATAGTTGAAAGGAGCCATCCATAGTGGTGTAAGATGGATTGATGTATCAATTATTATTTATACCTACTCAATGCTAGTGTTTGGCATGTGCACAGTCAAATCATGACATCTTAAATACTCAAAACTACCATGTTGACCACCAGCTGAAACCAGTGACATAGTTTAGAAATCAATCATTCAGTTTATTACAATTACAATAAAGTGCTTCCAAGCAAAGCTTAACCTATTTTGGCAACTTGGGGACTGTGGAAAGAAACTGTGACCAAACTACAGCACTACACTGAAGTAGATATGACACACTTTTAAGGAAAGACTTGTCTACTCACACATCCAGCAGATACAAGGTCAAATTAGCATTCATTTGGAGGTGTATTTTTGTCCACCCAGTGAATGTAAAAACAAGTTTCACTTTCTTTTAGCTCTGTTTTTCAGCTCTATCAAGTCCTGGGGGAAATATCTGGCACTTAACCTGCTGAATGCCCACTGACTTTGTCTCTGTTGTTTGGTGCTGAGGAGGCAGTGTAGGCTATACTGTTGATTTATCACAGCTCCTGAAAACAAGGCTGATAAGAGCCGTGAGATCGAACAATGAGAAATTGAAACATTGAGCTGAAAAATGGTAAAACGCTGAACTGAGGGGAACTGCAGAGTTAGGTGATAATTACTTCCACTTTGGAGATTATGTCTTTGGTCCAGTTTGTTGGTATGTATTTCTATTTGTCAGCAGTCTTACAGAAAAACTACAGGAATGATTTTCTTGAAACTTAGTGGAGGCATGGTTTCTGCCAGTGTGGTGTAAGGTAAGCAGCCTGCCGGACCTAAGTGTCAGGACATTTGTGAGAATTGTTAGTTTACATGATTTTAATGAAGGGAAAAAGGACAGAGTAAAGGAAATAATGTATTGACTTCCTGTACATTAGGCCATTTGTGTAGTCACATGATAAGCCAAACTCGACAGAGGTCCATAAAGAAAACACAGTAGGAAAAGGAAGCCGTCCATGGTGGTAACATAGCACCTCCATCAATGAAGGAAGCCATTTAGAAACAGGAACAGAATCCTGTTCTCTAAAACAATTTCCATTGGTCCTGTCTGTGGAATTGGAAGAGAGGTTCCTAAACAAAACTTCCGATCCATAAACATTACATTTCTTCAAGATCTCAATAAATTGGAGAGTAGTAATATACAGTAGTTTTAAGTACAAGCTAAAGGAAAAAGCACGAAGCATGCATTAGACAAACAATGTAATTCTCATATCCGCAGTCTCTCACAACTGGCCCAGATTTTCTCTATCGATTAGCAGTCACTTTGATGGGACCTGTTACTTACTTAGGTGAATTTCCATTCACGCTGATAAAGCGGCATCAAAGGCGTGTTTCAAATCAATAATGCTAATGCATCTCTCAGTTTAGACCACAGCTTCCTCAGACTGTGTGGTTCTAATTGCATAAGGATAATCTTCTTGTGCAGCCTGGAAATAAAGATAAATGAAGGGAGATATCATGAAATAAAGCTCAGCTGAAAAAGAAAAAAAACATGAAAGCATAGCACCACTTCATTATGCCAACCTATGACTTTCAACACACCAACCTTTGCATCTGTGGCCATAATTGGAGAGTCAACAGACTCTAAAGTGTAGCAAAGAGTATGTGATGTCGGTGGGCATTACGAACAGCTGCTGGCTTTAGTAAAGGGTAATAGCTTTTAGGACAGTCTGTGTGTTGTCTGTGTTGACTAAACCTATACATTTTATATAGATGTATATAACGATTTGTAGATAGATTTATACATCTATAGGTTTACAGATCTATAGATTTTTTTTCTTCTTAAGCATGGATAATAAATATGAATTTTGATCTATCCATGGGTGCAGAGGGAATTGTCAGACTGAGAGTTGACTATAAAAAGCTAGGGGAATAATTTTCCATTAATCCTGTGGATTATGAGGATAGCCCTGTGCATTTAGATGAATAAAGTAAATGCATACAGTATATTTCTAGAGTTCACTCTATCTTTAATAAGAATCTACATGATAATGAGAGCTTATATGCTGATCATGTTGCTTGGACTTGAATAATGAGAGGATGGAGTACAATAGAAGAAAATGGAAACAGACAAAAACAGCAAGTAAGGAAGAGATGGAGAGATTTTGGTTTAATCTCCTTAAAAGAGCTCTTATGACTCTGCCTAAGCCCACTTTGTCAGTGCAATCAGTCTGGCAGCTGGAAAACTGTGCCATTGATATCTATCTATTCAAAGTTCAGCTAAGCACAAAGTAAGAGTTGGTGTCACCCAGCAACAATCACGCCAAATAAATCATAAAATAGACTGGGATTGCCCCATGGTAATTAGCATGCATATACACACAAATAGAGTAAGAGGAAAGTAGGTGGGAAAGAGAGACAAAAGCCCACAGAGACAGAAGAAATCCTCAGCTGCATAACTCAGGAGCCACAGCTGAAAACAACAACAAAGACCATAAAACATAGTGATTGTGCTGCTACATCTCCTCCCTCTGCAGCCTCTGTGATACAGTGTTGGAAGTTAGCATGAGTGACTTCGCTTCCTCACGCAGAGCCGCAGCAGAGCCATCAGCAGGCAGTGGTGTGTGGGAAGTCACACATCTTAGTCCCTCTCTAATGGCTGGTCAGGGTCTTTACTTTTCTTTACTCAACCCACCTTGCCTTACATGTTAACGTCTTTGCCATCTACTTCCTCCCCTTCTTACCACAAAGTCTGTTAGGCAGTGTGAGGTTAATGTGCAGCAGGTAACAGAACACAGTGGTTATCTCCACCCTGACGTGCACAGAGCCATGGCCAGAGTAATCTCAGACTTCACACACAACAAAGCAACACGCTTCAAGTGAAGCCAATCGGGCAAATCTGATTTGCAGTAAAAAGTACAGTTGACTTCCTCTTGTCATGGCTGTCTGTGACTTGCTGAGAAGAGAAGTTTCCATGCAATTAGTTGGATAAGCCTCTGCCAAGGTTAAAGAACTAAGTGTCAGTTTTTATTGCTCAGTCTCCTGCTCTGGACCAAAGCATCTGTGCGTAGAGAGAGTTCTGCAAGGCTTTAAGGAGATGGGAATTTAAATTTCCTCAGTGTAGAGGTGGCAAATAGACTGTCAGGTGAAAGCTGTGTGTGTTAACATTATTTTATCACGGGAACTTTCAAACACTGCTTCTATTCAGTTTCTAAATGATTGTTGTGGTCAATCAATATTAAGTGGACTATAAACATATCTACTGAATATTCATGAGCTTTGCGCATTTCTTTACAACATCAATTTAGCAGTGCAGTAATTTACATTTTCAATATCTCACAACATCCGCCATCCCATCCCATGCCTGGCGTAGGATTTTCAATCAACTCTTTTTTATTTGTTGACATTTTGTTGTTGTTGTGTGCTATATTATCTAAATCAAATAGCCTATATATACAATCATTATTATTTTACACAACCTACATGTTTGTTTTCACATCTTTTAAAGCTATGACATGTTGCTTATACCTATAGTGTTAAAACAAAACCAAAGAGTTGTGATTTGTTTCTAACTAATACATACTGACTGACTAAAACATAAAACTGATTGATGCAACAAGTTTTCATGGTTTTACATAATCCCACTTTCACAGTTTAGTTCTAATCCAAAGCCCTGGCAGCATCATTTATAGGGCGATTATGATCCCTCTGAGACTGAACTGCACCTTATGGAGAATTGAGCAACAAAAGCATGCTGAAACATGTTGTATTACACGTGCCAGTTTCCTTCCCAACCTGCTAAACCATTTCCTCCCACTGGGCCATGCTAGAAATGACGACATACTGTAGGCATTCAGCACATGCTGTTAGGTATCAGCAAGATCTTATCGCTCATTGATGAAATGAATACCAGCAAGCTTTCCCTGTGTATCCAGGGGTCCATAACATTACTCTAAATAATTTACTAGGCAGACCCATGGTGGAAAGCAGACTTAAGTGGCCCTAAAACTTTTTAATTACACCTCACCACTCCCAGGGAAAAAAAAAGACTGGTGTCCATCATGAGAGCTCTGACATAAAAAATGGCTTTTTGCAAGCAAGTGTTGGTGCACATGTGTATTTTGGGTTGGTTCTAACTCCAAAAGGTCCAGGATGAAGTGACATTTGGTTCTATAGATATTCTTGATCACACCTTCTCTCTCCTTGGCATTAAATCAAGCGATATTAATGTGTAATTAAAATTTCATCAGCACTGAAAAATAAATGAGGCAGAATGTGTTTGGGAACGAGCCATTTCACAGATGCAACTCCTCAGTTAAGGCTCTGGAACAAGACTGCATGTAATGGCTGCAATTTAACCTCGTTTTGACATTTTTACTGCTCTGTGTCTCATTTAGAAAACTAAGTCATGAGGAAATAACTCTTTCTGTCAAACATTACACTTCACTATTCTTTCTTCTATTCAACGGTTGGTGTACACTGAGGTGTTTAGCTGAGGACAAGAGCTTGCTTGCTAGTATGACCATGATAAAAGGACATAAATTGTGATTATGTTTCTTTGTTTGACAAACAAATTTGAAGCTGAATGACAAAGCCACAGTGAGCTCAAGCTAAAATGTACATTAAAGCATATGTAAATAATAATAAACACTAGAGGCACTTCATGAGGTGGAAATTGTTTGTGAAATGTGTTTGTAAAGTTTTTTAAATTCGTGACTAACAATTTTCTAAAATATTCCATAAATGCATAATGGACCTGATTATTTTTTTAATGATTACATGATGTAAATGTAATATCTTGAGCATATTATGAATTTAAAACCAGATAACAAAATAAAATAGGATATTTAAACACAAATTACAGTATATGCATTCAGGAAAAATCATAAGTAATATTATATAACTTACGTAATATAAATAACAACAACTAAACATTTAAAGTAATCCAGGAAGATGCAATAATGGTATCATCTATTTTTATGAGTGCATACAGTAATACTGCAAGAGGGGTTTTCTGTGTTAACAAATGTAATATCTCAGACTAACTGGCTCTGTGAAGCGGTGCAATATTTAATTGCTTATTGCTTTGCTTATTGTGAAAGTTTTCAGAGAAAATCCTAATATGTAAAATGATTGAAATGCATTTTTATGTCTGCATCATCTGCATAAAAATTAGCCTGAAAACTATGTTAAAATTGCTACTAATAAAGGACCCAAAACAGACCCAAGAGGAATGTCATCGTTGGTTTCAAGGGGGTTGATTTAATATCAGCAGAAACAATAACCTTATTTATCAGATACAATTAAGCTTTTATGAAAATCAACCAATGTCCTATTCATCTTAAATCTAAAAAGTTGTTTACCCTGAAGCCAGGAAGTGTGCCAGACAGCATGAAAGCCTGAGGACCAGGTATTGGATGATGCTTTGTCTGAGTGGTTACTGGTTTCAGAAAGCTCAAGAGTGGAAACAAGAGGGACACTGAGTGCTTTAAAATGAGCATGCAATGTGATTGAATAATTAAGAAACATAATTAAGGCCCTCAGTAATTCAAGGTCACAGTTGGAGCAGCTTCTCTCAATAAATGTGCTGAATAAATTATGCAGGAATCCCTGTTCAAGGGGGTGTTTGAAAAAATATTTGAGTAATTATTCTACAGTACCATCATCTGTTCTGGCTGGAAAGCCATCAGGCATGCTATTGGAGGTCACATGACCTCCTAACATATTTATGTGCACACAAATATGACATTTTGAGTGATTTTGAACTGATACACCAACCAAAATAAGGTAAAAATGTTCAACATTACATAGGAAAGTGAAAGATTTAAAGAGCAACTAGAAGTGTAGCAGATAATCTTAAACATCTTAAATGTGCTGATTCTCCAAACAGTTGTTGTATTGGTAATACACAACTGGTTAGTTTTATTTTGGTACAGTCACATACTTTGGCTTTCTAAGTCACTTCGCTTAAAAAAACCCAACTGCTAATGTAAGTCTATGCATTGCATACAGCAAAGTGAAGCATGTTTGTTCCTGGAGTGTGAGGTGGCTAAGGAAGAAGGGGTGGGTGCTTAAAGGGGGAGCATTATGTGATGGTCTAAAAATACATATTTTGTTCAATAGAGTTTCTTGTTGTCCTGATATGGATTAAACTCTAAATGTCACTTCTTTCATTATCCATGATGGTGCCAATAAAAAACAAACGTTCGATAATCACCCCATGAGACCAGCATCCAGACAATACTGGCTTGGGGACAAGTATCTGACTGAAACTAATAAAGGGAGAAAATGAAGGCTGTCATGCACAAACAAAAGGGGTTTAATTGACTCACCAGAAAAACATTGCCCAAGTCTTTTCTTCTCAGGAAAGTAGTTAAGATTAATGCTTTAAGTAGAGTATTGAAATTAGTTTCCATAGTCATGAATAAGCAAAAGTTTTCAGACAGCTTTGACTTTTAAAAACACCCCTTACCTCTCATTTTCTCTCCCTCCAGTACTACAGCTGCTGGAAGTAGCAGATTAAAAGCACTGGCTGAGGTTAAAAGAAAGTCAAACATCAGATCAAGCCAGTCTCAAGAAGAGATTTCTGCTTGCCTCTGGATGTTAAACTAAATTTCACTCCCTCTTTCTCTTCTCTGGTCTAATTATTAGGACAAAAATCTCAGCAATCTTCCCTCCACTTCTGGATGGAAAAAAAAACATTTTAGCAGTAGACTTTTAGCTGTATGGCGGTGGTACTCTCTCTTTATTTTCTACTTTACTTTCACTAGATCTTCCCTATAGTGTGGCTGTAAGAAAAACTGGGTTGGACAGTACCTTAGCAGCAAATGATGAGCTTGGTTTTTCCAAGAGGTCCCACAGTTTCTGCCTCTTCTCGGAACAACATGTGGTTGTAAACTCTTGTCCGCCCCTGTCCCTCATGTTCTCGGCCTCTCTTTTGAGCTCCTCGTTCATCTGCTCCTTCTTCTGGTGATACCTGGCCTGGCAGCATGACTCCAGGTAGATCTCGTCGATGCCCCAGAAGTCCAGCTCTTGGCTGAAGGAGAGGGCGCACATCTCCTCCATCATGTGCAACTTTCCGGTGCGGTAGAAGTTCAGAATGGAGGTGAAGGCGCCTGGGTGTCTGTCGAAATAGTACTCGTTGGTATCCAAGCTGTAGTCGTCGCATATCTCCATGATAGATTCGTGGGTGTTGCAGTCTCTCAGCTTGCCCAGTCTTGTGCGGGGCAGCCTGTCCAGCGTCCTCCACAGGACTTCGTGGAGGAGCCCCCCGACGTTGAGCCTCACCCGGCGAGTGTGAGTCTTACTGCGGATGATTTCCATTGTGTCCGGAGGTAGCGAAGTGCCCGACGGAGGCCCCGTTCTGATCATCTTTATTCAGGACGACACTTATAATACAGGAAGATAGAGTCCGGTAGATTAAGAGGACATGGTCCTGCAGATGACCGCATCAGGCGCCCTCCTCGTTTCTCCTTGTAACTGTAATAAAAGAAAAATAAATCATTTAGGCGCTGTTGAGCAGCCAGTGCCGGTGTCCTATAAGCAATGTCAGGTGGTTTATCCACTCATCAGAGGACCAAATAGATATTCTAATCAGCTTTGAGATGAGGCACAGCCGCTTTTCTTGCTGACAGGGGGTGGCTGTGGGGAGAAGGAGGCCAATGATAAACTGGACTCCACTGGTGAGCGCTGTCCAGTTCTGAAGCGGCTGTCTGTCAGTCCTCAGCCTGTCGCTGTCCGCGGTGCTGAAACGTCTCATCACGGGTGGGACAGCAATCAGTCCCGGTGTAAAGGCAACGTGGTGGAGAATGACAAATATGAACGTGTAGCTGAATTATTATTAATGGAGATAACTAACACCGACGAACAACTTTCATTAAGAGACTGAAACATTGTCTGTAGTCAAGAACTTATTAGAGTATGTAATACATTTAATTACAACCTTAAATGAGTTCGCATTTACACTTATAATTGATGCCCAGCTACGCCAATTAGAGACAGGACAAAACCAGCAAAGTGAAAACAAATGGGCCAAAAAAACAACAACAACTACAATTCTAAATTGAAGCTGAAGTCGAAATCAGATTCAAACACAATAAAAATAAATATACATACGTGTCTTCGCTATACCCCGATTAACCTCAAGGTCGGACATCAGCGACGATTCAAGAGTAAACGTGTTAAAACTTCTAATTTCCGTCCAGGTCTCCGGAGCTCTGCTGGGAGCTGACGAAGGCATCATGAGCTACGACATGTTGAAAAATGTTTATCAGCTCGTGAAGTCTGTCCTGTCCACCCCTCCTGGGTCTAATCAACAGGTAGAGACTCTTGAGAGTGCTCCCGGTGACTCCTCTCTTCTACCTGCGCAGAGAGGGAGTGAGTGCTGGCCGGAGCCTGTGGCTGTAAACGGGTTCCTACAGGGACTGATTGCACTCGAACTCATCCAGCAGCTGCAGCCTCTGCGAGTTTAACCCCCTCATAGCCACGGCTCAGTGCATCTATAGTGTATCTTCAAACAGCAGCTTTATTGGTCAATAAGCAATATTAGCCTATATGAAATCACTGCAGACTGTATTTTCAAGTGTTCTTAAGGATCAAATTTGAAGGAAGGTCACTAAACCTACCACACACCCCTATAGGAATATAATAAAAATATAATGCATGTAATGCCTCCAAAGAATATGAGATCTTAGTCTGTGAATGGTTAAACTTTATACACAGTATAATTCAGTGTTGGCAGCGACAACATAACTGGATTGGTACCATGACACAGTTACTGTATGTTGTGTGGAAAACTCATTAATCCACACAAAAGGTGTCAACACTTAGGACACATTCTTAAAGTGAGGCCAAATTTATTAGGCTGATTAATGACTGTGACCAAACTTTGTGTGTATGTTTCAGTGCAAACTAAAATGGGAGGAGAAATCGCAGCATTTTCTTTAATGTTCCTTCAAAAACCCACAGCATACCATTCAATCTGAGGCCTATTGTGTATCTGCTCCTGCTGGCCAGTGATCAGCTGCTTTCCAAACAACACATAAATCTAAACTTTCCATTCAGCTTCACTCTGCAAACAGTAGGCTTGTGTCAGTGTGACAGATGTGTGGCAGGCTCTGTTTACAGTACAGGCAGTCCTCTCATTATGCACACAGTCTCTATTTAACATACAGAATCAAATGTTCCAAACCTTTACAGCTTCTGAAAATGACAAGTCTTGATTTTTGGGCAAAATTTCAATTTCTTCTTAATTCAGTTCAACTCACGGAAAAATAATAAAGACATGAACGAATCATTTAATCCACAAACCCCAACAAAACTGACAACACAAGAATATGCATATGCAACACAATGCAATATTTACATTTTATTGATAAATAACAAAACAAGCATATATTACATGTTATAAATACACACCATAAATATACAATTGGAAAATACAAAAGGCATATTGACACTTAACAATGTGCATGTGTTGAAATGTGCATTAAATATATGCGTGTGTGTGTTTTTTAAAGCATATTCTTAGGTTTATATCGGACAAGCAAGTCCCCCTCTGGTTGTAGCATCCCAAATCCATAACGACTGGCATTTACCTCTGGCATCTGAGCATTTGGGTCACACAGCTCCAAATCATAGTTAGTCAACAACATATAAACAAACCTGAAGGGTAAACACAGATGAAACACGAAATTAGAACAGTCGAGCAGAAATTAGAGGTAAAAAAACAACAACCCTCCTCAGGTTTGGTACATTTAGAGGTCTTAACCAATCGTGAAATTATATGGTGCATTAATTCTAGGACACTCACTCTCTGATGGTATTGATGGCAAACTGCTTTCCTACACAGCCATTGGTCCCTGCTCCCCATGGCATGGTGTAATATTTCAGCCGCCTCCCTCCTTTATAAAAGTCTCTCTTCACTGATCCATCTTCATTCAGGAAGCGATCATACTTGTATTTCTGGAGAGGAAAGACATTTTTTAGGAGCGGACATTAGATACAAGCAATCATCCTACAGTTGACTGTGGGACAGAGTATTTTCATGCAGCCTGAATGGAAAGTCCTTCCCACGCCTATTAACTGTTCCCATGCTCAGCTAATCTCTCAACAGTCCACAGGTCTGGCTTTGACCTCTCACTGAGTAATACAGGGTCAGCTTTGTGTGGGCGGTGATTCCACCGTATAAACAACTACACTAATTACACTTAACTTTATCTCCAACTAGTTCCAAAGACAATTAGTCCTGCTGGCAGCACAAGGAGGTTTAGATAAAGCAAAGAGGTTGGACATAGCAGAGACATTACTTTAACAAGACAACACAACGAACCTGTGGCTCTTGGTGAATCTCTGGGTCCATCTGAGGGCTGTTGAAGGGGAACAAACACACCCTGTCTCCTTTCCTTAGCAGGTAGTCTTGGCCATCAGCCATGTGGAGGGTCTTCTCATGCACTACCTCTCTGGTGATGAAGGGGGCAGCAGTGAGTCTGAGCGTCTCTTCCAAGGCACTATCTGGGAAGGAGCACAAAGAAATGTTAACAGCAGCACTATTTCCGCAGTATTTCTCTACTTTTTATGATTTTTTGTACTTAATGTAGTCTATTTCTCCCTGTTGACTAGGCCTGTTCAGATTTATAAACTCTCAATTCATTGATTTAATAAGTCATCCGTTTCTTCTTTTCCAAAATTCATTTGCACCAAATTGTGATTCTGTGCATTATATGTGCAAATGATTTATTCATATCATTTCAAATTTTTATTTTGTGGATTACACTATGTTTCTACCTCATCTTACTGACAATAGCAACAACCTACTACAAATAAATATGTCTCTCTTTACAGCGGGGATGAAACCCTTACCAAATACAGGGGTCTTCACAGGTCTGTGCAGTAAAGACCACAGTGAGGTTTCCATCTCTTTCTTCACCGCTGTCAGAGCCTCAGGATTTGTCAACAAGAAGCCTAACAGCCAGAATGCAGCAGGACCAACATTACCCTGGAAACAAACAAAGACTCACATGATGACAATGATAAGGTTATCTCTCTCAGTCTGGTGTTGCATAGTGACAGCACAGCTGGTTATAGCATCACATGACACCCATAATAATAATGCCTATCTGTGTTAGAGTTTCAATTCAAGTTATGTTCAACTAAATAAAAATGCAACTCTCTGAGATAAAAAAAAAAAGACCAGCTTCCTGTCATGCATCGGGGATGAAAGGAGTCATGTTCTGGATAGTCTCACCATTGGCACAGCACAGGGCGGTAATGGTTTACTTAAAAAGGAAAGCCATTGGAGACCTGAGCTCCCCTGCCATCTGGCTGCATCCAAGAGCAGGACGCTGAAGCTGTTTAGTTGTATGTCAAAACACAGAGCACTCTTCCAGGAGTGAACAGGTAGTGAACACGGCGGAAATATTACTGAATAAATTACAACAAAATTCCTTCTCAAGTCATGGAAAATGCACTAAAAAATCCAGTAAATGCTTATTTTACCTTATACTTAAGCATTACAGATGATAGAACTTGTGTATCCATTAAAAGATATATCACAAGAATGGGACATTAGCCAAACTTTGGGCAGATCGATCATAGATCACCTGATGTTGAAACAACATAAATGTCTTAATCCATAGTTCAGCTTCATAATAATGACTTTGATTGTGATTACAATAATGTTTGGCATTAATCATCTAATAAATCCTACGTATGTTCAAGTGCATTATGCAAATACATGTTCATTCCGAGCACTAAATGTTTTCAGGAAATTCAAAGTGTGACTGAGAGACAACTAAAAGTTGTGACTCAAAATGATGAAGGAAATGGAAATAAACCATGATGACGAGTGTAAAAAAAAAGGAAGGGTAATCAGCCTGCTGAGTAGGGCAAATGTCTAAGTTTTCCCTTTGATGCAATAAATGCCCTCCAGCAGGGCTGTAGGCGAGACTGGATGAGTCAATATTATGTCCAGTTGTATGTGAGACAGAGGCCACAACCAAGTCAAGACCAGTCCAAATCCCAAGTAAGCATAAACCAGTGTAACCAGGAACCTGCTTTTTGTCTTGTAATATAGGAAGAACATTAATTTCTTCAGTGTGAGAAGAGATGGACTTATTATACAGAAGTATTTCTATAGTATTTCATGTAACAACTCTTCAGGAGAAACACCTTAAACTGTGGACTGTAGTTACAAAGAAAAACAATCTATCAAGTTGCCATAGCTTTTAATTTGATGCAGTAAATAGCCATGTCAACATTCAACATTTTGAAGTCTTTAAAAAGAAGCTAGAGCACAATCACAATTCTTTATCTATTATTCCTGAGGCCTTCTCATTGCTTGCCCACCCAAAGGCAGAATTGCTGCAGTGACAGCAGAGGTGAACAGCACACTCATGTGCCAAATAAGAGTATTGCTGCTACCGTACATTCATATCTCTCTCAAGGCCTTTTTGACATCAAGTCTGCTTAGAGGCACATGTGATGGAAACAACCTCACAGAGACTCAGTCCAGTTGGTTCATGACTGGACAGACAACATGCCTAAACTTTAGGGGTGATCACCAACTGATATTCTTGCCATGCACACAAAGAAAGCATTTTTTTTCCTAGGACGTATAACTCACCTGTGTGGCCCAGACTTGCATCAGTAAAGCCTTTTTCACCATCTCCTCATTGACTCCTTCCTGCTGCAGGAGCCGCCTGTAGGCGTGAATCCAAGGCAACGACCTCGAGTCCTCAGTGCGACCCACTGGAGCCAAAAGCTCCCACAGTCTCTGCCGAACACTCTGGGCTGTCCTCTTTTCCTCTGTCGTACAGATAAACAGGAGAAATTAGGAGCTGGCAAATCCCTCAGTCCCCGCAAAATACATATAGTAGAAGTAAATGTTGAAATTGTGCAAATGAAAACTGTAAAAAAAAAACACACAATATCAAGATAAAAACAAGATCCATCATGATAGTACGTAGTTTATGAGATTCCCTCGGGACGAACAAACACTCCACAGTCAAAATAGCACAAATAGAATGTTTTTGCCAAAATGATAAAAACAGAAATATTTAAAACACCAAAAGGCACCACTCTTGCAGATGTTTGATGTGCTAGCCCTTACCCTAACCCTAGCCTACCCTAACCCTAACTCTAGCCCTAGCCAAACCCTAACCCAACCCTAACCCTAACCCTAGCCCTAGCCCTAACCCTAGCCATAACCCTAACCCTAACCCTAGCCAAACCCTAACCCTAGCCCAACCCTTACCCTAACCCCAGTCAAACCCTGACCCTAACCCTAGCCCTAACCTTGACCCTAGCCAAACCCTAACCCTAGCCAAACCCTAACCCTAACCCTAGCCCAATCCTAACCCTAGCCAAACCCTAACCCTAACCCTAACCCTAGCCCTAGCCCTAACCCTAACCCTAGCCAAACCCTTACCCTAACCCTAGCCCAACCCTAACCGTAGCCAAACCCTAACCCTAACCCTAACCCTAACCCCTAACCCTAACCCTAGCCCAACCCTAACCCAACCCTAACCCTAGCCCTAACCCTAACCCTAGCTCAACCCTAACCCTAGGCAAACCCTAACCCTAGCCCTAACCCTAACCCTAGCCATAACCCTAACCCTAACCCTAGCCCAACCCTAACCCTAACACTAGCCAAACCCTAACCCTAAACCCTAGCCCTAACCCTAACCCTAGTCCAACCCTAACCCTAACCCTAGCCCAACCCTAACCCTAGCCAAACCCTAACCCTAACCCTAGCCAAACCCTAACCCTAACCCTAGCCCAACCCTAACCCTAGCCAAACCCTAACCCTAACCCTAGCCCTAACCCTAACCCTAGCCAAACCCTAACCCTAACCCTAGCCCAACCCTAACCCTAACCCTAACCCATCCGGCACCCATTCATTCCAATGGGGGACACATTTCGTTCTAAAACTCGAGAACCGACCTTCCGTTCCCGAGATACACACATTCAACATAGGCGCACCAAACCCCATTCACTTCAATGGGAAAATAAACTTAACTATAACTCGGGAACGGAAGGTCGAAGAGACTCAGGACCGAGATCCGTCTGCCATAATTCGGGGTCTCTAAACTCGCCAGACTTGTCCCCGAGTCTCTACGACCTTCCGTTCCCGAGATACACATATTCAGTATAGGCGCACCAAACCCCATTCACTTCAATCGGAAAATAAACTTAACTATAACTCGGGAACGGAAGGTCGTAGAGACTCAGAACCCAGATCCGTCTGCCATAATTCGGGGTCTCTGAACACGCCGGACTTCTCCCTGAGTCTCTACGACCTTCCGTTCCCGAGATACACATATTCAGTATAGGCGCACCAAACCCAATTCACTTCAATTGGAAAATAAACTTAATTACAACTCGGGAACGGAAGGTCGTAGAGACTTGGGACCCTGATCCGTCGGACATAATTCGGGGTCTCTGAACACGCCGGACTTGTCCCTGAGTCTCTACGACCTTCCGTTCCCGAGATACACATATTCAGTATAGGCGCACCAAACCCCATTCACTTCAATGGGAAAATAAACTTAATTACAACTCGGAAACGGAAGGTCGTAGAGACTTGGTGCCCTGATCCGTCTGCCATAATTCGGGGTCTCTGAACACGCCAGACTTGTCCCTGAGTCTCTACGACCTTCCGTTCCCGAGATACAAACATTCCAAAAATCCCCATAAATACATGGCATATCTCGGGAACCGTAGGTCTTAGAGTCTCGGGACAACTGCTGGCGTTCTCAGAGACCGAATAAACCCCTTGACGGACCTTATCCCCGAGTCTCTACAACCTTCCGTTGCAAAGTTACCAACCCAGGTGGGGTCCCGATTGAGTTTTTATCCCCATAACCCTAACCTAACCCTAACCTAACCTAACCTAACCTAACCCTAACCCTAACCTAACCTAACCTAACCCTAACCCTAACCCTAGTCCTAACCCTAACCCTAGCTCAAACCCTAACCCTAACCCTAACCCTAGCTCAAACCCTAACCCTGGCCCTAACCCTAACCCTAGCTCAAACCCTAACCCTAGCCCTAACCCTAACCCTAGCTCTAACCCTAGCTCAAACCCTAACCCTAGCCCTAACCCTAACCCTAGCTCTAACCCTAACCCTAACTCAAACCCTAACCCTAACCCTAGCTCAAACCCTAACCCTAACCCTAGCTCAAACCCTAACCCTAGCTGTAACCCTAGCTCAAACCCTAACCCTAGCCCTAACCCTAACCCTAGCTCTAACCCTAACCCTAACTCAAACCCTAACCCTAGCTCAAACTCAAACCCTAACCCTAACCCTAGCTCTAACCCTAACCCTAGCTGTAACCCTAACCCTAGCTCAAACCCTAACCCTAACCCTAGCTCAAACCCTAACCCTAACCCTAGCTCTAACCCTAACCCTAACTCAAACCCTAACCCTAACCCTAGCTGTAACCCTAACCCTAACCCTAGCTCAAACCCTAACCCTAACCCTAGCTCAAACCCGAACCCTAGCCCTAACCCTAGCCCAAACCCTAACCCTAGCCCAAACCCTAACCCTAACCCTAGCCCAAACCCTAACCCTAACGATAGCCCAAACCCTAACCCTAGCCCTAACCCTAACCCTAGCTCAAACCCTAACCCTAACCCTAGCTCAAACCCTAACCCTAGCCCTAACCCTAACCCTAGCTCTAACCCTAACCCTAACCCTAACCCTAGCTCAAACCCTAACCCTAACCCTAGCTCAAACCCTAACCCTAACCCTAGCTCAAAACCTAACCCTAGCCCTAACCCTAACCCTAACCCTAGCTCAAACCCTAACCCTAACCCTAGCTCAAACCCTAACCCTAGCCCTAACCCTAACCCTAGCTCTAACCCTAACCCTAACCCTAGCTCAAACCCTAACCCTAACCCTAACCCTAGCTCAAACCCTAACCCTTACCCTAACCCTAGGTCAAACCCTAACCCTAACCCTAGCTGTAACACTAACCCTAACCCTAGCTCAAACCCTAACCCTAACCCTAGCTCAAACCCGAACCCTAGCCCTAACCCTAGCCCAAACCCTAACCCTAGCCCAAACCCTAACCCTAACCCTAGCCCAAACCCTAACCCTAACCCTAGCCCAAACCCTAACCCTAGCCCTAACCCTAACCCTAGTCCAACCCTAACCCTAACCCTAGCCCAACCCTAACCCTAGCTCAAACCCAAACCCTAACCCTAGCTCAAACCCTAACCCTAGCCCTAACCCTAACCCTAGCTCTAACCCTAACCCTAACCCTAACCCTAGCTCAAACCCTAACCCTAACCCTAGCTCAAACCCTAACCCTAACCCTACCTCAAACCCTAACCCTAACCCTAGCTCAAACCCTAACCCTGGCCCTAACCCTAACCCTAGCTCAAACCCTAACCCTAGCCCTAACCCTAACCCTAGCTCTAACCCTAACCCTAACCCTAACCCTAGCTCAAACCCTAACCCTAACCCTAACTCAAACCCTAACCCTAGCTCAAACCCTAACCCTAACCCTAGCTCAAACCCTAACCCTAGCCCAAACCCTAGCCCTAACCCTAACCCTAGCCCAAACCCTAACCCTAACCCTAGCCCTAACCCTAACCCTAGCTCAAACCCTAACCCTAACCCTAACCCTAGCTCAAACCCTAACTCTAACCCTAGCCCAAACCCAAACCCTAACCCTAACCCTAGCTCTAACCCTAACCCTAACCCTAACTCAAACCCTAACCCTAACCCTAGCCCTAGCTCAAACCCTAACCCTAACCCTAACCCTAGCTCAAACCCTAACTCTTACCCTAACCCTAGGTCAAACCCTAACCCTAGCTCAAACCCTAACCTTAACCCTAGCTCAAACCCTAACCCTAACCCTAGCTCAAACCCTAACCCTAGCCCTAACCCTAACCCTAGCTCTAACCCTAACCCTAACCCTAGCTCAAACCCTAACCCTAACCCTAGCTCAAACCCTAACCCTAACTCTAGCTCAAACCCTAACCCTAGCCCTAACCCTAACCCTAGCTCTAACCCTAACCCTAACCCTAGCTCAAACCCTAACCCTAACCCTAGCTCAAACCCTAACCCTAACCCTAGCTCAAAACCTAACCCTAGCCGTAACCCTAACCCTAGCTCTAACCCTAACCCTAACCCTAACCCTAGCTCAAACCCTAACCCTAACCCTAGCTCAAACCCTAACCCTAGCCCTAACCCTAACCCTAGCTCTAACCCTAACCCTAACCCTAACCCTAGCTCAAACCCTAACCCTAGCCCTAACCCTAACCCTAGCTCTAACCCTAACCCTAACCCTAACCCTAGCTCAAACCCTAACCCTAACCCTAACCCTAGCTCAAACCCTAACCCTTACCCTAACCCTAGGTCAAACCCTAACCCTAACCCTAGCTCAAACCCTAACCCTAACCCTAGCTCAAACCCTAACCCTAGCCCTAACCCTAACCCTAGGTCAAACCCTAACCCTAACCCTAGCTCAAACCCTAACCCTAACCCTAGCTCAAACCCTAACCCTAACCCTAGCTCAAACCCTAACCCTAGCCCTAACCCTAACCCTAGCTCTAACCCTAACCCTAACCCTAACCCTAGCTCAAACCCTAACCCTAACCCTAGCTCAAACCCTAACCCTAGCCCTAACCCTAACCCTAGCTCTAACCCTAACCCTAACCCTAACCCTAGCTCAAACCCTAACCCTAACCCTAGCTCAAACCCTAACCCTAACCCTAGCTCAAACCCTAACCCTAGCCCTAACCCTAACCCTAGCTCTAACCCTAACCCTAACCCTAACCCTAGCCCAAACCCTAACCCTAGCCAAACCCTAACCCTAACCCTAGCCCAACCCTAACCCTAGCCAAACCCTAACCCTAACCCTAACCCTAGCCCGAACCCTAACCCTAGCCAAACCCTAACCCTAACCCTAGCCCAACCCTAACCCTAACCCTACCCTAACCCTAACCCATCCGGCACCCATTCATTCCAATGGGGGACACATTTCATTCTATAACTCGGGAACGGAAGGTCGTAGAGACTTGGGACCAAGGTCCGTCAGCCATAATTCGGGGTCTCTGAACACGCAAGACTTGTCCCCGAGTCTCTACGACCTTCTGTTCCCGAGATACACATATTCAGTATAGGCGCACCAAACCCCATTCACTTCAATTGGAAAATAAACTTAACTATAACTCGGGAACGGAAGGTCGTAGAGACTCAGAACCCAGATCCGTCTGCCATAATTCGGGGTCTCTAAACTCGCCAGACTTGTCCCCGAGTCTCTACGACCTTCCGTTCCCGAGATACACACATTCAATATAGGCGCACCAAACCCCATTCACTTCAATGGGAAAATAAACTTAATTACAACTCGGGAACGGAAGGTCGTAGAGACTCAGGACCCAGATCCGTCTGCCATAATTCGGGGTCTCTGAACACGCCGGACTTCTCCCTGAGTCTCTACGACCTTCCGTTCCCGAGATACACATATTCAGTATAGGCGCACCAAACCCCATTCACTTCAATGGGAAAATAAACTTAACTATAACTCGGGAACGGAAGGTCGTAGAGACTCAGAACCCAGATCCGTCTGCCATAATTCGGGGTCTCTAAACTCGCCAGACTTGTCCCCGAGTCTCTACGACCTTCTGTTCCCGAGATACACAAATTCAGTATAGGCGCACCAAACCCCATTCACTTCAATTGGAAAATAAACTTAACTATAACTCGGGAACGGAAGGTCGTAGAGACTCAGAACCCAGATCCGTCTGCCATAATTCGGGGTCTCTAAACTCGCCAGACTTGTCCCCGAGTCTCTACGACCTTCCGTTCCCGAGATACACACATTCAATATAGGCGTACCAAACCCCATTCACTTCAATGGGAAAATAAACTTAATTACAACTCGGGAACGGAAGGTCGTAGAGACTTGGGACCCTGATCCGTCTGCCATAATTCGGGGTCTCTGAACACGCCAGACTTGTCCCTGAGTCTCTACGACCTTCCGTTCCCGAGATACAAACATTCCAAAAATCCCCATAAATACATGGCATATCTCGGGAACCGTAGGTCGTAGAGTCTCGGGACAACTGCTGGCGTTCTCAGAGACCGAATAAACCCCTTGACGGACCTTATCCCCGAGTCTCTACAACCTTCCGTTGCAAAGTTACCAACCCAGGTGGGGTCCCGATTGAGTTTTTATCCCCATAACCCTAACCTAACCCTAACCTAACCTAACCTAACCTAACCCTAACCCTAACCCTAGTCCTAACCCTAACCCTAGCTCAAACCCTAACCCTAACCCTAACCCTAGCTCAAACCCTAACCCTGGCCCTAACCCTAACCCTAGCTCAAACCCTAACCCTAGCCCTAACCCTAACCCTAGCTCAAACCCGAACCCTAGCCCTAACCCTAGCCCAAACCCTAACCCTAGCCCAAACCCTAACCCTAACCCTAGCCCAAACCCTAACCCTAACGATAGCCCAAACCCTAACCCTAGCCCTAACCCTAACCCTAGCTCAAACCCTAACCCTAACCCTAGCTCAAACCCTAACCCTAGCCCTAACCCTAACCCTAGCTCTAACCCTAACCCTAACCCTAACCCTAGCTCAAACCCTAACCCTAACCCTAGCTCAAACCCTAACCCTAACCCTAGCTCAAAACCTAACCCTAGCCCTAACCCTAACCCTAACCCTAGCTCAAACCCTAACCCTAACCCTAGCTCAAACCCTAACCCTAGCCCTAACCCTAACCCTAGCTCTAACCCTAACCCTAACCCTAGCTCAAACCCTAACCCTAACCCTAACCCTAGCTCAAACCCTAACCCTTACCCTAACCCTAGGTCAAACCCTAACCCTAACCCTAGCTGTAACACTAACCCTAACCCTAGCTCAAACCCTAACCCTAACCCTAGCTCAAACCCGAACCCTAGCCCTAACCCTAGCCCAAACCCTAACCCTAGCCCAAACCCTAACCCTAACCCTAGCCCAAACCCTAACCCTAACCCTAGCCCAAACCCTAACCCTAGCCCTAACCCTAACCCTAGTCCAACCCTAACCCTAACCCTAGCCCAACCCTAACCCTAGCTCAAACCCAAACCCTAACCCTAGCTCAAACCCTAACCCTAGCCCTAACCCTAACCCTAGCTCTAACCCTAACCCTAACCCTAACCCTAGCTCAAACCCTAACCCTAACCCTAGCTCAAACCCTAACCCTAACCCTACCTCAAACCCTAACCCTAACCCTAGCTCAAACCCTAACCCTGGCCCTAACCCTAACCCTAGCTCAAACCCTAACCCTAGCCCTAACCCTAACCCTAGCTCTAACCCTAACCCTAACCCTAACCCTAGCTCAAACCCTAACCCTAACCCTAACTCAAACCCTAACCCTAGCTCAAACCCTAACCCTAACCCTAGCTCAAACCCTAACCCTAGCCCAAACCCTAGCCCTAACCCTAACCCTAGCCCAAACCCTAACCCTAACCCTAGCCCTAACCCTAACCCTAGCTCAAACCCTAACCCTAACCCTAACCCTAGCTCAAACCCTAACTCTAACCCTAGCCCAAACCCAAACCCTAACCCTAACCCTAGCTCTAACCCTAACCCTAACCCTAACTCAAACCCTAACCCTAACCCTAGCCCTAGCTCAAACCCTAACCCTAACCCTAACCCTAGCTCAAACCCTAACTCTTACCCTAACCCTAGGTCAAACCCTAACCCTAGCTCAAACCCTAACCTTAACCCTAGCTCAAACCCTAACCCTAACCCTAGCTCAAACCCTAACCCTAGCCCTAACCCTAACCCTAGCTCTAACCCTAACCCTAACCCTAACCCTAGCTCAAACCCTAACCCTAACCCTAGCTCAAACCCTAACCCTAACTCTAGCTCAAACCCTAACCCTAGCCCTAACCCTAACCCTAGCTCTAACCCTAACCCTAACCCTAGCTCAAACCCTAACCCTAACCCTAGCTCAAACCCTAACCCTAACCCTAGCTCAAAACCTAACCCTAGCCGTAACCCTAACCCTAGCTCTAACCCTAACCCTAACCCTAACCCTAGCTCAAACCCTAACCCTAACCCTAGCTCAAACCCTAACCCTAGCCCTAACCCTAACCCTAGCTCTAACCCTAACCCTAACCCTAACCCTAGCTCAAACCCTAACCCTAGCCCTAACCCTAACCCTAGCTCTAACCCTAACCCTAACCCTAACCCTAGCTCAAACCCTAACCCTAACCCTAACCCTAGCTCAAACCCTAACCCTTACCCTAACCCTAGGTCAAACCCTAACCCTAACCCTAGCTCAAACCCTAACCCTAACCCTAGCTCAAACCCTAACCCTAGCCCTAACCCTAACCCTAGGTCAAACCCTAACCCTAACCCTAGCTCAAACCCTAACCCTAACCCTAGCTCAAACCCTAACCCTAACCCTAGCTCAAACCCTAACCCTAGCCCTAACCCTAACCCTAGCTCTAACCCTAACCCTAACCCTAACCCTAGCTCAAACCCTAACCCTAACCCTAGCTCAAACCCTAACCCTAGCCCTAACCCTAACCCTAGCTCTAACCCTAACCCTAACCCTAACCCTAGCTCAAACCCTAACCCTAACCCTAGCTCAAACCCTAACCCTAACCCTAGCTCAAACCCTAACCCTAGCCCTAACCCTAACCCTAGCTCTAACCCTAACCCTAACCCTAACCCTAGCCCAAACCCTAACCCTAGCCAAACCCTAACCCTAACCCTAGCCCAACCCTAACCCTAGCCAAACCCTAACCCTAACCCTAACCCTAGCCCGAACCCTAACCCTAGCCAAACCCTAACCCTAACCCTAGCCCAACCCTAACCCTAACCCTACCCTAACCCTAACCCATCCGGCACCCATTCATTCCAATGGGGGACACATTTCATTCTATAACTCGGGAACGGAAGGTCGTAGAGACTTGGGACCAAGGTCCGTCAGCCATAATTCGGGGTCTCTGAACACGCAAGACTTGTCCCCGAGTCTCTACGACCTTCTGTTCCCGAGATACACATATTCAGTATAGGCGCACCAAACCCCATTCACTTCAATTGGAAAATAAACTTAACTATAACTCGGGAACGGAAGGTCGTAGAGACTCAGAACCCAGATCCGTCTGCCATAATTCGGGGTCTCTAAACTCGCCAGACTTGTCCCCGAGTCTCTACGACCTTCCGTTCCCGAGATACACACATTCAATATAGGCGCACCAAACCCCATTCACTTCAATGGGAAAATAAACTTAATTACAACTCGGGAACGGAAGGTCGTAGAGACTCAGGACCCAGATCCGTCTGCCATAATTCGGGGTCTCTGAACACGCCGGACTTCTCCCTGAGTCTCTACGACCTTCCGTTCCCGAGATACACATATTCAGTATAGGCGCACCAAACCCCATTCACTTCAATGGGAAAATAAACTTAACTATAACTCGGGAACGGAAGGTCGTAGAGACTCAGAACCCAGATCCGTCTGCCATAATTCGGGGTCTCTAAACTCGCCAGACTTGTCCCCGAGTCTCTACGACCTTCTGTTCCCGAGATACACAAATTCAGTATAGGCGCACCAAACCCCATTCACTTCAATTGGAAAATAAACTTAACTATAACTCGGGAACGGAAGGTCGTAGAGACTCAGAACCCAGATCCGTCTGCCATAATTCGGGGTCTCTAAACTCGCCAGACTTGTCCCCGAGTCTCTACGACCTTCCGTTCCCGAGATACACACATTCAATATAGGCGTACCAAACCCCATTCACTTCAATGGGAAAATAAACTTAATTACAACTCGGGAACGGAAGGTCGTAGAGACTTGGGACCCTGATCCGTCTGCCATAATTCGGGGTCTCTGAACACGCCAGACTTGTCCCTGAGTCTCTACGACCTTCCGTTCCCGAGATACAAACATTCCAAAAATCCCCATAAATACATGGCATATCTCGGGAACCGTAGGTCGTAGAGTCTCGGGACAACTGCTGGCGTTCTCAGAGACCGAATAAACCCCTTGACGGACCTTATCCCCGAGTCTCTACAACCTTCCGTTGCAAAGTTACCAACCCAGGTGGGGTCCCGATTGAGTTTTTATCCCCATAACCCTAACCTAACCCTAACCTAACCTAACCTAACCTAACCTAACCTAACCTAACCAAACCTAACCCTAACCCTAACGTAACCTAACCCTAACCCTAACCCACAACCCCCCAACCCTAACCCTTACTCCCCCAACCCTAGCCCTAGCCCTAACCCTAGCCCTAGCTCAAACCCTAACCCTAACCCTAGCCCAAACCCTAACCTTAACCCTTGCCCAAACCCTAACCCTAACCCTAACCCTAGCTCTAACCCTAACCCTAACCCTAGCCCAAACCCTAACCCTAACCCTAGCCCAGACCCTAACCCTAACCCTAGCCCTAACCCTAACCCTAGCTCAAACCCTAACCCTAACCCTAACCCTAGCTCAAACCGTAACCCTAACCCTAACCCTAGCCCAAACCCAAACCCTAACCCTAACCCTAGCTCTAACCCTAACCCTAACCCTAACTCAAACCCTAACCCTAGCCCTAACCCTAGCCCTAGCTCAAACCCTAACCCTAACCCTAACCCTAGCTCAAACCCTAACCCTTACCCTAACCCTAGGTCAAACCCTAACCCTAACCCTAGCTCAAACCCTAACCCTAACCCTAGCTCAAACCCTAACCCTAACCCTAGCTCAAACCCTAAACCTAGCCCTAACCCTAACCCTAGCTCTAACCCTAACCCTAACCCTAGCTCAAACCCTAACCCTAACCCTACCTCAAACCCTAACCCTAACCCTAGCTCAAACCCTAACCCTGGCCCTAACCCTAACCCTAGCTCAAACCCTAACCCTAGCCCTAACCCTAACCCTAGCTCTAACCCTAACCCTAACCCTAACCCTAGCCCAAACCCTAACCCTAGCTCAAACCCTAACCCTAACCCTAGCTCAAACCCTAACCCTAACCCTAACTCAAACCCTAACCCTAACTCAAACCCTAACCCTAGCTCAAACCCTAACCCTAACCCTACCTCAAACCCTAACCCTAGCCCTAACCCTAACCCTAGCTCAAACCCTAACCCTAACCCTAGCTCAAACCCTAACCCTAACCCTACCTCAAACCCTAACCCTAACCCTAGCTCTAACCCTAACCCTAGCTGTAACCCTAACCCTAACCCTAGCTCAAACCCTAACCCTAACCCTAGCTCAAACCCTAACCCTAGCCCTAACTCTAGCCCAAACCCTAACCCTAGCCCAAACCCTAACCCTAGCCATAGCCCAAACCCTAACCCTAACCCTAGCCCAAACCCTAACCCTAGCCCTAACCCTAACCCTAGTCCAACCCTAACCCTAACCCTAGCTCAAACCCTAACCCTAACCCTAGCTCAAACCCTAACCCTAGCCCTAACCCTAACCCTAGCTCTAACCCTAACCCTAACCCTAACCCTAGCCCTAACCCTAACCCTAACCCTAGCTCAAACCCTAACCCTAACCCTACCTCAAACCCTAACCCTAACCCTAGCTCTAACCCTAACCCTAGCTGTAACCCTAATCCTAACCCTAGCTCAAACCCTAACCCTAACCCTAGCTCAAACCCTAACCCTAGCCCTAACCCTAGCCCAAACCCTAACCCTAGCCCAAACCCTAACCCTAGCCCAAACCCTAACCCTAACCCTAGCCCTAGCCCAAACCCTAACCCTAACCCTAGCCCAAACCCTAACCCTAGCCCTAACCCTAACCCTAGTCCAACCCTAACCCTAACCCTAGCCCAACCCTAACCCTAGCCAAACCCTAACCCTAACCCTAGCCCAACCCTAACCCTAGCCAAACCCTAACCCTAACCCTAACCCTAGCCCGAACCCTAACCCTAGCCAAACCCTAACCCTAACCCTAGCCCAACCCTAACCCTAGCTCTAACCCTAACCCTAACCCTAACCCTAGCTCAAACCCTAACCCTAACCCTAACTCAAACCCTAACCCTAGCTCAAACCCTAACCCTAACCCTAGCTCAAACCCTAACCCTAGCCCAAACCCTAGCCCTAACCCTAACCCTAGCCCAAACCCTAACCCTAACCCTAGCCCTAACCCTAACCCTAGCTCAAACCCTAACCCTAACCCTAACCCTAGCTCAAACCCTAACCCTAACCCTAGCTCAAACCCTAACCCTAGCCCTAACCCTAACCCTAGCTCTAACCCTAACCCTAACCCTAACCCTAGCTCAAACCCTAACCCTAACCCTAACCCTAGCTCAAACCCTAACCCTTACCCTAACCCTAGGTCAAACCCTAACCCTAACCCTAGCTGTAACCCTAACCCTAACCCTAGCTCAAACCCTAACCCTAACCCTAGCTCAAACCCGAACCCTAGCCCTAACCCTAGCCCAAACCCTAACCCTAGCCCAAACCCTAACCCTTACCCTAGCCCAAACCCTAACCCTAACCCTAGCCCAAACCCTAACCCTAGCCCTAACCCTAACCCTAGTCCAACCCTAACCCTAACCCTAGCCCAACCCTAACCCTAGCTCAAACCCAAACCCTAACCCTAGCTCAAACCCTAACCCTAGCCCTAACCCTAACCCTAGCTCTAACCCTAACCCTAACCCTAGCTCAAACCCTAACCCTAACCCTAGCTCAAACCCTAACCCTAACCCTACCTCAAACCCTAACCCTAACCCTAGCTCAAACCCTAACCCTGGCCCTAACCCTAACCCTAGCTCAAACCCTAACCCTAGCCCTAACCCTAACCCTAGCTCTAACCCTCACCCTAACCCTAACCCTAGCTCAAACCCTAACCCTAACCCTAACTCAAACCCTAACCCTAGCTCAAACCCTAACCCTAACCCTAGCTCAAACCCTAACCCTAGCCCAAACCCTAGCCCTAACCCTAACCCTAGCCCAAACCCTCACCCTAACCTAGCCCTAACCCTAACCCTAGCTCAAACCCTAACCCTAACCCTAACCCTAGCTCAAACCCTAACCCTAACCCTAACCCTAGCCCAAACCCAAACCCTAACCCTAACCCTAGCTCTAACCCTAACCCTAACCCTAACTCAAACCCTAACCCTAACCCTAGCCCTAGCTCAAACCCTAACCCTAACCCTAACCCTAGCTCAAACCCTAACCCTTACCCTAACCCTAGGTCAAACCCTAACCCTAACCCTAGCTCAAACCCTAACCCTAACCCTAGCTCAAACCCTAACCCTAACCCTAGCTCAAACCCTAACCCTAGCCCTAACCCTAACCCTAGCTCTAACCCTAACCCTAACCCTAACCCTAGCTCAAACCCTAACCCTAACCCTAGCTCAAACCCTAACCCTAACCCTAGCTCAAACCCTAACCCTAGTCCTAACCCTAACCCTAGCTCTAACCCTAACCCTAACCCTAACCCTCGCTCAAACCCTAACCCTAACCCTAGCTCAAACCCTAACCCTAACCCTAGCTCAAAACCTAACCCTAGCCCTAACCCTAACCCTAGCTCTAACCCTAACCCTAACCCTAACCCTAGCTCAAACCCTAACCCTAACCCTAGCTCAAACCCTAACCCTAGCCCTAACCCTAACCCTAGCTCTAACCCTAACCCTAACCCTAACCCTAGCTCAAACCCTAACCCTAACCCTAACCCTAGCTCAAACCCTAACCCTTACCCTAACCCTAGGTCAAACCCTAACCCTAACCCTAGCTCAAACCCTAACCCTAACCCTAGCTCAAACCCTAACCCTAACCCTAGCTCAAACCCTAACCCTAGCCCTAACCCTAACCCTAGCTCTAAACCTAACCCTAACCCTAGCTCAAACCCTAACCCTAACCCTAGCTCAAACCCTAACCCTAGCCCTAACCCTAACCCTAGGTCAAACCCTAACCCTAACCCTAGCTCAAACCCTAACCCTAACCCTAGCTCAAACCCTAACCCTAACCCTAGCTCAAACCCTAACCCTAGCCCTAACCCTAACCCTAGCTCTAACCCTAACCCTAACCCTAACCCTAGCTCAAACCCTAACCCTAACCCTAGCTCAAACCCTAACCCTAGCCGTAACCCTAACCCTAGCTCTAACCCTAACCCTAACCCTAGCTCAAACCCTAACCCTAACCCTAGCTCAAAACCTAACCCTAACCCTAGCTCAAACCCTAACCCTAGCCCTAACCCTAACCCTAGCTCTAACCCTAACCCTAACCCTAGCCCAAACCCTAACCCTAGCCAAACCCTAACCCTAGCCCAAACCCTAGCCCTAACCCTAACCCTAGCCCAAACCCTAACCCTAACCTAGCCCTAACCCTAACCCTAGCTCAAACCCTAACCCTAACCCTAACCCTAGCTCAAACCCTAACCCTAACCCTAGCCCAAACCCAAACCCTAACCCTAACCCTAGCTCTAACCCTAACCCTAACCCTAACTCAAACCCTAACCCTAACCCTAGCCCTAGCTCAAACCCTAACCCTAACCCTAACCCTAGCTCAAACCCTAACGCTTACCCTAACCCTAGGTCAAACCCTAACCCTAACCCTAGCTCAAACCCTAACCCTAACCCTAGCTCAAACCCTAACCCTAACCCTAGCTCAAACCCTAACCCTAGCCCTAACCCTAACCCTAGCTCTAACCCTAACCCTAACCCTAACCCTAGCTCAAACCCTAACCCTAACCCTAGCTCAAACCCTAACCCTAACCCTAGCTCAAACCCTAACCCTAGCCCTAACCCTAACCCTAGCTCTAACCCTAACCCTAACCCTAACCCTAGCTCAAACCCTAACCCTAACCCTAGCTCAAACCCTAACCCTAACCCTAGCTCAAAACCTAACCCTAGCCCTAACCCTAACCCTAGCTCTAACCCTAACCCTAACCCTAACCCTAGCTCAAACCCTAACCCTAACCCTAGCTCAAACCCTAACCCTAGCCCTAACCCTAACCCTAGCTCTAACCCTAACCCTAACCCTAACCCTAGCTCAAACCCTAACCCTAACCCTAACCCTAGCTCAAACCCTAACCCTTACCCTAACCCTAGGTCAAACCCTAACCCTAACCCTAGCTCAAACCCTAACCCTAACCCTAGCTCAAACCCTAACCCTAACCCTAGCTCAAACCCTAACCCTAGCCCTAACCCTAACCCTAGCTCTAACCCTAACCCTAACCCTAGCTCAAACCCTAACCCTAACCCTAGCTCAAACCCTAACCCTAGCCCTAACCCTAACCCTAGGTCAAACCCTAACCCTAACCCTAGCTCAAACCCTAACCCTAACCCTAGCTCAAACCCTAACCCTAACCCTAGCTCAAACCCTAACCCTAGCCCTAACCCTAACTCTAACCCTAACCCTAACCCTAACCCTAGCTCAAACCCTAACCCTAACCCTAGCTCAAACCCTAACCCTAGCCCTAACCCTAACCCTAGCTCTAACCCTAACCCTAACCCTAGCTCAAACCCTAACCCTAACCCTAGCTCAAAACCTAACCCTAACCCTAGCTCAAACCCTAACCCTAGCCCTAACCCTAACCCTAGCTCTAACCCTAACCCTAACCCTAACCCTAGCCCAAACCCTAACCCTAGCCAAACCCTAACCCTAACCCTAGCCCTAACCCTAACCCTAGCTCTAACCCTAACCCTAACCCTAACCCTAGCTCAAACCCTAACCCTAACCCTAACCCTAGCTCAAACCCTAACCCTTACCCTAACCCTAGGTCAAACCCTAACCCTAACCCTAGCTCAAACCCTAACCCTAACCCTAGCTCAAACCCTAACCCTAACCCTAGCTAAAACCCTAACCCTAGCCCTAACCCTAACCCTAGGTCAAACCCTAACCCTAACCCTAGCTCAAACCCTAACCCTAACCCTAGCTCAAACCCTAACCCTAACCCTAGCTCAAACCCTAACCCTAGCCCTAACCCTAACCCTAGCTCTAACCCTAACCCTAACCCTAACCCTAGCTCAAACCCTAACCCTAACCCTAGCTCAAACCCTAACCCTAGCCCTAACCCTAACCCTAGCTCTAACCCTAACCCTAACCCTAACCCTAGCTCAAACCCTAACCCTAACCCTAGCTCAAACCCTAACCCTAACCCTAGCTCAAACCCTAACCCTAGCCCTAACCCTAACCCTAGCTCTAACCCTAACCCTAACCCTAACCCTAGCCCAAACCCTAACCCTAGCCAAACCCTAACCCTAACCCTAGCCCAACCCTAACCCTAGCCAAACCCTAACCCTAACCCTAACCCTAGCCCGAACCCTAACCCTAGCCAAACCCTAACCCTAACCCTAGCCCAACCCTAACCCTAACCCTACCCTAACCCTAACCCATCCGGCACCCATTCATTCCAATGGGGGACACATTTCATTCTATAACTCGGGAACGGAAGGTCGTAGAGACTTGGGACCAAGGTCCGTCAGCCATAATTCGGGGTCTCTGAACACGCAAGACTTATGCCCGAGTCTCTACGACCTTCCGTTCCCGAGATACACATATTCAGTATAGGCGCACCAAACCCCATTCACTGCAATGGGAAAATAAACTTAACTATAACTCGGGAACGGAAGGTCGTAGAGACTCAGAACCCAGATCCGTCTGCCATAATTCGGGGTCTCTAAACTCGCCAGACTTGTCCCCGAGTCTCTACGACCTTCTGTTCCCGAGATACACATATTCAGTATAGGCGCACCAAACCCCATTCACTTCAATTGGAAAATAAACTTAACTATAACTCGGGAACGGAAGGTCGTAGAGACTCAGAACCCAGATCCGTCTGCCATAATTCGGGGTCTCTAAACTCGCCAGACTTGTCCCCGAGTCTCTACGACCTTCCGTTCCCGAGATACACACATTCAATATAGGCGCACCAAACCCCATTCACTTCAATGGGAAAATAAACTTAATTACAACTCGGGAACGGAAGGTCGTAGAGACTCAGGACCCAGATCCGTCTGCCATAATTCGGGGTCTCTGAACACGCCGGACTTCTCCCTGAGTCTCTACGACCTTCCGTTCCCGAGATACACATATTCAGTATAGGCGCACCAAACCCCATTCACTTCAATGGGAAAATAAACTTAACTATAACTCGGGAACGGAAGGTCGTAGAGACTCAGAACCCAGATCCGTCTGCCATAATTCGGGGTCTCTAAACTCGCCAGACTTGTCCCCGAGTCTCTACGACCTTCCGTTCCCGAGATACACACATTCAATATAGGCGTACCAAACCCCATTCACTTCAATGGGAAAATAAACTTAATTACAACTCGGGAACGGAAGGTCGTAGAGACTCAGGACCCAGATCCGTCGGACATAATTCGGGGTCTCTGAACACGCCGGACTTCTCCCTGAGTCTCTACGACCTTCCGTTCCCGAGATACACATATTCAGTATAGGCGCACCAAACCCCATTCACTTCAATTGGAAAATAAACTTAATTACGACTCGGGAACGGAAGGTCGTAGAGACTTGGGACCCTGATCCGTCTGCCATAATTCGGGGTCTCTGAACACGCCAGACTTGTCCCTGAGTCTCTACGACCTTCCGTTCCCGAGATACAAACATTCCAAAAATCCCCATAAATACATGGCATATCTCGGGAACCGTAGGTCGTAGAGTCTCGGGACAACTGCTGGCGTTCTCAGAGACCGAATAAACCCCTTGACGGACCTTATCCCCGAGTCTCTACAACCTTCCGTTGCAAAGTTACCAACCCAGGTGGGGTCCCGATTGAGTTTTTATCCCTATAACCCTAACCTAACCCTAACCCTAGCTCTAACCCTAACCCTAACCCTAACCCTAGCTCAAACCCTAACCCTAACCCTAGCTCAAACCCTAACCCTAGCCCTAACCCTAACCCTAGCTCTAACCCTAACCCTAACCCTAACCCTAGCTCAAACCCTAACCCTAACCCTAACCCTAGCTCAAACCCTAACCCTTACCCTAACCCTAGGTCAAACCCTAACCCTAACCCTAGCTCAAACCCTAACCCTAACCCTAGCTCAAACCCTAACCCTAACCCTAGCTCAAACCCTAACCCTAGCCCTAACCCTAACCCTAGCTCTAACCCTAACCCTAACCCTAGCTCAAACCCTAACCCTAACCCTAGCTCAAACCCTAACCCTAGCCCTAACCCTAACCCTAGGTCAAACCCTAACCCTAACCCTAGCTCAAACCCTAACCCTAACCCTAGCTCAAACCCTAACCCTAACCCTAGCTCAAACCCTAACCCTAGCCCTAACCCTAACCCTAGCTCTAACCCTAACCCTAACCCTAACCCTAGCTCAAACCCTAACCCTAACCCTAGCTCAAACCCTAACCCTAGCCCTAACCCTAACCCTAGCTCTAACCCTAACCCTAACCCTAGCTCAAACCCTAACCCTAACCCTAGCTCAAACCCTAACCCTAACCCTAGCTCAAACCCTAACCCTAGCCCTAACCCTAACCCTAGCTCTAACCCTAACCCTAACCCTAGCCTAAACCCTAACCCTAGCCAAACCCTAACCCTAACCCTAGCCCTAACCCTAACCCTAGCTCTAACCCTAACCCTAACCCTAACCCTAGCTCAAACCCTAACCCTAACCCTAACCCTAGCTCAAACCCTAACCCTTACCCTAACCCTAGGTCAAACCCTAACCCTAACCCTAGCTCAAACCCTAACCCTAACCCTAGCTCAAACCCTAACCCTAACCCTAGCTCAAACCCTAACCCTAGCCCTAACCCTAACCCTAGGTCAAACCCTAACCCTAACCCTAGCTCAAACCCTAACCCTAACCCTAGCTCAAACCCTAACCCTAACCCTAGCTCAAACCCTAACCCTAGCCCTAACCCTAACCCTAGCTCTAACCCTAACCCTAACCCTAACCCTAGCTCAAACCCTAACCCTAACCCTAGCTCAAACCCTAACCCTAGCCCTAACCCTAACCCTAGCTCTAACCCTAACCCTAACCCTAGCTCAAACCCTAACCCTAACCCTAGCTCAAACCCTAACCCTAACCCTAGCTCAAACCCTAACCCTAGCCCTAACCCTAACCCTAGCTCTAACCCTAACCCTAACCCGAACCCTAGCCCAAACCCTAACCCTAGCCAAACCCTAACCCTAACCCTAGCCCAACCCTAACCCTAGCCAAACCCTAACCCTAACCCTAACCCTAGCCCGAACCCTAACCCTAGCCAAACCCTAACCCTAACCCTAGCCCAACCCTAACCCTAACCCTACCCTAACCCTAACCCATCCGGCACCCATTCATTCCAATGGGGGACACATTTCATTCTATAACTCGGGAACGGAAGGTCGTAGAGACTTGGGACCAAGGTCCGTCAGCCATAATTCGGGGTCTCTGAACACGCAAGACTTATGCCCGAGTCTCTACGACCTTCCGTTCCCGAGATACACATATTCAGTATAGGCGCACCAAACCCCATTCACTTCAATGGGAAAATAAACTTAATTACAACTCGGGAACGGAAGGTCGTAGAGACTCAGGACCCAGATCCGTCGGACATAATTCGGGGTCTCTGAACACGCCGGACTTCTCCCTGAGTCTCTACGACCTTCCGTTCCCGAGATACACATATTCAGTATAGGCGCACCAAACCCCATTCACTTCAATTGGAAAATAAACTTAATTACGACTCGGGAACGGAAGGTCGTAGAGACTTGGGACCCTGATCCGTCTGCCATAATTCGGGGTCTCTGAACACGCCAGACTTGTCCCTGAGTCTCTACGACCTTCCGTTCCCGAGATACAAACATTCCAAAAATCCCCATAAATACATGGCATATCTCGGGAACCGTAGGTCGTAGAGTCTCGGGACAACTGCTGGCGTTCTCAGAGACCGAATAAACCCCTTGACGGACCTTATCCCCGAGTCTCTACAACCTTCCGTTGCAAAGTTACCAACCCAGGTGGGGTCCCGATTGAGTTTTTATCCCCATAACCCTAACCTAACCCTAACCCTAGCTCTAACCCTAACCCTAACCCTAACCCTAGCTCAAACCCTAACCCTAACCCTAGCTCAAACCCTAACCCTAGCCCTAACCCTAACCCTAGCTCTAACCCTAACCCTAACCCTAACCCTAGCTCAAACCCTAACCCTAACCCTAACCCTAGCTCAAACCCTAACCCTTACCCTAACCCTAGGTCAAACCCTAACCCTAACCCTAGCTCAAACCCTAACCCTAACCCTAGCTCAAACCCTAACCCTAACCCTAGCTCAAACCCTAACCCTAGCCCTAACCCTAACCCTAGCTCTAACCCTAACCCTAACCCTAGCTCAAACCCTAACCCTAACCCTAGCTCAAACCCTAACCCTAGCCCTAACCCTAACCCTAGGTCAAACCCTAACCCTAACCCTAGCTCAAACCCTAACCCTAACCCTAGCTCAAACCCTAACCCTAACCCTAGCTCAAACCCTAACCCTAGCCCTAACCCTAACCCTAGCTCTAACCCTAACCCTAACCCTAACCCTAGCTCAAACCCTAACCCTAACCCTAGCTCAAACCCTAACCCTAGCCCTAACCCTAACCCTAGCTCTAACCCTAACCCTAACCCTAGCTCAAACCCTAACCCTAACCCTAGCTCAAACCCTAACCCTAACCCTAGCTCAAACCCTAACCCTAGCCCTAACCCTAACCCTAGCTCTAACCCTAACCCTAACCCTAGCCCAAACCCTAACCCTAGCCAAACCCTAACCCTAACCCTAGCCCTAACCCTAACCCTAGCTCTAACCCTAACCCTAACCCTAACCCTAGCTCAAACCCTAACCCTAACCCTAACCCTAGCTCAAACCCTAACCCTTACCCTAACCCTAGGTCAAACCCTAACCCTAACCCTAGCTCAAACCCTAACCCTAACCCTAGCTCAAACCCTAACCCTAACCCTAGCTCAAACCCTAACCCTAGCCCTAACCCTAACCCTAGGTCAAACCCTAACCCTAACCCTAGCTCAAACCCTAACCCTAACCCTAGCTCAAACCCTAACCCTAACCCTAGCTCAAACCCTAACCCTAGCCCTAACCCTAACCCTAGCTCTAACCCTAACCCTAACCCTAACCCTAGCTCAAACCCTAACCCTAACCCTAGCTCAAACCCTAACCCTAGCCCTAACCCTAACCCTAGCTCTAACCCTAACCCTAACCCTAGCTCAAACCCTAACCCTAACCCTAGCTCAAACCCTAACCCTAACCCTAGCTCAAACCCTAACCCTAGCCCTAACCCTAACCCTAGCTCTAACCCTAACCCTAACCCGAACCCTAGCCCAAACCCTAACCCTAGCCAAACCCTAACCCTAACCCTAGCCCAACCCTAACCCTAGCCAAACCCTAACCCTAACCCTAACCCTAGCCCGAACCCTAACCCTAGCCAAACCCTAACCCTAACCCTAGCCCAACCCTAACCCTAACCCTACCCTAACCCTAACCCATCCGGCACCCATTCATTCCAATGGGGGACACATTTCATTCTATAACTCGGGAACGGAAGGTCGTAGAGACTTGGGACCAAGGTCCGTCAGCCATAATTCGGGGTCTCTGAACACGCAAGACTTATGCCCGAGTCTCTACGACCTTCCGTTCCCGAGATACACATATTCAGTATAGGCGCACCAAACCCCATTCACTTCAATGGGAAAATAAACTTAACTATAACTCGGGAACGGAAGGTCGTAGAGACTCAGAACCCAGATCCGTCTGCCATAATTCGGGGTCTCTAAACTCGCCAGACATGTCCCCGAGTCTCTACGACCTTCCGTTCCCGAGATACACACATTCAATATAGGCGCACCAAACCCCATTCACTTCAATGGGAAAATAAACTTAATTACAACTCGGGAACGGAAGGTCGTAGAGACTCAGGACCCAGATCCGTCGGACATAATTCGGGGTCTCTGAACACGCCGGACTTCTCCCTGAGTCTCTACGACCTTCCGTTCCCGAGATACACATATTCAGTATAGGCGCACCAAACCCCATTCACTTCAATGGGAAAATAAACTTAACTATAACTCGGGAACGGAAGGTCGTAGAGACTCAGAACCCAGATCCGTCTGCCATAATTCGGGGTCTCTAAACTCGCCAGACTTGTCCCCGAGTCTCTACGACCTTCCGTTCCCGAGATACACACATTCAATATGGGCGTACCAAACCCCATTCACTTCAATGGGAAAATAAACTTAATTACAACTCGGGAACGGAAGGTCGTAGAGACTCAGGACCCAGATCCGTCGGACATAATTCGGGGTCTCTGAACACGCCGGACTTCTCCCTGAGTCTCTACGACCTTCCGTTCCCGAGATACACATATTCAGTATAGGCGCACCAAACCCCATTCACTTCAATTGGAAAATAAACTTAATTACGACTCGGGAACGGAAGGTCGTAGAGACTTGGGACCCTGATCCGTCTGCCATAATTCGGGGTCTCTGAACACGCCAGACTTGTCCCTGAGTCTCTACGACCTTCCGTTCCCGAGATACAAACATTCCAAAAATCCCCATAAATACATGGCATATCTCGGGAACCGTAGGTCGTAGAGTCTCGGGACAACTGCTGGCGTTCTCAGAGACCGAATAAACCCCTTGACGGACCTTATCCCCGAGTCTCTACAACCTTCCGTTGCAAAGTTACCAACCCAGGTGGGGTCCCGATTGAGTTTTTATCCCCATAACCCTAACCTAACCCTAACCTAACCTAACCAAACCTAACCCTAACCCTAACATAACCTAGCCCTAACCCTAACCCACAACCCCCCCAACCCTAACCCTTACTCCCCCAACCCTAGCCCTAGCCCTAACCCTAGCCCTAGCTCAAACCCTAACCCTAACCCTAGCCCAAACCCTAACCTTAACCCTTGCCCAAACCCTAACCCTAACCCTAACCCTAGCTCTAACCCTAACCCTAACCCTAACCCTAGCCCAAACCCTAACCCTAGCCCAAACCCTAACCCTAACCCTAGCCCTAACCCTAACCCTAGCTCAAACCCTAACCCTAACCCTAGCTCAAACCCTAACCCTAACCCTAGCCCAAACCCAAACCCTAACCCTAACCCTAGCTCTAACCCTAACCCTAACCCTAACTCAAACCCTAACCCTAGCCCTAACCCTAGCCCTAGCTCAAACCCTAACCCTAACCCTAACCCTAGCTCAAACCCTAACCCTTACCCTAACCCTAGGTCAAACCCTAACCCTAACCCTAGCTCAAACCCTAACCCTAACCCTAGCTCAAACCCTAACCCTAACCCTAGCTCAAACCCTAACCCTAGCCCTAACCCTAACCCTAGCTCTAACCCTAACCCTAACCCTAGCTCAAACCCTAACCCTAACCCTACCTCAAACCCTAACCCTAACCCTAGCTCAAACCCTAACCCTGGCCCTAACCCTAACCCTAGGTCAAACCCTAACCCTAACCCTAGCTCAAACCCTAACCCTAAACCTAGCTCAAACCCTAACCCTAACCCTAGCTCAAACCCTAACCCTAGCCCTAACCCTAACCCTAGCTCTAACCCTAACCCTAACCCTAACCCTAGCTCAAACCCTAACCCTAACCCTAGCTCAAACCCTAACCCTAGCCCTAACCCTAACCCTAGCTCTAACCCTAACCCTAACCCTAACCCTAGCTCAAACCCTAACCCTAACCCTAGCTCAAACCCTAACCCTAACCCTAGCTCAAACCCTAACCCTAGCCCTAACCCTAACCCTAGCTCTAACCCTAACCCTAACCCTAGCTCAAACCCTAACCCTAACCCTAGCTCAAACCCTAACCCTAACCCTAGCTCAAAACCTAACCCTAGCCCTAACCCTAACCCTAGCTCTAACCCTAACCCTAACCCTAACCCTAGCTCAAACCCTAACCCTAGCCCTAACCCTAACCCTAGCTCTAACCCTAACCCTAACCCTAACCCTAGCTCAAACCCTAACCCTAACCCTAACCCTAGCTCAAACCCTAACCCTTACCCTAACCCTAGGTCAAACCCTAACCCTAACCCTAGCTCAAACCCTAACCCTAACCCTAGCTCAAACCCTAACCCTAACCCTAGCTCAAACCCTAACCCTAGCCCTAACCCTAACCCTAGCTCTAACCCTAACCCTAACCCTAGCTCAAACCCTAACCCTAACCCTAGCTCAAACCCTAACCCTAGCCCTAACCCTAACCCTAGGTCAAACCCTAACCCTAACCCTAGCTCAAACCCTAACCCTAACCCTAGCTCAAACCCTAACCCTAACCCTAGCTCAAACCCTAACCCTAGCCCTAACCCTAACCCTAGCTTTAACCCTAACCCTAACCCTAGCTCAAACCCTAACCCTAACCCTAGCTCAAACCCTAACCCTAGCCCTAACCCTAACCCTAGCTCTAACCCTAACCCTAACCCTAACCCTAGCTCAAACCCTAACCCTAACCCTAGCTCAAACCCTAACCCTAACCCTAGCTCAAACCCTAACCCTAGCCCTAACCCTAACCCTAGCTCTAACCCTAACCCTAACCCTAACCCTAGCCCAAACCCTAACCCTAGCCAAACCCTAACCCTAACCCTAGCCCAACCCTAACCCTAGCCAAACCCTAACCCTAACCCTAACCCTAGCCCGAACCCTAACCCTAGCCAAACCCTAACCCTAACCCTAGCCCAACCCTAACCCTAACCCTACCCTAACCCTAACCCATCCGGCACCCATTCATTCCAATGGGGGACACATTTCATTCTATAACTCGGGAACGGAAGGTCGTAGAGACTTGGGACCAAGGTGCGTCAGCCATAATTCGGGGTCTCTGAACACGCAAGACTTATGCCCGAGTCTCTACGACCTTCCGTTCCCGAGATACACATATTCAATATAGGCACACCAAACCCCATTCACTTCAATGGGAAAATAAACTTAACTATAACTCGGGAACGGAAGGTCGTAGAGACTCAGAACCCAGATCCGTCTGCCATAATTCGGGGTCTCTAAACTCGCCAGACTTGTCCCCGAGTCTCTACGACCTTCTGTTCCCGAGATACACATATTCAGTATAGGCGCACCAAACCCCATTCACTTCAATTGGAAAATAAACTTAACTATAACTCGGGAACGGAAGGTCGTAGAGACTCAGAACCCGGATCCGTCTGCCATAATTCGGGGTCTCTAAACTCGCCAGACTTGTCCCCGAGTCTCTACGGCCTTCCGTTCCCGAGATACACACATTCAATATAGGCGCACCAAACCCCATTCACTTCAATGGGAAAATAAACTTAATTACAACTCGGGAATGGAAGGTCGTAGAGACTCAGGACCCAGATCCGTCGGACATAATTCGGGGTCTCTGAACACGCCGGACTTCTCCCTGAGTCTCTACGACCTTCCGTTCCCGAGATACACATATTCAGTATAGGCGCACCAAACCCCATTCACTTCAATGGGAAAATAAACTTAACTATAACTCGGGAACGGAAGGTCGTAGAGACTCAGAACCCAGATCCGTCTGCCATAATTCGGGGTCTCTAAACTCGCCAGACTTGTCCCCGAGTCTCTACGACCTTCCGTTCCCGAGATACACACATTCAATATAGGCGTACCAAACCCCATTCACTTCAATGGGAAAATAAACTTAATTACAACTCGGGAACGGAAGGTCGTAGAGACTCAGGACCCAGATCCGTCGGACATAATTTGGGGTCTCTGAACACGCCGGACTTCTCCCTGAGTCTCTACGACCTTCCGTTCCCGAGATACACATATTCAGTATAGGCGCACCAAACCCCATTCACTTCAATTGGAAAATAAACTTAATTACGACTCGGGAACGGAAGGTCGTAGAGACTTGGGACCCTGATCCGTCTGCCATAATTCGGGGTCTCTGAACACGCCAGACTTGTCCCTGAGTCTCTACGACCTTCCGTTCCCGAGATACAAACATTCCAAAAATCCCCGTAAATACATGGCATATCTCGGGAACCGTAGGTCGTAGAGTCTCGGGACAACTGCTGGCGTTCTCAGAGACCGAATAAACCCCTTGACGGACCTTATCCCCGAGTCTCTACAACCTTCCGTTGCAAAGTTACCAACCCAGGTGGGGTCCCGATTGAGTTTTTATCCCCATAACCCTAACCTAACCCTAACCTAACCTAACCTAACCTAACCAAACCTAACCCTAACCCTAACGTAACCTAGCCCTAACCCTAACCCACAACCCCCCCAACCCTAACCCTTACTCCCCCAACCCTAGCCCTAGCCCTAACCCTAGCCCTAGCTCAAACCCTAACCCTAGCTCAAACCCTAACCCTAACCCTAGCCCAAACCCTAACCTTAACCCTTGCCCAAACCCTAACCCTAACCCTAACCCTAGCTCTAACCCTAACCCTAACCCTAACCCTAACCCTAGCCCAAACCCTAACCCTAACCCTAGCCCAAACCCTAACCCTAACCCTAGCCCTAACCCTAACCCTAGCTCAAACCCTAACCCTAACCCTAGCTCAAACCCTAACCCTAACCCTAACCCTAGCCCAAACCCAAACCCTAACCCTAACCCTAGCTCTAACCCTAACCCTAACCCTAACTCAAACCCTAACCCTAGCCCTAACCCTAGCCCTAGCTCAAACCCTAATCCTAACCCTAACCCTAGCTCAAACCCTAACCCTTACCCTAACCCTAGGTCAAACCCTAACCCTAACCCTAGCTCAAACCCTAACCCTAACCCTAGCTCAAACCCTAACCCTAACCCTAGCTCAAACCCTAACCCTAGCCCTAACCCTAACCCTAGCTCTAACCCTAACCCTAACCCTAGCTCAAACCCTAACCCTAACCCTACCTCAAACCCTAACCCTAACCCTAGCTCAAACCCTAACCCTGGCCCTAACCCTAACCCTAGCTCAAACCCTAACCCTAGCCCTAACCCTAACCCTAGCTCTGACCCTAACCCTAACCCTAACCCTAGCCCAAACCCTAACCCTAGCTCAAACCCTAACCCTAACCCTAACCCTAGCTCAAACCCTAACCCTAACCCTAACTCAAACCCTAACCCTAACTCAAACCCTAACCCTAGCTCAAACCCTAACCCTAACCCTACCTCAAACCCTAACCCTAGCCCTAACCCTAACCCTAGCTCAAACCCTAACCCTAACCCTAGCTCAAACCCTAACCCTAACCCTACCTCAAACCCTAACCCTAACCCTAGCTCTAACCCTAACCCTAGCTGTAACCCTAACCCTAACCCTAGCTCAAACCCTAACCCTAACCCTAGCTCAAACCCTAACCCTAGCCCTAACTCTAGCCCAAACCCTAACCCTAGCCCAAACCCTAACCCTAGCCATAGCCCAAACCCTAACCCTAACCCTAGCCCAAACCCTAACCCTAGCCCTAACCCTAACCCTAGTCCAACCCTAACCCTAACCCTAGCTCAAACCCTAACCCTAACCCTACCTCAAACCCTAACCCTAGCCCTAACCTTAACCCTAGCTCTAACCCTAACCCTAACCCTAACCCTAGCTCAAACCCTAACCCTAACCCTAGCTCAAACCCTAACCCTAACCCTACCTCAAACCCTAGCCCTAACCCTAGCTCAAACCCTAACCCTGGCCCTAACCCTAACCCTAGCTCAAACCCTAACCCTAGCCCTAACCCTAACCCTAGCTCTAACCCTAACCCTAACCCTAGCCCTAACCCTAACCCTAACCCTAGCTCAAACCCTAACCCTAACCCTACCTCAAACCCTAACCCTAACCCTAGCTCTAACCCTAACCCTAGCTGTAACCCTAATCCTAACCCTAGCTCAAACCCTAACCCTAACCCTAGCTCAAACCCTAACCCTAGCCCTAACCCTAGCCCAAACCCTAACCCTAGCCCAAACCCTAACCCTAACCCTAACCCTAGCCCTAGCCCAAACCCTAACCCTAACCCTAGCCCAAACCCTAACCCTAGCCCTAACCCTAACCCTAGTCCAACCCTAACCCTAACCCTAGCCCAACCCTAACCCTAGCCAAACCCTAACCCTAACCCTAGCCCAACCCTAACCCTAGCCAAACCCTAACCCTAACCCTAACCCTAGCCCGAACCCTAACCCTAACCCTAGCCCAACCCTAACCCTAACCCTACCCTAACCCTAACCCATCCGGCACCCATTCATTCCAATGGGGGACACATTTCATTCTATAACTCGGGAACGGAAGGTCGGACAGACTCGGGACCAAGCTCCGTCAGCCATAATTCGGGGTCTCTGAACACGCAAGACTTATCCCCGAGTCTCTACGACCTTCCGTGTCAAAGTTACCAGCCCCGGTGGGGTCCCGATTGAGTTTTTATCCCCATAACCCTAACCCTAATCTAACCTAACCTAACCTAACCCTAACCTAACCTAACCTAACCTAACCCTAACCCTAACCCTAACGTAACCTAACCCTAACCCTAACCCACAACCCCCCCAACCCTAACCCTTACCCCCCCAACCCTAGCCCTAATCCTAGCCCTAGCTCAAACCCTAACCCTAACCCTACCTCAAACCCTAACCCTAGCTCAAACCCTAACCCTGGCCCTAACCCTAACCCTAGCCCTAACCCTAACCCTAGCTCTAACCCTAACCCTAGCTCAAACCCTAACCCTAACCCTACCTCAAACCCAAACCCTAACCCTAGCCCAAACCCTAACCCTAGCTCAAACCCTAACCCTAACCCTAGCCCAAACCCTAACCTTAACCCTAGCCCAAACCCTAACCCTAACCCTAGCGCTAACCCTAACCCTAACCCTAGCTCAAACCCTAACCCTAGCCCAAACCCTAGCCCTAACCGTAGCCCAAACCCTAACCCTAACCCTAGCCCTAACCCTAGCTCAAACCCTAACCCTAGCCCTAACCCTAACCCTAGCTTAAACCCTAACCCTAGCTCAAACCCTAACCCTAGCTCAAACCCTAATCCTAACCCTAGCCCTAACCCTAACCCTAGCTCTAACCCTAACCCTAACCCTAGCTCAAACCCTAACCCTAACCCTAGCTCAAACCCTAACCCTAGCCCTAACCCTAGCCCTAGCCCAAACCCTAACCCTAACCCTAACCCTAGCTCTAACCCTAACCCTAACCCTAGCTCAAGCCCTAACCTTAGCCCAAACCTTAGCCCTAACCCTAACCCTAGCCCAAACCCTAACCCTAACCCTAGCCCTAACCCTAACCCTAGCTCAAACCCTAACCCTAGCCCTAACCCTAACCCTAGCTCAAACCCTAACCCTAACCCTAACCCTAGCTCAAACCCTAACCCTAACCCTAGCTCAAACCCTAACCCTAACCCTAGCTCAAACCCTAACCCTAACCCTAGCTCAAACCCTAACCCTAACCCTAGCCCTAACCCTAGCCCAAACCCTAACCCTAGCCCAAACCCTAGCCCTAGCCCAAACCCTAACCCTAGCCCAAACCCTAACCCTAGCCCTAACCCTAACCCTAGTCAAACCCTAACCCTTACCCTAGCTCAAACCCTAACCCTAGCCCTAACCCTAGCCCAAACCCTAACCCTAGCCCAAACCCTAACCCTAACCCTAGCCCTAGCCCAAATCCTAACCCTAACCCTAGCCCAAACCCTAACCCTAACCCTAGCCCTAGCCCAAACCCTAACCCTAGCCCTAACCCTAACCCTAGTCAAACCCTAACCCTAACCCTAGCCCTAACCCTAGTCAAACCCTAACCCTAACCCTAGTCCTAACCCTAACCCTGGTCCAACCCTAACCCTAACCCTAGCCCAACCCTAGCCAAACCCTAAATCTAACCCTAGCCAAACCCTAACCCTAACCCTAGCCCAACCCTCACCCTAGCCAAGCCCTAACCCTAACCCTAGCCCAACCCTAACCCTACCCTAACCCTAACCCATCCGGCACCCATTCATTCCAATGGCGGACACATTTCGTTCTATAACTCGGGAACGGAAGGTCGGACAGACTCGGGACCAAGCTCCGTCAGCCATAATTCGGGGTCTCTGAACACGCAAGACTTATCCCCGAGTCTCTACGACCTTCCGTTCCCGAGATACACACACTCAATATAGGCGCACCAAACCCCATTCACTTCAATGGGAAAATAAACTTAACTATAACTCGGGAACGAAAGGTCGGAGAGACTCAGGACCCAGATCCGTCTGCCATAATTCGGGGTCTCTAAACTCGCCAGACTTGTCCCCGAGTCTCTACGACCTTCCGTTCCCGAGATACACACATTCAATATAGGCGCACCAAACCCCATTCACTTCAATGGGAAAATAAACTTAACTATAACTCGGGAACGGAAGGTCGTAGAGACTCAGGACCCAGATCCGTCTGCCATAATTCGGGGTCTCTAAACTAGCCAGACTTCCGTTCCCGAGATACAGCTATGGAAGTGAAAGGAAGTGACGTAGCTCCGGAACGGAAGGTCGTAAGGACAAGTGGGTGGTACCATTGGAAAGAGCGTGCCCGAATTAGTAATCAAAGAGCTGGTTTCATGTCGCTACGACCTTCCTAAGTTTCATAAAAAAATACTAAACAGATTTGAGTCGTGCCCCAGACAAAGAATATTTACAGACAGACAGATGGACAGAGTGACAGCTAAATCCCTCCTGCAGTACATGCTGGGAAGGATTAAAAAGAACGTAAATGAGTTTGTGTGTTACAGACAAAACAGCTGGGTTCAATTTGTATGTCAACGAAGAAAATGCCAGATACATAGACATATTATTGCATGGGTGGAACAAATGCATTATCAACAATGCAGCACACAAAGAAGGACAAGGCTTGGGTGAATAATGCGTATCTAGTGACAGTAACTTGATGTATCTGTACAACAATAAAAAAGCCTCCTAGACATGACGTGACCAGCTGAGTAATCTAAACACCATGGCAACCATGAAACAAAACTGAGGGAACACCCAACAATGATGTCAAACCATATAAGTGGAGACACAGTGACGTATGTAAACAGTGAGGACACCTACTCGTGACTCATGGTTTGTAATGCTGATGATCTTAAAGTGATGTAAATCATGTTTCATTCATTTCATCACAGCTGCCCGATGAATGCGGGAAATTTAAGGTGAGAGGTGTCTCCAGTATTATTACCTGGCCTTAGGGTGCCTCTGGCCAGTTTGGTTAAAAGACCATCGAACTTCTTATACTCCTCATAGACAGTTGAGGAATCTGTGCTGTTGTTGTTGTTCTGCTGTCCACTAAACAGCGTCAGGTACCCCACCCTGCAGAGAAAGGACAGATACTAAATGTGGGCATGTCCCAGACTCTTCATGCTGATGGAAATATAAGCAGTCCAAGCCGTTTTTCTGTTTGAGAGCATGTACTGCAAGGGATCTGCTTTCTGCTGGTATTTTCTCACTTTGCCTCACAACATGTAGCACGTACAACATAACATTTACTGTTTCACACTTCAAATAACTTCTGGATAACTTCTGATAGTTCATCTTAGGTAAGACAGCTAGAATTAAACTCACATCTTCTTTACCAAAAAATGTTGACCCGGAAAGGTGACCTCCAACATTTGGGTTCCAACAGTTTAGTCATCCTACATTTTTTCTCGCTGTGTTTACAAACAAGACATCAGGATTGACTCGTGTGTAAACTGTTTAGCTAAAGGCTTTTGACCTGAATGCATGCTCTTTTTTTTTTTTACACAATGACGAGTGTGTCTATCTGTGTGTGGGAGGGTTAGGGTTGGGGGGTTCTCTTACTTGAAGAGTAAGCTGTAAGAGAGGTTGAACAGCCCCTCCTCTTTCCAGTCTTTCTGGTTCTGAGGCATCTCAGTTTTCAGCAAGGTCTGTAGATGTCTGCTCAAGGCGCTGTTCAGGGCACCCAAATTCGCTCCCAGGAAGTGTCTGCGGATACAAAAGGTTGCAGCAAACAGACTAAATTGTTAATTCCTGTCCTCTAAATCATGTCACACTGATTGCTGGTGTTGTAACAACAGTAGAATTACTAGTAGTAACACATAATAAGTAATAAGTAATAAGTAACACATATTATTTAAAACACCTGTTGACTTAGTTGCCCTACCCATTTCCCCTGAGGTAATACAACTGAGGTTGTATATTTAATACATTTGTGAAGGGAGGGCTGAACAGTACCAAACAAAGAAGCCCTAAAATAGATTTCTAAAAATGGGAAGAGTGTTCCACAAAAACATCCACAGTGATACTTCAGTGGGTGGATTTCCATAAATGAATGTTGCTTCTACTTTCACATGAAATGAAAATGAAAATATGCAGGACAGGCTTTCAATTTGGAGTATGATGTAATTAAGACTTTACTTTTTCATCAAAGCTTTTGCTTTATCCGGCTGGTGATGTGGGAGCTGCAGGTTGAAGATCCTCTCCATGAGCACCTGCGCATAGCGAGTAAAGTCCAGGCAGTCCGAGTCATTGAGGACCTCGTCATAGGAGTGTGGATCCAGCAACACTGTCACATAACGGCCAGCAGCACGTACCTGTACATCATCAATGCAAAAGTGAAAATGTGTGAGATACACACAGCTATAATCATTGTTTTTTTGTTTTAAAAAAAATGTTTTTATTAACTTTTTTGTAAAATGCAGCTAATATGGAAATAACCTTTAAAAGAGCAAAATATCTAGTATCACAATATTTTGTATTTAACTACTTAAGCAACTCAAATTCTCTCAAAAACTCTCTAAGGTGTTTTATACAGTAACACCTGGAGAAGTATCAATACTGTTAACCTCTTTCAGGTTAGATTTTATGAGATGAAAACACTACACACTTTTAGTATTGCTTAAATAAAATCTACATTTACACATCTTTACAGGTGAGATGGTTGTGTCAAACGTACATCATCTTTAGGTTTATTCTACTCACTGTGAAAATGTTGCCATGTTTCAGCTTCATGCGATTCAAGAACTTGGAAACATCTTTGCCAAATTCAAGTGCATGGCCCAACCATGGGATCACTCCTTTGTCTAGAGGGGGCTCACTCTTGGATCTAAAGAAAAAAATGACATGAAAAATGTTTTTTACCTTTATATCAAAGAGCTCCTACATTTAAGAGGTTATCTCAGTTTGGCATTATGTCCCACTGACATGGCAGTAAGACAGTGCAGATATAGAGGTAAAGGTCAACAGAACAACAACAAGGATTTGTTAGATTAAATAGCCTACCAATACTTCATATCTCATAATTATTGCTTCTTAAGGAATCAGAAACCAATGAAGTGTACAATTACCCTAAAGGCAGAGGTCTAAATTTAACACTGCAGTAGTTTAACCACATTCCTATGACTGAAGCAGGAACGACCTATTAAACTGACTAAATACATGGGTGTGATTGTGGTAATACTAACGTGGTGTGGGGACTCCGTTTATTAGTGTTATTATTATCACCACAATGCTATAATTATTAGTTCCTTTGAAGAGCCATATATATATATATATATACAGTACCAAGGTATGTCCCAACTATTGACTGATACTATATATATATATATATATACTGTAAATATTTTATTAGAACTGAACGCAAAAAGAGAGAAATCACGTTAGAATTTTCAAATTCAGTTTTCAGTGTCAGTTTTAATGTCAAAAAGTACAAGTTTTCTTAGTTCTAGGCCAATATTACAGCACAGTATTTCTAAGTATGCAGGTCAGTACAAGTGAATCAAATAGTAGGCTAACTTACCTTGATCTGTGCGTGAGAATAAAATAAAACAGAACGGCTTGGACAAGCAGAAAAACGGTCCAGATCATCTCGTGTATGTGTGTTTACTTCTCGGCTCCGCAGAATCAACGACTTGACCTCAGTCCCGATGCTTTTTATGAGATGTCCTCACCCACGTGTGCGTCACCTTAAAACCACTCATGCACACACACTCATCCACACGCTCCTCTTGGTTGCTGGCGCCTTATCTCCACGAACCAGTAGTTTTGATTGGCAAGAAGGAAGTAAAACCGCACCGTCACCGTTTAACAGGCTGTTCAGCATCTTGACAAAGTATGAAAGTGGATAAACAAATAGTCTGTTTTTTTCCTGCGCCACTAGACCGAGGAGATGGATATAGGATAGTGGGCTTCGTCTGTCAATCGGTCACGTTTCGTGTCCGGGACATGACTCAAAACTTTATGTGCACATCTCCTGTACTAGAGATGTACCTTCTGATGAATGGCAATTGAAAGCATTTGATTTTTTTTATTATTTTAAAATTTAAATTTTTTCACAGATTAAGAATTCAAGCAATTAAGAATAACAATCGGCAGGGACAACATAAATAAGTGTATATTTGTCTGACACTAAAAAGTATTTATGCTCAAACAAGCAAAAATGTTTGATTCATTCTGTTAATTCTCCCATGTTACCTGTAGTTCATTCCTACGTCTTTGGGTTCCCCCCCCCCCGTTGTATTTCCCTGCTTGGCAAATCTCCACTCCATCAGCCAGTGTGGGACGTGTAATTCTGCCTCCAAATGTTCACGCACTCAGTCTGAGTCACAGAAAAAATAAGCCTACTTCCTTGATCCTCATGTAGAGATCAGTGAGTCCAAAACGGAAGAATTGAAGGAAAAGGCTAACCTACTTTAACTGGGTACTGGCTCGCAGGTGGATTACACACATAGGAGACATGAAGAGTGAGCGCACACTCCTGCTGACTTTTCTGTATTCTTCGAAATGCACTAAAATTTCTGAAGGCCAGCCTGCCATCCCACTCAGGGTCGTTTCTTTGTTGTAAATTACACACTAACAAACAACTTGTCTTTACGTTGGACAAAAAGAATGTACACTCAGATTTAAAAATGCACCACTCATTTTTGGGCCAAATTTGAGACAACAGGTTTCTCTGTTACAATCATCTAATATGTAGGGCAGCTTTTGTTTTCATTTTCAACATACAAGGTTTGGTCAAACTGGACAATGTTGTGTATGGTCTTAAGTCTGAAAACACAATTTTTAGAGAAATGCTCACGATGCCTTTATCCAATGAATTAACTAACCCACCCCTATGAAACGGCATAAAGATTGAGGAGAAAATGGCATCTGCAATAAAAGCTGCTGCAACATCACCAGGATCGTACCATTGGCATGCTGGGTGTAAGGCGGTGAATGCTTGTCATTCCACTACAGTGCATATGTAGCCAGAGCAGCAATAATGGACTGCCTGCAGGCTGTTATGGCAACAACCCAGAATCAAGGTTGAAAATATCCATCAGGAAGAGTTCTTACCAGCCACCGCAACAACAGTAGTGACCATTGGCACATATAATAAACCTGTACATGCCAACACAAAAATAAAATAAAAAATGTGTCTGAAGTCTGAAGCATGATGGACTTCAACCCCGATGATCTCACACTGCTATGCAGCTGGAACATCGCCAGGCTCATACGTGTTCATTCTGGAGGAGAGGGGCGTCACAGTTCTGGACTGGCCAGCGATGAGCCATGAAATAAAATCGCCTGACAACCTGTGGGGGTTGGTTGATTGACTGAGCGACAACGTGAGCATCCTCCATTGACTCAGGCAGCTCTAAGACTGGGCCTCCATCCTAATGGATGACAGCAGGTTGTTGCAGTCCATGAGGAGGAGGATTACTGCTGTAATCAATGCTGAAGGGGGACACACTGATTACTGATTGTGTAAAATGTTGTATACCCCAGTTGTGACACATGAGAAATTTATTGTGCTTATAATTTCTTTTTTTATGTCTCTTTGTTTGTTACTGATTAAATTAAGATAATCATCAAAAGCCAAAAAGGAACAAAATACAGGATGTTATTTTCATGCAACACAAACTTCCCAAGCAAATTTGCAAATAAATACAGTGATGTATTTTTTAATTCCTTGAGTCTATCATGTGATGAGTATGTACATAACATGGCACTTTGTTTGAATATTTATTAATGAGAACATATGGCAATGTGCATTTCCTATACAGCCAACACAAAAGGTTTCAGGTGTGCAATGAAATATCCTTGAGCCAGTTTCTGAACAGGACCATGAGAAATGATCTGTCAGTCGAACAGAGAGCATGAGAACCACTAAACTGAGGCAGAACATGAAAATGTGTTTTCTCTTTCCAGCCATCAAATTAAAACAAATGGCAAAAGCAAAACCTCTCATCTAGAACTGCTTGGCACACTTGACCAGAAAACCTTAATTACAGAAATACTGGTGATCCTGCAGGGCCTCAAATGTAAATTCCGAACTCAATTGCAGGATGTGATTTAGGAGCTCCCCGTCATCCCTCTCATCCCCTGGAGCATTAACCGTTCCTTCTGATTCATAGACATCCTCCAGAGTTTGGCCAAACACGGCCCCAGTCCGCTTCAGAAGGTAGACTGCAGCATGTAAACCCCCGACATTGACCCAAACAGTGTACAGCTTCCTCCACAGTCCTCCCATCCTCGAGACAGCCTGGAAATGATATAAATCTTGTGAGGGCAAAGTAGGCAATGAAGCATTTGTGTAAAAAGACAAATCTGCTCATATAAATACAGCTGCTTAAAGTCTTTTCCAACGAGGCAGTGACTGCCCCGAGTTAAATTTGCATCGCTCAAACTGTGGAGGGATTATTGAGAGATTATTTCAGGATAAATTGACTCTGCATGCAAGCTTTTAAGGGCAGAAGGACCACATTAGGCTGTCTAAACTTGATGAATGGCTGCACAGACATAAGCAAACGTTTGCATTTAAAAATGACTGCACCTGATGGATTGTAGAGGGGAAAAATACAACTAACAAAACTGTATTTCTACAAAAGAATACATCTTTAATACATAAGTCATCAATATTTCAGTTTTTAACAAATTTGGTAAAGCCCACATTGCACAGATGGAATTTTTTGAGACTCATGACCTCATTCTGAGGTCCAACAATTTCATAATAACACCAATCAAGAAGTTTTCTCGATTGCTCGATCCTCTAGATGTCCTTAAAAAAACCAGCATGTCCCAAAAAGGCCACCTAAACAACTACTGTTTTAGATTGACAGCCCTTGATTTTTATAGGCCGTCATGATCTCCAGAGGATGAATCTTAACAACTTTGGTGATTCTCAGACTTTCTGTCTAGGATTTCGATCAGTTCTTAGTAAAATTTAATTTTGCCCAATAGTTTGGTTTTAAATCAAATGTATTCAAAATACTTTTTTTTTTTGGCCATTGGCCTCAGCTGTGCTTTGTGTTAATAAAAACTGTTAGTATGTAAACGTGCTTAACAAAGATGGTGGACATAATAAACATTAGATCTGCTTAGATTCAGCATGTAAGCATCGTTACTGTGAGGATGTTAGCATGTAAACATTTGCATTTAACTCAAGGCACCATTTTAGGGGTGTTTTTATATTGTTGACAGGCTAACCATCAGTTAATAGTTTGCTAAATTAATCATTAATCATTGATGCGAATTTACAGCAAAAAAAAAAAAAAAGATTAGAAGAAATAGAAGAAGAAAAGAAAGAAAAGAAAAGAAAAGAAAAGAAGAAATAAAATAAAAAAATGTAGGTCACCCCACCAACAACAGTGGCTCAAGCTACAGTACCAACTCTTAATGGTGAAGCTTGTGAATTGCTTTGATCGGAAAACGTAAAGATTTCCTGATTAGGCAAAGCTTTCCTGCTGTGAACTAATACCACGTTACACAATATCATCATTGTTTGTTGAACTTTGAAGTTCAGTTCACTGTCAGGGAGTGTATCCAGTTCAAAGAATGACAGGGTAGTTCTGCGTTTGTTTCTTCCTCTTTGGAATGTGGCTAAGTGCATTTACTTCTACTGTGCTCATGGCAGGTTTTGGATATCACTGGAGGAAGAGTAGCTTCAAGTAGCACCATTGTAATCTGCCTCCATTCTCAATGACGTACTTGAGCGAACTGAGCTTTTTGAGCCTAATTTACATCAAGTATAGGGAGCGACTGCGGACTGTGGATCAGGAGCTACTTTTCTGTCTCTCATCCAGCCCTGCCAGAATAGAGCAGTTGTGTGCATCAGGTTCAGGCTCAGGTTTTCCGCTGATAGCAAGTCACATGCCCCTTACCTTACCCCTTACCACTTACTGTGTGCGTGTGTGTGTGTGTGCGCGTGCATTGGCTGTCAGAGGGAAGCAGAGGGTACATTTTTAAATACATTTTAGACTGAGGGACTTGAGATGCATACTTTTAAAGGATGCTCTGACTGAAAAAAGGTTGGGAAATGCTGGTGTAGACTACAGTCAACTGAACACATCATCATTTACATGCAATATTTTTTGAATAACTTCCATGGCTACAGGTTTTGTATTTGTGCACAGTGCATTATTTATTTTAAAACTGACACTCCTCCATCTCAAGCCAATAGAGTTGTGTAAAAAGCAAAACCAGTGACTCTATATATATATATATATATGGGTGGAGATACAGACCAATAAAAGGTGGAACATGGTACTTATACTGTGTATTGTCCTACAGTACTGGGAGAGGATGTGCCAGGTGTTGCTGCACCCAAGCCCTCATCAGCAGTTCATGTTTTCTGAGCATGTGCTTCTACAGGTCCCCACCCAAGTTTAAATGAACACTATTTCTGTACTGCATCTATTATTACTACCTTAGCACAGGTAAAGAGGTTGAACCCATTTTTACTTTATTCATCGATTAAAAGTATAATTTATGTGAGTTTTATATGACATAAATTAACAAGTCATCTGAAGATGACATCAGACATCTCCCAAAACATTGTATAGCAAATGCATCAGTATATGACATATCCTCCATTCTTTTGGTGAGCCTAGAGAAATGAATATGATTTTGGATATATGCTATGGAGAAGATGATCAGCCTTACGAGTCACCTTACAATCATCTTTCCTGTGAAAACTCAAAAACTAAGATTTGTAGAAAAATCTAAATATTAAAATGAACAACTGCTTATCGTGGTTAATTTAGGTGTAAAGGCTAAAGAAGAAAAAAATGTACAGCATAAAGTCATTGGGCATTCTCCACTGCTCTGAGTAAGGTGCTGCTTTAGGAATACGAAGGCTACTGAGGAAGGCAGTAGTATCTATAATAGGCAGTCTATTGTGTGTATAATCTGCCAAGGGTTCTTCCAGATTAACATCTGGATTAGGCAGAAAATATCTTATGTGAGTCATCGTCATCAGGAAAGACGGTGGCAGGAAATGACTTGCACTGCGATTCATTTGAAAGTTCTCATGAAATGTTATCTTATTTTCCTGAAAAGGGTTGGATTGTTTTACACCGTTACCTTAGAAAAGCATTTCTTATCCTGTGTCAACAAGACCGCCTTTCCTGAACCTGGTCTGCACACACGGGCCATTTCTCTCAGACAGGAGGGGTAAAGGTCCCAGTTCTTCTTCTTAGAGCCCATTCTTAAAAAAACAACAACATAGCAACATTTATTTTTGTGATGAATGAAAGTGTTGAAAGATCAATACACTGTTTCAGAATTCAATTTCTACAGTTTAATCAATTAACCATGTACTGTACTATACAGCACTATTATTATGGTACCTCTTCCCAAAGGGCATGTCAGTGATGACAATGTCAACAGAGCTGGTCCTAATGGGTAAATTGCACAGATCCCATTTCACTGTGTCAATAGGCAATCCAGGTGCACTGTTTGAAAGAATGCAAAAAGATGTGAAATAATGACAATAATCAACACCAACACAACTTTGCACATAAAAACTCTGTATGACATGTGCAGCTGTTCAACCTCTCACCTGCCCTTGTCAGCCCTCCGTTTCTGAATGTGACAGATATTATTGACTGTGCGGTTAACTGCCATGTCATAGTTGTCACCGGCAATGTAGAATGAACTGTTAAATTCAATAGCCCCCTGGAGAGGAAAAGCATTACACAATACATGACAATTAGAAGAGATCAATTGCAGCCTGGGAAAACTGTGGTGGTTGGTTTTCTTTCTTATTTATATTCTTTTGACTTTGTGTTTTCTTCTAAGCAAAACATGTTAAAAAAAAATATTAAAAAGTGATGCCTCACCTCCAAAGGTATAGCTCCAGTCCCACACATTGGATCTATTATTATATCTGATGCCTGTGGTTTGCAAAGCCTGTCAACAGACAACAGTATCAATATAACACTGAGATGCAACATGATTTATTATTTTACCATTTTATATATGTCAGCAAATGGTGTCCACCAATTCTGTTGTTCTCCTCAGATGGTCCCAACCTAATGCAAGAAAAATGCATTAACATTTCATTGATCATTTTAAACACTTCCCCTGCAGACGTCCAAAGCAGATGTATTTCTACTGTCCAGCCAGGCCTTCTTTGAGTTAGTATATATTAGGATTGTGCTTGATTTGATTATATCCTCAAGGAAAGTTTTACTCAGCAGACGTGTTATAGTTACACCTTGAAATAAACACTGAGGCGTGACTTACAGATTTACCTCAACAGAGAAAAATCTTTCTTTGCTATTGTAACAGTATACATGCCTACCTCATCGTCAACGCAGTCATGTCTGCCTTCAGATAAAGGACTGCTATTCAGCCTCATCAAGTAAAACATTAATCACTGGCCACTTTTTAGCTCAAACGCAGAAAGAAAGAAATTCCCTAATAGATTCCTCTAAAACAACTGTATTTCTTGTTCTTGTATGTTTACACCTTTTTCTTCATGCGTGGCCATTTGTGTGCGTGGCAGTAGGAAAATAAAATCATCTGCTGTTTGTTGTGAGATGCAGCTGGACAGTATTTGGATCACCTCCTCCCTCTGCAACCTTAGTAGCTATCTAAGATGATCGCACCTGTCATTAAATTTATAATTATGAGAATCAATACAAACCTATTTCTTTTTCTTTCTTTTTTTTTTTTTTTACACAAAACCATTCAGGAAATTGGAGATTAAATCTTATTTCATAATAAATATTGAGAGAAAACTAAACTTTTAAATAAATTTAGGAGCTCAACTCTACATAAAGTGACTTGAATACAGAGACGGACAGTAAGATGGACATGCACACACATGCTGTTTACTACATTGGGAGTCTGCATATGTGCATTAGCATGTAGTCCACATTCATAAAAAAGCAGCAAAAAATATTTTACTGATGTGCTGATGACAAAATATATGTAACATGGACCCTCCTTGTGGCTATGCAGAGGCAGAATATATAATTTGATCTTAACAATGTGATGTCATCAGGATCACTTGGTGTACGGGGGGGGGGGGGGGGGGGGGGTGTTATAAAATTACCTGAGCATTCCATAACACAAGGTCGACCGCAGAGTTGTGGGTCCAAAGTGACTGATATTTCTCTTGTGAAGGCTCTCTTCAGTGAGCGCAATGCCAATCACCACCTCTTCATTGTGTATGTTTAGTAACACCTAGAGCACAGGAATATACAGTCAATGTTTACAAATAAATTGTTAGTGTCACCATGCATACTTTTTTTTTTTTTTTAACATTCTATAGAGTCAGGAGGTTATCAGAAAATTATTTTTCAACTATTGTGATTTGGATTAACTGAAACAGTTAATCCAAATCACAATAGTTCACAATTCAATGCCAAACTATCTGTATACAGCTTCTTAAATGTGAGGATTTGTTTTTGTCTTCTATGACAGTCAACTTACTATTTTACTATTTAACTGTGTTGTTGTTCTTTTGTCATAAGTTCAAGATTAGGCTACTGTATGATTTGCAAATTTACGTCAACAACCAGAGTTTTTTTTTGGCCGAAGGTATTCACTTTGCGTCAGTCCAGTGTGAAAAACACACCTACCTCTATGTCAAACTTTGTCATGTCGGCTTTCCAGTGGAAGAATTCTTGCACGGCCCCACCAAAGTCTCTGGCTGCCTCATTGGAGGAAAAGCTGTGTTTGTTACCCGCCCTGTTGCAAGTCACTCGGAATTTGATGACTTTGGCCTCAGGTGCTACTTCCCCTGAGGCCTGTGTGCTCGACTCCATGTCAGGCACGCTCTCCTCCTTTCTCTGGCTCTCAGCTTCAGATGCCGATTGAGGTAGCTCTTGCTGGTCAGTGTCAGCTGCAGTTGTATCAATGGCCTCACTGTTAGATTTTACTTTGGTGCTATCTCTTCCTTTCCGATAGCCTTTCCTCTTTTTAAGGGTGCAATTCAGTTTCCAAACCTCTAGGGCATTAGTCCAGTGGAGTTTGGAGGCAAGCTGCTGCAACTCCATCAATGTCTCCTCCTGTACAAAACACAGTGATTATTAGCCTGATGATAATGCGCTCAACATCAGCTTCAACATAAGCTGGCTGTAAGTTACCTTTGATTCTTTGAACTGGTAATGATCATATTCCTCAACCACAACAAATAGGTTGTCCACAGACCTCAGTAGATGGACCTACAGTGGAGAATTCAGTGAACACAAAGATAGATAGTTGATGTAGGTTTTCTGTACAATTGTCAAAATTACCCTGGGATTTACCAACATGCCACCACATTCATACAGCCATAGAGCTTGTTTTTCTATGCTTATGATTTATTTTCACTGTGAGACACACCTTTGAAAAACAAGGCATGCTTTGGCTCTGAGTGTTGTACCTGGAAAAGCTTGTCTGTGGTTATTGGAAAGTAGATACGCCCACGATCTTTGCTGATACGTGCATCAACCCCAATTTTCTCCTTGACCTCTTCTGCAGCAGTGTGCTCAAACCCTGTGGGCACAGTTGCTCCAATAGTGACAGTGATGATGTCTCCAGCGGTGGCATCACTCTCAGTAGAGAAATGGGTGGAGGATGATCCCACTGCGTCAGGGCCCTCCTCTGCTGCACTATCATCCTGGGAGGACATGTTGTGTTTGTGTACTGAACACAGACGTATAGCTGGATGGTGTCACGTGTGGTGCCAAGCTCGGTGGCTCATATGTAACACCTAAACAAAGAGAAATACCGAGACTGTCAAAACTGTGTATTTTAATACTGATATTCAGTTTACTACTGATATTCAGATGTACAGAATAACGTACAAAGGACGAACGTATGTCACATAACTACAGGGTGGTCCCATGTCAACATAGTTAGCATGTTAGCACTTGTTTTGAAACACTGTAAATAAACCTGTAACATTACTATTGATGAAGTAACATAACCAGTTAACTTAGCCGGCTAACGTTAGCTTTAACGAGCAAAAAAGTTTTTACGAAAAACAAAGGTAACATTTTCTACTCATCCGGCTTACGTATTAGACATGACATATTATAAAATGTGTTTACGTGAAGAGCCCACCGCTTGAACTACAGAAGCCTCGGACAGTCGTATGATGGTCAGTTGTATTAAACTTGCTAACAGGAGTCAAAACTGTCAAACACGAGGCGACAATGTTTCCTGTTGTTTCCGCTTACAGGCGAAACTTCCGAGCAAAATCTTTCAGAATAAAAGCATCATCTCCACAAACAATCTGACAAAATTTGGGAATTTTGTGGAACTGGGCAAATATTGTATCAATAAACAAAAACATACACTGTACAATGGTGGCATTTTGAAAATTCAATACAGTGTCCAGTCATCTATTCTACAATACCCGCCTATGTTACTGGTACTGAATCATTCTCCATCAACCATTTAAATGAATCGTGTTTTTATCAGAATCAGAAACAATGTTATCGGCCACGTATGTTGCTACACGCAACGAATTTGTTTTCAGCTGTTGCTATTTTCTCCATCACCACAGACAAGATTTGCAGACAGGACACACTATTTACAAAGTGCAATATACAGATTTTATAAACAAAACAAAACAAAAAACAAGACAAAAAAAGAAAAGAAAAAAGAACAATATACATAAAGTTCCATATGATGTCAAAAACCACAAACAAGCCAATGCAGTTAGGTGCGGAACAGGTTACTCTTCCGGGTACAGCTCTCCCGTAAGTCATCGACAGAGGGCGCCATGATATAACTATTTGAGCTAAGACGTGGGCCAGTCTGGTTAAAATACATCACCTTACATGAGAAAAACATACACCAAAAAGACATATCTATCCGTGTTATTCACATCAACCAGTAATTCGTTGTATGGACACTGGGTTGACAGAGATTTAGAGATAAGCAACAACAGTTTTCTGATATTTGTGCTAGAATGAATTGAGTGATTAAGTAGGCAATGTGTTCATGTCAGGGAATGAAAAGTCCTGCACAACAGAAGGCTCGTTTTTTGCTCGGAGTACACTCAAGCACTTCAAAGACTTTTGCCAACTTAATGATCTTTTAACTACATTGGAAAAGGCAACTGTTCAAGTAATGCATCAAATTATTCTCTCTACAAAACGAAAAAGCAAAGCAGCTCCAGGTTTACTGCTTGAAACAGTCCTTTTGTGTGTGTCTCAGGTAGATGCAGGTAGACCTGGTGAGATTCTCTTCTCACATATAACCTCAATTGCAGTAATGTGGAGAAAAAACAAGCATGATAAAATGATGGGATATCCTCAAAACAGTCATGGATGATAAATCCTGCAGGATTTTGGATGGGGATTTCCTCTCAGTGTTGAGAAGAGTCTTAATGGTATTTATTCTTCAAATCCTCCTCATACTATGGTAATGCTTGTTAGAATACAAGTGACATTTAATGAGATATAAACTAACTTCTCAGGGAAGAAAATCCATAGCATGTCAAGGAGAAATGTCTTTCTCAGTATGTGAATATGAGTACTATATGAGTGGGTCATGATTAAGTGATGACAGTGTAAATCATCATCAAAGAATACATTTCAAAGACTATGATAGAAGTTGTCAGTGTCAGTGGTTTGAATTTGATTGATCTTCTATCAATTCTAACAGAGGCCTATAACAACAACCCTTGATCAGCCTTTAACTAACTGGAAATTAAATATAACAGTGAACAGAACCAGAAATAATACTGCAAACAAGACTATTAGTACCTTCAACACTACTATTATTAATATATCCCACAATACTAGTACTGCTTTCAACACTACTACTAATAATACTAATAATATATATATATATATATACTGTATATATATATATATATATATATATTTGTTGATTTCAAAATTCACTTAACTGCAAGAAGCATCACAGAAAAGTAACATACCTGCATACCTACCTATATAAGATTCCCACAGGGCAAAGATATTTTAAATAAAAAGAGACGCAAGAGATGCAGTTATGACTGATATGAGAATATGCACATGTCCATGCGAAGCTTCCTGAAGATGTTAGGATAAACACCTTCTCCCATAATTTCCAATTATCACCCTACTCTTTAGGTGAAAGTCATCAAAGCTTCACTCGTGTATTTTATTGTTAACATACTGTGTGAACTGAGAGGGATGCAAATGTTGATTTAGAGGTAAAATATATGAAAACATGTTTATTTTTGGGTCCACATTGTCAGTTTTATTTTACATTCAGGACACATGTAGTCAGTCTGAGGTCGTAAGGCATGGTTTACGACACAATGTCCTGGTGGTCTAAGATGCATCTAAGATGCTCCTAGTTTGGGTCACCTGGCATTCTCCATTTCTGACTATTCAAATTTAATTAGTTTGTTGTTGTAATTGTTTATTGTTGTAATTAGAACATTACGTTCCAACAACAGTGTTTTGCTCAATTTGTTGCTGTGTGTAAAAAACGATTCTCTCTATGTGTACATAAATTCACTGAGAGATTTTCAGCTACCAAAACTGTGTGTCTCGAAACTCATAAATTATTATCCATCAAGCATTCAAGGCCAGGATGGCATTTTTCCACTGTTCCCCCTCTTGTTCTATAGAAAGGAGTAGTAAAAGGATCTCATAATGGATCTTTGTGACGTAAAGACAGCAAGCCTACAGTTTCCCATGCTTACCTCTGAGATGGCTGATGAGAGAGGTAGAAGTGAGGAACAGAGGAATGGTGGGAGGGGATGAAGAAAGATCACCTCTGCTGACTTTTGTGTGGTGAACACAAACAAAAGCAGAATCCACCCTGCTGTCATGCTGAATCTCCATCGGGCATCTGTGTCACAGCTGCTGTGTCTGCTCTCTCGTAGCTCTACTCCTCAGGGGTGGAGGTGATATACAAGGCCTGACAAACAGCAACTCACTACCTGAGCTATAATGACACAATGTGATGCAGTGAGACACACGACAAGACACTTACCCTTTTCTCATTTTCTCAGTCTTATATCCACACTCACTAAACACATACACGGATATGCATACACACACTACAAGAGGCCTTTTCAACCTCTTAGGAGGTTTTACTCCTTTGCAGAGGGCTGTGCATGCTGAAAATATGTTTGGACATCATCTCAAGGTCAGCAAAGAATTCAAACCTGGTTTCCAAGTCATTAATTGTGGTAAAGCAGGAGGGAAGGAGTGCAGCTCTTGTAAGAGTGGATATTCATGAACGAGACAAACAAAGAAGTCCCCCACATCTCTGCAATAGTTCAGTTAGACTCTCTAGGGTGACTGGGGAATTGTTCCACCTCATTTGCCTATCTTTATATTTCATTAATGGGCTTTATACTGACACATCCTTTTAGAAACATGACATTTAGTCAGCTATGACCTGAAATCCTTTAAGGTCCTCACCATGTAAAATAAAGAATCATGACATTAAGGATTTATAATGATGTCATTAAAGGTAAATACATTGTTTACTTGATTCCTATTAATTCTAGATCAATAATTTAACTATTAATTGGAACATTTTTTGCCAGGTTTGCAAAAAAATGCATTGGCATGTATAGATTCTTTCCTGCAATAATGCAGATAGGATATGTTGATAATCTAATAATAATAGAAATCTAATTTGTTTATCACTTCCTAATAAAGCCATCAGGTGTGTAGTTACAAATGAAAGTAAAACAATGGCAAAAGGTCATGGCCTGTCTGTCATGGCCCAAATTTAGAAAGTCCAAGTGGTTTTTACTTTGTTTTTCAAGAATGTAAATCTAAAATCAAAAGTCAAAAATGTCCTCCTTCCTGTCAGCATGAAATACACATGAAGCCTGTGTGCTGCAGGTGGAAATGAAGTACAGGGCCTCTAATATGTGTCAGTTTGCCACCCCAATTAAATGTATGAAGATTGGGGAGAAAATGACTTCTGCAAAAAATGCCCATGAATGGGAACGTGCCACTGACATGCTGGAGGTGGGGTAGACACCAGACAAATAATCTGGCTGGTGAATGCTCACCTTTCCATAATCGGGCATCTACGTCAGCTTTATGTTGGCAGCGGAACACTGACAAACACAGACCAACCATAAACCATAAATCCATAAATCTATGACGATAAATCAAGTGACCCAGAATCAGGATTGACATCTACACCTGCTGCACCTCAAAAACAGTTTAAAAACAAAAACAAAAAACAGCCACCACCACAGCAGCAGAAAGCATTGGCACTCATAATAGTCATGTCCATGCTGAAACAAAAAGAAATCATCTGAGCCATGATGGTCTTCAAACCTGATGACCTTACACTGGTGCTGTGCTGGGACAACATTGCCAGGCTAGTATGTGTGTCCAGTGTCTGGAGGAGAATGATTTCTCATTTAAGGACTGGCAAATGAAGAGCAATGACCAAAAACCTACTGAAAAACCAGTGTGGCTGGTCGAGAGAGTGAATGCGATTGTGCAGCTCTGACTGAAGAGTAGGCCCACACCCCCACAGGATGGTATATGGAGGTTGTGCAACTTCATGAGGAGGAGGATTACTGCTGTAATCAAAGCTGATGGGGGGACGCACCAGTTACTGATTGAGTCAAATGTTGTATACTGCAGATGTGTCACCTGAGAAATGTATAGTACATGTTGTATGTTTGGTTATTTATTTTGCTTGTTACCAAACTAAACTAATGATTAAAAGTTAATAAGGAACAAAGCAAAATAAATGTGTGTGTGTGTGTGTGTGTGTGTGTGTGTGTGTGTGTGTGTGTGTGTGTGTGTGTGTGTGTGATTGAGGGCGGGGGCACTGATGGTTACCATGAGGCTCACGTGACGATCTTTTAAATTCCTGTTTCCCTGCAGCGTGATTTGTCAGAGTACGGTAGTGTCCGTGTGTTTCGCTCCTTGGAACATTCCGCATGTTCGTTTTTGGCCACAGAAGGTTCCCGGTCTCGGCTGCCCGAACCCGTCGAGTGCTGCTCCGCTCTCCATCATGTTGTTGATATAGTTTGGAGCTCGCCTGTGTCTTTTGTTTTTCCTACTGAAGCCTATGACCTGACTGGTGCCAAACAGGAGGAGGACTCGGCTCCTCTGCCAGAGAAAAGATACCCAGCAGGAAAAGAGAAAAGAATGCAGCATTGGTGTTATTTTTTGCACTGGTTTCCATGAAAAAGGTGATTTGAAGTATCGGATTGCAGCAAACCCGCAGATTTAGGCTTTGAGTCTCCACAATGCACGGCCAGTAGACAGGAAAGAAAGGAGAAAGCGCTGCAACCACAAGTCGAGGATCATCATATCAGACACAGTCCTCGACTTACAGGATCTCACCCCTAAACCCGAGCAAAGATGTCATCCACTAAATTCAAGAAAGACAAGGAGATCATAGCGGATTACGAGACCCAAGTGAAAGGTGCGGTGTGAATGTGATGTGTCCACTCTGTGTGCATTGTCTCTGCAGAGCCCGTCCGTCGTCTCTGCCTGACCCAGAGCCTGCCATTATCCATGTTTTTGCTTTTCTCCTTTCATTTCATCCAGTATAACGTAATCCGCCTATTTATTACGTTGTGTTGAAACTGGGAACATTGGCCTCCCCGTTCATATCGCAACAATACACACACTGTGACAGATAAACTGACAGTCAAGCCAATGACAAGGGTGCGAGGAGCTTTTATTTTCACGATTTTTTTCCCCCTCTCTCTTTTGTTTCATTAATTCCACCACAGCCTGAGAAATGTCTGTGATTTCTCATGACATGGTTCAGATTCTGGTTCTGCAGCTTTGTTGCTGAGTGAAATGAAACCTGTGTTGAAATCAGTGCAGGATGGATGGAGGACTGGCTGCATTATTACACCTCAGTCTTTCACATTTTGAGGCCTGTATTTGTCTGGTGTGGTTAGAGATGTTGACCAGATATGTGGGAATAGATGCAATGCAATATATGTATATTGAATCCATGTTCATTGTCCTTATTCAGTGTCTCTGGCTGGTTTGTGATGTAGCCTTTAGTTTTAATCCGGTGATCACACTCTGCTCACGTTTTTTGCCTTTAATTCATTGCCAGTGATTGGCTGTTTTCTCTCACTCCTCTCACCTGGCAACATGGATAAAACATTCTTTGGCTTAATGTGGCTCCACACTCCATAGACCGTTGTACCTGTGATAGGATTGTACTTACTCTGTATTTCAGCATCATAATTAACTAAAATCTGAGAGTAGATCATAGACTATTGAATACCAATATGATGTGGGTCTAAAAGTTTGATTAGTGAACGATGCATCTGTGGATTTTTTTTTGTTCCCTCTGCCAACGAGAGCAGGAAGAGGATTGTGATACATATTTGTTTGTCTGATCTGCAAGATATCTCAAAAAGATGTCAATGGATTTTGATAAAATTTAGTGTAGTGGTGGATCTTATAGGTCAAGGAAGAGTTGATTGAGCTTTGGGTTGGATATGGTTACAGATGCAGATTCTGGATCACTTTTTCACTTTCTTCAACAATGTGAGAAAGGCCTTTTTAAACAATTTGCCATATCATGAAAAAATAATAGACTGATCCAAATAAAACCCCCCAGATATGGACAACTCATGCTGTTGCACCATTATGTGCAATTGGATTATTGGACATTAAGATATATATATTTGGAGGGGGGCAGTATTTATTGGGTCACACTAGGAGTAGAGACATGACACTGTCACCTGGCTGAGATCATGCAGATTCAGTCATTCAAATGGATTTGTATCTGTGAAAGGTAAGAAGTTATATCTAGACAAAAAAATAGATCCACATCGGACATTATGTTAAATCCTATTTATATTGATAACTCATAAACTACTGATGATAAACACGTGATTCAAAATGCTATCAAAAGGTTTCCAGGGTGAATGAATTGGTTGACATGACTCAATTTGGCATGACGCAGATATGTGTAAGTCCACGTCATCATAGCGGTGATACACCTCTTTCAAATAATTGTTTTTTTGGGGGGGGTTTGTTTTGACCTAACCTAGAAACCATTTTCCTATTGTCTGGGTTGTAGTGACAATGGCATTGGTGGATGGATGTTTGCACTCTGAGAGCTTTCTAGTTATTCTTGTGCTAGACATAAGATCAACTTGACAGCATTGGTGATATATTCAGACTTGTGCTTACCTTTTAATGCTGCATTATCCAATAATAACAGTTGTCTGCATATGATGAACTGTGAAGCAATTGATTATGAAACACATGTAAGCGTTTTGAAAAAACTCCGAGCATTGATGATATTGTCCATGCTGACATTAATGGAGGACATCCACCCAAATAAACAATGACAAGATACTTAGAAGTGAGTCTATTCGTTGTGAAAATGAAGGGTGTGTTTTACACACAGAGTGGACTAGTTATGAGCAGATATTTCCTAAGTGGATCTGGGGTTTAGTTTCAATCCCTGGGACACAGTATTAGAACCCTCACTCTGAGTGGTTTCACTAATATTACACTTCAGGGGCTTTAGCTGATCATCCCTGGAGTCAAATAGTAGTCCAGACCTTGCCCAGTGCGAGCAGTTGGACTTCTGAATCATACTTACAGGACCTCCTCTCCCTCTAGAATCTGAATCATGTCATGTGCTGCTAAATCAAAACTGTAACATGTAAACATGTCTTGCTTCTGCCTTGCAAGTGCCACTTCCATTGTTCTGCAGGTCATTTTTTTTGGGTAATTCAGACATCAATTATTCAGCCTAGAGTCATCCATGTCATGGGAGGATTGCTCTTGTTTCATATAGCCAGGCCCGGTCTGCTTTTCTTTGCATTAGCGAGGGCCCTTGAACTGTGTGAGGAGGAAGGATGTTAATTTATGGAGAATGCTGCTCGTTTCTCATTCACAGCTGGTGTGTTGCATTGCCTACAGACATAGGGGGCTCTCCCCCTGAGAATCCACCACCTCACAACAATGGCAATGAGTTGAAGCAGGCAGTAAGCCGTAATGAAATTCAGATCGGAAATTGCACCTGTCTTGTTCTGACTTATTGCTTCATGGTTAATGTGCATGTGGCAGAAGGGGCTAAATCATCAGTGGGACATTGATTGGGTCAAAAAAAAAGATCACAGGGCTTCTTTTGTTATTAATGTCTCATGAAAATTTTGGTACATTTCACCAGTCATTTTTACAAAATATGAGAAACACTGCCATTCCATCACTAAATATTGTTTAAATGCAAGGACTGCTGGTGTGAAATCACATCATAATGTAGCATTTAATCCCCCTATTTCAGAGTAACACACCACTCTGCTAAAATCTGAACTCGCGTCCATTAATGCATTCTGGATGACCCCGAGGCTGGCTGCCAAAGCTCAGGTCTCTGAAGGATCTAGGTGATGGTGTTCACTTTATTCAAGCTGCTCAGCTGGCAGATCCTGTATTAGCATGTCAATAGAGAGGGGTCGTACACTGAGCAGAGTGAGACTGGCTGAGGGGCTTGGACTCTTTTGCTGACTGTTTTGCAGCTAACCACTGTGTGGTTGCTGGGCTGCAGCTCTGCCTCCTCCTGTTTGCCAGTTTTACAGGAAGCTTGTGAAGTGTTGCTCTCAGGCTCAGCCATCAGCAGCTGTTTGACATTTACGCTCGGGGTTATTAGACTAAAATCTGGCTCGAGTACAAACCCATACTTCCACATCAGTATGAACTAAACCTTCAGCAATCATAACTTAAGTACAGTAGCTGGCGTAGGTTGAGACACATGGATAGTGGTACAGTAAAGGGAGTTGGTAATGAAAATGTGCAGCACAATGCTTTTAAAACCAAACCTGATCTCTTAAATGACATCAGTAAAAAAGACATACTTGTACGTACACGCTGGCTAGACTCATTTGTCTTAGTCCAGCTGAGTTTTATTAAACTGGTCATGTGTTTTTACATCTTTTGTGTACTATTGTTTCACTCCAGAAAACAGAGTCCTGCCTGAATCTTCTTCTGTAATGAAAATCTGATTCATTGTACTTGGATTGCAGCGCAATTTTTCCTATATTTTCAAGCACACCACCCTTAGTAATAGTAGTGTTTTCAGAAAAATGTCAGTGTGATCAGTGCTTTAAATATTCAGCTGAGTTTGGTATGTTTAAAACCACATACTTATTCATTTGGCTGTGGTTGCCTTTGTTTATAGAGCTCATGACCTACGATGATAGTTTCCTTGATATAACCATTGCCAACATGACACCATTACATATGTACCTAATACAGGCATGCAGATAGAGTGACACAAAAATAAATGAATAGTATTTGAGAGAAGGCATAGTTTTGATGTGGTGAAAATGACCCAAGATTCCAAAAACTTGTTTTTCTTTGTTTTTCCTCCAGGCTGGAAGCAACTGCTCTGATCAGGGAAGTTCATTTAGGCAACTCATGGAAGTTGTTCATTTTCCTCTAGAGCACAAATTAACGTCCACCCATTCCAATCAGACACACACATACACATACGCACACTGATAGAACAGGAAGCACGCCAACAGACCAGATAAAAATCTCAACGTGATTTGATCATCATAAATTTCCGAGAGGACATTGTCACAGGGCTCGGCATGAGCTATTTCTCTTATTTTTTGCAGAGTACAAACCTAAATGTCTTTTTCACAAGTAGCAAGGTTTGTGTCATTATAGTTTATAATATGATCATCAACACATCCTGTCCAACATACATGTACATGTAAAAAATTGTAAAGGAAGTTAACACCAAACTGTTGCCATGGAAACACAATACAATTAGATTTGATGATGATTCTCAGACCCTCTAAAATTATTACATCATGAGATAATTTCTTTCAGAATTAAATTGTTATCATATCTTTTATAATAGAATATTTCATTTACAATATTTTCAACGCTGTACATCAAGCATTGGACTATAAAGGTACAAGCCTGCAGAGTTACATCTTTGGTTACATCTATGTGTGGCTGTAACTCATGTAAACAACATGTACATTTATGTCATACTGAGTTCTCGTCATGTAATCTACCATCATAATTCACAGTCCTCTCAACTTTGCTGACTCGGCTCTGGCCTCTGTAAAACTCGGTCAGATGAAGGCAGCTGCCACTTGATAAATTGAGAGTTTGTTCGGAGCGTTTCACAAGGATTCAAGAGATAATCGGCCTTTCATGAAATGCATGGTCTGCCAGATGTCATTTAACACAGTCTCAGAACACTTTTTGTGGTTTGTATATTGGCATTGATGAATAAACAAAGGTCCATTAAACAAAAACAAAACAGTTTCTTAGTTTTTTGGTGCCAGTTAGTGCATGATGCCACTTCTCATTCCATTCAGTTGTCTCTGCTGAAAGAAATTCCATAAGCGCTCTCTGGAGACATGCAGTTTTCAACACCATGATTGTATTTCAGTCTAGTAATGCACTGCTGTTTGCTGGGGGACTAAAATCCAGTTAGGGGGCTGTTTAATTCATATCAATTGATCTGACATACCAGACATGCATTAAAGTATCCAAAATGAAAAGTAATTGATTGAATTTGTGCTTTTAAAAGTAGTAAAAGTAAAAACAATTCTCTAATAAATGTGAGAGAATTTCACTACAAATTGATGGTTTGTTCTGTATTTCTTGATTGTAGATCCTAAATCATTTTTAACAAAACTAACTGCATATGGGTTTTGTGAAACTGCAATCAACTGGATGAATAATTTATTCAATAGGATGCAGTCAGTGTTTTTTAATGGTAGTTTTTCCTCCCCTAAATGCTTACAATGCAGGGTTCCACAGGGGAGCTGCAGGCCGTTACGCTTCTTTATATTTATCAGTGATATGCCTTTATGTTTTGGATAAGTGCAGTGCTGCTCTTTTTGCAGTTGATGCATGTTGCATCAACTAATACAACAGAATTAGGGAATACTCTTCAGTCTAAACTGCAACTACTGCCTGATTAGATATGTGAGAACAGACTTGGCTTGAATGTAACAAAAACCAAAAACATTTTATTCAAGGCCAAAAATTCCACTAATAATGCTGATCAGCTGTGTTTATTTCTGAAAGACTCGGATATTGAACAGATTAAAGAGGCAAAGCTGCTCTGTATCACACACTGGATGAACATGGGACAAACATATTGATAATATTATCAACATAATGGGTAGAACTATCTATCATTAGAAGATGTTCCTGTTTTCTTTCCCTTGCCTTTAAAGTTGGATTGACAGGCATTAGTGTTGTCTTACCTTGATTACTGCTCAGCAGTCTGTTCGGGTGCAGATCTGTCTAAGCTTCAACTACAGTATAGCTCAGAGTAAAGCTGCAAAGCTTGCACCGTCCTGTCCGGTAGGTGTGAGGTGGAGTACAGAGAGAATGCAAACCAGTCTGTCATAGCTCAGAAGGAAGGACAGGTTAACATGCAATCTAATCATTTTCTTCAGAAATATGTGTTACAGCAAACAACCAAATTGTCTGTAACCACAAATGAATCATGTTAAGATATGCTCACCCCCCCCCAAATGAATGGTAGGGGAAATACTGCATTAGATCAAGTCACCCACATATTCAGTGCTTCATATGCCCACATCTAAGACCCTGACATTAGCTATGTAAATAGTGTTAGTGTGTTCTTTGGTAGGTTTTTAATGCAATTTAAAAATGCAGTTTAGTTTATTGGTAAGTTTTATAGAGCATTTTAAAACTCAAAACATTAATTGAAAGTTAAAATGATGACTAAAGCCTGAGTTACTTTATAATGCACATTTCTTTGCCACCATAGAGATTCCAAATGGAGAAAAAAAATACTGTTACTGTTAAAAACCAAGTAACCGAAAATAACAAGAAATTGTGCCATTATTCTGCTTTATTACTCACACTTATATTAATTTGCTTCTGCCGTAACCTTAGAAACAGAAGAAAGGGCAGTTGTGCAAAAATAAATATCTATTTTGGGAAATAATTAGTTTAGTTCTTGTAGTGTAGGCATGGGACCTGTTAAATGAACTTAATTATGTATTAGTGTAGTACACGTCCTACTAATTACTTAAAATGATTAAAGAATCCACCTATTTGAGGCCCACAAATCCTTCTCACTCATCACTGGTGTTAGAAATAGAAGCAAATGTGGCACAGCTGTCTCATTAGTCATTAGGAGCACCAAAGTTTGGCATAATAATGGGGACATAACGGAGAAACTGAGCTGCCTTGGTGAAGGTTTGCCATCTCTGAATGCTGTTTAGTTGGGTTCTGTTCTGATTTTTTTTCTTTAAAACTTATGAAAATAGTTCATTTTCTAGTTTCCAGTTTACTGTAAATGCAATATATGGTGTCTCTAGATGATGTACCAAAATATCTGAACCTGAAACAAGTAAAAAAGAAAAAGAAAAAAAGGTGTCTCTTCTCTTCTCGTTTCATCTACGTTGAGCCATTAAAAAGTTTGTCTTTGTGTTGAAGCTGCTACGTCGTGGTTACCTTATCAGATTCACAGACAAATCTATACCGTGCCTCTATACATCCTCATATGACTCCTCGCTCACTTCTGCCGTCAGACTCCAACTCTCCTCCAATAAGCTGCTCCATGGGGACTAGTGCACGCCCTTGTTGCCATGGAGATACCTCTCAGCCTGGTCCTGCAGAGCTGGAACCTGAATACAGCAATGATGGACAGCAAGACTCTGAAAGGGCGCGTTTCTTGTTGTAGCTCATCCTCGGTCTTCTCTGAAGCATCAGACTCATGTTGGCTGTACGACCGAAGCAATGTCAGAGAGCAGCAGTGAAGTGATTTTCTTCTCCTGCATTGTGAAGGAAAATTACTATTGTTCATTGTATTGTCCATCAATGCAACAGTTATGGAGGCTTAAGTGAGCAGTCTGTCACAAATAGTATTACATAATAATCAGTAGGGTTCATTTTTAATAAGAGCATGGTGGTATATAGCAAAAACTTTATATACAGTATAGGGTTATGGAAAATAGTGCCCAAGACAAACTGATTTGATAATTATTTGTTAAATTACTGCATTGATTTTTAGTTAGACAGAAGATCTAGTGGATAAACCAGCAGGTAATTAGATGGGAGAAGAGTTAGAGATGACCTGGAGACTGACAGCTGGCATCTTGCAGTCAGAAGCTCCATCAGCTCACCTCTGCTCCAGCCATTGATTGGTCTCAGCTTTGTTGTCTTATCTTTGAGTACATGTGCTGCAGCACTCAGGGCTGATGAGAGAATGGGCAGAGATGGAGACAGACAGAGACGAACCTGCGCTGACGTAAGGAGCACGTCCTCATCAATCCAAACTTGCATTAATCATTAGGGGATTAGAAAGAAGACCAGAGAATTGGGATTAGTTTAACGACTGGAACTTGAATTATGAGACTTGGTACGATGGACAGGGAGAGTGAATTAAGGTCTGGATGAGGGTTGTGTTTGTCTGTGTCTCTTTTTCCATGTGAATTTGGCTTTGCAGTGTTGAGCCCAGATACTGCAGAGCGGAGTTGGGGATTAGGTTAGTGAAATTTGGCTCGGAGTGGCTTTTGTGTGGTGTTTGTGTGTCTACATACTGTGTGTCTTACAGCATGGTGACGTGAATGCTACAGGACAGTATGTTCAAAGTGTTAAATACCTTCTGAGGCTGGTTGTGATTTATAATTTATCCCTATTCCACTGAGACATGTGGTTCTTTCCCATTGCACAGTCACTGCACCAATATACAATATATGATATATGCAATATACAAAAAAAAACCCCAATTGGAATCAAAATATGTTATTGATTAATTGAAGCATTTGAATCTCTGTTGGCCGTGAAGAAGGTAACAGTCAAAGCTCACTATATATAAGATCAAATTTTAGCTTCATTATCCTGCAGTGCAGTGATCCATCTCTCCTGCTCTTGCCAGCTGCTCGCTGCCCCCCCCACACAGCCCGGCTTCACCTGCTGGCCTCATGGTGCTCTGCAGAAGACCCCTCTCATTCGCTGTGTTCCAGTTTTACCTTGCTGCATTAAGACATCACTTGGCCCTCTTAAACTGCAGCCTTGCAGAAAAACGCTGCACCAGTGCATCACCACTGATATCCCGAATTGACTGCAGGAGAAGGCGGAGGTTTTTAGGAAAATAAATAACATCTTGTTCTCAACCTTAAGTGCCAATGAAACGTCAAAATACCTCATAGGGTGGATTTGTTTTATGTTTTTTTCATCTGTTTGGAGGGTTGCTGACAATGTTTTCTGCTGTGCGGCATTTTGCCTGAGGGAGACAAGGAATAAAACATTAAAGATATTGTGAGATGAAGCATGGAAACACTCTCCGACTGTACACTGTACAGGGCAGTGAAATGTTTAATGTTTTGTCCCCTACTGAGAATAGAAGCTGAACTCAGTTCAAGTAACAACAGGTTTTAGCAGTGGGGGAAAAAGTAGAGAAATATCCATAAAACCCTCTCAAACTGCCACTATATCATCCAAAGCACTGCCTTCTCACTCCTCATGCAACCCTGTTTAACTTCATTCAGGCACAAGAGTTGGTTCACATAAGAGCGCTGGCGCTCAGCATTTCCATTGGCCAGAATCACAGAGCTTGTTCTTTGTTTGTTCATTTCAAATCTCAGAGTCAATAACTGAAACAATTTACTCGACACAGCTAGCTGTCCTCACCTAGGGAAGAGCGTAAACCAAGCGTGCAGGAACACTGCTGGGCTGTGACACAATTTGGGGCAAGTGGCCACACTCTCAATTGCAGGTCAGGTGATGCACATTAGCCCAAAGCTACTGTTTTCAGACAAGCTTTCATTACAACAAAAATGTCAAAATATATTTTCTTAGCATCACAAACACACTGAACACAGAATTTGATCCATGTAAGTTCAATACAATGTGAAAGGTACCAAAGAACTGCACCAGTAAATTTTCATGCCATTCATATGTCCAGTGGCTACCAGGAAGTCAGGCTTTTGCTCTATGGGCCCAAAGAATTAATAAAAGTCTGTGGAAAACTAAAAAATGTTTTGGGATGTATCCAGTTCCTCTCGTGCAGTCCTAGTACAAGCTCATGCACACATCTGCCAACAAGCGTGACAGGAGCATGCATGAGAACCAGGATTAGCTGTCATTTTTTGACACGTGTTTCCGATCATCTCTGAACCAAACTTATCCACAACTTCACAGTTCAGTTCACCAAAGATTTTATGTGGAGCACACCTCCAATAGACAGTTTTCAGTCTGGTCCAAAATGACTTAAAAGTTTCATGTGGCAGAAATCACCATACTGCACAGCTGTCACGTCTGTAGGGGTCGGAGTTCAGGGATCTCCAACATCCTGCTATTGTTCTCAGAGGTTTTCCTGTGCTGTGAGGAGACAAGTGTCCACTCTGCTTTCAATTCCTGACTCCTCGATGCAGGGGGGAAGATAATGTTGGTCCAGTGAAGTGGCAGGGAGCTTATATATGGGTGAAATATGGATTTGAGGTCAGGAATGTGAAGTGACACGAGAATACACTCTCATAATATGTCATACAGTGTATGTCATAATTAATAGGAGAAAGCAGCAGTAATGAACGTCAAAACTGGAGCAAACTAATCTAAAACTGATATGTTGTTCTCACACTACAGACACACTATATGCATGAATATGCATATCCACACATTCCAACATACTGTCCTTTCCACTTAATCGATTTAATGAACACAGTGCATTCTAATAAATGTGCACTTTCACTGCCTGCTGTCTGCAGACAATACATCAAAAGGAAAAAGCTTCTGACAAGTGTCCTAATGCCTCTCCATCATTTGTGTGGTGTGACAGAACACCACTGATTAGAGATGTTAGTGTGAGGTTTATAAGGAAATGTATTGGACCATAATTATACTTGATGTATCAAACAGCTGAGACACAGTGTTTAGTAATAGGAAACAGCTAAGTGAAATAGGAAAAGAAACACAGAAAGAATATTTGTATTGCTTAGAATTTAACTTGTAAGAAAAGGTTTACATTAAGCAGCAAACATCAAATTTAAATGTCTTTTACATGGCCCTCCATGAATAGGTTGTTATGTGGCTTTAAAGGATAAAATCATGCTACAAAGAAACAAGGCCTTCCTATGTATGATCCCACCTTAGTTTGAACATATTTCAGCTGTTCCACCCCTCCAACCTTCCCTGTCTCCATTAGCGTTTTTGTCTCAAGATAACCTCCACCTCTCTCCTCCCAAAACAAGACAGATGGCTCCGTCTCTAAATAGGAGGACACAGAGGTAACACACATAGGTCTGCCACAGCTAATAGCTGCACGCTTAGTGAAGCGTCTCCAATAAAGGTTTAACTTGCTCACTGTGAATCGCAGGAGACGTGTTTTTTGGTAGGTTATAAATAATCTCCCCTGCACAGGGAGTACTTGCCTATCTGCAATGGGCCCACGCCTTAATACATTAACTTGTTTTGCTCTTGAACATACTGATAGTTAAACATTATATGTGTAAGTTTATTAATTGGCCTATCTGGAAAACAGTTCGTTAGCTATGCTTAGTTGTAGCTAAAAATCAATTGGTTGTCTCTGGAGACCATGAGAATCAGATCAGCTCAGCTGAAAGTGGGGCATCCATGTTGACATGTGGGTTCAAAGTCTTTTTACATACAGTACCAGTCAATAGTTTGGACACAGTTTCCCATCCACTTGAATGGGAAACTGTGTCCAAATTTTTGACTGGTACTGTACATGTCAACATGTCATACATGACATGGGTTGCTCAAGACGCACATTATGTACTAAAGTTATGTGTTTTACAAATATTAAGAAGAGCTTTAAGTAGCTCTTAAAGCTCTTGATATGTTGGTGATTTGAACCATTTTTGAAAGCAGTAATGGTTTGTTTTGTGTCAGAATGAATGTTTTATCTATGCTGCTCTGCTTTTTTTTAATATATATATATAGCAAATCAAATCAGACAATTATAAATATCAGAGTAATTTCTTGATATAAGCACTGAAATAATAGTGGAAGTGACTTTTAGCTATGGTCAAAAAGATAAACAATTGTCTTCACTTTCACTGCATGCCTACATTCACAGCATTCCTCCTCCTCACAGATTGAGAAGAACCAAAGAGGAGTCCTTCACTTTGTATAAACCACAGCCAATGAAGCCACTCAAAGAGCTGCGAATACTTAGGGAATGATTCTCCGTTTGCTCAAGGGAAAGGCACACTTCTGGTGTGCGTGACCTATTTTTCCAAACCCCTCTGTCAAATTGCAGAGCTACAGCTGGTGGTTCAGAGTTCTCTTTTTTTTAAAGACATGTTTCAAAAGTGCTCGCTGTAACTCAAGCAAATCAGTGTCACACTTTCCTGGTGCATTTCTCCTGCCTCACCTGCTTTGGGACTGTTTTTCTGTTTTTACAGAGAAAAAGAGTATTGAACAAATAACAGGAACATAGCTTCATGTCTGAGAAGGCCAGATCTTCCTGACAGGACTGAAGAGTAGTGGTGGTATCTCTCCCTGAGCTCCAGTTCCGGGCTCCGACTGAAAACAGAGCTTTAAGCCCTCAGAGCTGGGAGGGAGAGGGAGGCCCCTTGACGAAGGGGATGGCTGGGATACTGGTTAACCACAGAAGCATGCTGCTCCAGGCTGAGGCCAGGCGGCACAACATCACAGGGAGAGAAAAGGCTTGCCCACACAACACTCACACAATCACGGTTTCAATTCAAATGGCAAGCTTCCCCATGCAGTGAAAAAGTGGAAGGTCTGTTTCACTGCTGTGGTTTCACCAGCAGTCAGCAGTTTGTCTGACCAGCAGTGTCACTGCCATGGCTCAGATCAATAAAATCCAGCTATTGTCCTTATTTTGCAACGATGTCGAAACTCAAGGATGTCGCAACATGCAGTGACTCACAGCGAGGAAGTTTGTTTTTTTCTGTTGCTGCTTTCAAGTGTATTTCCATGCAGATGTTTTCAAGATGGAGATATATGCAAAAAAATCTTCTCGATTGGAGGGAAAGCTCGAGGCAGAGCTAAATCTATTATGTACCTGGGAAAGGGAACGCAACTTGAGTGTGTGTTCCTCTCGGAATTCGTTGCTTAAAATGAAGAGAAACACACAACTTTCTTTAGTCACCAAAGAGATTTGTTTGAAGAATTCCTAAAGATCACATGAAAAACATTAACAGCTTACAAACACCATGATGAAACCATTACTGGCTGTGCTGTAATTTTGATTTGACTTAGCAACTGCACCGTTTTAACAGTGTTTTTATGTGACAATACATCATCTTTAAAATGAGATGATGTGATCGTTACCTACGAGATCAAGCTTGCTTATTAGTTTGTGAGGTTTCCGTCCTCTTGGCAAGTGAAAAAACACTCATCCTGTTAGCTCCTTCCGTCAGGTTTAGAGTTTTTGTTCTATAAAATGGTCCTTTCTCTGTTCCTGAGTCAGGGCATCGTTCCTGATAATGACAGCTCCACAAAGATGAATCAGGTTTCTCTCGTTCTTTCCCACTGGCGTGAAGCATCTGTAGTCTGCCTGGCAGCATCAGGTTCCTCTTTAGCAGAAATGTTACTCCACTACTCGCTCCAAGTGGGGAGTGTGGTAGCTTCTCATTAAATCATGTTGATCTCAATGCATCCACAGTGTACACACTTATGAGAGGTCATACACTCGGGTCATCTCAGTGGCCTTACATGGAGCCTCACTGGTTATTCTCACTCTGTTTTTCTTTTGCATTGCCTCTGGTCCTAAGAAGTTTAATGAAATGGATGTTTGTGTAAATATCACTATTTAACACCTGTAACATTTTGTGCTTTTCAGGCGATGCAGAATAAGATCGTGCTCTTAAAATATTTCCCACTTCTATTGTAAAATGGTAGAAAATAATTTCTAAAGAATCTTAAAGATGCTAAATAGTAGGATATTTCAATGAGTTATTATTGTGTTATTTAAGCTTTTGGCAGCAATACAAAAGCTATTTTCCTCTGAAGATGGGTGTTTGCTACATTTGTCACATTTCTAGGAAAACCTGCTGGAACTGCTTTACAGCATGTCCTATAAATGTTAGTGATGTATGTTCTTGTTTTTTGTAGTGGCTGATAAATAAACATTATTTATGTTGCATCAATCAAAAACCCTTTGATTTTAGAAACAAATAGCAGATGGATTGATTGTTGAGTGTTTGTTTAGCTCTTAAGAAATATTTTATGACTAAGTTTAAAAGAGAAATTATCCTACAACTTTGTGTGAATGTGTGCAAAAATGTTCATTTAGGCTAGATAATGATGGAATATACTTCAAATGCAATGGTTGACATCTTCAGAAAAGTTTTGACGAGGACATGTTGTGCACAGCAGTATCAACATTTCTATCTGTTGTTTTGATGGACAGAGATCCGAAACCAACTGGTGGAGCAGTTCAAATGCTTGGAGCAACAGTCTGAGTCTCGAATACAGCTGCTGCAGGACCTGCAAGAATTCTTCCGCCGCAAAGCAGAGATTGAGCTGGAATACTCCCGCAGCTTGGAGAAACTGGCTGAGAGGTTCTCCTCCAAGATCCGCAGCTCCAGGGAACACCAACAGTTCAAGTAGGTTTCAAACTGTTGCATGTGTACAGGGTTAGTTTTGTGCCTCATTCCTGAGCGTGCAGTGGGGCTTTCTGTGCACAGGCAAATATTTTTTTGCAAGCACATAAATTGTATTTTGAAGAGAAAATATTCTTGAGCAAAGAGTTATCAAAAATATGTTCTTTGCTCAATAAATGCAAAGCCTTTTCCAAAAAAGAGGGGATGCTGTGTAAAATGTAAATAACAACAGTGTGTCATGATTTGCAAAGCATTGAAACCCCATATGTAGTTGAAAATAGCACAAAGGCAACATTTCAAATGTTGAAATAGAAAACTTTTATTGCTGCCAGTGGTACATCCTATGGAGGGCCTTGGTCTTCCACGATACACCCTCCTCTTCCTCATCACCCTCTGTCTCTTGCTGTCTGAGACACTCTTAGCAGTCCATCCCAGGGCTATAATATATAATATATATAATATACTGTATGGTTTCTATATGAAGGGAAGCTCATCACAAGTATATACATTCGTTTTTGTATTTTGACATTACGGAAAAGTGTGTGCATACTTATGTGTACTGTATGAAGTAGATCTGTGTGCATGTGTGCGTGTCTGTGTGTGTGGGTGTCGTGCAGCATTCGACTGGATAATTGGGCCCAGCTGTGTTAGAGGAGACATGCTTTACTCTGGCATCTTGACTGATGTAGACAGGACTGCGCTGCTTCTGAGTCACAGTGGCTTAACCTTTGGACTGTACAGTAGATCTTATCCACACATTGACGGACAGGTATAAGAAAAACATCTAATCCTTTGACACATGTTACAAAAATAACATATTCTACACCGCCGATGACCACACAGACATGTAGAGATACACTGTACAGTGTATCTCTACACTGTATACTGTATAGTGATACGTAAGTTGATAACAAGGTAGGACACATAAAAAATGAGAAAGTGTGGGTGGATGGGAAACAACCAATCGTTGTCATGCTATGGAGGATGTAAGATTCAATCATACTGATAGTCTGTGTTTACCTGACATTCATCCCACAACACTTAATTAACTTAATTATGTAATAGAATAAAAACACTTTTACTTTTTCCTACTGAACAGTCGTCCAAATGAACAGTATATCGTCTAAAGTGATTTTTTTAAAAGTGTTTGGTGCCTGTCCTTCCACTTTGTGTAGTGTAGTTAAGTGTAGTTAAGTTAAAAAACAACAACAAATAGACCTAAGCAAGAAAACACTTGTTTGTGGTTCCCCAATGATAACAGTTTGTTGGCATAAAGCCAAACCATGCACCATCAAAAATACACAAAACCATTTCAGGCCCTTGAGCCTCTTTTTGTGCACAAAATTAATTTCTTCCGGTGTTGTCTTTGTTATCTTTGACTTGGTATTTTATCTGATGTAACACGTCTGAACTGTCCTCCTCCCCTCACCCTTTGGCATGCCTGTGCCGGCCTTTCATTGCAGCTAAAGTTCCTGTAAGCCCTGTGCTGCACTGTGGACGGGTACTTCAGAAGAACTATCGTGAATAGTTGTACCTTCTTGATTTGTATCAAAACAGAGCAGTAAAGTAAAGCCATCTTGACCAGGATGGACTTCCATATGTGCTGAATCATCCCCACAGTCTGTTTGATGAACCCTTCCAGTGCAGATTCACTAGTAAGCTGAATGCCACTGTGATTTACAGCTACTGCAGCTACACCGCTGCAACCCACAGGATAATTTCACTCTTAAACTTTGCCTCATTTGCCACAGTGAAAAGAAACACTGAGGGGGTTACTTACCAGCTCGATCCTGCAGTTTCTGTGCAAGATAGTGCACCACTTCCTTTTTCTCACTCGTTCATGATTCCCAAGAGACAATAGCTAACTTAATTTTAATAATGGAGCAGACGTTTCAGGGTACTGTATATCATGAATGACATTCATAATGTACCCCATTAAAATGGAGTGGATTAGTATCATCTGTCTGTCTTGCAGACATATTCAGACCTTACATTGCACCATCAGAAAGGAAGAGAGAAAGAAACTCATGTAATATTGATATGGAGAATAACCTGTCTGGGAAAGATAAGAGGGCCTGTAGTGGTCTCCAAATTGGTCAGTGTGTGCTTGTGCATTAATCTCTTTGTGTTTATCCATGTGATTGGTTTGGGAGCAGCTTAAGGTAGAAGGGTGTTTGTTATCTTTACAGGGCCAGATCATGTTCAAGTGATATCTCTGTGCATTTCATGGTGAGCAAGGCTTAGCTTTGAAAAGTATTCATGGATGGAGAAGAGTTAGTTCAGGTGTAGTGAGTGTGATGAGAAGACTGTGATGCTATGACTCAGTTATTATAGAACTAAATTAATTTAGATTAATTTAAGAAATTAATTAAATTAATTAATTAATTGATAACTAAATTACTGTCACAAAACTACAACTATAGCTTTAGTCCCATTTCTTTTGTTTTGTAGGTATGTTGTCGAGCTCTGACTGCTGTCAGGAGGGGCAAAGTGTAAAAGGTTAAAGTACATCAGCCCAGGCTTGTTTTGTTTCAACACCGCGGTCCATTCCCTGCTCTTGTTAGGATGAATAGTCCAGCTGGTGGAAGTCAGCATGTATGACATCAATAGATTAGCTGGTTTCCACTTTGTTTTTCAGATCTTGTCAATCCCTTTTCTCCCTCTTCACTGACGCTCTGCTCTGGCCCCTATGTGCAGCTGTGCATTATCAAATGTTGGCAGTGTGTCTCCTCATGAAAAGGAAAGAAAAAAAGAAGCTAAATGATGTGCAAATCAGCAACGTAGCATCTCGGAGCCCCGCTTGAAACAGGGGCAAGGCGAATTTAAATGGCAAAGCTGGCGATATGTGCCCACGTGTCCCTTGTCTTTTGAAACTGTGTTTGGCTCTGTCTCCTCTTCCTTGGCTGTTTCATTGATAAGCAGTAGGCAGGCAGTGTGGAGGGGATTAAAGGCCTTCACAGAGCCGAGTGCTGGTTCGATAAATGCACTTTCTTCTGGAAATCCTGGCTCAGACACATCACTGACTCTGGGTGATTTGGTGATGACATTCAGTGCAACCATGACTGAAACATATGCACTGTTATATACAATGCTTACTTGTTCAAGGTATGCACATTATGGAGAAACCTTGTCATCGGTTTACCCTTGAAACAAAGGGATTACTTCAATATTCTCTAACCATGGACTATTTCTTTGTTTAACTTTAACTGACCCTGTGCCAGATCTTCTTCATGCAGATTATACTGCATGCATGTTTCTGCCTCACAGGAGAAGTGAGGCAGTGCAGATCTTGTAGAAAACCACTGAGACAGTCAGGCGAAGCTTTGAAGGATGAGACAGATGTAACAGGATGCCAGAGAGCTGCACTCGTCTCTACTCCTCCTCCTCCTCCTCCCTCTCACATCTCCAGAGACTCTCAGAGCTCATCGTTTGCCTTCTGCATGTTAATGATATCCTGTATAGAAACACAGAGGGCACGGAGTGATCCAAAATCAACCCTTTTGAAGCCCTCTACAGTATGGTTAATTGACCCACAGGCTCTCATGTGCAGCTTTTTACGGGAAATCAGCGTGGAGAAGTGGGTATGGAGTAGAAATGAGAGAATGAGTTTTGTTGTATGCTCTGTGAGCTTCTGTCATATAAAACAAGTCAAGGAGCAACGTCTATTTACACCATAAAATGTAATGACTCTAGCAACACTTAGCAGCAGCATTGGTTTTGGGACTCCAGGTCCACAAGCATATTTAACTGTCAGAGGAGGGCAAAGGATTTACTTCCTGGGCGGAAAGACGGGACGGCTAAAAAAGGAACCAAAATGGGTTGTGCTTAGGGATGTGATGAAGCATCTCTGACCACTTTTAGGGATTAGTAGAGAGTAGAGATGTTTATTCCTTAAACCTCTTAGCCACAAACAGCAATTATACACCAAGGAGCTGCATCACTTAAAGGCAGATAGGTCACTCAAGCAGAACTGGTACAAAATGAGGGGCGGTGAGACGGTGCAGTGAAGGACAATATCGTCTACATTAAGTCCTCTATTGTTAGAAAAAAGTAAAATCCTATCATTTGTATTGTCTGTCAGTTGGGTTCATCTCATTTAGATACCAGTTTAATAATTGTACCGTTACTTCTTGAATGCAAGACTGAAATGTGGTGCAGATTGATAGCTGGATTTTCTCTGTTCTTTCAACTCGCCATTACATTTCTGTTATAGGGAATTAATTGACTAGCCTGTCAGACAAAGTGTATCTCAGGGCCTAATTGCCAGTCTAATGTGGAAGAAGCAGGCCCAGTAATAAATGGACAGAGGAAGTTTACCACACCTACCATGCTTTTTCTGCCCCACACAGATATTATGAGGCCATTGTGCCGGTGTCCTGTCAGCCTGATAGAAGTGTGTTTAGGGCCAGAGGCAAGTAAAGGAATAATGACAACATAAAGGACTCTATAGTAAATAGATATCAACTTTATTAGATGTGATTAGCATTATGGAGGCTCTCTGATTGGAGGAGGCCTTGATGCTGCTCATCTCTTTTTTCTGCCCCACAGTGAAATCCTATCCCCCCCACCCTGCCCCGGCTCTCTCCTACCTTTGCTCTCATTTCCCTCTCTCTCTCTTTGTCTCCTCCTCAGGCTTGGTTGATTGATTAATGCTCAGATAGGATCCAGACGAGGGTAGGGGTATAAAGGGATTATGGGTATGTGTGTGTCTCCCCAGTTTAATGTCTATGTGCCTTGGTCTTTCTATTTGAAAGCACCTGAGGCGGAAGCAGTTTAAACTGATTATGCAGCAATCAGGGCCCATGGGTTTCTGGATCATTATGGTCACCAGCGTTACACATTAATTGATGCCTTATTTGAACACAGCATTATTTGGAATGAGGATGGAGGACATTCTCTGAGGAAAACATTAGATAGGAGAGGAAGAAAACAATCGTTCAGTAAATTCCTCCTGTAGCTCTAGGGATGAGCCAGCGTGTAAACTGAAATATCTAAACATGTGTTTGAAATCTCTGATTCTATGCAACGTTGTACAGACATTTATGGTACACAGAGGATAAATGATAGCCACTTCCATGACTTTTCTTGTTGCATCACATTTTACAGGAGGAAAATTTGTATATTTTTGTTGAATGTCTCAACAGATATTGAGAATGCCTTGAAATTTGGTTCAGATGTTCATGTACCCTGCTGGATGAATTGTTATGGATAATTGAACTGAACTTTATTGATCCCTTCATTTGTCATCTAGAGCTGGCATCAGGTCAAAATTTGACTTTGTCAAACACTTTATAACCAAAGACCCTCAAAACTAATGACATTCACACCAACCTCAGTATTTGTGCTAATCACCAAATATAAGCATATTTACTAATATTAATAATATAAACAGACATGATACAATAATAATAATAATAATATGTTAATATGAACATTTAACAAAATAACATTTAAACCTCTAGCAAATATATATATTCTAACATTTAGCCTCACACATTTGTTAGCATGGCTTTTGGCTATTACACCTGTTTAAATTAGGACCGTGCCACATAAAACAATTTAAAGCAAATCAATACGGAAAATACATCACTATCGAACGATATTTTATTATAACAAATCTATACTCCTCTTGTTTTTCAGGAAAGACCAGCACCTGCTGTCCTCAGTAAACTGCTGGTACCTGGTGCTAAATCAGACGAGGCGAGAGAGCCGTGACCACGCCACCCTCAGTGACATCTACACCAACAATGTCATCCTTCGCTTGGCCCAGATCAGCGAGGACGTGATCCGCCTGTTTAAGAAGGTCATCCCTCTTTGTTTCCTTCTACTCCCTTATCAACAGTCCTCAAAATGTCAGAGTCCAGGGAAGATGCAAATACAAGGAACTTTTATTTAATGAGCCTCGTTATTTTGCCTTGATGTCAATATAAACTTTCTATGCACGGTACATGTTGCAGCAGCTGAAATGAAAGCAGTCAAAATGGTCCTGTATGGGGAAAGGTGAAGCTGAGACCCCCTAGTCCAATGCACCACCCTGTTGCCCCGACTTGTAAATGTTTGGCTCACTGTCAGCACATAGCACAGATGACTGAGGTCTTATCCAAACATCAGAACCCTGTTTTCACCTACCAGGCCTTCCTGTAGGTGAGCTGTGCTCTGCTTACTAAGCTCTATTCAGATATTTCTGTTAGTCTTTCTGTCTGCCCCCCCCCTCCCTTTCATATTGGGAGGCAATAAATAATGAATCCAAAACATCATTGATCTCTGGAGAAAATTGTTATCAGAAATGAATGAAAGACCTCTGGATGATTTATGACACATGACAAGGTGATCAAGTACAAAAAGTACAGCTGTTGGCAAGAACTTCATCAAGTTGAAACACACAAACATTTACCAAAATGTGGGAATATTAATGATATATTCTAGTAATTATTTAATGTAAGTTAATTCAGTATGTTATTAGGGCGGCATGATACCATAGTGGGTAGCACTGTTGCCTCACAGCAAGAAGGTCCTGGATTCAAAACCACAGTCCAAAAACATGCAATGTAGGTGAATTGGTGGCTTTTAAGAGCTTTCACAATAAGTATGACCTACCAAAGCTCTTGCATTGTATTGCATCACCGTCTCTCACTGGTTGAACTCTCCCTGCCTCCTGCTGCAGTACATGCACCAGTCTGTCTCACTTCATAGCCACTGATGCATGAAGATGCCATTCACCAGCTGCTGGAGCTCTCTGAGGACTTTCCACATTCATCACATTCAGACCAATGCTTGCTTGATCAGGACTTAATGCAAGCAACAAACAACAAATCCCTCCTGTACCCTGTAACATGCAATAATCACAAACACTGCTCACAGTTGCCTGTTCTAACAGATGAAGAGAGGCGCTATAAGTCAGTGTGTAATTATGAAGTCATGTAATCATGTAAATGTACACTGTACTAAGAAATTCACAGCCCCGCATTCCACCTTATTGATTTAATAATAATAATAATAATAATGATAACAACTTAAATTTGTATAGCGAGGACGCTTTATATAGTTTGGGCACAAAAGAAAAATAATATCAGAGTCGTAGCTTAACTAACACATTTCTGAGGGCACTGTTCTCCATATTTTCATTAATTTCCTTATGCTGTCACTTTCATGTTTGACTGGAAAGAAGAGCTGGTGACGTGGAGGAAGAAAGAACATTTCTGTGCTTTTGGTTGCAGTGTTTCAAATTGTAGAGAATAAAAGTTGCATTCAACTAATTTCATTTAATAGCATGTTTATAACAAAAGATATGACATTATATGACTCAAAACATACCAGAAATCCAAACTGTTGGATGGAGAGCAAAATAATGATTCAAAGTGGTGGATAAGTGGAAATACTGAGCTGTTGGTTCTGCCAGATGCAAAGTCAGGAAACCATCAAGGTCAGTAAGATTCATCCTCTGATGTCATAGAATATCTTAAGCAATTATGGTGTCAATTTGTCCACATAGATGTCAAGATATTTCTCTCTGACTCACCAAAGTCACAGTGTCAGCATAACCGACTGAGTTTGTTCCAACAGATTGCAGCTGAAGGCTCATACATTATTTGTTTTCTTAACCCTGTTCTCTCTCCTCGCTGTGCTTCAGAGCAAGGACATTGGGATCCAGATGCACGAGGAGCTGGTGAAGGTGACGAATGAACTCTACACTGTAAGTTATACACGGTGTCTGTATTGATCGATTCCTCACACCTCATCTCATCACTGATCTCATCCAGTTCTCTTTTGCATCTAGCAGCTGCTTCCAATAAGTTATAGTATTAAAAAAAATGGATGTATGGATTGACGTCATCCCCAATATCCCACATAATTAATATTTAATTGTGAGTTTTTCCTGTCAAAAATTAATATGACATAATTTGAGGGCAGTTTTAATAAAGGCAGCGTGTTTTAAAGCCCATATTAGCTCTGTTGTATTTAAATGGGCTGTCAGCATGCCAGACAGATAAATGTTCTAATTAACTTTGTTGTATCTGTATTTTTTAATTTTATGCCTTATTCTACAATAATTGGTCAGAACTGTAAGATCTGAAGTGTCAATAATAGGATGATGAGCATATGCGGTACATGTTGTACTGCTGCAGAGTCTGGCTTTTATTGAAGGGGGGCGGGGGCTTAGTGCCCAGAACTGGATGCGTTCCAGGCTACTTCAGCAATCTTCTGCCCCCTGAGAAGAAACCAAATACATGACTGCCTTAGATGACTTATTCATCTGTGCAATGTGAGGAGAGTCAAACTACCAAAGGGCTGGCAGCTCTCCCTGATCCTGCCATCTGTACATTTGGATGCTTAAACAGGACAGTGTTATGCAGACCATACTTGAAGGGAGTCCCTGTTTTGGAGTCTCCTTGCATGGTTTTCTTCTCTTTTTTTTCTTCAATGACTTCTGTGTTTATCATTTTCAATGACGCGATAGTTGTGTTTGTTGTTCTTGTAATGCTGCCATGGTGAAGCTCTTGGGACCAGTTGTAATTGCCAACTGTACAAATGAAGCTAAATCTGCATAATTTTTATGAAAGGATTTTCCCATTTGCAATCATAAGATTTAGAAAATGTGACAATGTACAGGAAAACCTAAAAGTTTGACTTTCATGCACAAGCAACAAAATGTATAAATTGTTTAAGGACTGTACCCTTGTTAGAATTTATTTGTCCTGAAATGGCTAAATCAATAGCTTAGTCACATTGTGACTGCCTTGTGGTATTTTTAATGGCTGCCAACAGAAATAATTGCTGAACGAAGTGTGAAATCCCTCTTGGAGCCCTCGCTGCTCCGTGAGAGGTAAGGGAGAGATGGAGGACTGTAGGCTGAAGCTATTAAAATATTGTTGAAAGTGAGATGCTGCAGCAGGAGTATCAGTGAGGGTCAAGATCCTGTTTTGTGTGCCTTGTTATTAATGCCAAACCAAAACGAGAAACAGGAGCAAAAGCCAACATCTCTGTAAAATTCTGTTTTCTTGGGTTGAACCTGTTTTAATTTCCTGCTTCACTGATTTAATATCCCAACTGGGATCAATAAAGGTTCAGCCTATCTTATCTTTCTGATGTAACACCTTGTGTCTCATGTCTGCTCCTCAGTGTAATGCACAATTATTCTTTTGTTAACAATAACAACACTGAAAGTCTCTCTCTCTAAGGTATGGGCGTTGATGTAGCTTTCATTCATTCATTCAGTCATTCATTCACTCGTTCGTTGTTTGTCAAATTTTTTTGTTTTCACGGTTACAATTTGGAATCAAGGTGATTCTTGGAGTGCATTTTGTTTCCAGAGGAGATCTCAAACGCTTTTCCAAATTTTTTTCATGATATTTTCTACGCACAACAACCAAGTACTGAAGTGGTGCCTTTTCCTATTATGGAACTTTAAACTTTTTATTTATTTATTTTATTATTTTGGGTTATTTAGTCATTTATTTAGAAAATTGAGCTTTTTTTTTTAGATATGCAATTAACAAGAGTTGAAATTAACGGAGCTGATTTATTGATTCCACATCACCAAGTCTAAAAACTTAGTTGTTTTTCTACAATATGACAAAACATACAGTACCTTAGATGGGGATATGAGTATTTCATGCTTGTATTTCATGTAGACTAACTATGGAGTAGACTTTTCTCATTGACTAAGGATAGTATTGCTAAATGCTAGTAAACACCTAAGTTACGTTCTGCAAGAGGGCCCAGGAACATGGGATCATAGCTGTGTATCCCTTAATCATTATTAGTTCAGTGATAGGCTTTTGACTTTCTTCATTGAAATGCACCCTTTGCAGAGGTTTCTGAGTATTTCATTCTTGTGTTTTACATTGGTATCCCTATAAGGCCTCTTCGGCTTACAGTATGGCAAATTACTGTGGTCAGAGAAGACAGCAGTTTAAGGGGAGACAATGTGGGAATGACCTGTAAAGTCTCCTGCCCTGAGCCAGTGCAGAGATGTTGTGATTAGTCAACCGCTTAAATCCCTAGAATAATTAGATTTAGATCTACTTCTGACCTTGCATTAATTGGAAAAAATAAAAACTCCAGCCATCTTCTCTCTGTTAGGTTTCATCAGCTCAGAGACTCTGCTCAGGAGGTTAATAGCCTGTAGCTGTCGTCAGAGGATCCAACCATTCACACACCTCCTGTAGACACAGCTGAAGCTCAGTCTTCCTGCAAATTACTTTCTTTCTTTTGCTGCAGGTCCTTTTTGTTAGATTTGAAAGTGACTTGAAATCTTGCACATTGTCAGAGTAATCTAAAAATTCTTTCTCGCTCATCTTGGGTTCGTCGCTACATCGATGTTGAGCTTTTTCACTCCGAGAACAGATGGGTTGCTCTTATTTCATGTATTTATTTTACTTTCTTTTGTCTTTATATTATTGTTATTGTATTTATTCCAGCACAGAGAGGGGAATAAATAGAGCCTGACAGCACTGGTAAATATTAATATCACAGGGTTATAAGTCAGAGGAAGATTATAGTGGCAATTTGCCCAACAGCACACTTGATTTTGACGAGCAGCTCCCATAGAGATAAAAGGAACTTTGCTGCGGAAGTTCAGCACCAAGTGAGCATTTTGCACTTGTTGACAGGAAACAAATAAATTACTGTTATGTGGACTGTCCAACATCCTGAGGTGTCCAGATGAAATTTTGAATGCTCGAGACGTTTGAAGGCACAGCTCACATCTGGACGTTCTTTTACGAGGCTTAACAGGGAGCTTCCAAGAGGAGAGACTCTCTCAATGAGCATCTGGGATGAATTAAGAAAGACTCAGGATGCTTCTGTCTCGTCTAATGAAGGTTTCTGTCACTACAGTCTTGTCAACATCATGTTGGAGTTGGGTGATGGTGTGTTTGAGCATCTGTAGTATAGATCAAGTTGAATATTTTACTGCAAAAAACAATACCGTCACTCTGCTGCAAGATAGGTGATGGATAATGAAGCGTTTCTGTCAAAAATGAAGTAGAGACCAGGAAAGCCACAGTGAGGAGGGAATGAGGGGGCATGTTGAAAATTTGACAGCCAAACCTTAACCACACACAACTCTGGGTCCTGGACTCACTTAACATACTCCACATGTAGTGGCATCTGTGCTACGGCTCAAATTGATCCACCAGGCCACATGAAAAAGTCCAAATCAAACCACTTTTTGGAAGAAAATGACACTGAGGACTTTATTTATTTTATTATTTTATTTCCTTTGATACATTGGGAGGAAAAATGGCAGTGGCAATACAACAGTAATGTTAATGTAAGTCAATGTCCAGGTATTGGTATGTGAATAGGTATGTGAGCAAAAGCACATAAGTGTCTTTGTGGTTTTCCTTTTTTGCATTTGGCCTTAAAAAAGTGTATGTGGAGCACTTTAGTAATGATAACTGCTGTATGCTAAGGAAACCTTTTTACTGCAACAATGATTTTCATTGTCAATTAATTAATCTATTGTTTTATTTGATTTATAGAGTAACTCATTTTTCGTTTAGTAGATAAAATGTTAAAAAAAGAGAAAATAAAGATCATAATTTCTCAGAACCCACAGCAAAATCTTCACAGTGAAAGTATGTTTGTTGTTTACTATCAGTTCAAAACCCAAAGATACACATTTTCTGTCCTGTAGAATAAATAAAAACAACAAATCCTCACATTTGACAGGGTAAAACTGAAGAATATTATGCATTTCAAAAATGGCTGAAATTATTTGACTTCTAATTTTCTAATCTGATCTTCTAATTTTATATAAATAATTGCTATAAAACCTCCCCATCAGTTTCAGTGGAACCCACGAAGCAACTGTTGGGTTTCTCTGTCCGCATGCTACTGAAGGTACTGTTGATAAAGTCATGGTATCCTCTGATTGTCACTTAGATTGACAGCATCTGAAAAGCAGCTTTAAAACTTGTCAATCAAATTAATGTTCTGCCTGTCATGCTCCTCTGGCAGGTGATGAAAACATACCACATGTACCACACGGAGAGCATCAGTGCTGAGAGCAAGCTGAAGGATGCAGAGAAGCAGGAAGAGAAGCAATTCAGCAAGTCCGGAGATCTTAACGTGAACCTCCTGCGCCACGAGGACCGTCAGCCAAGACGCAGCTTCGTCAGAAAAATTGAGAAGATGAAAGAGAAGGTGGGTATAATTCCAAGGGTGGATAGTGTTGTTTATTTATATACAGTATTTAAAGCCATTCAGCTTCAGTCCTCTTGCTAAAAGTTATTTAGGCCAGTTAGAACATTCAAAGCTATAATCGGTATTTTTAATAGCGATTATTCTAATTACTATGTCTAATGTGATTTTACTCATAATGAGGAACTCATAGAGAATTATCACTGAAATCTGCAGTTCCCCTCAGCTCTACAGCTACCCTTCCAGCACCATAGTAAAACATGTCATAGCTGAAGTTAGATTTTCCTCAGTAGTGAGTAATGACTGAATGAATGAGGAGGTTATCACAGTCCAGTTCTGTTAATGGAGAACTCTATTTGTTTCGTCCATTTGGAGAGAGTGAGAGTGGAATAGAGCAGTAGATGGACAACTATATAATTTAATAGACTCTCAGGAGCATATTGCATGTCTTCATCACAATACACACTGAGCTGGACTTCCCAGCTAGCAGTATGGGTGTGGTGGTTTCTGGAGCCCACTGCACACATGCATTTCTTATTATGGAGCTTCTTTTGGAATTCCTTCATGCAAATGAACCCCCCATTATCTCTCAGGTGCAGGGAATCAAAAGGCTGTCAGTAAGACCGTGTTTCTTCCTTCTCAGGCTGGTATCCTCAAGAGATGCTGCTTAGCTGGTAGTGAGCACTGTGTATAACACAGAGTGGCAATAGATATTCCTCTTCCCTGCTTGCCTGTTTCTAAGCTTTTTTCTCATTATTCTGCCTACAAACAGGTTGGAGGAGGAAGAGGAAGAAATAAAAGTTAATCTGTAGCCCACTGCTGCAATTTGCATTATAATGGCATTGTAAAATCAGAGGTAAAATGTCCATGTATTGTAAAATATACCAAAAAAAAAAGAGTTTGAATCGTGAGTAACATGTTTTTGCTTCAATTCAGTCTTCTAAAAAGCAGTCTGTGTGTAAACTCTAAAGATTCTTCTTTGCCAACATCCATGTTCTGCAGAAAAACGACTAAAAGCAAGCCTGGCTGTGCCACTTAACACAACACTATCTGGTGGCAGCTTCTCTGGAGTCTGTTTCACCAAACCTTCCCTGCCATCTCTAGCTGTCTGGTGGTCCCAAAGCTGCAGCTGCCTGAGCACACAGTCTAACCCTCCCGCTTGATTTTCCTGCACTGATGATTTTCCCCTCATCTGCTCTGTCTCCTCTCTCCTCTCCAGAGGCAAGCCAAGTACTCCGAGAATAAGCTGAAATGTACAAAAGCCCGGAATGACTATTTGTTGAACCTGGCGGCAACAAATGCAGTTGTGGCAAAATATTACATCCATGATGTCTCTGATATGATTGATGTAAGTATGCACAAGGCACATGTGTTTGTTTACATCTCTCAGCTGGGATTTATGTTGATTTAACTCTGCAGCACTTTTGCTTTTCTCACCATCTGCTCTTGTGTCTTATTCACTCTCACCCTGTTAGCTGTTTGTTTTCAAGCTGCTCTCTTTGCCCCAATCTATGTATGTGCCATAATTTTTGTCCTTTTTAATTTCTGTGTAAGACATTTAACACTGATATGCTTGTGACTGACTGCCGGTGACGCAGATATTATCAGTTCAGTAGTCTGTAGTATGAAGCAGCAACTGAAGGATGTTCTTAACAGATGATTTCAAGGGACCATAAGGGTGTTGACAGAATGCTCAGTCTCAGCCATCCTCCTTTGTCTCATTCATTTGCCCTGGTTAATGCTGATTTTGGAAGCTTAGTTGGGACAAACAGTATATCTTAATGATTTTTGTCTGACTGTCACCAAATGAAAAACAAGACCCAAGACACACACTTACTCTCCCTCTATTTTCTATTGTTTCTTCTTCTGTTGTCTGTCATTTCATGGGTCAGAATAGAGAAAACAGCTTTTTTAACACAGTCTCAAGAAGCTGTGCGAGTAAGAAATGGCTGTTTTTTCTTTTCTCTTTTTCTCTTTTTTTTTACCAATAATTATTATTTTTTATGACTAGAATACATTCATCTAACACTTCAATATGAAGTACTTCTTTATACAAACTATGAACCAGTTCCACTGTTAGAATGTCTGATTAACAGAGTTTAAAAGACTGGCTTTGTTTAGCAAACCATCAATGATTGGAAGTCAGTCAAATTTCGCTGGTGAGCAGAGGCTCTATTTATGCAGACATAAATGTGGTTAATGTGTTTGGCACTGGGCTCTCAGCCTCATGTCACCTGCTACCAGTCACCCTGCAGACAAATAGATGAATGCTGAGATGAACAATTATTCATCATTTAAGACAAGCTCTTTGGAAACACACACACTATATATATATATATATACTCAGTCTTTAGTGTTGTACATTATTTGCTTTCTAATTTCATAGTCATTTGATATTTCCTTTTCTATTTTGTTATTTTCTTCCAGTTTCACTGTTATGGAAATACACACAGCCAACACAAATGGGCATCCATTTTTAAATGGTTTATTTTTTCAGTTTTTCCCCTGCAAGGAGTTTTTTTCTTCTTCTGATTATCAGATTTTCATTGAAAGTTTTTCGTTTTTTTGGTCATTGAAAGTTTTTTGTGCTGCAGTTGTTGCTGTCTGTGCTGTGTAGATTAGGCAGTTGTGCAAGCAAGTCTTTTCTTGTTTGCCTTTTTCCTTGTGTTTTATAATGCTGCATACTGAATTCAGTCATTTTGTTTTGTCACTGACTGTTAAAACCATTATACTGTGTTGGCAATGAATGGCAATGAATTACGGCTTTGTGAAGGTTTTGTGTTTGTTTGGTAGAAAATAAAAGAAGTTTATTTCACTTTTATATCACTGAAGTTAGTCCGTCAGCCCTTCAACATGCCGGTTTGTGGGTGCTAATGGTTGTCACATTTTTGCTTGAGGCTAGACAGTCACGCGTTACTACATTAGCCACAGTGATAGATGCACATTTCCCAAGTCAGGCATGATACAATATGATTATAGCAAGATTTCAATAACGTAATGTACATTACTTGGGATTTTTAGAAACTGCATTTGAAATGGTATGAGCAGTATATATCTCTGCTACATGCAGATTATTGGTGGTGGTACTGGACGTACTGAAAACCCGATTCATGGCTGTCCCTTACTCTATGCTGGGCACCTTTGATGGATCCAGTGTCTAGAATCTAAAAGGTCCATGTCATCCCAAATCCTGCTGAGCTGCAGGGAATGGGATTGTGAGCATGACCAGTTGAGCTGCCATATGGGGCAGAGGACGGAAAAGTGGTCAGTTTGCTTTCAGCGCCTGCACTGCTTTGAACAGTTTAATAGTGAGGTGAGTGAAGTTGGTCAGGGGTGTCAGCATGATAAAATATCCAAGCTTGTATTTGGAGAATGGGCTTAAAATGGTCATTTCCAGAGAGAAATGTCATTTTTGCAGCAATAAATAGTAAATTATAGCATACATTCATTTATTACATCTACTGTGGAGCTTACATGTATCAGGTATTATTGCTGGGGGGTAAAATAATTGGAGTAAACTTGTATTTAACAAAAATGTGGCCCGTTCCAAAATGGACAAATTTAGAATGAAATGAGTGACATTTAAAAAAATAGGAAATATGTGCAGTATATATACAACTATAGCGTGTTTCCAGATCTTTAATGCAAAAAGATGAGAACATGAAAAACAAAGTGGTCAACACTATTTGAATTAAAGAGTGTGTCTAATTGTGCTTTGGTGATAATCTGCTCCTCCAGGCTGCTGCTCCTGCAGATATGAAAATGTTCTTACATTGTATGTGTGTTTAAAAAGATGATAATTTGCTCCCTTTAGTCTTAAGTCTACTGAGCCCCTCTGAGTGAGTGATGCAAAGAGGCTTGTGCACCAAAGAAGAGATACTTCTTCCTCAGTGCTAAAGAGTGTTTACTTATGAGTCACTGAGCTGTCAGTTGCCTCTTGCTCCCTCTAAACCTCCTAACAACCTTCATCTGCGTAATTAGGTTACTTCATACAGCCCTATACGATAAAGCTCTGTGATTATCCCTGGTGTCCTACTGTGCTCCTCTAATTCTTTGAACTTTACTTCTATTTTTGAAAGTTAACCCGTCGCAGGGAGTAATTTGGGATTTAGTTCATTAAAGTGGTCTTAACACGTTGTAAGGAGCTCAAACTAAAAGACTTTTTGATACATAAATTTAAACCTTCTCTTTCGTCCACATTCCCTCATTAGTTTATGTTATCAAATTAAACAACAATTTAAAACCATCTGAATTGTGCTAGTTTTTGCTAACTTCAAGTGTTTCCTGCAGTGATGTACAAGTTTACTCCGGGTTGTGGCCAGTACACAACACAGCACACTTATGACCACACTCATCAGTTAGGCTGGGTGTTTGAGATAAACGCTTTTAATTTACTCTTAAGTGTGTTCATGTGTCCATTCATTAATATTTTTTTTTTGTCCAGAATATATTGCAAAAACTATATATACGGCCTCACCAAACTATTATTATTATTATTATTATTATTATTATTATATTACTATTATTATTATTATTTGTTATACATTGTTTGGGGGATGTCGGAGGGACATGTCATCTTCAGATTTTGCCATTCCATCTACGACCATTTCCTTTTCATTTAAAGTGTTTTCCTGATTATTCATCAGATATTTTATCTCCACAGTGCTGTGACCTTGGCTACCACGCTAGCTTGGCACGCACCTTCAGGACCTACTTATCTGCCGAGTACAACTTGGAGACGTCACGCCATGAGGGACTTGATATCATAGAGAATGCAGTGGACAACCTGGACTCGCGCAATGACAAGCACAAGATCATGGATATGCATAACCAGGTGTTCTGCCCTCCAATGCGCTTTGAGTACCTGCCACACATGGGAGATGAGGTGAGATACTTAAAATAATGCAGCTCATGCTAGGTTTGTTTATCACTTAACTCTGAAGAATGTGTTTCTACAAAGTAAACCTTAAAGATTCAGATGGATTTGCAGTGTCTGTCTTAACCCATATGCCGTCCTCCCCAGGTGTGCCAGGTGAGCGCCCAGCAGCCTGTCCAGACTGAACTTCTGATGCGCTACCACCAACTGCAGTCTCGCTTAGCTACACTAAAGATTGAGAATGAGGAGGTGAGGATTTATTATGGCTCTTTGTCTGTCCAGCCACCATCTTCAGCCCCACTCCCAAGAACAGAAAGCCCTGTCTCATTTTCCCCAGAGCCACGTAGCAGGGCCACATCACCATCTGTTCTCTTTGCAATTACCCTCCAATGACCCTTGCTCTGTGGGAGCCAGGACTATATTTAGATTGTCACTGTGCCAATGTTGTGTTTTCTATGAAGTTATGTATTTATCACTTGTACAATGAAGAAAGGACATTCTCATTATGACCTGCAGACACAAAGGTATGCAATAACAAGGGCCTGTAAGACTTTTCTGTGCCGTGGGCTCTGCCTCTTCCCTCTCTCTCCATGCCTTGTGCTCTGGAGGAAAATGGATGAACCACGCCATTACTGGAAATGAGCTTTATCAATCTCAGCTCAAGACAAAAACCTTCCTCAGAGATTTCACATAAAATTTGTATTTTTGCCAGACTCTCTAATTTTAATGTCTCAGTCTGATGTGTGCCTGACTCACAGGTTGCTCTGGACTTGCATTCATATACTGCTTGATATCATTTCAGTGCAATTCAAGGGCATTTATTGTTTGCGCGACCAATTTGTCTTTGCTATAAATATTCTAGTTCTGTAAATCAATCACTCTTGTCCTTCAAAATGTCATCAGCTACATTGGTTCCATCAAGGTTTTGGAAAAATAGCCTTTATTCTGACCAAGACTGAGTAAATTAGGCTTCATTTATCATCTTCTTTCCTTTCTATATTCCTCCAACTGTGCAGGTTAGAAAGACCTTGGATGCCACCATGCAAACGCTGCAGGACATGCTGACGGTAGAGGACTTTGATGTGTCGGATGCCTTCCAACACAGCCGCTCCACTGAATCCATTAAGTCTGTGGCCTCAGAGTCCTATATGAGCAAGCTGAATGTAGCCAAGAGGAGGGCGAACCAACAGGAGACTGAAATGTTCTACTTTTCAGTGAGTTCATATCGATTTTGACCAGCGTTTTGGTCCAAAATGCTTCCACCCTGCTGCTTAAAATCAAGCCATCATGCTCTGAATATAGAAATGAAATTAAAGCAAGAATTATTTGTAATTCATGCTGATTTGAGCATCTCTAAAATGTTTGGATAGGCTTATGTTACACTGGATTCTTTTCCTGCTGCTGCTCACTCATTGTTGACGTCATCTCTCTGTTTAGAAATTCAAAGAGTACCTGAATGGCAGTAACCTCATCATTAAGCTGCAGGCCAAGCATGACTTACTGAAGCAGACACTAGGTGAAGGTAAGGAGTCTTTTCTCCTCATCATTTAATAGCACACCTAGTATTTCACCCTGTCATTGTGAGCCACAGAATGACACCACAGCTCTGTAAAATTGTTGTTCTCAAGGTTATAGGCTGCAGATCTTATTTAATAAGCAGCATGGAATGAGGTATAGGAGGCTTCAAAGACATCACTTCTGTTAAGGAAGAAGGAATGAAAGAGGAAATGAAAGTTACTGTAATATTCAAATACACCAAAAACAGACCACATCAACTTATTAATCCCTACTGGTTAAATCGATATCCAATTAGTGTCTATATGAACTGATAATAAAGCTGCAGACTATAGGGGAAGGGCTTTCCTCAGCCCCTCCCTTCCCCAGGGGTCCCCTTGTCACCTCGGCCATGAACAGTTTACACCAAATCAATCAGAGGGAACAGACCCAGGCCCGTCTCTGCAGCTGCTCCTGCATCTAATAGAAAAGGCCATCAGACACAGACAGCTGAGGCCTTCCGATGCAGAGGCATATTTCCATATTTCACACTTTGGTTTCATTCATTCATTGAAGCCAGTTAATAATTTATTTTGCTCTGGTGAGCTTTCTTGTGATTTCCTCTGAGCTCTTTGGTAATCTGCATGATTTTGCACATCATAAACACTCGCATTCATAGTTCATATCAATCTCTGGACAGTTTGTAACAGCTGAGAGTGTATGAACGCAGCATATGGTGTAGCAGGTACCACCCAAGTTTAATTATTCAGGTGATCAATCAGGGTAGCATAATGCTCATTAGCTCGTTACTTCACACCCAAAATGGCTTGTTTGTTTACAGTTTGTGTGTGGGTCTTTGCAGAATAACAGAGGGAACAAGATGAGACTAGTGAGTGCCACATGGTGTTTGCATCTTGCTGTATTAATAAAAACATAATGCCATTCATTCATTCATTCATGCCAGCCTGTCCCAGCTGACTTTGGGCGGGAGGCGGGGCCTTCTTCTGTTTATAGAATATATGTTTATCTATCACCGAGGGACTCGTGCACTTTTGGATATGAAATTAGGGGAAAATCAACATAGACATTTTTGCTCATGCTTGAGAAACTTGGTGTAATTTTGAGGTTGGGTAGTCAGAGGTAGACAGGGCTATCACTCAGAGGAATGATGTCTGGAAAATGTGCTGTTGTCTCTTCACATCAATGCTCCAGACACTTTGTCCCATCAGCCAGAATGATGTGTTGACAAATGGGTTAGCCTTTGCTCTTTCTGTCCATTGTTAAGTCGAGTAAAGAAATAATGTTGTAATGCTTTGATGCCATTGTTGTTTTTTGTTGTTTTTTGTACATCCTTTGCATTTGATAATCTAATCACTGACAGACAAAGACACATTTTTACTCTAAATTAATAAAAAAGAAGAGCTTGGAATTATCTGACTGAGCTGTAATATTCTGTTTTAAGGATTAGTGATGTTGCACAGCTGAGTGTAATGTAATATTTTCTCATTAGAGTTGCTGAGTGTATATGCCTAGAATATGTACATGTGTTGTTGAAAACCCCCAATAAAAGACTCAGTGAACCAGCACACATATTGCTCAGTGTCACCACTGATGGACCCCTCCCTCCCCAAAATATACACACTGCAGCAGCCACCTCCTTTTCTTTGCTCTGAGAGGAGGTCTGTAACCCCAAAGGGGCCTCTGGGTTGCCTGAGGTTTTAGTGCCAACTGCTCAATGCCTTTGTCCAATGAATGGTGTTAGCCCTGCTCCAATAGTCATGTTGTCTCTCATTAAACCCTTCAGTGACTGGAGTCTGTATAATATGTACCATAAACATATAACTGGCCCTTCTTCTGTTTTGATTTCTCCCCAGGGGAAAGGGCTGAATGTGGAACTACGAGGTACGATGTCGTTTGAGATTCCTATCTTTCAGACATGTAGTATCTATTTATTTCTATTCTATCTTTTTCCCCTCTCTCTCTTGCTCTCTCTTACTCTCTCTCGCTGAATGTGTCAAAAATAAGTTATGTTTGCATGTTTCATTGTGATTGTGAGAGTATATACGGATGAATTATGTTATAATGTTAGATAAAACGTGCATCATTTGCAATCATTATGAGTTCTGACAATATTTGTTTTTCTTGGATTTGCGAGTTTGTTTGCTGCATAAATGTATATGATGATGTGACAAATCAACTGGCAGGCTTGATTTTATTGGCCTTGTTAATAATGGTCATTAATTTGCATTTAATTTGCATTTAATTTGCTTTGCATTTAGTAATTCAAGAAGTGTTTTACTGGCGAGCCATACCAAGCTCCCCCCCAGTCCCTCAGTAGTAATTATAAGACTTTTATGTTAAAATACGAGATAAATGTCCACATTTTTTTTTACAGAATATGGTGTTTTTGTTCCCTTTTTTCATCATTTTCCAGGCCCCCCACCCTTCCCCCTAAACCACAGAAAATGCGGAAATCTAGGCCTCACTCCATGTATAACCATAAGCTGTTCAATGGCAATATGGAGACCTTCATCAAGGTACCCGGTGGTGGTGGTGGTGGTGTATGGCTGAGCAGCCCTTGTGGATCAGGAGGGGAAGGCATCTAGAGCCTTCATTCTCATTCTCTTCATCACTCTGGTCTTCTCTTCCTCCCACTCCTAGCTGCCCTTGATCATGCTGTAACGCCTCTGTTTAACCTGTAATCCTCCTCCTTCCTATACCAAGGCTCTTCTGGTGCAGACAGAGCGGCAGACAGCTGTCTCTTTATTCCCATCCAGAACAATTTGCCATCTCTGGCTTGATTCCTAAATCCAGTCACTCTTTAGATGACTGTGAGGCAGGAGACAGCAGTGGGTCTGCTTTGTCCCCCACTGCACCCAACAATTGATTGCATCTCTATAGCCTCTCTATCGCCAGTCCCTGTGCTTAGCCTGCCTTAACCTCCTTTTCTAACTTTTTGCTTCTCTGCCCTCTCTTCCCCTGCTACTCTGTGCCTTACTGCTTTCTTTCCCAGAGGAAGAAGGAATGCCCGTACCCGTATTCAGGTACCTTTGTCGTTGAAGTGTAGGCCAGGGCCTATAGGATAATAGTATTAATACACTTGCTACTACCCATGCATGCTGCTAGTTTCCACAGCTGGTTGTATTCTGTGACATAATAGCACTTACTCGTATATTGTGTGTTTTTGTGTGTTTGACACTGCTCATGAGATTTTAGATTTTGTTGTGATGAAATGGAGCATTAGATTTACCATGTCTTCTAACATTTTTAGTCAATATGAATTAGAACATGGAATTTGTTTATCGAAAGTATTTAAAGGAGAATATTTAATACCTTATCAAGATAGCTGTACCGTTAAGCAAATATTGTATATTTACACTCTTTAAGTTGTATATTATTTTTTGATTTTTTTTCTCCTGCCTTGCCTGTATTTATTTATATTTCACATCATTTCACTTCAGGACTCAGGTCAACCCATCCCACTTGTTGTTGAAAGCTGTATCAGATACATCAATCTATACGGTAAGTCTGACATCATGTCGCTGTGACTATAACTTCTGAGTTAAAGGGCAGAAAAAGGGGTGACCTATGAAGTTCTTTGAAAACTCCATCATCAGCCTCATAAGAAGTGACTGCAGCTATTGGACGAGGCCAATCTATTTCCACAAATAGTCGCAGGTACAAACACTGACCTGCATGGCTCTCAGGCTCATTCTCTGAGTAGCTCAGCTGCTTGCCACTGATTTGACAAGCTCACAACAATAGATCACATACTCTGAGTTTTATAAGTCCTATTGGTCTTTGGTCAGTTCAGCCACACACACACCCACACACACACCCTCTTTATAACTCCTCCCTGTCTACCTTCACATCTGTCTTCAGCTCATTGTTATAGCCTGCAGGCCTTTCCCCTGGATCTGGACCTAATGAAACTCTAGAAAACTGATTATAAGCCCTCTAACTGAAACCATATGCTGCAGCCTCACTGAGGGTCCGTCTTATGGAAAAAAGCGCATCTCCCTTTTATGACTAGATTACATTTCCTGCTCTGCGTTATGTGTTTCCAATGGGCTCTCATGAAGCTGGCACTGAGGTTTGGAGATAATGATAGCTAGCCTAACTATGAATATTTACATTCTGGCTTGTATTCATTCAGGTTTGCAGCAGCAGGGAATATTTCGCGTGCCGGGATCACAGGTGGAAGTCAATGATATTAAAAACTCATTTGAGAGAGGTGAGATAAATGTTATTATATTCCCCCTTTTATGTCACATAAATATGGCTTATCACTTAAATGTGATAAGCCATATTTTCCAACTCATCAAATGTTACCGCAAAAGCTCATGTATTTTTCTTAATCAGGTGAAGATCCTTTGATTGATGACCAGAATGAGCATGATATCAACTCAGTGGCAGGGGTTCTGAAGCTGTACTTTAGAGGACTGGAGAACCCTCTCTTCCCAAAGGAGCGTTTCCTTGACTTCATCTCTACCATCAGTGAGTCACACATTGTAAAAAATATTAAAAAGCATCACTTTGTTAGAAACTCAGCTTTATTGAAGAAGAGAAAGGAATGCATTGCAGCACATGGAAGCAATTTAGCACTGTGGCTCTCTGCCTGATATTTAACAGAAAGCCAGAAGGAAGATTAGAGTGTGGGACACATCAGGCTCCCGTGTACAAGTTCACCACAGAATCATTTACCCATTGTTTCTACAGTGATAGTTTGATCACTCTTTGAGCCGTAGGGGTCTGGTGAAAGGCAGAAAGGGGCATCTATTAAAGTGTTAAGTAACAACCCTCACAATCTCCTCTGCCTTTGGCTTTTGCTCACAAACATTTTCAGTACACCTCTCTATTTCTGTCATTTGTGTTTCAGAGCTGGAGTCTGGAGCTGAGAGAGCACATCACATCCAGCAGATCGTTGTCACTCTTCCCCGCACCGTCATAATTGTCATGCGATACCTGTTTGCTTTTCTTAATCAGTGAGTTTTAACTGTTTCATATTACATATAAGCCACAGTTCCTGGTGTAAACAGAAGAGCATGAAGAGAGAAATTATTCTTTGCACACAGAGCAGTAATGTAACTAGATCTTAAATTGATATGTAAATGGTTTCTATTGGGGAAAACCCATGTTGAGCAAAATAGTCAGGTGAAAAGACAAAATCCAAAGAAATGTCTGGCAAAACAACATGGTATTTATTGCCACATGTGTCTGCAGTATATTAGACGTTATTTATGGACTCGGAAACTCATGCCTCACTGAAGTAGTATACCTGTCCCCCTATAATGGATGTTATTAATGCTTCCTTTACTGGGTTTTCCGACAGAACAAAGAGTTTGATTTCATACCCCAGGTTATTCCACTCCACACTTATTTGTTGGATGTAATCCAGCTGTTGTTTTACTGCTCAGCCTCAGCTTGTTGATAATGTGCAAGAACTGACTTCCTCCTGCAGCACTGAATGAATTACTATGAGAGGGTTATGGTTTGTGATTTGCTGATCAGTGTGCTTTTTAAGCAAATGATTACCGTAGGTGTGGAATGAATGTATGTCCAAACTGAATACACTTCAAACCAGTGACTCTATAGGAGATGTCTCTGCTTACTTTTCAAGCATTCTAAAATTGATATTTCATGATTTAAAGCAGCTATAATCATATTTTTATAAAGACAATAGACCACATGACTACTTATTCTTATCCAAATCGAGGGTCTCGTGATATAAGACGTTGTATGCTGTAGACGCACAGATTTTAAAGCCACTTCACTCAAATTTATGATTGTTGGTGTATTAATAAAATGGATTTGAATATTTGTTTGTGAACAGGGTCACAAATGATGATGAACCACAATGACTTAGCATCTGATTCTCTAGTTCTCCGCTGTGTGAATTAACTTAATAACATCTTTGAGCTAAATGTAAATATTTTCTGACCTGCAAAATTATGCTACCTGCTCAGCAACAAACAAACAAACAAACAACTAGATGGTGACCATAGTGGAACAGTTGGTATATAAAGAGCCAGATATTTCCCTTGGTAGGGACCAAAAACAGAGCTATAAGGAGACTGATGATTAGACTGAGGTTCACCAGGGGGCCAGGAACACCACTCAAATAAATCTGCATGTAAATGTTGGCTCACTCATTTAACATATTAATTTAAAACGACATAATATGTCAGTATTTGGATCACACCTTTCTTCCACTGTCTCCAAGTGGCCCAAAAAAAAAATCAGCTCTTGTGGTCTTAAAAGTGTAATAAGCAATCTACTAATTTATGACCTAATCTGCATAATCCAAATGTGAACAGAATGGTACCCCAAGCTCAAAAATACAAAACAGAATTGTAGCCTTTTAATGCGCTGACTAACACTAGACAACAACAGAATCTGTTTATACAGTATTCATGTCATCTAAAGGTTCCTTACATCAGGAATATTTATATACACTGAAAAGAAACCACACAATGCTCAGCTGTCCTGTCCCTCAGTCTCTCCCAGTACAGTGACGAGAACATGATGGATTCATACAATTTGGCAATCTGCTTCGGTCCAACCCTGATGCCCATCCCAGACGGACAGGATCCTGTAGCTTGCCAAGCACATGTTAATGAGGTCATCAAGACCATCATCATCCATAATGAAGTCATCTTTCCTAGTCAGCGTGAGCTGGATGGCCCAGTGTATGAAAAGTGTATGACGGGAGGGGAGGAGTACTGGTGAGTATTATCTAACCCAGATAGTGAACACGTACGCTGCGAAACGTTGTGTAATGTCAGCTATCACCTGTGTAAACATTCTTATTGTTTATAAAAGAAATATGTATCAAGCTCCAGTGTCTACATATCAGTGAGATTTCACTCTCTGTTCGCTCCCACAGCGACAGCCCCCACAGTGAACCAGGAGCTATTGACGAGGCCGACAATGGGACTGAACCACACACCAGTGATGAAGGTCAGGATATCATAGTGGTCATCTTTTATCTGTTGTTATTAACTGGGTATGTCTTCGGCTATGTATTGGGATGGTTCAAGTGAACTGATGATGTCCCTCAGTAGTATCTCAGCAAGTATTGGATGGATTGCCCTAGAATTTGGCTGAGGTATACATATTCCATAGCGGATGAATCTTACTGACTCTATCACCACTAACATGTTGACATTTGCTGTTTTGAGCGAAATGTCCTCACTGCAATTAGACAGATTGCCATAAAATTTGACACGGATGTTCACTTTCTCTTCAGGATAAGATTCAACAACTTTAATTATCCCTTACTCTCCATCCAGAGCCATCCTCAGGTCACTATTTGAATGTATCCAATGTTAGGCTTTATGACCCAAACCATGCAAAATTAGTAACACACCTGCAGCTGTACTTTGCGTTTAGAGCTAATTGACAAATGTAAGTATGCTGGCATGCTAAACTAAGGTGGCGAACATGAAACATTATACCTGCTTAATGTCAGCATTGTTATTGTGAGCATGTTAGCATTCGTCTCAAAGCACCATTGTCCCTAAATACAGCCTCACAGCATGGTTCTTAATCTTGTTTTTACATGCAGGCCATTTTTCCTGATTTGCTGCATCTATAATGTTAGGAGCCATTTGACCTGCTCATCTTGCCCGTGTGCACTGTAGTCAATATCAGGGCTAGGGGGAAAAAAATGTTACTATTATTTTCTCTGAATCTCCAATAGTTGTTATCATTTCAGTTAACTTTCAATACAGATTATTGACAGGAGTTTATCAACAGCTCTAGTTAGGTGGAGGTTAATTCTACAGTTAAATGTTAGGGACTCATATGAATTATCATGTTTGATGGATGCTACTGTCTGGTTGTTTGATCGTTGAAAGAGAAGGTAGCATTTAATAAGTACACAAGTATTGTTACATGAATTTCACTTGAGATGCGGTGTGTGATGTGATTGTATTGGTCTCTGTGGATAAGACAGCCTTACATATGGAGTGACCTTTTATTAGATGCTTTTGACTTAGAAGTGATGGAGGTTTGCACTGCAGCAGCTTATGATTGCAAAGGCTTATGTTATGTTTTGAAGCTGAAGGCAAGTTGAGCAAACAGTATTGGCAAGCAGAGCTCCCTCTTTCATCTGTGTGCGTGTTTGTTTGTGTGTGTGTGTGTGTGTGTGTGTGTATGTGTGTATTAAGCTCTCTGCTCTCTCTCCTCTCCCTCCTCCCCTGCTCACTCTTTGTTCAGTGTTAGTCAGCAATTCTCCTGGGACTTTCTCCTTTGTGCAGTGTTTCCCCATTTCTCCTTTGAGCTTTGAATACATAACTGGGCCAGGCACAAAAGCCAAAACACATTTAATACATGTGTTGTATCTCCTTTGCCGCCAGTGAAGAGTCAGTGAACAGATTTATGAAATGTGGAGTGTGTCAGGTCAGACTGCGGTAACCTTATCTCTGTGCTTTATCTGTGCTGGTGGCTGTGATTGCAATGACCTGTTCTCTCTTTTCGTCCTCCTACTTGGAGAAGACAACAAAGGCTCACAGCCTGCTGCAGGTTCTGGCCTTGATACGTATTTGATGTGTGTCATCAGTTCAGTTGGTGTGCTCTGGCAGCATGCTGTGATGATGGTACCTTTTATATTTTCATTACTTTAAAATGAAGTTTGAGCAGAACTGCTTCACAGCTTTTGTCCACTCTGTCTGTGATTGTTTTTTTTGTTTTTTTTTCCAAAAATAACTTTATTTTATATTCTTTTACTATACAGTTTACTCTGACTGACCCCTGCTGGCTGTCTTGTTGAAATACATCTCAGTAAAGACCAGGTTTTCTTCTAAATTTAAGCAAAATCTGTTTGTCAGGCAGCTTTAATTGGGTTAAATTGTGAACTGAATCTGATTTTCATTTGGCATTTAATTTGTTCTATATATCCACACGTGTTTATTTGAGCTTTGTAACTAAAGCATTTCTGAGGGGTTTACAGTGTAAACTGAGACATGCAACTTTTTGGAAATACTGTAATGTACTGGCAGGGGCGTAGCCATGATTTCAAAAGTGAGGGGGACAGATTGCTCAGGAGTAAGACGATTTTTATTGAATGCTTTATTGAAAGATCCTCTCCCAGTTTCTGTGTTTTCACAAACAAATCAACAGATTTCAAATAACTCACAGTACTACAGGTCTATTTATGTGTAAACACTAACAGCAATAAAATACACATTAATGCAGCAGTATATTAACATCATTTAAAACAATAAAAGACTGACAGGGAACATTTTACTGCATAATTAGTTCTTCGTAAATGTTGCTGATAAAGTTTCACTTGAGTAAGGTTTTGAATGCAGGACTTGGACTTGTAATGGAGTATCACAATAAGTTAAAGGATATCTACTTACACAAGACTCCTATTAAATAATAATAAAAAATACTGCATTGTAACGAATCCTAACCACCCAGATGTTGTTTAGGCATGCATAGCTAATAAGAGCTAAGCTATGAATGGATTTCGATGATTTTTTTTAATGTTTCCAAGATCAATCCACTAGATTTTGGTAGTGATTATAGGAAAAGGGCAATTACAATAGTTTTTTCTTCTAACTTCATCGACAATGCCTACAATGCTTGGATCTAGCACACATCATTGTATGTTCTGGTTCCAAGTACTAATCCAGATCTGGTGATACAGAATATTTAAATTTGTAGGGCTCAAGGAAAATTCAGTTAGGTGTCAAATGTGACGTATCTTCAGAAGTTACTGAGCTAGATCCTGAAGAAAACCACCATCAGTGATATATTGTTTTTCATGAATAACTATCAACTGAATTTCTATTGAATAACTAGAATTTGATTTCCAAATTCTAGGGGTAGACTTTCATGGTCAAGGAGTCAAATTATGAGAGGTGGAATGACATAAAGGGGAAACTGAGCTCCTTTGGCTGTCTGCACTCTCTGAGTGCTTTCTAGTATTAATATTGCTTGTTTTAATGCTATATATACTTAATAAGAGCCAGGATTGTAAATTACGGTCTTGATAAAGTCAAGGAAAAAACAATCCAACTTATCACATCTGTTACTTCAATTTGTTCTCTTCATGTATTGAGCAGCTTTTTTTTCTTTGTCTGTTTATGTTTTCAGAGGTTGAACAGATCGAGGCCATCGCTAAGTTTGACTATGTGGGACGCACTCCCAGGGAGCTGTCCTTTAAGAAGGGAGCCTCTCTGCTTCTGTATCACAGAGCATCTGAGGACTGGTGGGAGGGCCGCCACAATGGTGTGGATGGCTTGATCCCACACCAGTACATTGTGGTACAAGACCTGTGAGCAAAAGCTTATATTCCAAATTATCATTAGTGAAGCTGACAACATTACAATAAACTGTTGTGTTGAATAAAATTACATTTAATATTTCTGACCAAACTTAAATCTAATTACTGTATTAACAACTTCATTCACCATCAGTACCTCTTCTCTTTCAGGGATGATGCTTTCTCTGATAACCTCAGCCAGAAAGCAGATAGTGAAGCAAGCAGTGGACCATTGCTGGATGATAAGGGTTCATCCAAAAATGATGTTCCGTCACCATGTGAACAATCACCTGATTACAACTTTGGAGGAGTCATGGGGAGGTGGATACATTTAAAAATGGCTCTCTTGTTTTTTAAATTTCCGTTGCGTACTATTGAGGAGTTTCCCTGTTGGTCTGATGCCTCCTCACAGGGTAAGGTTACGGTCCGATGGTGCAGCAATCCCACGTCGTCGGAGTGGCACAGAGACCCATAGCCCAACCAGAGTGGCCGACACTCCTCCACGAGCTGCAGCCTGTCCCAGCAGCCCTCACAAGGTGTCCATCAGCAAAAGTCGAATGGAGAGCCCCGAAAAGAGGCGCCTTGGCACTTTTGGGAGTGCAGGGAGCATCAACTACCCAGACAGGAAGGCTTATCCTGAGGGCCACCCTTTGAGACCGGTGCCGGGGGCCACTCGTCACAGCAGCCTCGGGGACCACAAATCACTGGAGACTGAAGCTTTGGCTGAAGTAAGGCTGAAGTCTGACTTTTATATATGTTTATATAAGTCGGCTCTGTGCTCTCACTATCACATATCACATTATAGCATAAAAATGAATGGGAAAGGAAGAGGCCTTGATGTACAGGTAGGCGTCAATCTTAGAGCTGCTGCTAGAGCCTAGAATAAATGTCGGGCCCAACATTTAGTTGGGGAATGGTCACACCCTCAAGGCCACAGAGGCCTGGAAATGACTTCAAAAATGTAAAAGCATACAGTCTAAATCTTACACTGTACAGCCTTTATTTATTTTATTTAGAAGTGGTCAAAAATAATGTTAATTGTACATAAAATGTCTAAAAAACTACAACTTGCACCAGGTGTGGTCCCTCAAGTGTCACTGGCTGCTATTCTTGATCGTTGTGTTCTCATCTTCCCTCTTCCACCAGGACATAGAGAAGACTATGACTACAGCACTACATGAGCTACGTGAGCTGGAACGGCAGAACACTGTCAAACAGGCTCCCGACGTGGTCTTAGACACTCTGGAGCCCATGAAGAACCCAGTTAGCTCTGAGCCCGGCAGTCCACTGCATACCATTATGATCCGTGACCCAGATGCAGCCATGCGTCGCAGCAGCAGTTCCACCTCTGAGATGATGACCACCTTCAAACCGGCTCTCTCTGCCAGGTTGGCTGGGGCTCAGCTACGCCCCCCACCCATGAGGCCGGTGCGCCCGCCTTCCGCCCAGCACCGTTCAAGCAGCTCCAGCTCTTCAGGGGTCGGCAGCCCTGCTGTAACTCCCACTGAGAAGATGTTTCCAAGTAACAATACAGTGGCTGGTTCTAATATGAATACGTCCAATGATACAGGGGATAAATCTGGTACCATGTAGCGAAGATGGAATCTGCTAAGGAGAGGCTCCTGCTAAGGAAAGCTCTCCAAATGAAGGGAAAGCTTATGGAAATTGTTGCTGATGTGTGAAAAGCAGATATGGATATTTTTCCTCTCTGTTTTCTGTCTGACTTAATTCATATATTCAGGAAGCTCCTGAAGCGAGCCCACAATACAGTATGTTACCATGGTGATAAAGCGGTGGAAGAAGCTGTAGAGGTGTGATAGCGTAAAGCTTAATTCTCTTTGAAACTTGATTTAACTATAGAACATGTGTCTAAGAATATTTCAGTTTTACCTCAGTTCCAATTAAATCTATGGCCATGTTCTCATTTCTCAGAAATAATTAATACAAGTGAAGCAATACTTGTGTGAAATTTGGTATTAGTTTCCACTCAGCTCACGTTGTCCAGTCAATCCTGCTGATGTGTATGAAACACCTCATCTGGACAGGTGTAAACATTCAGGCTAAAATACTGTTAGGGTCACAGGCCTTATGGCTGTACATACAAACTTACTTGAAGTTGCCATGCTTTCTGTTTGTACTATAATACAGTGGATGTTCACCAAAGTATCAATTTAATAACATTATATACGGCAGCATGCAGGGTTTTAGAGAAAATAAGGATAACATTAATGACTATCGTCAGATTTTCTCATATAGTTATTGCAAGCAGAAAAAAAATCAGTTTGAAACCTAATTTTCCAATTAGCAAAATGATACATTGGGATCCTAAAGTATTACATTTTAAATCTGTCATGTGTTCTTTGGTACTCAGATGAAAGCATCCCAGCATGATGATGACCTGAAGTCTTACATATTATTATTAATCAGAACTTTACAAAGTTAGTCATCCTCCACCATCACATATGGTTGGACAGTAAGCAGACTTAAAATAGCTGTTTCCATGTTTTCTTCCTATGTCCTGTATATGAAATACAGAAAAGTAATGCACCAACTAATGTAGGAATCCTGTGGTAAACTTGTACATACTAATATAGCTAGTAATTTTTCAAGTGTTAATCTTGTACAGGAAAGGCAAAGGGTCGGCTGTGAACGGCCCTTGTTAAGATCATTCTCTACCTTTCCATCATCTCCAGTAAGCTGCAAACATATTCTTTGACTGTATAAAATAGAGTTCACATAACTTACCTTGTTGGCTTACCTTGTACTGTGTGCTTAGAATGCATTTGGTAATTCTACTGTAGAAAAAAATGTTTTCTCCAATATGTTTCTGAAACATTTTCCCCACACACTTCACAAACATTGTGGAACTGTTGACTGGTAAATTCTAATTGGTGTAATTTTTTATTATTGCACAAGACAAATTGAAGAGTCTCCTTTTTCAAATCTAAAATGTGACACTCACTCAGAGGAACTTGTGAAGTAGATGTTGTGACATATTGATATCACAGCTGTTTCCGACCTCCCTGTCTTAGTCTTATCCCCATTGATAGATACAGTTATGCTCTGACTATAGACTGTTCCTTTTTGTTGGAATAAAACTATAGAGGATTTCAGTATTTGTATCTTCTGAACCTCTTGTCATTCTGTCAGCTCTTGTCCATAGACCTTGTTATGTGCATCCCAAAGAGCCTGCTCTGTTATGCTTGTTTTGCGCTGTAATGATTGACTCATATTACTGGACAGTTAAACAATGGCTGTATGTGGTGCCTTGCCTTGGTCAAACGCACAAATGAATTTGCTATTGGATGTTTTTTCCTTGAGAAATCGGCCTTAAGATTTATGGCTATTTGGAATGATGAATTTACCTGCTTGCTGCAGTTGCTAAATTAAAAGTGAAAGAGATTAATAAGCAAAAGAAACTAAAATATTAGCATGTAAACCAGGCAGATTCCACTGTCAATTCTGCTGTCAGACTGTACATTCTGCAGTGTTACCGAGATACATTCTGCAAACTAAAAATAATTGCTTGCCAATGGATTGTTTGCTCTTTATTTGTCCAACATATATATACATCTTGGGTAGGGGAACAGAGCGCTCCTACAGCTACAGAAAGGCAATAGAGCATTTAATGTCATACAGTGTACTCCCACCCTCTGCTGGCTCCTGCTGGTATTGCTTCTTGGTATCACCACCTTATGTGGGCATTATGAGTGTGATCTGGATTTCACACTCACTAAGCTCATCCATACAGTTTTATTTGTCTGTCCCGGTTATAGTTTTGCACCTGTTGAAATATATGAAGATATTGTTAGAAAAAAAAAGCATATGTTTATTGAAATACAAAGAAAGCACACACATTTCAGATGGTGAAATTATCATATTTAACTAGACTGTTTCTTTTTTAATTTATAGACACTTGTGTGAGTGGAACAAAAAAGTTGGGTGCCTTTTGCGCACATCAGTTTTTATTGTACTTTTATATTTACTTTTTTAAATGTATTATTTTTCATGTTTATTATAAACTGATGTTGCTTTTTTATCTTTACTTTCTATTGTTACTAAGTCATCAAAATACCATTGTGTGAAGGTTTTCCTCTCATGAATTGCAGGATTATGAAATGCTTGTTTGTGTTCGGGTGATTGCTGAAGAATAAGAGTAATAAAAAAAAAACTACTGTAAACATGATCTGCTGGTGAAGTTCAGTAGAATCATCTCAGAATATGTTTTCATCCTTTCGTTTTGATCTGTGTGACCTGCCTGTGCTGTGGTTGAGCCGTAACTCTTCTCATTTATCTCCCTCCCTTTCAAAACATCATTATTGTTGGAAACAGCTGGACTGATGTGGCCTTGCTTGTTGACGAGGTCATAGGCACCCGGTGCACTCTCCTTTTCCCTACCCTACATATGTAGCTACACGGACAGACATTTTCTCTCCTAGAATGTGTGATGAACTGGGTAACGCGTGTTTGTCTGCTGACAAAAGAAAACATTACATTAATATTCAAAAAGGGTGTCACAGTAATGAAGAAGACTGAGCACTCGGTCATGTTGTGGAGACCGGAGTGTGAGTCATTGTCACACTGTTTACCTTCTCTTTAATTGTTTGTCTAGTGAGTCTGTTTGTCGATGAGTGTCTGATTGGTTGAAACCCTGTGATGTAATGTGCACCATACCACTGACTGGATGTTGAAAACTCTTGTGTCCAAATAAAACCATTATTGCTCTGTGATCTGGATATAGTGAGTGACTTCTCTTTGATTTGCTTGTTGTGTTAGACACACAGTATCATGTCTGCGTGCGGGGTCTCTCAATCAAATCAATAAAAACAAATGATTGATGACATAGTGAAGTATAGCCACCATGGCTGATGAAAATCTGGATGATGTGACTCAGGCAGAGAATTCACGGACAAGATAAGGTTGAAAAGTTTTATTCATGTTTGCTGACTTCCTTTCTCCAACATCTTTTCTTCTCCAGTGAGTTACAGCAACAGGCGAACAAACACACAAAATATAACAAAGTCTATTTCAATCTATTCCTTTTTAGACAATTTAATGCAGAAATGTTACAGGCCGATCTGCCTTCCAGCTGTGAACCAAAGATGAATCAGGTCACAGAGATCCAAAGGATACAGTTTCTGAAATCCATGCATAAGAAAATAATAATAATAATGATGATGATGATAATAATGATAATGTTGAAATGTACCAGAGTCTGTAGTTCATTCTGTGGCCACATGATGGCGGGACTGCAGCATAGAAAGTATTTCAGCGTGCCGGTTCACAAATGTAGAGTCTGTGGGCTGCACTGCATTGATTACTCAAGTGACAGCTGCTGAAAAGAGTCTTACATAAATTAGATGATTACATTTCCCTTTGAAATTAGTTTTCTAGTCCATTAGTCAGAGAGCGTTCACACTGCTGCTGCATAAACATAATTTGTTCCACCTGAGAAACCCCTGTTCAACAAGGACATGTCAAACATGAAACTGTCTTCACATTTTTAATTAGTCTGCTAGGTATGCCACTAACTAACAGGTAAAGATATTTAAAAGAGCAGAAAGGTGCTTTTAAAGGCCAGAATGAACAGACACACTAACATCCGACACCTTAACATTTGAAATATCAGGTTCAGTCAATCTGGAATCTCCATGTGTGCAACATGTGAGGTTGTGTGGTCTAAAACAACTTAGGAACAACTGCAAGGAGTATTTTTATATTCTCCTATGGTATTTTAAGTCATCTAAAGTAATTGAATATTAACTTTACAAACAAAGATGGTCTTAGGAGGAAGGGTTATAGATATTATTTTACATATTGAGTATTAGAGAGGAAGCAATGATGATTGGATGATTTGAGAAAAGACAAGTTAAATTACATTAATGACAATAACACGTCTGTTTACAGAGTGATATTTACACAATATCACTTTACATTATTGAACCATCAAAACTCTTGACTCCCCTCATTTGTCGATGATACATGATGTACATTCAGGTTTTACAAGTGATTTTGTGCTTTTTTATGTTAAAGTCAGTGAGCATGGCGGCACGCATCCGCATCCCTGCTAATCAGCTCGAAGACAAGGATGGCAAAACTCAGGACAGATATGTGTTTGCTTTTAGCCATTAAAAGGTGGGTTTATTTTAAACTAGCAAATGACCTGTAAACAAAAAAAGAAGAAAAACAAAAACCAAACAAAGTTAGTTACTTCTGTTGGCATGGAAATTATTTTATGCCTCTCTAGAATGATGTATGCACCATCAGCAAAGAACAGATTTGAAAAATGTATTTTTTGAGATCTCCCCAGTGGCCTCATTTGGCTTATCTTCTATATTAATACGCAAATAAGAGCAAGTTCTTCAATAACACATAATCTCTTTGTAAAAGTTACAGCAAAACAAAAATATCATTTAACTTTTTGTCTCAACCGTTCACCCTTCAGCTAAGCTACATTATAATAGTTAATGATGAAGCAGTTGCACTCTTCAATTAAAATCTCTTTGGGACCAGCGATGAGCTGTAAATGATGCATTTTCATTATTATTATTTCATGTGTTTAAATAATAATAATAATAGTGTGCACTATTTTTCAAATCAAGATGTTGCTTGCAGGAAAGGGGCTGTTCTATGAAAAGATTACAATATGATGTGTTGGAATGATTCATATTTTGTTTTTCTCTGTGTCTCAGACAGGCAAACATCAGACATACTGCAGAGATCCCTCAGATGCCTTAATACATTATGCTGTAGGGCAATCAATAATTTACTTTGATCTATTTTCATAACCATGTGTGAGCTCATGCAGCAATTGGAACATATGATCAATTTCTATTCATATAACCTGGTTTATCAAGCATGGAACACAAGGGATCATCAGACTTTCAAGGTTATCGCGGATGGCAATCTGGACACGTTCAAACTATGGCTGGATCTTTGATGTGCAGGGATGAAGTGGTGCTATGTAGCATGAATGATGAATTAAGCCCAAAGATAACGAGCAAGTTGGCCTCGTTGTTTTCATAGTTCATGCGCATCCCTACGCAAATCACACCAAGACAAGACATGATACCTGTACACAAGCAAACAAGATAAATTCACACAAGTCCTGATAACACACCCTGACAGCAAACACATGCACCTCGAGTGCACCTTAAAGCTCTGAAATATCAAAGTTACTTGTTTATATTTATGATGTTTTGGAGTGGGATGCTGGATGATGCTTTTTGTGGTCATGACAGAGCCTTGATGCGAGGTTTCTGAAGAACAGACGTGTCAATGCTGAATGTGGAGGCGGACATTACCAATCATTCTTTGACTCTTCGATTGCTTATGTGTCCACCTGATGCAATTGAAAATAACTGATACACATAAAGTGACCAGTTGCAATGATCTTTCATCTTAGACCTATTTTTGGGTTGGATTTAGGATTTTATTTGTTGTTTGTTGTTACACATGTGATGCTTTATTGATTAGTTTACTGATTACATTGATTTTCTAAATTAATCCAAATGTTCCTGGAGAGGAGACCATTAAGATGATCGTAACCCATTTATTGAGTTAAAGGTTTTATAACCTAATACAGACAAATGGGAGACAGATTGTCTTTTTAGCTATATTGGGTTTTTGTGTTAAGGCAAAACAGCCTCTGTAAAATGAATGAATATTATTCTAATGAAATACACTTTTAGTGTCATTGCTGAAAAAGCCAAGGAGCCATGAACTGATTAAACTTGCAGTCTGCCTCACATTATTCCTCTCTAATCCTTTCTGTTTCTTGACACCCTGTATTTTCCAAGCCAAAATTCCAAAGACCCATTACTAAATAAATATGTATATAAGTGAAGTAGACAGCACTCAGAGAGCACAAACCTCTGCCAAGGCAGCTAAATTATGTCATTTCACCTACAGTAAAAGCAATAATCCCATCATGGTTTGACTCTCATAATATGACTCCTTGACCATGATTTAAATTCACATTGGTATCATTATTAGTTTGATAGTTATTCATGAACAACAATATTTCACTAATGGTGATTTTCTTCAGGATTTAGCAAAGTAACTTTTCATAATACATCAAATTTGACACCTAATGAATCAGCTTCAATGAAATTGTAGTTAAGTCACAGTATTTACCTATTGTCTTGTAGAGTAAATATCATGTCTAGTCTACATAACAGTCCACCACATTGTTAAATGTTATGTTATTGCCATTAGTGATAGTGCCAGGTTTTTTAGTGCTGGCAAAATTCAGTTTGCCAGGCTTTATTTCCTTTGATCCAGAACGATCAAGGATATAATAATAAATCTTGTAATGAAAATAAACAAAAAAACAAAAAACAAAGCAAGGATACATTTCATGATGAATTTATTAATTGATTTGTTCTTAAAAAGGGCATCCAGCCAGTGAAGAAAGACATATTCAGACCTATATCCGATATTTGTCATATTAATATCAGCCCTGATAAATCAGTTGAACCCTAAATTAAAACATGACCTTGTTGTCACAGTGGTTAGTTCAGAACTGCATTTACAGTAGATTTGCAGGCCTGACTGTTTGTATGCCCCCTCCCAAGAGGCCATATAAGATTACCCTTGTCTATCCATCTGCCCATACATCCATACATCTGTGACGAGGAACGGTCTATTCAGACGTCCTCAAAAATCACTGGACAGCATTAAATGAAATTTCACATATACTTTGTAAGGGCCCTTAAGGCGTGTGTCTCATAATTGGTTTCTTTAATTTGCTTTTTGCTTTTTTTAAAAAAACAACATTTTTATGCTCATGAGAACTTCAAAAATGTTCATGCCAGTTATAGGTATGGTCAATCTACATGAATTCAAATTGAGTTTTTCCAGTAGTGGGGGCATCTGTGTCCTTGGACAGAAATTTTGCAACTATCATCTATCCTGATGGTGCTCTGTGTGAATGTCATGCAACTGTTGTATGAGACCATCAAAACAGTCTTGCATTCAAAGAATATGAGAGAACAAACTGCCTTCCTGATACAGTGAACATACTTGTGGCAGACATGTTGAGAGTCATGGGTAAGTTAATTTTCAAGTTAAATTGACTTATTTTCACCATTATTTATCATTTTTTTGGTGTTTCCGTTTATTCTTATGTTAACTCAAATTTTTTTTTGACTCCAATGCTATTCATTAGGGCTGACAGCAAACAGCAAAACAAGTGCTTGTGCAGCATAATCCAAGTTGTATCCGGTCATTTGCTCAGTATGTCCCGTACATGTGTTTTGCTAAAAAATGTGCTAAATAAACCATCGTAAGAAATGAACAGATGTGATGGGTCCGTTGCCCTGCACACATACGTCATGAGATTATTAGAGTCAGTTTTATGTTAAATACCTGACAAATGGCTTTAATCTCTAAAGGAATTCTTGAAAACCTGAAATGGAAAGTCACACGAGCATTCAGTAAATCATGTCCACTTTTTAATATAATCATATAATCACTGCTTGGCTCAGCATCCAGTAATTACTTTAAACATTACTAATGTCTCAGCAGAGTGCTGAAAGAGGACAGTGGTTGGTCAGCTAAAATAATTTGATCCATCTGTAGATGTCTGTGTAATATCGATTCTCACTTGATATTTATTGTACAATGTTCATATTTTAATCATTCAATCATTCAGTGTAGGTGTGCAGAAGTACAAATGTTAAACACACACACACACACACACACACACACACACACACACACACACACACACACACACACACACACACACACACACACACACACACACACACACACACACACACAGCTGGATAATCTGTGGCTGAATTAATTCAAATAATCAAACCTATAACTCAACAAATTGATGCCTGATTGGTCTTGACATTAACAATTTCATTGCATCCAAACAAATTTCAATTTTCTGTCATTCAAAGAGTGAGACATTGGTACCCGCCCAAAACAGAATGATGAAAAAATAATGTAATAATTTACCTCAAATAGATAATAGCAGACAACAGCCTGTGCAAAGACATGTCATTTTCTGTGACAGTCTGTGTGATAAATGCCAAGCATCTGCATGAATTAAAGGGGAGTTTAATTTAAGTTTAGTTTAAGGTTTCTTCTGCAGAAACCTTGTTACCAAATTGTTCGGTAAAGCTATGGAGACCCAGTAGAAAGAGTCATTAATGGTTTGGTAACACTGTAAAACAATTTAACTATTCAAATGCTCTGGGGGTTGCAGCTTCTAAACCACCAGGAAAAATCTAATTACAGCACAGAATGCCTCTGGATAATGAATAATAATAATCCCAATTCAAGCACACATGTGACATAGTCCAACATAAATACATTTGCATGATAATGCAGTGTTTCCTGGCTTCAGAGACAACTCAGACACTCATACTGAATGTTGTTATGCACAAACAAAAAGCTACTTCTTTGTAATTTGAAAAATATCAGGAATCCATACATTTTAAATAAATATACGGTAAATCTTACATTTACCTTACATATGTGATGCAGAGCCTGAGCTTTTCTTGGCATGCTGAATAATTAGTTCACGTTCCTGCAAGCAGGGAAGACTGTTTTGTCTAAATGGACTCAATCAAGGGTGTAAAGCTGCCAACATTTTAAGATAATAATAAATACAATCTTGGTCATTTATTTTAGTTGTTGGGAAAGTTCAACCAATATGATTACAGTTACTATGATTTCTGTGTTAATCTGCGATGCCATATATGCAGAAAATGTAAAGAGTTTAAGACTTCTCCATTCATGACTAAGATGACCTGAAACTGTCAACTATCCAAGCCACACACAAAGGTATAATAATAGTTTCCCATTGGTAAGCTTGGAAATGGCTACACCATATTTTCTCATACTTACACTTGTCATCCAGAATCATTTGTATCTCTCAGTCCATTTATCAGCTGAAATGAAGAGTAGCAAGGTTGTCAGAATTAAGGCACCACAAGTAAGTCAGCTGCTATGGAATACCCATTTACCAGTCTCAGATTTCCTGGTTGGAGTCAGTTTGTGGGTCTATCTTGGTTGATGACAGAAATACAAATATCTGGTCAAGTCTTTTCCTCTGCCTGCTTTTCCTCATTTGACCTAGTATCCGTAGCTCAGATTTAATGATTGTTCTGTCAAACCACCTCTTTAATTTACTCACTTTTTGTGTTATCTCTTCCAAAAGCTGCTGTAAATATTCCCCAGAACAAAAAATAAACAACAAACTTCAGTATATCATTGACCCTAGGGGACTCCACAAGTAATCTCCAAACATGCTGATTTATGTTATCCATCTTCACAAATTGTTGCCTGCTTCTGAAATAACTTCTCAGCCACTCCAATACCATCCCTCGATCCCATATCCCTACAATTTTTGATGTTGTGTTTAATGGTATCAAAAGCCTTTTTGAGGTCAATAAAAACTCCCACTGCATGTTTTTTTGGTCTATACAATTTGTGATTTCTTCTGTTCGTTCAATTAATGCCATAGTTGTTGATCTGTTTTTTTTTTCTGAATCCATACTCTGTTAGAAAATTGTGCTTATCAATTAATTTATCCAATCTATCAATGAAGAGTTTTTCCAGTATTTTGGAGAATTGTGAAAGTAGAGAAACAGGCCTAAAATTTGAGATGTGATTTCTATTCCCAGCCTTGTAGGCCTAACAGTTGTATGGCTTTTTCATTTTTTGTGTGTGTAAATTTACCAGTTTGGAATGACAAGTTAAAAAATGTGCATTAGGGGTTTTGAAATCTCATCAATGACTTTTTTTTTACTATTGTCATGATAATTTTATATCAGTTTTGTTCTTACATTTACTAACAATGTCAATGATATCATTCTCTTCTACTGTTGTGAGAAACATTGAGCTTGGATTCCTGTCCACATACTCATCAGTCCCCTCTTCAAATGTCTCTGGATCAGTGATTTTATTTGCTAATTTTTGTCCAACACTTATAAAGAACTTATTGAAGCTGTTAGCCACATCATCCATATAATTAGAATTCTTATCATTATCAATTAAATACTGAAGGTAGCCTATTTGTCTGCCATTTCTAATAATACTGTACTTCGATTGTTCTGTTTCTACTGCTATGCTGCATTGTTGCAAAATGAGCTACAGTATCTGGTCGGTGAGCGCACGCTGTGCCACATGCACGTTGGCCTACGGTGGAAGTTAAACACCAACCAGAATACTTGCGAGGATATAGAGTTTAGAATACAAAAGCTATAAAATCAAGTATATCTATATTGTTTTATATGTACTATTCAAATAAAGACAAGCATATTATTTCTATAGAAATACATCTGGAGGATTCATCAAGCCCGTGAGGTTTCTTGTCCCCAACTTCTGTATGTACATTGACTTCTTGCATTTATTAGTGTGCAACTATAACATTGAAAAGATTCCTATTAACCTTTCTAAGTTCCACAAACAAGCACTGCGTGCTTGATCTATGTTGTACAAGCATAATTTTTCACCACACCGCTATTCTATACGGAACAATAGAGATATACTGTACAAAAACAGATCTCTGTTTTTCAAGGAATGGTACAATAATAACATTATCTGGGTGAGTCAGTTATTCAATCATAATGGTGTCTTATTTAGTTATCAGGAATTTCTTCAGCAATATCAGATACCTGTAACTCCTAAACAGTTTGCCATAGTCTTCGATGCTATTCCCTCTGGTGTGTCTATGCTGTTCAGGGGCTATATATCGGCTTCTGTTCTTGATGCTCCTTCTACCGATGTAGCTGACTCACCCATCGGTAAAGTGTGCTTTAATCCTTCCGGTTGCAAGAACAACCGTAAGATCCGTGCTTTATTTCAATGTAATATTGTTTCTGTTTCTCCTGGAATATCTATTTTGGAATAGTCCTGTAAACAATTTATGTTGGGAAAAAGTTTCAACTCTCCCACAAAAATTCATTTTGGTAAATAAGGTCAAAGAAGTGTCCTTTAAAATCATCCATCGATGTTACCCTGTTAGATCTTTTTTGTTTAATTTAAAGCTGATATAGACTTAAGCTGTGCCTTATGTGATGCCCATACTGAAACTGTTGTCCATCTGTTCTGGAAATGTACGCATGCCCGCAAGCTGTGGCAGGATATTTGTAGATTTATCTTAGAAAATATTATTTCTGACTTTGAACTTCGTTTGGAAAACGTATTTTTTGGTTTTATAAATTTCAACAATATGCATGATAAAGAATATTTTCTAGTCAACCTCATTATCATTTTTGCAAAATTTTTTATTCTCAAATGCAAATTTTCTAAAAGTAAACCCCATTTCAATGTTTTTTTTAAAAACAATTGGAACTGTACATTAAAAATATATCCAAATCCAAAAACAAAAAGGCTATCAAAACGTTGAGACTTTGTTCCCATTTCAATGTTTTTATTTAAGTTACTATTTATTTACAATAACCCCTGGCATGCTTCTGTGTTTTGGCATTTTATTTATTTGTTTATATTAATTTGATGTTTATTTGCTTTTTATTTTATTTATCCTTTTATTTCCTTTATATTTGTATTGTTCATATATGTTTATGTATTGTTACTGTTATTGTTATATGTATTGGTTTACTTATTTGTATTGATTATAATTATAGAATAAAGTTCTATTTAAAAAAAACCAAAAAACATTGACTTCCTGCAACTCGGCGGAAGTGCCCAGCATCCCTTGAGCGGGACTCTCACTATGGCGACGCCATGACTCACCCTACACTGCTTCTGATTGGCTTACTCTAACACTGTTACCTTTAACTTATCCTAACCAATCAACACTCCTCATAGCTAATCCTAGCCAACCCAACCAACCAGCGCAAGAAGTACTGCCAGAGATATTCTAATACTAGCCAATCAGGGGAAGAGTAGGGTGGGTCATACCTTTACCGTAGTAGGATTTGAAATCAAAGGAGCGGGACTGCTTAACACTGAAACAATACGAATTGTTGCTATCACATGTAGCTTCTTTTTGTTTACAAGAAATGGTCCATCGGATTGAAATGGATTTGCCACCTAGCCTTGAGTGTCTGAACGTAAGTTTTATAATTTTATATATGCGTGTTTTGCAACATGACTCGCCACTAACGTTAGGTTTCGGTGCTAAAAGAAATATCAACAACTAGCCTCACCGATAGGAAGTGTACAAGTGGGTAACGTCGCAAATTTAAAGCAAAAAAATCAAATAAAATGATTTGCATCCAGTTATTTTATTCACAATTTACTGATGTGCTAACTTAACATGTGCTAATATAACCTTAGCTAACTTATGGCTGTAAGAGCAACTAATCCATCTGTGACCTAACATCTGTGTCAAATACTAATACTAATATGCTAACTATGTAACTATGCTAAAGAAGTGGCTAGCTAGGATAAATAAGTAACTTTGACATCGGTGTTAAATTGGAACCCTAATCCATTCAGAATATCTGATGTTTTTCACATTTAACGTAACTTTAATCGAAACGATCTACATTGATGTTAGCGTTAGCTTTTTACCAAACAGTTAACGCTGTTTGGTAAACATATTTACGAAGGGCTCACACCCAGGTATCATGACAATACCCCGGACACGAAGTATTTTAAATAGGTCAATTGTTCATTCACTGTTGTATTCAGCTTACATCTATGTCATTATCCAGCAAAGAGAACCTATGACTCGTGCAACTTCGAGTATACTATATGGGGTGTACATGGGTTTTGGGAAATAATTTTCTCAATAATGTTTTTTCCACTACAAAATGCAGCTATGTTGCCAGATGTTTTGCCCCCCAGTCTAACAGAGGCAGGGGGCAAATTGGGGTATGAATGTGAAGTCTGTGCATACCTTTTATAGAGTATATGATTCCAAAATTCATCTACTTCATTAAGCAGTAAATATCGTTTTAGCACATGAAGATGTGGTATGGCTGTATCAATAAAGTACAGTAATTATTTAGAGTCTCTGGCTTCCAAACGTATTCATTTTCAAAAGATGACATGTATTATTTCCAGCTTATTTTTTCAAAGGTTTTTTTAATCATGTACTTGTCATTTCAAGACAGCTAGTTGTTATATTGCTTGATGAGTATTTTCCTTGTGACTTGTTTTTTCCCCCTCACCTACAGAATGTTGATACCCTGCTTCGGTGTCCTATTTGCTTCGACTACCTCAATATTTCAATGATGACTAAATGTTCTCACAACTGTAAGTAATAAGTAGAGCAGCAGAGAAGTTATGGTGCTATTTACTGTGATGAGAAATTTACCAAAGCTTTGAGCTTATCAATACAAAACCATTAATTGACTTCTATAAACAAGCTAATAGCAGCTGAGATTCTATTTAAAAAAACAAAAGTGTTACAAATTGATTTCAAAACAGTACAAACTGAATGATAATGGATGTCTTCTCTTGCAGGCCGCAAATATTAGCGATTTGTTCTTATATTAGCTTTGGTATCTTTATCACCATGAGCAAGACAACCGTACAGTAGACATCATGACTCTGTCTCTATGGGTCTGATGTTGTCTTTTTGAAAATAAAATTAGGTGAGTTCCTTGCTTAAGTCGAAGTTTATTTTAGATGGGCACATCTTTGCCAGCATTTATTATGCGCATACACTTTGCAGTTTTTTTTTAGGGGGTTCTGAATTTTGTTTTGTGCACCACTAGGCTAGTACTCAACTTAGCAGCTGATTGAGCCACATTAGACTTTCCTCATATGTACTTTTAGTACAGTGTGGGCTTAAGGTAACATACTGTTACATTGATTGTCACTGAATAGTGATTTTGATGAAATAAAGGAAATGATTTAACTGTTGACTAACATTAATAACATAACCTTTATTTCATTTCATTTTACAGTTTGCTCCTTGTGCATCAGAAAATTCTTTTCCTACAAGTTACAGTGTCCAGTTTGCAACATAGTAAGTATATACTTGACCCAAATGTGTAATTATGCCCCGGTATTCATTTACATAATCGTCAAGGTCACTACATCAATAAAGATGACACAATAGCAGGTCATTGTCTTTCATTTGATTGGAATGATAAAGGATGCTGTTTTCCTTCACATCTCCCTTCTTCTCTTCTCTTAGCAAGCAGCAGAACAAGATCTAAGAAACAACCGTTTACTGGATGAATTGGTCGTGAACTTTAAAGCTGCAAGGTAATTTAAACACATTATAAATGGTTACCTTAAGATCTCAGGCTGTATGTGAATATGTATGTGACTGTATTGAACAAAATGCTGTTTTTTTATTACTGCTTTAACCACATTTGTCAACATAAACGTCAGTAAACCGATAATTGGTGCTGGTGTCAGTGTTACTGACAGCACAGATAGACAACAAGGATCAAATAAATGTATTTTAATACAGCCATCTGCAACAATCGGTAGTTTTTACAATGAATTTAATTTAAAATTATTTTGCCCTCTGAGAGAGACCAATTGAATAATGAAAATGGTTGATCAGGAAGTAAGACTTCCTCCACAATCTGTGCAAATTCTCTTTACCGTGAAGACAAACGTGTCACCTGAGCAGTTCTCCTGTTTACATTTTCATTGTTCTAAGAGCTTAAGAGAAAACCAATTATTGTGGTGACTTTAGGGGATCTCATTGTTATTGACAAGATTACTCTGCATCCAATTTCAGTTTATTTCAATTTACCAGCATTAGGGAAACACTAATAATTGACTTTCTCTAATCTACTTCTGATTTAAAGATTTTCTGTAAATCAAATGAGGATTTTGTTTTCATCAGCTGACGTCATTCAAGGTCCTACTTGTATTGCACTTCTCTGTGTTGTGTAGCTTTAGGGCTGATGTTTTTTCATTACAGTAGGATGTAGGCATATGGACAGGTTTAAAGGAATTTATGTTTTCCTCCAGTGATATTTATCGCAGCATAGGAAAACAATTCCTTTGGGTTGATTTTCCTGTCATTGGCAGCATGGCCCCATGGATGCAGCCGGTCGCATGCCTGCATTTGTTGTCCTAGACAGACTGAAATTTCCGATATGAAGACACAGTAGGTAACACCAGCCCCCGGCATTAATTATCTCAGATGGTTTAAGGACATAGCCTCTTTATTAGCATGTAATCCCCACTCTTTATCGCCGTTAGTCTCTTTCAGTGGAGAAATACCAATGCAGAAGGACAACAGACTGCACATCTCCCTAGTGATGTGTAGTTTTTGCTTTGCTCTTGCCATTATGGAAATAAATGATGGTTTAGTAACCATCTTATGAGTGATCCAAGTTTCAAGCTGTCTAATATCTATTTATTAAATATACATATTCATCAAGGAAACAGCTCGAAATAAGCCTACTAGACTAACACTCACTCATTTTCTCTTCATCGCTTGGCATTGGCCCTAAAAGATGAATTAAAAAAGTCAAACCAAAATCGTCAACATTTTTTCTTCAGTTTCTCACGTTGATATAATGTCTGAGTGTTCTTATTGGTCATTAAGCTATGATGCTTCTCCTGTTCATCAATCACCTCAATGTTAACAACACTCTGAAAGGTCTCCCTTATAACCATAGACCCTCTGATTGTCATCACTGATAAAAATGAGTGGCTTACGTAGCTGCTCTTTCCTCCGTTTTTTAATTTCCTGTCGTCTTATGGTGAGCGTCTGAAAAATAAGATTCCTAGGAGACTGTCATAAAATGTTGACATAGACTTGTCTCAAAACGCTTTAGTTTTTAGTGCCTTTGCTTTGAAGTAGATATATTACATTTATGGTTATCTTTTGTGGAGGGGGGGGCAGGGGGGGGGGGGGGGGCGGGGGGATTTAAGTTTTTGAGCCATCATCTTCCCTCATATTAATTCCAGTTGAGAATTTGACCGGTGGAGTCTGGGCTGTCATTGGCCACCATCACAGCCACATTCTGCCGAGATCGGCCTTCCCCTAATTTAATTCTAATTTCTTTCGTAGTTTTTAATTTTAGGCCTTGCAAACATCCCCCAGATATAATTACAAAAGGCTATTCGATAGAGAGAATCGATATCATAGGACACCAAGTGTGTGACAATTAGCGTGTGTAATTGAAGTCAATGCTATTGACTTGCTGGTGGCTGTTTTGGTCACTACATGTCTAGAATTGGAAGATCAAGGAGACTTGAAACAAAATGTCATGTACTGTATTTTATTTTTGAACGGTTATGTTATGGTACCAATGCTAGAATAATGTAATAATAATGCGAATGGGTTCTTGGTTACTGTTTTTTTCCCCTGAAACCGTTAATTGTTTCTTTCAAACATTTCCTTGTATACCCCATCCTTCAGTAGCTTTCAAAGAGGTCTTTGTGTTTAATTGCTGGATAAAAGGGTAAAAAGTCTTTGGTGATCTTAAGAGTCCTTTTATGGTGCTTCTTCTCATCATTTACAGGTGACAGAGAAAAGATAAATACACACACAGGACGTAACAATATTATCATGCAGCAGTCTGAATCATGATATGAGTTCACCATCACAGAATCCTAACTAGGGTGTAATGTTTCTAATTCTAGTTAACCGCTTCAAATCTCTAAAAGTCTAGTCTAATTCGCTCCTCTGGCCGCTGCGTTATGGCAGCAGCTTGTAAACTGCCGTGATATAGTAGGATTCTGAACCATTTGACTCCAAAGTGATGCTAAAGTGACGGAAAAACCGGTTTGCTCAAATGACACAGAAACAGTTAAACCATAGCTACATATAATGTAAAGTGACATTAACATTACCATTACGTTTAGTGCAGTTAAGGAAAGGTTAAGTTAAAAGTAAACAATAAGATACAAATTAACAGTCAGGACAAACCTAAATCAATATATGAAACTATCAAAATTTGTTTTCGGTTCATTTCATGCATCTTTTGTTACCTTGTTATCTAATTATACTATTCTTGGATTCAAAATATCTCGCTACAATACTGAGACATTTGACAAGTGTGTGTGTACATGTGTGTGACCCAGCTCTAATGGGAACAGTATGCACAAACAAGTCTTAGATATGGAAGGCAGAACATCACACACCTCATTGGTTCCATTTTATTGTGAAGTAATGGCCCAGCTACAATTTGCTTGCTACGCACATCTCCATGACTGAAGCCAAAGTGTCTACTTTATCTCACTTAGTAGAAAGGAGGAGTAAGATGTCGAGTAGGTGTCAAAGGGTTTACATTGCTGTCAGCAATATTTATTTGCACACATCTCTCTTTTGTAATGAACTCTATATGTTTTTTAAGAGGACTGCTTTTATCTGTTGTTTTGTAAAAGAAGCAGAACATCCTACTTTATGTATCAGAATGTATTAAAATCCATAAAAGGGGGCATGGCTATGTGCATGTTGTAATCAAATGCTGCCTGCATTTTTCAGTCTCATGCTCTTTACCTTTCTTCTTTCTCCAGGCAACAGTTGTCAAAAGCGACTTTTGAGTCTCCTCCAATTTCGCCGAAGACCCAAATTTCAGCTGTCAAATGCAAAACTCCCAGAGGGATGGGCCAGAAGTGTAATAGCTCTGTATTGAGTCACTATTTCCATAAGAGGCCAAAGACATCAGCCACTGAAGAAACACAGCAAGACAGTTCTCTAACACCGTCCGTTCAGCAGGGGAAAATTGTGTGCACCCACAATGCAAATGGAGCAGAACTACTTTCAGCAAACGCTCAACTTGCAGTGGTTGTGAAGGAAGAGCCAATAGATGGGGAGGGGGCATCCATTCCGGTTTTGATGTCCGTCAAAAAGGAGGAGACAGACCTTGAAAGTATCAGGCCTGAGGCTGAGATGACACATTCTTCATCCCCAACAGAAGACATGAAACCCATACTCAAAGGTGAAGGCTTGTCTGGAAATATTCACATGTCTGAAGCTAAATATCCAACCAATATAAAACATACAAGTAAATAAAAGTCCTAACTGTGATCTACTGAATCTGGTATTCAAACATTCTGCACCAAAGATAGGATTTAGTCAACCGGTATCGATTAATTATTGTTGATTGATACGTGTAGTTTGTAACTATTAATAATATCTCCTTCTGTACCATTTTGCAGTGGAGTGCCCAGTGTGTTCTGTAAGTGTGTCACATCAGTTTATCAACAAGCATCTGGACATGTGTATTAACAGTGCAGAGAAGAAGGAAAGCCTGCGAAGGTAAAGTACCCTCTGTACTGATCACTTAGATGATGGCTGTTGTTTCTCAAGCTATAATGCTCTATAGGGAGGTGGAATGTCATTTAATTCCACTGTCTAAATAGATTGTTTCCATTGAAAGTGCCTGTGTTCATTTCTAGATAAAGTTTCGGCAGGATGAGGATTTATTTGATCCTTGAAACTTGAAAACCTTTACACTTCCGCCACTCGCTGTGTTATAAGCTTTAGTTTGCTTAAAATAGCAAACTGATTGCAACTATACATATGCAATTATTACTAGACTTCTTGTTTTACCATCAACCTCATCACATGTACTGTATCTTGCTGAAGATAGAGTCTGTGACATAATATAAGATCCTTTGAAAAATGTGGTCTTTGTGGACTCAAGCAGCAGTTATGAGGTTCTTTTAAAGGATTGGTAGTATTTTTGTAACAGGACAAAATTGTAATGTGGAGTAGACCATGATGTCTCTGTTAAATTGCAGAGGTTTTAATATTCTTTGCCAGCCTGCTTGAGGAAGATATCTCTTGCTACCAACCCTATCCCTCACACTTAATGTATTTGATGCAAGACAAAATATATGACATAAAAACACCACATTTGACAGCCATGTCTGATTATAACAGTAATATGGATCATCAGAGGTCTGTGTCTTCACCAAGTTGAAAAATGGCAACTCCAATTTTGTCAATACCATTTTGTTATGAGCTCAGCTGTTGTGATAAGTGTGTGATACATTACCATCATTCTTTTCTGCATATCATGTCTTAAGTTTATGACAGCCCAGCAATGAAAGTCCTTCCCTTCAAATCAGATCAGGCATTCGCAAGCAATTTCTGGTGACTACTGAAATAAACTGCAGTACACCCTGTTTGTTGCAGCTCCCCTGGCATGACAAGGCGACCAATGGGAAAGTTGGTGTACAACCTGCTTTCCGTGCAGGAATTGAGGAGGAGGCTGAAGGATTGCCATCTCTCAGTGAAGGGCTCTCGTGACCAGCTGATCAAAAGACACCAGGAGTTTGTTCACATCTACAATGCCCAGTGTGATTCCCTAAACCCCAAATCAGGTGAAGGCATTTATTCCATTAATTCTTAAGGGTGATAACCATATTTAATGTTTGCAGTTATGAGTGAGTGGGATGACTAATGCAACTTAATTGTACGCTACGGATTTAAGAAATGCATTCTCAGGCATCACTGGAGCATGTTAAAAACTCAACCAAAGTGCTGTGGTGGCACAAGGAAACTTATGTTGACTTACCCACTATAATGTGCGCGTTCATCAACAGGACTATCAATAAATAATCAATAATAGTCATAATACATAGTCAACAAATTATAAATCAAAACATCAATAAATGTACAACAAATGCCAATGATGAACAAGCAAACTACCAAAATCAAACTCAACCAATGTAGATGAGATCAGACAGACATCCAGCAGGGCGTTAAATTTGTGGATGAATGTTTTTTTTCCCTGAAGGATTTAATCTACGGATTCAGTTTCAGTTACAGTTTCTGATTTATTTCATTAAACATGAACAAAAGATGTATGAACACATTTCATCTCGCAGGTTGTGTTTTTCTTCCCTGGCCTCCCCAGGAAATGCCTCAGTTTTTAACAGTGTCCTCATGGGTCAAAAACCTTTTTATGTTTTTGGCAGCACAATTAACAGGCAATATTTGGGATCTCAAGAGTAATAAAGGTTGTTCTTTCCTCTCCCAACAGCTGAGGATATTGCCAAAGAGGTGGAGGCCAATGAGAAGACCAGGAATCAACTGCAAGGGAAATCCAAACCTGTACGTGCCAGAGGCTTGCATTGTTAATGTCTTCTTAAACGTACTATTTGGAGTTTTTTTTTTTTAACCTCTAGTGGTTAACATTTCTTTAGAGAAATGTTTTGATGAGGAGGTCCTCCCTGCATTGATGGTTTGTTGTGCCATTAAAGGGGCGGTGTTGATGGTGGAGGGGTAGAAATAGGAAATACAGTCAATGTGTTTGTCAGGCTTTAAGGATAGAAAGACTTTGGATAAGAAACACTGAATGGAAAAAAATAGTGAAAATTTCACAGGCTACCTTTGTGAACCTGCAGTAGGAAAATAGTTCTGAATTACCACCTTAAGTCAATCTCACATTGGGCAATTGCTTTGTAAATATTTTTGCAACACTGTTCTTTGCATTTATTGATGCACATCATTGTGCATCTTTCTTTAAATTCCAATCTGCAGGTCATGGTTTTCTCAAAGAATCAGACTGAGCAGGAGATTGATGAGATGCATTCATATTACAGTAAGTATTTTTTATTTTCATAACACTTTCACTCCTTTTTTGACACCTTGGGGAACTGATTTACCAAGCTGACAAGTAAAACTTCTCCAACAAAAGTCAACTGATAAAATGGTTTAGCTATGTTCAGCTACTCTTACATGGTTGAATAAAATCAAAAGTGCAGTGTATTTAAAGTGCAATATCACATATCTCAGAATATCACAATGCCTTTGACATCACTTTCTGTGCACAGCCATGGTAGTGACTGCAATCCAGATTCCAAAAAGTCAGGGTGCTATGTTAAACACACACAAAACAGAATTTACCAAAAACATTTTAAGACCTCAGACCTTCGCTAAGGCTGAGCATCCCCTCCAAAGGGTCCCTTCCCTTAATGAATCTTACGATAACCAGAGGACGTAGACCTATCAGAAGGTTTATTTTTCAACTTCATGGCTGCTAGTTCAGTAGGAAAATCCTACCGTAGATATTTGAATCTTCCTTCAGAATGAATCCATCACAGAAACTGCAAGGCGATATTTTGTCAAAGTTTAGTCATTGTTTCAGGGTAATAAATTGGACAAGTAAGGACTGTCCATCTGGAAACTGACAGCAGTGCATACTTTTCTCCTTCTCCCACTCTCCTGCATACTTTCGTGTCTCCAGCAACATCGTTAGGATTTTTCATATTCGCTGTGTCACTTGGCCATTATCTTCCTCATGAGTCTAGAAGGCGTCCATTAGGAGGCAGTCTCATATACCCTCCAAAAGCAGGATTGCCTTGTCTTCAGTGAGTAGTTTGACAGCTAGAGGGTGAATGAAAATGTAGAAGTGATGAGGTGATTTTGTTTTTTCCTGTGTAAGTAATGCACATAATACCATTGTTATTATGACTGGTAGGGTGACTTGGCTATTGAAGTGTCAAAGATTTATTTATTTTATTTACTGTGAGCTCATATATAATCACTATTCAAAAGATGCACCAAAGATAAGGCTTGTGTTTCTATCCTCAGGGCAGAAATAAAGCAAAAACAGTGGTATTAAAGAACATGATCTAAATTCATGTTGTCTTGGTTGAACGAGATGGAAAGCTTGTTGGGGGGAAAAAATCTGCAGACCAAACTTTAAAAAGGTTGAAAAATGGAAGTGACTCATAGGAGGAGGTTCTAAAAATAGCTGCACTGCTGTGATAACCTCTTGATTTATCATAGGAAGAGGTGGATGACTCATACCGCCAGCAAGCGAATATTGGATAAGCAGGCAGGAAGGTGAAAGCGGCACATATGCATGCACATAAACCAAAGTCAACAGGTGCTGACAACCTTTTCTTAATGTGACAATTATTTTAGTGCCAATATGTTTAGTAGCTGATTATTCAGAAAACATCTTCATCAACTAGAATAAGTAGAATATAGGCAAGGAAAATGCTGAAAATCCCGCTTGAGAAGTTTGATCAATATACATGTTTCCAAGCCATAATCATTGAAAGAAAAATATGTGGTGCCTGCAGTAACATCCGCAGTGCCCAGTGTTCTAATTTATCCACTCTCCGGTTCAACTCAGGTATCTAAACCACATTTTTAGGGATTAAAACAAAGGTGAATTTTAAAAACTGTAGCCTGTCTGTCTATCATCTGCATTGCAGGGCTCCTTCTAAGACCAGCTGTATGCCCCACAGTAGTGTACACATGAGGTTTTTAATACCATCACCATATTTGTGGTAAATTATGAAGTGAATGGGATGGGGGGGGGGAAATCATCCGATAAAATGTAATCCTGTATTCTCAGAGAAATTAGAATTTTTTACTTCTGTATTCCAATTTTCTGCTATTTTATACTTTCTCTTCCACTACATTTTGGAGGCAAATACTTTACTTTTTATTATTGGACTTTTACTCCCTTCCATTTATTCAATAACTTAAGTAACCACTTGCGTTGCAGATTTTAGATTATTTAGTTTTGATAGGCTATTACTTGTAACGTTCTTACATGGAACTGTCGCTCTTCCGATCGGTTTAAGAAAAGGTTTATACTACCCCTCTGCAACGGAATGAAATTTCATTCGGTTTGGGTGTTTTTATTCCAAATGAGGTGTTTATATGGGGCATTTTCATTCTGATTGAGCTTTTAAACCAGTTGTAATCGGAATAAAGGGGTCCATGTAAACCCATCTTATGTCTCTCTTTACCTTTTCCACTAACTATGTTGTTTGCCTGCAGGGAAGCAGCACAGCAGTGACTTTTCCCGCCTGATTGCCCAGGTTCAGAGTCGCCTAGAGACCACCAGACAGACTCATATCAAACAGGAAGTTACTGCGGAAGAAGAAAATGCACCAAAAACACACTCTGCAGGTACTGCCATACTCATTATCATTGATTAAAAAAACAGCCATAAAAGATCAAGCATCAAGATAAGTCACCTGATCTCAATTTGCTTTGTGAAAAATATATTTTAAACAGTATGTTGAATATGTCATGTCATTATGTGTTTGAAATAACAAACACAGGGGCACAAATAGTGTAGTGGTTAGAGTTCGCGCCCCATATACCGAGGCTACACTCTGCGCGGGTTTGATTCTGTCTGTAGCCATTTGCTGCGTGTCTAAGTTCACAAAACAGAAGTTAAAGCTTTTCTGCTTCTTGCCAGATGTGTCCCTCATGTCTCCAATCCCAAACAGGCTGCATCCTCCAGGTCCAGCACGCTGCAATTTATAGGAGAGAGAGTAATCAATTCAAAACAAAACATAATTAGTACTCTCTCCCTGGGCCCATTCCCAGAACTGCCCCACTATCTCTCTCTCTGTCAGACCCTGATTAATGACTATTGCATTTGAATATTTCACAAACTCTAAAGGGTATACATGTTTTTTCTCCTTCCCACCAAGATCCAGAATCAAAAACCTTCATCGTGGTGAGTGTGGAAGATGGAGACACTGACGAGGAGCCATCTACGAGTTTTGACTTGTCACCCAGCCCCACTTCTAGTGACGTGTCCATCAGCAGGTAAGCCCTTAATAAAGGATATATCCTGATTCATTTACAATAGGTGACTCACTCAAAGCTTATTGACATAGGTTTGCCATTTTCATGCTATTGAAAGGTGGGATCTGTGTGCACTTTGAAGGAGAACAATACAAATTATTAGCCGATCCTTTTTTAGATGAAAGTAAGTGCTATTTAACTGTAGGTGATCACATGGCTTCATTCGAAACAACATTAAAAGTCTGACATTACATTCTTTAAGCACACATTGAAGCTCTCAACACATAGTGTGTATTATGCAAAAAAAAAATTCTCAATTCACATAACCTTTATTCACTTGGTTGAAATTTACTTTAAAAAAATGTTGAATTTTGTTTTGGGGTAAACATCAAACATGACACTGTCCATAGTTTCATAGTTTCAGTTCAACAAATAGACAATGTGAGCTTACTTGACATTTGTCTAATGGCGAAAGAGCCTTGATATAAAAGGAACACAGATGAATCATGTACAGTATAGTACAGAGGATTTGTGTTTGGACCTTGACGATTCCCCACTTGAGCCACCCTCAGACATCCTCTTTCATCATTTGTGGCACTTTTCCACTGCATAGTACCAGCTCTGCTCGACTCAGCTTGGTTTTCTGCCGTTTGTTTTCCATTACCGATGGTACCTCCTCGATTGGGGCTGCGCAAAACTGCCGTGGCGTAGTCTTTAACGTGACACACACCTCGTGATCCTCTCTTCAGCTGTTCAAGACGGGATCGTCTGCACCTCCCCAATATTGCGGCTGCAATAAATAAAAGTTACGGTCGCTGAAGTAGCTTCGCTGATTGAGTGTGGCGGCCATTGATTTGTGCTGTGCATGTACTCCGTGTCAGCCGGGCATTGACCAATCAATGGTCTGTAACGTTTCACTTGACCTTTTAGTGCCTGTTCGGCTCGCTTGGAACCGCAGCAGAGCAGGTACTAAAAAAGTAGTACCAGATACCAGCTACTTTTTACCCAGTGGAAATGCAAAAAAGGCAGGGAAATAAACCCTCCCTGTGATCAAAGAAAAAGGCAGTTATTATATTTGGGTTTGGTGGTTTTTTGCATATTTGTCTCATATTTCTATTTAAATTGCAAAAGGCACATATTGCTGTTTAAACAATGGGGTGTTGTGTTGAATTGACATTGAAACATGAATTGACCTCTGGTTGTTTTCAATAACAATTTTGTGGCCGTACATACTTTTCACCTCTCCTCTTTTTTATGGTCTTTTTTTTTATGGTTTTATGGTTGGAGACACTGCGTTTATGGTCAAATTTTGTTTGTTTTGGAACACATTTTACAGTATATGTGTTTTTGTTTTAAACAACATCATGTGTATGTGAGTGCAGTTTTTCCCACAGGATTTCGAGAAACTGTGGGGGGTGAACCCCAGACCTTTTAGGGGGGTTCGGGGGCAAGGTCCCCCGGAAGAACATTTTGTACCTTTTAAAGTTAAATGCATCAATCTGGTGCACTTTGAGATCTAATCATCTATTGATAGGAATAGTGACATGAGAAAAAGTCACACTCATAATGCATGGTAAACGAGATGGAGTTTAACGCAGTTCACAATGGTTAATAATAATAATTGACTAGAGTAGGGTATACATTTTAGCCATCAAAAAATTAAGCCAAGGCGGTTACCTGTGTAGGTAGACAAACTTTCTTCTCGGAAGGCTGAAAATAATGTAACTTAAGTGAAGAAATAGTGTAGAAAAGCCCCCAAAGTTAATCTTGTTGTTATATATATGTATAGCGCTTTTCTATTTTATTAGCTGTTTAATAACCCATTCAGTGCTGCATTCCTGTTGGTTGCACTGTCCCATGTGTTGACTGAGACTGTTAACACAAAGTGCAGTTGTGGCCTCCTTCAGATGTGCTCAGCAGCTCGTCACGTATTTGAGTTTAATTGTTAAGTTAAACACGGTTGTTGCAAGTGGTCTGTGCGTGAATGCCAATGTAAGTATTTTCATTTTGCTGTTTGGTATGTCTTTTAATAGTTTTGGTTGTTTAAAGGTAAAGGATAATTGTTGCTGTCGCTGTTAATTGGGCTTCGAAACTCTGTGAACGGACATATCAGAAGTGTGTTTTCAGAATAAAAGCATTCTGTATGGCTAACCGGAAGTAACGTGATGATGTTGGATGTAAGACACCCGCCTGCCCAAAATAACGGCAACTAGCACGGCTGGAGACTGGATGCCAATCACTGCCAATAACGGCTGTGCAATAGAGGTCAATTTTCTAGTATTAAATGGTATACAGTATATAGTAAGCGGTATAAAGGGGGACTTTGTCATCCAATATTCAGTCATTTTTTATTTCTTTCTGACACTATGACAAGCAAACAGAAGAAGGTGAAAGTGGAAAGGAAGACGTTGACGCTGGGTGAGAAGATCAAGGTTATCCGTAGGTACGAGATGGGTGGCATTGGAGCTCGAGCTTTGGCTCAGGAGTTTGGCGTTGGAAAGACTCAAATTCAGAGCATACTCAAGAGAAAGAGAGAGTACTTGGACGACTACGAGAACAATGCTCCAACCAGCAAGAGGAGAAACAGCCGACAGACAGGAAATATGGAAATCAACAAACTCTGCTGGGAGTTCTTCTGCGAAACAACATCCCGCCTTGTGCCCTGCACCAGACTTATGTTGCAGGAACAGGCCTTGAAGTTCGCCAAAGACCTTGGTATAACAGACTTCAGAGCTTCCAACGGCTGGCTGGACAGTTTCAAGAAACGTCACAACATTGGTGCATACACTATGGTGGGAGAGGGTACCGGCGTCAAGGACTGGAAGAAAAAAATACCCGAAATCACGGCCAGGTACTCTCCAGAGGATATTTTCAGCATAAAAGAGTTTGGACTCTTTTTCCGGACAACAACAACAAAGACATTGTTTGTGAAAGGACAACAATGTAGTGGGGGAAACCAGGCAAAAGATCGTCTGACCATTATGTTGTGCGCAAACATGGCTGGAGACAAGGAGAAGCCACTGGTTATTGGCAAGTCGGCCCGTCCACAATGTTTTAAGAACATTGAAGTCTCGTCATTGCCGGTTACCTACATGAACAACAAGATGGCTTGGGTGACATCTGAACTCTTTGTTGACTGGCTGAGGATGTTTAACAAAAAGATGGGACAGCAGGGTCGCAAGATTCTCCTTTTTGTCAACAATGCTCCAAGCCACCCCAACATCCAGCTGGGGAATATAAATATCAAGTTCTTCCCTCCAAATATGACGGCAAGACTACAGCCCATGGATCTGGGCATTATTCAATCAGTAAAGCTCGAATACCGCAAGCGACAGTTGCGCAAAATCCTTCAACAATTGCAGATGGACAAGGAGGCTACAGGCGTCCAGATAGCAAAGAGGCTCACTATTCTGGAGGCCATCCAGTGGGTCCATGCAGCCTGGCAGGAGATGATGGACTCGACCATCCAGAGGTGCTTTGCAAAGGCTGGCTTCTTAGCCCAAAGTCCTGGTAAGTTGGGCAATTCAATTTCCCTTCCATTTTAAAAACACTGAGTAACATGGTGCAAGACCGTATTCTGTTATGTTCTGATTGTTGTGTGGCATTTCATACAATTCTGCCTCATTTTTGCTTTCCATAACTTTTTAATGATTGAGTAAACGGGTTCTAGCTGTTGTGTAGCAATTCATAACAGCCTGCATCGCTTTTGCTTTCCATTTTCAAACATTCAGTAAAAATTTGCAGGTCGCATTTCCCAACGTTATTAGTAGAATTGCGTACGCATTTTAATGAACAGTAACAACACAAAAAAATATTATGGATGGCTTTTTTATTTTCTGTAGAAACTGATAGTGAGCCAGGGGAAGCAACAGCAACCAAGGAGGGGGTGGAGGCTCAGACGGATTCTATAGATCCACTGCCCGACATGGACAACTTGGCTCAGGAACTGTTTGGTTGCAGCTTCCAGGACCTTGCATCCATTGACGAGAACGTTGCCACATGCAACTTGGAGGGGAGAGACTGGAGCCGGGATGCCACTGCACTGCTGGATGAACTGAGAGAGAAAGATGGTGTGGGGGAGGAATCGGATGATGAGGATGATGACGGCAACAACAAGGACTCCAGCATAAAGAACCTGAACATGCTGCTGGACTTGGTGAAGGAGGCAAAGTTGTTCTGTGCAAAAGAGGGACTGGGTGATGCACTAAATGCCTTCCATGTTGCAGAGGAAATCCTGGACTCCGTTTGGAGTCAGCGACAGACTGCTGCAAGAAAGAGTAAGATTAAGGACTTTTTCAAGACCTGATAGTTGAATGAAGTTGTCAGGTTTTGATTATTACGAGCGTGCCATTTCATATGATTGTGTAAACAAGAAACAGGTGGCACATACACATAAATTTACATAAATGTTCAGCTGTGATTGTGTTTGAAGAGGTCCCTATGTCACCTATGTACATGTTGAAGGGAGTATAACATTACAGAACTTCAACTTGGAAACGGTTAGGTCTCAGTCTTGTCGTGAGTTGGTCTACTTTCTCTGTAAGAAGACCACCTGTACAAGATAACTACATTTAAATTTCGCTTGAGTGGTCCTATTAGCAAGGTCTGACTGTATTTTCTGGTCCCAAAGAAGGGAGTAAACAGCTTATATCAAATCCTGGACCTGCACACTTTAAACATGTATCTCAGGAGAAATGGCCTTGATTATGGCCTTAGTGCTGTTAGTGGTGAGACTGGGCCGGTTGTACATGAGAGATTTCAAGCGTCGGTTGGCTTTTGTCAGAGTGGACACTGTGCACCATGGGTGCAGGGTTGTGTTGACGGTGATTTCTCTTTCCTGACCTTAGGTCTATGCTCTAGGCACGATTTCAACCAGGAAAGTGGTGACGCCAGCGTGTCAGCCTGAGGTGGTTTGGTCAAGGGGAGAGTAGTGAATGGGGTCTGGAGCATGTGCATATTTTCCCTACATCTGCAGAAATATATTACTGATATTGCTGCTAAACGTGCAGCAAAAAAATAAAATAAAAATGACCTATAGAGGCATGAAAATTCCAAAAGGGAAAACCCTGTGTTTGAAAAAGATAGATTAGACCAACAGCATATGTTGTGGCAACTTTTAACCAGAGTATCGTATTTATACAAAAATGTCTAGGACCTCTCAATTCCTAAATTCCTCAAATGCCTATCATGATGCCAATAAACTTGACATTATTCAACAAAAATAAATAAAGATGGAAATGTCATCAAAGCACACAGTTCGACTGGAAATCAAGATAATATTATGTGTATTTTATATTTGCAACCTGCTCTTATTAGACTAACTTGGATTTTGCAATGAATGAATGCCAGTTCTCTCATAAACACAAGAAAGAAAGAAAAAAAGAAAGTCAAAAAATGTGGCAGACTGCTACCGTCTCCAGAATGGGACCTGGTCTGACATCACAATGGATGACATTGATCATTATCATACACACATCACACACTTCTCACACACACATACTCACAATTATGGGAAAGTCTAAAATGTCTTTGAAAGGCTATCAAAATACTTTGATTCTGTAACTTGAGGATTTACTGTTAAACAGAGTCAAACAGAAGATGTTTTTAAAGGTTCTGGTTTGAAAAAACAAAACAAAACTGAAATGCTCCAATTACATTGGCCAATAATTGTTTTTATTTGTAAAATAATTAATTTTGTGATCTTTTTCAATAACTCAGGTCTGGTACCAAATATACAAAACAAATATCCTAATTGTAAATATTTTTTTTAAACATGACTCCCATTAAATGATCTAATAAACTCTTCAATTGCAGAAAATTCAAACTTTGTGCATATTATTTCACGTCAGGGGAAAAGCCCATCTTTAATTTACGACAGGAATTTTCTATTGTTTAATTTACTTTTTAATAAAAAATCAGGCACTTTCTGTCTCAAAAAGATGCAGAAAAATGAATCCATGCATTTGTTACTTCCAGGCTGGACTATTGTAATTCCCTATTATCAGGCTGTCCCAACAAATCGCTAAAGACTGTCCAGCTGATCCAGAATGCTGCTGCACGTGTTCTGACCAGAACTAGTATCAGAGATCATATCTCACCTGTATTAACCTCTCTGGATTGGCTCCCTGTAAAATCCAGAATAGATTTTTAGCTCCTTCTCCTCACGTACAAAGCCCTCAATGGTCAGGCACCAACATACCTTCAGGAGCTTGTAGTCCCCTACTACCCATCTGGAACATTTCACTCCAAGGATGCAGGGTTACTTGTGATCCCCAGAGTCTCCAAAAGTAGAACGGGAGCCAGAGCCTTCAGTTATCAGGCTCTTCTCCTGTGGAACCATCTTCCAGTCTCGGTCCGGGAGGCAGACACACACTCCACTTTTAAGAGTAGGCTTAAAACTTTCCTTTTTGATAAATCTTATAATTGAGGCTGGCTTAGGCTCGTCTCTAGGCCTAGACTGCTGGGGGACTTCCCGTGATGCACTGAGCTCCTCTCTTTTCTTCTCCCCCTTCTTTACACACTCATGTCTCATTAATTTATGCTACTGATTTAACTTCTTCCCTGGAGTCTTTGTGTTTTCTCATCCCGCAGCTCACCGTGGACCGATCTACTGCTGGGGTCATGGTTGACTCCCACTGACATCATCATCATCATCATCATTACCATTATTATTATCACTCTTACTATCATCATCATTAATATTATCATTATTATCAGTGATGTTATTGTAGCAGTTATTATAAATACTATAGACTACAATCTCTCTATTATAATAGCTGTTATTGTTATTGTGGTTGAACATGTCTGTGTCCCTGTCCCTCCATCTCTCTCTCTCTCCACCTATCCTCCTTGGCTCTCTCTTCCCATCTCTCTCTCTCTCTCCATCTCCAAATATTTCTCTCTCTCTATCTCTCTCTCTCTCTCTCTCTCTCTCTCTCTCTCTCTCTCTCTCTCTCTCTCTCTCACCCCAACTGGTCAAAGCAGAGGGCCGCCCACCTTGAGTCTTGGCTCTGCTCGAGGTTTCTGCCTGTTAAAAGGCAGTTTTTCCTCGCCACTGTCGCCAAGTGCTTGCTCATGGGGCATTGTTGGGTCTCTTTAGAATAAAGAGTATGGTCTAGATCTGCTCTTTTTGTAAAGTGCCTTGATATAACTTTTGTTGTGATTTGGCGCTATACAGATAAATTGAATTGAATTGAAATTAATTGTAGACCACCCCTGATCATTTTAACATTCAGTGTGTAACCACCATATGAATGCCACAGGTTCATCTGTGTTTTCTGGTAGTTATCAAGCACAATTTCAAGAGCAATTTACATAAAAATAGCAAGTCTGAAAGTCAGTATGAGCCAAACAGACCAGACCAAGTTGGTACTTTACTGATGCTATATAGTTGGTTGTTTAAAATGAATTCTCCAACCCTCCTCTATGTTAATGCAATATTGAGAACTAGCTTTGTGCTTCATGTAAAACTTAAGATATGTCTCTTTAAATCATCGGGAATGTCTTGCTTGAATTAATCTGAGTGCTGAACATTAAATGGTGTATTTTTCTTACGTTGCATTATTTGTATTTTTTTCACTAATTATTTCCCAGGTCTGACATTTTCACTGTTTTTCATTTCACTTAAGCCCAAATACCATTCAGAGATATGGATGATGATATTGTCCAGTTTCCAACGAGTGTATTGCCAACATATTTTGCTACTTGTATATTGATTAGTGTGGTAATCTGCCTTTAACTCTCCATTTTGGTGGTGTTGTTTATCCAGTGCAATTTAAGAATTTCAGACCTTATTGCAATTAAGTTCTCATTCTTTCAAGAGGAACTTTGTCTTTGTTTTATAATTTAATCGGTAATTATTTTGTGCCATTGTATAAAGAAATCATATCTTTTTATATCTGTAAAAGTATCACTGTACTGTTCCTTCCATCATACACTCGGATATACACAAATAATATATACACTGATTTTTAATGTTTTACTAAATTATTGCAATGGAGCACAAATAATCACCACAATCTTACAGATCACCTGCCCCTACGACTATGGTCCTGCCACAAACACTTTATTTTGATGCATGATGGACCTCATGCTCCTCAAAATGCTTATTGTGTTGTACTTGCTGTATTGCCCATTGTTGTGTCGCTTGTATTGTATTGTGTGTCTAAGGCAGCCTCATGCAACTACAATCTTTTTATATTGTGAAAAGTCAGATATTCAGATTTTACACCTTTTTGATAACCTTGTGGGCCATGATATCTTTTTTTGCGTTTAATCACATTGATGGCATTGCTTTTTCTCTCACTGTTGGTTTTATAGGATGTGTGTGTACATTAAAAACATGAGCCTAAATCAATAGGTATCAGTCATAGATTGCAGAGCATCACAGTCTGTTCAAAAACTGCTTTTAGGACAGTTACTCGGGTAGAAACCATTGCACCACAGCAAATATCTATAAAGAAAATGTCCCTTACTTTCTCTCCTCTCCCTCTTTCTCCATTACAGTTCTATTTCAGACATATTTGGGCCAGAGCCTCACAGAAACTTTGAGTAAGTGATTTTGTTGTCATTGCTACTGTCAAGAAAATGAATGTCATTTTAGTGTTGAACCAATATCTTCCATTGTAAGTAAATGCATATTTGCCTAGATTTGATGTCAACCTGTTGCTGTCAGGATTGCTGTTCTTTGTGCAATCCCATAAACATTTTATTTTTTGTTTTTTTACCTTCACATATCTATATAAAAGGTGTTGCTTCTTCCCAGAGCGACAACTACACTTTGGTGATGCTGTTGCAAATAAGTTCTGAATTTTTAATGTGTCAATATCATTTCAATTTAACTAAAATATGGGGAAATTTATGGGAAAATTACTTCCTGGTGTCCACTGCAACCAAGTAATGCAGTATTTTCCTTGAGCATGCTTGGGGAAATTTACTTGTTACGAGAGGCAGCAAGTGATTGTTTAGAAAAGTTAGCATCCCCAGAAAGATGATTTCATCCAGTTAAACTGTTTGTCAGAAACAGTTATGTTAGCTATAAAGGTAATGGTCCAGAATACAATGGCCTCACAAATCTCATCGTTCTTTAAGTTGCAGAAGTTTCTATCTTCCTTTTTTTGCAGCCCTCTGCTGCAAAACTAACCCTTGTCATTGCATTTTACCACACACACACACATATTGAATGCCTCGTCAGCTCAAAGTGTGAAATTTTATTTTCATCAAGGACAGATTTATTTTCAACATCCAGGTAGCTAGTGTTAATGTGGTCAGGTATTTTTTTAATTTAGTCTTAATCCTTTGTCAAATGTCATTTTTATCATATTTAGTTAACATTATCCTTTGTTTTGAGGTATTTACTAAAAGTCTGGCAATTTAAAAAAACCATCAGTACTTTAGTGTAGTTTTGGTCAATGACAAGTGTTGACATTTTAGTCTTAACTAAGACATCAGTTATTATCAACAATTCAGTCAATCTTGACTAACCAAAACCATTATTTTCTGTCATTTTCCTCTAACTTTTGTCACATAAAATTCATCTTATCTGATGAAAACTAGTGATTAAGAATGCGGATTTGTACATGATTTGTATCTGGTCTGTTGATGTCAATTTTAGGAACAAATGAACCACGCCCAGCACTAAGCCAGCTGGCCAGGCTTCTTCCAGTCAAGTTTGAGAATAGGTTGAGCTCATTTCGGCCCAAAGACCTCTAATCACTTGCTTTACCAGATAGGGCTTTATCAAGACCGCTATGTGCCTTTACTAGACTTAGGTCTGGCTTCGCCGTGCCCAGACATAGGTTCATCATCTTATGGGTTCTATTGCATGCGCTCACGCTTCACCTCCCAACGGAGCAGTCAAGAGTCGGGTGGTGTGCCTGACCACGAGGGCCCTGGATCCCACCTCATCCAGTGCAGCACAGCAAATGATATTGCTGCATACGTCAGCCTATGAACAGAATTATGGATAATGTTTTATTTCCCCTTTTTTGTGGATGAAAATAAAGAGAGATTTCTGTAAAGTTTTTATTTTTTTAAACTTTATTTTAGTCTGAACTTCTTTCCTCAACAATGTTGCCTGTTGATTTAGTCACAGTTATTGTTTAATGACATCAGTGTTGCCATCGTTTCGTCTTTGTCGTTGACCATCATTTTTCATCAGTTAACAAAATTAATAAAACAGGCCTTTGTCAGACCAGACGTCAAATTACTTCTTACCTGATTGTCCAGGAGGAAACTGCCTGCTTACCAGTAATCTGCTATACATAGACATCTCCCCCTCCTTCTATTGGCCACATGTGGACTTCTGCCCTAAATCCAGCGCTGGAATTTTGTTTTGCCAGTCCATGCAGTCAGGATAAAGAGGCATTGGTCCTTGTCACTGGCTAGAGGGTGATATACAGTACATCTGTAGTATGAAGAGAGCCCTTCATGTGAGATGTAAGTGGTTCCACATGGGGTTTTAGAGCTCCCCTTTGGCTTCTAAGCCATGTTATCTGAGCATTTCTCATTGTGAAGATCTGTCCACCAGTTTGTGTCAGAGGTGATTCAGTAATGGGCCTGTAATCTAACACTGCATGCTGAGCGATGGAGCCCACCAGGGCTCACATGTAGCAAGATATATTGAATCTGTAATCCATGAGGGGAACACTACTTATTATATAGAAGCATTGAGTGCTCAGTCCAGATGTGTTCATCTGACAGAAAGTTATCTTTTATAAGATGTTTTCTTGATTTGAAGGAAAACAACAGAATCCTAAGGAGAAGTTTCTCTTCAGTGTAGTCAAGCAGTTACGTTTTCACTTGGGTTGGTTGGTTGTCAGTCAGCAGGATTACACATAAACTACTGGAGGATTTTGAAATGTGGTTGAAGGATGGGGCATGGGCCAGTAAAGAATCCTTAAAATTTGTCAGGGAAGCTAAACAGATGTGTAGGTTTGTGCTCTCTAGAGTGCCATGCTAGTTTATGAACCGGATAAATGTGTTTGTTTAATAATAGCACTATGCAAACACAAAATTGGAAACATTTTACCTGCAACTTTGCTTGCTGGACAGAAAATAGTGCAGGTTTTTTAAACTTTACATTTGTTAAATGTTGTTTTTTTTCCCTTTCAATTTGACACAAAGTTCCCTCTAAGTGATTTTTACTGATGTGAGCAACCAGTTAGTCCAACGTAATGTATATGCTGGAGTGCTGTCAAGCAGGCAATTGATCAAGATGGCATCAAAGTGATTTGTTAAATTACTTCAACAGCGTAAAATTCAACTATGAATGTGCCCAGGTTATGCACCTCCAACCGTTTCCTGTTAGCTGATTGCACTCTGCAGACCATAGAATTGTCTCTGTTTTAGTTGGTCGGGCTAAAGGTGCTTTTAGTGTCTGACAGGATGAACTGCTGGTTCTATAGAGGCAATGGCTTATATTAAGACAATGGTCAAATAGGCATTCATTTAAGCTTAACTCATTTACCACATATACTATTGATCGTCTTGAAGACTTGGTATGATTTGTGCACAGCAGTGTGACAAAAAGGCAAGATGTCTCACTACAAAAAACACACCGGATAAGTAAGATAAGTGAAACTGACTTTTTATTACTTGATGTGTTGCTGCATTGTTTTAAAAATTATTAAGCACTGTTTGCTTTACTTTTTCACTTCTACAAAATGTTACCACTGATACAACTTTAATTTTTGTTTTGAAAATGTTCCATGTTTCTGTTATTCTACATTCACAAAAGACTAAAAGGCCATCTCTTCCATAGAGACACAGAGAGGACCTCAGGCCAAAAGCGAAAGTCCAGCTTGAGAGAAGACGGTGCAGCTTTATCGCCCGTGCCTGGGAAACGACGGCGTAAAACGTAAGAAGAGCCGGAGGAGAGCGTAATCTATCACTAACCAAATCAATACTAATCAACTTCTGACTGAATTTCAAGCAATATCAAGAAGGGATTTTTCTGCACATTCCGGTCCAGTATTTCAAGTGATTTTCTGAAGCTGCTTTGTTCACTTACTGTTTCATGGTTTTAAAAAATGTTTGTTTTAAGGTTACTTCAGGAGTTGAGCAATGAAATCAATGCTTGATACTTTTAATGCCCTATATTTCATGCTGGCGAGGGGTTAAGTTTCTCTTTTTAGAGATTACAAATAATTTTGCTTGGCTGTAGTTTGTCGTTTGTTTGACTTAAACAGATGTAATTACAACCAGAGTCCATGTGTTCAGTTCTCTATTGCTGCTTCTGATTTTAATGTTTTGTTCTGTTGTTCTTTTCTTTCGAATATTTTCTCAATCTTATTTTTTTCTTTATTGCATATTTAAGTTCCGGTGTAATAAGCAGTTTAAACCCAAAGTTGGTTTCATATTTGAAATGTTTTTGGGTTACATAAATAAAGTTTTCTTCCTACAGTACATCAGCTTTCCATGTTATTACAAATAGACTTGTGTACACAGCCAAAATATTGTACTTTCTCAGTGGTCTAAATATTGAAGTAGCAGCTGTATTAATGATCCCCAAAACACATGAAAATGCACTTTTTTTTGCTAGATCGCTGATTATCTGTTTCCTAACCTATCACATCCATCTTAAAATGTGCCTTGGTATTTAGGTTATTTCTTTGCTAACTCACAATATGAACTCAGTCGCATGGGATTCACTTATTTGTAAATTCAGAGCCTGAAACAAACCTTAAGCTTTTAAATGGATTGTTTTCTTTGTGGAAAGCCAAGGAAAAAGAAAGAGTGTAGTTGGTGTTCCGTATCTGCATGGAAGAGCGAGCAGGGAACACATTTGTGAGGTGACATTGATTGAAAACAGAGCTCGCCTGGAGTCAGAAACATGATGCTTCTGACTAGCTGTCTCTTCCCTGAGACGAAGCCGGGACTCATCGCTTGATTCATCACTGTGGCATGCTCAGTATACCACACACCTATCTGGTCTATTGCATCTTTACCTTCAATACAATGATCATGATTTTCTCCGGCTTAATTAGCAGGGATGTTACTGTTGTTTGAAACCATAGGAGAGGATCGAGAGGCTCTGGATCCCTGACTCAATTTGGGAAGCAGTGAAGCAGGCAGTGATACCACTGAAGCCATACACACAGTCTTTAGTCTCTCTAGACCCACAGAGACTGAACCCCCTCAGTAGACAGATGTTGAAAGGGGTATTTGTTTCCCTACACAAAGTGAATCAGAGTTTGCATGTCATAAGATTGTGCTAATAACAAAACAACAAAACACTCCCCAAATGTAGTCACAGTGTTTATATAGGTATTGTCCAAATGCCCCGAACAGCCATGACAGCTCTTTTTAAAATTGTTCCAACCTGCTAAGAAAGGATAACCAATCCAAATATGGTGAAGGGTCAGTTCGATTCTTGCAACAAGGTAGAGTAGAAGATCTTCGGTGTGAGCTTGTCTGATGTCATCATGGTGACATCATCATAGGCTGTGCTATGCCCCAGGTGGAATGAGACGATCTTTAAGAATAAAATGAAAAATCCATGCGACCAAATGATTGGAATCTGTATTTTATATTTAGATTAATTGTGTTGCACAAAACAATACAACCAACAAAATAGATGAAGGAAAACCAATGAGATTCATGAAATATCTTTGGCTGGGCTGCAGGAGAGAGTCCATCAGATATAGTATAGTTGACTGTGACTGAATGAGAATGAAGTGCCGTGATTTGTCCAGCTCGATATTAACACATAATAGGAATTACCTTTAATGCAATAGAAACATTACCATCACAACCACTATAATATTATCTTAACAAACAATATATTTTACTTTACCTGTTTAACAAAAAACAACATTTATTATTTATGAACTGTAGCAACCAATCAAAAGCTGCTGATTTAATATTATCAAGTCAATCTGCTAGTCTGTTACTACCCTGGTCGGCTACAGCAATCTCAAAGGATCAAAACATCCAAACTCAAGGTTTAGAAATAAAGACACCACTACTTAGAGGCATTGCTTCCTAGGAGAAGGCAGCAGGTATGCCGTATATGTCTTAATGTTATCTTTATTATTATTATGACACAATATGATTAAGAGCAGGGACAGCTGGATGTATCAATTTACTCCAAAAAGAATGTGTTTCTTTTCATTACATGGATTGTTTGCCCCTTTCATATGCAATCTGGCATTTTGAAGTTCAATTTCATATGTGAAGGTTGTTGGTGTTGGTGGATGTTAATGTTAGCACTGTGTCGCAGCTCTACATCTACCAAGAGCCAAGGGAATCCACACAGTTAAATCATCCCAAATAAAAGTCGGAGAAAAATGAGACACGAAAGAGTAGGGTGGATTAACAAATTACTACAATCATTATAATTACAATTAAATATGTTCTCTTTCAAATCAAACACCTCAATATATTAGTGAAGAGTATTGTTCTAGCACCTCCACTTATAAGTTCAGTTTAAAACTCAAAAATAGCATAACCATGTCATTTGATCTGCTACTTCAGTATACTAAAGCAATTTAATCTCCAGGAATTCACATTATAGACACTACTACTGACCTCTGTGACAGTTGTCAACATTTTTGTAAAGTGACCATATGCAGCTCAAAAACAACGTGTGGCATAGCTTTGATTGGCAACCAAGATGTGTGTAACAAGGCAAAAGGACGCTTACTGCACTGGTGATTTAATGTTGGATAAGAATAAGTGAAGATGTTTCACCTTTGGTTTGACAGTGAAAGTAGATGCTATCTTACAATACTACACACCATACATTTTTAAGTGACACATTCTTTTTTTGTTCTTTTGCCTCAGACTTTGAAATGCAACTTGCAAAAATAGCATTAGTCATAGGTGGAGACAACAAATCATCTTTTATATGAACTGTTATTTGTAGACATTGTTATTGCTACTATTAGTCAAGTTTATAGCCTTCAGTTGTAGTCTCAGTGGACTTCGTGATGCCCACCGTATGAAATTCTAAATGAAAGCGACCCTACCCAAATATGGCTCCTCTGAGGTGAAGAGGAAAAAAATCCCATGAAAACATCACAAGGTATAGTAGAGCCTCTCTGATTTATAGTACAGCACTGCAGCAGGCAAAGACAGATTTAAAGACTTAAGGAATTCATAGCTATGTGGAACATAGAGTAAAACTCTAAAGTACTACAATGTTGAGCTGGGAGTTTCATACTTGGCCATGAAAAATAGTAGCACTTACCTTATGTTTCTGAAGCTTAGCTGTCTTCAGTCGATGGAATCCTTCACATGTCTAAACTGTAAACTAAACCATCTCCATGACAACTCACTCGAGCTGCTGCAAGACACCTCGTGACATTTCCCATGCATGTTCTCAATTGGAATTTGTAATGACAAAGTATTTGACGATCACTGCAAGACACCATAAAGTGATGTTCAGTAGTATAATAAAATAGACCCAAATGACTGTTGAGGCTGTACAAAGATGTAATCCCATTTGTTTTAATAGTTCAGAGAAGACCACAGACTGGTGGCAGTGTAGAATTATACCTTAACAGCACCTTTGAATTAGTGTAATTTTGTTAGTCCGAGCTGAGCCTTCTATGTGGAACAAATACATTAGAAATTTGCAGTTTTAGTGCTACAACTTGCTCTGAAAAGGCCATTGCAACAAGTCACTAGGGACAGGGGGTTGTCCTATCAACATTGACCATTACTGAGATATATATAAAGGGTAAGTGCTAACATTACAAAAATCTTGTTGATTTAGGATTATTTCTTTCTTAAAATTATAAAACGAAACCAAGTCTCAGATGAGGGTGGAGTTCATTTCCAGAGAATATTTAAAAAAACTGTTACATTTTTTGTCTTGAAATATTGCACACATACCCCCCATACACTAAAGATGTGCTTTTTCACATTTTGAAAGTTTTTACAAATGTAACTTTTTTTATGAGTTGCAAAAACAGCCTCAACTTGGTCTGATCAGTAAACCTTTATTGCTCTTGTGATATTTGGGGAATTTGAAAAATACGTTTTTCAACATCTTAAAAAATATCTTTGTATCATCAGGAAAATGACCTATGGGGGGAAAATAGTCTGCTAAGGACTGTATGTTGTACTACTTTGCAGGGGCTGGGGGATCTAATCTGATGAAGATGGGGGGGGCTACAGTTCTCTTTGCCTTCAAACTTATTATTAAACATTGGTTACACAATGTTTACGTTGTTCAATTTAAAATTGTGTTTCATTTGTGTGTTCAAGTAAAGCAGTAGTTCCCAGCTATGTTTGTTTTTTTGTTCTTTGCGATCAACAATGAGGTGATCAAGATCTACGAGTAATTAATATTATTTACAACCCAGATGGATGAAACATCAGCAGCACCAGCAAGTCCATACACCCATAAAACAGCCCCAAAGACAATGTTTGAGACAAAGATAAATTAGAGTTCATAGAGCTCAGCAAAGCTCTATATTAACTACAGTAAATCTCTGCTGACAGCAGCTGATTCTGCCATAATAAACAAGAGCAGACTTGTTATTTGAGAGAACACATCGAACTGTTTACATTCCTGTTTCTGCCTGTATTTTCCTTGACATCGTATAATTTTAGAAGGGCCCACAGCACCTTTTGTACGCTAATTGTGGCCATTATTGAGCTATTGGACTGCTCTCAGTACCTTGGAGGAGTTCTCAAATAGGTTAAAGATTGGTTTCACCATTAAAAATGCATTGTTATGCTGGACATTCATGCTTAACTCATGTAAATGCAGTACATGCTTTCGTTTTTGCCATCTGTAATTTTAATGAATGTACTTGTTCATTTGCAAAGTATGCAAAACAATGAACCACTTAAGAGCACTTCTGGGAGTGTTCTTTCTTTTATCTTTTCAAGTGTGAGCAGTTTGGTAGAAAGACTCAAACTCCTCTCATTTTCTTCTGAGGCTGAAGTTTAGAATTTAACACATCAATATTGAAAGGATTTAAAAGAAAAGTATTGGATCAGACTGACACATTAAATCGTAGCCATTGATGGTGTGAAATTGTTTCTTTTGTGCCTACACTGACAGGATTCTATTTCTCAGTAAATAAGCTCTAGATACAGTACAAAGATTTTTACACGAGTTTCTCGAAACACTTCATGACTATAGGTGTTAAAGCCATTGGGCGATAGTCATTCAGACATTTCACAGATGATTTTTTTGGGCACAGGAATAATGGTGGAGGATTTGAGGCATGTGGGAACCGCAGCTTGTTGTAATGAGAGGTTGAATATTTTGGTAAACACCTCTGTCAGCTGATCAGCACATACCTTCAGTACCTGGCCAGGTACACCGTCTGGGCCTGCTCCTTTACTGGCATTGACCTTCTTCAGCGTGGTCCTCACCTGGTGGCTCTGAAGAACCACTCTGTGGAAGAAGGAATGGTGGCTGGAGTGCCCCCCTCCCTCTGAGTGTCAAAGCGGGCAATGAACTGGTTAAGGACCTCCGGTAGTTCTGTGTCATCGCTGGGCAGCAAGTCCTTGGTTCTGTAATCTGTCAGCTCCTTGATGCCGTTCCACATGCCTCGGGGGTTGTTGTTCTGAAACTGCTCCTCAATTCGCTGTTTGTATTTGCGCTTTGCATCCCTTATATGCCTCTGTTAGGGTTCCCTCGTAAGTCACTGTAGGCTTTTCTGTCCCCTGATCTGAAAGCTGCATCCCGCTCCATGAGTAATGCTCTCACACTGCTGTTAATCCACGGTTTTTGGTTGGGAAACACTTTGATTGTTTTATGTGTTATAACAGTTTCAGTGCAGAAATGTATATAATCCAGGACTGACTAACAATTTGTTAGTAAGCTGCAATAGTATTAATCATAGGTCAATCATTTCACTAAGGGCAGTTCTGTGCTGGATTTAAAAAAGCATAAAAATATATATCTCTATGTTTTTTCCTTTACCAGTAGCAGCAGCAGATCAGAACTGTGAGTTGAGTAATGGTGGCCTGTGCAACACCACAGGATAACAATCAGTGTCCCTCAGTTAAAAAAACAACTCTGTTCTTCCTGTGTGATCCATCAGAGTTCATTTGAACCCAGAACAATGTGAACTTTGTGAACTAACCATATGCTAACTAAAAATAGAGAAAATCAGCACATAATCAGCTCTGATGGTACTGCAACTGTTTTGATTGAATTGTTAATATAAAAAATATTGCATTTGTCTTATGAACCAAACTTCCATCCATATTTGACCACAAGGTTACTGCTGAGTGGCTTGTTGTTTATTGATTTTATCACTAATGTTCCATATGCTTTCTTTAGAGCACGCCACATAATTACAAATCACATCAGACTGCTGGACCATCTGGCTGACAACGTCTCTTAAACACTCTCAGGTGCAGTTTGCAGTTACAGACTAGAGTAGTTTCAAAGTACCCTGAAACTGGACAATTTCATTACTGTCATTGCCCTCAAGGTCTGTATTTCAGAGACATCGTTCGGCATAAATGCAGCTGTTTCTCAGAAAACATGCCTCTACGACCTCTTAACTGCTGTTTTTCTTTATCTTTTCTTTATTTATTTATTTGTTAACCTCATTCCCTATTCTTTCCTGCTACACATCAACATGATTTGACTCTTTGCTGGCTGTCAGAACTAGTTCTTAATGCATTTGTCTGGTTTTATGCAAAGGTTAAGTAGAAATAGAGGCTAAATCAAAATAAATATTGGGAGAACCAGCAGGAAATTGGAAACACCAGACCAATCATGCACACCCTCCACTGCTGAACCCCTTCTAAATTTAATGGGATCATTTTGGACCCTCAGTTCCACTTACTGCCTAAATGTTGACCATTCTTATCCTTGCATACACCATAGAACCACCATCAACTGATATTTATCTAGGTAATCATTGTTGCTTTGATAAATAATAAAAGCATTAGACCAAATAAAATATACCCCATAACATGACAGAATCCTTTAATTATTTTTATTGTCTATTATTGGCAATATCTTTCCTGATAAAAACTGACACTGGTATTTTTCTATTCCACTTCTCAAAGGTCACATCACAGTCACACACTGTGACGACTTCTCGATGACTCGATAACTCCAGCGTCAACATTTGTCAGACATGGCACACACCAGTCTTTAGTCTAACTGTTGTTACAGCTGAGCATGTCATACTTCCTGCACTCCCTGTGAATTAGATCAAGTTGCAGCTTCAAAAAGTAAGTATAAACATTTTAAGAGCTGGGATTAAATATTGTATAATAATAATATAATATAATAATTTATATGAAAATGTATCACTCATGAAACGAGGACAGCAGAACAATAACAATCATTTGAAAATGTTAAGTCTTTTCCTTGACCAGTTATACTATAAATGAATGTTTGGAACGTTTGGGATGTACAGTACATAAGGTGATTTAACAGTTTAACAGTCATAATGGAGAAAAAGGAGAGATATGATGTGTCTGCATTTCCTGAATAAATCCAGAACAAGAGTGCTCAGAGAGCGCAAACCTCCGCCAAGGCCGAACAATCATCCAGATCATCACCAAAACTTATCACCTCTAGAATATGCTACGGTCCTTCTTTGGTGTAACTTTCATGCAAATGCGTCCATTAGTTTTTGCGTAATCCTGCTAACAAACAGACAAAGAAACCAAAAAAATCACATAACCTCCTTGGCAGAGGTAACAAAGATATATTATGTAGCATTTCTGTATGAAAATGTCCTAAAACAATTTGATCTTCGATATACAGTATATTTGTTGTTGAGTTGTATTTTCACACTATCCCAAATGTTTCCGACAACGTTCAAACCCAGAGAAATCTATAGTTTTGTTCGAGGTAATGGTGCGTTTCATTTGGTTGCCTGTTGCGATAACTGCTGGGACACAGTCAGAGTGAGGAAGAAAGTCTGCAAATGTGAATAAACGTGACATGGATAAAACATTACCTTGTAGATGGATTTCTGCCATATCAGATAGATTTTCATTGCCAATGGTGGTTGTTTAACAAGACAACTCCCATAATCTCATAATACTTTTTGCTTATTTTTTTACCGAGAGACCCATAATGGCGGAATCGACATACTGTACATTTAAACTGAAATGTAAAATCACAAAATATCTTTAAAGGTTTTTTCACATGTGCTTTGTTACAGTCTGTCTTGGTACAGGTCAGAGAAATAATTAGGCCCCGAGCATTAAGCATGCCAGGACCCTATTGTAATGCAAGGGATTCTTCTTCTTCTGCCCAATAAATAGCATCAATAGCCTGAACATGCTCAAAAACTCATGAAACTGGGAATACAAATCAACGGTAGGGGAAATTTATGTGTGATATGGTGATTTGAGCTCAATCGCGAACTTAAGATGAGACTGTTTTCAGGTAACATTTGTTCGACTTTCTAATGAAGCGTTTTCACAACACCGTCATCATTCAATATTAACTCTGTTAATATTGAATGATGACGGAGTTAATATTGAATGATGACGGTGTTGTTCCATTTCTGCTCCTAAGAATATAAAGCACATAATTGAAGAGAGGGAATCACAGTCATTTAGTGTTGAAAACTACTCAGAAATTGTTGTACCACACTACCGGGACTACATGTCCCAGGAGTACATCCACAGTGACCACTTAATATATATATACTAATATAAAGAATACTTATAAATAGTAGCCACCTGCCATCTTTTGTCACCACAAGTTGCCTATTGAGTTGACTTGCTATGAAGCGTGACACAGGCTGGTCGTTCAATGACGTTCTTTTCCAGACACCAACTGACAAATAGCTCCTGTGTGCTGTGTTAAACAGTGACCGTCCGTCATGATGTCAGCTGGTTCATGTGCATTAATTAACAAGCTTGTTATCTAACATTTAATTCATCCATCTAATGTCAGACCAGTAAATTTGAACAAAAGTTGAAATGCTTTTTTTTCAATTCAGTTTGTGTAAAGGGTTGAACTGGATGTTAAAATGAGGTACCGCTCTTTATTTTTATTTTCACTGCAAGATAAACTCACTGGAGGTGGTAACATTTACATATAAATATGAACGGACCCTGCGTTTACTTTCTGCACTGACACAGAATAAAATGAAAAGAAGAGTGCAGTAATCATAGTTCACCTTTAGAACGAGAAGTGACACAGGACAAGAGGATACAGAGAGAAAAAGAAACAGAAAAGGTGATGGAGATGATGAGAGATGAAGAGCTGAAGATACTGCCCACTGTGACCAGGATAGGATCAGCATTATGTTCCTGTACTGTTCAACACAAACAAAGACTGACCTGATCACATTCAAACAATTTAGGCCTAATTACCACAGAGATTTATGTTCTTTGGTACGGACAGTGGAACCTATAAAAACAACACAATAGCATATTACAGATTCATAATATATTATTATTATCTGACTATATTATTATTATATTTATTTACTGTTTGAGGCACAGTCTTATCATTCAGATAGAAAATGATACAAACTCTTAACTCTTAACACTTAATACGTTAATATGAAGGAACAGGCAGCATTTTTTGAAGACCAATCAGTATCTGGTGTGACCAACATTTGCCTGTTACACTGCAACACATCCCCTTTACATGGAGTTGATCAGGTTGTTGATTGTGGCCTGTTGAATGTTGGTCCACTCCTCTTTAATGGCTGCGAAAAGCAGCGTACAAGCCGATCCAGAGCATCCCAAAGATGCTCAATGAGTATGATGATCCACATGATGTAAAAGAAAAAGGGATTCATCAGACCATACCACCTTCTTCCATTGCTCTGTGGTCTAGTTCTGATGCTGAAACACCCATTGTATGTGCTTTCAGTGGTGGACAGGACACTCTAACTGGTCTGCAGCTATGCAGAACCAGCATTGACGTTTTTAGCAATTGATGTCCTCACTCTCTGTGCCACCAGTGCCACCAACGGCATGTGAGCCCTCCATCTCTCTTGATGGTACAACATCACCAGCTCCACCACATCAAACATCAGCCTCCTTTCAGACCACATCGCCTGCGCCACAACCAGCATTGGTGGCCCGCCGAAACACAAGGTTGGCTCCCTCACACCCAGTCCCATCGGTCTCCACTTGCTGGAGCACATCATCAGTGCCACTATCATCATCGGCCTCTTCAAGCTCAGCGAAATGGATCGGATCAGAGCAAGCACCCCCGCAGCAACCAGGATGACCTGCGTGATAATATGCGCAACCAGGTTAAACAAGACACATTTCCATTTCACAGAAGGAGTATGCTTCAGCCATGCAAAGCCCACCTGATTCAACTGTGTTTTGAAAAGGATCTGACCAAGAAATGCAACGGGGAGTAGAAAGACTATTTGCTCTGGAGTTCTGTTCTACAGGAAAATGTCGCCTCCAGTTTTATAAGGCTCAAGGAGTGACAAGGAGGGTAAGTGGACTATTTTCACATTCATCATGTCTGCCGCATGTTGCTGGTATGTATGTGTACATGTGTGTGAAAGTTTATGTTCATTTATTCATTTTCAATATCCACTTCTGTTCATGGTCGCTAAGGGTTGCTGGAACTTTCAATTAGATTGACAACAAAAGTAGAATTGATTGACAACAAAAGTAGAAGGATTGTAAATTGTCCTCTACTGTAGGATAGTAGAGGACAATTTTAGAAGACTTTTTATTTAAGTGCCCTGTATTGCAGCTGTGTGCAGGCATGGTGTTGATGTTTTTAGCAGTTGTCATGGTGATTTTGTGTGCCCCTCACTTAAATCAAATGTCCCCCCACTGAAATGTTCTGGCAGCAGGTCTGATATCCTTGTAATCCTTGTATGGATAAAGACCTATGATGAGGCATGCCACGCCTGATGATCTGTCCTTCCAGAGGGCAACATTTCCTTTGTTTTCTGCTCATCTCCCAATAGGCCACAAACAATTGCACAGTATACATTATTGTCGGCTTTCTGTCAAGATGCAACAGGTATGAACCATGTCTTCGCTGCTGTGAAAGGATGCAGTAATATTTTAAATAACAACAACAACAAAAAACAACAACAACAAAACTCCACCGAACCTTAACATTTCAGAAGGAAAGAAGAAGAAGAGAAATTTAGAAGAAATTTAATTCAAGAAACAAAAACAAAGTGTGAATGCCTGTCAGGTGTTTTCCAACAGGTGAAAGAAATACTGGCGGAGTGACTGAGACAGAGTGGTTATGATCTTCAAGTCAGTTTGTCTTTATAAACAGTAACTGAATCACTGGTCAGTGTTTTTTTCTAGACTGCTGACATTTTGATTTCATTTGATTTCAATTCATGTACTGCTATTTCAATACATGTTGTCTCCAAGCCCATATTGATCAGTGTCACAGCATGTAACTGAGAGAGAATGTGTTTTAATAGAGCCAGACCACAGCACTCTCAGTTGTCAAGGGGATTGTAAATACAGGGCGTGGGGGGTGGGGGAGGAAGGAAGACATTAAGTCTCTGTTAATAGGTTCAGAACATTGTGCATTTAATCATTTCAATGGCTCGGAAATTAAATGGCTCCTTGGAGACAACACACAGTGTTCATGTTGTCAAATCTATTATTTGAAATAGGCTTCTCACTTGAGGCAATCTACATTTTCATGTGTGCTATAACATTGCAATTGTCCACTGTTACCTTTTGTGTTGTTGACTGTACTGTACTGTGTGCAAACTGCTGTGCTTCATCATGCTATATGAGCAAGAAAGACACATTTAAACATGAACATTTGTTTTACTGCCTGACAGATGCTTCAGGGTGATAGATGTCATTTACGTCCATAAATGTTCTCCTCTGAGGTGTTGCTTTAAACAAACTTTTTTCATATAATGTTGTGCATTTTCTTATTCACTTATATGTAGTACGTCTAAAATATATTCCTTTCCATATGTGTAAAATAAAAGTATGTAGTTTCCACTTAGATTATTTCCGACTACATCAGCCTCAATTAAATTGTTGGCGTGCACACATACTAGGGATGTGTAAAAAACCAGTATACCAGTACATATTGGTACAATGTATCAGAAATGTATTCATGTATTCCATGAATCGCCACCTCATCGTGGTGGAGGGGTTTGAGTGCCTGAATGATCCTAGGAGCTGTGTGGTTGGGGGCAATTTGGGTTTTTTTCATTGTACCCTTATGAAAAATAATAACAGGATCCAGTTTACCTCGCCCGGATTGAAGATATCGGGGCCCCACCCTGGAGCCAGGCCAGGGGGAGGGGCTCGTCGGCGAGCGCCTGGCGGTCGGGCCTTCACCCATGGGACCCGGCCGGGCACAGCCTGAAGGCGCCACATGGGTCCATCCTCCAGCGGGCCCAACACCCACAGGAGGAATCATAGGGGTCCGGTGCAAAGTGGATCGGGCGGCAGACAATGGCGGAGGTCTTAAAGGTCCAAAACTGGCTTTGGGGATATGGAATGTCACCTCTCTGGTGGGAAAGGAACCTGAGCTGGTGCGCGAGGTTGAGAGATACCGTCTAGATATAGTCAGGCTCACCTCGACGCATGGCACGGGGTTCTGGAACCAAGCTCCTCGAGAGGGGTTGCACTCTATTCCAGGCTGGAGTTGCCCATGGTGAGAGCCATCGAGCAGGTGTGGGTCTACTCGTAGCCCCCCAGCTCGGTGCCTGTACGTTGGGGTTTTCCCCAGTGAGTGAGAGGGTTGCTTACCTGTACCTTCGGGTTGGGGAACGGGCTCTGACTGCCGTTTGTGCCTTTGCGCCGAATGGCAGTTCAGAGTATCCAGCCTTCTTGGAGTCCTTGGATGGGGTGCTGCAGGGCAGCTGTTAAGCTGAAGAAGGAGTCCCACCGGGCATGGTTAGCCTGTGGGACTCCTGAGGCAGCTGACAGGTATTGGCAGGCCAAGCTGAGTGCAGCTTTGGCAGTCGCTGACATGCCTCTGCAACATCGCGTGGAAGTTGGGGAGAGTGCCTCGGGATTGGCAGACTGAGGTGGTGGTTCCCCTTTTTAAGAAGGGGGATCGAAGGGTGTGTTCCAACTATTGGGGGATCACACTTCTCAGCCTCCCTGGGACGGTCTATGCCAAAGTACTGGAGAGGAGAGTCCGTCCGTTTGTCGAAACTCAGATTCAGGCAATGCGGTTTTCATCCTGTCATGGAACGCTGGATCAGCTCTTCACCCTCACTAAGGTGCTGGAGGGTCAGGTCACACTGACAGGATAATTCATCAGAAAATACAAATCAAACTCACCAGGGACACAGAACTCAATTGTAAAGCATAATAAAAATATTCTAAATATACATGAATGCCTGCCCAAAAGCCTGTAAATTATCATTTAGTTTCTGTTAGCATTAAATAATTTTCTTAAAATAAATTTTTTTCCCCCATGCTGTTACTGTTATTGCTAAAAACTCAGTTTAAAGCAGCTGCCTCTCTGTAACATTTTAATTAAGCTACAAAGGAATGACATACAATGGGATTTCTGGATGGAATCCTCTGTCTCTTTGTCCCAGTATATTCAAGGGAGCCTCTGAACCGGGAGACTCAGTTTGAATACAAAAGAGCCTGTAGGTACACAGTTTGCCATAAAAACTTAGTAACCTTGTCTGTCAGACTGTGTTGAGGCAGTAGATACTAACAGGAATAATTATGGGAGGAGAGGGATTTGTTAAACCTACAAAATTGAATCACTGAGAAGGGAAATATCCTGACAAGTATTCCCCAAACCCCTACTCATAATTACTATTTATTTACTATAAATATGTGTATGTAAGCAGCTGTTTGTGTAGACCTGTGCTTATTAAAATCTCAGACCCCAGGGTACATCCTCCCACTCATTCCTCTCTTAGTAGATTTCAACTGGTGACCTGAAGATCTGCGCAATCTTTTAAATGTGCAAGCAAAGAAGCATATACTCAATTAATAGCAGTCGCAATTCAATGTATCCATTTTGTGAGAGTTAAAACATTGCTAAAGAACAGAGAACAAGAGTCAAGAGTCCTCAAGGGCTGTCTGGGAAAAAAATGGTCAGTTTCCTGCTTGTTTGTGGATAGTATAACATTTTGTAAAATAGAATTATTGAATATATTTAAAGGAATTTTGAAGAGGTGAATATAAGGAAAGTATTAAGACTTAAAAAATGATGTCACTCTGTTTAGAGCTGGATGCTAGGAAGATAATTTTGCATCCTGCCATCTGCCCTGCACTTGATATTATCTTAACCTTATTGGCGAAACTAATTAGGATCCCAAATTACACTTTTTTGATAGATCTCTATTGATTTTTCCATGTCAAATACCAAAATACAATAAATGTAATGAACACCAGAATATTGCTTCTTCCATCCCATCCCCACCCCCCAGCCCCTTTCTCCACCTCTGGCTCCTCAACTCACATTACATATGCCTGGAAGTATTTTCATTCCCACGTGGCAACTCCAAACTGAATGTGCTAGTCTCTGATAGTGTCAATTACTTGATGATCAGAATCAATGTTGCGGCAACAAGTTGGAGTCATTCACTTTTTTCCGTACAGTTTTCTGTATTTCCTTTGATTTATTCCTGCCATTTAAACTTTAATCTTTGAAGGCTGTGTATTTTCTGATGGCATGTCAAAAGATGTTAAAGTATAACTTTTCAGTCGACAAGTAGGCTCGTGAGGGAGAAATATTTTCCACCTCTTATGTTGGCTGCAGGCTTCAGTCTCGTATCATCACTGTGATGTACAATTTCTTAACAAAACAAAAGCTATTTATGTAATTCTGAGACCAGTCTCCTTCTGATTTCTATTTGAACTTTCATTTCAAGGTTTTTCAGGGCTAGATTTCAGAAACTTGGAATTAATTATTACACAATCTAATAATGTGTAATCTCATTTGAGGCATAGTTCGTCGTTTTTATGATTATGTAACTTATAAACCACAACTCAATTAAAGATCAAGATTTTTCATGAAATCATCAGGAAGAAATCTACTCAGTGGTTTTCCACAGGGCGATCTTCACTAATATAGTTAGCTGAAAAAAATAGAGCCCATCTGGTGATAGCAGTTGAATCTCACCTCTGCATGAAACGAGGAGCAAAATATATTAAGATTTAGATTGGAAAACTGTTCCATTAAAAGTGTTTCAGACATTTTTTATGAGCTTTTAATGCTAATGAATACAGCAAGCATTTCAGATATCTATCAGAGTCATTCTGTTATTTTCCAACTTTTCAACTGTTTGTGACGGTACTTAGCAAGGATAAGATGGGAAATTATCTAACAGAAACAAGAGACCTCCAACAGTCAGCAACAGAAAACCACACAGACTGCTTTGGTTCTTGACAGACTCTGCGGTGGAAATTGGGGGGGAGCACAGAATCTCTGTCCCACGAGTATAAGTTGAGGGGGGATGACATTACCTCTGAGATTTTGAAAATATATTCAGTGTGTTTAGGAGGGTAAAGGGGTCATAGCTGTTTACCATGTGTCTAAAGTTCATGAAACCAGCTACATAAGCCAATGAGAAGGCGCAATACTACAAGGTCCCCAGAACCAGTCCCAACGTAACATTATAATGTGTCAGTGTTGTCATTGCTAGTATATGTATCCTGGAAGGTGATGATTAATGTGTTTTACTGAAAGAAAATTAAGTTGGTGAGGTCATTTTTATGTCCAATCTAACGTTAGCTAGCTAATCTCTTAACATTAACTTGCGATCAATTTTTCAATTTGGGCTCTCGTTTAAGAAAGTATGTGTATTTGCTCTCTTAGCTAGAATAAGACAATTGATTAATAAAGCAACATACACTTAAGATCTGGGTTGCCTTTTCGCTTTTTTGTTGTCAACAACATCAAGAGGGCATTCCCAAATAATTTCATCAAGATTGGAGATGCAACTGAACTATAGCCTCTCAAGTAATAGACCTATATGTACGGTGGCAGAGAGCAAAAGAGAGAGCTGCAAAAAAATGAAGGTTTTGGCATTGAGATACCAGCAAGACATAAGGAATATTTTGGTGTTTGTACCTGAAGCCTTGGTTCTTAAAGGCAGCAATGCTGTTGAGCACATACATTGATATTCTAAAAAAAACACCCAATCATTCCTGTAAGCCCCATGAGTTGACTGGCTATTACTGATGTTTGAGTTGGAATTTGTTTGAGCTGGAATTTGTTTGAGCCCATTTACACTTTGTGCTCATGAGCATTATAAGATTATGTATGGGAAATGGTGAGAAATTCACCACATGGACTCTTGACTGTTTGGACTGAGAGGAAAACTTGACATTAATGCAGGGTGAGCATAATCCTCAGTCTTGCTGTTAATGGGGTGATAGAGGACTGAGTAATAAACTAAGAAGATTATGTTTTGGTTCAGGTAAATGGGATTATTAATCACTAATCCCATACTCTTTGGTGTTGAGCAGGATCATGAGCAAGAGTTCACTTTCATGATTGTCACCCTCTAACAATAACTTCATTGCACTCTGATGATTGTTGAAGCATGAAGTTAGAGACCTGGGTGAGTAGTTGGTACTGTAAAAAAACCTGTGTGTGCTGCGGCAGTGTACAATTTGAGACAACACTACATTTTCACACACAAATTCACACACTACGCAAGTAAGTATAGGCACATGTGGTATGCTACCAGTGAGTATACTAATGGAAATACGCAATTTGAGACACAGCAATTGTCTATATAAGGCATCGGTTTGCATCGTTACTCTGGTTTTCTTAAATTGACACTTTATTTTGAGGGACCTTGAGGAGGGAGATAGTCTCTTCACTCATAGAACAGCAGTTACAATGTAACCAGTTCTCTGTCATACTGACACTATCCCTCCACACAGCTACATATTCCATATGTATGGAGACTTCTCCAACTCCAGGTCCTGGGGTGGCACAGCTGGGGCTCTAACATGAGCCCTGAGTCGTGTGTCTTTCTGAAGTTGTGAAATGAGGATATGATCCTCTGAAAGTCTGCACTGTCCCACACGGGCGCCATCAATGGCAGCCCCCTACCTCTGAGGGCCAATGAAGCCATCCTCCGATACACAGTAGGGTCTCTTGGGCCCCATATGCGAGTGGGTGGGCTTGGTATGTTCTACACCATGACACAAATATCCTCCAGTATTATGAGCATGCTGCTCTCTTACTTGAAGCCTGTGCCACTATACAGGTCTCCTCCGTTGTATGTGGCAGGCCCATCAGCAGGAGGCCAGTCCTTTCAGGGGCAAAGCCCAGAGCTGAAGTCCCTGGGGAAAGGGGTAAAGCAGAACTCCTTGGGCTTGCAAAAGAAGACCTCCCAGGGCTGGGAGCCCCCATGGCTCCACATCTACCAACTGTGGAATGTCAGAGAACAAGGCAATATCAGGCAGGATACACTATTGCTGTCGCTAGATCACTGCCACCACCACCAGGTAGAGCCTCCATTCTCCTGGGCTTGGACCTATTTGAGACAAGCATCCCACTGCCTGATTCTCCAGCCCAGGGACCTGTACATGTTTTGTGGGGAGACTGTGTGAAGGGGCCCACATCCCCAGCTCAAGCGCAAGACTGCCAAGGCACAAGGGGCCTAGGCCCCCCAGCCACTGATGTATGCCTTTGCCACTGCACTGTCCATCCTGGGCAGTGCAGTGGCGACCCTAACAGTGTGGGACTCGCACGCTGCAGCATGTGCTGGGGCAGCCGCCTGCAGAGTCCATCCCCTATCTCGCTCTCCCTTTCCACTCCGGTGTATTGCGTCTGTCTCTACCACTGACTTCTGTGAATGGAGAGCCTTCTTCTATCACACTTATATGATTATTATATCAGTTTGAAGCCGCTGCTTTGGGTTACTGTGGTTTGTGCTGCTTTGTGTTATACAGGGAACACGGAAGTGAATGCTCCCACACTTCACGTCCCCATCCCGCGTTGTGTACACCAACAATGCCAATTCTCACATCATGATTATTTCTTTTTCTTGGAGTTTCTCCTTAGGTCTCTTTGGTCTCACTCTATAGCATCCACTGATGACAGGTTCCTCTATACGGCTAAACCCAAGAGTGCCTGATGTGCTCTGTGCCCCACTTCAGCTCTCCACTATGCTGAGAGCCTTTTAAAATCCACAAATGAGATGTGTGAAAGCACCCTAAGAAGAGGGAGATGCCGCTTTCTTCTGCCAGGAGGAGTGTCTGATGAAATGTTAATCACTCTTGAATTCTTGCTGCAGGATGCCCCCCTCTTCCCCTCCATGCTCTCACTTGGTCAAGCACAGCATCCTCCTCTGCGGGGATGGGCTTTGGACTCCATCAGACACTCTTCCTGACTGATTGGTGGCATGGCAGATTCTTGTAAATGGCAGTAGGAGCACTAGATGAGGGTATAGGAGTCTGATTTTTTTCACTGATTATCTGTCTCATGCACTTCTGTGAGGACATAGTGACAGTTTTAGAAAATATGACAAGAAATTATTTTTATAGTTATCTACTGCAACTTTAAGGAAAACGGGATGAGGGAATTTACAAAGTGTATTCTTAACTATGGGGTTCCTTGTTAACACAAAAATTACACTTTAAGAATTACATTATATATTACAAGCCATAATCTAAAGCACACTAGGCCTTGAACATAAGGGCTAACATAGACCAGAGACCTCAGCAAATCTTATCAAATATATCAAATTATAACCATAACAAAAATGAAGATTTCCCCCAGGGAAGTGTGGTTTTATGGTATAATACGTACTATTTGCATTTATTGCTTAAGAATATTTATTTGTTTGCTGCTGTTATGTGTTTACCTCTGTTTATATATTACATAGGTTGTTAAAACTTTAATAAGCTTGAATTTCTGAGATTTAACATTGATGAAAAAGTAGCACAGACCTAACACTTCACTTAAAGACTTTAAAATGCGCAGGCACATTCTCCGGACATGAGCACGTCAAGTTTATTGATGGCAGTTTTCTAAGTGCTTTTTTTAATCACTGTGACCTTGTGGCTGGTGGCAGAATTAATGTGGCATGAACTGCATTTTAAAGGGGAACAACAGGTAGTGGTAGACAGCTATGGATTCAGTTTTTCAGATGTATTCGTAATTGCATCATACACTTGAGCAAACGCAAATATAAGCAACTTTTCCAGAGGCGCCAGAGGAGGCCTTATTCTGTCATTGTTATGGAAACATTTGTCTTAGATCTTGACCTACAAAAAACCCCAAGGCAAAAACTCAGGAAGCTCCTGTAATGAAGCAGGGTACTCTGTCAGAAGTGAGGCCCACCCGAAGAGCCCCACAAGAAATATTTTCTAACATATTTGCAAATTACAAACTCTTGAAACACCAAGCTGAAGTGAGATATTTCTCATCCTGGTGTGATGAATATTTGTTTACACTCAATCCTGCAACTCTTTGAAACAATTGGATTTCATCTCTGAAATCACCAACACCCTTTTCTTTATGAATCTAATGGATCACCATTGTGCTTTAAGTAATGTTAGATGCATGCAGAATTTATCACGCACCCACTTGGCCAGGAGTGACAACATCCTTATACACCCTACTGTGCGTAGGTTCACTTTGTACATACACCTCATGTCACATGATTACATAAGCTTTAAGAGCCAAAAGTAATAGTGTTCAGATCTGTATTTTACTTCATCAGGAGGCTTGGGCCTCAACTTTCTCTCTAACTAGATCTGTCAGCTCAAAGCCTGCATCTGTGGGAATGGCATAGAGAACTGCTGAGCTTGGATCAGTCAGGAGGGGTGATGGAATAGATATACTACACAGTGTTGATGGTTGGAAAAATGAGAAAAAAAATGTTAATTTATTTATATAATACTGGATGTGATCACCTCACAGGCAATGGCATCACAGTTTAAAACAAGTGCTTTGCCAGCGTCTGATGTCCTCACCATCATTTCATTTCAATGAGTAGCTTTTTATAGCAGCTGTCTCTAAATGACTGGACAAACAAAAACATGTAGCAACTCACAATAACTTTCCAAAGACACACTTTTTAAAATTGTTTTTTATGCCATGCAGCTATCAGTTGCCACCTAGAGGAGATCATCCATCATTTATCTTGTAAATTAAGATAACAATATTGACCTAGAGGAACAGACACAGACTAAGAGGTTACAAAAGAACAATGAAATAAAAAATAAAAAAATGAAAAAATTAGAGACGTGACATTAAAAAAGTTGTATTTAGTAAATTACAGCACATTATGTAAATATGTATCTAAGAGAAATGCCACCAAGTATTTAGACATAAGTATAGGTATGAATGCAGAAAGTAAAATACACATAATTTTATTTTTGTGGGTGTGTTATATATACTGTAACATACACACATTATACAGTAATAGTGTATAAATGTAAGAGGAAACTATAATACAGTCGGATTATAACATGAAAATAAAAAACAATAATAGCAACATAGTAATAATGTAAAATCTTTTTACAGTGGTCTTTGCCCCCAAACATTGTGTTTTTGATGTTCACTGGACTCATTTTAATTGTTACATTATATGTTAGCCATAATTTACCACCTTTTCCACTCACTGAACTGGGCCTGATATTACACAGTATAAATCCCTTTCAATAGACTTTCTCCAGTTGTGTCATTAATATCAGGAAACCCTTGAGCATCATTTTTTCCATCTGTAATCTTTCTTACATTTGCTGTCTTTCCATGATAGTTTAAGCTCACCGCAAGGAACCTGGACATCTATCAATACTGTCATCTTAATTTGCTCTCTTCATGGAAAGAGGCTCTCCTCCATAGTGCTGTCTCTACTTAAGCATTTAAGTCTTCTAGGCTTTATTTGTTGCAGCTTTCAATCTTTTAAATCCAGCAGCAGAAACTTCGAACCAGACCCCATGCTCTTTACCTGTGCGCCTGAATGCACAATGCCTTGCAAGCAGTCACATCCATCAGCAGCACTTCATTTGACCTGTTTTCTTGACCCCATTATTAAATCATTAAACCACGCACAAATATGACACAACGCCTGTTTGCAGTTTCTGAAGTTGTAGCTTGAAGGATACGGTCCACAGAGGTGTAAAGTTAACCTCTCAGAGACCAGAAAATAGTTTTCAAGGCTTTAATCAACTCCTGAAACCGGCCTTTTTTATGGTTATCACCAGATTGGTAAATACAAGTGATAAAATTAACACATTGAATACTAAATTAGTTATAAATACTCATATAAACATTCACAGGCTGTCAACAATAGTCATATCCAGCCTGCATTGTTTACATCTTGCTGTAGTTTTTTTCATAGTGTAATTTGTTAGAGTATGTATTTATAAATGACTGTGGTCACCTGTTATTTCTGAGTTCACGGTTTGATGAAGAATACTTGAATGCTCCATTAAACAATTTAGCATTAAGTAAACATGATGTACTCCAAATTCAGACTGTATTTCTTAGCTGAACTTGGAGGAATCTTTGAAATGGGACAGACCTTGCCAACTTGTTATGACATATTTAGTCTCGAAATGCAGACTTTGGAGGGTCCAGCCCCTGAAATAGAACACAGCTCCTTCCTAACAATAACTCCAAGTCTATAACCTTAAATCTACTCTTCCTGTAAAAATCCATAAAGTGCTCTGCTGTCAACAGCAGTATATTGAGTCTGTTGAGTATCATGATACAACCGTCTTAAATCATTATTTTGCATCTTGCTCCATCATATACTCACTAAACGAATGCTTACAAAGGCCTCTTTTCTTTTTCCTGGTCATAAAAGTGAGCATGGGTTTATTCCACATCTACAACTTCCATGAAATGACGAACTCTCAGCAATCCACTAATTGTTTTCTGCTGAGTAGCAAAGTTCTCACGGTATCAAACTTTCGATTTCAGTGCAGACTTTGTTACACGAGGATAGTTGCACTTGTTGATATCTAGTTTCATTGCTCACATTCCAGCTCATGTCATGTGGTTCAGCCAAAATGTAGCTAGTGAGGTCAAATGTTTTCATCCAATCTATAAAGTCAAATCATTAGATTAAGTGTTCTTCTTTTTCTTTGTTCTCTTTATTTTCCACTCAGAAATCTAGTCTGAGTGGAAAATAAAGTCTTCTTGTTCTGCTTTGAAATTCCGGGGGTTGTGTTATTTTTCAAACCCAAAGCCACAAAAAGAGGCTTTGACATAGATCTGATGGCTGCAGACAAACAGACAAATCCCATTTTCATCATTTCTTTCTCTTACCATTATAGTTTAAAATTACATCATATAATACAGCATTTTAATTAGTGAGTCGCTGTCTGATAGAACTTACTGATGGTCATTGTCTAAAAGGTGTGTGGTTTCATGTAATTCATGGTGACTATAATCTGTACCACAAGGTACTCAAACATTCATGTGGTAAAATGACAGAGGAGTGATATTTTACATGGAGATTAATAAATGAAATGCATTAAAGGAAAATGTGCGATAAAATAAGTGATGTTATTCCTGTCATCTTGGACTGTTTTCTTGACTCCTCTGCACATCAACAAGTTTTTCACAAATGTTAAAGTAACCGAGTCACGAATACAGTCCTTTTGATTTGGACAATAAAAAAACATTTTGCAACCCATAATTTGGTTTTGTAGGAACATGTGTGCAACACTGTGTCTGGTTTTAGTGCCTCAGCTGATAAGAAATATTCTATGTACCAACATCATGAGCAGATGCCACACGACTGAGACAATTTACTTTTGAGGCATGATTTATTAAAGACTGTCTGATTTGTCCTCTCATGTATACAAACTGGCTATTTATGGTTGAGCATGCAGTTAAAGAGAAACTATTATTTTGCTGTCAGTCTTTTTGGTGGGCATGAATTTGTATCTGTACACTTACCAACCACTAATTCAAACCAGACTGAACTCCAGGACTTATTTAAGCGTTCATAAAAATGTTTGGTCTCATTGGCTGTAAAACAGAATGAATTTGAGTTGGCCTAGAATATCTTATAATGACATGGGTGGTTTTTCATTATAGGCGACCGTTTTATCCCACGCCAGTAAAGACAGCTGTAATTCACTGTTAAATCATACAGTGTCTGACAACAAACATCTCAGATGGGCTGGTTAAAAAAAGATGAGATTCCTGGTTCAGAGCAGATCTGAGCTGCAGGGACTCAGGGAGTGTACTGGTGAATGACTCACATCATCACCTTGTGGAAATGATGGGTAAGACTGTTCTCCGTTCTTACTGAAACGGGAACAGATATAAGTGCAGCCTATGTTGTCGTGCTGGCCATTCCGATTCCTACCAGAGATGATGATGGAGCTTTCAGTTTCTGCAGCATTTTTTTGTCGAAATATTTCAAATTCCAAAGTTTATCAGAATTGTATGGTTCATAAATATTTTTGCCTTAAAGTAGTTATTTGGATTTACTCAGATGATTGTTTTATTTTGGATTAAACTATCAGTGAGGTTATACTCACGTATTTTAGACCCTGGTTTTGCTGTTTTGTAGAGTCACATTATACATTTTCGTAACGCAAGTTTAAATTTTTTTCCTCACATTTTATAGATAAGTGTAACTACTTGCTCTTCATTTCTTGAGTGTCCTAAGCATGGATGATTGAGGTTGATCCAATCCCTGTTTATCACAGACATATATTTTGAACACCACACTTCGTTTTTTCACCTGAGGACGCAAAGAAGACTCGGGTGACTGTTTCAGCCATTGCATGACAGTCCTGACGCATCTGCAGGGAAGACTTGCGACGATGGAAAGTATTTCAAACGAAAGTGATATCTGGCAATCTAACAATTCCTGGTGGAATGCAAGTCTCGTTAACGGGAGCGGTTGGTTGAATCAGACGAACCCTCTGAAGCGGAATGAGGAGGTGGCGAAGGTGGAAGTGATTGTGCTCGCCCTGGTGCTGTTTCTGGCGTTAGCGGGCAACCTGTGCGTCCTGCTGGCCATCCACACCACCAAGCACAGCCAGTCCCGTATGTATTACTTCATGAAACACCTGAGCATCGCAGATCTAGTTGTGGCGATATTTCAAGTTCTACCTCAACTTATCTGGGACATTACATTTCGGTTCTATGGACCAGACATTTTGTGCCGGCTGGTGAAATACCTACAGATCGTTGGGATGTTCGGCTCCACTTACATGTTAGTTTTGATGTCCGTAGACAGATGTTTGGCGATTTGTCAGCCTCTTCGTTCTTTGCACAAGAGAAAAGACCGTTTCTATGTAATATTTTCCTGGGTTCTGAGCCTGCTCTTCAGTGTCCCTCAGATGTTCATTTTTTCCCTAAGAGAGGTTGGTCCGACCGGATCAGGAGTGTATGACTGCTGGGGCGACTTTGTGAAGCCTTGGGGAGCCAAGGCTTATATCACATGGATCAGCCTCACCATATATATAATTCCGGTGGCCATTCTGAGCAGCTGCTATGGGCTGATAAGCTTCAAAATATGGCAAAACTTTAGACTGAAAACGAGGCGTGAGCAGTGTATAAGTCTGACGCCCAAAACCTCCAAAGGTAACACGCTGACCCGTGTGAGCAGCGTTAAGCTCATCTCCAAGGCGAAAATAACAACAGTGAAAATGACTTTTGTGATTGTCTTGGTCTACATCGTCTGCTGGACTCCCTTTTTCTCTGTTCAGATGTGGTCTGCGTGGGATCCAGCAGCTCCCCGTGAGGGTACGTTGAATCTGAAGTGTAATGTTGTATCGAGTGCGCGCCAATGCCGCGCAAAGACCGATTTGCTCATAATGTTATAAAGAAAATTAAGCACAAACTCATGGACAATACATATTTTCCCTCATTTTACACATTTACAATGTTGCTCAGGAGAAGTGAATGCAGATTTTCCAACTGCCACATCTTTCTTGTCGCGCTCTTTACGCACGGGATGTGTTAATTTTGGTTTACATATTAAAGTGGGTCAGGCATGCGACTTGCATGAAGGCTATGACTCATTAGGGATCTGCTGTTATGTGGATAAATAACCAAGGCAGGGTGCGTGAGGAAGACACTGTCTTCAACAAGAGAACAATTAAGACAATGACAGATGAGAGTTTACAGTGACTGCTGTTGCTCTGACTGATCACGCTGTAGGGCTGTAGGAGGTTTGACAGGAGGAAAAAAACAAACAAACAAAAGTACACCCCCCCCAAAAAAATAAAAATAAATAATCTTGGACTATATCTTCTGCCTGCTAAAACTTAAATGCAGGGAGTGTGTTAAGTAGGACCTGTGACATTTAAGTGTTTGTGACATGAGCAATTTTAGTGGAAAAACCATCCCTACAATGCACATGGTTTAGATATGGAGTCATTACATTACGTAGCAACTATTATTAGAAGAAGCTGCCATTTTCAAATTGACTGATTAGTCTTAAACTAGACAACTATTTAATCTTATTTATTAATCAACTGTTTTCTGATGAGTTAATGCATTTGTTTACATCAAGAATATAGATGATGAAAACAGACCCATAGCACTTTGTTTTTCATATGTTCTAGGAAAGCTACATGCTGATAATATATGCACTGTTTGGTAAGACAAACTGGTGATAAGCCCTTTGTGCAAAAACTGCATACAGAATTTCTTCTGACCCTCCTCATGCTGTAGGGACCGATTGATGGCTAATCATTAATCAAATTAGTGTGCACCACCAAGCCCCAAGCCCCAAGCCTCTTGTATAGTCCTAAGCAAGTTGAGTGTATTGTTGACATTTAACCACAATAGGCCCCTAAGCAGCCATCTAGTGTATAAATGCCTTACATTTATCGATCTGCGGGGCAATGCCACACCTTTACAAGAAAAGCTTGAAAAGCATTTAAATTATTTAGTGTGCCAAGTTGAATTCATAATGTATTTGCACTGATCTAAAAAAAAAAAGATGAGACAGAATAAGACAACAATGCCAGGAAGTGTCTTGATGAAGAGGGGTTGAACAGACAGTGTTTCAGGCCTTTGCTCCTATTTTTTGTTTCCATCCTTAGACCATATTTCTGATGGCTTTTCTACACGTGAACAGCACTCAGAGGGACCACGATTGGCAGTGACACGTGCCACCATTTGTGTACAAAAGATAGGCTGGGTGTCACCTGTGTCTGTGGAGATAAAGTGTACATTAGAGTCATTCTCAGCAAAATGACTCCAGATCACACTGCCTAGAGCTGAAAGCCTTTATTAAGGGAAGGGAGAACCTCTACATTGCAAAATGTGTTTCAAACTGTTTAAGAAAACACATGATTTATTGGTAAGATTGTCTCGTTTAAATTTGTATTTAGCTGTGGACAAATTTGAAGAGACACCAGGCTGTGAAAATTTAGAACTTTTCGAATCACAGACTCTACCTTTAAAATTGTTTGTGTTGACATGAAAGATTAGTGAGCAGTAAAGAGCACAACTGATTATCAATGAATAATCATGAGGTAACCTGCAGACTCATAGCAAGTAGCAGGTATCAAACACAGATTGTCATATCTATATTATTTTACCACATAATATCTCCATAATGTGTTATAACTTCAAAAAAAATTGTGACATTAACATTATTATAGTTATTATTATTAACAGCCATGAAATCAGTCATGGAAATGTATTATTTTCACTGGTGTTCCTTTTCCCAGGGTGCAGAAAAGGTCTGTTGTTTCAGCATTTTTTTGAGTAAATGACACCATTATGGAAAATGATTACCATGTTTCCCCCATTCACCTCATAGACACATCTTTTGTTCCATTTTCACCATCATTCAAGCTGAGCCATCAACTGAAATGGAGGTTTACTACTTTAAAGTTATCTGAGTCTATATGTGAACTCCAGCCCCATGATTCAGAAATGTATTGAGACAATCACCAACCAGCTGCATAATTGGTACAAGCATATCCTTTGACATTTTGGGAAACATTCCTTTTCCTTTCTTTACCTAGAGTTAGATAAGAGGCTAGCTGTTGGTACTTTAGAATAAAGTCAGGCAAGCTGTTTCCTCCTCTATCAGCAGAGGGGAGAAGTTTGCCTTTAGGGATTCCTGCCACAATGCCCTCCACCATGTTAACTTAGTGAAATGATCACAGTTTGGTTAGTTTTAGGCATCAAAACATCTTGGGTATACTTAAAAATGATCATGTGCTGGGTCATATTGACTTTTGATCAACATACTGAATATGAACAGAACTCTCCAAGGTGAAAGTCCTTTAGTTGATCCATCCAACCAACAAAACCATGTCCCTATGCAAATTGTGTTGCTGTTTATAAAACATCACCAGACTGAAGAGACCTAAAGGCTTTCTGGCTGAATGTTCTGAAGGCAAACATACAGTATCCATCATGTTCACTCTTAATGCTAACCAAAGCTAATCGATATGAGACTGGTGTCAATCCTCTTGTCTACTTCTCATGAAGACAGCAAATAAATGTGTTAATCAAAATGTTAATCTTTTCCTTAATCCCAAATTGAAGTGATGTTATAGCACCATATATGGTTCTAAAGACTGTATAAATATACATAAATATACTATAATTTTGAAGCCATGACAATACGGCCATCGCCATTTGGATTTTTTGAAAACATAATTGACCATATTTGATGAGACAGAGGAGCTGGGGAGTATATTCTCATTGGAACTGAGTGAGAACATCAGAACACACCATGTTGTTGACTTATTAATTGCAAGGGAGCCATGCCCTAAAGCGTAGCCTACTTTATAGTGTGTGTTATACTGTAAATGGGACCGTAATTTACAAATAAACATGGTTTATTGAATAAGACCTGAAAGTGGTGACTAAGAGCATAAACTCATTAGGAACCTGCTTAGTAAAAGTAACACACACACAAACACAGACACACACACAGACACACACACATACACACACACACACACACACACACACACACACACACACACACACACACACACACACACACACACACACACACACAGACACACACACAGACACACACACATACATAGACACACACACACACACATTGATGATGTGATGATTTTTGGAAAAGTCAGAAGATGGTAAAATACTTTCATTCCTCTGAGAGTCTTCAGAGTGACTTCACTGATTTCATATTTCACAGAGGAATCGATTTCTTTCAGTAGATGGCAAAATCACCTTCAGGTTAAACCCTCACTCAGACAGTCATACAAGCTCCCCCAAAAATCTTTGACCACCTACAGTGCTGAGCATTTTTCCCGTGGATGCTGACTCATACCCTTTGTGCTATTGATTTGAGGTCAGTGCTTGATTGTCACAGAACCGTTAAGAACCTAGTGTTAAATTCTTTTTTTCCCTAAAGGTCAGTTTCTATATATTGTCTTTACTAGCAGGTTTGACTGATAAGTATCGCTTAATGTGAAAATCAAAAGTAGATTAATGATAATACTTTTTAATTCTTTTGGGAGGCCAGGTATCATTGCTGACAGATGTACCAATCAGAGGATAATAGATCTGCCTTTTCTATCACAATCAGCTTAAGACTCTTATTAAATAGTTGTTTCCACTGTTATTACCTCTGCCAAGGAAGTGTTTCTTCAGAAGTTACTGAGCTAGATCATAAAGAAAACCACCATTAGTGATATATTTTTTTTCTTGAACAACTATCAAAAAATGACATCAATGTGATTCCAAATTCTAGGGAAAGGTTTTAACGGTTAAGAAGTCATATTGTGAGGGTCAATCTATCATAGGACTATTGCTTTTAGGTGATATCATGGCGAAACTGAGCTGCCTTGGTGGAGGTTTGCAGTCTCTGAGTGTTGTTGCTTAATAGACACCAGTTGGTCACATTGAAGCGTAGTCCTCCATCCATGTCAGCAGTAATGTAGTATATATTCAGGGGTGCACCTAACATTTTTGGTCTGGTTCTCAAAGGACTACCTGAAGATATTGGTTGGTGCTCACTGCATGAACACCCTACAAGCTGTTATCGTCACTTTTACAAGCTGTCATCATCATTATAGGCAATGCTTTTCTCACCACATATCTTCTTTAATTGTTCTTTTCTTTTTGCGACCCTGTCTGTGAATAAAAGCTTAGTAACTTTACAAAAAAAAACTAGTCAATGTCTCGCAGTACGGGACCAACCATGTGATCAGCTGACTTGGTGCAGTTCTCAAGGGTGTGGGTGGTACACAGAATATGCACAAAGGAATCCCTAAGTGCCACCATCTCATGCAATTTGGGAAAGACCCCAATATAAACTCCAGTGTTGACTACAGCTTCGTCTGTGCAGACCAAAACCATCTTTGTCTTCCACTCATCCCATAAACCACAGGCATGGAAGAGTTGCAGAAGCACCTTTACTATGACCTGTGCCTTTCGATTCACACCTAAATAGAGTAATCCAAGGAAATCCAAAGTAAACTCACTTGTGTTAGACCCAGACACAACGTACACAATGGTGGTGCGCAAAAGTGCTTGTTCTAAGACATGCCATGCATTGTTTATTTTGACCAGCATGCGCACCTGTGCACCACCAATGTGCACCCTTGTGGATATTAGAGCAAGTTAATGTATGGCTTGCAGGGTTTATTGAAAATATATACAGATGAATTAACACTTTTTTGCTTGCCTTTTTGTGGAACATTTCACCATAGTTTGAGTATTCACCACTTTTTTTATGGCATTTTCATCTGCACAGCTTAAAGATTACAATGCATACCTTTCTCAGAAGAAGCTCAATAAAACCTATGACGCTGCAGTGGAAGGGTAATTGAATGATCTACACTCATGTTTTAATTTCATAAATCAAACCCTTGTTGGCTGATGATCAGTTCATGTTAATCATTCATATGACTTTCATGCCCTTCCAGAGATAATTTGCATAGAACAGTTTTGTTCATGCTCAAGAACTGTCATTAGAGACAACATGAGAATAACAAGAGTGCAGACAGGCTGAGACAAAGATTACCAATGAGTTAATACAGGAAACAGGCCAATCACATTAATCTGAAACTCATTAGCAAAATGTCAGTTGGATGTTGGAATTGGCATAGCGTAAATGTCATCCACTGTGCCCCTGCAGATTACTTGTCAGTGTATGTTGTCATGACGTCGAGTGAGGAGCATTGCACTTCTCCCTTTCTATTCTTGATAGTGCTTTTGCAGGAATTCTGTTTGTTTTAGAAAATCAATCTGGGGCTGCACTGACAGCTAGGATGCTAACATTTGCTGAATGGTGATGCTGATGGAAAAATTCAGAAATTTGCAGATATTTTTTCCTAAAGTGTTTGACAATATCAAGTTTTGACCTGAAAATCTTGCTAGATCAAGACTGAGAATCACCTAAATTATTAAGATTCTTAATTTGGTGGGCATGAATCATGGTGATGGTGTTAGAAGCAAAGTCAGGTGATTTCCAAACCTATTAAGATTCCTCCTTAAGAGACCAGGAATATCTGTAACATCTTTTGCAATTCATCTAATGAGATATTGTATTCTGGTGGACTAACTGATCAACCGATCACGTTTACAACCACGTCACTAAGATGGCTAAAAAGTATTCACAGAACACAACAAGTACAACAAAATATAGTATAGTATAGTTTTTGTCATTGTATGTGATAAAAAAATAATTTTGTTTTGTTTTCACAGCCCATAATAACTTCCCTCTCACTGTCTCATCTTCTGCAGCCATGCCCTTCATCATCTCCATGCTGCTGGCCAGCCTCAACAGCTGCTGTAACCCCTGGATCTACATGTGCTTCGCTGGACATCTGTTCCAGGATCTTAGGCAGAACTTTCTGTGCTGTTCCTCTCACTACCTCAAATCACCCCAGCGTGACTTTGACTCCAGTCACAAAAGCATCTCCTCAACCTTTGCCATTAAGAGCACGAGCAGTCAGAGGAGCATTACACAGACTTCCACCACATAAGGACCCGCCCTCCCTTCCCTTTCTCAAACTGCCCACCCTGCTTTTCATCACATACTGTCGACTGTAAAATAGCTTTCAGATATCTCTCGCCCAAGACTCGCTGTTCACAGCCAGAAGTAGAAAGACATTAAAAGTCTTCATTATTTTATTTTCAGTACTTAACATTATAAAGTGAAATGGAATTGTTAAATATTAAAACATACAAGGATGCAGATCACTTTACAAGCCCTTCTGTTCCCCCGAGGATCAGGGCCCAAATGTAATATTATTAAGGGTTTTGTTATTTTAAGCTGAGCATTTTTTTTTCGTTTGTTGATTTTTAAATTTGACATTTTTCTTGTTACAAATTTACAGTATGTATTTACATGTTTGCGGGGCAGAGAAAGTAAATGAAATGTAATCGTATAAAGTAACCTGGCCAACCATAATATTGATACAGTTGTTCTCAACAGCAATGCTTATGGATCCTGTTCGTCTGTTTTGATGGAATTGCTCACCTGCTATAAATATTGTGTATGATGTTGCAATGATTTGCAGTCATGTGAACTGTTACTTGATATATATAAGATGTCATGGTTGTCAGTGGTAAAGCCCCCCAAATGAGAAACTTAAAAAATAAAGAACAAAAACTGCAAAAATGCACCAAAAATATTATTTTTACACCTAGCTGATGTTCATTAGAGCTTTGGCCTCTTGAACTGACTGAAGAAATCTTTGACACGGTTGCTTGAAATGTTGTAGAGGGACGTTTGCCTGCGCTTAATCAATTACATCAAAGAGTTCATGCAAATGTTTGGCAGCACATTGATGCTTTTGACGTTCTGTTCACCTCAGTCTCTAAATTCATTATTGGGTTGAGCTCTGGGAGCTGTGCAGACCACTAAAGGTATATTTAGCCAACAATTGATGCATGACATGTTGTTTTATCCTGCAGGAAGAGATAACAAAGGTATTTACATTCTTTGTTGCAGAGCCGTAAAAGTTCATATACACTGTGAATGCTTTAAGTATATGAGCCATCCAGGATGTGTTATTTCTCTGCGCTTCAGTTATCATTGCCAACAATTATTACCAATAATGAGGTGCGGCCTCACTTTGTGAAGTTTATAATGTTCAATTTTAGTTCAACACTGTAAGACATATGTTGATTCAGCTTTCAACTCTATGCTTATCCTGATATTTTGTCTCCGTCCAACTTAAACTTCACTTATAATGTATGTACAATAAAGAAAAACACAATTAATATTACAACTGCATTAACTCCAAAAGTGTTGCTTTAATGTTATCATCATGTGGATTACAGGATGGATTCATGAAGTGCCAAAATGATACTTTTTAATATTCAACTTAAACAAGTGTATATATTTCTATTTAATTAATTTTCCTTGTAGTCTTGAAATTATTTGACATGACATTTGATGAGACAACCATGTCCCAATGTAAAATAGACATTATGTAAAAAGATAAATCTTCTAAAAGCAGCATTTGACACTACAGACATAACACACCTCATCAAACACCTTTGCTCTGAATTTCACCATCAAAGATCCCAAAAACTTTTACAGTCTTAAAGATGACAGTAAATGTGCAGGGCAGTTTCTGTGTACAATATGTCTGCAATTGTATGAGTTCAATTAATCATTTACAGAAGCAAAAATATAAATAAATGCATAAATAAAGTCACAAGATCTGTGTTTGTGAAGAATTTGTTGTATTTCGGTTTCACCAAATATTTTAATGTATTCTATATATTCACTGTCTTGTCATGGTTTTGGTTGATAAATCCCTTTTGCTGATTTATGTAACTGGTGAATACAATTCATGAATCAGAATAAGGCTTTAATACACTGTGCTTTACTGCTCATGCAAACTCTAACCTTGCATTTTACAGTACAATAAAGGACAAGAAAGCATCGGTTCGAAAGAAACACACTGAGGTTGTGAGGCTCTTGTTGAATCTCAGACACTGAGCATATGAACAACAACCTGCTATGGGTTTACTGAACTTATCAAAAATATCACTGAAATATGGTCAAGATGTTTGGTGAATCTTAAACACGTATTTCTTAAGCCTCTCAGAATGATGATTTACATAAAATTCTTTCAAACACTGAACCAGTATGGAGCAACAGACTTATTAAAAGGAACTGCTTCCTCAATTGTAAAATGTCTTTAAATTAGTTTAAGCCCATGTATGTATAATTTGACTTTCTACGTTGCAGGTACACAATAGCAGCAACAGCATGATATTTTTCTACATAATCAAAATAATGCGTGTCTTAGAGAGGTTTTTAATTCACAACATCAGTAGTTAGGTCCGTACTTGTTTCCACATAACTGACTAAAATATACATACACCAGGTTTAATATTAAGCCCGTTACATGTTGATAAAAGGAAATAGATTGTGTGGTTCCAAACACATTTCTTACATCTGCAAGTCTGCAGAAGTTTTTAGTCCCTGTGGAGTCATCATAGCTGAAAAAGAAAATAAATGTGAACACATTTTTTTAAACATAAATAAACTGGATAAAGTAATTATGCAGAGAAAACATTTTCGATTCCTTTCTTTTCATCAGAGAATTTCTATTCAGCTTACATATATGATTGTCAACTTCAATGAAATCAATATAAAGTCAAATGATACCACACACAGCAAATACAGTACAGCATCTATATAGCTTTAAAGACAGGCCAAATGTAATGCATACAGGCAGCATTGTCCACAGTTGCAGCAGTGTTGGGGAGTTCCTTTCATTTTTTGTGAATGAGTAGCTTTTCTATGATGCAAATAAATGAGGGCAGACAGATCCTCCTTATGGCAAGGGGCCTTCTTCTTCCTCTGTGAGGGAGAACTGAGCTCTGCAGAGCTGTCACAGAACCACGCTGCCTGCTGCAGCTGTCACAGAGCTTCTGGTGGTAAAATGGACACGGGGCATGCCAGCACTCAGAGTAGTGAGCATGAGGGTGGGGAACAGCATGTGATGAAGGCAGAAAAGAGAGTATCAGGGAGTAAGCAGGATGCCAGGACTGATCCTCTAGTGTAAAAAAAGATACCACACTTCATCCGAACATACTATAAACACTGTGAGTACTTAGACTTCTTTGCGCAGTGCAACACGCACACTGCTGAAGATCTTGCCGAGGGCTTCAAAGAAGGGATCGCAGAACGTCTGGATGCAGAGGGAGTAGATGCGGCTGATGCACTGCGACTCAATCAGACAGCTCTTGATGCAGGGAACCACCGCCCAGATATGGCAGAAGGAGATGCATGCGAACAGGAAACCCCAGAGCAGAGCAACAGGGATACCAAAGACTGCAGACAAGATCCTGTAGCACCAGTACTTGGATACAGTGAAGGTGGTGTAGCTGAGCTTCCACACCCCATCCAGGCTGTGTGTACCATCTGGCTCTGCAATGACATCCTCAAACTCCACCTAATAGGAATTTTTTTAAAAAGAATTTCATTAGCACACATCCCTGAGTGCATTTTGCTTTTATCATTCTCCTTCCACCAGACTCAGTCGGCTCAATGCAATTTGCACATGCGAATGCTAAGTGTAAAGATTATGCTTGTGAAAGCAAATTTATGCAAAGGAACCAATTACCTGTTTCACTTCATAGAATCAACAAAAAAACAAAACTTATTTAGTGCCATTCAGGTAAAGTTATGGAGTGGCTTTTAATTCTAGGACTAAATCCTTCTAAAAGTTATACAGTATTTCAACACATCACCACATCTAAAATGCAGAGCATCAGTGCAATGGTCCAATTTGTTTTCGGTATGTGTCACCTGGTCTTTTGGTCACTATAGAATTACAAGAGAGACTGGCCTGTAAAATGTAAATTACTGAGTCTGTAATCATGTCAGGCTGACTCACAGCACTTCCCAATCTTTCTATTCTTCCAGACCGTATGATAGGATCAGTATGGGAAGCTACGAGTCTGTTTCCCACAATAGCAACCACAGATCATCCTCTGAATTATTGTCTAGGCATACATTACACTGTTTTATATTGTCTCTGCAAGGTCTGGCCTCTTCCAGCTCTTAGAGTGATTGCTAGAGTCAAATTTAGCCTAAATAAGAAAAGAAAAGGAAACTAAGAATTCTTGCACTTTGGTACAAGTAAATCTGATCATGAAACTGTTTCAAAAGACATTACCAATCTAATTCATTTTGATGGATGGGTTATAAAGGTAATCACATTTATACTAACGTTTGGACTAGACAATTGGAAAAAAAAAAGTTGACGGTTTAAAAATACCAAATATTTTTCAACTTCTTGACTCCTATCTGCAACAAACATGAGCAGACAAGTAGATAATTCAAACTAAGCCATGCAGACACTGTTAGCATATGCTGTACTCATGTTTTATCACTTCATTGACTATGTTAACATGAAGTCCAACATATAATCTAAATATTTTATTTGGTCCTGACCTTACAAATGATATTTTGTGGTAATAACATGGCAACAATCTCTGTATAAACAGCAGTCAGCCTTGCCTTAAATAGACCAGGAGATAGTAGCTACTGGTCTATTTAAGGATTTTCCAGACAGTATAATAGCTTGTTCTCCTGTATTTGCTCCTACTAACAACTTTATTCATTTTCGGCACATGCACACACATTCAGTACATGCCAAGACAAGGATTAAGTTCTGAATCCTTCATGTTACAGGCTGGTGTTCTAAAGCTGCACAAACCTTCACCACGTCCTCATTGATTTGGTTGGGGTCTCTGTTAATAAGATCAATCTCCTTAGTGTGGCTGTCCTTCACAATCTTCTCCTCATTGGTGTTGTACTGGTACTGATCCGTCATGGTGGGTCTGCAGGTCCTGGACGGGCAGGAGACAGTGAGAGAAAACCTTCCTGGATCAAATGCCTCAGTTCACTTCTGAACCCCTGTATTACCACTGTGGCACTCCCTCTAGCATGCCAGTGGACAGCTGCTGCAGACATCCTGGTAAAAATGGAGGCCTGACACCCACTCTGCACACACATATGCACCTACACACTCAAACACACAGAGTGTACACACACACACACACACACACACACACACACACACACACACACACACACACACACACACACACACACAATGTAATGCACAGGGACAGAAAAGGCATGCTGTAAAGGAGCACCCAGGGTTGTGTCACATTTCACATAGGGTTGTGGGGCTAACTGGGCAGGGTTTACACAGTAGCACAAACTTCCAATCCAGAATGAGTCAGTACACACATACCCTCCTGCTTTGGCTTTATTTGGGACAGTGTTTTGTGTACTAATATTTAATATAATTTAAAAAAGCTATTTTTATATGCACAGCTAAATTGCACAACAAAAGACACAAACCCATAGACAAAATAGTGGGTCAGCTCCATTATGAGTTCAAGGATTACAGTATTCTGTAGTGTTACTGCAGACTCACACTAATACTAGAAGTTGTCATTCAGAAGGAGAACTACGATTCGTAATAACGTTACTAAAACTAAATGCATCAATTCATCAATCCACAAGTCAGGTAGTGAGGTGTGCATAACAAAGTTCAACTATGTGAGTAGGTGTCGTCATATTGGTGGACATTTTACCAGTTTAAAAAAACAAAACTAAAAACTTTTCTACGAATGTGTGGTAGTAATATTATGCTGCACTCACATATGGAATTATTAGAGAGACACACCTTGAGAGTGTGACCTACATTTCACAGTCAAAGTATTTGCAAATGGTCATTTTTCTTTGCAGATGCAATCCCATAAAACTGTAGATGAGCTGACTGAATTTAAAAGAAAATGCAATTCAGACATTGGGACTGGGACATGAAAATATATCTATTGCTATAATACCCTAATCAACACCCCAACGGTAAAGTTGTTCAGTGGTGTAGAATAGAGTTCAAACAAGTTGGGTCCTGAGATTCTTATTCTAGAGATTTCTGATTGTATCATGGTCCATTGCATAAAATTCAATGCTCCCCAAAATAAAACTCTGATTCAGTCTTGAGCTCTGCAGTTGTTGCCATCAGTCATTGCATTCTATATCAGTATGTTGCATAAACATACTCCAAAAAGAGGTGTATGTGGAGGAGGTGCATGTTAAAACTGGTCAAAGGACTCACCCCCTGCTGTCTGTTGCTGTCGGTTTGTGGGGTGTATGAACATTTCAGGAAGCGTGACTTTGTCGCTCAAATTGGCAATCTTTTCCATGGTGGCAGAGACGAGGAGGGAGGAGAGGAGTAGGATCATAGTGCATGTGATCAGGAGCCAACCCAATTAAAGGAGTATTCTTGGTGTGCAATGGAGAGAGTGAAGGCCAGTTAGGCATAGTCACAGAGACAGAAATAGCTCAGCAGAGAGTCATAACGGGCATACCTCTGATTCTGTGGGTGTCAATGCAATCAGCTGAGGCTGCACTGGCTCCTGTCTTCCATTAAATGTAGACAGACATACAGATCTCTCATATAAGTAAAGTAATCTGGGTTACAAATGGTGGTGTGGCCTCCTGTGACATGAACAGTGCTGTGTGTGTTACTTGACCCATACAAAATGCTTCTTATAATTAGATATATATAGGCCTAAGTATTATTATTACATATCTGAATTCCTGAGAGCAGTAATATATCACTGTATTTTTATCTCTGTTTTCACCCCTGTATGTTGGTTGTTTACTTGCTTGTTTGCTTGTTAAATTTAGGAGTGGAATCTGGATGAAGGGGAGAATCCAGACAGGTTTTTTTTTGTTTGTTTTGTTTTTACATTTTCCCTAATTATGTTTTCTTTGTTTTTTGTTTTTGCTAAGCTAAGCTAACCAATTGCTGTTTTTAGCTTATATTCACCTAAGAGATATAAAAGTGGTACAAGTCTTCTCATCTTACTATTGGCAAAAATAAAGATATTCGTCCAAATGTGAAGCTATTCCTCACCAATGCATGAGCAGTGACCAAACAATGCTGAAATCCAATACACCTGTAATACTTAAAGTCAAAGTAATGTGAATAAATTGTTTTCTTGTTTATAACGTTGTCATGCTGTGATTTACTAGAATATTTCTCCATAACGAGCTGGGTAACGTTTTTTGAGTAGTGCTTCATGATGCACATAAAGATCTTGTTATATCTAGCTTGATGACTAGACTCCAGTGAAATATGTCTAATATATCTGAGATATGTGCTGCTCTGTGTGCTTGCTGCCTTGATATGAGGTGGATCTAATATTCATTCATTCATTTATTCTTTTTCTGTAACTGCTTATCCTGTAGGGACACGGAGGAGCTGGAGCCTATCCCAGCTGTCTTCGGGGGGGAGGCAGGGTACAGCCTGGCCAGTTCATCACAGGGCCACATAGAAAGACAATCAACCATTCACACTCACATGGATCTAATATGAATGTGGAAAACACTTTTGCATCTTTGTCATGTATGTTATTTGGTGTGTGGTTCCTGATAATGAACTTTTCCTGCTGACATCTCTTACTGACATGAGTATGAGCAAAGAGTGCAACCAGAAAAGTCTGATTACATCAGCCATAATGTTACATTACAATAAAAGAAAGACAGAACATTTAGTAAAATCTGTAAATGTGATTCATTCAACTTTAAAAACAATTGTACAACGTAAGTTAACATTTCTCAAAGATGCACAGTTGAAGAGGCTTTTAATTTGCTCCCAGCTATACCAACATCTCTGAATGCTCATTAGTGTCTTTTGCTTTCAAGGCGAAAATCTGTGGGTTTAGATACTTTTGTAGTTTAATAGAAATGGTTTACACAAATTCATTTGGTGTTTTCAGTTATTGCACATTAAATATTTTAGTACTTCACCCATTCTATTAACACATGCTGGTTTAGATCTGGCTTAGAGGCATGACAACACCATTACAACTGGGATAACTCAAAATACAGTATATGTCAGTAAACATGATGACAGTTTAGCAAAAACTACAAAATAATCACAATCATAATACAGATTACAATTTGCTTTAAAGGAATTATGTAACTACTTTTAAAAAAAATAGTCTTCTGTTTTGACCACACATTCACACACGTCTGTCTTCATCTTTAGCCAGATGGATGATGATTTGGCCACAGCATTTTCCAAAACTGGTGAAAAAGGGTCTGATGACAATGTTCAGTATGTTGCCCCACACAGTCTGGACCCCGTGCATGTTGATAAGGAGGAGCTGCACACAAGGCATTATCAACCTACAGTAGAAATATACAGGGACAATACATGATCTCATCTCATTAATGGGAAAAAAACATCTCTACCTTTCTAACCCAATAACCTACTAAATGGTCCTTTTCCAGTAAAACATTTATTAGTTCATATTTGTCTCTTAATCTACCTCATCTAATTGTAACAGCAGTCCTACCAGATGTGAAGGAAGCTGAGCACAGCGAAGAGGAGCCCTGCTGCCAGTGAGACCGGCACTGCCAGAAGGAGTGAGATGATGCGGTAGCACCAAAGTCGGGACACCTCAAACAGAGCATGACTCCACAGCCATATTTTATCAAAACTCCGCACTGAGGAAGGCTCTGCAATCACATCTACAAACGTGACCTCAAGACACAGACAGAGATAATATAGATGATTTCCAGGGAGAGTGTAGGTAAAATATAATACTGAGAACTGGGGCTTGGATGTGTCATGGAAGCTATAGCACAATACAGTATTACCAGATATCAACAAGCAGAATGACAATGATAATGCACACAAATTAACTGCCCTGATCAGTTTTTAATTGGAAACATTACAACTTTTTATGTCATGTTGTAAATTGCAATGTGGGATCTTCTAGGAGGCAGAGGCAAAAATAGAATTGTGTGTATGATCAAATCCACTTGAGGTCAGTATTATGCAGCCTATTGATATTTACCATATTTAATTGCTAGTCTTATATTTCCTGAGGACAAAAGTTAAAGTCATTGGTCTCGATAAACATTTTTATTTTAGGTTTAAAAATGCATGTCTTTCAGATTGTAAATAATTTCCAAAAACTACTCAATTTCATATTAAAAGCATGGATAGATCTCTCCTTCAGCTCATCTTTGCATTATCAGTGTTACATCTGGATCAATAGTGACAGGAGGAGGGTTTTAGTATGCAGAGCATTTGCTGCGAATTTGTTTATTCATACCGACTTGTCAAGGTCTCTGTTCCTTCACACAGAGTCTACGTACCTCAGCAGAGCCTGTGCTGAGTGTCCTCTCTAAAGGTCTATGTGCGTTTGATGTTGATTAAGTCCTTGTGACAGTGCACAGCAGTTACCTTAAGACTTTTGTTGACTCCCTTCGGATCCCTGTCGTTAATCAGAGGCCTGGTGTCACTTCGGGTGGAATTTGGGTTTTCAGGTTGCACATCCTCTATGACTTCCATCAGTTCCCCTGCTGGTCTATCCTCTTTTAATCTCTGGTCCTCCATTTCCACCACGTTGAGCTATGTCTCAGCTTGGTTGACTACTGCAATCATGTCCTAGGAAATCTGGATGAGCAGGGTGTAGCAGGCTTACCACCTCTGCAGGCTTGTCACTGGCACCCAGGTGGAACATAGTGGACTGGTGACTGCCTTGCTCCTTGTTGCGGAATGCCTTTATTGGCTTTTAAAGGCCTTCCTTCAGTGATATTTTCCATGTGACACAATACATTGAAAATCCCATTAAGACATGCATGAGAAATGACCAAATTGCTAATACTGTAACACAAAATCAGCCCTCACTTAATCCTTAAATATTGAGGGAGTGATGACGATGATTGGTTGTTATTCAAGGCAGTGTTGGCAGTGCTGGTCCAATGCAAACAGATTTCTCTACACTTCAGTAGCTTCTTGGGAAGAGGTGTCCTCCTGATCGTCAGCCAGAGCTGGAACTACTGAGCCTGACCATGTCTGCAGAAACTGGCAATAATCCCACTGGTGTGTTACTGTTGAGAGTTGCAATACAAATAATGTCTGTGTGTCGTCTCTGCACACTTTACACCTCATCATTATCTACTATAAATAACTTACTAGCAAAAGTCAAACCTTTCCAAAATCTTCAGATTTCCCTCAGGAACTAAAAGCTCTGCAGAGGATGGAACTACAGGCGTTCATGCTTTAATTTCACACAAACAACTTCATGTATTGTAAGTAACTCTCAGTATATTGGTGTGATGGCAGCTTATGATACAGTCTGTCTACATGCACCCGGTGTAAGTAAATAAAAGAAATGGCCGTACTCTTAATATAGCCATGTACTCATGAACTTACAGGCATAAATAAGTTGTTTCCTTCCTTCCTCCCATTCTCTTGTTTATATATTCTGTGACCTTCAAGTGCCAGTCAGATACAGAACACCCAGTACAAAAAAATTATTCATGAAAAAATTATTAAAGGAGGAATATGTGCACCACATCCCTAAGTAAATACAATATCAACATGTTTACACATCCAGTAGATACATAGCAACATTAGCATTATTTTGAGTCATGTTTGTAGCCACCTGATGAATGTAAGTCTATTATTTACTCTCTCAAGTCAATTTTATTTATATAGTGACACTTTACAAAAAGAGTTATTTCATGGCACCTTCAAAAGAGCAGGTCTGGATGGTTAAGTGGGTTTTTTTCAAGCTTAATGTGGCAGCTGAATCAAAACAATGCACTTAAAGATGCTAAAATGCTGAAGGTGAACTGCTTAATTCAGCTTCCATGAGTCCGTTTGACGTACAATGTATCATGTTATCTATTGTTCGTATTGCATAGTGAAAGTGACAGTGTTGTTTTATAGCTATTACATCATTACATGCAATCAACATTTACGTCTGACACATTAAAGTAAGAAAACGTGTCTTTTATCAGTTTAAGAGTTAACATATATTCATAATTCAGGTCTTTATTATGTCAGTTCATATTGCACTTTACCCAACCCTGTAGGCATTTCTCAATACCAAGTACACAAAGTTGGTACATCCTCAACATTGATGTCCTGTTTACTACTTTATAAGCAAGATTAATTTGTGCATTTGTTGCACTGCATTACTCCCCTTTTTTATAGGTTTTATAAAATACACTGCCTAGTGTTTTCATCACATATCTGAGAGGTGCATGTTTTATTAATATTTAACACACAACTGTTTTATCATCAAATGTCTTCACATGTTCTATCTCACTAGGAGTGTCTCTTATAGTCTCTCACTAAGCAGGAGCACAATCACACTGCAAACCTTCTCTTCTTTTTCTTTCTTTGTAATCGACTTTTCTTTTTTTTGCTTTAGAGCATTAAACACAAATACACAATAGACAATATAGATAGACAAAAGACAAATAATAAACACAGGGCAATGGTGTGTTTGCACAAAAATAAATACATAAATAAATAAATAAATAAATAAACAAACACACATACATACAGACATATATAATTACATTCATACATACATACATACATACAGTACCAGTCAAAAGTTTGGACACAGTTTCCCATTCAAGTGGATGGGAAACTGTGTCCAAACATTTGACTGGTAGTGTACATACTGTACATACATACTGTACATACATACATACACACATAAACAAACAAACAAATAAATAAACCTCTTCTAAGCTATGACTCGCATCTGAATTAGGAAAGATGCATCTGGTAATCCATATTGCATATTTCTTATGACTCTAGTTTATATGCAGTGCTCGTTAATGTGCTGTTTATTTACACTGATGAAAGATGTTCAAACAATCTGACTGCAATATCCTACAGTATGTACATGGAGATGTGATTCACTTTTTTTTTTTAAAGCATGACACTTAGCAGACAATACCCAAGTCACTGTTTGTTGTAAATTACTAGAAGCCCTCCAGTCAGGGAAGGGAATTCACTGGTTTATAGCACACTCTGTTGGCCATGGTTTGTAATGTGAAAAAGTCCTTATTATATAGCACTAATGGTTAAATCAGCTGTATTTTACTCTCACATTATGCTCAAAAAGCTCATTTTCTCTCAGGTTTTGCAATGATTTCAAAGTAATTTTCAAAAAAATAAATCACAACAGCACTGCAACGGTAGTGGTGGGGAGGCAGGATCTGATGGGAAGAATGTTTTATCACCTGTGTGTGAAAACCACGGGGATGAAGAGCCTGGTGTTGCTATTGTGTCTGCGATTCTTATTGACTTAACAGATGCTAATTACATCTCCTGGTTTGTAAAATAATCATTTCAATCAAAGCCGCTATCACTGATTGAACTGAAAGACAAATATCACATTAAACTCTATGCTGCCAAAACAAAATTCAAGGTGCTGGTGTGCTGAAATGAAAACACCAAATGTGCTTTATCCAAATTAGGTTCTGTTAGTGAAAGCTTTCTAGGAGGGCTTTTTGAAGAAGACAAATGTAATATGGTTTATACAGTTTGTATTGGTGGTTTGGTGAAATAGGAAAAATCGGAACACTTTTCATGGAGATATATTTTTTACGTTGAGATGATAGTGAACTTATAATTTATGGTTGGATGGCACACTACAGTGAGTATTTCAAACCTTCTGTCATGTATCATATCCAAGTCTGTTGGTTTCTTTAGTTTTTAGGTTTATGTCATTATATTGTACCTCTGTTTCCTGTATTATTTTGTAGTCTATTTCCATGCCTTGTGTTTTTTTTGCTTTACACTTCCTGTTGCCTTCTCTTGTGATCTGTTTTGACCTTTTGTCTCAGTTTGAGTCTTGTTTTTAATTCTGGTTTGTTCCCGCTCCCTCCTTGTCTTTGTAATCCTGTCTCATGTTAGTTTTTCTTTGTATCCTCCTTGTGTCTTACCCTTTAATATTCTCCTCCAGTGTGGGATTGTCTGATTGTCTCCACCTGTTGTTTGATTGTCTCCTCCTCCCTGTGTCACCTGTTTGTGATTCCCTCCTTATCCCAGTGTATTTAGTCTGTGTGATTCCCTGTTAGTTGCCTCATGCCCCAGTCTTTCCAGTTTATTCTCCCGATGCTTGTCTGTAAGTTTTTCTGTTCATTGGATTTTGTTTCTGCCTTTTCTTTTACTGTTGTTTGCTTTGGACTGCCTTTTGTGTTTTTTGACTTTGGACTGTTTCTCGTTTTGTTTTTTGTATATTAAATCCTTGAACTACACTCTGCCCCCTGTGTTGTCTGTATTTATGTCCAGTACTTTGTGAAACCTGACGCATCCATCACGAATATCTTGGAATCTAGCCCAAGTCTGTTGACATGGTTTGACTTTGTGCTTCCTTTGCAGCTATTCAGCCCAATGAGATTAGAATAGTTTCACAACAACACTCCAGAGAAATATCTTTCTCATTAGGTGATCTTTGCGTCTGTCCTAGAAATCTGGAAGTACAGTAAATGTTTAGACTGAAAAGAGGATGCACCAATTATGAATACGAGTACAGAAACGGCCAAATACTTTCTTGAAATTGGAGATAAAATTGAATAATACAAAGAGATACAGGACACTTTTTTCTTACCTACGTGCAGCTTGATTAGACCTGAGAAGACAGATCGAAGTTCTGAGCTCCAGCAGTCACATTTGGCCTCAGATGTTTGTGGAACAGCATGCATATAGACTTTCAAAATGTTTTGATTAAAAAACATCTGATGTGACAGAAAATGACTGAAATGTTTTTCACACACTTCACAATACAAGACATGATAGTTATCCATTTTCCTCATTTGTATTAATATAAAATACTACATCCAGATAGTTACAGGCATTTGGTTCCAAATGTTCTTTTTTGTTATATATATTACAATCCCTGCTGCCAAATTGGGAAACTAGAATTTAAAATCAGTGTTACATTGGCTGTATCATTGTTGATTATAATGAATGAAAATGCTTATTTTAAGGATGAACCAGAGGAGAGGAGAGGAGAATTGATCAAACTCCCCTGCACTTACAATGCTGTGTAAATAAAAACTATTTGCTAAAACTTGGTCACAAGATCAAGTCTAGTCTTCAAATTAAAATGTATAAAAGTCTGTTCAAATGATGAAAGCAAACAGAATGGGATAGTTTCCCCATTCTTTTTGATAACTGAAAACAGAGATATTCTATTAAACGTGCCACATCATCAACTTCATTGATTTTGTCAAACATATGCTTAATTGGTAACAGGTGGTATATTCATGATTGGGACTGTTTTAGGCCAGGTTGTCAACAGCTGTCATGTTCTGAATTCTGACATACTGGATACATTATGTATCTTTGCCCTGCTGGTCTCATGGTGGAATGGCAAGACATTTGTGAAGAGAAAATGAGAGAATGAATTTAAGGAAAGAAACAACAATCCAGGATGACGTCCATACACGTGTGTATGGATTTAAACATCTCTCCCAGCACGTTTCTATGCTGTGTGTGTTTGTGCAGCACCCATATCCTCCTGGTAATGATCACAGTTATGTAAGAGAGGTGTATACCCCAATTAATGACAGTCACACAGCTAAATGGTGTTTACTAAAGGTGTCTGCCATTATTTGCTTTAACTACACTATTCTTTTTTTACTCGCCATGTCTAATGTTTGTGACAGACTAATACAAACAGTGGAGGCCATAAAATAGCACTTTATTACCACTCACAGAGCTCTATCAATGATCAATAATGATTTCCACGGTGAATCCACTATCTCCACCTTAACCCACCCTCAACCCAGTCCACAAGTAGAAGGGAGGCATTACCCAGAATTAATGGACTCCAATCAGGACCTAGAGCTACAGCATACATCCAGGTAAAAGCTCTCTGTTGATATGTGAGTCACAGACACTCCATTTCCATGGCGACAAATGACATTTGCCATCTATCAGTATATCTGTTGCTCACAGGATGTCCAAGGTATTGTCCCTAAGATTCATGGAGGGCCATTTATTCCTTAGATTTTAAGGACCACTACTTGGCGACACCCTATACTTAACAAGATCAACAACATCCATCACCAATATGCATATTGTTAATAATATGATAAAATCATACATTAATTACAACAATACACCCATCAAATAATGTCCTTGTTATTGCAGTTACACTCCAGGTTTTTCACATTTTTGAATATAAAAAAAATATTTAAACATCTTTAAAATCGGTTCAGCTGTAATATAAATGGAACATACGAACAATTTGATGTTAAAGTACAACCACAGCACCTTGACCTAAATGAGAAAGCCATCTGAAATAGACACGGGGCATTTAAGATGTATTTTTTTTAGAATAGGTTCACATTACTCTTAAAACAATACAGACGTGTCCACATAAACATTGGAAGGACTCTTAGTTGCTGGGATCCTCCCGTCCATACTGATCTTCTCATGTAGAGGGAGAAAATTCACTGTACTTTTCGTCAATGTAAAGAAAAACAACTTAAATTCAGCTGAATATAATGGGAAGAAGACTGAGTTATCAAATGATGAAGGAAATATAAATATCAGTGTAAATATTGAAATATTGAAAATATTAATTTCATCAAGCCTTTAAATGTGAACCTATCCATTATGGCAAAGAGGCCTATAAAACTGACACGGTTTATATATTAGCACTGTAGTCCATAACTCGATTACATTGGTCAATGTTTAAGCGTGCCCTTCTGGTATTAGTCCAGGGATCTTTATTCCATGCTCCGTCGTGTTTTTGGGACGGGAGTTATCACACCTGGTCAGGGTTTCAGCTGCACTGCTGGTTCTCTGGATAAACTGGAGGAAGTTCTCCTGAAGGGAACCCTCTTGGCTGGATGCCCCAAAATCCACCGTCTGGGTCAAGCAGCAGCGCCGAAACTTTACCAGCTCTTCTCTGATCTGCCTGTTTAATAGGCCATAGAAGAACGGATTAACTGCAAAGGAGGAATAGGCCAGCCAGGTGACTGCCTCCTCCAGGTCCCCGGGGCTCTGCATAGATCTAGTCAGAGACATGTGCAGGTGAAAAATGAAGAAGGGCAACCAACAAATCAAGAACTGGCCCACAATGAAAACCAAAGTTAGGGCAGCTTTGCTTCCACTAAAAGCCCTCTCTGGAGATAATCTTTGGGGCAGAGTGCGAGTCGTAGCAATCATGGTGGTCTGGCTGTGGATGGAGTCTGAGCGATTCTTAGCAGGGCTCTCATTTGCCCATGCGGACACAGCAGGGAATTGCTGCAAGGCTGCAGAACGAGCGACCTTGTAGACGGCACAGTAAACAGCAAAGATAACCACCGCAGGGACCAAGAAACAGACCACACTGAAGAGCACAGCAAACACACTTCTCAAATGACTGTGGCTCGCATGGAGAGAGCAGTGAGCTGCAGCAATAGAGCTCTGATGTCCATAAGATGGCCATCCAAACAGGGTGACCAAAGCTAAGAGGACTGACTTAATCCAGATTAGTAGCATGACACCTATAGCAAGGTTGATGGTCATCTTAACCTCATAACGCATGGGGTGTACGATGTAGAAGTAACGCTCCACATTGATGGCCGTGATGGTGAGAATGGTTAAACAGATGAGGAAAACGTTGAGAAAGATGTAAACTTGACATTCCAGAACAGTAAAAACCACGGTGCCAAAGAACGGTGAGCTGGATATGATACCCAAAGGCATGAGGAGGATGGCACACAGCAGGTCCACTGCACAAAGGTGACACACGAAAGCAAACCTCTTCAGGTGAGGAGCTCGAGCAATGGCCACCATCACCCCAGTGTTGGCCATCAAAGCTATGAGGTTAAGGGTCACCATGCAGAACAATCCAAAAAGGTCTTTGATCTGCGACTGGGAGCTTGTGACGACACCCACATTGGCAGGAACCGTAGGATTGAGCTCCCATAGGCCAGTGGTAAAATTAATCCCTGTGTGATTTGGGACAGAGCTTATCATGGGACCAGTCTTGTCAGCCATTATTCATTCATAACTTCCTCCATTTGGATACCAGATGTCTTCACATGAGGACGTCCTGTGTTGAAAGAAAAAGTTATTTCCACTGATAAATAACACAGAAATAAGGCGGGTCAGACCACCAGATTATTCCTACTATATGTTATCACCTCTTCCTTTGTAATCTGTATGAATAATGTAACATAGAATAATACTGATGCAGAATGAGGTTTGATTATTTAATTTCATGTTATATAATTAAAAAATATATTGTATTTAAATTTCTGCTGAGTACTAATCAAAAATTGGAAAGCTGAAAACAGTTGCTGACATGTTTTAAGTATATACAGGTGAACTTCTTAGTAAATAGAAAACTAGCCTTCTTTAAAATCAGTATTAGCACCCTTGAGGGCAATTCCACATCGTTGTTAAAGATAACAGAGTTGCTGGGACAATAAGGAATGGAAAGCATTGGAAAACTTAATTATATTCTTTCCTTTTTTTTCCTGTTTATACAAGTTATATTGAAAATATTAGTACCTGACATTAATCCTATCTGCAGGATGAGTGGTGTACTGATAATAAATGCAAAAAATAAAATAAAAAATAGATCAATACCTTCATATGGCATTGTACAGGAAAACATATTTAGTGCTTCAAATGTAAAATTGCATGTAGATTTTCATCCCCCACATAATAAAAAACACATACAACACTTACCCATGATCCACTCTGATTATTTGGTTGAGTCATTTCAGAATAAACAGGTTAATCAAATGTCTGACCGGCTCCTGATGAAAACCCACAAATGTTTCGTTGGGTCAAAACCAGAGAAATCCCAGCTTTATTAATTCATTTACTTTTTCCAAGTAGTATAAAAGTCATTGTCCACCTGATAATTCATATAATTAAGTCCAGTTAATTCAGGGTCTGCAGTTCTTTTGTAGCGAGGCTTCAGTCTTGCTGTACCACACATTTATATTTCCAAATAGCGAAGAAGTGATCATTGATTCTATGGTTTTAATTGGTAAATGATGCTTCCTCTCTCTCCTCCAGTAACATGCTCTGTCCTGTGCTGTGTATGGCAGTGACTGTCACACATTGTATTGTGTTCTTTTTTTTTTGCTTTCAAATAGACACAAACTCCACTGTCCCGCTTCTAGAGCCCAGTTTTCTCTGGGTCCTAATTTCCACCAGATTCATTGAAAAACATATCTTCTGTACTGAAATCAGGGTCAACCTTAACAGAATGGAACTGTTTCACTCCCAATAAGTAAGGAATTGACTGCTGTTGTCACAAAAATGAAATGCACTATAATAAGATGTATCCTGTTACATCATCGATGTGACTGCTTTTTTTTTTTACAGTCCAATCATCTGTATTCGAGTGGCTTCCTCTCATTTCTGTACTAGTGTGGCCCAAAAAGCTTGTTTCTCATATGACTACATCTCAAGCACCCTACCTGAATATTATTTTCCTTAATACATTTTTCTTGGTGCGGAAGTATAAAAGGCAATAGTTTAAATTTCATCCACCTAACATGTCTTCCAAGTCCTTCAATTACTTACTCTTCTCTTCAGGTGTGTCAGAGAGCAGCATTATTATCTCAACCCCAAGTCACAAAAAATATGCATATCTAAACCATGATTATTTGATTATTTGACGCATTTTCAGTTTGCTCCACTTGATGTAAATTTGAAATTAAACCAGAACTTTGCCTGTGGAGATTTAATCAGCATCTTTAGTTATTTATTTTTTCACATACCATAATAACTCCCATATTTATCTAAATATATTACTGAGCCATATTGGTTTCATCAAATAAAGTCCTCCAGCGTACTGAAAATGTCATACATCATCTTACATTATTCGCAAATCATGACTACCATATATACTGTAACACTGGACACCCCCTAAAATAGCAGGCATACAAAAGAAAACATTGCAACAAGATAGAGGGGCACTTTAGTTTATTAATTAAACGTTGATTCAAGTAATATTTTAGTGCAAAACATGCTGAGGCAATGACATTACAGAGGGATTTGCTCGTTACTGACACCATGTGGTGACACTTGTAATGTAGCTGGACCCACTAGGTAAAACATTTGCCCAGGCTACTTATGACTTACAGAGATGCCCTTTCTGAGTCTTACTTAAGAGATTAACTAAGTATTTGATTTGTAATAGTGCTTGAACATTAGCCATAAATTGCACTTTATACATCTGCCTGTAAACATCTCTCTACATAGAATATTATTATAGTTCTATGTACTATGTAGTGTGGCCATATAACTACAAAAGCACTTGGTAAATTCTTCCTACATATCATAGATATGTATATATCATCAGGCTTAGTATTATCACTTGGATTAAATAAAGCAATATGTTAAAAGGTAAGCTAAATAACCACAACGGAGTTGCCAAACAGAAAACAAGGTGCAGCAATTAACTGAAATTTAAAAATTAAGATCAAGTAAGAAGTGGCAAACAAATTTTAAATGCAGTTTTACAGAGTGCAAAATATAAGGCACAGAGAAGTATGAGTCATTTATGCATCATGACAGGAATATCTGCACAATAACAGTAAGAATAAAGACCATATTCATATACGATAACAGCATAGCCAAGCTTTTTAGGAAATGCCTTCTATAGAGGAAAAGCTTCATTCCTGGAGATGAATTAGTACGACATGTTCAGCTCCAGCAGGTAGCGAAGGCAACACTGACTCTCTTTGTAGATGAGATATTCACTGTTGCTGAAGTAGCTATCCGAAAACTGTGGCTGATTTATGGGCTTACCCTGAGGCACAGCAATTTTCTTGCCCTCCAGGGTGATGAAGACGTCCTGGGAAGGATCTGGAAACATAGGCGTTAAAAACTTTAGCAAACAAAAGATGATGCCTGATATCATTCAACACAGTAGTTCTCAAATGCTTTTAATTTGATCAGTACTGGAGAAATTTAGTCACAAAATGAGCTGAGTACGATTTTTATTGAAATAGCATTATCTTGAACACACACGCTGTCTGTGTTTCTTTTGTGAGTTACTGTTGCAACTTAAACTTTGCATTTTTATACCAAAAAAATTAAAAAAAAATTAATCCAGCTCTCTTTAATCCAGATCTACTTTACTGTGTGAAAAAAGTATGTTACCTGGTTCCACTGATCCTCGCGCCACCACACTATCATAGCCTGCAGGAGCCGATTTCAAGGAACAGTTGTCTTTGGTGATGGTCTTCTCTTTGCCAAGGGCTACCTCACACAGGAACATCACTCCAGTATTTTTAGAAGTGCGCACTAAAAACACATGTCAGAATGGATGTGATAGGTTACATGTGTGAAATGTCTTTTTTATCATATTAAATCTTTGTTTTTTCATACAGCCTCACCGTAACATGCAGACTTGCTGTTTTCAGAAGCAAAATAGATGCCGCGACCCACACGGCCCCCTGAATGGGGCATTATTCTCAGACCACTCTTCAGGATAGCTGCCACCACTGCTATGTTTGTACCATGCCACAGCAGACGGCGGTTCTCCAGACTGTCGTTCTCGCTAAAGCGCTCTCCCTGTGACATGCAACATACGTGTTAGGTCACACAGCACTTCGGTCTTCTATATCACATGAAATAAGACTGACTGTCGTTCCCACCTCTGTCTCTCGATCAACTTCCCAAACATTGACAATTTTCGGTTTACGATTTCCACCTGAAGTTGCTTTCAGGTATTTTTCAATGACCTTTAAAAGCAAAAAAAAGTTTGCTTTAAAAGAGGACAATGTGAATGGAAGAAGATCCAAGATCAGTCATGACAAGTGTTCTGTATTTATTTAATGCTATAATAACTAATGACTTATGACACAGTACCTTGAAGGTGTCTGTATTTGAGTCCATTAGGTTGAGCCTGCAATGGAGAGAACTGTAGTCCTGGTCTAGAGGGTGAGGAACTGTCTCGACCATCTCTTCCTGAGCCTTTTCAGTCTCTGACTTTAGAGTTTGGGCAAGCTCGATGTCAGCCAGCACCTTTACAGAACATGGAAAACCAAAAGTAACGTTAAGAATGCAGAAACAAAAAAAGACAGCTCATTCCTGTATGACGGATTTTAAAAAAAACCTCACCATGAGCATCTCTTTCTTCTTCTCCACAATGTCTTTGCTGTTGATGGTTGGTGGTCTGTTTCGGCCAAAGTTGTGTGGGATTACGGTGAAGAACTTTGAGGACAGTTCTTCCAGACTCTTGTTTGCTCTTTTTTGGTTCATGGCAGCCTCAATCTCCTCTAACACCTCAAAGCCCTTGGCAATCTGTATCTTACTGAGTTTCCCCAAAGGCATCTTCTTGATGTCTGTAACATCCACATTCAAACACAAACAAAAAAACCAAATCCAACCAAGACTAGTTATTGTATGTTTTCTTTTGGGGGGGGGGTTTGCCAAGGAGAGGCATCTCACAGTGTGTATGTTGCCTGTTTTAAGGTTCACATTGTTACTTAATTACTCCCAAAAATCAATGATATCGTAATCAAAGCAGAAGACAATGATCAGATAATTCCAAAGGGCTGAAATAGGGGATGTGCTTTGTAAATGCAGATTTTAGCCTTTGGTTAATCGTTTACATACCACATTCTGCACTCTTTAATCTCCAGTGTCTTATATTTAGTAGCAAAAAGCTCAGACATTTTAAAACTGACACCCTGTTTAGTGAGCAACATGCACCTTAGCAAAGCAGACATGTTACAGAGCAGGTAGAAGATATTTATACACACTGAAGCTGCATGAACCGGTTTGTATTCAAGGGTTAACAAATTGAGACACACATACACACCTAGGTTCATGCATTCCATCGCCTCCTTGAACATGTCATTGCTGAAAATGAGCTCAATGAGTTTCTTTGTAGCAGCATCCAGCGTGCAGGGCAGGACGTTTTTAGTGACTTGGACAGTCTTTCCATCGACACTGTCCACCTGCAAGTACAGCCAGTGAGATAATGCTAAGGATGATACTAACACCTCTAACATGTAAACGATTCCATGAGATGATACCTCTAGGTTACATACTGTACTCAATGGTCCTTTTTCCAGTGAGATGTACATTTACCTTGACCTCAGCATCCTGCTCTCCATCCACCTCGATCAGGGTGTACTTTCCAGAGTGAGACACAAAATTCGACCGATCGCTCCAGTTGTTCTTTGTCTTGTCCTTAAACTTCTTCTCAAAGTCCTTGACAGCATTCTCAACCTCATCAAACTTGTTAAGCTTGCTTTGTCCAACCTCCCCCTGAAATTGGAGATGAGGCAGTCAATCAACAATTTGAAAAACAAATCACGTCAACGTGAGTTGTATGGACAGTGAAGTGTCATTAGTATGTTAAAAAAAAAAAGATCTCCACTTAAGTTAATAATTCATGAAGATAATGAATATATGTATCAGAAAACACAATACATTTCATAGTATGTGTAGTGATAATTTGAACTCATTAATGATTTGTTTCCATAAACCCTTCAGTACATAGAAAGATTACATGTACAATAAAATATCAGTGAGTAAAATATAAAGTGTTGTCACTCTAGTATACAAGTCCATTATTTGCTAATATTCCAAAAATATATATAGATAAACAAGCAAGAGAGAATTAAGTACAGTATAGTAGGACAAACTTACCACTCTGCCCCATCTGTTCCAGGTATAGTAACTGTTGCCTGATTTGACAACTTGGACAACATAAAACTTATTATTGTTATGTCCGATGTTTGTTTGATTGAGCATACAGTCATAGTCCTCATATACCTGGTGGAGGAAACATGGAACAGGTTTCTCTTCAATATAATTGTATAAAACTTTATTTTTCTTAATGCATGTGAAGACACCTGGCTGATGTTATACAGCATCTTTCTTACCTCTCCATTACTTGACAGTGAGCAGTGCTCATCCACCTTCTTCTTTCCTTTTACCTGTGGCCCTGCAGCCAGGAGGGCCTCCTTTGCAGAGGTGAAGGCATCCTTGGGCTTTGGTGTCTCCTCCTCTTTTGCCTTCTTGCCACCTGCCTTGGCACGGGAAGCAGCTCGTCTCTTTGGTGGCATTACTGGAAGCCCTGCACAGAAACTTGTCATGTTTGTCATCTGGGCATGATGACGGAACAAGCTCAGACATGCCTACACTGGTAAGCCATCTGACTGTGCATCAACACTAAGGTATTCCCCTTACATGTAGGCTACCGAGTAATAACCAATCAGCTAGTGTATACTGCTATACAGAGCAGCAATTCACCATTATGAGTTTTTTTTTTTACGTGTTTTGGAACAAGGCCCCTGGAAAGCTTCCGCCCTCCCTGGTTTAATCATAACACCTCCTGAATTTCGCTCAGCAGTGAACTCACCTTTTAACTTTGAATCGGTCTGTCGGGATGGGAGACAGCAAAGCAGAAGGACAGACTCTACTATACGCTGAAAGTGTCACTGGAGCCCACTGAAGACTGTCTGTCAGTGATTACCGGGAAGTTTACATTCACTTTCCGGTCAGAGTAATAGGCGGAGCTCAGCTGTTTTCCCCTCGAACTGCACGCTAAATTCGAGTCCTACTACAGTGAAGATATGACCCACCCTACGCTGTCTCTGATTGGTTGGTACTTGTTGCCTTGGTTGGTTAGGTTGGCTAGGTTGAGCTATGAGGGGCGATGATTGGTTAGCTTTGAGTAGCAGTATCATGGTAAGCTAATCAGAGGCAGAGTAGGGCGGGTCATAGCGTCTCCATAGTAGTAAATTCGCACAGTAAGCTAATGGCTTTATCGTTACCTGATATAACCCGGCATGTTGGCCCCATGTCGTTCACATTCACTCTTGTGTCCTACTTTAACATCATCTGTAGAACTCAAAGCTCCACAGCTAAGCATATTTGGTACTTAAAAGAAAATAATTAGTTTTAGAATGGCATAATTTGGTTAAGAAAATAACACAAAAAAAAGAAAAAAGGTTCCAGATTTTTATTTGGATCTGCACCAAAAAGCATACACTCTAAGATAACCCCTTGAATATGCCAGTTTTTTCCCCATCAAGATCCATGCATTATTCTCTGAGAAATTAAAGAAAATGTCGAAAAAATAAATAAATAAATAAAATACAGTCACACAATTTTAAAGAAAGTGAAATTACATTCTATTCTCATCATCTGCATGTGATGTTTCTTCATCACACCCTGTTAACAACTTTTCAAGATATCTTATGGACAAGTAAATCAACAAACAGTCAAACATGGGTGAAGACATAACCTCCTCCAACTCTCATTGGCTCTAACTCTATCATGATAGACTTAATATACAAATGTAATTATTAAGATTAATTGATCTTACTTGTATACATATTAATAAATCATATTATAGGTGGTGTTGGTGGTAATTTCCATCCCTGCCCCCTGTGTTTGATCATGACCTTGTTTCCTCCCTTTAATAACATGGACTGCTGCAGTTCTCATCATCTCATAATCATGTCTTTAATAATATACCTAGTAATATTCAACCTAGTATGGTGAGACGCTTTGATCAACCTTTACCCTTTACCTTTACCCTAAGTTGACACATTTGTTTTCATAATCACTGCAAGAAGATTTTACATTACAGTGCATGTTGTACGTAGTTTGTACATAACAGTAATTTTATGATGGCCACTTAGCAGATCTAATAAAGTAAGACAATGCTCAGATTATCTGGCCACATCCTCCAAATGCAAATAGTCTGTTTACAGCAAGCCCCAGGGCTATATGTTTTGCAACGTGAGAGATTAGATCAAACAATTTGGACACAAGATGGCAGTGTTAAATCACAAATACTGTGGTGGTCTGTTTTCCAAAGCATCTCGCTCTTGTACACAGGGGTACTAAATGCTGTGTGTATTCCTTGCACAGCTTTAGATAATGTTATTTGTGCTGGTTATTTTCATTTAGAGACTGTTTGGTTATGCAGATGGTGTAAATTGAAACGAATAATTATCATGCAGCTCGGACTGATTTGCACTAATATCAATATCGTAATATAATTTAAATAGCCAAGCAATTTGACAATCTAATTTGCACTTCTTGCCCACAAACTTCTCTATCTTCTATCTCTACCCCTCTGATTCTCTCTCTCACTCAACCCTATTGTTCAAGTCAGACGGCTGCCCACCTAGAGTCGGGGTCTGCTTCGAGGGCTCTGCCTGTTAAAAGGCCGCTTCTTCTTGCCGCTGCCGTCTAGAGCATTCTCATGGTGGACTTGTTGGATCCTGTAAAATAAAGAGTGCAGTCTGCTGCACTGCTCTTTTGGAAAGTATCATTAGATAACTTTTGCTGTGATTTGGCACTATTTATTTGACTTCCTCCACAAGTTTCTAAATTATTTCCTGTCAGGGCTGTGACTCAGGAGGTGGAGCAGGATTTCCATTCATCACAGGATTGATGGTTCATCTTCAGCTCCCTCTGTCTACATGCTGAAGTGTCCTTGAGTGAGACACTGAACCCATGCATGGCAGCTGTGTGACCAACACTGTATTAGTACTGTGAATAAGAGGTAAAGAAATGCAACGTGATCTATATCTAAGAAGGTTGAAAAACACTATATATGGAGTTGATTTAGCATATTGTAGATATTTAACTGTTTGCAGCAACAGGCCAGTGTGTAAGTGATATAACAATGTAGTATGACAGCATGTTTGGCAGATTTGTGGAGGTTATTATAGACTACAAGGTTTATCACATTTTTCTCAGTGTTTATAGTGTCAAGCTAAGCAAATTAACACCCCAAAGCATTTTTTCATATACATTCATCTGAAATATGCACTTTATGATGTGCCAAGAAATAGTAAGACATCAGTCATCTTGGTATTAATAAAAAACACATTTTATTTACATAAATTACAAGAAAGCACAAACTGGTTCACCAGAATCTACATTAAAAACGTCTTATATATTACATTTAACAGATTTACTATAATTTACTCCATTGTTGCAAGTAGAATCTTCAATAAAAACAAGGGCTGTACGTATGCGACTTCATTGGCATCTTTAAAGAACAAAATAGAATAATTGGGACATTGTACTCACAGCACTTTGAGGACAACAAAGGACTATCGTCTGTGTGACCTCTTTAATATCTGAGACACCTGATTCAGGACTAGTGATTATATAACTGTTTACATAGCTTGGAAAAGGAACTCAGCTAATCTTCACAAGGAGGACGTTGTGGAGTCCACCACCTCTCGTCCGTTACACACTGTTGGAACAACATTGGAGACTGATGCTGCAAAACATGAAAAAAGCCTCTCAGTTCTTTAGGATAGCGCAAACAATACAGATACAGCATATAACTAATGCCACATGGCCCTGCCATTTCTTTTCCACGGATCTACTGCAACGTAAACATTCAGGATGACCACGTGCTTACAGATGAGAATGATAATCAGGTATTATAATCCAGATATTTGCAGTTATATGTGTACACATTAATATCACACTTTCAATTATATTTATCCAATACTTTCTGTTCTGTATTTTATCAGATTCTAACTGTTTGATTGGTGGAACAAAAGAAAACTGAAAAAGATCTTAAACTTTCTTGGTTTGCTTGATCGGATCCATGCTTGATTTGTAAAAATGTGAAGTGAAATATAGAAATATATAAAGTAAATATCGAGAAATAAAATAATGTTGCATTTCAATGGAGTTATGAGTGATATAGTACAGATTTTCTAATGAGAAATGGATAAAATGGTGTTGTTGTATATCAGATGCTACCTTGAGAGAAACTGGAGCCTGGACCGGTGGTGACGCTGAAGCGTGTTGTAGCCACTCTGAGAGTGCAGACATTCTTCTGCGGCTGGAACAGAATGATGTGGACCTTGGGAGCAAAGAGGCAGCCCAACACCACCGACCCACTCAAACTGACAGAGATGCACATGGTGGTGGTCTGCACCTGGAGGAGGAGTCAGCGGAGAGAAAGTCACTCTCAGAAAACAGCATCATGGTTAAATAATAAGTAGTCTGGCTTCAAGCTGTTACTCCCACATCTGCAGTGTAATACACACACATATTCCTCAATGATTTGAGTTGACTTTCATGTAACATAAGTGTTGGGAGGATTCCTATAGTCCCAAGAATGTTTTCATGGGCTGACCTGTCTTTGAGTGGGAGTTTCAAATCAATCAGAAAGTGTTATATTAACTCTACTCTGGTGGGGTCATATAAGCTCTGGCATAAGGTTGAGGATCATTTTGCTGTGCAACAATATTCATGTTAATGAGAAAAAGATTTAGCAGTCAGAAATGATGAAGTCTCACTTACATAATTCAAAATCAAAGCCAGGTGCTTTGAGGAGGAGGAAGTGAGCTCGGACTGCTAAAGAGAGGTGTTAAGTGATCTGTTTATTTGCTTGTCAATCAAGCACTCATCCCTCGCTCTATTTCCCCCCCTTACACAGCCTACATCTTGCTATATGTCATTGGTCTGCTCCTTCATTTCCAATCTCCTCGCAGCTTTCATTTTTTTCCCTGAATAACAGCATGCAGCCCAGCATTGTGTGGTGTGTGGCAGGTGCATCCCATTTTCACAAGGCACAGCAGGTATCACCCTGCCATCTCCCTGAATGCTAATGTTGGTATTAAAATAATGTGAGCAGCAAGTATTGCACTGTCTGCAACACAGATAACAAACAAAGGCATCCATTATTTTAGATGTAGATGACACACAGTTAGTTCACCCAGTTTTTATCTACAGAACTGTGTTTCGTCTTTTTACTTACATGTTTAATAGTTTCTTTCTCTCTTACAATACACAATTACTAATTACTGTAACAGTACTGTAATTACAAATTGATAATAAATTCTATGATTATCGGGACTTATTGAAAAAGGATATCAGAGGAAAATGATTTCATATTAACATATTTGATATATGTAAGCAACATAGTGGTTAATAAGGTCATAGTGTACCATGTAATCTGAAACAACTGCATCACTGAATTTATCTCAGTATATTGAGATGTATTGCAGGTTGCCACATGCAATAAATTCAACATTAAGATTCACGTCAGGCCACCTCTGAAACACAATACACACAGTGAAGCATTCAGTGAAGCATTCAGGTCATGGGTAAATTCACAAAAAAACATTACATTACTTTTTTTTTTTTTTTACTGCATATCTTCCCTGTATATTTGGATGCAGGGTAACATACAAAGGCAGAGTTATGGCTAATACATAATTATATGAGCAATACCGCAGTGCACAGAGGCTTATGTCCTCTACTTAGTTCAGAAATAGTTTTGAATAAAACCAGGGACTGTGCTGCAGGAATGACCTGTTAAGTGGTTTTAATAATTCACAAGATGGCGCTTTGGAAGAGCAAAGGACAAGGAATCTGCCTTTGCAGTCGTATATTTCCAGATATCTTTTGCTCGAGTGTGGAAAACAGGATGTAGAGCATGGCGGCTATGGTTTCTGGGCTGTTGTTATTTTTGTATTTGGTATGATTTTATCCATGAATACAACATTGCTGCTCCAGATGTAAATAACATCTGCTGTGTTCAGGTAACTTCATTCCTCCCGAGGATCACACGTCAGAGATGAGAGATTCCTCCTTTTATTGGGCTCCATGCTGCACATTTATTGAAAAGCTTTATTGGATCGACCAGATCGAAACCTGAGTAATTCAATAATGTGAATGTGACTTGAGTTAAACTCTTGTTTTTATATTTATTAGATATAACACTTGATTTAGGTTAATGAGCAAAACAACAAAAACCATGGACGGGTTTTCTGATTTCCTCTGGTTCGATCATCTGATTTAGGTTGCTTACCACTATAAGTCTATTTCTGCCACTGTTAATGCATTGCTACATTTATTCCTTTATTTCCTCTAAGTGGTACTTCCTGCTTACCTTGAGTTCAGCTCTTTTGATGAACATCACGAGAGTTGATACTTAAATTGTGTCCATTATTACACTACCACTCTATAGCAGTCTTGAGCCAAATATATAGTGGTGTTGAACCCAAAGGAGTTGACCGAGATTAAAAAGGATTGAGGACACGTTGATCTTCAATCGTCTGCAAATGTGATCAGCACCATTGTGAAAATCAAAGGCAGCACTTTTCTGTCTTTTAGTATTGTCTGTAGCCTGTTGGTGATTTCATAGATGTGTTGTGACTTTTGACAGCAGTGGCTGTTTAATCAGTTTTGTTTGCTGCTGAGATGAGATGAGCAGCACTGGCTTCTGAGCAGAACCATCTACCTCAGGGTGCAGAGAACATTTTCAATATTTCATATGGTAATCAAATTTGTTCATGGCTCAGTAGACTATTTAGTTTACTTTAACATTTCATGACAGTCCACATTCAAATCTGTATTTGTTATTCAGCTGAAGGCTTGCATTAGACTGTGGCAACAATTTTGAGAAGTGGTGTAAAACTGGGTAGAGTAATATGTCCCTGCCTGTGAAAAACTAGAGACAGCGTGCCTAGTTAGTAGCTTCTGTAATTATTCATCGGTCAAAGGGGAGTTTCGCATCTATCTGATGAGACCACTCTGGTTGTGAATCACTTGTGTTGCCTGGAGGGCCTGGAGGAAGGGTTCCTCTGAGCCTTACTGCTGTCCCAGAACAGTGGACACAGCTGGGACTCAGCATCCCAGTCTGTCACGCTCCACTCCACACAGCTACACACAGGGACACACAGGGACGTTCGGTTCCCTTTTAGCCCTCATGGTCTTGCCCGCCATGTCCGTGTTTCTGCAGAGGTGTATCAGGGGAATCCTCCTGTCGATTTCTCCCTCCTGGTTCTCTCTTCTTTCTCATATCCCAGAGGAATAAAACTCCCATGAATCAAGGCACCCTTTACTCTGATGTTGAATGTACAGTATGTTCCTGTGTCTACAGATCCATCATTATATCTATCTATCTATCTATCTGACTCAGTGAGGATTTACCTTCACTGTAAATTAGAAATATTCTTTTTGAGGGTTAGGTGTACAGTATTTGTAGAAATGCTGGGGGGTTGAGGGATAACATGACTTCTTGCTGTAGTTGCTGTGCTTCCTCTCCCTGTCACTTGTTCATTTTAACCACTATGTGTGACTTCAGTTCTTAGAAAACCTAGAATACTTCTTCACAAAACACCACAGAAGTTATACCACCACCAGAACTAAGGTTTTGTTAAGGGAAGATATTTGTCAGCTTTCTCCATGACTTGAGCATCTATATTTTATCATTTGCTCTCACTTCATTAATATTTAAACCTTATGGATAAAATAAGGCTTTTTTAACATTCATGCCTTTGAGAGCACCTGACAATCTTCTGTGTACAGCTAATTATGAAGAATTAAAGCAATGCAGTAATGAGGAAAATCTCTCCTAAGAATCCTGGGCAACATAAACACGGCTGTATCTGAATCAATACTAGCTGACAGGTTAGTAAATTGTGACAGCACATATATAAAATTCTAATTTAACCCCACAAGAAGTAATTATGTGCTGGAGTGCTTTCTGCTCAGATTAGAAACCTAAAGCAATTTGAACAAATCATTTAATACATATCATTACCACAGCATGTAAGAATAAAGTAACAATTCATTGATGTGAGAAAGATGTGTTGTGATGATTTTAATTTTGCTTCATTCTCACGAAGCACATAATAGAACTCACCCTATAGTCACTGGCAGTAACATAGAAAATTGGTTGGAAAGCCAGCCAGATGATGCAGGTGGTGTACATGGTGAACCCGATGAACTTGGCCTCATTGAAGTTCTCGGGGCATTTGCGTGTTTTGAAAGCGTAGACTGTGCAGAGGATAATAAGGATGCAGTTGTAGGTGAGAGACATGAGCATGCTGGAGTCCTTGCTGTTACACTTGAGGGTAACCACATCTCTCTTTTCCGGGCTTACTTCTTTTCTCACCCCCGGGGCCTCCACCAGCAGCCAGACCACCACCACAATCAGCTGGCAGGAGATCAGAGCACCACAGATGGCAACCTGGGAGGCCGGGCTGATAAATCGAGGCCGCTGGGCCCCATCCTTCACCCCGCTGAAGATACGAGCTATGCGATTGGTCTTGGTTAGGAGAGCTGAGTAGCACACTGCAAAGGAGGTACCTAAGCCTAGCCGGCGCAGTGTGCAAACTGCCGTGGAGGGCTTTGCGATGTAGATGAAGGTCATGCTATAACACATCAACACTCCCAGCAGAAGAATGTAGGAGAGCTCACGTCCACTGGCCTTCACCACAGGTGTCTCATTATGTTTAAGGAAGAGGCCAATAACAAAGAGCGTGCACATCATCCCCAGACATGAAATGGTGACGGGTCCAATGGCCCAGGCGTCTTCCCAGCGGATGTACTCCTCAGGCAGATCGTAACAGCCCGTCAAGTTGGCTAGGGGCCACTGTCCAAAGCTGCAGTCTGCACAGGTGAACTCATCCTGCAAATACTGGTGGGGTTGACAGGGGATACAGATCCAGCAGCACACATCTCCAGGCTGCATACTCTTCACCTCGTTCTTCCTGCAGGGGTCACTACACTGGGAGGTTGGCGCAACCTGGCCAGCCCAGGGGATGAGGCTGGTGTTCAGGGTCAGGTTCTGAGCCCAATAGCCAACCTTTTGGTAGACATAGCGTCCACCTTCTTTGTGGTAATGGAAAATGTTGTAACGTCCGAGGCTGTCCCCGAAGGCATCAAAGCGGACTACATTCTCTGTGTCTGGTGGACGAAATGGTGCTGAAGGTGAAAAGAAAAGAGAGAACATTTGAAAGTTGAGAGGTGTAAAGGTTTCATTGTACAGCAAAGTACAACTGATAACTGTCAAAGTGAAAGCATATCAGAAATATACTGTGGAGTTTGTATTATGACCTCATAAGTTTTAGAGCACTATTTCTCTGGAAGGACTGTCTCAGTTATCTCTTTTGTTATTTATGTGTTTTTGATGACATTTTATTTGTCTCACAGTATAGACTGAACAGTGACTGTGATGAGAAACAGGTGCAAATTATCACTTTACATGATAAAAGCCACAATATAAATCTGTTTACTTTGGAGCGAAGTTTCTGGATTGATAACTGGAATGTGAAGTCTAGACAGAACGTAGCACCTTACGTATATTAATGACTAATCAAGGCTGACTAAACCACTATTCTCAGATGTGTTTAGAAATCCCCTATCATTAACTTCACTTTAATAGAAGAGGCAGTTCAGGGTTGAAAATAATGGTAATTTTCATTATCCATTAATCTGGAGATTATTTTTCAGATTAATTTGTCCATAAAATTTAATTGAAAAAATTTTGTATGAGAAATGACACAAACAATTAATCAGATATTAAAATGCTGAAGTTGCCATTCATTTTATGTCAACTGGATAAGTGATTAATAGACTTATTTTCATTTCTGCTTGAATATTTGTGTAAATTAATTGTTAAATGCTATAATTAACTAAGTTTGACTAGCATATTAACAATCAGTATTTTATATATAATAGAATATTAGAATCTGTTATGTTGCACTTTTATTAAATTTACATCTGGCCTATAATTTTTTTAATTTATAGTAAATAGTGCACCTGTTTCTGTGTGGGACTGCAGGGACTGCCTAATTTAAGGCCCCTAATTCAATAAATTCTCTGGATAGCAAATCCTTTGGGTATTTATTTATTTTTATTTATTTGTTATTATTTTTTTTACAGATTTTAAAGAGCAGAAAAGCACAGCAGCATAAGAGTCTATCTCTTTCTCACAACGATGAAATACAGTACACAGGATAATACAGCTCATTTATATAAAGTGAGAGCAGGTGTATTGTTGGGTCTGTCATTTGTGATGTGTGGATGTATTCGTGCAAATACTGTTACATGTTTTGTGTTGCAGCTTTGTGCAGGGAAGCGTAAAACAATTAATGCTTGTGTGATCAGTATCTGCAGTATTCAAGCTGAAGAACGGTCTCTCATTTCACACTTGAGACAAGATGCATGAAAAGAAAGAGTCTCTAAGCCTGAGGGTGAGAAAATAGATTCATAGTTGCGAACTGAGTCATTACAGAGCTTATCTGCAGCTGAAGTGTATATATGCAGAATGTAGATTAGACTTGCACTGATCCAACACTTTACATGAATTGGTACAATTAATCTAAATTCATATAATCTGATTTGGCAGCATACAGTATGTGTAGAGTGCACTTGGGGAAATGAATATTATGAGGTTTTATACAGATGACAGAATAATGAGAAAAACAAAGGTCTTTTAGCTCATGTAAATTCACATCTGTTGAGCCACACTGTAACAATATTAGTTCATCAAGATTTTACTCACCTTCAAACTTGACCTTGAGAATGTAGTCCCTGTAAAACTTTCTGCCGTTGCCAGGTTTCAGGGCATCACACACCTTGGTGGAGTTGGGGCATAAGGCCTGCCTCATGTTATGTAAGGCAACAGCCATTGCATAGACAGCATTCATAACAAACATGATCTTTGATTCTGGCTGAAACTGAATCTCACGGAGTGAGTGCTTCCCACAGCCCAGATCATGGAGGCTGCATTGGAACTGGTTTTCCCAAAACTCTCTGAACCAGGGATCCCTGGTGTTGTTGTACGGGTGCAGGGAAGTGAAATAGTCATTAAACTGGGGGATCTGATAGGAAGCCAGTTCAATGGTGAATGCCCCATCAGCCACAGCTTCACTGCCTCTCACCACACTCTCCTGTGCTCCCCAGCCATCGCTGGCAACCCAAGTGAAGGTGACGTTCATACGGTTGGCTGCCACCAGCAGCTCGCGGGCATCTTCACTGCGCGTGAACAGGATGACCACCTTGGCATTAGACTTCTGCTGCAGGGAACGGATCACATTCTCATAACTCCAACGACTCATGGAGCGGCTCACCTTGGCTGAGGTGGCAATGCAGATCTGGCGGGCACGAGCCTCCTGCTGGAAGGCATCGATGCCAGTCTCACCATAGTCACCTTCTGATGCCACAGTCGATACGTATGTCCAGTTGAAGTAACGAAGGATCTCCACCATAGCCTTGGCTTGGTAGAAATCAGGGGGTACAGTTCGGGCAAAGTAGTCATAGCGGGTCTTGTCACTGAGCTTGGCACTGGTGGAAGCATAGCTGATCTGAGGGATTTGGAAGAGTCGCAGAAGGTTGGCTACCTGGAATAAGTGAGAGACACGACATTGTTTATGTTTGTTACTTGAATCAGTCCACACACAATATAAATAAACCCTTCTAAGGACACTGTATGCTTTTATATGCTTGCTCGTATGATATATGGGTAAACTGGTAATTAACGTATTACAGTTGACACAGATAACATATACTTGCCAACTGTGGGAAGTGTCTTAATTGCTCATCATTACATAAATGAATGAAACTGGTTACACAACACAGTTTTGTCCCTGTAGATGCAATTAGTCTCACCCCATTCAGTCTCTCATTTCTTCACTGGATCCCTGCTGAGCCTTTCACAACTTATCTCTGCCACTCACTGAGTGATGTGATCCTAAATCCAACAATTGCTGGCATTGTCTGTTTGCCTCATCATTTCTTATCTGTAATGCCGCCATCGATGTTAACCAAACATTCAGTGTACAGGACTGAGTGGTTACAGAGAATTTACTGGACTACAAAAGTGAACACATTTTCAGAAAGTTCATGTTCTGTTTGGTGAGAAGAACGAGGCAGACGGGAGACAATGCGAAGTGAAAGTGAGTCAAAGTACTTAACAATCTTGAAAGTTTTAAATTTCTTTGTAATGGGCTTTGTCAGTGTCGTGACACCGTGCGGAGAAGCTACTACTGATTAGCTTTTGCTTCAGGCAGTTCTGTGGAAGCCTAAGGGGAGCCAGTCTGATCAGTTAAAAGAATTGCAAACCTAAATCTGGTTGACTTTAATGCTGGCTCTCACTCCAGCACACTTGTATCACAACATCCTGAACACCGATGGATCATTCCTGACAAAGTCAAAGAAGAAATTCACATTCAGAGCATCAGCAAAGTTCAATTTATCATTCCTTTGTTGTCAGGTATGATAAATATGGAAACAATTGTCATGTTGTTTTGACTATGGATTAAATGAAATGATGCTATTGCCCCATGTAAAAAATTTGCCTTTTCATTTCCTTTCATCCAAATCAACCTTCCTGGATAATATTATATGACCCACCACCTTGGATACATCTTTACTGAATACAAGCCTTAAAAATCAGCCAGCCTTTTCTAAAGATTACATTGCATTAATTTTAATTGAAAATTGAACACAATCACTTTGGGGTATTGCTGATTATTAAGTGTGATTACAAATGGAGTAACAGATTGTCATGAATATAATTAAGGAAGATTATGACTTAAATGCGTTTAGACACAGCTAAATCAGGATTAAATGCCACCTTGACAGTCAAATCAAATATTCAATATCTAGTATAATGTACCTTGTATTTGGCAATTTAAATATCTCCTTCATGCCGCGAGAAAATGCTGAAAAATGGTTTCAAACATAAACTAAATGTGCCAGTCCAGAGGAACAGACAGGTCTAATCAAATGATAGACACTTCATTGATTAGTATATATCCCCGCTGAAAGAGATGGTTGCTGAGACTGAGACTTAATAATAAATCTAATGTGATATCCCTCACAGGAATCAAGGGAAAAAAATCAAAATTAAATCAAGGGATCTTTGTTATTGTGCAGGATCAGAGAGATACATTTTAAATGAGTTCATGGCGGAGATTTCCAGACCACTGGATTTATTGGAATTAATGAGAGAACATATCACAGACAAATGAAATGCAACAACACAATAAAGAATGACTGGACTCGATTTTCTGTCCCACCACCCAAACAATACGTACAGCTGCAATGCTGAACAGATTTTACCAGTTGGACATGAAAGCTATTTCTGACTCATCTGTGGTGGAGCAGCTGTAAAGAAATGAAAATCTACAGTAGATTGTTGAAACACATGAGTGAGCATCTTATCACTTCAAAGGTTTGTTTTCAGGTCAGCTGGAGAAACCCTGATCATGCAGACGGGCTGATAATCACCTTTCTCCATACAATCACTTCTCTCCTTAAAACGCCTTGACATCATTTCTCAACATGTGGTGAAACAGCTGGCAGCAGAGCTTAGAAAGATATCAGAGTATGATATAGAATGGTGAGTGATGCATAAACCCTATATGATTAATCATTTTCACATCACTCAACTCTATATTAAAACCTACAAAACCCATTCCTATAATGATACATTTCCATGAGGGTCTTCTGCATAATTCCCTCAAAATTGCGTATGAATATTTCAATTATGAAGCCAGTCCACTTCTTGGATTTAGTAATGTGAGCTTTGATTGAACTGACCGAGTCTTTGTTTTCAGCCCTCAAAAATATATTATTAATTTTCATTGACTGAAAATGTTTTAGTCTCACACCCTAAATGCATTACCAATATAATGTTTTCCCATGTGTTTCTGTGTGAAGAAAGGAAAGGTCAGCCATACATTGTCGTTATCATCCTGTGACATTGCCCAAAAAATTATTTTCCCTGATCTCTCAGACTTCTAACTTGTGTTCAGAAAACAATTATGTTTTTAAAAAAAACTGGAGTTTTTGAAGGACATGTAACACTGATATATAGTCTAAATCAGTGCAGAAACCAGCAGCCTAAAAAAGATGCATGAATTGGTCTGTGGGTGGTAAAGATCATTTTAAAGCCTGTTATATTTGCTTGAGGATGAGTCAGACAGACGCTGACTGAACAATGAGAAGTCTTAAATAAGTGCGAGGAAGGCTTTTTTGTTCACTTAAAGGTGCATGCATGCTTTTTGGATACTGTTCGTATTTTTTTACACAAAGGCAGCCGGAGAGGCTGAAGAGGGCTACCGTAGTGATTTGATTTGAATCCAGGACAGTAAGGCATAGAATTCTTAAGCTGAGGGTCTTAAGCATCTCTGAACATTTAAGTTTTTCTAAACTAAAAAGGCCCAGAAAGCATGAGGTTCATTAACATATCAGCAGATGTACATTCAGAGCAGAAGAAATAGACAGACATCTAGAAGTGAATTTAAACCTTCACCTTCTCCTAATTCAATAACCAGTTAGTCAAACATTTATTAATAAAAGAGGTCATATTAATTGGGATAATAATTAAGCCATGATTTAAATACATGTATTGGGAGCCTGGAATAGGTGTGTTAATGTGATCATTTCTTCTACTCTAATAATCCAATCTGCTATGATCTGGTTATGTTTGCCATGGAGAATGAGTCATTTCTTTGCTGGGTATTGAAGGGAGTACTCTGACAGTTGAGTAATCCACTTACATGTGACTTATGGTCACAAGGCACATTGTCAGACGTGTCACCAATACAATGGGCTCATTGGAAATCTTTATTTAGATGTTCACATGGTGTATTTGCAAACCCAGGACTCTTCCACCTGCTGAAGCCTGTTACTGACACATTTTGAGTCCAAAGCATTATGGAAATCTGGATGACCATGACAGTGAGCAGGTTCTTGCTTTGGAGTCCGTGTGTCATTGAATAGACAGGAATGAAGCACCTTAACCTACAGGCACCATCCCAATGCCCTCCTAGCTAGCTCCAGCTGCTCAAGGAGTCTCACTCACATGATTAAAAGATACTCAACAGTAACAGGTTCAAAGGCTTCAATGCCAAGTTTATATCCTGCAGACGTTGTTGTTCAGTGGATTTTGCTTGAAGGGTTTTTTGTCTTCCTGCTGAAAGCTGCAGGTTTTACGGAGGCTGTGAGTGTGTGTTTACTGAGTTGCACACAGAGTTCAGCTGTGTACAAAGCAACATGGGAAGCATATAGATAGTCCTTTATGTGTGACTCTGTTGTTTGTAATCATGCATGTGTGTACACATGGGATTAAAGAAGAAATCAGCCTTTAGTAAGTTCAGCTATGTATTTAATTTAATAGTTTTTAGTAAATGTAGTTATTTCATCTGCTGTCAATGTCTTACAATGTTAGTTACAACAAAAGACACTCACATGACATACTTTATGCCATAGTTGAATCATTCCTTTTCTCAGACGCAACCTATAACATCTATACATTCAATAAGATATGGGTTTATGTTAGTTAAACAATTTAGCATTTTTGTGATATGTTTTGTGTTTTTAATGTTTTCATTGCTTAAAATAAAACCAGCCTTTTTTGTTTTTAATTAGGCAGGAAGACGGGCAAGAGGAGGGTCAGATAATCACAGATTTTGCTCATGGGGATTTTGAACACCTACATTCTCCCAAAATCCACCCTGCTGGAGCTGCTTTCTTGCATGTAAAGCAGCTCTGTGTTTATAAGACTAAAGTGCAAGTAGTTATGCCTGAGGTTTTACCCACATAGTATGACTTAACAGTCTCACACTCTCAGCTTTAGGGATCACCGTGCATCATCAGGCAGTATCTTATTTAATTAAGAAAATTAAGAAGAGGCCTAGAGTGGCTTTGCACTACAGGGTCTGTTATTGAGCTGATTACTGTGAAAGTGATTTCTGACCAAGCAGGGAGCGTATAAAGGACCTGGTAGCTGTATTTGACACAGAAACACCGTGTAACAGGATTGCTCTTTTCAGCTGTCGTATACTGTTTCCATAGAGATGCCCCTAAGGCACCAGCCAACACCATGAGCTAGAATAACCCAGACTGCCCATGTGAAATGTCAAAATACAGTTGTGTAGAATAGCATAAAAGCCATTTAGGCATGACAAAAGCTTGATAAACTAAAATTTTTCTGTCCTTACAAATGCAAATGTGTAGAATTTAGTGGTTTAGTTGATTAAAAATTAAATAGAGATGCAATTTCTTTTCTTGCAGCACATCTCCAGCATGTATACACTGATTTTGATTTGTGTCTGGTTAACATAATGTTGAATGGGTGTGAGGCATTGATTAAAAAGAAATATTTAAAGAGATGTGAGGAGGGACATGGTGGGGGCAATATTCAAATATAGGGCTTGAGACATTCATGGACACAAAAATAAGAGAGTGAGAGTGTCCTGTTCCAGGAAATACTTTGTAGAGATGTCATGATTTTTTTTCTACATGAAAATCCCATCTATTCTTCCCAGAAGACTGTCTCAGTCTGCTTCTGCAGCAATAACATTGTATTCCCAAAGCAACAGTCCTTAGCTCCACTCAGTATCACACATATACAGCCCACTGCAGTGCTCCACAACACACATGCAAGGACATACATAAGGACCGGACACGCATGCACATACAGCATAATAGCATATAGTGTATAGTTACAGTATGCACTGGATCATTATTAGCTTATTTCTTATGATGTAGTTGCTTGGCAACAGCTTAAACAGGGTGAAAAAAATGAACTGTTAGATACCTAGTGCAAGGATGTTTTTCGAACAGGTCCTGCCCCCTCATCCTGCTGGATAATATAAACTCTTTTATGCTGCAGAAGTCTTTTAAAGCCCCAAGAGTCCAACCATTCAGACTACACCACATGTTAAGATGTGGCCACACTCCATTCATTTACAATGTCAGTTACTCAACTTTTGACGTCTGTTCGCTTCCATTCATTTCATTTCTTTCCCCTGTGACTCAGTGCGTGTTACAATCAGTTCTGTTCCATCAAACATCACAGACATGCCCAGTGCCAGTAGGAAAATAAGTTTAACCAAAAATCCGTTGAGATGTTAACACAAAATGACTTTAATTCATTGAGTTTGCGTAGTGGACATTACATATTTTTCAAATGCACAAATAGTGTGTTCTTCTGAGCCACTGAATAATCCAATCACACGTGAATTATTCACGATTTTGGAAGCACGTTCTTTACTTTTACCCATGAATAATGTATTTTCACTGCATGGTTTTACTGATACATTTCATCATTATTGTTCTCTCTGGCATGAATTCTGTCATGTGTGTATCCATGTTTAAATCCTTTGTATGACTCATGAATGCTCCAGAGAATGGTATTGTCTACCTGCAGATGATGGTTCTATAAATAGGGCTGGTTGTGCATAATCAAAACAAACAAAAAATCTTCTCATATATTTACTTTATTATTCAGGTCACAAAGTTGAGCCTGCAAATGTCAAGCGGCGTGTTCATAACAGAATCTATATCCTTAAAGTTCACATTGTGAGTCTGTCTGTTCTGGTATCACCTTTCAGTAAAAATGACCACATCTCAGACAGTGCACTTCCAATTAAATCACAAAACAAGCTAACATCATATTTTGTTAACTTCTCTGTTTATACAGAGCTGGCCATTTTTCATTGTTTGCAGATTGGTTCTAGAGATTTCAGCCACTGTGCTTCATGCATGCCTGAGAATAATTGTTCAGTGAGCATTTGAGTATTTGACATTCCAGAGGTGTTGTTCTGATAATGCGCCCTGGTGATTATGATAGTTTTCCTGCGGGAAGCTCTCTTACCACTGAGTCATATTTAGCAGCACAGACTGCTGTCAGGGTAACAAAAGAGGAGTCCCATCCATGTATTAATCAGAAGCCAGCCCCGCGGCTAGATGCTTCTGGACTGTAATTGTTGAATATAATACATCTCTGATTAACCCAATCCTTTAGGACACTGATGTTAATGTTCTCCCTATAAAACAGCTGTATCCAGAAAAATGAATGTACTAGACACAGACTGATAGTGTTGTGAAGATTTTTGATTAAAGTGTTTTTGTTTTCAGTATGCAAAAATACTACTGAATATCTTGTACTGAATGTCAGTGTTTATCTCGTCAGTCCTGCAGCTCTTTTACACATGAATAAAGATGTTGAATGTATTGCAAGGTCATTACTCACCTTGCACTGATAACCTGCTGTTCAGGTAGACCACAGGGAAGATGTTCATGGTTAAACCTTTGAATCAAAAATATTTCCACATGCAGATTCATTCACTCCAGATGGTTTCACAGACCTGCTTGTGACTATTTAAAATACGGGCTTTTGATTCTCTAGTGACTCGACACCATATGATGCCATGTGACGTACTTCACCCCCCTCTCAACTTATGATCATATCTGCCTGTATCAGTGTTTCTGCGAAACATGATCACTCATTCGATCCCTCTATATCGTCTGCTCCGCAGCCCAGTAACAACCACAGATGGGGAAGATAGGAGCTAGCCTGCAACAGCGTCATAGAACTTCGCCTCCACACAGAACTCAATCTGTGCCCATGTAACGCCAGCATGGCTAGGCCTGCAGCCAGATCCGCCTCCATATCTGCGATTGTCACACCACATGACCAGCGGCACAGCAACACTCTCTTCCATTGTGACAGATTTAGACCTCACTCAGCATTCTCACCACCTGTCAGATCACCATGTTCCGCCATGTCGCCATGGCAATGAGCGTCTTTACACCAGTAATGTTAGAATAAAGTTGATAAACAGACATCTGATTTAACTGCCTGCCATTCACACGGAAGGGCAGGCGTGGAAGCCATTCACGCAGCTGGGCTGGCTCCCTCTAAGGTCTGACTGGCTGTAGATTATACCCGAACCAGGCAGCTAAAAAGGAATGAACGATTATGTAGAGATGGTATCTGCAGAGCAACAAGCAGCAGCAGCACATAAATCCCACACACTCATGCCCCAAATGCATATGTTTGAGTAATAACACTGCCCCTAATAACACAACCACGTACGTAAACTGATACACCTCGTCTTGTTTTCAAAGGGTACATCTTACGCCAAAGCAAATATTTAAAACATAAGATTAAATGAGTTCCTAAGAAAGACAAGTGTTATATATCGTAGAGGACATCATTATTTGATCGCAGCTCATTTTTACAAAATTAGCAAGTAATTAAATAAAATTTGAGCAGATTTAAAGTTCTAGAGACTGTGAGTGTAGTCGATCACCAGCTCACAGAAACAGGAAGAGTTAACAAGTCGTATAACTGAACCGCATTACAATGTAAACGGTTATTCATGGCAAGACACCATGTCCTATGGTGTACTCCTGCTGATGAGGAAGATTCAGTGAGAAGCTAAGACAGACCTCAGACCTCAGGTTTGTAATAGTACATCCATAAATTATCACAAGACAAGGGCACTCCCTGAGGAGCCCCAGATGCAGGGGTTCACTAAAATTACAGCTCGTTTATCAAACCCTTTATTTCCAAACTGTCCTTTTCACCAGGAATCCCAATATAGGTGCTCTGAATCCTCCTCTTACATCATTCCCCAGGAGCTCTCTGGCTGTATAATGTATCACTGTACTGTACTGCATATTTGGCGTTGTGTCTAGTCAGCAGGGAGACCAGAAAATTTGCTTTTGGAGTACAGAAAACTGAGTTTTCACACAATCAGTGAAAATTAAATCTGACATGTTTTTAATAGTAGCATTTACTTCTCAAACAGTATGGATTTTATATGGACAGGGATTTCTCATAGCCGCATGAGAAAAAATGTGTATGACAGTAGATGTACTCTGAAGCAGATATTCACTGTGATTAATGTTCATTCAGTAGGCCTACCTATGGTTTATCAATGATCTGAAGCCAATTATTATTTGTGGCTTGGCAGAAATGTGTTCCTTTCTTCAGACAGGCAGATATCTTGAACATGAGGCTGCGAGGTGACCCACACTCCTCAGCCGAGGCAGCAAACAGGGTTCTCTGGCTAATTAAAGTTAATGCTCTAAGGCATGAAAATTTGTGGATATTTACAAACCTCCATGTGACGCACTTATCTCTATTCACAATGACTTGAAATTACACTGATATGGCATTCATATTACAGCTGAAGATGTGGAGACCCAATTAGCAGAGCTTTCATGGCATCAGCCTGAGAGAGCAAAAGGAGCCGCTGCTGCTGCTGAAGGCAATCATGCTATCACTAGTCATCCTGTCAGCAGCATCTGTACCATGTCTGCCTCTGACACGACCACAGCTGAAGTGTGAATTACCGGGAAAGTGGAAGAGGTCTTCTGCATTAGATCAGCCAAGCATATGGGCATACAGGTAAACAGATCCTCCTCGCGGAACCAATACTCATTAAGTCTCTCTCTTAACACATCACAAGGGGTAATTGCACATGGTACGTAAGTCTAAAAGGACAGTTATATGACCATCCATCACACACTTGCACTTGCTTGTACTACCTCCTCTCTGTCTCTCTCTGAAGCCCACAGCAGCTGCTGATTGTGTTAATGTTGCTTTTGACCAACTGATTTCATGATATAAAACAAAGATCTTTAACAGCAAATTCATTATTCTACTGCAGATACAGTGTAGACAGGCCCACCCACTCAGTTAATGTGTTTTCATTAGCTCATACCTGAATAGAGACATCGCTGTAGGAGCCTCCTATGACCCCAGAGATAGCCAGAGGGAAGTCATCATGGATGGCATAGGAACCATCAGGGCATGTGTACTCACTGTCGTCCACTTTAGTGAGGGAGGCTCGGACAAACTCCAGAGACTGCTCCAGAGCATAGGTGTCCTTAGAACAAGTGTCCAGTATATGAGCTCCCAGTCTGATCCCAGGCAAGATGTGCTCATCCCTGTTGATTTCATCTAGTGCTAGAAGCATGGCTTCCAGTCTCTGAATCCCTCTCTGGGCGTTGATCTTCCCACAGTCCTGTGCACCCTCACCTTTCTGGTGCACAGGGAACAGGCCGCCAATCATCAAGTCTCCATCCAGTGTGATCTCCCTCTTGGACTCAGTGTTAAAACCTACCACAGGCAAACCCTGGGGAGCCTGGGCAAAGAGACATACACAAAAGCAAAGAAGGCTTAGGTGGGACAGCCAAAGGGGTTGGGGCACAGGGTGCACCCCCAACACAGAAGATTTCCCCAGTGACATATCCCTGGGCAAAACAAGGTCACCGTCCTGCCTGTATCTTCTGGTCAGCGCCTGGTCAAGCTTTGAAAAGAAGAAAAGCAAGCCCAGCACCACCAGATCTCAAAGTACCAGTGTTTTTATTCTGACATAGGCCAACAGCATCAGTGCCATCCTCTTCGTTCTTCTCCTCTTCAGAGATATTGTAGATTACAGCCTGCAGATCAAACAAACAGAAATTCAGTCACAGCCTTTGAGCTGGAGTACAATGATCTCTTTGTCTCACACACTGTGTCTGCCAGAGACAGACTTGTCTCATGCAAACATCCCACATCTACACATGAGTAAATATTTGTATGTTTTTATTGTTATTGATCACGGATGGGATATGCAAGACAGAAAAAAATAATGAAGGTTCATTATTAGTTGCACCAAACGTGTTACTATGCTCTGCTTTGACAAGCGCTTCATGTGGTTTACAGAAAATAAAAGGGCAATTACCATTTGAATTGTCTCTGTATATAAAAGAGATTTTGAAGGGGTGTATGCTGCATATAGCACTGTTTATTATGGAAATCATCCAAAGTCTTTTCTCATGTTTTCAAGCATTATACAATCAAACTATCATTGTCAGAGGCTTCATTCAGTGTGTGTGTGTTTTATTTTGAAAAAATTCCATCTCTCTGCTCTTTTATTGTCTCTCTGAGCTCATGTTACTTCCCTTCTAAGGCAGGTCTTTTATAATCACAGGTGCACAGGCTCCTGCACACTGAAAGGCTACAAGGAATATTTTTGTCAAATGACAATTGCTCATACGCTCATATAAAAAAACACAATTTATGCACGACAAATGCAAAATCCACTTGCAAATAAAAGGAGATAAAATATTGAAAACTATCTAAAGTATACAATTTCTTTGGCTTTTTTTGCAAAATTTTTATAAACATATGAATTTGTTCAGCTCTCTGCAATGTTTTTTTTTTCAGTACAAAACGAGATGCAGCTCCAAAGTAAGGTGAGTATTTCTCATACCCAGCTTTATAAAATGCATTATTATAACAAAGGTGACTCAAAGAGTGCATTCAGAGTTTCACTGATGGGAAAACACTGCCGAGGTAAGCCCTGTCCTTGAAATCTTAAAGCTTTGACTGTTTGCGCTCATTTATATGTTATACAATTGATCTGCCAGGTCAGAGGTTAGGGTGAACGAAAAATGGATTCCTTGGAGCTAGAAGAAAGAAAAAATAAGCACAATTTCTGTGCTGTCAAATTGCTACATAGTACAATGGACAATGTTGTACTCTGGTTAGCAGTAATAGCAATCTGTAAAAGAATAGTTTATTTATCAAATGTCAGACTTTCTTTAAGCTTTTATAACTTTATAACCCAAAGTGGTCCAGCCGGTTTCATTAACGATTTGTTTTCTTTCTGTCATATAAAAGACCAAAACAGTAAAATTCTAACGACAATATAAAAAAAAACTTAAAAAAACTTTATGAAGTTGTTTAAACCTGATTCAGTGTGGTTCTTAAATCTAAGGAGGTACAGTAGCTGATGCGGTTCATGTATGGATTTGCAACAGAGGAGTTACAGGGTTATTGTTCTGTCCTGGTGTCGGTCCCCTCAAATCCCACAGGCTTAATTAAGCAGAGTGTTGAGTGTGAGTGAAGTTCATATAGTAGTAAATTATTGAGCTACTGTAAAATTATCTATCTCACATCAGCAGCCTCAACAAGTCAAGCGGGCTGACAAACATTAATTAAATGTATTGATGAGAGTTTATGAAACTACAGTAGACGATTAATAATTCTCATATCTCTTTGTGTCCGGCTCAAATACTCTCTCACCTCTCAGCAGGAGGGAGACTGCAGACAACATTCTTTTGGGTTTTTCTCTGTTTCTGTCTTGTCTTACTCTCTCTCCTTTTCTCTCTCTCTCTCTCTCTCTCTCTCTCTCTCCCTGTTGTTTCCATGGAAACTTACCAGTAGATGAAGAGGGTGAAGAGGAAGTGAAGATAGACCACGACAAGTGGACCAGTCTGACGATTCATGATGCACAGTCAGACTGGTCCTGTGGGGGAACTGGTAAGACCGTGAACTGACTAAACTAACCAGACTCTGGTCAGATCTGCCTTTCAAACACATCCCATATAGAACAATCACTGAATGATACGAGCCTCGTTTTCGAACCACTAATGTGTTTCACTCTTGCTTTAATATATTATCTTTGACCAGTCTGCATTCTTACTTTACTTAAGAGATGCTTCTGGTGTAAACGCTGCAGTCTTTTGGTAAGAAATATCATGTGATGGGTTGCATTACAATCGGTGAACCATCAATGAAACGTTAAAGCTCCCTTCCACACAAAATGAGTGTGTGAATGTCAGATTTCCCATTTTCTCCCTCAGCGCCTTGTCAACAAGTGATTGTCCATTACGGTAGCCACCACATATGGGCCAAAGCACTTATACTTCTCTCACAAACAGAGGCAAACTCAGACAAGCAAAGCAGCACAGTTACATACACTAACAATGCTCTAATGTTGGGGGGGGTGTATTCAGGCTTTGCTGGAGCTCTGCGGTGTGTGAAACATTGCCACGCATAAATGCTCGAATGGCTAAAGAAATTACAAGTCTGGAATGTGAGCTGGCCAAATGTCTTTATTTTGAGTAGAATTATTAAATTTAAAAAATGTTGGCAATAATGCTAGTAAGGCACTTAGGCACACAGCCTCAAGATAGAATGGTGACAAAAGGATTTGTGGCTGACACGTTGTTGTCTCCTCCCCTATCTTGGATCCCCACAGGAGACCTCCATCTCACCAGTGGATGCTATTTCTCTCCCCGTCGTTGTTCACTAAGCTCCAACATCCAATGTATTATGATAGCATATATATTCCTTTGGAAAACATTTCTGTTCATATTCTTTCACACACTGCAAGGCCATAAAAAGGAAATGCAGGCATTTTTCATATCATGAAGGGACTTCATTTGAAAATCACACTCAAAGCAATAGTTACTTGATACTTTGGGCAATAAGCTTATTTGCTTTTTAGCAACCACCAGAGGACAGTTTGTGTGGCATAGCATAACAAATGGAAATGTGTAGTGCAGAATTTCAGCACCACGATTTACCCACCTTGACTCTTAATGGTGTCCTGTGTTGTGACGGATGAGGCAGTAATATTACAAACACTATTTAATTGATTTAACAAGTCATTTACTGTTTGTGGCATGTTTGCATTCTTAATATATTAGGGGAGCTGCCAGCATTGGAGTTTTTGCAAAGACATCTGTAATTATTAATAATAGCCCACTAGTCTACTCGAGCTTTATTGATATGAACGTGATTGGCTATTGATATGATTCAAACTAACAAGAATACTAATGCAACGTTAACTGACTTCAAGAACCATGCATGTGAGACATATTAAAAAAAAATTCTTAATTTTTAATTTATTATTGTGTAATATACAGCCTATGCCTATAGTGTGCCACTTTACCAGTTACTTTATAAACCATCATTTCCATTAGTTTCCTCCTATATTACACAACACTGCTTGTTAAATTCTCCTTGTTTCCACTATTTTCTTTTGAATGATTTTCATTGATTGAAGTGGATGCAGACAAGGACATGGAACTCAGATATAACTGCGGACATTCATTATTTTTCCGAGTTGATCAAGTGAATGCACATTTTTCAGAGGTCCCAAATTGGGATTACCGAGTTTACAATTGTGTGGAATGCAGCTGGGCTGCATGTTTATCATACAGACATGAGTGTGATATTGATCTTTACATCTATATCTCCCAAAATCTCAAACTATTCCTTGAATAAATGTGCAAACTTTGTCTCACAGGCACAAGAATTGTTGTGATATACAGTAGCTGTGGGTAATAGAGAGTAAGAGTATAATAAGAGTAATATTTATACGTTAGATGTGTCATCCCACCCAGGATTCTGTCGACACATTAAGTTCAAAGAGACCTATGCCTCTCATTTTTGCTCTCTCCTCCTATGCAGCCATCTCTGTTTCCTTCTTCAACAGATGGCCGTTTTTAATTCAAGAGTGTAAAGTCTGCCAGCCTTTTACGCACATCAAATCAGACTGTGTAGGAATGGAAGGAAAGGATCGGGGCCAAATAGCAGATGCAAGAAAAAAGGAGTGTGTTGCCGTGTGGGCAGCAGCGAAAGAGGGATGAGGGTGGGGTTTGAGGAAGATGCTATCCAGGCTTTTTTTATGACACTCATTTGCCCCAGGAGTGGAGTGCAGCATTAATATGGTAATATCTCCCCAGACTATAGGAAGTGTTGAAGAGTGGAGGTCATCCACTGTGTATGCATTTCTGAGCCTGGGTGAGCAGCTTGGAGATCCCCAGTGGAATGACTTGGAGGCTGGTAAAGAGGAAGCAAAGGTAATAGGAGTCAGGCTTCCCTAAAATCACATTTCCAGCTGACAAAGAGAATGGTCCTGGGTGGGGTAAGACTGAAAATGGCCTGCTAATGGGAAAGAAGAGAGTGTAGGACACGCGCACACACTCACAAACACACACACACACACACACACACACACACACACACACACACACACACACACACACACACACACACACACACACACACACACACACACACACACACACACACACACACATTAATGAACACAAAGGGTGCATGAAGCTTCAAATCATGGAAGCAACTGTAACATGCACTGATAGTTGGACTACAGTATTTGATACTTGATTGAGTCTTTTGGAACACATAAAATGATAAGGATAGTGATTTGTTTGTTTGTTTTTTGGTCAACAAATTTCACAACAAGACCAAAACCAACAATCAACTGATGTGTATACCTAATATATTTTATTCTGCCATTTTAATCCTCCTCCATTGTTACAAAAAATATTAAAATCACATCGGTGAGCCACACAATTGCACTGGATGACGTGTTCCCTCAAAATGAACATGTGCAGAGTCTATTTGAAGTGATTGCACAAACACTCCCGTCCTGTTGCTCATGTGACCACCACAGTCAGATATAATCTCCAGCAAATGCAGATTTCATTAATGTTTGCTAAAATCTACATTGCCCAGCTGGTTTTCTCCTTAACTTGAAGAAAAAAAAGATTAAACTAAATATTTGTGACTAGTTTTTGATGCTTTACATCTTTAGAAGGAATGAATGGGTTTTGAGGTCAGAGTCACATACAGGGTAGATAATTTGGAGCGCTGACATGTTTGGAAAGAATTGCTCAAGCCTTATAATTAAAAGATATTTTTCATATTGAGAGCATGAGATGAGTTAAAGGTGCAGTAGGTAATTCTGGAGAAAAAAAAGTATCAAAGGTGTTTAATGACCTGAGAATGATGATCAGTGATTGGTTGTTGGTCTCCAGTTTGAATGAATTCTAAACCAATCCAATGAGCCAGTGTAAGATGACGTGGGAATGAGACTATCAACTATCTCTCTGTGCCTACAGCATCACCTGAAACTATTGATACATAGAAAATCCCCACATTTGAGAGGCAATGTGCAGCAATTTGTTGCTATTTTGCTGAATAAACTTGAGAGCTGAAAACACTGTTGTTTCCTCTCTCATTGTTATACACTATGTACAGCATGTGCATTGTTTTAAGTTTTTTGTTCTATTTCTAACCTGCCTCCAACAGGAGTTAAACCTATTTGTGTGCTTGGTGTGCAGATGCATAAGACACCTTTTGAAGATTTGGGAGGAGTGTGTGTATTTAGTGAGCCTCTGCGACCTACAGTTACCTTGAAAATCTCTGTTCTCTGCATAAATTCCCAAAGATGTACTGTATATATTTTCAGTATAATTTTGGCTTCAAATGATCCACTTCCTGTTGATCAATTTACCATTTAATCCTGTGTAACAAAGATCCTTTGAGATTCTCTTTACACATCCTCACACATCATACAAAACTACTGTATTTCAAGGGCTTACATTTGGTCTCAACACTGGTAAGGACACACCAATTTACCATCAACCAGCAACCTGACTGCTAGCCTACGGATGCAAGACACCAGGGGTGGCTTCCTACATGTTTAACTTACATCAGTTGACATCATTTTCACAGTAAGGGTGGTCAATGTGGCTACTGGTCAGTTAGCCTCCTTCCTTTTACTCTCTGGGTGGTGAAAAAGGATCTGATGTCTCTTCTCTTTTTTGGTGGCATCATGCATGACATTTGCAAAAGGACAAAACATGTTAATACTGTATGAGGAAAGATATGATGTCATCTTAATGACTTGAAAGTTTTCGCTCATGCTTGTATGAACTGTATGGACTGAAAGCCAGCTCTCATCTCACTCCATGTTTGGAATATCACATATCAATATGTGGCATGAGCCCTCAAGTCCATCCCTATCAGCCACTCAAATGCTAGGATAGCCTGCCTTCATTGGCTGTCTGGAGACGTAGCCTGTGGGAGGGCACATGGGACATCTGTGCTCATATTTTGTAAGGGTTCCTCCAAAATATGCATACTGTCCATATGCAAAGCCGCACCTTTGTACTCTGTCTTTTGTGAATTGATTTCAACTTTAAAGACTCAACTAATGCCAGCTTCAGTTTCTTTAATCTCAACACAATCATTTTAGATTCTCCATATGTTTGTCATCTCGTATTCACAATCGAATAAGCTCCGGGGAGGGCTTTAGAAAATGTAGGAGTTGTATCTATCATGTAGCCTATTGTATCTATGTATCTATTTTGGAATCATTTCCACCTAGTATAAAATATTTTTCCTTTTTTTTCTCACTCCTTTTCTGTGCAGTTACTCATTATGACTCATCCAAACAATAGCAAACACTACTTACTGTACTTACTGTAGTGTTTTAGCCTATTTAAATTAAATCTAACATGGTCTATAGAATGTATAGATGGCAGATGAGATGTTTACAGGAAACCCTAAACAGATGATTTCTGAACACCATTCAGAATCCAGTGTTGTAATCCAGCTCAGTTACGGTTGTGGGGTAAACTCACTGAATCCGTGAAGTTAAATCAGTAAAACAATGAAATGTCCCAGTAAAAAATACAACCGCTGACCTTTTCTGATAAGGTAATTTATACAATTAGCAATTAAAGAACAAGGAGGTCTTTGAGCAGCAGCTACTGCGACTAGGAAGACTAAGATCAATACGAAGGCTCTCTACATCACTGTCACACTGTTATGTTTACATTCACTTGAGACAGTCAGTGAGTGGAACCTTAAATTAATTTTCCTAATCATCATACATCCCAGTTCATCCTATGTAAGCTCTTACGCTTTGATATACAGCTTGCCCCATCTCTCGAAGCTGACTGTGCCGCATCCATCTCCTCTCTCTCCACCCGTACAGGGGGAATCCCTTGCATGTGTTCAGCGGTCCCTCGTCTCCCAGTAGCCCTTTTCTGCCTTCCTCATCAAACATTCATCGTCTCTCTTTGTCTCTCAGAGATCATTACTGCCAGTCCTATGATTGGTCGGAAGGCAGTGATGGATTTATGGGGCTTTTGTTTCAGTGGTTTTATTGTATCTTTGCATTATTCATCATCACACCATCATACTGTTAAAAGACAGTGGCCAGGATTTTTTGGGGGAAATCGTTATAAGTGCTCTTCCTGGACTGACAATTGATATTGGTGAGGGAATTAAAGTTACACTATTTTAAAATGAATTTTTCATTATTTAAATTGCACCATTTATATAAATAAAAAATAGTAAGGAATGCTTTTCTCTTAATTTGGCAGTTTCACTGGACTCTGAGTCATTATATTTGAATGAAGATACCAACGTGCAAAATTACACAGTGGTGTTTCCATCTTTATTTCAGAGAGTCATTGTATTCCCTTCTATTATGTTATCTCATTTTAATTCAGCTGTCCACTTACAATCAAATAAATCAAGGAACTTACTTCTTTGTTTCTGATTATTTGAATGAGAGACAAAAAGAAGATAGGTGTGTTCTGTAAAGCCCCAGAAAACTTAGTGTCAAATCTAAAATTCAAATCATCTATCTAAATATCTAAGAAATATGACTATTTTTTCACGAACACCCAAAAATCCTGTAGACATAAGCTAACAAGCCACGCTTATTAACCAGTTCAAAGTGTTACATTTTCTCCAACAGATTAAAAAGTCTAACAAATAACAAGTGATATAAATGTTCAATGATGAGCTTTAGAGGTACCTTTTTTTTTTTTTACTTTTGAACAGAGCTATGCTCGTTGCTTCGGCCCCATTACAGCTCTTTTAGTAACACCATGCTAAGTGAAGGGTGTTGGAAGCTTCATATGGTAGCTATAGAGAAAGTAGGGAGCTACATGAGAAAGATATCAATTTTCTCATTAAAAAAATTCAATTAATCAAGAATATAGTCATTACAAAAATTATATTCCAAATTACATTTATAAAAGTATATTTCTCAACACATCCAACTATTGCATTGTTGAAAACGTAATCACATGGCTAAACAGTCAATAGCAGCCTAATGAATTTACAAAAAGTAGCTCCAGCTTCGGACATGCAGCATTAAAACCCCAGCAATAACCACTTGTCACCAGAATGCTGATAATCATGACTGTTTTAATTAATTAAGTGATTCTCATTGGTGTTCATGATATGAATCTAGTGGACTTGAAGGTGATTTCTAAGACAGACATTAGGAAAACGACTGTATTTTGATACATAGAATTATGATTATTCTCTAAAGTCTTAGCTTCTTTCTTGTGAAATACTATACTGTATATGTATGTTTTAGCATTTCAGGCCCCTAAAGATTATTAAAACAACCTGAGCGGGTCCCACTCACAGCTGATGAATTTAGTACAGTTTAAATGCTCTAATTGACAGCTGCCACCACTTTCGATGGTTCATAACTGTTTTTTTAAACAGTACTTCAGCTCCATGAGACGTAAAGACAGCTTAGGCTTCACTGACTCAACAGGAATAATATTACTAAGCAACTGCCTTTCAGAAATATAGCCAGGATAGGATCACATTCACAAACATACTGTGTGTCTCGGCGCCTAAAATATCCTAAAGTAATGTTAATTTCCAGAGGTTGAAACCACACGTCCATATGAGCTAGAAGCAGAAGAAATCAACAACAGTTTATTATCACTCACAGTTGAAACTATAGATGCTGCTGATGACCCAGAGGTCACCTATGAACCTCTCACATGGACTCAACGAATGATTATGATAAGTCGCTTGCATTCAGTTAATTTTAATCTGAGAGTCATGCACACATCATTAATTAATTGGTAGGCTTCTCAATGCTTTCACTTGAGTAAGTCCGTGCTTCAATCTTTCTGCTTGAGTAGAAATCTACTGGAGATACTGGAGATCGACTGGAGTGGTTTTTTTTTTTCCCTCAGTTTAATGTGTGATTCAACCATGAGTTTTTCATTAAACGTATATGCTTGAGCTGCAATTAAAAGGGAAAAATACCAACAGTCCATCATTAAAACATTTCAGTCAATCCTGATCATCTAAAAATAAGGGCTAGGACTATGTTTTCTGTCATTTCTTATCATTCATTATGAGTTTCCCATCACATAGGAGATGCATGAGTATGTTTTATTAATCCTAGCACAAATATAGGCTGCTATCAGCTTATAGGAAACAAATCAATGCATGAATACCTACATTTACAACAGTGTAGAGGAAATTAAGTATTACAATTAGCAGATGTTATGAGCATAAAAACTAGGCTTTATGTGGACGATACTGGCAGACATCCAACTGCTAACCTCCCCTATGTGAACATGTGCCTGACCATAAGGAAATGTAAGCCATAAAGTTGTCCTTTTTGATAGGACCTAAGTGATTCATCACACACAACCTGATTTACCAATAGCTGATAGCTAATACGACACACATGGAGCCACTTTAAACACCTTCTCAAGGCTTGCTGTAATTGCCTTGCTTGGATTAAAAGATCAGGCATTCAAGTTTTCTATTTCCAGTGAATGTATCTGAGAAAAAGCATTTGCTGCTTTTGAATCTCTGCGGACACCGAGTCATTTTTGCATCATTTGTTTAAATACTCTTGCATGCAGCCACTCTGCTCTGGTGGTCCAGGACCCGAAGGAATTAACACGGCTCTCCCCCCCCCCCCCCCCCCCCCCTCATGTTACAGAGATGAGCCCCCTTTGCATCATATCAAAAGAAACAGGTGAGGCAGGCTGTATTCAGGACTGAGATGTGAAGAGGACAGGTCATCAAGCCTCACCTCCTCTTGTTATTTTTTGCTTCTGGATTCAGATGATGGCAGTGGAGCATGGTCTTCTTCAGTCAGCCATGACTTGAATAATTCACGATAATCAACATCTTCAGCTGGGCTCACACATCATTTCAGATTCTTTGGTGTTAGAAGAGAGATGGTTGGTTCAACACTTAACTATTTTTGTCTCTGTGTCGATCTTTGTCTTGAATAAATTGATTATACTGCATTCTGATGGGGTTTTCTATTGTGTTTTTTTTTTAATCTGCTGAACATGCAGCAAAAATGCCTGTAGGACTAGAGGAAGCATCCACAGTACATTTTCATTCCTTTAATGACTTTGTCCATTATTAGCGTTGCAGTCTCCAAATACTTGTGCCTCCGGGTATTCATCCAATATTTCTTATGTGTTTAAAAATGCATTTTAAACTCCTGATGATATTTCACCCAAAAGAATTACGCATGATCACTCGATCTATGATCAAATACAGTATGTTATTGTTCTCATGCTCACAGTGTGATGTTAATCTGCACTCGTGCTGTTTTATCATTCCGGATTATTTATTAAGAAAGAGTAAAAGACAATAATGAGCAATGATGAGAATCAAACCAGTAAAAAAAGACGGGGAAATTAAAAACCAAAAGAAAAGAGGTTTTTCTTCTTCTCTCCAACACCATGTGGCTCTCAAACTAATCTTCAAGTTTGTCACTTTCAAATGGACTTTCTCCGCAATGTTTCACTTTTCTATCACACAAAGTGAATTTGCTAAATGGGTGAGACTGGAGACAAAGCGGTTGTTGTATACCGCAGCGTCTGTTTAATTTGTCAGCAGCCCCGCACATGTGGAGGGTTGTGCAGCAAGTACAAGTAAATGGTCCCCAAATGGAGGCAGAAATGTGTTGCTGATACGGTGAACAATCGCAAATGTCAATAATAAATAGTAATAATGCCAGAAAAATTACAAATTACGCATTCACTTATTCCTCCTGCTTTTTTAGTCTTAAGATTTCACCAATATGACTGTACTTTAAGGATGTAAACTACAAAGATTTGGTAAATAATAAAAGAGGTGAGGTCACCTCCTCAATAAATTCACACATAAAAACACTGGATCAGATCACGTTCGTGTAAGTTCTTTAACATGCACCTTTAACGCACATAGCAGCGGAGACAAACATGCACAAGCAGCCCGCAGAGCATCTCTTACCTGTGCGGGGTCCCTCAGATTCCAGCGCTGCCGTGCGTTGACTGGGTCGTGTAAACCCAGCGCATATCCTTTTGCAGTAGTTTTTAAACCTACAAACGGCGCGTCTGTGAACTACAGCGGATCAGGCTGAACGAATGGAGGAGACGAGGCTGCCTGAAGTTAGAACCGCCGGGAGCTGTCCGCGGTGCTGAAAAAACCCACAACCTCACGACGAGCCGGCGGATTCCTGGGGGTGTGATCCGACTGTCAGCGGTTCAAAAGTCACATTTCCTAAACACTCTTAAAACAAATGCATCTGACGCCCACTTAATTCATTGTGCTGATGAAAAAGGAATTTCACTTTATCGGGCATTTCACTGAGAAGAAATATAAATGTAAAGGCCAGTCTAGAGAAAAAGGCGACGCGTATGAGTCTGACAGGATGACAGATTAGCTGCTTTTTGCGCTCAAGAAAATCCGGCAAAGTTGAAATTCTACCTGTTACTCGAATGCGCAAAATCTTCAGCAACTGGCAACACTATTTTCAAAAAATAATCTCGCTGCAAATGAGCCACCAACCTTGGGGAGCCTCAACTCTCAGAAGGTTTAGGCAATTAAACAAAGGCACCGTTGATCCATGTAGGAGCAGTCCTGGAGATGGTATCTAATCGCAGCTATGCCAAATTATTATTATGTAATGTATAGCACTAATGAAAATATTTCTTTCAGCCGCTGTGTTCTGGTTTGGAAGCTGCTGGATGTGGAAAACGAATCGTGAAAGGGAACAAGAGTTGCCCCATATCTGTTCCTGCGGTCAGGATGAGGGTATGCTCTACCGAAATGACGATTCTTTGGAGACTACTTATCTTCAGCTGAGGAAATTTTATTTGGGATCCGAAAACAAGTTGTGACACGGCACGGGAGGGTGTGAGGTCAGTCCCAGATGGCAGAGTGAAGCGCGCAGTGGGCATGCGCTACAAGAGGCTGAGTTGTGACCCTCTCCTGCCAAAAGCAGCTACAAACACGCCATGGTCGTCTTCTATATTTGCTTGATGAGACACTCCCCCCTTCCCCCCCAACTCCCTCCCCGTGCAATGTAATGAGATTAATAATTAACATCATGGGAAGGCAATAATCTCCGTGCCCCCAAAGCTGCATGACACCCAAAGCCTGTTTCACATCTAATTAAATCAGTTGTTGACCCAGTGTGTCTTTTCACTCTCTTTTTCATTTTTGCCTTTGGACAAAGTGAAAGTGCCACAGACGTGTGGTGAGGGCACCTGTCCGTGCTGACTGATCACACCTCTGTAGGCAGTATAGCCACCAATCTCATTACGAGACAAAATGTTACCGACAGACTGTTAGGAAAGACATTTTGACACTTATTACATGTATTTTCTCACTTGGTTTGAGAACAAACAGCCTGGGTGGTCAAACATAAGAGATGATGTTTCATTGTTTTCTTGTAGACATGCAGCCTCAGAACAAAAAAACAACAACCCTGCACCCCTTAATTAGCTGTAGGAGCAGCTTCAATGCTCATTGGCTCAGATTCTCCATGAACTCTACTGGAGAGATGATCACATTCTTCCAAGATATTATTCTCTCTGTTTTAATGATGGTGTTGGGAGATTCCCTCCAAAATCTCTTAGTGGTGTTCAACTGGGTTGATATCTGCTCAATGTGAAGTTCGTAACATGCGATTCAAATAATTTTTCACAATCAAACTATTCAGAATTGTGTTTTATACGATTACCATGGCCAGGTGTAAATGTAATGCAAAAGAAGCAGAGGCACAGGCAGTCTTTACAACGTTTGAAAGGCAGTGTAAGTTATTAGGCTCTCAGTGCATCATTAATAAGAATGTGTCCCACTGCCACCCACACTTTGTTACACATCCCTGTTTCAGCTGAGAAACAGACAAATAAAAATGGATAACATTTGTCCTCAGAGTAGAGCAGTAAGGGTTGTGCTATAAAACTTGAAATCGAGGTAATTCTTAACAGACATCTGTACAGAATAAGGGTTTTATAATTGTTTGTGCAACAAAGTCCATACACAACTGAATTCTGTTGACTGAACTTTTCGAAATTTTATTAGAGACAGAAAGACACGACCATGGTTATGTGCTGTACATTATTTCCTTGGTCTCACAGCACCAACAACTTCAACGTGTGAACATATCACAACTTGTCCCTGGAAGTAGGAGAAGTGGTTTAACAAATCATCTATAGAAGAGAAAATTACATGAAAAAAACTAAAACTATTATCTGAGTGCAGAGAGACAATAAAATGTTCTGTACATTATACAAGGGAAATGGCTTACATCTTAGAAATGCATTGTAAATCCTAGTCCTTGGGACTTGGAGGCTTCAGTGATTTACTTCTTCAAAATTTCCCTCGTGTTAGATACTCTCAAAAAAAAAGAATAACACTATGAAATAGGTCAGTCAAAAATCTATGGCTTGATATCTGGATCATTGTTGCCCCATCCTGTATATCAAGACATCAGGTAATGCACACTAACATGACAAACATATGATACAATATTAACTGTCACACACACACAAAAAAAGATGCTACATGATGATTACCAGCATCAGTATGTTTACTTTGATGTTCATCTTAAACTGGTTTCACGTTGACTCAGTAATGGTGGTGATTCACAAATGATTACAGTTTGAAATGAAATAAGGAATGAACTAAATGTTAACTCTGTTTCGCTGCAAACCATTCGCAGAGAAAATTAACCCTATGGGGGTTGTATGCTGTTCTATCCTGACAGACTTTAAATATAGGATATGGGATTATTTAAAAAAAAAAAAAAGAGATTACAGTATAACAAAAGGTACAGGCTTCAAAAAGAGGAATTAGAAGGCGCAGAAATGTGGCATGTTGGTCATGGCATGAGCAGCTTTAGATCCACCAACAAGATTACATGACAGATAACCAGCAGCAGCAACTGAGAAGCTCTCTAGTGTGCCAGTGCTGCATGGTCTCATCCCTTATCTATTCAGCATCCTCCCTTCTCCTCTCCATCCCCTAAGGGCTGCTTCTCCTCAGCCACCCGTTGAACCACTTCTGCAGCTCTGTCATCACCATGAGGGACCCCCTCCTCCTCCTCCTCGTCCTCCTCCACCTCCACCTCCTCCTCCTCCTCGCCATCTCCCCTCCTTGCACCATCCTCCAGCTGCTCTGCCTGATCCATGTCAAGCTCTTCAAAGGATGAGCCGCTGCCCATAGACTCATTCGAGACTCTGTCGCTCTGGTCCCTAGACTTAAAGTCTTCGTTTGAATCCATCACGTCCCTCAGAGGCAGGGAAGAGGCGAGTGAGGCGGCGGTGGAGGCAGCCAGGGATGTCTCTCTGCTGTCCCAGGGCACGCCGCCGCTCACTGAACTCACATCACTGTGGGAGTCCGCACCTGCAGGAACCCGGGACAGAGACACCGATCCAAAAGAGGTTCAGTCAGTATCTGATAGCAATCCACAAACTAAAGTGATTGCAGGCAGCAGAGGTCTAATATCCAAGTGTTTCCATTTATTCCATTTGAAACCTACAGTAATATGGGTAAACAGCCATGGTACAGTACAGTAGCAGCTCTGTGAGGTTGACTCATAAAGGCAATAATAACATGCTGATGTTAGGCAGGTATCATCTTTACCATGTCTCCCATCTTAGCTTAGGGTGTTTGCATGCTAACATTTACTAATTAGCACTAAATGACTTAAGTCCACTCAGGGGTTGTGTGAACATTTGTTCTAAAAGTACAATATGTAGAGTAGTTATAAACAGGCTGGAAGCATTGGATAAATTAACATTATGAGCTAATAAGATGCTGCTGAATGAAAACTCAGAGGATCACCTAAGTTATTGTTACTCGTCCTCTGGAACCCTGGATACCTGATGATCCATCCAGATAATTTACTCAAACACACAGTCAACTTGATAGTGGCGTTTAAGGAAAAGTCACAGGATGACTAAAGCATCATCTGAGCATGAATGAATGAATGAATGAATGTACTAGTTCATCCTATAGATCTTGATATAATTCACTGGACAAGTGAAAACTTTGTGTCAAGGGATACAATCCATCTAATAATTGTTCAATTATTGTACGAAGAAGCAAAAATGTCGACCTCATTGTTGGGATATTTGGACTGCCGAACAGAAATGACCACATAGAGTCACATTATTTTATTATTGTAAAAGAGAGAAACGATCTTTTAGATAAACTCAAAGACCACGCAATACTTGAATCTGATTTTCCATATATTGTGCTACTCTACAGACAGCTGCAGCAGAGGAGGGAGAGAGTGTTCTTGCCGCGGCCATCTGCAGTGCATAACACATATCTGAAATCATCATGAAGAATGTCCCTTAGCTTAACTGATGGAGATTTCCTCACCCACATGATCAGCTTGCTAATGCTTTCGGGCTAAACGTGATTTTAACCGGTCTTTGATCTATGATTCTCTGTGAATGAGCTGCCGTTTATTATCCCTTACTGCAAGATAAACGTCGCACCGTGCACAGCTGTGAGCGGAAACATTGTAATTGCAGGAAAATCCAGCAATGTGAAAATCATACAGGGGAGAGAAAACAAACTGTGTCCAATAATCAAAGGCTCATGAGGAAGGTTCAAAGTTAGACAGCCAACTGAAATGAGAGAGATAAATGAGAGTCATTGTCACTAAGACAGCCTAAAATACCGAATGGGAAAATAGGAACCAAAACTCAGAGAGCTTGATCTTCCACAGGAGACTTAAGACAGAAGAAAATAATATGTGAAACAAATTGGGGAAAAAACACACGTGTAAGTAATCTTTTGTTTTTTCAACTGCATAATGCATTATGTTAACTGTTAAAATTGTAATGGAGGTTAGATGAAACCTATGCCAAATTATTTTTAACCTAAAATCTATATCTTTAACCCATAATCTATAATTAGGGGCCAAAGTTTTCCATTTTATGTGTTATTGTATTGTTTTGAGGATTTTGTCTCTGTTCCTGTTTCTACGCACGATACTGATTCTTTTATTATCATATTAATAAAGTTATTTCGAATAATATCTTATGGTTTAAAATGAACGGCCTCAATATAAAATGAATACAAATACAATCTGACTTGACTTGGCCTGACGATCCCAGAGGATACTTAAACATTATTGTCGGCGCTCCTTTCCAGCTGCTTTCACACTTCAAATAAATCTCATCGACACATCAAAGTGTGTTTGCACTAAATCTGTCACCAGGGACCCAAATACAATAAACAGGGACTCTCTGAGCTCATGTCACTTTTTCCTTTTCATTCATTCGAACTTAAACATCACTCAGCAATCTAATTATCACGTCCAGCACATCTGTCAAGAATATTATATATGGGATGTCCATTTAGTTTTTTCATAATATCTATTTATGAGCCTGTTGATTAGCTAGCAGGTCCAAACAAAGACATTTGGAAGAGTCTTAAGTGGAAGAGTTCCTGTGTGGTGATTTATATCTCATTTCCAGAGAGACTTGTTTTACAATACAATGAATTTTACAAGAAATAATGGCTCTATTTAGGGTAATAGGGTGGACAGTCCCCCAAGGAAGAGCCTTATCACACTAGACAACGTTCACTCCTCCCACAACTGCAAGCAAGTTCTGAAATTGGTACCCTGGTTGAAGCCAGCTGTGCCTCTGAAAGTCTTTTAGATAACATTTGCCTAAATTAGTCTCTAAATTGGGCCCTTTGGGATTATTAGCAGAGAATCAAGGTCTTGTTCTTGAAGCAGTTTGAACAGAGGCGAGGAGTTTTTAAGGAGGTAATTAGACAGGCAGGGCTGAGGCATGCTGAGAGTTTGGAGAATCTGAGTCAGAGTAGATGGTGAGGAAGGTAACTTCACTCCTAGAACATCGACAAAAGGAAATATGAATTATTGTGCATTTCCATCCAATACTGTTGTGTGGATATTAAGAGCTGGGTGCATCCAGATTAAGAATTGGTGACATTGTTTTTTCCGGTAAGCTGCCATTGAAGAGAGCACAACAAGATGATGTCATTAAAAAGAACATCAGTCAAACAAAAACAATGTGGGAAAAATATTAAATTTAGCTTACCGTCTGCTCATTGGTCCACATAGATGTTTTTCATCTTCAGTGGACATTTAAGTCACACATTTCATACTGGTCAGATTTATTCACTATTCACTATTCACAGCAGAAACTGTGATTTTCATCAATCTTCATGGTAGAGTGGTGCATGGGTCATGAAAGAACCTATTAAATTTCAGTGCACATCTGGATAGAGGTTTGGACCAATGACTTCTTTTATAACTGTCCTTAACATAGCCAGATAGGGATAATGTCAAAAATTGCTCTACTTATACAAAAACTACTGAATTGATATTCACAAAACTTTGGCAGTGAGGCAAGGGTCAAGCAAAAAAGAAAGAAAAAGAAAAAAGAATCCATTAAAAATGGGCACCAATTTTTTTTCTATTGAAAGAGCAAGACAGACATGTGTGCCATTCTAGCTGGTAAAAGCAAGACAAATGTATTTTTATGGTCAAAACCATCTATATAATGTGGACAGTGGAAGTGAGGGATGAAAGGTTGAAGACCATCTCCAAGGTGCCAGAGCAGGATTTCCACTGCTGGTCTGTCAGACAAAGCTTAGAACCACTGATTGATCTGTCTCTCATTAAGAAAGCTGAGCTGTGTCTGGAACATAAAGGCAAACACACACTTTGAACAGTCTCCATTTCTGACAGTGACTACGGAGCCCTAAAACTTCTCCAAAATATATTAGACCAATATATTATATCAGCCATTGTGCAGGAAAACACACAAATAGGCAGACAGTCATATATCTTTGCACAGTCCTACTGACTTTAGTCCAAACAGTGAGAAAATAAAATCTTCAGAATAATGATTTCATCTGTATAATCATCTAAAACTAAGACTGGTTGTGTTTTCCTTGGAATGAGCCTTTTACATCCTCGTACACCGCTACACTTCTACAGTAGCCCAGAACAGACAAACTTAACTCTTGCTCTAGAGAGGTCCCTTTTATCTTTTTAATGGCCACCGTATGGGAGGGTGAGATGAGGGGTGTACCGTTGGACGCACTTCAGTTGAAATAAAATCACAAAATGTTTCCAAAGAAACAAGATTAGTTTTCATTCTAACTTTTCTAAGTGCGTAGTGTAAAAGTGCTTTATACTGTACTATGCAGCTGTATAAATTCTGATAAAAGTAACACCTCACTTGGCAATGGAAATTCTGTCACTCTTCAATCACACAATAGCTTCCTGTCAACATTCCAGTGAACAACAAACCCCTCCTGTCTGTTGAGGATTTCAAAAGGAGATTCCTTCAGATTCCTTTAATCAATGTTTACGGCACATGTGAAATGTTTTTATAGCTAATCACCCACAGTGGGATCCTAGACACTGATTTTTACTTTCACCATAACATTTTTAAACTGCAGTAAAATGCTCTACTTTAAACACATAAACTCTCTCTTGGGGGCGCAGATAGCGCAGTGGTTTAGGCTGCAGGCCTCCCGTGGAGGCAGTGGGTTGGATTCCTGCTTATGGCCCTTTGCCGCATGTCTATTCCTGCACTCTCTTTCCCTATTTCCTGTTGCACCCTCAGCTGTCCTACTGAATACTGTACTAATAAAGGTAAAAAGGCCCAAAAAATAACTAAAAAAAATAAAAAAACATAAACTCTCCATGTTTACTGTGATATGAAACGAAAAAACAACATTATTAACTTGTTAATTCAGAGTAACAAAGGTTTTCATGAAAAAATGTAATTCTGAATTAATGGCATTATTGTCTCGTTAATTCAGGAACACAGTTATATTCCCTATGTCATATAGTAGAGCAGTAAGGGTTGTGCTATAAAACGTGAAATCGAGGTAATTCTTAACAGACATCTGTACAGAATAAGGGTTTTATAATTGTTTGTGCAACAAAGTCCATACACAACTGAATTCTGTTGACTGAACTTTTCGAAATTTTATTAGAGACATTCATATGACAGTTCCCCTGTGAGGGGAGCAGGATTCCTTTGTTTAGTAAAGACGATGTAGCCTGAAAGTGAAGATTATGCCAGATTTATTTATTCCTGGTCATCTGTTTTGTTATATTTTCTTTGTAATATATTCTTCTGCTATGTATAGGAAACTACTCTTGGAACTCTTGGAAAGGCTTTTGGATCCCTGCACTTCGAAGTGTATCCCACACCAGATGTTCTATGAGCCAATGCCACCAACCATGGATGCAGGTTTTTGAGTGGCCTTTGTTAACACTTGTTGTCTCATTATGCTGCATCGCTTGAGATGTCGCCTCTTTTAATATTGTCCTGCGGCTTGACAAAATTTCAGTCTCAGCTCATCTGCTGGAAGTTCCACTTTTCTTGATACCTCCTGGCAACAAAAAAATATTGTTCAACAATATTTTAGTAAAAATGCCAAATTCAAAATTATAATATAAACCAATTGTATGGAGAAATTGCTTTATTTCGTATGATTTCAAAACAAGGTTATGAAGGGAAAATGAAAGTCTTCTATTAAATCATCTTGAAATGAAAAGTGCAGCTGATACCGAGTAATGAAAATGTAAGTAATGAGTACCGAGTAAGTAATGAGTTCCACAACCAGGTGCCACGAAGACTTGCAGAGCCTTGGCACTTGGCGCAAGAGAGGGGATGATGTCATTTTTAAAGAAGAGAAACCAACATCAAAGGATTACAAAACATGCAAGATTTTATTTGATCCAAATCACCAAACTGATAAGCTTACTACCACTTCAGTTTCTTCTGATTGACTTGCACATTCGTTTGAAAATCAAGGAGTCATCAAAATTTTGTCAAACTCATTTGAAGTTGTGAATCACCTTGACTCTCAGCAGTGACTAAATGGCGTTCATCTGTCTCACTCTGCTTTGATGACGGCCCAAATCTAAACATGAAAACCCCCAGAAACATGCACAGATCTCGTAAGACCTTCCTCCTGACATGCCTGCTGTACAAGGCTATGTTTACAGGGATTGTATGCTCAAGGTATACAACACCTGATGTGCATCAACCCACCTCCTCCCACTACAGTATGTCCCATCAACCCAACACCATTTTGTCTCTCTAGACACTTTAATGACAAAATCAATACTGCCATAGTTACAGCCTACAGGTCCAGTGAGTTTCAAAGAGTGTTATCGGTAAGGAAGACATTGAACTTGAAGACACATTCTTGCAGTGACATATTAATGAATGAGTCACATATTGTATATCACATGTCCTCAGTGATTGAGGGCAAGAGAGAAGTCTGTGCAATGCCAGACAAAATTAAAGTTGTCTCAAAATTGTTTGCTCTGAACCTTTTAACTGGATCTGTAAAACTTTTCAAACTTTTATTTTCAGTGAAAAGAAATGGACATTGTTTGCTATCTAGAATTGCTTTCTTAGGGAGGGCTTTATTACTAATGCTGTTGATTATTTCCTCGAGAAGGCTCAGCTGTAAAAACACTGCTTGATTGGAAATGGTTGGACCAAAAAATACACGGCATATTACCTGTAATGTCAGTTCCTCTGTCCTCGTCAGAGTCCTCCTCTTTAACTTCTGTTTTAACTTCCTCCCTCACCTCTGGAACAAAGAAGTCTGTCTGACGAGACAGTGGAACCATATAGCTGGTGACATCTGAACAGCAGATTTCAATCATTGGAAATGCACACAGCTTCCTCTCCTGTGAAATAAACACAGACATAAAACATGAGCTGCTCTGTGTGGGCTCTATATCATGTCAGCTGATGTTTGCACTACTTCACAAACTTTTACAGGTCCCTGTATTTACCTTCGCCAAGGAGGTTAAGTTTTTGCTGGTGTTGGTTTCTTTATTTGTTTGTCTCTTAGCAGGATTATTCAAAAAGTAATCAATGATTGTGGATGGACTAAGGCTTTTAGGTGCAACGGCAAAATGGGGAAACTGAGCTTCCGTTACACAGGTTTACACTTTATTTAAGAATGTGTTAACCATCCACAATCACATTGTTCTGGGACTGAATAGAAAAAGAGAGTAAGATCAGATCAGACTGAACATGTATGGAGACGTTTGTGGCAGTGTATGCCAAAGGCCCTTAAGGTTCCTTAAGGTTTAGCGCAAGTCCTGATGTTTCAAGGGAATCTGGCATACCCTAAAAAGTCTAAACTAACTCAATAAAATATCGGAACAGGATCTTTAGTTTGACCCACAGACACTAAGTCTTACTCTATCTATGAAATAAAACCAGGTGGCCAAGGACTTTTTTTTTTACAAGATAAGATTTTTATAAATCATTCTTTGTTGTATTTGTTATAGTACGGTTGCTGCTAGGTACAGCTTACAACACTCAAAGACATCATAAATTCCACTGTTAAATTCTCTCTGTTGAAACTTAATTATGTCGACACTTAAGAATGTAAGCGGGTCAGGATAGTGAGTCATGACAGATTTTAGACAAACTGCAAAACTATGGACAGTTTAGTGTTGACATGTTCTTAGATGGGCAGAATACCTCAGACAAGCAAAAAATATCACAGCGATGTCGCTTTAAAACGTCTTCACACTGCTGACACAACACTATGTGTTTGACACATTAATATAAATATGCCCTCCCATGTGAGTCTATTAAAGTTGCATTACCACATCTGTGTCCACACGTGCACCCTCCAGTGGTATGTATAGAAAGTGGAGAGTTTATAAATATTATACCATCTTTTCTCTAAAGAGGACATTAGCCTTGCATAATTCTGCCTTATGCTTTCATACAGCTCTCAAGGGATTGCAGAGATGTGAGTTCTCCAATGGGCCATCAGAGCACAGCTCAAGGAGGCCTGGGTGAGCTGCACAGGCCGGTCACAGCGATGATCGGATGCAAAGTGTCAGATGAACGTTTTATTATGAGATAAAGACAAGATAAACAACAAAAAAACAACAACAAACAAAGATGAGACCAGGCAGGAATAGGTGACCAAAAGGCCTGACAGGAAATCACACTCAAGCAGTCCCTAAAATCAGACTGAAGTTAATAAAGAGTTTGCAAAGCAGTTTTACGCTGTAATTTTACAACATATTTAACCGGTTCACAAAAAAGTCAACATTAGTCATATTTAACACTAATTAACATTTTATATCAACCTTGGTTTCCTCTCAATAATTATGATCCTATTCTATCCAAACTTTTCAACACATCACACTAGATGAGCAGTAAAAAAAACATTCAATAAAAATACATTCAGTTTCCATAAATGACTGTGCAAACATTCTCAGAATTTCATGAATGTCTGGTTTAATCAGTTTGAATTTAACTGAATGCACAGACTTTTAAATGTTGCCATAGTTGTGCGACCAATAAAGCTATTCTGGACTATTCCAGGAGGGCTAGTAACGGATGGTCACCTGACTCGTTTTCCCTCTGGGTCAGGGTGATCTAGGCTGATTGATTGGTTTTAATTTAATCCTGTGAAAAATAAGACTGTAGGAGCTGCTATGAATTACCTGGTTGCTACATATAAGTCTTCCAGCCCGTGGCATCCTATGCAAATGAGTACCCATTTCCTTGATCCTCATCCGATAATGAGCAGGGAAATCGAGACAAAGACAGTTGACTGTACGGTAGGTGTGCACACACACACACACACACACACACACACACACACACACACACACACACACACACACACACACACACACACACACACACACACACACACACACACACACACACACACACACACGTCTCTAAGGGATACTGTCATAGATGAGAGAGAGAAGGAAAACAGCACATGCAAAGGATGTGTACACATATATGTGTCCATTACTGACAGTCACATTTACCTTGTTAAAAAAGTAACTATGTTAATAATTATCATATTCTCTTTGTGCAAGAGGTTTTAATCCTTGCTTCAGAAAGGACTGCAGGTTTTCATCTCTACTGGAGATCAGGTGATTTTACTGATTAACATACAGTACCATCAGCCTGTGAGGAGAAACTCATTATAAAATCACCACATATTATCTTTTGTGTGAAAAATGAGATATGAAAACATAAATATTTAGTGATCCACGACAGTATGGGACCTCGCTCTGCTCTGTGTGAATCTGTGGCCTCAGCACAGGAAACGACAAGACATTTTTCTGCCAGCTCACAACATTTTGTTGGAGCTGCAGGTAATCAGTTTTGCTTTGACATGACGGGGGCATGTACTGTACAGCTAAGCAAGCCGTCCAATGAAAACAACTTGAAGCACTGGATCACTATGCATCATTCTGCAGCAGACTTTCAGTAATTCGGTTTACAATATCTTATGTGAGAAACCATTTCAGTTTTCATTAGGCTTGGCCAACTTGATCAATGTTTTGATCTGGTCTTGAATTTAAGCTACTATGTGGTTTATGGTCCTATCAGGAAGTGCAAAGAATAACCATTTTGTTTTTTTGTGCTTACATTTTGTGATTCTTATATTTTGTCATCATCGATGGTATGTATCTGTGGATTATTGCATGTGTGACCCGTGAGCAGGCCTCTCTCTCCCCTGGGTCGTTAGGGTGATTCAGCTGACCTGGTCTTGTTTCACATATAAACTGATGGCAGTCAACCAGTCTTTCTCTCCCCCCTGGCTTCCACACTGTTTGGGTTTTGTATTTAGTTTGTCTTTATATTAAGTTACTTTTGTTTATGTGAAATAAACTTACTAATTTACTTAACAGGTTGTGACACATGCTATATCACCTATTAGTTTAATGATTGATGTATCAGTGCAGATCTTTTTTTCCCGAGGAATCTATGATTTTACATTACTTTAAATAACTGTGTTGATGTACTGTATATTCTTACCCTTCTGAGACCTGCACCCCAGGTGTTATCTTGTTCTCACTGAGATATTTTTATCAAAATCCCATAAAATGTGTGTATGATCTTTTATCAAGTCTATCCATCCATCCATCCATGCATCCAATTATTCTTTGCATGGTTACCCAGTTGACATTAGACCAGAGGCGGGGTACACCCCGGACATGTCGCCAGTTCATCACAGTTCCAACACATGGAAAGACAAACATGCTTATGCTCACATCCCCATCTATAGAAGGAATTTAGAGCCATCAATTGATCTATATTGCATGTTACTGCATGACACCCAGAGGGAACCCATGCAGACACAAGGAGGACGAGTAAACTCCCCGTAGAAAGGCTCCAAGAACCTTCCTCCTGTGAGGCAAAAGTGCTGAGCACTGCATTACCGCCCAAACCATACACACACAAACAAAAATTACCAAACAATCTCCTCAAATAATATCACAACTTCAATCAAAATGTCTGCAAATTCTTGCAAACTAAGCCAAATCATCTCTCTCTAGGATACTCAAAGTAAACAGAGATTTTCTTTACTATTTGGAGAACATGGTTTTTCTCTCTTGAGTGGTAACACTATAAAATTCCCCAAACAGGTACTGGTAATAGTAGATTTTCATTTCTGCTTGAATTTATTTTATTTTTTATTTTCTGTAAACAGATGACTGCAGATGACCTATAACTAAGACTTAAGAGCTGGAAAAAACAATGAAACTGCAGCATTTTGCCTAAGGGTATATCTAAGCATTTCCCCCCCCCAAAAAAGGCCATTCTGAAACCTAAGAAGACCCCTGCTTGAGATAAGCTGAAGCAAAAAATATATTATAGTGCTTTACTCTTTCCGCACAACTAAACTTTGTGCAGAGTATAAAGAGATCAAAAACAAGTACTTTGGTAGACAAGCAGTGTAACAAGCAACACACAGCAATTTGTAAATTTACATAATTTAATTGTTGTGGCTTTACAGAACCCATTAAAACTATGCATGGCCATTTTCTGATTTTAATTGGCCATATGAAGTGTAAGTCTTTGGCTTGACTCAGTTGCCCCTGGCTCGGTCTTATCACAAGGGAGGAGGTGCAGGAACCTCCTTTTGTCAGCTTTTTTTTCACCCCTCTGTAAAATCAAAGGCCCTTTAAAACAATAATGAAAATTTCCACTGGTAAATCTTCCACCACTAATATTAACTGGGAGAGAGCAGAAAGTCGGGCAGTTAGCAAGAGTAAAATATAGTGGTATTGGTCATGTTTGTATTGTAACCCAAGTCACTGAAATAGATTGCAACTTTGCAATTACAAAGTCCCATCTTTGGTAGGTATATTTTCCTGACCGGTAATCAATGCCAACTTTCACCAGGGAAATTAATAAAGAAATAGCAAATAGATTAGCAGTTCCATCATAATCACAACTTGCCCCTGGCTTGAATGTTTTAATTATACGACATTAAAGATGTTCCCTATCCTCGATGTGCCCTTTCCTTGTCGCAGCCTGCATGTCCTCCGTCTGATTGGATGCCATCTATTTCCCTATAGTCTATCACGGAGTCAACATCCAGCCATTTAACCTGCGTCTGAGTCTGGTGGCTGCAGGGATTAAAATGTGCTCTCCTGCGGGATATGAAAGCAAATTAGAGTGAAATGTCTAAATACTGGACAGATGTTCCTGCAAGCCACACCTCAGAGCAGACTCAACATTTCTAATCATCACATCCTGGTCAATGAATGCAGCAAGGGAACACAGTTGGTATAAGCATAATGAAAACAAAAGAATTTACAGACCATTACCTAACCTAACCTGCAAAAAATCTTTCCACAAAACATGTCACTTTCTGTTCTGATCTGGTCTCCATGTTATGAACCTCACTCTTAATAATTTATGGCCCTATAGCATCAAATTGTTTTCACTATTTAAACATGTTATATTTAATTTGAAGAATAATTAATCCTTTTAATATATACTTTTACAAATTATGCTTCACTTGATTTCCTTGTGCAAATCACACTGCCTTTTATTTTAAGAGAATATTTTCAAATCTTTTTTTTTCTCGTTGCACCTGCAAATAGCTGAGAATCAGCCTCAGGTTTGCAGGGTAAAGAAATCTGAACGTACTGACAGTGTCATCATTTTATATTATGCACTTGAGAATTAAGATTTTCATCACCAATGATTGACTTAAATGCAGAACGAACTTCAATCAAGCACGTTTGGTATAAAGATTTCTCATTACACAACTGCATATGTGGTTACAGCCTCACAAGGTGTGGGGTTTAATTGCAATGGCGCAATACTTGCTAGTCTTGATGGTAAAACCAAAATAATTCAAAGTAACATTTATACTTTAGTATTCATCGGGTTATATGACAGGTATAACAATATAGACTATATACAATAAAAATTGCAAACAATTGGAGAATTTGCTATATTATTGGTACTTAGATTTTATGTTATATATGCTTGCAGGTTGTATTTGGCAATTCATTCACATGAATTAGCAAATTTACTTTACAGAAACATTAAATTTACAGGGGTTCAGCATCAATGTGAGGAAATACCTTGACTTGTTTTCAGGCATTTAATTTACTCAAATAACCATTAATTTTAATAGATATACATAATCAATGTTGCAACAGTTATTAGTCTAGTTTCTCAAACTGATGCAATTACCAAGAAAGTAGAGTAACATGTCACATAATGTTATCCTTCACACAGTAGAAGTGTAAGGAAGGAAACCATCAAATGTAAAAAAAATAAAATAAAATAATGTTTTCATTCTAACATGACAATATAGCAGCTCACTCCTGACAAACCTTTGAGGTTTAAGATTTTAACTGCTATTTGAACCATGAAGCCACTTCCTTTTTCCTTCTGCGGCTTTGGGTTGATTCTAATATCTAGTGACATGTCTAATTAAGAAGCTACTCACCTGAGATATCTGACCTTTTCCTCAAACAGTTTGGTTTGAATTTGAATACACTGGATAGACAAGATCAGTGCAGGATCTCAGAAAGAGGTTGTGAGGAAAAAGGTCTCAAAATAGCCAGGCAAATGTGTAGAAGAGTGGCATAAGCACTATCTCAATTCAGGGGCCCACAGATGCAGACTTGTATTCCAAGACCATGAAGGATACAAGGAATGGATCCTTTGCCCATACTACACAAAGAGTCAGTGCGCACCCATGAAGTTTTATTTCATTTTTTTTTTTTTTTGCAGCTCCATATTCCCTCTTCCTCTGATGCTCCACATTTAGTCTGATGATGTTACATAAACTACAAGCTCTGAGGACCAGAATTATGCAAGACTAATCTCAAGACATTCAGGACGGAATTAGCGTCAGTCTGGAGGACCTACAGGTAGGATGCAAAGCTTTAGCACCGCGCTAACAGCTCCTGTGTTCACTGTTTACATGAGCTCAAAGGGGATGTAGGAGATTTTCTGTGATGAGACAAATCCAGTGTGTTTTAGAGTCTGTTTGACTCAATATGGAGGAGAACAAATCAGATTTGAGTGAATCTGATGTTACAAATGTTGGTGAAGGGAGTCATATCCATGCGTGTAATCACCTGTAACCATACCTGTAACCATAGAAGGTAAATATATATTTTAAAAAGAAAAATGGATTAAAAATAACAACAAAATACGACCATTTAAAGCTGTTTTTCCCTTCCCTGTGCCAAAAAACCCCATAAGTTGTTCGCCAATAGTTACAAAATTATTCAAAGTATCTCCTGCATTTTGCACCCCCCTCCCCTCTCATAAATAACAAACAGTCCCTAAGGTAACATGAAATTTGATGCCAACACTAAATATGTTCTGTCCTTGAAGCTACAATTCAAATGCAAAATGTAGCGTAAGATATTCAATCAATAACACCTGAAATCTGAGATTGTTTGTGTTCATGGTGGTGGTGTCGCATTCTTCTAGAAAGACTGCTGTGTCTGTAATGTGGCCACATTTGCATATAAAAATCATCTATAATCAATTAAGTGATATAAAAGTTTAAACAATCTTGATATTAATTTGAAGTCTTATCGCCCACGCCTATAGGCCACACCCTTGTAGACTGTGTTCTTCAAAGGATGCAGCCCCTGAATCGAGACATAGCTATGGGCAGCTGTGAGAATGTTCTTTACGAGATCAAAAGACACAAGTTCATGCCTCAGCTCTGCTGAAGTGCCCTTGACTAAGACACTAAATCTTGTACACCCCCAGGGTACCACTCTGTAGTTGACCTTATAACTTAATTGGAAGATACAGGCAGTAGTTTCCCACAAAATCAATAAAAGTATCACAATTTTATTATTACTGCTGGCCAAGAAGCCTCCCAGGAATAGTGTAATTGTTATCGTAACCATTAAAAATGAGCTTCATAATCTTCCTGAGTCTTCTCAGGTGACACAATCCAAACAGCATTTAACAAATCCGAACGTGTGAAACCTCACAGTACTTAGAACTCATCGGAGTAAATTGTTGTGTACAGACAATGTTCAACTCCAACCTAAATCTACAGTAATAAGATTTTCTGTCCTCGATAGAAAACAATTTTAGGGAAGAAATTAGTGCTGCTCAAGCTACTTCATTTAATTAGAACGTTAATTAAATAAGTGATATAATGAAACCTTGGGATAAATGAGGAATGATGAGGGCGATTGGTGTACGCTGAGGATGTGTTTGTGTATGTCTGAGTTTACTGTACGCACACAGAAACAGATATAGGAAGGGTCCCGTGGGGCTTTCTGGTGTCTTTGACCTCTTTGTCAGCTGCTCCGTGAAAACACAGCAAGCATTTCTCCTCCAATAGAAATACCAATAAGAGGAGAGTAAACAGACATAACAACCCTGGAGCCTGATTTACTGCATCACATAACTACCAGTGAAATATAAAACATGGCCACAGAGTGAACTGGGACATAAGTATAGCGGAAGCCCTCACACTGTGCATAGTATGTCAGCCTTTCATATGTGAAATGGGTTCTATCTTCTTAGGTCTGTAAATCATCACTGACACAAACAATCTTCCACTTCCAGATGTGGCTTAAAAGACGTGACTTGAAGAAGCTGTTTTCAAAGATCTGTGTAGTGGCTTTGTTCTCCTTTTATGTCTCAACGCTCCACACAGTATTTTGTTCTCAGCCCAGCAGGAGGATTCTGGAGGATGGCCAGAAAACCAGGAGCCACTGAAAAATCTCTTTAGAGGCCAGCAGTCTCCCAAAGTTGAGGGGGAAAAAACACAAGCAAATATCAAGAGGTCTGACTGGAGATCCACCCATACAAAGGTACAAAAGGGACATTTTTACCTCACTGTATTCTGTGCGCATTCAGAGACGCACTGTGTGTGAGACAAAAAAAAGCTTAAACGGTTTATCTTGACATGTGGATGCATTACTTGCAATATAAGCTTGACCCTCCTCCTGAATATGTGTTTATATTCCTGAGGAACACTGGCTGCACACGTAAAGCGGCACACTGATCATTCCTGCAACAGCTTTGAAGGAATTTAATTAGAGAAAAAAACGGTCTTCGTTAACGGTACACAACAGAATTTGGTGTCATTCTCTCAAAACCTTTACACGCTAGAGTGTCTCACACGATTGTTCATCAACCATATATGTAGGAACAGAAGGAAAAGAAATAACTTCTCCTCTTACAGTATGCTCAGGAACATCAGCCTCTCCCAAAGCTGTAAGATACTCTGCTAAGAGAGAGGCTAATGCTCATTTGTTTCAACTAGAAACACACCATCCTGCACTCCACTAGGTTAATTATTTTTTTCACTGATGCATAAAACTCAGCTGGACACTGAAGGTCCTGTGGAGTTCCCTAGGAGATGTTAGAAGGTATTCTGGGAAATCCAGAAAATCACTAACTTCAATAGAAGCGGCCAAGGCAGGCTGAGGAACATGTATGAAACAAAAAAGGCAAATTAGAACGCCAGACTCAGTGGAGATCAACAAAGGAGGATTTATCTGAGAGAATAAGAAGATCTGAGGCTTAATTCAAACACAAGGTGGCAGGATGGGAGGGTGGCCAGGGGTCCTGTTCCATATTCAGGTTGGCACAAATGTCCAGGAACATGTCTAATAGAAAATGAGTCAAGTTTGGAAAAGCAAGAAAGTATACAGCAGTTTGTGAGATGCTCCTGACAAAATGACCCTTCAGAGGAATCTAAAACAAATGTTGAGAAACAACACAAAATAAAATTTGTATGAAATTCAACTTACAGTTCAAAATGCCACATTTACCCCCCATTAATGGGCTGCTGCACTCCTATTTCAACTGAGGTGTCTTGGGATGAGAAGTCGATTCCCCCCTGCGGAGGTATGTGTGTAATTATCTTCTCTCCTGGTGAAAGGGAAACTTTCCACACACAACAACAAAGTACTGAAGTATTGCCTTTTACTATTTAGGATTTTTTTGTGTTTCTTTTTTTTTATGTTTGTTCCTATCTATGATTGGTTTTGTTTCAAAAGTTTAATACTATTCAATATTTTTTTCACCAAACTTTCTAAACACAACAATAAAGTGTCTCAGACAAAGGTTTTGGGGGATAACTCGAAAACTTCAATATTTTTTTCAGAGGAGATGAGAGGAGAGGAGAGGAGAGGAGAGGAGAGGAGAGGAGAGGATCATAAGAAATTAGTAGGAAAACAGGTCTAAACTGTTGATCTCTGCAATCTTTGTAATTTTCAGTAACTTTATCAATTCCTACATTGTCGAATACACTATATCAGCATTTAGTTGTTTAAAAAAATCTGCAAATGTAAAAACATCTTTAATGATTATCTTAATGGTTAAAAATGTTCCCTCAAACCCTCACGCAGGAAGTCACCATCTGAAGAAGAAGATGACGAGGCAGCCGGAGGGTAATTACACACAGGTGAAAATGATCTCTTCATTACAGGTTGATAAAACCTAAAAGACCATCTAAGGGTGGATTTTTACCTTTAAACATCCCTGACTGTCATTTGAGAAAACTAGTGATCCTGTAGGAAGAACAAGCTGTTGTCTTGCAAGCGACAAGAATCAGTGACAGCACACCTCCCCCTCTGAGAGACATGAGATATGGCTGAGGAGCAGTGGTGAATAATGAAAGGCAGACGGAGCATTCATTCAGGCCTGTATTCACAGTGACAGCCTCCAACTAGCATGAACCCTATGGCAAGATGACGAAAGACCCTGGCCCCCAAGCTATGGGTGTGAGCCACTTCATCACAATGGATTCAGTACAGAAACACACACTCATCCATACACACACATGTATGGACGCATTCACACGTCTATTTATAGGTGATATGATTTCTCACTCTGGTCCCAAGGCATACAAAAAGGAAAATTAATACAAAAGCTGGGCAACTCATGGTGACAATTGGTGACAGTCCCCCGAGTTCTCTTTCTCACCTGGTCTATTTACACCCACCGCACTATTACAGCCACACAGTCCACCCTCCTCACACCCACCATAACCTCCTCTTCCCCTTCCTATCTGTGGAAAGAGACAAAAAACTCTTCTTCACACCTCTGTAGAGGTGTCCAATTCTGAATGTCCCTTATGGTCACACACTTCCAGAACAGATTATTTTCTGCCTCAGTCTCCAGCAAGTCCAGACCTCCTCCTGCTTGCTGCCATGCCCTGGCTGACGTGTGCAAAGACGACTATGGGTGGAGACAGCAGAGTTCTGAAGACTGACAAGTGCATTGCTGTAAAGGCTGTGGAGGTGGAGGGGCAGAAGTCAAGGCAATGGGTTTGTTTCAACCTCTACATGCACCCGTGCGATCAATACGTATAGTGACTCTGTCAGCAGCTGCTGTGGTCTCTTGAGCTTCTCCACAATTGATCTGGTAAACTGGCAAGAGGTGAGAGGCGAGAAGCGGAGCTGGTCTGCCAACTTTGGATTACAAACTCCAGCCACGCATCCTTTCTCTTCATCCCCTGGGAGCTTTTGGTGGTGCACAAAGAAAACATCAACACTGACTGTACTGATGACTCTGTTCTGCTACAATGTCTCAACTATTGGATGAATTGTAATAAACTCGGTGACACTTCATAGGCGAAACCCGGTTAACACAGCCTAACCAGTTAAATTATCGAATTACATTCCCATCGGCCCTGGTTATAACTGGTTTTTGCACTGATTAGCAAATTTTAGCATGCTAGCAAGCTATAAAATAGGGGCAAACAGTAAGTCTGCTAAACATCAGCATGTTGTCACTGTGACCTTATTAAAACAAGACATAAACAGTATGATAATATAAGCTAAACAATTTTTGTTTGGATTATTAGACTCTGTATCTGTATTGAACAAATAGTATTCTATGTATTTTAGTCTCAGTATTAGTCAAATTTAAGATTTTGCAACAGTATTTTGGGAGAGGCACAGCTAAATGAGCTTTCCCTTCGTTTCATAGTAGTAGAATAGAAGTAGTTTCCTTGTCTGAAGTTTTTGTCCTGAAATATGCAGAAGTCGGGTCCAAGCTAAGCATTTACATGTAAAAATTAGGCTGTGTTAACCGGGTTTCTCTTAATCCCCAACCAAGTTTACAGAAATGTAGGGTCTCATTTGCATGTTGTTTAAAACCAGCTGATTGAGATGTATATCTTCAGAGCTCTAAATGCAGCCTTTGAGGAGAAAACTTCATGCAAACAGTACCTTTTATAGCAGCTGTGAGAATTCCCTCTGAAAACATATTCGACAGAAAGCGCAAGGCCATTAAGAAAACCATTGGAGAGATTTGCAGTCAATTAGTCCTCGCCATCTAAAAAAAAAGCAGGGAGCCACTGCATGGAAAAGAGGAAATGGGAATATGAATATGATTAATTTTAAACCAGCAGAATAATTCCCTCCTCTAATTGACATCTTAATCTGAGAGTATATGTTAGAGATATTCACATCTCTGCTCTAATGAGATACAATTAGAAGGAGGGGATGTGGACAGTGGGCTGTGTGGTGGTGTAAGACTCAACTGTCTACTTGTTTCTCCTGCAGGCCTCTCATATAGCACCTCTCATACAGTATATGCCACAGAGTAAGTCTCTACAAACTTATAGAGTTTCTTTGTATTAGCAGACCTGGAAGCATTTAGTCGGGCTGAGAAATGATTACTGAATCATTTCTGACCTGTCAAGTGAAGGGGGATACATTCTGTGGAAGTGGTATTTAGTTAAGAGCGTCAACTGTATAATGAAGCTCATGAAAACACAAAGCCAAGGGCAGATCATTGGAATTGTGTCTCTGGCATCCTTAAAGAGACGGGTAAAGCCAATCCAATTTGCTATGTGCATCTTTGTCCAGACATAATTAAATGTTAAGAAAGGCAAAAAGTATTTTGTTCAATGATTAATGTCGCATCAATGAGTTCTGTCTAGTGTTGGCTAAAGAATGAAATGACAGACGGGGCATATTATGAAAGAATTTGACCTAAAGAAAAGACCTGCACAGAATAGAAAAGAGATGGAAAAGGGAATGAAAAACATTCCTTAGACAAACCAAAATACATCATTAACAGAGAGAAACTGGATTCTGTTGCTCAGGCTTCATTTCATCTATTGTCCTTCACAAAGTCCCACCCAGTCTGGCTATAGCCCTACAAATGAGACATAAGGCATTCTACCACCTCGCTATGAATAAACCATGGGCATCCTTGGCATTCACACAGTAAGAGGGCAAACACCATCTCAAAGAACTCATGTGACCATGGTGCACACGCCAAATTAGATGCAACTGATAGAATACAACAAAACGGACTTATTAGCGCCTTGAATGCTAATTTTTCTCTTCCAATTTTCCATTTAAGTTTTTTTTTAAATGCCACAGTGGGGCGCAGATGGGCTCGATGGCTGCTCACGGCCCTTTGCCGCATGTCTACCCCCTCACTCATTTCCTGTCAATATCTTCGGCTGTCGTATCCGAATAAAGGCAAAAATGCCCCCAAAAAATAACTTTTGTATATTGTATATATATTCAGTACAACATCTGCTTCTTTCATTATTGATTTGTTACCGTTTTTCAGGAACCCCTTTACATCAAATAGAAATGTCTAGATGTTTTGTATATCATTTAATGCCAGCACACATTTCTCCATGACACAACCTGGCATATTTGGTATCTTTGGTATAACTTAGCTCCTTGAGCATAATTTAAAGTAAAGTTTTGTGGGTTTGAACGAGACAGCATGCTTTTCTAAAGGCCAGATCACACACACTGGTAACTGATCGCAGTCATTTTCACAACCTTGTCTTGGAACAGTAAGATTCTTTTCTCCTTTTTTCTAATCTCACCTACAATCCCTCGCTGGGCATGTGGATGATTTAAAAACCCTGGAGCAAAACACTAAGACCTAAAAAAGCCTCCTCCTGTCTTGGAGCTCATCATGGCATCACCTAAGCGAGAAACCTTACAGAGCTGAATGAAGGACTGGGATGGAGAGCTAAATCTAAAGGATTTCACAAGCCTGTCAGGTCATGGTGATCATCACATGGATCCACACAGCCTTGAAAATTTGCAATGAGAGTTGATACATAAGAACCTCACCATGTTCCTGTCCTTTATCCATAAAATAAGACAAAAGCACTATGTACTGTGTGTAGATCACACTTGGCATGACCTAAACAGAAAGTAGAAAGTAGTATTTTAAAGCTGCTCTGGAAACAAGACTCATTCTCAGAATTAGTGCAAGTCCAATTTGTTACAATGGACATGAAGAAAAATAAAAACGGCCCTAGATGGAAACGTCAGACCAAATTTCACGGAAAACCATCCATCATCCACCATTGATGCCTAAAAAAATTAGTAAAGGATGCTTAAATAAGACAAAGAAGCTAATGTGACTTCAGTAAATATTGTAAACTATTATAAAACCTATATCTTTTGTCCAGTGGAGACATGAAGCACAAAGAAATCTTACAAGAAGAAAAGATAAAAGATTTTTGTGCAGCCATTCATGATAAACACAGTTGGTTCAAACATGAGGCTACAAAAGTTTGCTGATAATTTTCCACGATGCACGCATTATTTCAACTCTGAACATGAGGCAATGTGACACACATCACAATATATATTCTTCAAAGGAATAGCCTCGCCCATATGTAACTGTGGGACAGCTATAGTGGCTAATAGGATCTTAACTCTGAGTCTCTCAATTAACCCGCATAAACTATACATGCAGCAAACAGAGCGTTGATCAAGACGTCCAACATAATTCTCTTCCATGGCCACAATTAGTGTAAGTGGAGCAGAGAGAAGAAGACAGGAAACTGGGACTGATCTTTTGACTAATGGCATGTTTTTAAGGGGTGCCAAAGACAACAATTTGTTTCAGCTTCACGCCTCCATCCCCAAAAACCAGGGAAAAACACAGGAAGGGATGATCCAGTGTCAGCTACAAGGCAGAAGCTGTTGGGTCTGTGTAAAAAGACACCATAGACTAACTGCTGTCCACTGGGCAAGAGTCATGTCCAAACCAAAGGCCACCCACTAATAGAGCTCTATCAGCAAGGCACAACGGCAGTCTAATGGTTACAATTAACAATCCCTTCTGCTGACAGAGCTCCTATCTGACTGTGCTCCTCTCAGTCTGACGCTGCTCTAATGACTGTGTTTTATGGGTGCAGTGAAAGAGAAACCAAAAGATGGGGCAGGGATGTGAAGGATACAAGAACAGATTTATAGGGAAAAACAACAAAGTGAGACAGAACAAATCTAAACATTAAAAGAAAGAGAAAAAGACAAGACAGTTTGCAGTAATACGATACTGCTTATATTTCCACACTGAAGGACAGAGCTATTGCATTGTGAGGTAATATGACATAAAAAAAAAAAACCCACCTCAGTCCTGCAGGTTTGTTGCACTGAAGAGCCCAATCACTTAAACCAACTCTTTGTATAGTAAAAGCAAACTTTTAACAAGAGCCATAGATACGACCTGCTTTTTAATGGCTATGGCAAAACAATACTAAGGTACCATAAAAGGTTCATGTCTTTCCATTTTGCATCAATCTGTAAATTTAGGTTTGTTATGATGGGAGTGAACCCCAGAGAGCAAGAGCTGAGAAAAACTGCAATAGCCAAGAGCTTAAAAGCATATCTGTGGTGGTGGTGGTGTTTGGTTAAGGCCCAGAGGAAAGGAGAGTGGGGCGAGAACCCACACACAGCAGGAGAATTGACTGTTAGTTATAATGTTGTTTGTTTTCACTCAGGCAAATGTAGTTTTACTTCAAATAAAAAGCATATTTGTAATTACTTTGTTGCTACCGCTTTAGATATTTAAACACAGAAAAAGGCTTGCATGTACATTGGAAATGAGAAGAAGACAGAGGAAGACAGGCCATCTGGAGGAGTGGGAGTTTTCCTAGTGGGCCAGTTGACCGGTGGGCTGGTGATGAGTCTACATGTAACACCACCAATATAAAATCAAGGTGGGAAAAATATGTCATGGCTTGTCGGCTGGCTCTGTACACATTTGAGTCTGACAGAGTTTAAATTCCCATCTCATCAGTCCTTCTGTCTGCAGTACTGCCAGCTTCCCTTTGGTGCATTCTGTCTCTAACAACATCCAGCTGAAAACTTTTTCTGTTACATTCAGCTGCATATGTGAGTTACACTTCAGAAAAAAAAAGCTTGAATACAATTACTAACATGGACTGATACCTTCAGATTTGATCATGTATATGCAAAAAAGTTCAGTTTTGGCGACAGAAACAGCATTTGACGACAAAACATCACACCATGGTCTATTATAAAGGTTTGATCCTCACACATGATCTTCATCAGCAGATGCCATTTGTTGTCTCAGTTCTCCTAACCTAACTGTAGATATTTAAATTTATATCTTTATAAAGTCCACCTGGGACCTTTAAGTAAAAGTCAGACTTTTAGCATGCCTTTGAAAAGAGCAGATTCTTCACGATGTGAATGAAGATGATATAATGATTGAAATCTTCAGAGCATAGAAAACAGGTACTGCAGTCACTAAAAGCATCATGGTTAAAATGATGAGTTTATCATTTTATTTTGTATGTGTGACCATTTCTTTTATTGGCATTTTCATTTATTTGTTAATTTAACATCTGTATGTGTCAAGCAACATAACAGATGTGGCCCTTTGTCATTTCTCTACTCAAACTTGTTTCTTTGAAAAGCGTATCACCTCGTTCCAGAGGACACTTCAGTTTGACCGATCTGCCTTCAATTTGGCCACACCTCACTGACTCTAAATTACTATTTGAATACCTACAGTAGGAAAGTCCTCATCAGAAAAGCCCTGTTCGAGGAAAACCCTCCATTGGCATGTCTATTTCACTGCTATTTTCTGTCTCTCCAGTGCAACTCCATCTCCCAGGAGGTTAAACTCAAACTTCTCATCATTCTGAAATCCACAGAGTTTTCTCCCTTTAAATACTTTCTGGCTTGTATGACAATAAAACAGATCAATAACATTGCTTTGAGTTTTGTTTTTCTTACAGTCCCTTAACAGTTCAATGCTGTATTCACACTGTGCTGTACTGATGTTGCTGAATTACTTCAAAATGTAATTTTTTTTTTTCATTTCCTGATGTACAGTAGAGGCTGTTTACAAAATTCCAACCAGCCGGGATAAGGATCCCGATACACAGTGACACTGACGGGATGGACATTTGTCCATTAAGTGCTTTGCTGCTATATTTGATATGGTTGACCTTTTACTTTCAGGTCTTTCTTTCAATGTTCACATGCCCAACTTGTCACCAAATCACTAATTGGATTGCATGGTCCCTCGAGAGACTTGACAGGTCTTTGTCAGCAGAAAAGTCACTTTCAGTTAAGACCAAACATCATCGGCCCTGAGTAAGAACAGCTCAGGTCAACATTACATGTACTGTCACATTTATGATTTAAACATGAGAGATTTGGGATGTTGCTCCAAATGGTGAACCTGTAGATGGACTGTGTTTGCAAAGAAGAACCTGCCGTTTTTCAGGTGCAGTTTTTATGGTTTTTCTGCTAGGGCTGACATGATGAAGGAAATGTCAACACTGAGTACTTCTTTCAGAACAATGCATGGCACAATCCCGACAGTCTTCCTAAAAAGACACTGTTGCACAGAAATGTGAGGACAACTGAAAAGCTTGGCACCTCTGGCAAACAAGCCACGGCACAATGCTGTGTGAATGACAGCGACACAGAGGTACACGTTTGCAAAATGCATGAGTAGGATATGTGACAAAGCACTGCTGGTATACTGTATGTTTGAGTGCAGCTCTCCATACATCTAACTAGGGTGTCATAGTTGCAGCACTACACTATACGTCTTTCTGGTTTCATGGCAGGTTAAAATACAAATGGAATAAAGAGAGAAACTTTGAGAAAATAGATCAGTTGTTTTAGGAAACTCAAACAATTCAGATAAGTGTCATAATTCAGAGACATTATCAGAGTGAGAAGCACAAAGACCCATCAGTCGATCCTCCACTAAAGGCTTTGTCACACTATCCACACTCGGGATGTTTTGCTTCCCAGAGACAGGTCGGTACTCCATCCTGTCATCTGTGCACCAGATTTCAGCTGTGTGGTTTAGTCATCTGTGTTTTACTTCTGCTCTGTGCAGATGACTTAACTGAGCTTGTTGCAGAAGACATATATGGAGTTAAGTGGTGGCCAAACGTCTTCTGAATCACAGCACTCTCTTACACAAAATGAGAAAAGAAGAAGAAATACCATGAGTGATACTGTGTGTTTTTGATATTTGTCTTACCTACTCATTTCAAGATGTTCTATTAATAAGTCTTTTTTATTAAATACATACAATTAACAATTCTTTCGTCATGGATACGTCCAATCTCAATATTCCATTGTTTTCCGTAAATTTGGCCAATCAGAAATGGAAACATTAAGAGGAGAAGAGTTGATCAGCTACTGCTTAAGTGAAGTATGTTTTGTATGAGTGATTTTGAGGATATGTTTTTGTACCAGGATCAATACTGTCAATACAAGTCTTCTGGCCCTTATACTGACAACTGTTTGTTCAGGCTCAGCAGAACTGTTTTCTGGATGTATTTGAACACTCAAACAAAGTCAATTTGTTCTTTTAGAAAAAAAACAACAACAAAACAGATCCCTATATTTGGATCTTTTTAAAATCTGAAACAAATCAAGCTCCTGATTATCTATAAAAACCAACATACAGGAATAGAATGGTTTTAATCCCCAGTCTCTCTTAAAAAAGGTTTGCCCCTGAGTCAACTTCAACACGTTAATGGGATTTGTGACAAGTATGAAAATGATGTTAAATATGAAAGTGAGATGATTCACAGGCCTACCTGACGTTTGCCAAGACTAAAATTAAAAAATGCAGAAATCCCAGACAGAACAGGAATTCCAGCATATTCCCCTGCTCTGACTCAGTTTGATGAATTTAAATCTAACATTTCTGAAATAGACGGTAAAATTCAAATTATTTTATTTGCATTTAGAATAAAATTTAAAAAAAACTATGCCAATAATAACAATAATGATAATAAAGTTAAAATAAAATATGGAAAAAATAAGTTGTTAATGCACCACTTTGACAGTGATAGTATGATGATCCTGGGGAGACACATTAGGTGCTGGACCACCAAGTGAAGTTATTTGAACTTGTGAAACCTTAATGTTAACTGTGAGAAACGGTGCGCCTGTGAATCTCGACATCATGACACTACATCTATTCAAGTATACAGAAAACATACAGTCCAGATGCCCATGGGTAGTAAAACAGAAAATTTACATATATGCAAATGTATTAGGGAAAGAAGAAAATGGAAATTTGTTCCCTGCTCAGACAGGGGAACAATTTATCTTTATTTTCAGCTGAATATGAAAAACAAAATGTTCCTCAGACATGAAAATATGGATAACATCAAGCTGCCAACGAGTCTCAGGGGACAGAGGGACCGCATGAAAATGTGAACGCATTCCTTATAACTAAGGCGTTACGGGTGACAGGAGATGCATGGAGGCGCCGTAGATTGTCCTGTTCTCCACAGCGATGCCGTTATGTCACGTTATTAATGTACAGCAAACGAGGAGTGGGATTGCAGATCATTGTCTGATTAAATCTGTCAGATGAAATGACAAATTGTATAACACACCTGCAAACACAAACACGTAGTGAGGAATGTTTCTGTAACAAATCCAACTTTCCGCTCAATGTGTAAAGGTTTTAAGAAGATTCTGCTTAAAGTACACTTCCTCCATTTAGGAGACATGTGCAAAAGCAAAGATTTAGCAAAAAAAGATTCCAGATTTGCTCTCAGTGTCATCATCCCTGATCACATCTTACTGGTGTCCTGCTGCAAAGTGTGTCTTCAGGCCTGAACTCAGGACATGCGCTGCATTCCAAAAGCCACACATGTATAAGAAGCCATAAATACAGACGCAGGAAAACCATGAGGAGGCAGAGGATGTCTGGCGATCTACGTGGCCAAACTTCACTGCTCTGTTCATGCGGTACTTTTCATTGCGCTCGAATGAGTCCCTTCACCTCCTGCCATCCTGCTCAGCAAACCGCTCAGTGCCACGAAGACTGTTACCCTGCCCTCCTCTGCCTCATTCCTCTGAGCGACAGCTTCTTGGATGGCGTTAATAAATTGAGTTGCTCTGTTAGCTGTCTTCAATTCAGTTCACAGAAGAATAAGCACTCGTTCAGACCTCAGCTGAGAACGGTAGTTTTTCATTTAATTTATCCACTCTGTAATGTCCACTGTGTGGCACAAGCCTGTACGCTACATTAACTTCTCATTATTCTACTTCCATAATAGTTCACAGAGACATCTCAGTGAGACACTGGACTGTATTTGTTTAGCTGTGGGTGTGATCACAAATGCACAGTAAGTACGAGCAGATGTGATCCTCCTTAGTTGTTCTTTAAGGAATAATGCAGTACATTGTCTGTGATCGACCATGTCCTAAACTCTGCGTGTGGCCCCAAGGCACATGAGGCTTATGGACGTTCCTTCACTTCATCTCACAGCAGCCTTTCGATCATCCATGTTCCTAAAAGACTACCGCTGGCTACGTCTTTAACTGCCTCCATTTGTATTCCTCACCAGCTCTGCTCATCTTACTTTATAGGTGGTGGATCAAATGTGAAAACACCTATTTTTTATCATTTGTCTCTCAGGGGTCTGGGCTGTGTAGCTCACCCTCATGCTTTGACATCATTTCTGAGTAACATTAAGCCTTCGGCCAGATCCTGATGTTTCCAGGCCCTGCGGACAAACAGGAAAATTCAGGTGGGCACGGGAGGGGAAGACAGGCCAATGAGGACACACACAGTGGTTTTAGTGGTGAGGGGAGATCTATGAGGAAAGTGAAAGGCAGAGGAGGGTGGAGAAGGATGCACCTTAGACTTCTGATTCATAGCCTGCACAATGTTGAATGTTAAAATACTACATCTTCAACCTGTTAATAGCCGAGTGGCAGCATGTTATAATATGGGGTTGGACAAAATAACAGAAATATACTGTTACAAAGTATAATCCCTGTGGTAAACACTTGTTTATCAGTGCAAATGTTGTCCTAATTGAATTTCAGTCTGTGTTTAAGAATGACGACGACTGTTGCTCATCTCATAATTTAATTATCAGTCAGGTGCACAAGTCATATTAAGCTGAGTACCAGTTACAGTATGTGTCAGGCCTAGTAGAGGTTTGAAAGTCTTTTTTTCGGTAGAATGGCAGATTGTCTCTGCAAGAATTACTGTCACAAAAAATACATGCAAATATGCAAACAGGTGTGTGTGTGTGTGTGACAAAAATCCTTAATAAATGTCCCAAACACAAGAAAACTGCTTTACTAGAAAGGATAACAGGGGTAACATTAAGTGTCGCAAGCTTTTTCCAGTTATGATGGAAGAACTCTCCATGATAACATTACTACAGATTACAAGGGAGCACAGAGAGTTCATCCCCCCCAGTAGTCTACTATTGGGAATTTGACTTGTGATAACATTTTGACAACCCTATAAGTCGGTGTTGAGTGTGAAGACGTTTGGATGAGAGGCCCTCGAGGAAGCAGCAAGAATAATAAAATACTAAGAGCGAGCATGTTTAAGCTAAAAAAGTACAGACCAGGTTGAATCGCTGTCTCCATCTCTCTGCCTTACCGTCTGTGTCACAGATATATAAAGGGGTGCAGGTCTGTGTGTCCGACGTGTGCTTTGTCTAAATTCACATAAAATCCAGCAATGGGGCATCTTCCTGCAGGGTTGTGGGGATATGTGGTCTCGTTTCTTTTTTGCTTTACAACATAACCACAGTAAAACAGTTAAATGGCCTTCCATTTCTCTCGCTCACAGCTTCCTGTCTCCATTCATTGCATAGCTCACTGTATCACCGCTCTCCTGAGGAGGGAAGGAAGAGCCAATGCACAAATGAATCCTACTTTCTGTGAAAATGACAAATAGTGTATGTTTCTCCCTGTGATTCAGACCCACTTAAACAATTTAACGGTTCTTTCTTGCTCCATGCTACACTTTTCCACCAAATGTCGTGAGAATGGAGGGAGTTGTTTTTCCTATAATCCAGATAAACATACGAGCCAGCAAACTGGGCTGAAAACTTAACCTCCATGGCAGATGTAACTAATGCCACTGGAGCTACTGCACTGTGTAACACTGTGTTCTTAGTTTTATCAAGTATAGTCTCATTGAAAATCCAAGTCAGGCTTTGGTTCTCTGGATAAAAAAGAATACATGCCCCTTCTCCAGCTGGATGATAGTGCTGACCATAACTGTGCTTTGTTGTGGAGCTGTAGCAGTGAAAGGTGAAGGATGAACCACAGCTTCCATGCTCTCTGAGGAACAAAGGCTTTCTTGTGACACTTCCTGAAACATTACAATTTGGCATCAGATAGGATGCATTAGAGTCAATAAATGGCATATTAAACTGTAGCATACGTATGTATATCTCTCAGTGTTGTTGGAAATAACCTAAAGGGATCCACTTTATGTTACTACCCATGGGTTCTTGAAGAAGAAAAGAAGTGTTTCTTTCTTTAACATTGCTTGGTTGGGCGTTTTCCCCAAACATTTCCACAAACCTTTGTGGATGGGTGGAGAATGGTAAGATAAACAGACATGTAGGATTGTTCAGCCTTGGTGGAGGTATGCGTTTCACAGACTGTCATTCTCGTTCAACTACAAGTTATTCTGGTGCTAACATATCTGCTTAAGTACTTATTTATTGATTGTATTGATGCAGTGGTCCAGTTGTTCATCGATTTCTTTATGTGAGAAAATGTAGCTTTGTATGTATATTTTGTTTCACTTGTAGAAATGAAAACACTCAACTTTACCTTACTCTGATAAATAGGAAACATGGACTGGAAACATGGACTGGAAACATGGATAATGACAACTAGACAGCACAAACTTCCACCAAGGCAGCTCCCCACTATGTTACTGAACCTAAAAGCAATAGTCCCATGATAGTTTGACCATCATAATATGACTGCTTGACCATGAAAATCCACCCCTTGAATTTGGAATCACATAATTAGCTTGACAGCTATAAAAAAACAAACTATATTTCACTAATGGCTGTTTTCTTCAGCATCACTCCAAAACTTCTTCCATGGCACATGCCCCACACTTCCACCCAGTTTCATTGTAATCCGTTAAGCAGTTGATGTCCAAAAAGCTTTATCTTCCAATGCTCAAAAAAGGAGAAAAAAAATTCCTGACTCACCCCTTTAACCACTCCAGATTTTAATAGGTTCTTCCCTGTCATGCACCCAACCCCCCCACCGAGTTTCACCAAAATCTGTCAAGTAGTTTTTCTGTAATCCGGCAAACAGACAGACAAACACAAACCAACACCTGCATTACTTTGTTGGATGTTACAATTCCTCTAATTAGGTCTCCTATAGCCTCCCTCAGCGTCTATATTAAGTGATCTCAAACAAACTTTGTTGTCTTAAACTGTGATAATGACATAAATAACTCATGATCCTGAGAAAAGAGAAGAAATTACCATGCTATCACAGGAGAACTGAGGAAAAGTCCATTCAGGGCTTCTGTACATGGCACAGCCTTTAGTATTTCTTCAAAAGGACCACTCTTAAAATGCAACACACTATCACTGTCTGTCTGGATACTGCTAAAGATCCACAAAGAGAGAGAAAAAATTCTGCTCTGTCTGCAGAGGAGATCTATAGGCCGTACAGGTATGAGAGCTGTCAGGGTGATGTCCCAGTGGTGCTGAGTCTCAGGCATGCTAATGTGGCATTTGGTTTCAGAAGTGAATGTGACAGGAGATAATGGGAGAGGGCAGGGGACAGCCAGGACCTTTATTATATGAGGTCAGTTTGAATTCAAGCACAGAGCACAGTTTAATCACAATTAATCAATACACACATTCGCATACAGTTTATTATATTTTTTTTTATCCTTTATGTATCCAGGAAGGTCCCACTGAGATGCAAGATCTCCTCTTCCAGGGAGTCCTGGTCAAAATATACTGTAAAAAAAACACCCCAAAAAGTGAAACCTGTTTTATTGTCCTGAGTCTGTGTTGTCTTGTGTTTTCAGAAAACATATGAACCATTGAATGGATCATTTTTGGACCTCTGCCACCCTTTAACTTCGATCAATCGCCATGTTGTGTGCGATCTCTTGCCGACTAACTTTCCTCCACCTCTCCATTCCTGCTCAGCACATTGGCACATTAATCCCAATCTGCAATGGCTGCTGTAACACAGACTGCATCAGCAGCTGAGTGATTTAATTAGGCGCTCGTATGCTTACCCGCCTCTGCAATCAGTGGCACTTTCAGACGAAGACAACTACATGCCTACAATCAATTTGCTAGCCTAAATCTAATCAAGCAGCTCACACGCAGCACTTTGCCGTTTTATTACTTGGACACGTTGTGAAATGGAAAACAGCTAAACAATATAGCATACACACATTCATTCACAGGCACACATCCATGCATACTGACACAACCGCATGCACACACATGCTAAACTCATGGACATGCTTCGCTTCATCAACAAATGGACAAATCTGCCTCCTCCTCCTCCTTGGAGCTGGCTGTCTTCTTGTTAGGAGTTGGTTAAGATGTGCAGCAGCAGCAAGTAGAGAGCAATGTTGACATTGTCTCTTAATCAACACCATTCATCTTCCGAGCATGCCTTTAGCAACTTCACGAACAGGTGGGAAGAGCTCCACCGTGGGACAGGCAGTGAACACACCACTATCCTCCTAGGACTTTTTTAATGAGCTGCACTTCGTCATTTTACACCTCAACCAATTTTCTTTCTTTCAGAAAAATCAAACAATGAATTATCTCATTAATGTCCTAAAATAAATATGGATTAATAGAAGAGCAACGGAATGATTTTGTTCATTTTGAACATCGGTAAATTAATGCTTAAAGCTTATTGTTCCCTTTTCAAAAAAGTCAAAGAAAAACATCCAGATATGAAGTAAAAAATAAACTGATATTTTTACACACATCAAAAACTTCTTTCTTTCCTACTGCAATTAAAAAGGCAGAGATCACTGTGGTCAACGGGTAAACAATGCCATGTAGCAACAACACAGCTCAGAAAAATTAAGACAGAAGCATAAATGAGCTGCTGAATATTCATGAGAGTCCCTGTCAGCAATAAACCAAAGAATAAATGCAGTGTGTTTGCACAACAAATGGCATTTTAAAATTCAGATTTTCACTCATATGAATATTATTATTTTCATACAAATTTAATCTTTAATAATCAAAATGAACACAGATTAATTTGTGTACTTTTTTTTTCATAAAAACTGAAAAAAGATTTGCCCCCATAAATATATTTAGTGCAAAAATCGTCACTTCAGCCTTTGCTCATTAATCAGAACAAATATTCAGCCACATGGATCTACAACATCCATCCCACAGGGAGAGAATAAACGGAATCAATATTTGCACCCATGCAGCATTTCTCCAGGTTCAACAGAACAAACCACTGATGTCTCATCTCTTTTAATGAGGAATGGCTCACCAGACATCTTTTACACACAGATCGTTCCCAATGCAGCTCCAGGCTTGCTGCTTGTTAGAATGTGCCATACAGATAGATAATGTGCAATCCATTGGGAAATGCAAAAATAATAATAAATTATCTTACAAGTCATTTACACCACATATTAACTATTCAAATAAGATGCTGTTCCTCATTTTTTAAAATATATTATATAAAAATATATACAGTTTAAGTATGGAAATATGTGAGCCTCCATCACTGCTGTACAAAGTGCACTGTTGGAAGGTGGAGCCAGCTGAGTTTTAGCTGCAGAACTAATGTTGTTTAAACGATAAGAAGCACATAAGTTTAGCAACACTAGCATATAATACTGTGAGGGAAAATGTTGTCAGCAAATTCAGCCTCAAACAGGCCTTGCATGAAGGCAAACGGGAAAATGAGGAGAATGTGATTAAAATCAGCATGTCTTTAAATTGTTGGAGAGACGGAAATGAGTTTCATCAACTACTTTTTCAAGTTCTTGGTGGCATGTACCCATAGCATAAAGATCAATCTGAGGTGAAACATGTTCCAGCTGTACACATTCTCCCTGTGTCGGTGTCTGTGTGAGGTTTTTCCACATGCTCTAGTTTTTTTCATTGTGCAAAGACTGAACTGGAAACTATAAATTGTCAATGGGTGTGAATGTGAGTATAAAAAATGTCTATATGTATGTTTGCCATGTGTTTGACTATGACCTGGACACGATGCACTGAACCTCTTACCTAATGCAGTAATTCAGCTATATTTACTCTTGGCAGCCAACCACACCTTCAATTTTAGCACCACAGCAATGCCTTGTGCTTAATATTGACTCATTTATCACCATTTGCCTGCAGTCATAGCGTCACTCATGCAGCAGAAGCTCTTTAGGAGTAGGTTTACAACATTGCAAGGAAGAAATAGATTTTGTTGTCTCAAATGCATGCAACAAATGCATCAGTATAGGACAGATCCTCCATTCCTTTGTTAAGCCAAGAGTAGTGGCTTGGAATATATGTTATGGAGAATATGACTGACCTTCAGAGTCACCTTAAAATCATCTTTCCATGGAAAGTAGAAAAAAAATCTAAATATTAAAAGTCACAACTATTTATCATGGTTATATCATGTGTGAAATTTGGTGAAGCTAGAATGTGTAGTTTGCTAGATATGCTCCAGAAACATCCCATCGGAAATCAAGCAAAACAAGCAAACTCACCACACAGAGTAAGATTCTGCAGCATAACAACATCTATAAAATGAAGAGACTAAGGCCTTGTTTACAATGGTTTGGCTGAAAACTGACAAATATTCCTTTGAGTTTTAAAAAAGTTCTGTGTTCACACAAAATTTTGGAAATGAAAAAAAAAAACCTGCACTTGTGACATATTTTTCAGAAATGTCAACAGCTGAGCTCTTGACACCTCTTCTCCAGCTTAGTGTCTCCACAGCCAGAGGGTTGGGGATTAGCTGCCTTATGTTCCACCCAGAGGGGTCTTTCTCAGGCATCTATTTAATATTTGCTCACCCACAGTGGTGAGGCAGTGTGGCCTTTTCACTGCAAGACAGCCAGGGAGGCACAGTGACTGACTGATGGATAGAATTGGATTCATGTGGTCCATAGAATAGCATGCCTCTGATTTCATCCCCTCCTCGCCATCTGAGCTATACACAGCTTTGCTTGGTTGTACTGGGATGATACTGCTGGAGCATCTGCAGCAGCCACTAATACATCACCTCTGTCATTTCAATGAGCAGATGCAGACACAGACACTACAACAGTTATTAGTCAAAGTCAAAGTTAGTAGTCAAGGTTACAAAGGACATATTCTTCCATTAAAATCGGTGATGTTGTAAAAAGAGGGTTTTTATGAGTATTTATTTCATGATTTCTTCTTATGAGTCTTATTTTCTCCATCTGAAATTAAATGAGCAAGATTTGCATTTCTTCTCTGCCTGTGAGCCCACTAAGGTTGCCCATCATAAATACTTTAAAGCTGAGGTTCGTGCTGAATGTGCTCGCTCAGGATAGGTTTTGGCTACTTGGACAAGCATGTTCTTGCAATGGGGACTAGAGTTAATGAACATCTATGAACATAGCACAGATTGATTCTGAGCATTTATTACAAATGCTGCTGACTCAAAGCCTGTTGCATTATGGGTTTAAAAATAATTTACATAAACTGTGCATGGTGACCTCTTAGTGACCACAAGCATAGAAAGAGAGCTGAACGTAAATTCAACTTAGAGCCTGGCTCCCTGCTCATACAGTAGAAGTGAACCACTGCATAACTTAAGCTAATATTTGACTAAAAATGAAAACCTATAAACATCCGATCCCCTGAAAGGAAGTTTATTCACTCAAGAACAAATTTGAGTTACTTTTCATTAAATTTCCATTTTTAACCTACAGCATTTTTCTAGCATTTCTTAGCTATTAGTTACCTTTCTGAAGACCTTTTATACCCTTCCTGTCCTGTGAAAACCATTTCTTGGTAGGACTGTCAAAATCATGACATTTTAGCTGACTAAAAGTTGTCAAACAAATAATTGAAATTGACAATTTAATTGTATTATTTTGTTCATATTATCCCACCATTATAGTACAAATTTAATGAGAGTTTAATTAAACAAACGCACCTTATGAATGAGAGGGCCATTTATTGGCACTGTGATTATATTTAGTGTGAAAGTTTCAGTAATTGTCTGGATGGACCAGCAGCTGCAGCCATTTGTTCAGTTCAGTGAATTTGGTGGTTTAGTGGATCCATATCTAGTTTTTAATTTTTTTTTAAATTTATGGTATTAGTAGTTTTAACCGCTGCCTTTCTTCTGGAGATATTAAAACCAACGTACACACAGCAGTGCTGTGATATTTGGCTTTGAGACTAAACCAACCATAGTGTTCACATCATGATGCTCATCAAAAAGTTAAATGCCTCAATATGAACAATGGGTGGCACTAAAGGCTAATTTAATTGTCCACTCAGTGAATTAGCTCAACTACATAATGTCGTTAACACAGAGCCAGTCAAACATCAAACTGTGGAAAACGATGAAGAAATAGTGATGGAAATGTGACATTTATGTTTCATTCAGCTGTTTCTATACAGATGAATGGAGGTGATTCTCGTTGCCACCTTTATGTCTGACTTTGGTGATGTCTTATACATGCATGCATCCTTGCAATGCTTACACGTACTGGACACTGTCTACCATGGAACAATGAGCTTTATCACCAATTTGAAAGTCTTTACTCACAAATGCTTGTTGCCTGCCTTTTCAGCCCGTAGATTTAACCACTAGTATATTCTTATTTACAAGGCTATTCTCAGTCTGCTTCCAGTCTCTTTATTACATCTTCCAAAAAAAGCATGGGAAGTTATTGTCTTCCTGCCAGGATTTATTCTTACGGTCTGTCCCTAAAGTCCACACTGAATTTAGCGTGATGCTCCCTCTGCTTGGAATCAGTTACAAAATTACCTCAATCTCAGACAGATGGTCTGACTTTATGCATTTAAAGTTACCTTAAATAACATATGGCTGTAGATGTTTTGTTTGAATCACACAGCCCCTGCTGGATCCCTGATGTTGATCACTTGTGATGAATATTGATGAATATTGGCCAAGGTGCTCTTGTGAAAGAGATGATTTTTTTAATCTCAATGAGCCTTTTTTCCTGGTTAAATCAAATTTAAAAAAATTAATTCAAAAAATGAAGGATTAAGAGTTTACTTTATGGAATTAGAAAACTAAACTAATTTAAATGAACTTCATGTCAAAAAATGAATTTGTCTCAGAGCTGAAAACAGTTGTTTTGTTTTGTTTTGAGCTTGTGAAAAAGTCAGCCTGCAGCTACAGCAGCAAAACATAAAGATTATTCCATAATCATCATCTATAATAATAAAAAATTGACAAGAGCACTTTTTCTTGTGGCATTTTAAGTGTTGCTGACAATACATACAGTTGTACTTAAGTAAAGTTTTGAATGCAGGACTTTAACTTGTACATGAGTATTACCACAGTGTTGTATTGCTACTTTTAGTTCAGTTAACGATCTGGTCCAGTGCAAACAATCTGGTTTAGGAGGATGTTGTTGCTTTCTTTCCTCACCTACTGTATGTCTCCTCCTTCTCCCCTGGTGCAAAGATAAGCCCTAATCTTCTCAAACCCACTCTTCTCAGTCTCACTCAAGTTGCCCTTCTCCATGCAGATGAAAGTGGGGAGACCCACACATTCTAAGACTATTATTGGTTGCCTGTATCATGTCAGGGCATGCTTTTTATAATATCACAAAGAAAATGAAAATCATGGGAACATTATGTTTTATGTATTATTAATCACAGCAGGGGTTAAACAGTGAACATTAAGGTAGCAGAAATTCAAGGGCATGTTAAAAAAAAACCTTCATGTGCATCCATATGCACATGATAATGTATGTGGAATTGGCAGTTTTTAGATTTAAAATAAAAATAAATAGACTGTGCCTTAATGGCAGTATTGCCATAGCAACTATAGTATTCACATGTCAATATGGGGCTGATTTGTAAAGAGACATTGAAAAAGCCAATTTAACCCTCAGTGGCACAGCAATAGTGTCCAATCTCAGTAGAAAAGGTCGACAAAAATACACAGAGGCCACAAATACAACGGAGAAAACACTACCTGTCAGAGCATCCTCCCAAGAAAGAGTCTAATTGGCAGCAAAGTATGTGCTGCCCAGCTGGAGTTTCAGAGGGAAGCAGCAATCAATAAGAACACCATGAATGCCTCTGCTGCTACTTCTCAATGGACTGTCACTAAGAATAGGAGCCTCAGAAACATTACAGGACAACCACAATGATTATAGCCTGGGACTGCTGTAATGTTTACAACTTTGTCTTCAAAGGTGCAAGATAATTAAATACATAAAGAAAAATAGTTTGGCATTTTTTGGAAATAGGCTTAGAGGGTTTCTTTTGGTGAGAACACTCATCCTCCTATATTTAAAGGCTTAACAGCAAGGAGGCGATCAGCTTAATAACAAGACTGGGCCTAAACCTAGCATATGAATAGAAAGTCTATGGTCAGCGGTACTGTCTATAATGTGAAGTATCTAATATTGATCTGAAACTGTCTGTAGTTATCCAAGTGATATTTGTTTGAAAGGTGCACTGAAGTAGCACATGATATCATTACAAGCTTATTCTGGTATTTCTAAACCTGTACCCTATTTTTAGATATTGTACTTATCAGTTATTTAGACCCTGAAATATGTACAAATAGCGGCCAGGTTTGGAAAATACTCTGTTTTCAGAGGGGTTGTTATTTGGGGCGCTTGAGCTGTGCCGTATACTTTGTGCTTCTCGTTCATGGATGGTTGTTTTCTCTCCTACTCTGCTCTGTTACATCACACAATATGAGCATAGACTGGTTATTGATTATAATGAAGTGGAGGTGTGCTTGTGCTTGTGGGAAACCGGACGGAGCCAGTGGGGCATAGACCACATCCCGCTTCACCTTTAACCCACTAGCTAATAGCCTGAGATGGCCACACCCAACACTCAAGAGCTGTGTCTCAATTCAGGGGCTGCATCCTTCGATGGCTGTATTTGAAGACCGATTATGTCACAGCGACGCTGCAAAGCCTTCCCATGTCGAAGGCTCCATAAAATGCAGCAGAAAAATGGGTCCTTTTACGATTCAAAGCGTGTATCATTCACGGCACCACCCATCCCAAGATTCATTGTGCATCTGTGGTGTTTGGATTTTTGGTCCCAACACACTGACATAATGGACACTCCTCAGCAGCTGAAGAGTGAATGTGAAGCATCTCAATTTTTTATAATAATAATAAGCAACTCATATACAATAAAAAAATAATTACAATTTCTAGCTCCATTTCTGTTATTATTTCCACTGCTCCCATTACTGCAATACCCTTAATTACACCTAATCTTACTATACTTTCTATTATTACTATTACCACAGCTTTTTCTACAGCTGGCTTTGGTACTATTAGGTACTATTTGCAAATTCTTTTTGACACATTTTCAATCAAAAACAGTTCAAAGTTGTTATATGCTTTATATGTTAAACCTCATTGATTTTTGTAAGTATATGCTTATTCAAACTTTAGCGAAACACTTAAAACAAGTTGGGACAGTCAGTCTGCCAGTCGGTCAGTCTTCCGGTCGGCAGGATGGTTAGCTGGATCACTTAAAAACTACTTTTGCCATATGACAGGGAACAACCAATTAAATCTTAATAGAATATCCTAATAGAATAGATCACCATATCAAATAAATAAAAAATATCTAGCGTACATAGCATAAAATGGAAAGTACTGGTACCAATGAATTGAACTTAAGTATATAGTAAATATACAGTACTTTGTTACTGTCCACCACTGTGAAAGGCTAAATTACGCCTTTATCTTCAAATGCATAAAAACTGACATTCAGGCAACTGTTTCTAAATCATGCACAAATATTTCTTGGGCTTTTTTTTTTTAAGGCTGAAGGAGGTTTAACAGTACGTGAGGTTTAGATACAACCAAGGACATTGCTATGGATGAAAGACAGCTGAATATTAAAGCCGCAGCAATGCTCAGAGAGTGTGGAGAGGAAAGCAGACAATAATTTGGGGAAGAGCCCAGTGTGTCAACATGGCTTCAGCACATCTTAGCCCACTCTTTGCAGGAAAAAGAAAGAAAAAGTGATGAAACTCATCGGTGTCATTGGTAAATATAGCCGTGTGCATCTACAGCCAAATGTTTCCTCCACAGGCTGTCAAATGGCAGAATGAAGGAATATCAAGGCATATGAACAGTCAACACATGATATGAAGAATGGCAGGTCACAGGCTGCCTCCGCCTCAACAACGTCGCTTTCTATTGCTATAATGTTATTACTTTTGAGAGTCCTCAAGAAACAAGACGTGTTAACCAATAAAAATGCAACTGAGGACACAACGCTGTGGAATGACAGCATTAATAATGAAGGAGGCTCATCTTGCTCTCGCCACAACCTGCGTTATAAAGCAGACAGACACAAACATACAAAGGGCGGACGGGCATGAGCCTCCCGATTCAAACTTTCACCAAGCTCCCAAGCAGTCAGTCACAAAGACACATGCTGGCTCACAAACTCCCATTGTCGCTTATTGATTCTCACTTTGCTTTTCTGTGCTTTGATGGCATCACAGCTACAACCCCCGCCATTCTGCACCGTCCCACGCAAAAAAAAAATCGCTGAACAGTGAGCAGTTAAGGGAGTCTGCGCCCTAAGCCTAGGAGGCATTAAAGATGTAGAATCCTGCCACGCCTATCCCTGCCTCCATTTTCCTTACGGGTATGGTTTCAAGATTGCATTCCTTGACAAAAGGAGCGAGGAGGGTCCATGTAGACCCATGTAAAAACCTCGTCATGGCTAATGCAGACAAAACAGTGCTGACAGTGTGGACCAACAATGCTGCACTTGGCTCCCTGTTGAGTGCCTTATGGGGGTTAACATGGTGTCAATGGGCAGCTAAAAAAAGAAGCAGCACATGCATAAGAAAAGGAATACTTTCAGGGTTATATTTTATATATATCAGGGATTTTTCTCCAGTTGAGACAAATGGATGCGCTTTTTTTTTTCTCAGCTTGCAGTTTGAAGGCACCATATGCTGAAGAGTTTCCTTTTGATCCCACAGATGTGAGCTAAAGTGAGCAAAGGAAAGCTTCAGACTGTGTGCAGAGATGTTACAAAGCATGCAGGTGTGTGTCTGATGTCACCTCTGGGTGAATAGGGGAAAAAATTTAAATTAAAAAAAAACTATTCCTGCAAATTATATTATTGCAAGTGGGGCTGTCTTGATCATGAAATTTTAGCTGAAGGTTAATTGTGATACAAATAATTGCAGTCAATCATTTAATTGTCTTCTTCTGTTCATCTTATCACATTATTATAGTAAAGGTTAATTACTGATTAATAATACAAATACAATGACAAAATGTGATTCTTCTGCTTATGAAGAAGAGTTGTGTTTATATTTAGGTTTATATTTAGACTCTCGTCTGAAAGCTTCAGTAATAGCCAATTGCCTGCAGCTGTGGCCGTCTGTCCCAGTTCAGTGAATTGGGTGATGTGGTGGATCTATAGAGGGCTTTTTAGATTGTAGTATTAGCGGTTTTGTCCACAACCCTTTTACTGCAAATTTGACAAATCGCCTCTTCCAAGTTATGGACTCTCCTTTTCATTTGGCTTAAACCCAAAATGTTCTCACAGCAGTGTAGTGGTGTTTGGTTTTGCCACTTAAGTCACATCAATAAATGCTAATCAAAAAGTTTAACGTCTCAGGAGATAAACAGTTGATCGCACTAAACGCTAATTTAATTCTCTACTCATGGTGGAATAAATGCAAGCAAATGACATCAGTCAAACATCAAACAGAGGAACTAGAGTTGCAAATATGACATTTCTGTTTCATCCACGTTTCTAAAAAAATGAATAGAATTGATTCCTCCATTGCGGTTAGTTCAAATAATTCCAATCAGGTGATTATGTAATCACTGTGAGAGGCCTAACTGCAAGCTTTTTTTGAAGACTCAACTTGTGCAATTGCAATCAGATGCATTGCCCTCTTTCCCTGTATCAATCCAAAAATAATAAGGAAGGTCTATTATCACTTTGCATTATTGTGGACTTCATACAATGAGACAGGATGGAAAGGTGGGACAAAAAGTAATAAAACTTTATCTCTGAATGATGTCCTAAAGTAATCCTGAATAAACAATCAGAAAACGAAAAATACAGAGATCATTTAAGAAGCTATACTTTCTATGGGCCCTGGTGGTTGAGCACACAATTCATTCTTCAAAATGGTCCTCAGCAGAGACAGAGAACAGAAAGAGCTGTAATATGAGGCAGGATACTCAGAAATGATGGGATGTGAGGCGGGGAGTGGGAGGATTTCTTAACCTGACTTTGAGAGGAAAATAATTGCTACATGATTAAGGATCATTATTGATAAATGGTCTAACTGTGTGTTTCTGTGGATGAGAAACAGAGATACAGAAATCCTCTACAATGGGTGTTGGAAGGAAGAACAGCTGTTTTACAGGACAATTTAATTCCCCTTTGTTACCGTTTGACAGACAGATGACATGTAGTTTATGAGCTGCACACACTTGAGACACAAAGAATGACATAAAGACAAACACTAAGATGCAATATATTAAAAATAGGTGTCTCAAAATGAATGCAGACTGTTAAGAATTACAAAAACAAAACAACTCCATGGTTCAGAATCCATTTGCTAGGAACGGTGACTGAACATACATATTTATATTCAACCACAGCATTGTCTAACCAGAGTGAAGGGCTTCTCACATAATGGATACACCTGAAATCAGCACAGTTCCACTGGCTAACCCTAATCAGGCCATTGTATGAAATACACATGCTGTGGACAAGCAAAACAAAATGTCTATATTCAATTCAACAAATAATAGCATCAAAGAAGATGGAGAAGAGTGGCTGGTGAATAAAACATGACCAGATGATTGCATAAGAGTATTATAGTTTAGCGGCCCATAAATTTCCACTGATTTTCTTTCATGACAAATGATTTAAAACAAATTATGTTGCATGTTCTAACAGGACGACTGTTTTCTCCCACCACCTATTCAACACTGACCTCATGGACAGGAGCCAAAGTCAAATGTTCCCAGTTCACCATTAACACATGTTTGGTTTTACTGGGTGTCTCCAGATGTTTTCTCCTTTGTCACCAACACTTTCCTTTGCTGTTAGGTCTTAAGACCTTATACTAGGTGTGATATTTGTGTAATGTTTGGTGGGACTAGAATGTATAGCTTGCAAGATGTGCACTGGACAAAAAATGATGCTGGTCAGGTGGACGGATGTACAGACACACTGAGGATTATATCCCCCTGTCATTTGTATGCCCAGGGAGTAAAAATGTTAAATGAAGACCTACATGACATCCGTCTCATGGGCACTGCGGTAAGTAAATAAGCACTTCTTCTGTTTCCTCCGACTCAATGTGAGAAACCAATAAAGAACAACACTACACAGAATAAATCCAAATTATACAAGAGACCATACATGACACAAACAGAAGATATTCCTGACAATTTATTGACACATTTTAATTGCTATGGGAGCTGCAAGGCAAACAAATCTGTGAGTACTAGAGGAAAATGAGGGACAAAATAATACTGCTTTCATGATGCTTTATGCTTGATTCAGATAAACTGATAACTAAATGGATGGGAGATAAGAGTTTCTCATCTTGTTTCTCCTCACAGGGACTACTGGGAGCTTTGATTGATGCAGCCACCACAATAACACTCCAATGACTGTTTGCTTTCATTATTTAGATCCTGAAAAGGTGCTTTCACAAAGATCAAGCAGGGTTTGACCAAATCCTTTCATAAAGTGTGACAGCTACTACTACAGAATTTTCCATCTTTTATCATCGGCCTTTTTAACTGGAAGATGATACAAGCCCCAGCATCCTGTGCAGATACCCGCACACTGGCTTGCTTTGATTTAGACTGACATGAACACACAACTGCTGAACTGAATTATCAAGATCGAAGACGCTGAACTTATACTATGAATCCATTGATACTCTGTGATTATTAACAGCACAATAAAAGATCAGGATTAAATACAGCCGTCACCTACTTCAGATCTTTTAAGCTGCAATTATAACTCCAATTACAATGTGTGTGTGTGTGTGTGTGTACGAGTGTGTCTATGTGCGTGTGTGCATGTGTGTGTGTGTGTGCATGGAAGCGATAAGGCAAGGTAAGCTGGTGTGGAGATGGCACTGCTGGACTGGAGAGAAAGCATTCAAGTGAAAATGCACATTTATGCACTTAATCTAGAGGGCTGGAGGATCACCGGAGTGTCTGAGAAAACGCTATCATGCTGAAGGCTGGGCACAGGGCCAGACACTAAGCTCATCAGTCTGGCCTCCCAGCATTGCTGGCTGCACTGGTCAGCACTGGTCAGCACTGGTATGCACAATTTGACTGTTGATCTCAAGGTTCAAAGCTGTAATAACCAACAAATCTATATCAGTCACACAAAGAATTATCAGCCCACTAGTCTGGTGATACTGTCAGGTAATAACTAATTCCTGGTTTTACATTGCGTTTCAACATGGTTTAGCAAATTCTTTTGGTCCCATAACGTTACTGTTTCGGTTCAGTTTCATAGTTCTCATCACTCTTGTTTTTTTCCACTACAGCATCTTGAAACACACCGTATCTTACCTTCACACTGCCAAACAACCCAAAGCGTTACTGACTATCTGGTGAACAGAGTGGTACATTGCTGCAGCTAAAGAGCTGGATATGTCCCTGAAGAGTTGGTGAATTCCAAAAAAAAAGGTTTCGTTTTTTTTAATAGATAAATATTGGACTATTGGCCATAAACTTGACTTCAAATAAATGAGAAATTTGCAAACACATATCAACTACGCTACCGATGATGTATTCTATATGATATTATTACAATTTGTGCAGGCCACAATGTGCAGGTTTCAACTTCCATGCCTGTGCTTTCCATAGATTAGCATAAACTTGTCATTAGTAAAATCTCCTGAATCTACAGTAGATAGCAAGTGCAAAGCTAAGTCACACAAGTAGTTCACAAGTCCCTAATACTAGAAACCTACTCAATAAATCATGCATACAGTATATAAGGAAGCATTTCTAGCACATACTACCCAAACACCATGCCTCTCTAAACCAGGCTCCATTATTCATTAGCTTCGCTGTAGCTGGTATGCATAGTGCACTTGTCACTGCACAACTCAAACTGGATGTTAGTGGGCTATTAGCCCATATACTGTACACAAGCACCACTCTAATGACCTGTCACAGGTCAACTAATGGGCTGCGACGAGCACTTCTTCCTTATGGCAGACAAGAGTGAGTGAAACTGGTGCTTTTTCTACAATGTCATTAGCTATTTTGACAACCAGAACTGCATGCTCACGAAAGATGCACACCGACACTGGTCATGACTATGTCACAGCACTACAGCCTAAAAGTGAATACTACTAAATTTTAACATGATGGGTTGCTATTCCTTTGCCTTGGTCAGTGCACATGTTAGAGTTTATCCTGTCCTCTCATGTGGGGTGTTACAGTATGCTTAGTGCCGCAGAGACCAAACAGGAAAAAAGATGAGAAAGCTGGTAAATGATGATAAGCTAACTAGACTGTAGCTCATTAAAGATTAGAATTATAGGTAAGGAGTGAGATCACTCCTGCAACCTAAATGTGTAAAAAAAAAAGAAAAAAAAAGGTATTGAAAACCTGACTATGTCCTTGTAAACATACTTTTCTAATACAATGATCATTTCTTGCCTGTAGTGCTTCCAGTTCACCCAGTAACAGTAACACCAAAAACAATTGTTATTGTTGTCTGAGTAGGAAACTCGACTCGACTCGACTCGACTCACCTTTTTTGCATTTCCATTGGGTAAAAAGTACCTGGTATTTACACTACTTTTTCAGTACCTGCTCCCTTGCAGTTCCGAGCGAGCCAAGCAGGTACTAAAAGGTCACGTGAAATGTTCCAGAACACTGATTGGTCAATGCCCGGCCAGTACACAGTATCCTGCACCGCACAAATCAATGGCCGCCACACTCAAACAACCAAGCTACTTTAGCCAGGTACCAGGTACTTTTTGCCTAATGGAAAACCAAAAGGTGAGTAGATTCGAGTAGAACCGGTACTACGCAGGGGAAATGGGGCTATAGCAGATTACAATGACAAGGACTGTGGTATGTAAAGAATTAGCGAGTCCAACTTGGGAGGCGAACAAGAACCAAAATCCAAACTTTGATGTCAGCGCCAAGAATTGAAGCTACCTGATAAAGAAAATTCTGGCACAAGACCAGGAGGAAAGTCAACGATACAACTTTCAGAAATTGTCTGCCAACTATCTTTAGCATGGCTTTGATATGCTGGCAGAGCTGAATGCAGCCAATGAACAATGCCTACGGCGAGGTCCTTGTCCCCGTCCTTGCTCGTCACAACACAACAGATGGAGGACTTAACGCTGTGAGCATGTCTCTAGTGGCAAAATGGTACCTTCACATGCTGATGATACATTCAGTTTGTACATTGCTGTTTAATGACAATAAGCAAAAAATGTTCACAAAAGGAAGAAGGAACACTTAAGAATTTTAGCACTCAAACGTAACCTCTCTTATCATTGAATAGTTGTGTGTCTCCCAATGTCATGAATATGAAACTTTGTTCCACCCACAGAGGGAGAAAGTGAGAATACATATCACAAATAAAAATAAACTTAATTAGTACTATGGTACATTTTTTTGACTGGGAACTGGGACATTTTTACCTCCTGTGAAGAGACAGACGCATGAATAAACAGATGGACAGACATGCAAGCATGCACTTACCCACAAGCACACATGGAGTATTATTCATGCACTGGGATGGCCCTAAATGAATCCATGTGGGTAAATGTCATCAGTAAATGTCAATAGCTTTTTGAGGCCTGTCCTGAGGAGATGGAGGCCAGCATATGGGCTAAGGGACTCAGACATACCTTCATTTTCTACTTCTTCATCAATTCTTAATCTACTTTCAGGGCCTCATCTGCTCATTGAATAAATTAAGCAACACACGACTGAGGGTCTTTTAGCGGGATGCAGAAAAGAGGACAGATATGATCACAAGAGGAATGCTATCCACTGAAATAAAAGGACATAAGGAAGAGAAGAAAACGCCTGTCTTACTTCTTCATGTGGGAAACAGGTAACTTCTATAGACAGAAACATTCCACTGAAAACTGGAGACGTTCTCTAGACACTGGAGACACGCACACTCAAACCTTTACATCTGTGGTTTCCTGGGATCCTTTTTCAATAAGAGAGGAGATAACTCCTGACACTATGAGGTTAAAAAGCCTTAGACAGACTCCAGCAATCATAAGGTATATCAAACTGTGCCAACAGATTGTCATAGTGCCTGTACCTCGATGTAGGAAGCTAGCTGAGGGTAGACTCTGTAAGGTCCCAGCACGTGCGACAGAGGGGTGGTGCAGGGGAAGCTGGTGGTTACAGCGTGGCTCACTTCAGGCAGAGAAAACACCTTGAAGCCAAACTTCTCAAACAACGCCTGCAGTTCTTCATTTGGCTTCTCTTCACCCTCACAAAGGACACTGCCCACCACGTATCGGCATTTCTCTGATGGCCTCTGAGGGGACACAGAAGAACATTTTTTTTTTTTTTTGATATTTGACATTTACAGATCCAGTTAAAACTCCTCAATGAGTCATCTTACACCAGTAGACACTCAGTGCTCACTTAGAATAAAACAAGACTTATTGATTAGCAACCTAAAATAAAACAGAGGATAAAACTCGCTGAAGCAAAACAAATGGAATCTCAGGAGTAAAACGTATGATTTGCAAACAAATTATGTGTGCGATCATGGATTTGGATTCCTACAATACTAACAAGAAGATACAGTCATTAATACAGTGTCTCCCACATGATGCTTGTTTCTAATAAGCAAACTTCTGTAAAAAGAGACAGCATTTATGATCTGAAATGATGATAAGATATGTAAATGTGAACATAAAGTTTCGGTTTTTGAGAACACTTGAGTTTGAAATGTGGCTCACACTCTTATCCACACACGGAGGACTTATTCCCTCCTTTGTCCACTATCCAGTGCTTGAGAACATTCAATAATTACAGACTCTTGCAGTAAATGAAGTGAAGACCACACCATCAAAATTTCATGTAAATCAAATGTTGTTTATCATAGAGGGCTTACTTCCTGTTGCCAGGAGGTGGTGCCATTACTGTAATTATATTATGCGACATGTGAAATCTGGGCCAGATTTGACCATAAACCCTGGACTTGTAACAACTTCCTGTTTGCTGCAATGCCATGGTCACACCTTTCAAGTTATGAGAAAACTTTTGTGTTTATTTTGTATATTGAGTGTAAAAATGGCAACACAAGATACAGTACTTGCTCTGTCCCTGGCTCTGGATGAAGGGAAGGCTGGAGGAAGTACGGAGAGAGGACGGAGCCACAGGTCTATGTGGGTGCCGCCCCTCCTTCGCTGTGATTGGACGGCTGGCTAAAGAGTGACAGTGACCAGCGACCACAAAAAAAAAAAAACGCCAAACGTGCAGAGCTCAGCTCAGAAAAGACGCTCAGCGCCTCATCACACAGCTGGAGTTTGTAGCGTAGTGTAAATACGCGGTGCTCCCATTGCAAATAATTTAAAAATCATGCTAACCTCAGGAAAAAAATGCTTTGGTGGACACAGGCCCTAACAATTATGTCGAGGATTGTTGGGCCTTGGCGGAGGTTTGTGCTCTCCGAGTGCTCTTGTTTGTTAGTTGTTTGGGGGAACAATATGTCCAGGTTGGACACATGATCATGAATAGCAATGGGTGACTGATACAGTAAACGCCCTATCAGCACAAAACTGCATAGTAGAGATAAAAATAGACGTTTGATTTAAACTTGTGGAGACACTGCACCTTCACACAATCTGCCAAGTGTCACTGGACAGAGTGCTGCCAGCCTGAGTAAACTCCCTATAGCCAGGTCACACACTGTGCGTTGCAGTACAAAATGTACCTGTGCTTTAAAGCATGTGACTCAAGTGTGCAAGAATTTGTCACTTTTTATGCTCCATGCAAATATTATGAAACACATGAAAAATAATCACTTTTATAGTTTGGATTCTGCATTTTACCAAATTCTGTTGTGTTTTACATCAAAAGGATTTGTGGATATCAATTAGCAAGTGGTCCCAACTACAAATAATTCCCTTTTTACCAACAAATATTTTCATGATAAAGAAATAAAATTTAAAAAATGTAGCGTTAGTAGGTTTGGCTTTGGAATAGCACCCCAGGAACAAGCATCGTCCGTTTTGCCCGATGACACTAGAGCAGAGTAGATACATGATGACATGGAGGTTTGGTCTCCTTCATTACCAAGTCTCTGCCACCATGTTCCTTAGTGTGTCTGCATGCAGATGAGAGAGAGACAGCTTCACGATCACTGAGCAAATTGTCAGTCAGAAGAGGATGTGACAGTCTCCCACTCACATCTGTCAGCAAACAGTTAGCAGTCACGTTCTCATATTCAGTGGGAACTGCTTTTAATGAATCAAACCAGCTATTTGCATCTTTTTGTCAATTTACTAAAAAGGCACATCAGTATACTTTACATGTTTCTGCCCACCATTTTCTAGAGCTTGCCGGAGTACTTTAGATTTCTAATGACATGCTTCCTCACTTCCTCATTCATTTAGATATGAGAACGGTGAATACTAATGATACCTTCCTGCAAGATGTTATGTACAGATCATAGAACAGTTATATTGTATATAAACTACTAAAATCACACCCCAATGGTTTCCATTCATTTATGCACAGTACAAAAAATTGTCTTTGACAGAAATATATAACATAATCTCCAGAACAAAAGATTTCCCTATTCAAAGAAGTTTTGTCTCCACAGCTTGATTTTTATGCTGTGATGTTAATTGCAGGCCAGTGAAGCCAGAGGGCAGAATTTTTTTTTAAAAAGAAAAAAAAGAAGAAGAAATACAATGTGTGTGACTTAGTAAATGGGATGAAACATACAAAAACAATTGGTTATGTTCCTTTAAGGTTCGCTGCTAGTCTCTGCTCCATGGCAGTGGCGGCCTGTGAAGGGCTGGCATTGAGGGTGCACAGATGGGAGCAAGCAACACTCATCTTCATGTCCCTGGCATCTCTGCATAATTATCACATCTGATTGCCACAGCCCTCTCTTCTTTTCCATCTTATTTCTCACATTCAAGGATATTTTTGGACTGCATTGTGCTGCTACTACACTGTTCTCACTATCCCACTTTGTTCATAGAGGAGCTTTTTAATCAGCACAACTCACTGCTGGTGAGACTCCCTGGCTAAGATAAATCTATTTGATACTGCCACCTCCAACCGCATGGCCTCTTAATGTCTGTATCATATGAATAGGCTAATAATAATGACTGACAGTGCCTGTTGAGCATGAGTAGATAATCCTTACTGTCACCTGACAGAGACACTTGCCACCATGAACAACAGTGAGTCAGAGAATACAGATCAACTGCTTTTGACAGGGAATTATTCATTCAAGAGAAGTCTGAGAAAGAATAGATGTGTTCACAATGATACAATGAGTCATTGCAAACATAAACTCACGATGGCTGTGCAAGCACTGTTGGAGTAAATCATGAAAGCAATGTGACAAAGAAGACATATCTATTTTAAAACCTGGTAATACATATTGATGAAATTACATTTAAAGGCATGATGGTGGAGATTATATTTTGAATAGGATGAGATCTGTTTCAATAAAACCATTATTAATTATCACCTGTCTTTTCCTCTAGCTGGTATACTTTTTGGATCGTTTTTCCATAAATATTGATGAAGACATACAGACAGGGGATAAATTATAATCTCACGATCCCTTTAATCTTCTTGTGCATCATCACCTGAAAAACTACTGAGGTGATAAGATTATTTTAGTATGCAAACACACTAAACTAAGATGGAGGACATTGTCATGGGTGCATCAGCTTTGCAACATTGCATACATTATTGTAAGCATGTTATCATACTGACATTAGCATTTAGCTCAGTATTGCTGTGCCTATAAGTGCAGCTTCACAAATCTGTTAGCATGGCTATGGACATCGACAGCAAGTATGCATGAATGCATGCAAAATCACACACAATATACTGCAGTCAAAATAGAATGAATTTTGAACAAAACTCTTTATAAAACATAGAAATGAATTCATTTAATATAGCGTTAACATTTGGCTTGGCATCATTCATTTTGGAGCACAATTTTGGAAATTAGCGTTCAATCATTTAAATTATGTTTATTATGGGTTGTCCCACGCAAATAAAATTGTAAATGAATAAACACAATCACTGCACTGTTTGAGACTTTGGTTTCTTGTTTCTAATTTTATAACATTTGCGTCTAAATTGATTAATGCGCTGGGGTTGCTCTGCTTCGCCCTCTTTCCTACATGAAACACATCAAATATATGAGCTGTCAACAAGCCTGCTCTGCAAATCTACTCCTTGTCCACACTGGCGGTCTATGATAAGACACAACAATAACCATTTAAACACAGATGGGATAACAACTGTCCTCCCTCGGTATCTTACCATCTCTCAGTCTTTCATGCTCTCAGCACAGATAGACTAGAGTGTTAAGCCAAACCGGTAGTTCACTCACTAATGATATCATTCAAGGCTCTAGCTATCATTCACATCCCACACAGTAGCAGGAACAAACACCAGCCCTGACTGCATCTCAGCCCTGCTTCCCTCCAGATAACACCCCCCATAGACTACAGGCAATTAGGAAAGAGAGGAACCCCACTTCATGTAGTTGACTTAACTTGTCTCGTCTTGTCATCCCCACCAAAGTTGTGTTGTTTGTGTTTGAAATTCGAACACAGCGAAAGGTAGAAATTCTCAGATTCTTTCCATGCTGAGCAGCCGGGCTCCAAAGGTCAGGTGCTTCGAGAGCTGTGTTATGAAAGACAGCGTGCAATTCCATTTCTCACAGGTAGCTGCTGTGGCTTTCGATTGGTGGGGTTGAGAAGCAGAGAGTAAAACTGAACACCGACGTATTACATTTCTGTACGAAGCTGTATAGTATATAGAATATAGAAAGCAAAGTGAAACTATACCTGCAAGACTTACAGAAACATTTCTCCTTAATTCATGTCTCTGATGATCCCATGTACAGAAAACATTCATTTCCTGTATTTCCCTATGCTGAGCAAGTTCATTAACATGGAAAGAAGACATGTACAGGTAACTTCGGAGGAGCTCATGGCCCACGGGACTCTAACATGGTTTCCACCTCACAAATGGTGCCTTTCGCGTCTCTGCCTGATTCCTCTGAGCAAGGTCTCCACGGACCTGTTGGGAGGGAAAGTAATTTCAAAAGCAATTCTTTGCTTGAGGCTACAAGGGTGATGGATGAGGGCTCTACTACAATAAAAAGGTACGGCTGACAAAGGTAATTCTTTATTAGCAGATGGGTAATGAGGATTTACGCTCTTCATCTTTCCTCCCGTTTGGCCTCGCATCTCTTCCATCCTGTCTGTCACCATATTTGGGAAGCAATGCTTGGAACGCTGGCCCTGATTACAACTGGTCATTCTGGAAGTGTGAGTAGGTTAAGGAGGACACTCTTACTTATTCTGTGACTTCAAGATGAACTTCACAATGAGCATACTGCCTGACTGAGAACCATTTACTAAGCTCATTAAAGCACAACTACCAAGTGACCAGTCAACAAACTGCACAGCTAAACGAGCAGAGTGGGTGCGATGAACATTGAAAGCATATGACATCAGGTCCGTCTTTAAATAAACCATATAAACCACGTAAAGACGACATAGAGTCAGTGCCGTGAGGCAGAAAACGTTTCTTTTTATTATCATTCTGCTTTATGTTTTGCAGGGTTGCCTTGTACTCTAGTATGCAATCTAACAAAAACGTTACCCTTCATGCTCTTGTTGCCATGCAGCTTTAGCAATTACGCCGAAATGGAAGAGGCTACGACTACAAGGGTCCTTCGCTGCATAGTCAGTGAATCTGCACATTTGGAGCTTCTCTGGACCTCTGCACCATCTTCACATCAACATCTCCACCGAAGCATGACGAGCAACAAATGCAGCATTCATAAGGAATACACCAAGTTTGTGAAGAGCATGTCAACAACCGCAATGCATTGGATAAATGTGTCGGGGAAAAGATACACATCATCGCCTTTGCTTGAGAGCTTTCACTTTCAGTGTTCCACTGTTCAGTGGCCCACGGTGTTATTTTCTTTCTAAATCTGGAACACAGAGACAGATGGTGTTTAGGGTACTTCCATGAACAGGCAAAGAACTTGACACACGGGGGAGTAAGAAGAACAGAAGACCACAGGATAAGCAATCCCTCAACAAGAGTGGCTTTCGTCCTGGAGTCAGAGCTGTCTCAGCTGATTGGAAGCCATTGACACCCCTACAGGCAGACATGGCAGCAGAGATAAGTCACCAGGAAAGAAATTGAGACTAATAGGGCTGCACAGCGCTGGGACCACAGGTATGGTGTGATTGGTAATTTGCAGCTGAATTAACAGTGAGGCAAGTGTGCTTACCCAAGCAGATGCAGTTAAAGCAAGATGATTTAGCAAGGAAACACGGAGGGTGATTTTTACATTTTGGACACAAAGAAAAACCAACCATCGCAATGGCATATAATTCTAAGTCACTTGAATATGCCATCCCTTGAAATGACTGCAGAAATAAAATTAAGAACATTTTTAACACATTTTTTTTGGGGGGGGGGCTCAAGCACCCAAACCAGATTTATATATCCGCTGCAGTGACGAGGCGTGGGCCCCGATGGCCCCTTAAATCAGGAGGCAGTGGAAATCGTTTTCTTTTTCTTCCTCTCTCTCTTTCACCAAGTGCAGTTCGGTGCCTTTAGGCTTTGCTCAGACTTAGCTGGTAATTACACATGGCATCCTGGGAGTTCTGGCATATATAATTACTGGCAAGGATAAGCAGCCTGCTGGAGGCAGGACATGGTTTTCCTTCGCCACAGTTGTTGAACTGGTTCACCACTCCTTGGCCAGCTGGACACAGTGTGGCACTCCTCCAGCCAGATGTCACAGGGCATGGAGATAATCTTCTCTAATAAGAGATGTGAATCAGTTCCTCCCTCCCCTCTGCACGGGCTGACTTCCTTCTCTACAAATGTTGAATTCTCTTTCTCCACCTCCTAACTCCCTGGAAGTTATTCTGATAAATATTTGCCTATGTAATCTAATGTCCTGTGCATTATAACAAAGAATGGAAGCCCAATACATGTCACGGGATTGATGGCACAGAGGATTTGAAGGAATTCTTCACCATCTTGTTTCTGTCTGTCAGAGTGCGATGTCTTTCTCTCTACACAGCTTGTGAAAATGGCATCCTACAAATAAACTCAACAGATATGTTTAAGGATAAAATGGCACCTCTTTATTAAAACATCCGGGATTTCTGCCTTCTGGTTTCGCAGCATCTCACGGTTGATATGTCATTAATAGGGTGCTTTCCTGTAGGGAGAGCCTGCATGTCCATAATCGTGCATAATACTGACTTCAAGAACTCTGGGACCAGACTTCAGAGTATCAACATATTTATATCTCATTTTACATCCACCTTTAAAAGCAGCAAAGGCCCCCCTTTCATGTTGCTGTAGAAGCGGCAGTAAAAATGCTAATAACTTTGACTCGGAGAGCACCGATGCTCCGCGCTCTGATCTGAAATTCCGATTGATGAATTGGAGCACTGCGAGACTCTCAAGGTGAGTCAGACTCCTACCAATTTAGACACCTCTTCCGAGGCAGTCCCGCACCTCGTCTCATTTCTCACAGCCACTCTCCCATATGTCTTACACATGACATTTCCTTTTCTCCTGCTTGTCATGGGGAGCCATGTGTGGGTTTGCTTCAAAAGCTAAAATAAAGACGGAACACACTTGATCAGAGACTGAACCGAACTCTAGCTTCTGGTTTAGCCTCTCGATGTAAACACGTTGTCAACATCAGAGGCAGCTACATTTGCTGTGTATGGAAAGAATTTGATCATACCCATACCTCCTGTCTAAATGATGAAATGACATTTATTCAGTTAATTTTATGACACACACACACAGGTTTCGGAGGATTCACTGCTGCCCTCTCTTATTAATGACTTTTTGCATTAGACATTCCTTGCAGGAGGTTTTTTTTTTTTTTTTTTTACTCCTTGCGATTCTCCAACATAACAACGAGCTACAGCCTGGGAATGCAATGATTTAGTTTGTGCTTTATCCACTCTGAGATTTGTTCAATACTCGTGTCAAAGCTCCATTACAGCATAGCCCGAGGCAACTCTGCCTTAAGTTGTTTTGGTGATTGTTGCGGGTCATTGACCAGCTGACTTTGACCCCTATGAGCCGAAGCGCTAAACTGTTGAGTCCCCGAGGCCTTTGTGATAATAAGTGATGGCAATTATAAGCATACATGCAAACGTATACGTGCATGAATGGACACACACACAAGCATGAGGCATGAAGAGGAGCAACTGATTTAGTGCTAATTGGTGTTGCCTCAAGTGCCTCAGCTAATTGAGGGAAGGATGTAAACTACCCACCTTTACCAGTGCAGGCCAGTAAAGTCAAACAGTCTACAGCTGTCAAAGAGCTGTCTGACAAACATACAGTAGATTCTTTTACTTCTTCTTTTTTCTAATCAACAGCCTTCTTTCTCCATTTTCTGTGATTTGTTGGTATAGTTACTTTTGAATGTTGGTGCTCGTGGCATTAATATATCAAATCCATTGTAGTCCTTAAACAGAGACTACATCACAACTCAAATGCAGAGTAAATGTAAACAAATGACTGCAATTTGTTGAAGGCCAGCTCCACTCTAAATGCAGAGCCAGGAGTGAAAACCACTGAAGTAGAATCACAGACACCAACTACTCCACAGCTCCTTGTCTAAGTTTGAAATTTAATTCTAATGTAGTGAAATTCAATTTTGCCTGAATGAATTACAAGAAGTTAATAAATTAATGAATGGTAATAAATTAAGCCTAACGATCAATGTACTTTTAGGATCTAACACACAACTCCATTTCAATGCTAACACTGCCATCCAGTGGTTGAGGTGTACAATAAGGAAACAGGTTAACAATGTTCAGTTTATGGTAGATAATTAATAATATAGAATAATATGCAAACAACTTAGATGTACAGTATCTTAAAAAATGTCAGTACAGTATTTTTGGTTTATGAATCCTTCTTTGTACCTTATAATTTTAATAAACAGCACCGTAACCACTTACAGAGGGTGCTTTTGGATACAATACACAGACACCATGCACTGGAGATGGCAATCTGCTAAATTAATGTGGATACACACAAATGCAATTTCAAATATAGATCATTCATTATTGAAATAAGGAAGTATTCATTCATTCATTCCTGACAGGGACAATGTGATTGTTTCTCCATTCTGAGCTGGTGAATTGACTGGTTTGTGTCATCATTGCATGTATTATTGAAAACCTGTGGTGGCATAAGGGCATGGTGGCAGAGCGCAAAGCTCTAGCTGCTGCTTATACAGGATGAAGAGGCCACCTTAAGTAGAGGGGTAAAATCCAAACATAACAAGTTGCAAAAACAAGCTCTTTGATTACAACATAAGACTAGTCACACAAAAACAAATATCACTATTAAATGCCATCCAAGCCAAACGGCATCCCTTCCGTATTTGGTTTTCATATGTGGGTGGTGGTGAGTAAAGAAACTCTCAGCCTTTGTAAACTAAGAGGGGCAACAAATTCTCATGTCAAAAAGCAAACAGTGAAAACGGCAAACATACAGTATATGATTACAGCCCTTTGCATCTTCAGTGATAAAGGGCCTGTCAGGACTTTAAACTTTATTACTCTATAAGCCATTATCACCCCCCCCCCATTTACTTTAATTTATTGCCACATGAAGACAAGTTTAACTGTGAGAAAGACTGGGTCAAGCCGTTCTGGCTATATGCACCTGTAGAAGTCAAAGGCTGGTTAAATATTTGCAGTTTGACCTCCTAAACTTTGGATCAGATCATTTCTGTTCTTAATACTTGATTTCTTTGATATGTTATTTATCTCAACAAGGAAATCAGAGGTCCATACATGTTCAAATTATGTCAAAATAGACAGAGAGCTCATCAGGCTATCTGCCCCCGTGGGGCACCTTATGATCCAGACTCTTCACAAATTCTTAAACCAGCAGAAATGTTTTAAACTTGCCACAACTTTCCACTGTTAAGACTCACAGTCAGGCTTTCCACTGAAAGCATTTACTTAAGGAAGGACTGCATGCTACAGAGAAACTGGCAGGGGTAAGCAGAAAGACAGAGTGCTGCCAGTATGCCACACATTCTTTATTCCACGAGGACAACAAAAGTATGATATGGCTCAGTAGCATAACTGAATGCTGCATCTTGCAGTAAGAAACAGTGGGAGATCATATCCCTCTATTACAATGGCCCTGGACTGACAGCCTATATACTCTACCCTCCCTTTAGAACAGCTGATGGCTAGGATATCTTAAAAAAAAACCTTTTTATTCATTTTGGATTTTAGGTTGGGTAAACTTTGCGGGTGTCATTGTTAATGTCTTTCTGTATTGTTATCAAACTTTTGTTTGTATGTTTTTCTTTCACTAATTGCCCTGTGATTAGTGCCATTCAAGTTGCTATTGCTATTATTGCAATTTTTACTGAGAGCTATTTGTCATTATCTCCGCAAAGGTGGTAATGTTTCGCTGCCATTGGTTTGTGTGTCTGACTGTCGGTTTTTCTTTTAGCAGAATTAGACAAAAACTACTTGACTGATTTTAATGAAACTTGATAGGATGATTGGGCATGTGGGAATAACCCATTAAAAAGCCGTTAAACTTTGGAGGGGCTTCAGGACATTTTATTCTCTACTTTTTGAACATGGAAAACATTTGGGCATGTGAACCATTTTTTCAATGTCACTTAAACTATTGACTGACAGATACTGAAACATGAAACTTGGTGGAACGGTGTGACGTGCAAATAATGGAACAGTTGAATTTTGGAGTACATCTGGAAAAAGAGGTGGATCCATGACTTGTTTTATTCCCTTACTTTAACAGAACCATGTGGGTAGACATTTTGACAGCACACACGTCTTGTTAAAATTTAGATTCGGGCTTAATTTAACTAAAAGGGAACGTTGGGCCTTGGCAGAGGTTTGCATTCTGCTGTGGACCATTCTAGTTTTCATCTGATCTTGACATATTGAGAACTTTGTTCTGCATCTTTGCATGAAAAGCACTACACAGATAAATTTATCATTATTATTATGATTATTAGTCTATGTATAGTCTGTGCCTGAACTACTAAGACTGGGTTATTGTGCACTTTTGGCTGATGTGGCAAAATCCTCTGTTTTGCCATACTGTTTGTCAGATGGCTTAACTCACCCAACCATAACATAGGGCTCAAATGTCAGCAGAACAGCAGACACATTATAAGCTGTTCAAACCATGTGGCTAAGTTAATTTTGCTGTCAAGTAATGGAATAAGCCGCAATCGGCCATGTTCTGCCTTTGAGCCTTACTGTACACCATATGTGTGTAAACTCCTGTCAGCTGGGAACTGAATAAACATTTGCCATCTAACAGGCAGCTGTTGTGTGGACGTGTCTTGTTGACCAAAACCACAACTCATGATGAGCGATGGAATGTAAAAATAAAGTAGGAAACAACCATAGACCTCAGCTGAGGAAGGACTCATTTATGAAAGAAAATAGTTTTGGATTAGATCAGAAATACAAAGGGAGATTCATTCCTTCATGAACCTGGACCGTGACTAACTTGATAACCATTCAGACTAAAGCAAAGAGTGTGCTGTTTGAGAAAGCCAGCAGCTCTAGACATATGGGAAGAGGCTGTGTTTGCACTTCTTGTTTAGAGCCTGGTTATCATCTTTGAGTCAGAAGCAGCCAAATGCTGAACCACCCTGGAAACAGGATGAGAGGGGAAAAAATATCAACAGTGCAACGTGGCATTGAACAGCTGACTGGTTTTATGATTTAGGTTCCGTTCTCTCAGAAGGCTGCTGTGACATTTAACTTGTTTCCTTAAAACAAACATGCTGAACAACAATGAATTATATCTAGTTACACCTCCTTGTCATATGTCCAAGACCTTCTGACAGGGTTGTAGTTAAGTAGACAATGACGTTAGAAAGTCACTGACATTGTAAACGGAAACATTTTGTAGAGATAAATGATTAGAAGATTAATCGATGACTTGATGGACAGGAAAATTCTTCAACAATTCAGAGAATCATCGTTCTAGGCAAAAAATGCAAATGCGGCTTCTCAAATGTGACAGTTTGCCTCCTTTCTTTGTGTGACAGTATGAAATATCTTTTGGTTTTGGATGGTCTGGACAAAAGAAGCATTTTACATTTGCCACACTGGGCTCTGGGAAAATGTGATGGGAACTTTAACAATTTCATGACCTATTAGAGCTATATGTACATTACACTTTCATAGTTTCAAGACTTTATGACAGAACTGTTGCTAAATAAATTATACACACAATCACAACCCATTAGATACTCACTGAAATAATGTAAATAGATGTTTTAAATGCATAACATCAACCCCTCTGTGTGACCTTTAAGACTGTGCTCAGGTCAAAACCAAGCATACCTCACTAACTGTATTATCATATCAGGAAACAAAGTACATTGGGTTATGTCATGAGGTCAAATACATGCTGCGTAGCTCTGCACAGTCCTGGGGTCTCACCTGCTTGGGGTCATCGTAAAAGATACCGATGGTGCTCAACTTTGGCCCGATGCTGCAGCTCTCTGTATAAGTTGCACCACAGTCTTTATATGGTCCCTCTTGGAATTTATAAGCAATTGTAACATTTCTTATAGGGGGTGGCCCAGTCTTTATTGTGATTTCAGCCAGTAGTCCCGAGTACAGCACGAAGCCACCTATCGTCACAAGCAGACACACTACGAGCACGATCATCAGAAGCAGCAGAATTAAGTCAGACATGGTTTCTCAACGTGGTACAGCTGGAGTCAGTACAATTTTCCAAAATGTTACGCCTTAACGTCCTCCCTCCGGGTGACACACACCGAGATTATGGTCCAGAAGAATAAAACTCGAACACAAAAATGGAGGCTACTCAACAGACTGTGCTAAATGCTTCCGTCAGCATCACAATAACCTAACACGACAGGAGGAACACTCGTTCAAGTTGACAGCTTACGGTATTTCCCCAAACAGTGGAATACGCTTCCCGGATAGACCATTCTCGCCTACAGAGGAGGGAGATGTCTGTGTGTTTTTTCAAAACATTTACTTTATACACGCTCGTCACACCGTCAAAAATTAAACCTACATATCATATAAAATATCAACTAATATTACTCATAATGATGAATATAAATCTTCATAATTGACCATGTTCTACCCATTTATATCTGGTATGGACCTTTTTTTTTAGCACCTTGGTTCAATCCAGGAGGCTACGCAGAGATATCAGTATTGGAACAAAATACGGTGATTTCCTGTATTTTCATTGAAGTGTGCTGTTCTTTACAGATTCTCGTGCTCTGTAATGATATGAAACACTTATCTAAAGCAGTACTTCCCAAAATATATCCAAACAAGGACCCCTAAACTGATACAATTTAGAGAACGGATCCCATTGGATAATATTTTGTCCCAGGGCCCACCTGTAGTTTCATTACAGAAAGTGTATGAAGCGCATGACATAGTCCTATATTCTGTCTATGTTACTTGTGTAGTGAAATTCATTATTCCTTGTTTTGTTTGGGACCTACTGAAACTTGACCCTTTGAGGAGCCGACCTTGAAAACCACTGCTCTAAAGGATGTCACTGTTAAGCCTCTTTTCAGTGATATTTTAATGACTTACATCAAAGTTTGTGCTCAACCAGTGCTGTAAAGTCCTGCTGTGTCCGGCTCAAGTTCATTAAACTGTGGAAATTCATTAAAGATTAAATATGAAGTAATCCAGTGGATTTGAGTTTTTAGATTTGTAAGGCCAGAACAAGTTTTGAGAAGTTGGGACAGCATCAGGGTTGTCATTAGATCTGTCAAGTAAAAAGTAAACCTTTCTGTGTTCAGAGCGGTTTGCCATTAGGTTTGATAGCACAATATTTGGAAACTAGGGGGTAGAAAATTACCAAAAGAAACTGATGGGTGCACAGGTACTATCTTAGCTTATCACTGTCTTAGAAGATCTCCTCACTCCTCCGCTCAGGATCTGAGTTGAGCTTGGTAAAAAATTATTTTCGGTTTAATTTGCTCAGCTCTGACCTCATTAGATCAGGTGATGATGATCATGTAAGAGAAATGTATTTAATTTGACAGAGAATTTGAGGTGTGAAGTAGAGGCAACACTGACATCTATTGCAACTCTTTTCAACCATTTTTATTTGGTCTTTTTGGGTCAATGCAGTGTGGATAAAGTCTAGTTATTCTCTAGTCATGGATTTTTTAAATCTGTGTGTTGGTTTCAGTTTTTTTTGTGGGTTTATTTTGTATCAGGTCCAATAAATTTTGGGTGGCTGATTATTCTTATAGCTAATATTTAGAAAATAATTATGTACCGTCCGCATGCTCCTTTTAGCTGTGCTTTGTTCTCCACCAACTCCTAATGGGTTGATGCAGGCAGCACAAACTTTACCATACATTAAATGTATGGAAATCCAAAACAACAATCTAAAAGAAGCTAAAAAGGTCCAAGGGGCTGCAGAGTTGGGTGTTAATTGACCCGTTGCTAATCCCAGTCTCTTAATTGATAAATTGTTACTCAGTCAAGGTTGCAAGGGGGCTACACTGTCGCTAAGTGTATTCCCAGAAGAAATGCTATGTAATTTTTGTAAAAATTAAAAAGTGATTTCAGGGAGAAGTAAGGCATTACAATGTTTTTGAATGACAGATCCTCACTTAAAAGTAAAAACAGTCCAAAAGATGAAGATAGAAACTGAAGGCCACAGATCACAGTGTAAAAGTGAAATACCATCGCCTCAAGATAATGAAATTAAAAACAATAATTACTGTCAGTTATTGTTTTCAACAACCAACTCTGGTTTGGTCAAAATAAATCCTTAATCCACCACATTAGTGGTGAAAATATTCCGGCTCTGCATACTGTTTTCTTTCACTGCTGTTATGCCACAGTAAAATTACCTGGGTTTTTTTTCCAATGAAGTCTGGTGTTTTGGGTGAGAGCAACATAGAGAATATTTCTGATTAAACAACAAGGATTATACTCTAACAAAAAGGTCTATCTCTTTTCTATTGTCGTCAGACACTTAGATTAACAATTTGAGCCAGTCAGTGGCAAAAATAGCACTTTGTGTGGATGTACTTTGAACATCTAAATTTCCAACAAGGATCACGTTGCAGTCATTGCAGTCGATGTCACAGCGCTGAAACTTTTGTATCCATGAGTCATTTGCACACCAAAATATGTAAACATAGAGTCCAGCTTTACCAGTACTGGAATTCCCCTTAAAGGGACAGCACTGTTTGTGTAACGCAGGATAGGTGCTCATTCACTGTTACAATAATTCTAAAGCAAAAGCAGCATGTGTATACGTTCAGTATACCTACAGTAGCTGGAGTCTATTGAGCTGGACGATGTTATGCTACAATGTTTAACCAGTGCGCATTAGAGCGGTGGGATTTAGCCAAGGGTGACTTCTATGAGACTGCATCCTTTTCTCATTAGTCATGTCATTCATGTAATCATCAAAAATATTTATAGCTGAGAACAGAGTAGAATCTGAAGCCTTACCCAACAGCATCAACGATTCGGCTCAAAAACAAACAGGGCAAGTTGTAAATTTGGAATTATTGGAAACAGAAGTAGGTGTGAGTCAGACCTTAACTCATTTTCCAAAGAAGTCTCATTGATCAAATTTATTTGACTTGCAACAAGCTGGAGAACTTAAGTGAGTGCACCCTTTGAACTGAGTGCACCCAAAATCAGGATTCTTCACTCACAAATCTCTAAGCTCTTTTCCATCCTTTAACTCCCAGGACTTGTCACAGGGAACTGAGATACATGCATTTTTAAAAAAAATACAGAGATGTTTTGTGGAAATTAGTGCAGAAGAATAGTTCAGAAGTGATACATAAGACTCATGGGAGGATGTTCCTCTTGGTTTCTGTGACAGGTCAGCTTCATTATAATGCAATGCCAACATTTTTCTTCAAACTTTTGTTTACGAAAAGTTAAAATCATCATTGTAATCCTGTTGTAACATGCTCATGAATCAGTCTCCAGGACTTTTTCATGCTTTTATTTAAAGCTTAGGTTAATCATTGCTGTCCCTCTTCATGGGATTTTCCCGGAACAAAGGACTCAGTGTTAAGATTGTGCACTGTGGAGTCTTTAATACTAATAAATACTCCAGGTTCATCACACAAGACATTAGATAGACACTAGCCTCTAGACCAAAGAGTTAATTTCAGTGGTTTCAGTATCAAAGCTGATAATGTTTGTTATAGAGTCTGAAAATGACCTTTCATTAGATTCAACTTAATTGTCATTGCACAGTTCTCAACAACGGAATGCAGTAAAAGGAGTATTCATAAGGACTATTTGACAATTTTAATACTCAATGAGAAATCAATACAAAACAATCTCTCAATAATATGCATTTTATTTTGTCAGCAAACAAATATAATTAAACACATAACATGGTTTTTTTCAGAACCCTACCTGCCTTGGCATGTTTCATCCTCAACAGAAAAGTAAACCTGTAGAAGTATATAAATGCAACCCGTGGATTTCTTGACGTGCTTACAGTTTAGTGCCAACTATGTAAGAATTCAAGAACTACTATTATATATTGGCATTATTGATCTTATAACTGCACACTGTGTTGCAGTGTTCAATACATTCAGAAAGTGTCGATCTAAAACTCTTTTGTCATTAGAAACATCAACAGGTATGCGCAAAAATATTCAAAATCAAAACCACCAGTTGATTGTTCTGTTAGTTCGAGTCAGAGTCATCGGTAATAGCATCTTGATCCATATCATCCTCTCTGTTGACCTTCTTACTTTCCTCAGAGTCAGTCTCCTGGGCCTGAAGGAAAACACATACAGACATTTTGTGAACATGCACAGCATTACGGAGAAACCTCATGACACATCAGACGTTTCCCCCTTTATCTTTGTCAGATGCTAATCATTAGTGAGCAGGAGAACCAGTTATCTTATCAAACCACTGCTCTCCGCAGTCTGAACTGCCTGTTTCCTGACCTGTATGGATTAAACTTCACAAAGTAAACCACAGTGCTTATGTAACTGTAACTGTGTTACTACTCTGTGCTGCTTATCCCTCCAAATAAAACCTGTGTTGTCCCACCAATCTTTTCAGCCTGTTTATGCTTATTTACACACTACTCTACCTGATTCGGATATTTCTTTATTTAGCACTTAAAGTTTTATTTAAAAAAGGTAACTTTCTTTAAATATTGTTTTGCTCTATTGACACCAAATCTTCAAAATTCCTCACGAGTTGTTTGTTTGTTTGTTTTGAAACACACCAGACTTCACACTAATTATAGTATGGTATGAAACATATTCAACCCTCATTTCAAAAAGTTGAGACACCATGTTAGACATAAAGAAAAACAGAATGTGATCATTTGCTAACCCTATTTGACATACAGTATACTCAACTGAAAAATCATACAAAGAGAACATATTCAATGTTTTATCTCACAAATTCATTGATTTTTGTAAATATATGCTTATTCTGCATTTGATGCCAAAAACACATTTCAAACAAGTTTGGGGGGGGGGCAGGACAGGAAAAGACTGGGAAAGTTGTGGAATCATCAAAAACACCTGATTGGAACATTCCACCAGTAAAGAGGGTAATTAGTAACAGGTGATTGTGTCTTGAAGGGGTGTGAAAGAGTCCTCCATGAAAAGCTCAGTTGTTCACAAGCAAGAATTGTGCTGTGTCCCAAATCGCACACTTACACACTCAACCTGGCTAATTTGAGTGTGTAAGTGCGCTCACATTACTAAGTATTCCAAAATGCAGTATACTATGAGAACCCAGATGGCATACTCAAAAAAAGAAGAAGCTGAGTGTGGAACTATGGACACTTCTCCCCCTCCATGATCGCCATCTTTGCTACGTAACAGGAAGGGGTAGTAGTTTTTTTAAGTTATGTAAAGCTATTCTTGGTTAACTCATTGATGATTATCTCAAATAACAGAATCCTCTGCCACAATTTATAGATACAAATACCAATAATTATTGGCATATGCAAGTGAGCATAATCCTGGAAATGACAGGTACCTCATCCTCTGACTCTTCCTGCTGCAACAGTGAACGTGGCTCCTCCTCCTCCTCATCATCCTCACTTTCTTGAGACCTCTGAGATAAAATCTCTTCACCCTGCAGCATATATTATTCCTTTGAGTGAAATGAGTCAAATATGAACAGAGGCACATACTGTAAGTTCAGCGGTGTTCTACCTTCAGGTTGCGATTCTTCAGGTTTCCGATCCAAAATGCCTCCTGACAGTTGTTGAGAATCAGCATGGCCTTGACTCGATAAACAAACAGCTCGAGGCTCTTCTTTATGGCTGGTACGTGGTTGGTCAGGCTTGTATCCTGGCGAATCTGATACCCAACACATTATGACAAGGCTAATTAATTATAGAGCACCTGAGGATTAACATATGCACTCTCCCAAGATCTGATGCTCTTTTCTCTAAACTAACAGGAGTACTCCCAAACTGGTAGATTTGGCACCAGCACATGGAGATGGATGTATCCAACGAAACATATATTGTGAAAGAGGTAGTAACGGTGTAGTCTGTACCTACCTTAGAGTGTCCACACATGTGATGGAGCTGTCGGGTGCTGAGCTGGAAGGTTTTGAGTAGGCTCTGGACATCCTCCTGAAAAGGACAATGCATCACACAGTCAGCTCACTGGCACCACTTTCATTAGTAAAACAGGAACAGGGCAGATTCCCTTGAGTAAAGTGTACTGTGGTTGTTGAGTTGTTTGCAAAAGGAATAAAACCCAAGGATATCAGTTTAACACCACTGTCTAGGCCATACCTGTGCACAGTTTAATTTCCACCTTAATATGATATTTAAAAGCTGCACTACGCGACAGTCATATGTACCTTGTGCCTTTTAAAACTGTTGTCCAGTAGTGGCATCCCCAACTTCAGGAAAGACTCCAGGAAAAGGCGACCATTCTACCAATAAAACATCACGGTCAGTTAAAACATAGAAAAAGCTGCTTCACTTGAATGAGAAATCTTTTAGCATGCACAGCCAGCTCACCTTTAGGCACACATTGAGCACATTCCTAGAATCAAACATCTGTAATAAGAGATCAGAGGATAAATATGGAAGCAGATTAACCTAACTGAAACACACAGATAACAACTGAGATTAAAGAGATCAAATTAAAGAGATTTAATGATGAGAAAATGGAACATCGTTGAGATGAGGTCACATGTCAAAATCAGTGCATTCATAGACATTAGGTCATGCTAACAGACCTTAACCAGGTTGACCAGGATAAGAAAATCTCTGACAGCCAGGTTCCATGTCAGCAGCTTCTCACTCTGAGCCTTGAAGGAGGGAATGGGTCACATGTTTTAAAATTTAAAACACTCACACAGTATGGTGTCACTTATGTGAGTTATTTGAAAATGGATTGTTGGAGGAGAAACTAAAAACTAGTTATGCGTCAAATTGCACGGCCAAGAAAGCTCTATGGACTAATTCCATATGGGTCTATGGGTCACTCATACCACCAAATTAGCATCCAAAAATGTTTTAAAGTATACTTGTTATTTTGTCACTTTTTGATATAAATGTAGCCATTTTATGTGGCTCTGATTATATTAAGCATGCAGTACAGTGCAACACCTAGTGGCTGACCTCATTGTTGTCACTTATTTTGAAGGAAGGAATCTTCCTGACAGCCTTTTCCAGCTCTACCATCAACACTTTATAGTACACTAGGAATGTCTGCCTGAAAAAAAAGAGAGAAAATAAAGGGAGAATGCACAACATAATAACAACAATATAGAGTTTTGTATAAGAACTAAACTCACAAGAGAGCTCCCATTTTTGCTATAACTAAGCAGAAGAACTGATGGTGATGAGGGTCTACCTGTTGAGAGTGGGCCACGATGAAGAGCTCTCATCTTTTGATGCATTGAGGAGCTCAGGGATTCCCTTTCCAGCTATTTCCTCCACTGCCTTCAGAACGTCATCGACGTTTTCAAGGTAGATGCTGCATAGAGAAGAGACAAAGGTTCTCTTCAAAGTTTAACGTTAATGTGTAACAGTCATAGTTACAACTTCATTCATTTACTAAGTGATGCAGATACACTGAGCGACCTTTGTGGTGTGTGTATGGACAGAACTCTTTCCTGGAGTTGATACTAGTTTTTTTTTGCTTCTATTGCACTGCATAGAGTAGAATAATTTCTTAAAGAGCCATAACTTATTTCCTTAAGTCAGTGATTCTCAAGGAACTTCAAACATGACACAAATTAGTTCATAGACCCCCACTGATAATTGAGAAGATTTTGTCCCAGAGCATCTGATCAGAATGATTCTTTTAGATAATTTATTGGAGAAAGTGTATGAAATCTATGACCATAATACTGACTGATGGAATTACAGTGAAAATTAATTGTTGCCCTTTTGATGTGGGACCACTATAGGTCCTCGGACCTCACTTTGAAAACCACTGCTCTAAGCAGTTTGCTTTGCAAATAATTACCACAAACTTATCTATGGCATTTGTGTAATGTATAATACCATATATAATACCATTGCCATTGCCAATGTATCATTCAGGCTCCAAGTATCTTGGCTGATTTCCATTGATTGTGCATACTTGTTTTCTTATGTGCAACATGGCCAATTCTGAATATGCAGACACACCTTAGGAGAGTGTGAAGTGCTTCATTAAATTTGTTCCCTCGCTCTTTTTCTCCGGTGGCGGTCACCCAGACTTGGCTCAGGAAACGTTTCGCTAGAGACGCTACAGGAAGAAAAATCAACCAATCAGCATCAGAATTACATTAGAGAAGTTCATTTAAATGAGGTAACATGCAGACTGACCGGTCTGCTCTCTGTATGCTGTGGGGTTCCCTCCTTTCTCTGACACAGTGGACAGAAGCTGAGAGAGACACAGGGCTGTGCTGAGACTTGGCACTGTGCTGCGGAAGTTTACCAGATACTCAAAGCTGTGTCTAAACAAAACAAGAAGGGACCGAGACGTGTTTAATTATGTCGTCATCACATAAAAACACAACTGAAACAATTGCAAAAAACATTTTTTTAAAAGAGAAAAAACCTTTCGACTCACTTTACAAGCTGCTCCAGGGTCAACTCAGCACCGCCCTCCTTTAGTCGTCCAGCCAGAACTCCCAGAGCCTTCTTCAGTAAGCTCCGCTGTGCGGGCTGGCTGAACCCAGACCTGACAATTACACACATACATAGACATATATCATAGGCAAAGCTGAACATGCATACACTTCCAAAGGTACACTGCTCTGACAAATTGTTCTGTTAAAAGATTCAATGTCTGAGATGAAAGTCAGTGGTGCTAGTCCTCCTCACCAGCTGAAGGTGCTGTTCAGGACCTGCAGGAGTAGCTGGTAGGCTGATGACATCAGCTGGTGCTCCTGAACATCTGTAGCAGGTCCGTCCACAACGCCGTTGTTCTCAGTCAGCAGTGCCTGGAATTTTTAAAAAATGCACAAATTTATACAAGGACAACTGGACAAAAGAGACAAGGTCACTCACAGCTAGTTTAGGTACGTGTCCATCCAAAGGTATTAAAAGAAACTATTGTCACATTAAGATTAAGATTTTTTTTTTTTATATTATGAGATTTTTGCTAATTCTCTGAGATTCCACTCAAGGCTTTTTAAGCACAAGGTGCATAAAAACAGGTGGCTGGAAACCAAAGTATTGCTTGTGTTTGTACCTGAAAATGGTTGTGGCAGTTCTCCAGGTGTGAGCAGAGGGCAGGCAGCAGTTGGATGTAGCAGGAAGCAATATCCTTGGAGCTCTTCTGTTGTAGATGGGAGAAGCCCACACTCTTATCAGTCCTTCCCTGCAGACGAGAAAGAACACTTTTGGTTGATGATTCAGAAGTTTTATTTCCTCTGACCTTATTTTAACCTGCATCAAAAAGAAATCTAGGAAAATAATGATGAATATTACAAACTTGAATTGATGACAATCTAAAATGTTTGGTTTAAAAGTGAATTATTGAGAGAGAAGAGCAGTTGTTCTCCTTTGACATTGTCATGACTTCTCTGATCCATGTTCATCTCAATAAGCATCAGTTTGTTGTTCTCTACCTTGAGGAAAGGGGCTCTCTTTGCAGGCGCAGCTGTAAGACTGAACTCTAGTTTGCGAAGCATATCTTCCAGCAGGAAAACCAGCTCAGCAGGACCCAGCAGAACCTCATCTCGCACCTAGAATCATGTAAAATATTAGAGAAGATGTATAACTTCCTGTGTGTTGATGCATCTGATGCATAGCTTTTGTGCAAAACAGATCTGATCCATCCTCTGACATGGTTTGAAAGTCGTGATCTTATTTTCAAAATGTTTTAAAAAGAAATTACGAATCAAAAATGTTGCAAAGAATGCTATGAAGGGCCTACTATCTTTTATATGAGAACAAAATTATTATTCTGGATCTTACCTTGGTGTGGAGCTCAGAGTCCAGCAGTGAGCGAGAGAGCAAGCCACACTGCAGCACACTCAGCACCTCAATATCCAGCTCTCTGAAAAATGTTCTGTAGGACACCAGACTGACACCTTGCCTAATCTCCTTTTCTTTTTCTTTCTCTGGTTGCTCCTTCAACACAAGCAGAATCCCACTTTTAGCTCAGTTGCACTGAATATCAGATTAATGTGAGGGTACAGGGTTTACCTGCTGAGTTTTCTCTGCTTCAGTCATTTCCTCAAGCTGAGAGCTGCTCTCTGAGGAGTTCTTACCAGGGGCCTTCCTCTTCTTCCCTGTGCCATCTAAATAACATAATGTGAGCTCAACAATTATGTACATTTGGCTTATTCACAGTATTTGGTCTCATCAATATGCAGTAAAATATCTTCTCTCGGGCGTGGTGACCTTTCTTTGCCTTATTCACAGGAGCAGTGGACACAAGTGAAATCCCATTTGTGCTTTCACCATCAAAGTTGGCGACAGGTGGGACATAGCCAGGTGTTGCTGAAACACATGTAAATGAAAAAGTGCATCACTTTAAAATCTTTAGTAGAACTGGCATACATGGCATAAGAAGGGGACTGTGAGAGCGTTGATGGATCACCTGCCAAAGCAGTCTCCAACAGTGTCTGAAGGTAGGTGATGTTCTGGAGGCGTGTCATCACTTTCATCTTCATCTCAATATCTTTTTGTCTACAGAAGGCATTTATGACCTATCAATACAGAGGCAATGCATGGCATTAGTCACATATCTCCTACTTAGGAAAAAAAAGGATCTGCACAAATCCATCAAACCCATTTGACGTGAACATGCAGTTACCTCACTGAACCAGTTGATGGTGAGAAACAGCAAAGTACAGAGGAGCTCCCTCTCAGCTTTTGACAGGCTCTCCATTTTCTCCACTACGTCCATGTTTGTTAGGATCAAAGGGCAGCCTGTGTTCCGGCAAACACACATTCACACATTATTTTACAGCTAAAGAAACAGGAGTCATGTGAAGATGACATATCCTTCTACATCTCCCGAAACACTGAACAACAGATTCATCAGTATATGATGAATCATGTCCTCCATTCCTTTGGTGAGCCTAGATGACCAACCTTCAGAGTCACCTTAAAATTCCAGGGAGGACTCACAAAATAAGATTTGTAGAAAAATGTAAATATCAAAAGGCACATCTATGTAATCTGGTTGCATGCAGTTTAGTGAAGCTAGTATGTACAGTTTGCCAGATATGCTCCGAACAAAGAATGATTACTAATGGATGGACGAACGGACGGACAGACGGACACACTGACGACTATATCCACTGTCGTTTTTATGTTAGGGGATAAAAAGAAAAACTAGTCTCTAAGCAAAATGAGCCAATTCCACTTCCTCACCAAGCAGGGCGTCGATCTCCTCAAGGTCTCCCTTGTGCTGTTTTTCCTCACAGAGTCTCAAGAGGCGAAAAAAAGGAGACAGGCAGAGAGGGGAGACACGTCTGTCCCCACAAAACACAGAAAGAAACAAATCCAACATCTCATTGATTACATGCATGTTTGTAAATCTGAAATTACAAATCAGACTATAATGCAAGCGAAACACATCAGCGACTAAATCATTTTTTGAGAGGTGACTGACTTGTGTGCCTTTCTGTTTTGACTGCTACTCTGCTGCTCTCCTTTGTTCTGTACGTCTTTGGCCAGCAGAGGCAGCAAGTTGATGGCAATGCCTCCCTGACCCTCCTCCTCATCCAGATTATACATCACAACGGCCGGAAAGGGAATGGAACTGAGGTACACAGATAGCAGGGATGAATGACATTATAATAGTATGGATTCAACTGTAATAAAACATGTCAGTTCTTATGCTATCTGCTGTCCATCACTTACCCTGGTATTTCAGTGCCCAGATCCACCACAAAGTCATCCTGGAAGTCATTTAGGACAGTCTTTGCGATCGTTTCCTGTGGGTAATAGGAGGATAACGGGACCAGAACGCCTAATTATTATTATAATTATTATATTTATATTATATAATAATTATCATATAATTATGCTTGAATCCAGATGCATGTCAATAATGATGAGTCTATTGCATTTAAAAACTGAACAATGGTAAATGGTAAATGCTTGAGACGTACCAAAACCTGCGGGTCCAGGGTGGAGCTCATGACCAGGTTGGCCAGTTCATCATAGTACAAAGCAGCAGCCTCAGGGGAGCTTTCACTGCTCGACTTCACCAGCTCCAACAAAGCTGTCACCTGCAAAAAAAAAGAAATACACACATACATGAAGATATCCAGTTACAGTCAGTCTGTGATCGTTGGCAGTTGTAACAAGACTGGAGAAAATACTCCACAAACATCTGCACTCACTGATAATAATGAACCGTTTTTGTGGTTTGCGGCAGGAAAGATTATTGCCGTTATCTTTTTTTTTTTGGCTTGATCTATTCCAGTGGCAGTAAAAAGAGCAGAGCAAGTTCAGCATCTAAATCAATGAGTCAACAACACAAAAAAATGCCAGGTGATGAATTCACTGCTTGCTAAAATAAAGTTTAAAAAAAAGACGGCAAAATAAAAAAAACACCAATGTAATCAAAACATATTTTCTGAACTTACAAAACAAAAACAAATACAAAGACTTTTCATCACAGCCTTTAGGATAATGAAAAATACTAGATTTATAAGAACTACATTCATTAGATACTTTCCCTTTATGTATACAGTATAAAAGAAGTTTAAATTTACATTTGCCTAAATGTACCAGCTCTTGTGCATTACAGCCATAACTCACAATCAAACTCTAAATGAAAGTTAAATAATAATAAGTCAAATAAAAAGCAAACAAATCAAAAATATAGCTCATTTCGATTGTTTTAATAGCTAATACATACCTGTCTGAACGTCTCACGGGGTAATGACCCATTCTGCAACTCCTTCCCTTTCAGCCTGGGCGGGAAGGAAGAGAGCGAGACAAAACATAGAGATACAGTGATGGACTGAACAGGAAAATCACTCCTTCCTCCTGTAAGTAACAGCCCTTACCCGATGGCCCCCATGCTGCCTACAATCATGACGGCACCAATGATGCCGATACGTTTGTACTTGGGAACGGTGCTAGAGAGCTGTTTGCGGATAACTATGTGCATGTCATCCTGAGGGAAGAAACAGAACATCACAGGTAGATCAGTGGGTGAGAGGATGACAAGAAGAGGCAGAAAGGGTGTCAAATGAAAACGCTGAATTATCTTGTGAATGTGCACCTGGATGTGAGATCCCTGCTGCTGTTGTCCAAAGGCCAGAACGCTCAGAAGGTGGAACAGTCTGCGGATCTGCTGCGCTGTGAGGTTGTCCATGTAGTCCAAGATTCCCTTAATCAAATATCACCCTCAGTTAGAAAGTCGACTAAACACCATGGAACTAAAGCTTTTAAGAACACCATCACGGACTGCCAGCTGCAAACTGCTGGCATACATTTATCGTGTTTGAATTTCATTACATTTTTCAGTGCCAGTTTGATTGGCAGTTGCAGTAGCAGATTTATGCATCACCTCCTTACCTTGACAAAAACAGCATACGGAGCTAATTCTGAAGGCTTTTCTGTGACCAGGCCACAGAGCAGCTCCAGAGCCGTGTCCACCTCTCCACCCACGCCACTGCACACATGGGTCACTAAAGAGCCCACCACTTCCTATAGTACAGGTAGAAATGACTCAAATGCATTAATGTTCAAAAAACACATTTTAAAAATAATCCCAAACACACCTGTTGGCAGTAAGATTCAAAGGCAGTGAAGGAGTGTTGGTACATGTGTCCACCGAAAGGCACCACACAGGGGTCAGGGGAGCGCAGCAGATTCTGAGCCAGAGCCAGGATGGATGAGAAATACCCTCGCATAACCTACAGTATGAGCATTAATCAATACAACATGTTATTCAACTAAATAATGAATCCCTACTAATCACACTAATATTTGTCATACGACTATAAAAGAAATACTGTGCACTATGCTACTGATTTATGTCAAAGTTGGCGTATCTGTGGACTGAGAGCACCTGAGCGTAGTCCCTGAAGGTCTTCTGGAGCAGAGCCTCCTGGATCAGCCCAGTTCTCACTTTGGCCTTCAGCACCCTCTCTGCCCCCCGCCGGCTCTGGTTGGCATTGGTGGAGTGGAGGATGAACAGCACCAGCAGATCTATCACCTGACATAGCAGAGCACATTATAAGAATTTTTTTTTTGTTTGTTTTGATTTTCTATATGTTCTTGATTTCAAAATGTCATTTTCTGTCCATATGCAAACTTTGTGACTGGTTTGTGGACATGAAGAGTGAATTTCATATTCCACACTTCACACACATTTTTTAAACCGTTGTCAAATTGTTTTTTTTTTACAATCATTCTTAATTCTATAGACTTGGGTGTGAACCTCAGTCTAGAATGTGATTAAAGCTCATTTTACACATTAACTTAAGAATATCCTGACACTCACCTTAAGGTCCTCCACTTCATCCACCGACTCGATTGCCTATTGAAAAACAGTAAAATTTCATTAAGCGATGCTGAAATTGAGAGGACGTTAGCGATTAGGGGGGAGAAAAAAAAAAGACGCTGAAGCATCAACATTTAGTAATTAATCAAAGGGATTCAAAACTTATTTCCCACCTTGAGCCAGGCCTCAGATAACATTTTCTGGAATTGCACTGCTGACTTGATGCCGTCCATTATCAATGTAATGCTGTCCTGGCTGCTGCCGCCTGCTGGTGTGGATGATGACCTGCTTCCAAACCAGATTTTTTTTAGATTAAAGCTTCAGGAGGGCAATATTAGGAACCTACTGCCCTGCTTAAAAACAGGTTATGATAAAACATTGATGTATATTTGTGAGTGAATTGGAATCTTCTTTGTCTTACACTACTGGTCTTTTGTTCTTCGTGCGACTCTGGGATTCCTGCAGCACAGAAGGGAAGATACACTGCTCCAACTCCAGCTTTTTACGAAGATTACTGACCACCTAAAACAGCAAATATATATGATGATACAATACATACAATAACCAGGACACAATTTAATATGTTATGTAAATGCACAATGAGAGGCACTCTAACCTCATATGCATCAGAGGCTGACACAGAGTGAAGAATGAACTTAACCACCACAGGTAGGTCTTCCAGCTGCACAGCAGCCAAAGTGGCCATGACAGCTCCACGAACCTGAGATAGGACACAGTAGCATTCCCTTGGCTTTTAATAATTCACCAAATATAAGTGTAATAGTGTGTGTGTGTGTGTGTGTGTGTGTGTGTGTGTGTGTAATACCTCTCTCAGTAATGAGGAACTCAGGTTCAGACTAGAGAGGGCATCTAGGATGGGGACAGTCAACTGTGTGTTCACCTGGAGTAAAGAGCTACATAGAACATGTTGAAAATAGTATAATCAGAAACTCTGAAATGACACATGCAGTACAAGAGCCACAAATGTATAGCAAGGATTTACTGTACACACTTGAGCTCTCTGGCTATATCGTTGTGCTGGGAGTCTTCCAAAATCTCTGGCAGACTGGTGATGATGTCACACTGAACCTCCACCGGTGCCGCTGACACCAGCTCCATGAGCTTCGCTGCCAGCTCCTGTGATTAACAAGCCACAAAGAGGGCAGAAAGAAAATGAGCACATTGTCATCGAGAAATTTTAGTGACGACTGATATGAAGAAGGAATGCATGATTACGGGTCTAACTGAAGAGATCAGCAAAAAAAATAATAATTTCCAACAACAATGAAGGCTGTGTGTTGTGGCATGCAACAAGACATGTAATCACAGAAATTACTACCTTGCTGTCCACAACTCTGTCGAGCCATTTAAGCTGGTTAATAATTATGCGAGGAATACTGAGTCCTCCGTCTCCAGTGCTGTGAAAGACAGAAAAAAAGGACATAGAAAATGAGGCCATGTAAACAACAAAGTGTGTAAAAATGCTATAAAATTAACTCTTGAAATGCTGACCCATCGAGCATAAATTCAGGGAGTTTCTCGAGCAAGGTGTTAACGATGAAAGTCTGCATGAAAAAGAAAAGTAATTAAGCACGTTTGGTGAAAACATTGCATATGTACACTTGCACAGGATGTATTTGCATGCCTCAGAGCAGAAAGCAACATTTCATATTTGTTTTTCTGAGTTGCATCCTCTCCAAAGAGCTGGTGTAGTTGTATTTTGCAGAGTATTTACAAAAAAAAATCTCACCTGTAGCATTTCAATCCCCAACAGCATCCGTAGCAGGCTTTCCTGGAATGAGTTACAACTGCAGCACAGAGGAAAACAGTATGTCACACCATATGCACCTCTGACTAAAGCCTACCGTTGGTCTTAGCTGTGGCCTCATAAATTAAAGTCCTTTCTAAAGTTGCCTCTATTAGCACTGTGTGTTTTTACAATAGTTACCGAGAGTCTCCATCAGACAACTTAACACATGGAAGGAGGCAGTTCCTAAACTGCTCAGGATCCTCAATATGGGATTCCAGTCCAGTGGTGAATTCCTGTAGAATCTGAGAAATTAAATGTAAATGGATGATTGTCTCATACTAAGTACCTGACTTTTGTATAGGGGTGGTATTCACACTTACCCCAGGGTACCTGGGACTCTTCCGTAGTTGTTGCTGTATCCTTTTTTGAAAAACTACTTGGTCAACAGCTGGAGGGGAAAAGATTAAGACAAGAAAAGTCATAAATGGAAAGAGTCATTTAATCTACTGGCCTGTTATGTGTAGAAACCTGGAGTGTACTTACCAATCTCATTAGATAAGGCCCCTTGTTTCAAGGTGACACCTGCCTCCTGAAGAAAGAGGCCAAATACACCTTTAGTTGTCTCTTCCGGAACAGGTTCATTTGATTGGCGAGCAGAATTGCGACTCCTCTTTGCCTCTATAGGGAGAAGAGATATTAACTTTTAACAGAGCAGTATTCTGTGGAAAAGCTGGGTTCACCATAAAGACAATGTTTATGATATGGTGCCATCAGTTAATGTAAAATTTGGATGTTTCAAAAGTATGTGGTGTAACTAATCAAGTCCGTGAGATATGAAACATGCAGTGGTCACATCAGGTTATGTCACGCAACTGATTCCACAATTAGAATAATATACAAGGGATATTAAAAGAATATCACTCATTTTTTGACCCAATTTGAGTCTTGCCTGTATTTTAACAAGTCATCTTAAGATGACATACCCCCCCCCCCCCCAGCATCCCCCAAAACACTGTATAACAAATTCATTAGTATATGATGTATCCTCCATTCCTTCAATGAGCCTAGAGTAGTGTATATTGTTTAGATATATAAAAGGGAGAAGATGACGAACCTTCAGAGTCACCTTAAAATCACCTTTCGATGGAAATACTTATGGTTAATTTTTGACATAAAGTTTGGTGAAGCTAGAATGTACTGTTTGTGAGAAATGCTTCGGACACAGGATGACATCAGTACGTTGTGCCAGTCCATGAGGAGGAGGATTACTGCTGCAATCACTGCTGATGTGGACACAATGATTACTGATTGTGTAAAATATTGTATACTCCAGTTGTCTCATCCTGAGAGATTCATGGTGATTATGCTTTTGGTATTTTTGTTCTGTTTCTTTGTTTTTTTTTAATGATTAAATTAAGATTATCGTTAAAAGTTAATGAGGAACAAAATTCTGGTTATTTTCATGACACAAAGTACCCACACAAATTTTCATATTGACACAGTTGTGCGTTTTTAAATCACCGAGTGCAGTTAACGAAACAGTGACTTGAGAAGCAAAGAATTTGGAAATCTTTGAGTCCAGGCTGAGGAATGTCATTGGGGAACCGTGTATTGACACATGGGTCAGAACTACAGCAAAGTTACATAAAACTTACTGGAGGTAGTGGTAGTTCCCTCTCTATCCACAGTGGAGTGTCGCTTTTTGCGCATCATCTGAAGAAATATAAAGGTCAGCTTTATTAGCTAGCTCATGCTAGAACGTACAATAGCAAACAAGCTAACATGTTTTTAATTAACTTGACAATGTCCCAAACATGCCATGCTGTAACAATATATCGATATCATATTGATGGAGTCATTCGGGGCAATACAAGTGAGACATACGTTTCATAAAAAACACGTATCCACAGACGACGAAATTAACAGCACAGACACCGAAGCAAGGACAAAACAAACTTCCGCGCCAATATGCCTAAGACGTCATCCAGCCGTCATCAACCACACTGAGGGATCGTCTTCAGTGAGTTTAGTTAAGAAGGGATAGCAGCAAGAATTAGATGTCCAATAGGTCTGAGAATAAACATCTAACGCAACTAGACATTTTAGACAAATATGGATAAGAGTATATCTCAATTACAAATCAGTCAATGACTTGAATCTCTTTTGTGGTCCGTCGGTCAATATCAGAAGGGTTACAGTACACTATACACGGTCTCTAATTTTCTAGTATGGGGTGCATGTTTTACTAACATTTTTGCAGCTGTTGGGCGGTGTTAGCAGTGTTGGTTCTATGACTTATTACTTTAAGAAGTCCTTCCGGGATACGCTGTATAGTAAAATGTTCACAATCCCAAATCGCCATAACTGCGCAACTACATCGAAGAGTATACAATTTATCAAGTGTTTCCCTACTTCATGCCTGCTTAATCGGTTCACTGTATTAATCGATGAAGTCTTAATTTACCAATTTAATTTTCTTTTAAAGAGAATCGGGCGCTCCTTTCAAACTGCAGTGCCGGAGAAGATTTATTGTGGTTAAATTACATTACTGCTCCATACTTGCAGCTCTCATAAAGTAAACTAGGGGCATTCGTTGATTTTTATTGTATGTTGTTTTTTCAAATGTTTTTTGGCATTTCTCGCTGCGCTGGTCTGGTGGGAAAAGAAGAAGAAAAAGAAAATAGATGAAATAGCCTTGTAGAAATTACAACAAAAATATTCATGAAGAGTGAAAGTATGATATAATAAGGCCAAAGTTTGACTTACTGGGTCAGAATAATAAGATAGAAAGTCAAAATTAAGATGTAATACATCAAAAAATATAGACACAAACATATGTATAATTATGAGAGACGACGTCAAGATGTTGAATTACTGTCTCATAATTTGACTTATGTATTAAACAATTGACTAAAGTATAGTAGCCCACCATTTTTACTTTTTAAGGATTTGACCCACTGTCAGTTCCTTTATTTTTAATTAGTCCTGGCTTTCCTGAATGGGACGCTGAACGTTCAAGTTGACCAACCCGCAGGATGCACGATGTGAACTGTCTTGGCAGAAAAATACAAGATCTTTGACCATTGAAGGTTGACTCATAGGCACAGAGAGACTTAAGGAAGTAGAGAGAATAGTGAAACGGAAGAAGAGAACAAGTAGTGCAAGAATGGCTGCGAAATTTTACGATCTCAAAGCCAAAGCCCTGACAGGAGAAACGTTTGATTTCTCTTCCTTGAAGGGGAAAGTTGTCCTCATTGAGAATGTTGCGTCTCTCTGAGGTACGACTTCCAGGGATTACACCCAGATGAACGAGCTCCACGAGCGCTTCGGCAGTAAGGGGCTCGTTATCCTGGGAGTGCCCTGCAACCAGTTCGGCCATCAGGTGAGTCAATGAACGACATGTTCACACCTGTTTACTGATTGACAGTCAGGCAGGCTGTAGCAACGACAGTTTTTATTTTTTTATTGTGTTTTGTATTTGTTTTACTTTGTTACTAATTTAGATGCTATTTCTCCAGAAATGGCTGGCTTACTTTTCGACTTAAAGGTTATATTTTTTAAATGGAAATAGTTCTGTTCCTATTTTAGACTTTAATACGTTCAACTCCTAGTATACCGGTATGTTTTCAGGGATTTATTTTTATTCTTATGTGTAGTCAGCCTGTAACTATGTTACGAATAAGTATTTAATTACCTAGACCAATGGTTGATATTTTTTGAAGAACTAAACCTTAAATTAATATGAAAAATTACGCAAGTTAGTTGCTGTAAGCAGTTCTAGGAATGAGAGATATTTAGGAATGAGAGTCATTCAGCTACCAAAAGGCATTATGGTAAAGTGTGTTAAAGTGTTCTTTGCAAATTGCCTGCGATTATAAACTCAGCATCAAGAGGCTTATTGTGACTCATTAATTAATGCCAACAGAAATGATCGTTCGGTGTTCACACAAACTATTTTCCCCTTACAGGGCGGGTAGTTCTACCAGTTTGATAACAATTCAGAGCCTTAGGTCAAAACTGGTGCAAAAAATCTTTTCTGTCAATGGAAGACTGTGTATGCTGACAGCATATATTGTTCATGATAATAATGGAAGACAGCTATTCATTGGAAAACTATGAGAAGTAAGGTTTGTAGAAAAAAAAAACATTAAAAGGCACAACTATATGTATTATGGTTAATTTATGTGTAAAGTTTGGTGAAGCTAGAATGTATAGTTTGATGACAAGATGACCACCCTCAGACTCTCCTCAAAAATTGTTTCTATGGAAACCACAAAAATGAAAAATGTAGAAAGTTCAAAATATCAAAAATCAAAACTACTTCTCATGGTTAATATATGTCAAAAGTTTGGTGAAGCTAGTATTTATAGTTGGCAAGAAAGAAAAAATGACCCCAGACACAGACATACTGAGGACTTTAATCCCCCAGTCATTTTTATATCTGGGGATGAAATGCCAAATAGAAGTATGAAGCACACTCTTTTATAAAAAAGATTTATACAGATAACATGATCTTTCAGTCAAACCAAATCAAAAGTTAGTTGTGCATGAGAATAGATTACTAATCAGATCAGATAACTGATCTGTAAAAGATCAAATGATTTATTAACCATTAATGAAATTGTTCAGTTAAAAATAAAGTGCTATTGAAAGTGTAACCATGTTGAACTGCTGGGGACATAATGTGATGGTAGATCTCATCAAAGAACCTTTTTATGATGATGGCTTCCTACATGACTGTCACTAGAACATTCCATTTATCATTTCATTGTGCTAGTGTTCTTATTTTAAGAAGTTGCAAAAGCTTCCGTCTACCACAGGCCTTAACATAATCTTTTGATCAACCCACGCAGGAGAACTGCAACAATGAAGAAATCCTCTCGTCTCTCAAGTACGTCCGTCCTGGAGATGGCTTTGAGCCAAAGTTTCAGCTCCTGGAGAAGGTGGATGTGAATGGGAAGGATGCCCATCCCCTGTTTGTGTTCCTCAGGGAAAAGCTCCCATTCCCGAGCGACAACCCAACCTCCCTGATGAATGACCCCAAGTGTATCATCTGGAATCCAGTCTGCAGGAATGACGTGTCCTGGAACTTTGAGAAGTTCCTCATCGGGCCAGATGGAGTGCCTTTCAAGCGCTACAGCAGGAATTTCCTCACCAGCAATATCGAGGGAGATATCAAGAAGCTCCTTCCACAGGGAAAGTAGTGAATGGTCTTCAGAAATGTTCCATCCGCCCGCTTCAACATGCACCAGTTTTTCAGCATTTTTTGCAACCTTCAGTTCATAACACGTGTCCCTGACCACCTGTGCTCATGTGGACTTGATTGGCTGTTTGGTTCTTTTACTATATGACGACATCCTCTGAAACCAAGCTCTTTGTGAGGAGGGTATCTGATGAAATGTAAAAGGCTGAATGTTTTCAGCTACATTGGGTTCATGTAAAGCACAGCTGTGGTTTGATGCATTAAGAAGGCCAATAAATGTTGTTTTTTTCTCAAACATTGTCTGTCTCAGTGAAATTATCATAACCAGGTTGATTTGAACCCAAACAGGACCTTTGAAGTCATCAGTTGCATTGACAATTTTGACTTAATAAATTCAATTCAAAGCACAGGGTAAAGGCCACATTTAAACTTCACGTTAAACATTAACTTTAACAAAGGCCTTGTTTTGAATGATTCATGTGGGTAAAACATGCATAACAAATTCTGGGTTGGCAGTAACACTGATTACTGGCAGGTACTTTTCCATTGTGGAACCAGTCAGCATGAATGGCATAAATTAAGATTGCATCACTGGCAAACACTGACTTTGCAATAACTCTCACTGAAGTTGAGCCAGCTTTCTTAGGCAGTCAGAGCTGTATTAGAATATATTCACATATGTATACTGTATTTTGTTAGTGCAATTACTCAAAAGCAACCACGTTGAGACTTCCAGTCATTATTTTAATTTGAATTCAAATATTTCTCAGTTAAAAACAAATACTGGCAATATCAGCAATAAGATATGAGGACAGGAATTTATACACCTATTTTCAATCGTGATTATTTACATCTCGTCGTTTACTGTTGAATTTGAATTGCTTACATGATTTATGGAGAAGAAAGAAGCACGATTCATTGCAGTTGGCAGCTTAATTTTGTTTTATCAAAGTATCTAGTAGTATTACAGATATGATGTAAAGCTCTTCTAAGTTGTTGGCTTTTATGGTTACATTTAGGTGGTTATCTCTGACTGACAAAGTAATAGGACCAACTGGTAAAACGGGAACTTGGAGTCCCTTCATATTAACATGCTGTAAGCTACAAAATGCATAATAAGTGCCACAGACCCAGACTAAATCCATTAAATGACACCTGGTTGCACTAGAAGACCCTTAGGGCGGAGCATAAGTAAATGTATTCTATTTTATAATCAGTAACACTCATACAACACATCTGTTATAATTATGCTTTCTTTGACACGCGTCTATGAAGACTCCATGAAGGTAAAACAAAAGGGAATATTTTCCTATGATAACCAACAGAGACAATTGTGTCATGTTTTACCAAACGTGAATCATGACCACTGGAATTATTGGCTCTAAATGCCTGCATTCAGTGAGAATATTGTTAAGGTACTGTTGTCCTGACGTCTACTGATACAAGTTTCATGAATAAAGCACCAATTTTATACTAGTTTATTTTGCTTTACTCAGTGTGCTTTGAAAATATCAAATAACATAGCAATTCAATACAGAGCTGCATGAATGTACAAGACTAACAAGGACAAGCAACTGCAAATAATCTAGGGGTCCAATTGCAGCAATCAAAATATGCTTTAAGACACATTAATATGAAGTGCATGACAGACCACAACCTTTAATGCTGTGGTCAAACCATACAATCCATGTCTAGATACACCAGAAGCAGGTAGATCATGTATCAGAGAATTCAAAGTGCCTCCCTTTTAGTTAGGTTGACGGAATCAAAAGGCCGCTTTTGCATTGTGATTACAAAAAATAATAAAAATAACATTTCATAGCTGGGTGAAACTCCTCTCCTAGGGTCCAAGACACAGTAGAGCCCAAACTGTGCGTCAAAAGAAAATCATATGGCTGAACAGTGGAGTGGTTGAAGACTGTTTATGCCACAACTCATGACAAGATGCAGATTTTAACATGTTGTGGTTCTGAATGCAACACACACTCAGCAGGCCGGGAGCACAACTGCCCCAACACGTCTGCAGAGGTGACGTGCCACATTGCCATTCCCCTCTACACAGGTCACAGGGTTCTTTCAATGAGCATGGCAACTTTTTTTTAAATTTACCTCAGCATAGAAAGATTATCAGTGATAAATCCAGGCATAATGCCAATAACCTGCTGTTTTCAACAGTGGGTACGTTTAATCATAAATACCTTGGAACGCTTTGGTTGAGACATTTGCATTTGGCTTAATTTTCTTAACGTTGCCTTGAGCAACAGAAGCTTTTGTTTATTTAAGCATTAGAGGGCACTTCTAACATTCTGTTCATCCAGTGTGGATCTAAATCCATCTATGCTTGTCTTAGCTCCAGACTAGTAAACTATGTTCAGGAATCAGTAGGCCACCCACTGCTGGGAGGAAATCTCTCGGGTCCCTCTTCTGACAAGGCTGTTGGCTGTAGTCGACAACATGTGAGACAAAATCTGATAAAATGAGGGAAGGTAGGGTTAATAATGGCATGTCTGTGGAGTACGCCGTCATTAAAGAAGCTTTGTGTGTGCGTCCAAGTGTCAATGTTTTTCAGTGCATGTCCCTTCCACATTGGAGCTCCTCAATTTGTATCCATGTGGTCATCGGCTGCATCTGGGGCTCCTCCCAGTGAGGCAGAAGGCTGAGGTTTGGAGGGGACTTCCTCGTCTCTGCGCTGATAAAACAGCACGTAGGCGGCTTTAGTCTGCAAGGCAGGGCAAAAGTAGGATTACACTTCAAAAACAGGGACACTGGACACCAAAGACAGAAAGACAAAAAGGCTGAGGGCTCTTCTTCAAATAACATCAGTCAACGGATTGGAAAAACAAACAAAAACAAACGGAAGGATCACCAAATACACATGGGCATTAAAGAGTAAAAACTCACCACAATCTGGTCCTCTGAGGCAGAGGAGACACTGCTGTCATCAAAGTAATACCACTTTCCATCCACTTTATTCTTGCCGTAAGCTGTGTCTGTCAAGATAAGGGGTAAGCACCATTAATACAGAGCTATAAATGACATTTGTTTATCCAGGAAGAGATAAGCTTATCAGACCACTTCACTATAAACTGACAGAGCAGATGTCAAAAAGTCCACAGAGAACAAAGGCATGTGAGGGACTTTTCCTGTGGTAATGTGACTTATTAAGGTGTCCATGGAGACACAATGGTAGTTCAACAGACCATCTGTTGACACAGACTGTGGGCATGTTTGAAGACTAAACACGTGTCAGCGCAAGAACAAAAGAGTGGCAGAAAATGGTTTCATGTTAAAATAAGCTATTCACAGCTCTTAATGGTATACTGATGTTGAGGGATATTGGCCTTGAAGCAATAGAGAAAAAAATTAACAAAGACTTACAGTGACCCCCTCCCATTCCTCCATAGTGGTTTGACACAGCAATAAGGTCATAAATGTAGGGACTGGCCTTGGGGTCACACACAAACTCAGACATGTTCAGATCCCTGAAAAAGAAAATACCATCAGTCACAGGGAAAGAAAGGCAATGAAACTTACTCACAACAGCAAACTACAGACTGTAGATCCTCTAAACACATGTAATTAAAAAATATATAATCCTTCTCTATGCCTAATGAGCATGAGTCAGCCTTTTTTAAAGCATGATTCAGGAACATTTTCTCTGCTTACTTATTTCTGGTTCAAGTTTCAAGTTCCTCAAAATAGGTGAATATATGGTGCAAGCAGAGTCAAGTGTGAGACAAGCAGCAGTTAGGCCATATAAGCGTGGGGTAACATCTCCTTTTTAAAATCACAGAGGGAACTTTGTATTGTGCCAACTGAAAAACAGGGTGGCTCATGCAGAGTTTCAAGATTACTATGTAAAAGCTGCAAGTTACACAACCATAACCGAAAAGGACACAGGTGTTATTGTTCTTTGACACATGATGCAAGCTCTCTAAAGACTAGGGTCCACTTCTTAAAACCGCAATAAAAAAAGAGTTTCCTCATTGCTCAAGTCTTTGTCCTGGGAGTTTCAAGCGACAGCCCCCTCTAGTGCAAAATCCCAATGCAGCGTTTCTCAGTTCCAATGGCTTCACATGATGAGTGAGTGTGTGTTGTTTTTATTTATCATCTCTTTTTCTTAGGGTATTGTTTCAAAAACATTCAGCTAATTCTTCCAGCCAACTGTGTTTTACATAAATGTTTCAGAAATTCCAGTGGTCTGGTAATGTCACAATGCTAAGAGGAGGTGGACCCCTGGAAAGCCTTTAACTTAAACATCAGACTAAAGCATTGTTCTTAACGGTCTTAACTATAACGCAAATGAGCAGCTCTGCCTGCACACCTGATTGGAAAGTCCACCACGGTGTCCAGCTTGTCCCTCCAACACCGGTTGTAGGAGAAACGCTTTAGGTGAACTACTAGGATGCGAGGCAGTGACCACAAGTCAAACTTTTTTGTTGCCTGTTGGTGTTTCTTACATGTTGGACAATACCTGTATAAAAACAGAAATTTTTTTTCTATTACAAAAATAGTGCAAAAGTGGAGGGTTTCACACTAAATTCATCTCTAGCTGTGAACCCTTACCATGGGTCATGTTCTCCAAGCGTCTCCATGGTTGTGAAGAGCTCGATGCATTCCCTCAGAGCAACAGTGGCTTTCTTTTTTTGGGGCTGAAGCATACTCTCATGCTTCTCATAGGCCTACAAACAATAATGACACAAATATAAGTAGACTGTTTGCAGTTTCGCGGTGTACAATGATATACAGTTTGATGGTTATCATCCCATGAACATTTGTGTTACTAAAAAGACAGGGAAAATCAGAGATGTTCCTCTCCGTTACTCCTCAACACACACATGCAGCAGAGAAAATGGCAGGGAGAGGCAAGAAATATCGCAGATCTCCATCCCTCCCCAAAGGAGAGTAAAACCAGTAGCGTGGGACTACTCTGGATATCCAAAAAAACCAACAAGGTTTAGTCCTCAAGGACATTTAACCCAGTTTGTAAGAAATGTGAGCACAAAGTGTCTTCTTCAGGAGGGAACCCGTCCAACTAGTTCATCCATCTTCACAAACATCATCCCTCTGTGCAGATCGACTACGTGTCCCATTCAAACATATGAATGTTCTTTGTGAACGTTCACACAACTCGAGGGAGTAAAACGATGGAAATTCAGTTCATTTTCTACTTAAATTTCATTTCTACAGTTTTTTTACGGAGTCTGTAAGTGATTAAAACAAGTGGTTTACTTTTATGTGCATTCCCTCCACATAGATTACGTTGTATCGCTGTTGTCCGTTTAAATGTTCAAACTATACTGGACCAATTTCATGCATTTCTATCCATTGTAAAAATTTGCCCCCCAATAGATGAGAATATAGGGTTCAGGGAAAAAAACAAAAACAAAAATAATCCCGGACTTTCCATTTAAATACTCATCATAAAATGTACTGTTGCAATAATTCTCCCCATTCCACAGAGATGCTCAACAAGCTCTGCCTCAAAATCTCATACTGTTGCAACCCTTGTCCCATGAATGTCAATCTACTGACCTCTGCTTCCTGTTCATCATAACAAATTTTCTTTGACTCCATGTCCCAGTCGATCGCCACTGTGGAATGTGCTGCAGAGAGAGAAGAACTTTTGTCAACACCAAGTAGCTTTGAAAATTAAAACTATCTCTGCCAAGTTTGATGGATGAATGCTTACGGTTAAGTTGGAGGATATTTCCATCACAAGGCAGCGGGCTGATGTTGGCAGTTCCGTAAGAGTTGACTATGCTGAAAGTGAAGAGCTTGGTTGGCGTAGAGCACAGCTTGTCTCCTTTCGACCCAATTTCCAAGTCAGAGGTATCCTCATCCTCTTCGGAGTGGCCATTTTCTGGCTCTGGACTCACCTGGTGGTCCATAGCCTCTTCCTCACCTGAACAGATACAGATTAAATCACTTTTGAGTTAATGGTTAACGACTCTCTGATGAGCATTTCCATTACATTTATTTAAACCTGGACAGAGACAATGTTAGTTGCTAACCATCATAGAGTCCGTTAGTTTCATTGCAGGCTCCTGAGTGGTTGCTGCCGTTACTGGAGCTGGCACTGCAGGAGGCCCCGTCTGACAGCGGGCTGCAACAGCCACCCAGACTGGCATTGAAACTAGACGATGAGGAACATTCAGCAGCATGGCTGCAGCTCGCAAAGGTCGCTGAGGCTGAGGCTGAGGCCCGGCTTTCACTGTTAGGGCTTTGGGAGGGTTTTACATATCGTCTGCAACAGGAAACAGGAGATTAGTTCAAAGCATTAGTTCTTAAATAGACATCACAAGTTTAAAAAAAATGCACTACATGTCTTTTACAAGATAACACTTCATATGATCCCATCACTGCATGTAGACATCAAACCTAAAAACTTTTTTTCATGCAATTCCTGCTGCTACATTAATTTCCCCCTCCATTTCTAAGGGCATGTTTCCTTCCTTGCTATGCACACAGTTCTTACCCAATCCTCTCTATGATTTTGTCATAAAGAGTGTCTGCTATGAGCTGGTGCTTGGGCACGGTGATGAGTAAAGGCTGGCCAAACAGCATGGTGCTTGTCGAGCTTCCAGCATGCTTGGAGTGGCGCTGCCTGAAATATACAGGAAGGTTCATCCTCTCACTGTCCTCTTCCTGGATCTCATAACTGCAAAGAGCAACGACACGAAACACACACATTACAAAAACCTAGTATTAAACACCAACTTCAGTGACTAACTTAAGACAGCTTAGATAACAGCAAAACGTACACAAAGATGTCATCTTTTTCCATGATTTGGTTGAGGCCATCATCTCGTCTATAAATTTTATGGAACCTATGATTGTAAACGTCAGCCACCACCATCTAAAAAGACAAGTCAAATGCAAAGTTAGCACATATATGTATGCCATTTCAAAGAAAAGACAACGCACACCTGAAAGTATAAAATACTCTATTGTGATGGTGCAAAAGTATTAAGTTCTAACATTTTCTGGAGGGAAACCACAGAGTTTGGACAAGGCGCTGCACAGGTCTGCAACTGTGCCCAGTTTGGGGACCACCACCCGATACTGCGATAAAAAGAAGAAAAGAGTCAGTGAACCGCTGAATTAAATGATCAAGCTTTCAGAAATCCAGGAATCATTAACAGGGTAGCACTTTACATTACAGCTTGGTATGTAATAACTGATTTAATGTAACATCAAGTATTTAAAGGTAACAAGTCAGAGCATTTAACGTATAATTTGTACAATATTACCTTGAAACAAAAAGGAATGTTTGAAACATAAGCGTGAATATCAAATAAGCGAGCCAACAATGCTACTTTTAGTTAGCATTAGTTTAATAGTAATTGTTCAAGCCTAGAGAAAGAACCCTCAGACTTAATTCTATCTCACCTGTGTGGGTCTTGACTGAGGGTCTGATCGCACCAGGAACACCTCCATTGTACGATCCTTTTTCATGGGGAGCGGCAGTGTGAGGTAGCAGAATGGATCAAAGGTTACAGACACCTTGGAGCACTCTGGACATACCAAAGTGGATTTAAAGAGGCCATGGAAAATATCAACTATTATAGAGTCATTGCGCAAGCGGTGGTTTGTCCAGGCTTCCTTGGCAACAATCTGCAATTAGACAAAGGTTTTCATTAGATACCATTTGAAAATCTGAGAAAGAAAGTATCCCGCTTGATACTGTAAATGACGTCTTTGACTCCTTTTGTTCATCTTTTGCTATTAAAAAAAGGACAGATCCTACACACAATGTGCAGCTGCAAAACAAAAAAGCTATGCTTTACAGCTCAGTAGATCTCTTTGAAATGTGAAGCAGACTTCAGTCAATTTTTAAGTCCCCTATTTGAGATATAAATGATCCTGACAAATGAAACCACAAGAAGACCATAGTTTAGAAACCTGTATTACACCACTTCTGTGCAATACCTCATCGGGACGGCCCTCTGCATCCCTCAGTGCCAGATAAGGCTTCTTCTTGACACGGTTCAGATCTTCATGGAGCCCGTCCAGCAGGAAGGCCAATAGCTCCTGAGAATCCTGTTGCTGATAGCCTGAAAACTGGGGAGCGAAGCGTCCGACTTGGGTCTGGAAACAAAAACGTAAATTTTACAAATTTTGTCTGTAGCTTTCGTCACTTGTACATCTATTTCAGCTTAAGGTGTTTGACACAACTCACTTTGAAGGTGCGTGGAGCAACATAGCTGCTACGACTCAGCCACATCTGCTTTACTAGATCAGCATACGCCTCAGCAATCTCACCCCTCATTCCCAAGGGATTCTCTCGGTTAATTTCTGCCTCATACTGATCATTGAGGAAGTACTCCGTGAGTGGAGATGCATTGCTCAGGCACTGGAAGAAGAGGAATTTAAAGTAGATGTGAGCATAAAACCCAAAAGTGACTGACTTTCTCTGCATGGAAGTTGTAACCGTGTTTTTTTCTTTTACCTGGAGGGCAGAGTTCATGAAGCATGTGTTGCCTAAATTACTGAGACCACATAGGCCAGGTTGCGACTGGGACTCTCTGTAATTGTAGGAGGAGCTGTATGAATTGTAGCCCCCCAATCTGTTGGAAGGAGCAGATCTGTTTCACTTGGTATCCTAGAAATAACATGATGTGATGAAGCCAATGCTTCACAGACTGATTGTATGTCTAATCATGATATTCAAACATGGTATGTCAGTAAAATGCCAGACTTACAAAAAACTACGTGAAGAAAACACTTTCAAGTTCTCATAATACCTCCTTGAATTGTCAACCGAGTAATATTGTCTCGATATTACCGGAACTATTTTGTTCTCATTTACAAAACAGGAACACTCAGTCATACAAACCCTGACAAAATAGCAACAAAACTACTCATGATGACAGGAGCCCAGATCATTAACGTAACATGTCAAGCACAATATTTGTTTAATGTCTAACTGGGTCAGAGATATGCTACTTAAATCAGCTTTGTTTTTTGTTTTTTTTAATTTTGCATGTGATATCAAATTGTGACTCTAGCACATACATGCACAATGTTAGATTCGACAGGAAACTAATTATGGTACCAGGAAGAGGAAGACTTACTTCCTTGTCCTTTCTTTTGGTTCGCTAAACAGAGAAATCATGCTCTGATGAAGGTCTGTAGGGACCGAACCTTTAAACTGATATAATGATACAATAAACCTGCATGTAAAGCATTGGATGTGCAACTAAGTATTTCTGTTACATTAAGTTTCACCATAATATACAATGAATCTTTGAAAACTACAGGAGCTGAGGAAATAAGTGGTATACACGTACATTAAATAAGATTTAATTCTAGTTATGTCTTTATTCCTCGCTCATTTGGTCATGAAAGCAAAGGAAATCAAAAAATAACAGTCCCATGCCATATAAAATATGCAGTGCTCAGGAGAGGTAGAGGACGCTATGCTCTCTGCATGGAGGACACGGTGACAGGGTGATAAATTTGATAACAACTCTTGCCTGTTGCCCGAGGAGGTGCTGTTGTTCAGTGTGTAGCCAGGGCTACAGCTGCTGTCGCCATTGGTTACTGTTGAGGAGATACTGGCTGTCGCATTGGAGGAGAGTTTTGGGGAGGTAGTGAAATTCCTTGATGGGGTGGTACTGGATCTGTTGAACAAGAGTAAAATCATGTGTAAAAATAACCTCAAAGTTCAATATCAACTCTATATCAGGATTCAAATGATCTCCTTTCATAAAATGACTAAAACAACAACAATATATGAGCTTACTTGGGATGGGAGGCTTGTCTGGGCCACGTGCCATCCTCATTCTTCCATTCAATCACAAGCACCTGCAGGAAAACAATTTGGATGAGAGCCAAGTTGGCATGACCTACCCTCATGTCAGAGCTCTCATATCTCAACCTTGAATTTAATACTAGAGTGCAACGTGCTGACAAACTTTAGCAGCTGTAGGTTTGTCTATGAAGTCCACTTAATCTGATGGGAAAATTTGCTGTTGAGCTTCGGTTTACAGCTTTAGGACAATAGCTGCTGTGATACAATTAACATTCATCTCATGTCTTTCACATTGTGACTCAAGACAAGTAAAATACAGGAGTGTGACGCACATTAGCGTCAACACCTGTACACGCTAATGTAATTCAATACAATGGCTTTGAATTTTTAAACTTTGAAAGATCACTTTTTGATATAGAGCATTAAATAGCAGTCTAGTCCCAATTTATGTAAAGGTAAGACAAAATATTTGCAATTCCTTACAGTAAATTTGCAATACAACACCATCATAAACCAACAATTTTAATGACTGGACCTCATTATTATTATTATTATTATTTTTATTATAGCAGGGCTAATGTACTGCATTCGACCCTTAGATGATCCTGTTATTTGTACAGTGCCTGGAAATGAATTATGCATGCACAGTGAGAGCCAGTATGTTTCTGGGCTGTGGTGCTCTTTAAAAGAAATTAGGAAGAAAGCCTCTCAGTGGTCTGAATTTTTTTGAATGACACACTACACTACCTGTCCCTGGAAGAGACCAGCATCCTGTACAGTGCTGTCTGGCTTGTTCAGCTGTTCGTAGGTGTTGCTCATGTACTTGTTCCAGAGCCGTGTCTCCTTCTCTGTTGGGATATTGAATAGTGTCCTCATCTCCTTCTCTATAGTATCTGGAAAAAGGAGATTAGCAAGACTTTTGGATCATCTTAACTGTTTAAAAAAAACCCACACAGTCAATGACCAAACAAAGACATTTCGAGTGCATATGTGGCCATCTATTTGAGTATTTTTGATGCAAAATTGAAGGCATAGAGCCCCTCACCTATAGTATCAGCTTTACTGAAATGACGTGTGACCACATTGTCCATGTTGTCATTCTCACACAAGTTCAGCTCCAGCAAATAGACTTCCACCTTACAGTGCTTGACAAACATGCCATGTTCTACAACCTAGAGAAGATAGATAACATTTGGGAGCTGGATGCATAATCATAACAATAAACGGTGAAAGTAAAAAAATAAAATAAAATAAAAAACATGTTCAACAGCAATACCTTCCTGACAATGGGTATCTGACTGTCAAGACAGCCGTACCAGCTGACGAGCTTATTCCATGCCTCAGTGGGTACAAGGACATAGTCCAGCTCATCTATAAGGTGCTCTTTGAGGGCCTGAGTCTCCTGGTCTTTAAGGGGAGGAAGCAAAATGATTACTACAGGCTGGAAAAAAAAAACAGCTTTTAATCTCGGTCCATCCATGCATAGATAGAGGGATGGATATATGTATTGTTTGCCCTGTTCTCGAGGGCAATTAAATAAACACCAATTAGACATTTCTTCAAAGATGATGTTTTACCTGAGAATAAGCCGGAGTTATCTATTGGTCCTGGATAGAGGCTTCGTTCTCCAACATTGTACATGTCCCAGCTGTCAAATCCCACATACTTCTTCCATTGTTTGAACCACCGGCTGTCTATAAGATACCTAAAACAGTATTTGGGGACAGTTAATGAAACCCATATCACATCTTAAGAGATACTTGACCATCTCTCCTTAACCTCTGAGACTTTTACTTCATGAAGGATTTTTGGTAATCTGATATGTGTACTAGCAAAGACAGAATAGGGTCAAGAGATACAATGGGATTCATAGGGTTTATAAACACAGCATTCGGCCTCATACCAACGCAGAAAATTATGACATAACCAAACATACCAACAGCAAGCTAGTTTGACATCCCAAGCAAGACTCTTAAGTTTATGTGCTTGTAAGCAAGCATTCACATGCAAAGATATTGGGTTAGGGAACTCTGTTTTGTGGAACTACAGTCAGAATTAATGGAAGAGCTTCATGAAGGATGATCTTTGCCCTTTAACCTGACGTTGGTTTCCCCAAGCTAACAGTTTTGTGTTTGTGAAAAGCCATACCTTTCAGCTTGCACACTATGGAATGGTAGTTCATTTATAAAAACAGTATGGTGAATCACCAACTTTATAGGCAGTACCTGCCATAACATTTTACTGCTAAAGAGCTTGTTCCTAAATGCATCCGGTTGCATTATATCCACATAGCTGGCCAGGTAAGAAACCTGTCGAGCAACATCAACTGGCATATCGCTCCAAGCTGGCAACTCAGCTACATCACACAACGTTAATATTCCTGCCTTCTACCAACAGGCCCATTTCCTAATCACTAACGCTACTTAACTACTTAGCGACGTATCGGTTTGACTTGCAGGAGATCCTACCATCTGAATCCAGGGCCTAAGTTACTCTACCAGCGACTAGCCACCACAGCAGCTAACATCAACTAACTTGTCACAAGCAGGCATTGATGTAATTTACAATCCAAATAAGCCACCTAGGCAAGTTAAGCAGGCTGTTTACGACCAACGTTCATAGAGGTCCCACTTTAAACAATGAAATTCTTAAGTTGGACTAGCTAGCCGCTAGCGGGCTAACATTAGCTGGCCAAAATATCAGTAGCATGGCAGCTTTCGGTTCCAGACATGAAACCATTAGTGTTGTTAGCTTGCTGACATTAGCATATTAGCGCTTCTCGCAAGCTAACGTTAGCTAGATCGGTTTCAGCCGGACTGAAACACCCATGTAATGTTGGCCGTTGTCGGTTCTTACCATTCGTCGCCCTTTCTTAGAGTTGTTTTCAAAAGAGACCCAATAGACTGTTTTTGACTTTCGGTTGAGGGGGTTGGCATTTGAGCCGCTACCGGCTCCGAGTCAGAGTCTGCCGCGCCACCCGACTCGGGTCCCCCTCCCTCGGCCATCATGCAGTGAATGTGCCGGTATCGTGAACGAGCGGATGAAGCCGACGCGCTCGAGCACTTCAGTTTAAGAGGACTGCTGGAGCACTCCAGTATGACTGCTGTCATCACACCAGTCAGTTACTAGTTAGTACTAGAGCAACTAGATAGTGTCCTAAACAAGGAGTGTACCAAAACATGCGTGTAGTGTTAAGACCCTGGACCATCGCCTGTGGCATCAACACACCTCAACACAGGCTTAATCCCTGAATATGAGAGCTTACTTAAAAATAGCTTGTTTGCACATTAATTGAGAAAATCTGGGCAGCAATGAAACAAACAAAACCAGGTATTTAATCAAAACAGGCTTTATGCTGTACAAAAAAATGGGGGAGGTACATTACAAAATGAATTGTCTACATACTTCAACAACAATCACACAAAAATGTTCTCTGCCATCAGCTAATCAGTTTTAGGTCTGCTTCAATTTTTGGCAGCTGACACGGAACAGTTGGTCTATGATCTAACAAAGGACTAACTTCAGATTGTTAGAATATAATTAAATAAGCACCATTCATACCTATAAAATGGTGGTGTTCTATTTTTTTTTTAAAGATGATGACCATACACCTGAAAATTTAAATAGCTAGCCTAGCTGTGCATGACATAAGAAAAAAATAAGCAATAGAAAGTTCAAATGATCTATTATGTGATGTTATTATGATGGCATACAATTGCAAGCTAATGATAATGCATTTCAACAAGCAAAAAGCCACATAATTTCTCCCATATTCTCCACATCTCTAAAAGATGACATAAAGCAATTTCTTCTAATATGCATGAGACAGTAGGAAAAACCAGTGTATTTTTAAGTCAAGATGTTTTATGGACAGGAATGGAAAGGTACTACATGTGAAAAGACAGGGACCAAAACATAAGTGAACGTAAACGTTGCATAACGTGAAGGGATTTTGTCCCATCTGTGGTTTTAACCCAAAACAAATCCTTGCAATGGTCAAAATTCTGCAGGTCATCAGAACATGCCACTTGGCAACTCCTTGCTAAACATGCCATTAAAGTCCAGTTCTCTGCCCATCAGATCATCCTCTACATTCTCCAGTGCCCACTGATGGTCAGTGAGTTCCAGTGCCTCCCACTCAGCCTGAAATCAAGGACAGACATCACATGAAAAACTGAGCTGACCACCATCATAAATTAATTATGCTGAAACCACAGTGCATACCTTGAAAGCTTTGTTTGTATCTGCAGGCATGGCCATGGCGGCACCACTCATCTGCTCTTGCATGATCCTCGACTGATCTGCACCTGTGGGGATTGACAGTAGGGGTCAAACATTAGTGGATTTTCAAAGGTCGATATAAGGACAGTTTGGAGCAGGAAAAATTTGATAGTTGAATAACCAACACCCTGTGAGCACTGGTCAGAAATTAAGAATATCTGACAATATTAGAAACTGTATAACTTTTTAATTTAACAAAATAATCTTACTAAATTTATCTTGGTCAGAGCAGTTATCATTTTTTGAGCTATTATTTTCCCTTAAAGGCAATAATTCCAGGTGAGAATTTGACTGTTGGAGGCTGTGTTGGCCACTATTGGAGTTAAATTGAGCAAATACCAATAGTTTGAAAAACATCCTAGCAGTGCAGATTAATTGGGTTTACCTTTAACTGACAGAATAATTATCAAAGCACAAAACTTTTTAACCATAGAGAAGGCATTACAGAATTCATTCAAGTCATTGACTTAACCAAATTATAATATCATTGAACAGAATTCATCTTTAGCTCTACTTTCAAATGAAAAAAACTCAGATTGCATGTAATGAAATTATGATCACATGTTTTGTAATGTTTTCATTACATATTCCTTTTTGTTACATTCATTATTAAACGTTGCAAAATTTACCATTATCCTGGCCCAAAATTAGTGAGTACATGCTTCGGAGTCCAAAGACATTGAGAAAATACCATGATGCTGAACTCACCCTAGACGATAAACACACAAACAACAGAACAAATTATAAAACAGTCACACACTGGCATCTTAAGCATCTTGCGATTATTACATAATGACTAATCCAGTATATCTCTTTATTAGTTTACCAGGATGCATCCAAAGAGAGCAGCTCTATTCCTTGCTGTAGCATGGGCTTGAAGCGCAGAGTGAGAGGGAAGGGGACTTTAGCTGTGGGAAGCATAGTGCAGAATGTACTCAATGTTTCCATGAAAACAATCTTATCTGATAGCAAGACAAATTAAAAGTCTTTTCTGTGCATGCCACATTCTGCAACACAAGCTTCAAGAGAGTGAGGGCATTACTTGTAACAAATCCAGAAAAGGTCCAGTTGATCCAGCCTCCAATGAGTATCATGGGAAGTACGTTGGTAACATTTCCTTTCATCATGTCTGTCAGCATGCTGGGATCTGTGTAACGATGCATTGTACAATAAACACTTAAGTTTGTAGGCTGGAGTTTATTCATTCATACAGACTGATAAATAGTATTTCATCATATTTTTGGTGTTCTGGACATAATTTTAACAGTCAAGGAAATAAGAAAGAGAATGGCAGGTCAGATAATATGATGTAGAAGAGGAAAAGAGACCCTCACATGAAATATGCCCTGAAATTCTGTTACTTCATTCTGTTTTTAGTTGGCTAAGAGTAGAATATCAGACATATATGAAAATACTTAATTTGGAATATTATTCTTACTACGTCTAATTGATTTATGGACATTTTTCATTTAAAATGACTTCTTTATAAAGGGGCCCTGTGGACTGAAGCATTAAAGATAGCATCATCATATCTTGTGTGTGGGTAAGTACTTATGAGGACTACCTGTCATTGGAGAGGGTGGAACAACCTTTCTTTTGGTTTTCTTAAAAAAGCCATCTTCTTGATTATTGAAGTAGTATTTCCTCATCAGAAAAGACTAAAACAAAGAGAGATTTCTATTAACGCTGTCCGGTACATTGTGGTATCAATTTTTACAAGTTTGGGAATACAACTGATGAAGAATAATATGAAAAAATGTAGACATAAATCCCCTACCTGTTTGGGAATGTATTTTCCATTTTCTCTGAGAATTCTGCTCCGAATAAGAACCTGGCTGGATTTGAAGATTGAGCATGAACACATATTAATTCAAAGGAAAAGCAGTTGTACAAAAATGTACCATCGACCAGACAATTGAAGATTACGTACCTGTCAGATACCTGTTCTAATGTCAATTTCTTGTCACTCTGAAGAAGAATGGACACATAATGACGAATGACTCCAACAAGAAAGGTGATGAAGACAATGGGCAATACGACCCAAAGTCGGATGTTGGAGTCCAACAGAAGCTCCGGTTCAGCCATATAGCCAAGTACCTTAACTGTATTGTCAGACACAAAGCAAGCTGAGCACGAAAGAGCGTTTAACACATACCTTTGAGTTCATTGTAATAATAATTTAGGAAATTACACAGAGGCTCAAGTTACGACTGAGCCTCAACACTACAGAGGGATGAGCTGTCAGTCCATTTAGCTAGCTAGCCAACGTCATCGTTAATCATAGCTAGCAAGCTAGCAAGCTAACGCTAAACAACAATAAGATACACGTAACAAACTGGAAACTATCTTTTAGTCAATGAACAAGAAGGAGATAATTTATCAAAGAACCAACTTATTAACACAAGTGAAGCTAGTGTTAAGCTAATGTTAGCGTTAGCCAGGTGGCAACCTTCTTCCTTTTACCCGGGTCGAAATAGGTGGAAGCAGGCGAGTCGTCTTAGCGCAGCGAGCGCCACTTGCAGTGTTATTCCCAGCTGCGATAGAGGCTAATCATGCGGTATGTGAGGTAGTTTAGTAAATTTTAAAAGTTCGCATAAACTGCCGTGGCCATGGCGTTGTGATGTTGGCTCCAGGGATGAGAGTGGATAGTAGATTTTTGGTTCTGCAGCTCATCCGCATCTCACCGAGACCACAGCGCCACCCAGCGGTGATGGCCGACCAATCGCCCAATAGAATTTTACAGGCCCGTGAAAATTTTATAGGTAATGTTCTGTGACTTATTATAGTTTATTTACACTTGATTTAATTATTAGTATCTTTATATTTTAGTAGAAATTAATACCATTGTAATCAATGTTAGGAATCAAATGTTATAAGGAGGCAGATAGGCATGTAGAGCAGAATATTAACCATGCAGAGGCTGAAAGAGTTATGTTATACTGAAAAACTATTAAGATCGGCAAAACATCTTATCTATTTAGAAATTAATGTGAAGGACAAGTATACTACTCACATGTCTGGTTTGGTTAATTTTCTTTCAAAAACAAATCAGAAACAAACCCAGATTTATTGACCAAAGATGTTGGACATTTAAACATTAACTGTAAACTGCTTATGCAAGTTAACTGTGTAGATTGAAGTTTGACAGTAATAGATGACTTCATACAAACTGTTTCACAATGCTATATTAAAATGTAGTATTTAAGTACAGTAGAGAGTAATACAGAGTCATTTGACAGGGACACAGAGTTATTGCCGTGGGATAGCATAGCTCAATAGAAGGTATTGCATTTGCTGCTAAAAAAGAAAGTCATTCATGTTATACTTACTATACAATGCATCTCCCATCAGATCAACAGTTGTTGGTAATGTGCAATTATTATTTTTTTTGCTGCTAACGGTCCAATTAAAAGAATAAGACTCTTCTGCAGGAAGAACTGGAAATTCATTCTCTTGAAAGCCTCTATTATTATCAGGTCATTATGAGAGCTGTCTCACAAAATGCCATTTAACATGCAAGAACATGGGATCATATAAATTATCTTGGCTAATGTAAAATTTAAGGTTACTGATTCGCTATCTATCAAACGTCAAAGGTAATGTAAATCTCAGATAGTTCATGACACCCCTGGAGTTTAATCGCAAGTAGCTATGATCTTTTTATGATCTATCTTTTTTGTTTTTGACAATTCACCTCAAGATGTTTTCATTTTCACCTTTATAAAGCAATTAACACTGTTACATGAGAGTGACATGAGTCCAATCTGTCTCCTCTAATGACCATCTCTGCGTCTCCCCATAGCTTGGTTATTACAGGAAGCTCAAATGAACTATCAGCATCTGACACCCACAAGGATGCTGTTGATTAGGCCATGTTTGCATGCTTCACTGAGATAGAAAGAACATGAAGAGAGAAAACCGCAGTAATCATACTGAACAAGGAAATATTAATTTTCTGGCCAGATGATCCTTCTGTGAAAAGTGTCAGCTCAAATATCTTTATCTGTATAATATGTAGTTTTTTAAAATATATATTTTATTATATATGAACCAACTCCTCAGAGTCAAGTCAGGCCGTTTCCTCCTCAGCTCTTTTCAGTGCAGTCATGAGCTTGGTGTTCTCCTTCTCTTGCTGCTCCAGCTGTAAAAGTTCTCTATATTTCTGAACCTCTCCCTCCAACCGTCACCTAATTCTTTTCTTTAAGGACCTACTTTATGCACACTTTAGCTCTAAGCTCCTCAGTTTCACAACAGAAAGCATTTTGATCCTTCCCGTATTTAGCAACCTGCTGCTCCAGGTCTATCTGAGCCTGCAGAAGATGACCACACTGGTGCTCAGTGTGGTCCTGTTGCCACACTGGTTCTAAAAAAACAGCCTCCCTCTCATTGCCAGGTCTCAGGTCTGCCACATCTGTCTGGAAAGCCTTTGTGTTCTGGTTATATCCTGCTCACAGTGGTCTGTGGCAGGGTTGCCAGAGCTGCAGCTTCTTGTTGGCTTCATCCTGTTTGAGATTCATGCTTGTCTTGATCTCATCAGCAAAAAGGAGCCTATTAAAAGTATGGATTTTTTTTCAGCACAAGCCTCACTCAGCTAGTTCTAGTCGATCTTGAGCTCTTTAATCGTTACCTCAGCTACTACAGTAGATTACATGTACTGACTGCAAATTTATTCCAGCTGGGTTGTTAAATACAGACCATTATGCTCCACAGCTGCCTATTTACAATGAAACGTGCTGTTGGAACTGTGAGTTTTCCAGCTGGGCTCTGTGAGCAGTATTCTCCTTCATCATATTATGAGTCCATGGTGGTAGTTAGTTATATGATACTGGTTGTGTTCAGGAATAACAAAAACAAAATGACTGTGACCTTTCCTCAGTTTTACAGTTCCACCTTGCAGCATGGGAGAGAAATCTTTGGCCCAGGTCATCAGTCTTATCCCAAGAAGCAGGATTAGTGGAAACTCTGGGTTTTTCCATTCCAGAAAGTGAAGTAAATTAAACACTGAGTTAAAATAGCTCACCCCAAATGATAGTATGAGAAAGAGAGGCGTGACCCGGACAATCCACCAAGGTGAGCTGCAGGTTGTCAAACTGCTGCTGGCCTCCAATGTCCTGCAGGTGATCCAGCTCAAGTTCAGATACCTCGAATCTGCAGTATGGCACAGTACTTTAGTAAATACTTAGTAGCATTCCACACCTCTTCAGCTTTGATTTGGTAAAATAATATCATCTATGTATAAATGTGCTTTATGAAAATAGTTGACTGTATTTGGATTTTAGTGTGCTGTTAAGTGTATTAAATGTAGACATTTGAGTTGGCTCTTATGCTGTGTAATCCTTAGAGTCAAGCTGCTGTATCAATTAAATTAAATTAAATGCATTTCTATACACATGTTGTACAAGTGTACTGTATTATACAAAATTTGTATTGATACAGTCAGTTTTTATAAAGAAATTTGAATTAGGTAATTGAATATTCAAGGTGATTCAAGTTTCCAAATATAAATATATAGATTAGCTCCATAATAAGGTTTCTCAAACACAATAATGAAACATGATTTTACATTTCAGTCTTGGTGTAATTGTTAAAATATATCTTTAAATAAATTCCCTCTCATGAGATCTTTCACAGGAAAGCCATGAAAGTCATCCCAGGAATTAAAGACTAAACAACCACAGTCTGTACATTTATCAATACAGAGCTACAGAATTAGGAACACACAGTCATTAAGGTGGCAGGAGTTACTCTATTTGTGGCTTCACACTGCAGTTTACTCTATCCATAAGCCTCCATAGTTCTTGAAGGAAATAGTGGAAAGATGGAATGACCCTATCAGACAAAGTAAAGATTTGATGGGGCACCTGGCATTTACACATATGTGAAAGCTACTTTGTCCTTGGTAAAGATGAAATGAAGGCAGCCAAAGAGGGTCTGGCATATATCATGGACAACAGATCTAATGGTGGCTGAGAGATGGAGATACAGGAAAACGTTTTCCACCTGTCTGTTAATGTTGAAGATAATCTCATTTAATGATGCCTTTATCAGGTAAGTGAGATACAACAAAGAAGAATACACACCACTCTAATACAGAAGTTGCTCTGGTATTTTCAGATGTTTTTAGGAGCATTCACTGGCATTCTCATCACTAGGGGGCAGTGTCACTTTTGGAAAGTTTTTATTCAACCATCACTCTAAAACATGATGAATATGACCAAAATGTTACCACATATTCCCTAAAATTGTCCTCATGCTGACATAAAATGAGTTAAAATAACAAACACTCACTTTTTGACTGTACATGAATGATTACAATATTGTATGTATATTTATGCTGATAATGTGAGTGCATTCTATGGATAATTGTCAGATAAAATGTTCTCTCCATATTGCAGTGACTGTAGTTAACATTCGTCCCACAGTGGCATAATGATGTCATCATTGCTGCAGGACACAGGGTGAGTCTGGAAGAGGTTAAAGTTCATGCTCATATCTTCCTAAATTCAGCATTGGTTGGTAAGAATTAACTTCAAACTCTTAGACTTTACATTCTTGATTTTGTCACTTTTTCACATTATGGTTCAAATAACAGCCAAGCATATAACTTGGTGGTTAAGCACCAAGTAATATTATGTATATCAGACTTCAGAAAGCAAAAAAACGTTTCTCTCTGTGAATCTGAAACTTGCAGAAATATCTCAGTAAGTATCATTATAGCTTTCTATGTAGCCAGCAGAAAAGTGAGTGCTAGTGAAGATTCTGATTAAATGAAGTGTCAAACAGCAGCTTAAGTTTCTCTTCTTTTTTACATTCTTTTTTAATAAGGCCATAGGAGAAATCACCAAATATCATATTAGTTCAGTCCGGAGAGATTTATTCATATTGAATGAAATATGTGTCTAAGGCAATTAGATGATGATGATGATGTGATGTCATCCTATTTTAAGAAGGGAGGAGAAGCTATGAGTAGGAACCCTCCTTCTACATGGAGCCTGGTGAGGATGGGATGAAGAGAATGGATGTGATGAGGAGGATCTGATGAGTTTGACCTCTGCACTGGATATGATGAACTGGAGGTGAGTGGGATGGAGGTGGTTTGCACTGAAATGATAACTGACCAAAGCAGTGGTGAGAAAGGATTTAAAGTTTGAGAATGAACCTAAAAATAGTAATTATTAATCACTGCTCTACATTTTATTATGTAGAATATGTACATTTGTATGATTGAAATGTACATCAAAATACAACTTGTGATTTATTTAAAGGTTCAAAATAGAGATTCATTCTTTATCTTTTGGTAACTCATATCTGCTGATTGTGTAGAGTTTCAAATAGAGACCCAAGTAGCTAATGTTGTGTGTTTAATAAGAAATATATTGTTTATGTAAAAATAAAGACTGTTACCTGAATCTATCATCGGTGTCATCAAATATATGACAACTAGCCAGACCTACTGGTCCATCTTCTGACTGGCAATTGGGAGCAGCAGGAAAAGTCCTGATGGATTGGTTGCTCTGTGGTCTGTTTTAACAGCCCATTACACGAATACAAGAATGAGAGAGATGCATGGCCCACATTGTTTATGCACATTGTAAATGATTAAATAAAATAACATATCAAAAAGTTTAGTAAATCAAATGACAACATCTCACTCCATTTTTAATTCACATGAATTTCTACAACTCCATTTTGTAATTCACGTACATTTTCTTCATCTCCAGTTTTATTATTTAATTTTTGTTACTTCTACCCCTCATAGGGGGACACTTTGTGAACTCCGATAAAATCTTTCTCAGATGATTGAAATCTGAAGAGAATAACAAACAGCATTCCACTAGTATGACAGATGTCTCCTTTTGATAAATGCTTGAGAAACTACCTGATTACAACTTACTGTATCATCATAGGGTGTTTTGTTTTCAATTTACGTGTCCTGTTGTTGTTGAAGTTAAAAATGAACTAGAATGGCACTCTGTAGAGCACATACCTCCACCAAGGCCTAACAGTACCCTTTAATTCAATCAAGCCTTATCCAAAATCAAACGCATAGCCTTATTATCACAATTTACATGGCAGACTACCCCCTATGAAAACATTTCTGCACCGAATTGCACCCACTCATACATACCAACCCATAAATATGCCTGTTTTTTCATAAAGATCTATGTATTACTCCCTGTGAGATTTAAGGAAATGTCGAATTAATTCCTGGTCTCGTAATGTTAAAGAAAGTGAAAAAACCACATCGGATCCTTTATTCAGATCCCCACCAAACATTAATGGGGTCTATTCTGGCTAACGACCCATCCTCCTACCAAGTGTAATGGAAATCTGTTCAGCACTTTTTTCATAATCTTGCTCACAATCCAACAAACGGACATGCGTGAAAACATAACCTTCTTGGTGGAGGCAATTATCTTTTGTAATATGAAATGAGACTATGCTTTGTTGAGGGGTGATTTATGTTAATTAAACCAGCTTGCATGTCAAAGGATCCACACCCGGACAACCAAACAAAGTCCATCCATTGATGAAGATTAAGCCTTCTTGAAAACAATCTCGCATGTAAACATTGAACTGTTTAAAGTTTTCCAATGTCAAGAAAGATTTTTTAATGATTAACCTAAACGCAACTTTGTAAATAAATCCTAAACGTGAAATCACAACAGCTACTGAGCTCACCTCTCAATAGATCCATCTCTGGCACAATTAAGCAAACACCATCTGTTGATGAAGACCAGTCGCAATCTCTAAAACAAAAGCCAGCGAGTGAACCTTCAGCTGGGTTTGTTTTGTCAAACCACAGAATTCATTTTATTTAAACCACTAATTACAAAATAAACAAATAAAAATGTAATACAAACTAAAAGAATATTAACTCAAAGGGAACCAAAGGCTGATATTGTAGAATACTAAAACATCTTTACAACCCAATTAGATGTTCATATAATTAAATTCATCACCATGGATCATATTATTTTCCCTATTTATTCATTTCATGTATATAAATATACCTGGTAAAATGAGAAGGCATGCAATTTTCTTTAACACCTCATGACTGACGCATGTCCGTAGCCCTCAAGACAGCATGTGAAGTGATGTCACTGTTAGCCCATGGTGATCACACAGTAAATGAGGCACCATCACATTTGATTTACAAGTCATTAATATATCTTCACCAGACTGTATATAGTCCTTCATAAAGCTCCATCTTACTGAAACCAGCTCATAGGTAATTGCATAACCACATCATTTCCACAGTATGGCTTTTATTTACTTATCCATGATTGGACCTTGTTGCTTTGGACAATAACACACTGACTGTCATCACTTCCTCCAATGATGAATGCCCTGGAAGATTGACCTTAATTAAGTTTGATTGCAGCATCCTCCAGCATGGCTCAGCAAAATAAACTGAATGGGTTTAGTGGTCTGTGAAGAGATGTATTTCTCCTAATTACGTACATGGCGGGCCTGTAGGGCTCTGGAGGATCGACAGGAGGAAATGAATCTCAATAGAAGCTTCTTAGACAAGACTTTCAGTCAAAAACACAAGGTTGTTATCGACCCGGCATATGTCCAATACAGCTGTCACTCTGTCCGTCTGTCTGTAAACATTTTTTTGTCTGCGGCAAAACTCAAAAACCGTTTAATATTTTTCCATGAAACTTTGCATACACATGAACCATATGCTGGAGTGGTGGCCTATGAGATGTAGAAAGTCTTATAATTTGAATGTTTTGTGTTTCCATGGCCACAACGTATGCCTATTCTTGACAGAGTGAGCTTTGGTTTTGAAGCACATCGTGTAAACGGTGTATTTTTTATTTGACAAACTGTACACGTATGCCAGGAATGAAACAAAATGTGTCTTTTGCTTTGTTATGACCCCTTGGGTCCTCTTGGGGGTGAGATGATAGTGATCTGCCTTTTCCTGCAGGTATAGGTGATGAGTGATCTGGAACACCTGTGGCGCCCAGGTTCCAGTTTACTTAAGGCCTGGATTCAGTCTAATGTCTCTCTCTGCTCTGCTTTTCGCCTCTCTGCCCGCTGCCCTCTGCTCTTCCCACAGGCACGCCACATCTTGGTTTGTTATGTTGCGTTGAAGTTTTATTATGTTTTTGCACCTCACAACATTCTCACACATACATACTCCACTCATGCACACCTTACACTACTGATTTACTGATGTCTCACCTCCATATGGAAATAGTTAATTTAATTAATACTTAAATTTGGTCTAATTTGCTTAAGTTTGTTTAAATAAAGTATTTGGTTAACTGCTTCCACATGGTGTGTCTCCTTGTTTGTTGTGGCCATCTGAGCCAGGTCATAACACGCTTATTACAAATTATTGGAATTTTAGTTTTTTTTCATTTCCATGGCAACAATTAAGTGTAGGACTTGCTTCAAAAGAGGATCAGGTTAATTCCCAGAGTATATCAGATCATATCTATGCATTCTTCCTTTACTAATTTTTAGATGTACATGTAGTTTTCATTGTCACAATTTCGATATTTCTTTCTGACCGTTAAACTGAAAGAGCTTGTCTTCATGCAAATAAACTTGCTTCAATTTTGCGGGGGCATTGGGATATACCATCTCCTGATGTGTTAAATTTGGTTTCCTTAAAGGTAATCAAGATCAGAGAGTCTTAGGAACAAGATATTTGTTGCTACCGTCTAAAAATAATGGGCTAGTTTTTCATTACTTGTTTTTGAAAATTCTAAATTCACTTATATTCACCACATCACAAGCTCTTATATTGCTCTGCAGGTTTGCCCCCCCCACACACACACACGCACACACGCACACACACACACACACACACACACACAGAAGTCACAGGCTTTTTGTGAGAGCAAAGTGACAGCAGTGCTAGAGTGCCCTTTTCACAACACTAATCTAAGAAGACAGTAGTGTGTCTTGCTGTCTAAAACTGATATGTCTCTTCCAGCCATATTGGCTGGCAATGGAATTTGTTGATCAGAGTTCACTGATCTCTTCACAAAGACTAAAAAAAATGTAGCTTGAAATGATTTATTTTTTTTGCCTTTTGTGTATATTGTAGAGGAAGTCGATGTAACTACTGCTCTGCACGCTTTAACTACACTTGTGGCATGGCTCTAGGGATGGCAACCTTTATCATTTGGTGTCCAGACTGATGTACAGTGAATCAAAAGCCATCAGGTGGATTGTCATGCCCTGGCCTTTCATCTGGCACCATCATCAGGTTGCCTAACATTTCAGTTTGTCCAACATGTTGGTTTACGACCAATGGCTGCAAAACAAATGACATACGTCTTATAGACATCATCATTCTAGCTTTGTCATTTTGAGCATGTTAGCATGATGACTTTGTCATTTAGCTCAAAGTACAGCCTGACAGAGCCAATAGCATTACGGAGGTCTTGCTGAATGTATATAGATGTACAGTATGTTCTGTATTTGTACTGCACAATGTAATGCTCATTCTGTAAGGTTTTAGAGTAGCCTACTCTTGCATATGAATATCATTTGTGAGCTAAAATACATCAATTGCTGCCATATTTCATTATCAGTCAGAATCTCTGCCCAGTGGTCTGATCTATGTTGCAGACTTGCTGCACACAGTTTCTACAGCCCCTTTTACACAGTCTATTCAAGGCTGTTGTGCTTTTATTCGCCCTCACTGTCCTGTATAGACATTATAAAGATGTAATGGGGTCATTGTTGTTCCACCTCTGAGTCGGTGGTGGAGGAGGTAACACCACTGAATCAATGCCTGTATAAACGGAGTGACCCTGTGAGGCGGTAGGATAGAACTCGGTGTGACGTTTTCATGATGTGATAGTTGAATGATTGTTTTTACCATGTTATTTTAGGGTTTACAATACCTCTTTTGCTTTCAAAATGTCGGTATGCTATCTAAAATCACACTCTGGAGCAGAGTTATGCCGCTGTTGTTTTTTCAGTGTAATAAAAAAAGGTGGTGTCAAGAAGGAACTTTGTTGTGGCTATATTGTACAATATATTTGTAAAAAGGGCTTTTGTTTACACCTTGCGATGCACTGCTTTTAGTATTCAGAATCTCCTCTGGACACTACACTGTAAAATCTAATAAGTTGAGTTACTAGTTAAAATATTATGCATATTGTGCAATACTTAGACCAACTTCTTTATTTTGTGTATGTAACACTTAAATTAGCTTGCTTACTGTTATTGTGATAACTTAAACTGCCAATATCCTAAAAAGTATTGTAGCATGTTGAAATTTCTTATTGCATGAGTTTGACAAAATGATTTGCTTTTTGCTCTGGAGTGCTTGTCATTACAATACATCACACTACTTTATTTTATCACCCTCTTGCATCACCCAGGCGGGATGTCACTAACCGTGTGAAAGACTCAACTCATGATACAATGGTGTTATGTAACTCACCATTTTCTATAGAAATATTTCTAAAGAACTAATTATAATGATTCACGACACATTTAAACACAGGTTACTTGGACTTATGGCCTCAAACACATTGTCTCAAGGTATACTGGGAAACTCCACCCACCTATCCCCAGCACACTACAGTATCTGTTCATCCATTGTGCAAAACCACAATACGTGCTTTGGTTGTTTCAACTGTCATTAAACATTTCTTTTCATAATGGCAAAAGACGTCAGCTACCCAACATTGAACAGGACAGCTGCAGAACAATAAACAAGAATATGTGAATCTATTCTGGTGTGTGCTATTGCCACAACTGTTAAGAGCATTCATGTAACAGATCTGAATGTGAATTAAAGATTTTAGAAGCTGAATAGAATACCTGATACCTGAGTAGAGTTTTACAAAACAAAGGTAGAATTTATCCAACTTTTCTCATATAACTAAATTGCTGTTTCCCATGAAAAGTAGTGGAGGACACGTAGAAAGTGGTATGACCAGAAAAGTAGCTCAAGTAGGCTACAAGAGTATTGTGGGATGTAACTAAGTACTGAAAAAAGCAAAAGTTCCCCGTTGGTTTGTTTAAATGAACCAAACTCAATTAAACTGAGTTTGACAGTTTTCTTGATGCCAAAGAACAAGTAACTAAAATAAAACGAGTGTTATTAACAATATGATAAAAACTGAGTTAGGTCAACTCAGTATTTCTAATTAAATTCAATCTTACATTTTACAGTGTACACATGCGTCACCTTGATAGGTGACGCATGGTGAGAATACACACACATCATTAAAAGAAGAAAGAACAAAAGAACATGGGGAGTTCATGAAAACGCTGTGCCTCCAGAACCAGTTGCCAGATGTCCTTTTGCTGTTCATCCTCTCTCCCTCATTAGCAGACAGCGCTTAAATTAGCAAACCAACGTGTTTGTTTGTGAATAGGTATACGAGCAACCAGAGGACAATTAAACCACAGATGCATTTCTGTACTAAAGATCCTGACTTTGAGCTATAGCATAGGCTACAGCTGTTGAGCTCCCCTTCAGACCTCTGGGATGCACCATGCCACTTTCTCAGCATCTTTGGCCCTGTCCTCTATGGATAGCTGTTCCCCACTGTGTCAACCTCAGACCAGATGCTGAGCTTTTATGTCCCAGAGGTTAAATGTGCTCCACTTTCCACAAGGTCAAGTTTACTCAAAGACTTCAAAGGAAATTGTGGTTCCTGGTTAAGAGGACAGCATGGCATTATGGGAGAAAATCCAGAAATGTCTCAGCTCACAAATGTAAAGGTATTGGGGGAAAAATGATATTGCATCATTGTAAATCTAGGTAAATATGTACGTGCTCGTTTGCATGTTGGCCTCAGGTTCACAGGATGTGGGAAAATGCATGGTCTAATTTTAGCACAGGTGTGTGTCTTTCTCTGTGAGCATGAGCTGAAGGAGAGAGAAAAGAGTCGATCCCTGGAGCGGCGTGACATCAGAACGCGCTACAGCCGATGACCTAAAAAAAAAAAAATGAGCGTGCGTATCTTATGTGCGTAAGCAACAGCGGGCTTTTGTGACACATGGCTCAGGCGTCTGTTTACGTCATTGATTGCGTCAAAAACATTGCAAGTGGATCGATATTCCTCATCCTCATTTTTAGAACTAGTTAAAGGGCAAGCAATCGACTTAATTAAATACATCTTGTTTGCGCGCGGTCCCCACGGTCGTTCACGGTTTCATGATGCGCGCTCGAGCACGGCGATGAATCCATCATCATGAAATACACTCCGCCACCATCACTGAGTGGAATAATGGTTTAATGTCCAGCACGTTAAAACGACCTTTAAACCGACGGGTGATATCAATCAAACACAGGCCGCCATTACTCGACGGCTGGAAATGCGCGTGCCAAACAGGAGGCTATCGTCTCTCTGCGCGCCCTGGCTTCGCGACACAACGCACACTACAATAATTTGATTGGAGTCGCTGTACGAGCGGTAGGCGGAACCTGAACGCTCCTCACATCCCACTTTGGAGAAGATTACTGGACAGTTGAGAGAGAAACACATGCCATTTACGCTGTAAGGAGGGAAGGTCGGAAAGGGACAGGACGACAGGACAACACGCACCAGGTCGAGATTAGAGCCGAGCAGCGAGCGGAGGCGTCACATCTGTGTGGAGATATTTGGAGTTTGAGGAGGACAGTGGTACTTCTCTGGTAAGGCACTGTCAGATTGTGGTAGCGTCGATGCTCATTCCTTGTAACGTATACGAACATGTTTCGTGTGTTCACACACACACAGGGACCTAAATATTATTGATCCCTTAAATGAAAACAAAAATGACGCTCTTTGTGCATGTGCAGCACCACGTCCGCGTGTACGATTTTCAAGATAAAAATAAAAGATAAAGGTAAAAAAAAAATAAAGATACAGGTATTGCAAGAGCAGATAACCAACGGTGGAGAGAGGTGACATTCCAACCATGCTGCTCTTGATCTTCATGTGTAGATGGATAGTACTATTGATATTCAGTGCTCCCCTGTGGACTACACAGACCTCTTTCTTCCTTGGAGCTTATCTTTGATGCTTGAAAAATGTTTATTCTGTATCTCAGAGGACAGCTGTTGAGGGTGACACTCGTGAATGACACAAGTGTCAGAGTCTCTTTGCCGTAACCATATGGAGTGGCTTAGTGGGATCAAACTTGGACAATGGAAGATCTGGTTGAACCTTTTGACTTTCCACAGCCACAAAACTCCAAACCGAATGAGTGTTTGGACTTTTAATGCATGTATGGCACTCAGGAAGAGGATTGTCATTGTTGAGCCAAATGCGTCACAGTTAAATCTTCATTTTTGGATTGCCTCCATATTTTTAATTTGTGCTGGATAGGTATGCACAGATTGGCTACAGGTGCCATCTGGTCTTCACATTTGGTGGTCTTGCCAACTCTGACGGTCATTACACAAACATTTGGTGGCATCGGGAAGTTCAAATACAACAACAATAGGAAAATGCTACCTTTAAGTACTTTGTCTTATTGGTCTGATTTAAGGCAAAAGTGTGTAGCCTAAGTACAAAATTTTCTAACATGCACATACAGATTTCTTACACAGGCAGTTTGCATGCATGACACTTAGCAAAATTTATTTACCGGTATTTATCCATAGGTGCAAAACATCCTATAGCTTGGATGATGTTGTAACAGCAGTCATTCACTCCAGAACACTTAGCGGGCTTGTGGGCAGTAGGTGAGATGTGACCTCTGGAGTTGTCTGAGAGCAGTCTAGAGCTCATGTCTGGCCTGCTTGGCCTCTGCTGTTATACTCAACTGACTCCTCTCTCTGGCTTGTCCTGACCTCGTGTACTGCCTCATCTTAGAATGCAATCATAGTGTGAACAGGATAATCCAGCCTCAGCAGGTCGTGCTGAGCTTTTGATCTGGTGTGTGATTAAAGCCTGTGTTTGTGTGTTTCAGATGGAATTATTGAACATGTGTGAGTGAAAGCGTGTATGTGGTCACAACACAGTGAATGTTGAAATGGAATTTCAAAAAAATAAAAATAAATAATATTTATAAAAATACAGTAAATGTCCCTTCCTCTCAGTTTGGTTACAAAATGTATCAATTAATTAGAAAAATGGGAAAGAGCTGAGAGTGCCATAGATAAACAACGAACTCATGGCTCATTCCAGTCGGTGATCTTTATGGCTCCTTCTCCTGCCTTTTCTTATCTTCACTATTGAATGAGAAAAAGACAGATTCACGAAGTTATTATTTAATTTGCAGCAGTATCGGTTTACCTCTGAAGGAATGAAATGAAAACATGAAGCGATTAGTGGAAGAGTAGAGAACAATGTAGTTCACTGAGAAGAAAGAAATACCCTGCTGTGACCTTTTCACTGGTATTAAACTATGAAAGGACATGTGCTTCTGTCTGGCCTTGAGCTCTAACAAGGATTTGATTATAGTCTTCAAAAAGAGAAAACAAGTATTGTCTGAACTGTTTCCTGTCTCTGATTACAAAAAGGAAATTGCAATCTTACTGTCAAATTTTAGATCACGAGTTTTTGTTTTATAAAGACTGAAAAGGATGGGATAGATCATCTAGCACCTGCCTGATGATAACTTATTTTGAATGCGCGTACACTCCGAGGTTGCATATGCAGCGAGGTGGTGCCAAGGGAAGTTGATAATTAAATCATAATACATGCTATAGATTAGGGCGATGACAATAACCACATTATCATTACCACAATATCATGGTCAGGAAATTTCTACCATGGGATTGAACTCGTTACTGTCATCACTGCTGTTTTGAGCATCTTTTTTTTTGTAAGTGCATATATTATTATTTCTAGCATTGAATACATCTATAGATGATGTTCAAGTGATTACACACACACACAATGTACAGACAAAAAAAGACAGAAGCATATAGCGCTTATAGCGAGCTCACTTTTGTGGTGATGCCCATACAGTTGACACTAGCCATTTGACATCATTCAATTCAGCGAACCTGGATGAGGCAGTGTGCAGCATTTCTCATGAGGAAATGTGTGTAATCTTATATCACATCTTAGAATTAAATATCCTGCTGAGTTTGCTGTCCTTGGCAGCAGCACAGCAGCTTCAGGAGAAGGTAGGTCTACACCTCGAGCCAGCTGCAACAATTAGGAGTCTTCGAGTCTTTTGCAAATGGAGCAAAGTAACGTCATAACGGCAATCCGTGGCGATAGCGAGACTCGCTATTTGGTCGGAGAAATTGCTCAATTTTGTACTGTTGAGAAGGCAGCGTTCAAAGCCATGCTGCAGGCTGATAGACAATATACTGTGTACAATATCAAAAGGCTGTTTCCTGACCGAAAGCACTTTTCTCAAACAGCAATTACTGAAATGTTTCTTACACTGAAGGACGGCATAATAACCATCAAACTGTGGTGATACTTTGCCTTTTTATTGTGGTAAGAAAAAAATCCATACCATCACGGCACTACTATAGATGCAGTGTGCATGCTAATATTAGTTTCAATCAATATTTTTTTTAGAGTTAAGGCATATCTATACCCTTGAGGGCTAGAGAGCTTGTGTGTCTGTGTCCAGGCACCACATTATTTCTACATTTTCATAAGAACAGCCTGGCTTATGGCAGACATGTGAGGACATCCTGAGGGATAGCACTGATGAACTGCTGCTTGCACAAGGTCAGGCCACTTAGGATAAATGCCAGCTCATTGGTTGGATGAGCTGTAAATAAGGGGAAATTATTATCCCTTCAGCGCTGTGCTGGCTAGTAATCAACAGTCGACTGAAGTCCGTCTGTGTCTCATGGGAACAACTGCTTCATGTAATTGAAACTCAATGAAAAACACATGCACTGTTTTATCAAAGTGTTACAGCATGCATTCTGTATTGATCCCAGTAACTCAAGGGTCTATGAGCTGTGAGCAGTTCCATTAAACACTAATTTGTTGTCCTCTTAGATTGTTTGTTTAGGCGTGAATACATAACACGATACAGTCGTGAGCAAGAAAAGCAGAGTTCATCAAAATAATTTAAAAATAGCTTCATTAGCAAGGACCATACCATCCACATTTAACCATTTATTTCAATGATTAAAAGTATGTGCTTAATGAGAGGCTTAAAGATCGCTTGAGGTTTTTCTGCTTTTGGGCTTTCATCGACGGTAAGCTTTAGGAGGGGATCCATAATGGCACCTGAACATGACAGACCTCCACAGGACCCTATGGAGCGGAGGAAGAGGAGGAGAAAACAGTGAGAGAGAAGAGGGTTGGGGGAAGGGTGCAGAATACGAGAATAAAAGAGGATGAGAGGGTTAAGTGGATGTAAAAGAAAAAAGACGCACAGTGGTTCTGCTCCTTTATGAGAAATCTAGCTACATCATAATGTTGTGATTTGGTTTTTTTTATACCCACGTCAAAGAGGACATATAGGTTTACCTTTGTACATCTGTCTGTCCATCAGTATGTATGGCCATACCTTGAACGATTCACGTCATTTTGCTCACATTCAGACGGTAAGGTCTGTCCACATCTCCTCAATAACTGCAGCACAGAACATGAAATTTTTCACATGCTTTGTAGGAATCCTAAATTTCATAATTGGTTTCTCCAGTTTGCTTATTTTCACATTTTTAGGCACATGTGAACTTACGCAATTTTCATGTTGTGTTTCTTACATTCACCTATACAGTGGGTACGGTCTATTCACGTCAGCACACATTGAGTTTTTCCTTGGACACACACACACATTTTTTAGTCCTGATTGGCAGCTATGAGGGTTGGAATCAGTGAACTAAGACATTTTCATTTCAGAAGGAGAAATAGAGGGAAGTCTGGGCCACATCGCATTCCCAAAGTCCAACTACAATCTTCTGAGCCTCAGCTAGAGCTGTATTTATGCTCATTATCTATCGCTGGCCTATTGTGCGATTCTTAGTTATCGGGATTTGATTCTTAAGTCTTACATTGATCAGCTTACAGTAGTTGCCCATTGTGCTCAGGAGTTCTCTTTCAGTGGAGTGAGATTTGTCGCTCCAGCATGTGAGAGTCAGCGGTGCAACATCCACCCCGGAGGTTGCACACTGCATGAGTTGTTCTTCCAGCTCTCTTTCTCTGGCTCTCGTCTGATGTGATGAGGAGGAAGCAGGAGGGAGATGGGCGGCAGATGCCAGGGTAGGATGGTACTGTGTCTGAGGGCACATGACTGAGAAAAGACAGAGCTGCCATTGACCAGTTTGGTATTGAGGGGGGACCAGTTTGGTATTCTGGTTTGCTGGTTAGTGATTGTAGTTTGTCATATTGTTATAACTAAAATGCAACTGGCATATGATTTCCTTACAGAGGCAGTGTCATTGATTGTGTTACTGTGGTCCTTTATGTTCAGTTCTTAGACGATCTGCTTTAGGATCCACAGTGCAAAACAACTCCAGCTGACTATCTGGGAGAGAAAAAAAATCCAATACTGTCTTTTTTATATCAAGTAAGAAATATTAGATAAACAGGCAGAGCTGCATCAATGAGGAGAGTGAAACAAAATTAATCTACTACATACTGTATTTTGAAGATTGACTGATCATTTAAGTCAGTTTTCAAGAAAACACTTAACGATTCAAGGTACTCGACTGTGCAAATTCACCACTTTTCTTGCTCTTACATTAGAGCAATTTGAATATTTTGGGGCTTTTAAAAGGTGTTTGATGATGTCACTTTGTGGTGATGTCAGGAGCATTTTTTCACTGTTTATTTATTATTCAAGAAAATAGTCTGCAGATAAATTGATGATGAAAATCATTTTTAGTTGTAGCCCTATATTTCATCAGAGTCATGATGTTGTGAGGTATTTGATACAAATAGCACACTTGGTTTTTCTGCCTTGTATAAAGATATTATATGGGAAAGGAGTAATGCGCCCTCAATTTAATTTTAAACACACATTATATAGTTTCTGCCTAAACAACCACCATTGCTGATGAAGGTTTATGTGGTATGACTCAGGCAGAAATGTTTGCGGAAGAAGTAATGTTTGAAGTTTTATGTTTAGTCACATACATTGACTTCCTTCCTCAATCTCTGACTCTCAGGTGAACAAATGAAACACAATGTCATCTTAAATAAAATTATGCATTACTCTCTTTCAATGTGTTTGGAAACATTTGGGATAATATTGTATAAGTAAACAACTAAACAATGTATGTAAGCACAAGGTAGAGTACTTTCTCTGGCCCTGGCTCTGGATGAAGGGAAGGCTGAAGGACGAAGGGAGAGAGGACGGACCTGGAGGTCTATGTGGGTTCATGAAATTTTGTGGGCGAGGTTTGGTTTACTTTAGTTTATTAAGATTATTTACATCAGGGACCATGTACAAATACATTAGTCTCAAGGAAGAGAGAAGATGCTTTGCACCAGATTTAGCTACTAGCTAATTTCCATCTGCAGAGGTAACGTCTTCCTGTTGACATTGTGGTGGTCTGAGGATGTCATCTGATACAGGATACTCAGAGACCAGCAGTATTCATTTCTCCTCCATTGTTGCCATTGATCTCCACTGTCAGATGTGATGGTTGGTCTTTGTGCTATTTGTCCCGCCCCTCCTCCATTATGATTGGACGGCTATGTAAAAAGTGACAGTGATGTCACCCAAAGTTAAACATTTTTTTAAAGAAAAAAATGCCAAGCGTCCAGCAATCGGCGCTGGTGCGGTTGTAGTATAGTGTAAATACACGGCGCTCCTATTCCAAGCAATTGAAAAAATACACAGGCCTCAGGAAACACAGGCCCTAAAACATATATGAAACAGAATGTAATAATTTGCTAATCCTTTTTGGCATATATTCAATTAAAAACAAAAGTGGTTTTATTTGCCAATTGAAAATAGACAAGAAAACATTAATTAACCTAGAGTTAAATGAACCTTTAGCGCCATTTGCTGTTAATCACTTGAGATGCGTCTAACTAGCATCTAGGATCTAATGACATGACCACCATGGACCATTTAGTGGAAAAGCCAAACACCACAGCACCACTTGGGTTTCAAGCCAAATGATAATAATAACTAAACACCATGTTTTTAATTTGATAGCACCAAACAAATTAGGGTATGGGAAGTTGAACTGGCCTAATGCACTATAGTAACCTCTTAATTTGCTGTGTACACTTAGTGTGTTTTACTCTAGTATTCCATCTCTTTTACATTACTTTTTAAATATTCTATTTAAACAGCCTCGTCTCTTAGTTTTCAACTACTATCAACTTGGTCTCATTTTGTCAGTCAGATGCTAATTACATTCCAAGCACAAATCAAAGCAAATCTCAGTGCCTACATTTCCATTAATGTAAATGAGAGCTTTACTATTATATTGATTGCTTTTGTCCTACATCTTACCACTCCCCTCTTGTTTTGTCTCATAGGACCTAACTACTGCCCTCTAGCTCATCCTTTTAGCTGTTTGTACTTGTCACTTGTCCTGCTTGCATTGTTTTAAACCCACTCTTTGGACTTCTATAGGTTGCTGTGTTGCTGCTCAACTGTCCCTTCATGTTTGTTGGATGTCTAGTGTTAGAGTTACACTCCGCAGGAGTGACGGAAAGTAATGCGTGATTCTATAAATAAACCATATTTTCTCTGAGTCACCAGGCTGGTGATCCCACTCAGGCATGTCACAAGACAATTTAGACAAATCCACATGCCTCACTCTTTCCTGGGTTCAGCCTCACATCCCCAAGCTACAGCACATCAGTTGGGCCAGGAGAAAACAACTAGAATTTAAGCCATCTTGAGTTTTACGGAAGAAATATATGAGTCACTTAAAGAATGATGACCCAAAATCAGCAAATGTATTAAGGAGGAAATATAATGGAAAAAACATTTGATCTTTGAGTTAGGGCTGGGTGGTATGACTTCAAATCAGGACTGCGATTATTTCAAACATTTTATTTATTGATTGATTATTTATTTTATACATTGAACTATTAAAGGTGGAATGTTTTTTTCTTTTAGTTTGGTGTCATCTTCACTGAAGCAAAAAGGTAGCCAAACAAAAAGAATGTCGTGCCACTGCACTATTTACTGTCAGCCACAAACTATTCATGTGATGTTAGGGAGTGTTGATTATATTATAGGGTAGGGGTTGGTGCAAAACACAAGAGGCACTCAAATTATTTTTTAACCACTGGGCAGGCACTTTGTTTTTTCATTTTGGCACAGGGGATGGACATACAGGTTTAAATATTTTGCATTCATTTTAAAAGTTTTTCTTTTCAAAATAGGTGATTTATGGTGCCTGGACTCACTAAACTGTGTAGCTCCATTCATATAATCTCAATGGTGGAGGGGTGATTATGCCTATAGAGATTTACCCCCAGCTCTTTACCCACCTTCACTGTCATTTATGTTGTACTTTCCTCATGAATGTTAATGAGCTTTCCCAGACCACCTCATGTCTCTCCACTTCCTGTGACTTTTCTTAAATTCTTGAGCTGCATAGAAGCAATAATTTTACATTTATATTAGGGAAACAATGCCTCTGGTTGAGACTTATTTTTTGGTTTGGTGTTTGTGCCTCTAAATGTCAGTTTTGATCCATTTTTGGTTAATTGCCCAACCCAGTGCATTTTGCCATTTGAGTGGAGATCTGCCACCTGCTCCAAACTCAACATGTCACAGTATTAGGTTTTAGGTGTGTTTTGAAAAGCTTTTTATTTGTGCAAAACCCAACTGCTCTGGGTATCTAAGACTATTTTTCTGGCATTTTTGCCTCATTGGACAGTGGTAATGTAGAGAAAGTTGGGAAAGGAGGAGAGAAAGAGAAGGATATGTATGACATGTAGTGAAAGTTACCAGCTTGATTCGAGCTACTGACATTCCAAGATTATAAGATGTGAGTATTTCATCAACTTTTTGATGTGATGAAATTGCACCAAATGAATAAATTATTCCAAACAAACCCCAGTGTGATACCACAACTGGAAAAATTAAGTCAGCTAATCACAGTAATATAATCAGAAAAAATACAAAAGTTAACAATAGAAGCTTTATATATCATTATCTTACATAAGGATATACAGCTGTCATACCAATCTCACACAAAAAAGGTATTTTAAGTTTTAGGTACCTTTACAAAAAAAAGAAGGTAATTTCAAATAATTTTGGATTAGTAAACAATCTGACCTTCCAAATCCATCTATGGTTGGTGTGCTATTATGTGCAAAGATTTGATTTAGGACATCAGAAGATATGTCTGGTGATAATTGACAGTGTGCCATTCATTTCATGATTCTGTACAGGTCTTGCACACATCAGAGATGAATGGCTGAGACTACTTTAGATAATACCTCTCACAGAATAGCAGATATTTTAGCAAAGACCGCATCCTGCATCATTTTATAGCCACTGACGCAGGTATCTCACAGCAGATTACAGGAACACTTGAGATGAGGAGCATCTCAGACACTGACGGGCAAATCTCTTAGTCGGAAGTTAATCTCTTATTGTCCCTGCTGGCTGATCACAGATGTTTTCCAGGCCTGCAGTAGGGAGGGATACAGACAGAGATGGCAGGAAACCAGGGATACAGAGACCACATCTTTATGATTCTTTGAAGCACACTGAGTCCAGTAGCCTCACCTGATTCCCAGCATTGTTCTATCCACCTGAGCAAAGGTCTAATTAGCCAGAATGCTCATGCCTCAAATGATATCGTTAGTGTTCCTCAAAATACAAGCACCTCCTGGACAATATAGCCACACACAAAGGTCAAAGGTTGCTGTTATCCATCAGGTGGAATTGTTTAAACATTTGCAAAATTTCCATCACTCCAAGTACTACACTACCCATGAGCCTCAGCTGCCATTGCTGTGGAAAACTTAGTCAAAGCTCAAACTTAGTCAAAGCTCTTGGACAAAAAAGAGCTTTACAGCTAAACAACATTTTGGGAATACAGTGGCTCATATTTTCAACTGAGTAAGCAAGAATGTTTCCACGCCAATGCTGACATATAACATAACATATAACATATATCAAGACTTTTACTTCAGGAAAAAAGTCCTGAAATAACACCTAGCAGTTTAAAATATTAAATGTGTCGTAAACTTTCAGCATGTAGGGTTTAAGAGTCCCCTCAATAACGTATCCTGGCCTATATCAATAAATGTTGCATGTACATGTGCTATAGATAAATTCTTAACTATGTTTTAGATTAGAAGTTGGTAAATATTGGTTAGCACAGGCTCTTTTTCCTTGGCCAAAAAATAGCCAAGTTGAAATGCTGAAATGCTGTTGCTCAAATACAGTAGCATCTCCTTTATCCTCTTCTATCACAGAAACATATCTCGCCTCCATGGCAAGCGTAGTTTTACACTGGACTCAGTTACACATTTAGCTAATGACGCTGTCTTTATTTTCTGCCTGTATCAGTCTCGAATGTGTCAGTCAATCATCAACAACATGACAGTTTTCCCATAATCACACTGCATATGGTTTTGAGTGTGTCTCATTATGTGTTTATGTGCATGTTCACCCTTGTGTGAGGGAAAAGAATACAAACAGATGGTTGTGGGATGGTGATTGCTGAGTGTGTACTGCTTATTTCAGGCAGCTGCTGTGTTCAGTTGAACGTGCAGCAGCACTTAAACACAGCTTTGTGTGACATGACGCGGGGCTACAACAAGACCTTTCACTCCTCTGCAGCTATTTTTATACAGGATCAAGAGTGTATGGAGCGACCTGAGCTGTTTGAGCCTGATTTCGTGCTTGAGTGAGATGGCGTCCTAATCTGATCTACTCTATCATCCTGACTGTCAGAGGTCTCAAGTCTCAACCCATTATTTTACAATAAAATGACCTATTAGCTGCTCATCAGTGAAATTGTGGGCATATGTAATCCCTTAATCTGCACAAAATCTCTTCCTGTTCAGGGACGTAAAGGGAGGATGAGGAATTTACATTCTATGCTGTCTGTTATTTTTCCAGCCCAGCAACTATTAAAAAATGATGATGCCTTTTGTTACATTTAGTTAAAAATATATACATAAGAGGCAGGCAGTGTATTTCAAGGTTTTAATAAATCGAAAACTGCCATGGATCTGATCATAGCCTGCTTGTTCCTCTTATTTTGATAGGTTTATGTCGTGTATTAGTCCCACTGTTTCCTGTTTTTATTTTGTAAGCTTTATTCCTTGTCATGTGTTTTGCTTTACACTTCCTGTTGTCTTTTCTTGTGATCTGTTTTGACCTTTTGTTTCCCCTGTCTAGTTTTTAATCTCCTGTTTTCAGTTCTGGTTTGTTTCCTCTCCCTCTGTGCCTTTGTAGGCTTTGTCTCATGTGAGTTTATCATTGTATCCTCCTTGTGTTCCCCTTTAATAGTTGCCAGGTTGTCATTTCTGCATTTTTTTAGTCCTGTTTTTGTGAATTTTGACAGAAAACCAGGCAAAAACAATTTAAATATAGACCAAAAATCTACCTTTTAAATCCAAATCAAGAAACAGATGGGAATCCAGAAGTCAAAAAATGTGTAAACTTACTAGAAATCACAAGGAGAAAAACTTTCAGGGAAAACTCGAGAAGGACAGGAGGAGGTCAGGAGTACAACCAGGATGGAACAAGGGATTCATAATGAGGAAACACAGGAAATCACTGACAAATAGACAAAAAAGAGCACAAACACATGAGCTGTGTGAAGAATCAGTTAAGAAAGCCTATGAGAATGTCATCAAGTGGAGACAGAGGAGGCAGATTACTCATTCCATGAAAGTGTTTTCTCTCTCTCTCTCTCTCTCTCTCTCTCTCTCACACACACACATACACACACACACACACACACACAGACACACCCACAGCCACACATTTAATACATAATAATGAAACACAAATGCATTCTTACTGCATATAGCAATACGTGAGTATGAATCATCATGCAGTGATGTTTCGCTAAGGTATTAGCTGAAGCATATTCAATGGAACTGCCTGGCTGCTTACGTCAGAGCCGGTTTGCACACATTCACTCCCACCGAGATCATCACATTGTATTATTAACTCTAGCACAGGATTTCAGAAGTTTGGTTTTCATTGGAGAAATATATCTAATGATGATCTTTTTTCCGTCTAACCCTCATCTAGTTGCTTTCAATACGTTATGCTATCAGGGTAAACTGTAACTGCTCATGTATAGTTCTTATGGAAGCGTATTGCATTCACCAAATTAAAAAAAAAAATTAGATGACTTATCTCGTAATTACGAGATCAGGTTCTCAATTACGAGATCAGGATCACAGCAATGATGGCGCTATCAAATGTAATCTGCTTTTATTTCCTTCTCGGTATATGAGACACTGGGAAATATTAATGTTACTTAAAAATGAGAATGGCATCATTATGAGCGTGTCAACACTTCGCAGGCAACTCAAATTGCCGGGATTGTTCAGGCGGATCGGCTAGTCTGACGGGCTGGAAGTCGCTCTTTTCCTGCATTTCCGTTACCATGGTAACGACGCCACGTTGAACAGTATGACAATAGGCACAATCGTGAACAGACTGCAACCAATGTTATGCCGACTAGAAATGAAAAGACCATTAGCCTTCACATTATATCAAGCTAATAAAGATGAAGATTTATTTTCCTTGGCCGTGCAGTGGTCCTACTGAGCAGCAATATAGCACAAAGGACTGTTCAGGATCTCATAATTACAAGATCCGGATCTCGTAATTGTGAGATCTTTATCTCATAATTACGAGATGTACAGAACACTTCAGTTTGCAGAGCATTTTCTTATGGAAACACAAATCTCTCTGTGTTTCATTCCATACTAACGGTATAATTACTGGTGTTAAAGCCTGAGGGGATGAGTGCAGTCGTTTCTCATTTGCCTTCATTTTTTTGGTTGGTATAATTATTGGCTTGCACCTGATACTACTAATACATCAGATACTGGTTTATTATATACTGTAGTTTGACTTAATGGAAATATACATTATTAAACTAGATAACATATTTACAATTATTACATAAAAAAACAAACGTGCCACTATTTAGTTTGACATTTCAACACAGAATTTGTCTCATAACATTTATTTAACTTTATATTGTCCACATGCATTTCTACTTTCAACTGAATCTGTATTCTTTCACTAGAAATATCTTAATTAGTAATATCTCATAACAGAAAAAGCATTTTTGTCACCAGAACCATGTCATATTTTAAAGGAGCATTTCCCCACCATCATCTTACTCCACCTTCAATTGCTATAAATGTAAGGAGAACAGGACAACAACTTTCTAAAAGTAAGAATTTCTGTCTTTCACTCAAATATTTACAAGGATTTTACACACTGGCTTTGTTATTGAACACAATGACTGTAGGAGCTGCAATGCACCCTTGTAGCCAGACAGCCCATCGAGTAATGCCCTCTTGAATGGCTCCCTCCACCCTCCTCGTGATTTGTAGACTATCTGAGTGGCAGTGTGGTTCTGTGCAATGATTTGTCCCACGAGAGGGGCTCTGCCTCTGTCATTGCTACCGTCAGCAACTCTGCTACAACCACACATGAATACAAAATACTGACACTTGCTGAATTCAAGGTGGCGTCTTTTCAATTAGAGCCCAGTGAAATACCTTTTCAGCCTCTCGAGTGGCCTGGCGATCTACAGCAAAGGGGGCCCCGGCAGTATAATGATGCCTGGCACAATAGTACCACTGTTCTCCAACCGGTTCCCAGGAAACCACACAACATGTGTCATTGTGCACTGTGCTTTGCTGCCCAACCACGTTGCCTGGCTTTAGCCTGAGACACCGAGAGGCCTGACTGTGCAGTGAGGCTCACAGCAACGTGGTTGGTAAGACAGGTTTAGACGGCTGCTCGATGAACATCAGGGTTTAGTCGCCTCACACTGTGTTTAATGTGTTAAAAAATATCACAAAAAGCCACATTTTAAAGGGGCACCCTGTGAAGCGGAAGGAGTCTGAGAGGAAAGGGGAAGTTGAGTGGTTGCCAGGAATGGTAGTCCAGAAAACTCTGAGCATTGTAGCTATGTTGAGCCCTCCTCAATTAAAGAGGAAACCAAGAGAAAAGTGACATGTTGAAAAATGGGGCACAAAGACGGCAAGAACTGGTTTGTAGCTGGTCCTAGCTGGTTTCTCTCTATTTATCTCAATGATCTGGGTTTCGACTGTTTGTGTGTGTTCTTCCTCCATGGCCCCCAACATGCTCTCCATTATAGCCCTCAGTGCTGTTTATTCTGTACGGCAAAGGAGATCATTCACCGCCAGCCAGATGGGGTGTTTTGGTCAACAGTATTCAAGTGATACAAGTCACAGGGGCCTCTCTGAGCCCCACAAACCAGCTGATCAGCTAAGACACCACAACAGGATATCCAGGAAATAGAGGTCTGACGCAAAGCCCAGTATGTCACAGTTAACTGATGTGTCTGTTGATGTGTCAGTTATTCAAGGGATCTGCCAAAACATCCATTTATGTCAACTCTTGACAACTAGGAGTTGGTGTTTTTGCTTGAGGTTTCAAGTAAAGATTGTTGTTGGAAACAGGTGGGGATGGGAAGAGGTGATTACATTTAGGGAAGAAACGCCCAGCGGAACAAGAAATTCTGATTCTTCCTGAACCACTGTTTTCCGTACACCAAAAGTTATAGAAGTATCCAAGTTCTAGGTTTATGTTTTCATGGTGAAATAATCTAAATACAGGTGTTGCATACAAATAGGAATGTACCTTGTGGGGAGAGGAGACCCTTTTGAAGGAATGCTCAGCCTTTGTGGAGGTTTAGATCTGTTGGGATCCCAATTAAGCCACAAGTACCTAATTTATTCAATTTCTTTAACTGGTGCACAAGGAATTCAGTGTTTTCGCCCCATCTTGACGTCTCTGTTGTCAATGTAACAAAATAGTATGCTAATTTTCCAAATTTATTTTTCCACAGATCCCAGGAGGAAAAACTTCTGTCAGAACACAGTACAAAAGTCAATACTGCCTCAAAGATTTACAAATTTGCACACACCGATTATTACAGACACACCAAGGCACCACAGCAGATATGAGTCAGGATAACCCAGCCGGCGCTGTGGAAACCGACCCTGCTGAGATCAACGCTATTCCTAATGGGAAAAGCCATGAGCCCGGGGAGGAGATCACGGCATCAGGGAACGGTGAAAAGTGAGTATAATCCTACACTGTCTGTATCGATCTATTAATTCACTACAACTCACAGTTATTGTCGTTGTTTATTCTTACAGAAAATAAATCATTACTGTCAGTTTGAGAATGTCTTGTGATTGAACATCCCATCCTTTTTTATAGGCCTGCTAATTAAAGTATCCATTGGATGCTTTTACATGTCATCTTAATGTACCTCTTACTGAAGGTCTTACATGTCTTCTCTCATGCAGCCCATCACATTGTTCATTATGCATTAACAGAACATTAAATAGGTGTCATGTGTACTCTGTCCCTGTCTCTTTACCAATCGTGAGGTTGCCTCCATCTGCATGAGACGGATCAGACCCTCATGTAGAGAAGGGGGAGATGATGTACTAGGAATACTGTATATATCAGATAGAGAGATGTATGCATTATTCAAATATAATTTGAATGGAAGGCCTCGATGCTCACCATACATCAGGGAGAGATATAAAATCACAGCTATTTTTGTATGTTGTGGTGAGACTGATTACTTCCTAGGTTGGCAGTTCCGCCCTGTCAGTCGTTTACCTATTTCATTATCACAGGGTTGCACACATAAACCCTCAAACCGTGTGTCCATTAACTGCACGGTGATGTGCCTTTGAGCAAAACATTTACCTCCGACCTGTTCACTCCTTGCACTATGGTTTGTGCTTGATAATGGAGTAAATGCTTGATTATTATGTCAGTGGTTGGCGTGCAATATTTTTAATGTGGGCTTCCTATGGTTTCATGGCTCTGTCTGGGTCACACATGATTGATCATAGACGGTCCTTACACTGTATTAATTGCCTTATTATATTATGACTGTCGGGTTTGTTTTTGTACTTTGTGCACTCGTTGGGTGGATGGATTGCTTCTCTCTACACTGCTTGTAGAGAAACTGTTCCCAACAGTGCCCAGAATGATAGGTATGTATGTTATAATACTGTGCTTCTAAATGAAATCCTGTTTAATAAAAAAAAAAGAAATTTCATAGTATGTAATTAACCTTGAGTGTTGTGTTTATTGTGGCAGTACCTCAAATCATTTGACGGTATTTCTTTCCATTTTGTCCCCACAGAACTGAGAATACAGCGGCCAATCTCCCAGAGGCCCAGGATTTCTTGTCAGGCACGGATGACAAGAAGACCACACACTTCACAGATGCAAGTTCAAACACATTTGATAGGCTTTTCTCAATGATATATTTATATGCAGTACTTGCAATTATTATTAGATAACATGTATATTCCTCTCATTTGTTTGCATTGATTATAGTTTGAGGGGAAAACCTCATTCGGGATGTCCGTCTTCAACCTGGGTAATGCAATCATGGGAAGTGGAATCCTAGGACTAGCGTACGCCATGGCCAACACAGGGGTCGTACTGTTTTTGTAAGTTATCCATATGGATTTGATACTCTTAATATGGAAGCATTAGGATGAATGAGTTACAGCTCACAAATATCTGGCTCATTTTCTTCCCAGTCTTCCAATGGAGGTCTGCATCACACATAAATAACATGCAATTGTTTTGTAATTGTCTTGTATTAACCAGGCATTGATCATGATGTAAAGTCTGATGACACAGGGAACATTTTGATAAATAAAGGCTCATATTTCTCCCATACCAGAGATCATTTACTTGTGATATAAATCTATGCAACAGGAATCACAGATGCAGAATAGTATAATATTTTTATTTATGCATTTGACTCAAAGCTTATACTGGGTTTCTGTCCTAACTCAAGTATGCAGTTGAAGTAATGACTGACAAATGTGTTTTTGCATAATTGTTGGGCAAAGGAAACAACTAAATCAACTGACAGACTCTAACAACAGTTTAGCTGTTTCTTCACGGACACGCAATGTTCCACTAAACGGAAGATCTCCTGACACATCATGCTGGGATGACAAATTTCCCATTTGTGGTTTATAATTAGCTCTGCAATGTTGAATCTCTGTTTAAAACATTCATACACCTCATGGGTGAGGTCCTTTAGACAAGCCTCGGTACACAAATGACTGGTGTTGAACAAACATACAGAAAATTAAAATTAATGGGACTACTGTCACAAACACGCTCTGCGTGTCAAAGAAGTAGACAGTGCTTGCTTACACTGCTTTCTGTCTGCCGTCTTGACAAAGTGGTGTTTTCCTGTCAAGTCCTCAAGCAGATCAGTTGATAAGACATGTCCTAAAATACTCCCACACTTTAGATGATCAAGGCCGAGGATTTCTAGCTGCAATTTGTTCTCCAGAGGAATCGTGTGCAGCCATCTTGGCGATGCACCTTTGTCGTGATCGATGATATTACTTAAGTCAATAAGTCCCAGCCCCCTTGCTTTTGCACAGAGCGCCGTTGGCCTGTTAACTATAAAGTAATTAAAACTGAGCGTGTCGCATATCCACATTGCACCAAAGTCGACACTGCACTTTCTTCAGCCCCCAGTAACTCACAGGCCACTTTTGAAGGAGGTCAGATGAATGTTTCTCGGTACATACAGGCAGACACACAGATAGGTAGGGATTCCTTGCATTATAGTTTTGTTGACATCCTGTTTGTCTCCAGCCTTCAACATATAAAGCTTTTAGACTTGCTTGCTTTGAATTGTTTCTCACCATTTAATTGCATGTCATGTACTGTGCTGTCCAGACCTATCGTACCTCAATCTCATGCCATCATGTACAGAAGATCCAGTCTGCTAAATATTTCTCCTATAACCTCTACTTTTAACCGTTGGGCATAGATTTATTGTCACTAGATTGTTCAAGAGCTTAATGGTGGCATAATATTAGAATATACTCACATGTAGGTGTTTCTTTATTTTTGAACTTGTAAGGTTGACATTCTTTTGTTGCATGTCTCTCAAAAATCATCTGGATGCTTTTTCCAGAGTGTTAACTCACTTGACATCAACAGTTTCACCTCCTCACCTTCCTCATGATGTTTTGAGACCTCTTCCTGACACCCTAAATTCAAACATAGCTGGTGCTGAAGCTGACTGAGCTAAGTCTTTAAGTGTGAAAGATAAAAGTGCACTGCTGTAAGTTCCTTCGTCTTACATTTCATACAGTGCCACTTATTTAACTAAGCATCCCTGAATACAGTTATAGTCCAGGACATCCAGTGAGAGGTGAAAACAAGGACGTTTGTATAAATCTTCGTATGTTGTAAGTGGATTTGCAGCTATAGCGGAAAACTACCGCAAGCAGTTTGTTCATTTAACAGGAAGCTTTACAAGAGAGAAATAATAACGTAAATATTAGCGTTCAAGAGTTTTACTGATATGTCATTAGTTTTATGTTTGATAGTTATTTTATGTAAGTGTTATTATTCATTATTATCTGAGCTCTATTCCAGGGCCGCCATGTCTGTAGGATTTTGCCTCGTGCTTGAGAAAGCTTCTTATTTTGAGCTGAGTTGTGTGACTGCTGTCTGGACTGGCTGAACCCTGAGCCACCAATCTATGAATTAACAGTAAGGAACTGAACACAGAGAGGGTGTACTTACTGATTCTCTTACAGATGAAAGGCCTTGTCTTTGTGTGCGTATCTGCATAATCTTAGAGTACAAAACAATAGAGTAGCTACTGAGAAATGAATGTAGGCAGGGTCAGTGAAATATTTGGCAATTGGACTCCAGGCTTGTGATCACTTCAAATAACATTTAATCTTTTTTGAGCAGTGTACTGTGTCATTTTGAACTCTAGGTCCTCTTAAGGGGACAGGAGACTTAAAAATTACACTATTTTAATATAGAATATACAGTATAATACTGTATATAGTATTTTTGTTATATTGGTAATTCTAATCTCCACTGATGTCTTGCCTGCTGCAGACACCTTCTACACATTCGAGGGATTGTTAGACCATTCATTCATCCCCTGCACACTGATGTGAAGTAGGATCCATCTGTTCACTCCACATATGTCAACATATGTTTATGTCTATTGATTGTCATGTGTAATTATACTTGTCTATATATTCTATGAAGGAGGAAAATCAAGATCGATGTTGTGGTTTATTGTTAGGGATTAGCTGAACAAAAGTCCTGCTTTAGGTTTCAATAGCACTGATTACATCCTGTGTCATATTAGAAGTTCCAGTACTTGCAGACTGTGGTAGATAAAGTAAGGACAGTTTTTGGACAGCACTGGGAACCATGTACAAGGTCATTATTCTATCCAACAATTGCTTTGTCCTTTCTTTTCATTTCCCTTGTCACCTGATGTTACAAATCCCCCCGATTTTTGTTGGCGGATGCAGAGGCTTCAGCGGGTCAGTGGCCCCGGCCTGGTTAGGAATGCAGAGGGATGGAAAGCTGTGAGCAGAGCTACAGTGACCCAAGTGTAACAATCTGTCTGACTGTCAGGAGATCTGTCCTCCCACTACCACTCGACTGACTAAAGCCTCCACTGCAAGTCGACCCCGCATTCTTCAACACAGTCGCAAAAAAGCCAAACAAGGGGAAAACTAGACAGCACTCAGAGTGTGCAAACTTTCGCAATGGCAGCTCAGTTTGTCCATTTTGTCATTGCACCTAGAATTTGGGATCACACTAGTATCACTATTAGTTTGATAGTTATTTGCCAAAAACAGTCCAAGAAACCCTATGTTGCATTTTTCAAAAAGTAGAAAAAGAATTCCTGACTCCACCCCTTTATCCGGCTCTTGTCCTCTGAATGTTTATTAATATGGCCCCAGGCCTTTTTGTTAAGGTTCTGGCTCAAGTTACTGGACTCAAGAGCAACATTCAGACACAGGAGTGGGTTTAAGACTGTTTATTGTAATACTAGGCAGGTGATGGTGGTTGGTGGTGCAAGACGATGGACGGCCGAGGGGCCCTGAGACTTGGACAAGAGTTAAGTGTATGTGAGTGGCGAGGGGGTGGGGGTGGTAAATGGCAGACTGACAGGCTGAATTCATTGAGGATCTGAAGCATAAAGGTGAGTGCTAGAAAAAACACCCACTAGGAAAAAGCATCTCACTGACATCTGAATGTAGAGACTACCACCGAAGTTGGCGGAATGATCTTGCTAAAGGCTCATTAGAGGCCCATTTATGCTCTACGTTAAAGATGGATACGGGGACGGACGGAACCTTCCATACATCCATGGGCCTTTATGCTCCCTCTATGTACGTAAATGCATGTATGCAGTCTATCGGTCGACCCGTACATACTTCCATGAGTAGTATTTGAGTAAGTGGAGGGAGAGTGATTGCGAGTACTCCACATCTAGAAGAGATGTCCCTTTACTAAAGATGGAAGGATGACTTGTTGTGACTGAAGTGGATTATGGAGTAACAAACAGGAGAGGATTAATGCTTGCAAAAGGATTTTCATCATGCTGTCAGTCTCAGCACTACATTGGAAATGTTTTCTGTGAATTTGTCCATCTGGTGTGTGTGTGTGTGTGTGTGTGTGTGTGTGGGTGTCTATGTGCGTGAGTGATTACTTAGTCTGGCAGAGGGCAGAGGGGCTGAGGGCACATCGTCCTCCTTGCCTCAGCTTGAGTAACAATCCAGGGTAACGAAGGGATTCCGATCTTATGACACAATCTGTGAATCCAGAAATTGTATGCTTTTGTGTAAGATTGAGAGAAGAATGTAAAATATAAAGCTGAGAGATTCTGTTGGCATGAATAAATAAAATGAAAACACTTGATTAAAAGTGTGTTTTTGGTGGTTGAAGAAGTGGCAGTAATGCTGTGCACCAGGGATGAGCAGCTACGTTTGTCCAAGGGCTAATATGTCTCTAAGCAGACAGTGTGGTGGCCGGACTCTTACTTCTGTACATGTCTCTTTATGCCTGTCTGTTTCAGGATACTTCTGACAGTGGTGGCAGTCCTATCATCATATTCCATCCATTTACTTCTTAAGTCATCTGGTATTGTAGGTATGTATGTAGCCCAATACTTTGCATCTTCAGATTAAGACATTTAAGGAATGTCTTGTCATATACATTAAAATATCACCAATGCATGTCTATACAATGAAAACAATCATCATGTATACACAGTAGTGTTACAGTAAATAATATAGATCAATAACTAGCCACTTGCAGATGGTTAATGTGACTCCAATGCTCTATGAAAGGCTACACAACAAGTGTGGATGCTCAATGAGATCTAGTCCTTATTTAAAGTCCTAGACCTTGTTGGTTTGGATTTAACACATTAATAAAAAGCTTTTTCTCATATTTGTGACTCAGGTATTCGTGCGTATGAGCAGCTCGGCTACAGAGCCTTTGGGACCCCAGGGAAGATGGCGGCAGGTATTGCCATCACGCTGCAGAACATTGGAGGTGAGGTCACATTGCTGTCTCTCCTCACACTTACACACTGGGATAATACTCATTCTGTGATTTTTGTTTTGTTTTATTTTGCTTGGGATTAATACGCACGTGTTTATGTGTGAGGTTGCTTTCATTGTTATACTGTACATAACCTTTTATGTAGTTTAGTACTAAGTGTGCTTGTATCTCCGTTCCACAGCCATGTCCAGTTATCTATACATAGTGAAATATGAGTTCCCTTTGGTCATCCAGGCCTTTCTGAAGGTGGATAATCCTGCAGGGTGAGTGCTCAAAACATGACACAAAAGGTGTAATTCATACTATGCTCCAACACAAGTGACTGGAAACCCATGAAACACATACTGATATGTCATATGGGAATGAGTACATGTCTGATTTGTAATTAAATATTATTAGAATCCATTTATTTATGTCTGTCTCAGAAAATGACTAGTAAGACATTTCAAAAAGCAAAGGTTTATTTTTTAACTTCACTCTAAAGAACACGATTAAAGTTGTAATCCTTAAGATTTTTGTCCTCATAAAAAAATAATAGCATGCTGTGTCTTCCTGTCCCTGGAGTCATAGTTTGCATCGGAGTCACTGTAAGTCACCTCCATCCTGTCTTGAAATTGGCCACCAAGAGATGCAGCTCATGAATGGTATCAAAATCAAGGATTGTTTTTATGAAAATTTGAAGATTAGAAGAGTTACGTAGAAGAGTGTGCTACAAATGTATTGAGGATCAGAGGAGTTTGAAATGAAATGCATGAGTGCTAGCCTGTGTTTTAAATAGCATGCCAATTTATGCACATAAGCATGAAATTGGTATTCAATTAGAAGTGTCTTGCCTGTCTGAAATGCCATAGAACTTTTATATTTTTGTACTTAAAATAAAAATCCAGCATTTTCATAATAAGAGTCATCCTATACACGTGAAATACTATAAATAAATCTATATCAGTGTGACATTTGTAGACATTGCCATGCCTCTAATGGTTAAAAAAAATACCTTGCTGATGTTCAAAGAAATCCAGTGTGATGGGCTTCATAGCATTTCTATGGGGCCTCTTGCAGCCTTCCTATGTATACAAAGACTTTAGCCTAGAAGAGTTTTGCCAGGCTAGTTCAGTTTGCAGGTGTGGTGATGCTTTGCATGTACCGTGCAGCTGGCGTGAGAACAGCTGTGATAGTGACCCTGGAGCAGCACGAACACAGAAAAACATTCACATCAAAACACAGCTAGACTCCACAGCTCAAATTGTAAACCATGGGATATCACTGTCCAATGCAGGTGGCCTCAGAGACAAACAACGCTCACTTTCTTGGATGGGATTTGAGTGTGATTTTACCCCCTTACCTCTTAACCCTTAACCCATTTAGAGCTCTCCTCAACCACTTGTCAGGTTTGAGAGAAGTGAGTTAGGAGAAGAAAAGGCACATGGAAAAGGTATAGGGAAGATGTTTTTGATATGGTTGTAGTCCCTGTTACACAACTCTGGGTTTAAATGGGAAAAGAGTGCCATGGAACAGTTGACGACCTGCTCTAACTATTGAGCCTCAGCTGCCCCTGTATCACAGTACTGTTACTATAGAAGTGATAGTGTGACAACATCTCCACATTGTTTTTTTTTTTTGTGTGTCTGTTATGTTTTTCACTGTGTTGCATTGTCTGATTCTGTTTGCAGTGGTAAACACACACTCTTTATTTGAAATGACAGAAAATGGTTGAATTTTAAAAAATAATCTAAAATCTGATGAAAAGATGAAAAGAAATTAGTGTGATAAAGACAAAAAGTGTGACAAACAATAGTTGACTGACTAAATGTGGAAGGAGCTATACATTTACTGCTAATGAAACAAACAATAATCATGGTGTCAGTCATTTACACAAGTCAACGCCTTAAAAGTGAGCAGTGGAAGTCAATTTGTTACACAGGGAATTTACCTGGAAGATTAATTACAACCACTATACAATTCCAGCATATGTGGCCCTATTATGATGTATGAGTATTTTATGCACATATCTCTCAAATCTCTCAAGTCTTTCAAGTCTCTCTCTCTCACACACACAGACACACAAACACACACAGGTGGCTGGCTGTTAGCCTTGTCTGGAGTGGGCTAGCAGCACAGAATAAATCTTCATGGTAACTTAAATGCCACTGATTTCATGATTTCGGCTAAATTCTGCCAGGATAAGTGGAAAGCCTGGCTTAATCTGTTGTCTAGGTTTTATGAAATAGCCCTCTGGTAAGCTCACATGCACAATCAATGAACACCTGTGAGGCTTAGCCTGTGTGTTTGTTCACCCAGTCATTTATCACAGAGCTACTGATATTTTTATATACAAACACATTATTCTATACATTATAGATATCTGTTTCAGAGGTAACCTGATTTGTTTTTGTTTTGTGTCTGTTCAGCTGTGAGAAAAACTACTTGGCATATAGAAAAATAAAAAAAATCCTTCATCCTCCTTTTCTTTTCGTTCTCTTGAGATACCCCTTTTTATATGGCTCATGCCCCTACATTCATTGTGCGTCGCCATGTCTGACTCACTGCTAGATCGAGTAATTCACCCACTTTAAAATAATAAGCCTTTGGTGCTTTGAGTGTCTTGCAGTCGGTCTGCAATACAGCTCTTCAGATTAGCAAGAACATGAAACAAAACCCAGTCATTTATCACAGAGCTACTGATATTTCAGTGTGGAGAATGATGTATGCATATTTGCTCATCATGTTGGTGATTGTGTCTTTATGTGTTTGTAAAACACTCCATGTTTGTGTGTATGAGCATATCATTGGTGAGATATTGAGTTCCTGGTCCAGATGGATGGCAACAGGATGAGGATGAGCCGCTTCTTTTTTGAGTGTGTGTGTGTGTGTGTGTGTGTGTGTGTGTGTGTGTGTTTGTGTGTGTGTGTGTGTGTGTGTGTGTGTGTGTGTGTGTGTGTGTGTGTGTGTGTGTGTGTGTGTGTTACAACATTACAAATTGCATCTCTGCAATTTCTCCGAGGAAAATTAATCACCCCTACTGTGTTGGTCTGAAAATAGCTCATAGAGGTTTGTTTCCTAGACATGACTGTGCATGAGACAAGAACACGTGGTTGGTTCTGTCAGTTCACAGTCATATGTTTTACCAAACATCTCATATTCATACCCTCCATTCAGTCAGAATGCTGTTTTTAGATTGGCTGTGGATTGTAAATACTGTACACTAAACAATTATTAGTTTGTTTGTTGTCCCTTTGCCTGCATTTGTTTCCCTTCTAAAGATGTGAAGTTAAGGTTAATTGGTGAGTGTCCACTGGTCCAGTGGTACAGAGAGCAAAGAGGCTTCTTTTTTCCATTATAGATATCTGTTTCAGAGGTAACCTGATTTGTTTTTGTTTTGTGTCTGTTCAGCTGTGAGAAAAACTACTTGGCATATAGAAAAATAAAAAAAATCCTTCATCAGTACCTCTGTTTTTTCCACTATCCATCCATCCATTATCTGTAACCGCTTATCCTGTGTAGGGTCGCGGGGGGGCTGGAGCCTATCCCAGCTGACATTGGGCGAGAGGTGGGGTACACCCTAGACGAGTCACCAGTTCATCACAGGGCCACATAGAAAGACAAACAACTATTCTCGCTCACATTCACGCCTACGGTCAATTTAGAATCATCAATTCACCTCTATTGCATGTTTTTGGACTGTGGGAGAAATTCATAGTACCCACAGGGAACCCAGGCAAACACACGGGGAGAACATGCAAACAGAAAAGTCCCAGGTCCTCAAAGGGATTTGAACCCAGTGCTACCCACTATGTCACCATGTTTGTAGCGCGATCATTAGCTGTTCGCACACTTTTTTCCCATGTCCTAACAATCATTAGCTAATACAGCTTAAATGCTTAACCAAAGTTGAGATTGAGAGGAGGGTTTGAGCTGAGTAATTCTAAATCAATACGTTTAATAATTACCTATGTCTTTCTGTCTCTCTGCAGTGAATGGTTCCTGAATGGGAACTACCTCGTAGTTATTGTATCTGTTGCAGTAATATTACCGCTGGCTCTCATGAAACAGTTGGGTGAGTATGTAATATCAAGTTCTTCTTACAGCACATTAGTGGTACAGTCTGGGCTTATTCCTAAATTCTATGTTGTGTTATGTTTTGCATGATTAGGTTAAAGTGAGACTTTGTCACTTTTGTTGCAGCTACAAATTATAGGATAATGTTAAATGATGAACCACTGTTTAGCAGACTATTAAGCTTAAAAATGCTAAGCTATTGTGAAAGCAACACAATTGGAGACTAACAAAGTCAGACAACTGACTTGTAACGTTTGTTATATATAAATTGTTCTCTTAAGATTACTAATATTAGCCAATATTAGCCACCTGCTGATCATACGTGAAGCTTCACAGCAGCAAAAACCCTGTTTCTGTTGAATTAAGCAGAGTGCAATTTATTGCTAAATAATTTGACTTTTATTTTTTAAGACACATATGCGTTATCTCTTTTCTCAAAAGTTGAATAGTCTTTCTTTGCAATTGGTGAGAATTGACCACCAGATAAATTCATACTCACCACAATAGCTACTGATTGCTACTAATGGAAGCTGCCATTTTCTAGTGAGCACAGTTTGCTGTACAGGTAGTGGTTTTATCCACTGACTCTACCTGGACTGAAACCTCTGACGGCCAGGGGAATGTTGGTGTTTGCACCGCTAGCATAGGTGCTTTGGAGTGTGGGAAGTGGAGGATAGCAGGCATGGGACAGGGGAAACCCAGTGGGGAATGCTGGACTGAAGCAACACTGGAATGGGCACCAGAAGCTCAGAGGCAGAACAACGCAGACCCCCCATTACGTCAGTACCCACTTCAGGCCAGAGTGGGTCTTATGGCCAGGGCTGGAGCTCAATCCATTGTGATAAGAATTTTAAAAAAAGAAAAAGAATTTCATTTGGCTTATTGGAATGCATTAACACTTTGTTATTACAAACAAATCTGGAAGTATGTGTCAATCTGCCAGAAACTGTATATGTCATGCATCAACATAATAGCAGCAGCGTGTAGGTTTGCTGAGATACGAGCATGCATGGGTAACATGACGGGGTGAGAGATGGACTGTAAATGCTCAAAAGGATGAACAGATCTGTGCTCATTGTTTTATTTTAGGGATTTATATATTAAAGCTGAACTGTTGTTTGTGACCATTTTTCTTTTCGTTCGCTTGAGATATCCCTTTTTATATGGCTCATGCCCCTACATTCATTGTGTGTCGCCATGTCTGACTCACTGCTAGATCGAGTAATTCACCCACTTTAAAATAATAAGCCTTTGGTGCTTTGAGTGTCTTGCAGTCGGTCTGCAATACAGCTCTTCAGATTAGCAAGAACATGAAACAAAACAGATGGGAAGAAGAGAAAGAAAGCAGGGGAAGCCCGTTTGGATGTGAGGAAAGGAGGCGTATTGGATTGACCTCTTGTAAAAAGCCTGTTTCCTGCCGAGACGTGAAGACAACAGAGCCAGTTGGAGCAGTCGAGTAATGAGGTCTGACTCCCAGTACATTACCAGCCTAGTCCACCACGAGGTTAGAAGAACAGCAGATACAGCGGAAAATACAATTCAACAGTCAAATTCTGCTTTACCTCACTAGTGTTAGTTATTAGAGTAAGCTGAGAGGGGAGAAATTATACATGTCTTTAGAGTAATATGTGTTATTCTATGTTATTACAGATGAGAGAAATACTAATGGAGAATTTGTCATTTAGGATACCTGGGATACACCAGTGGCTTCTCCCTGAGCTGTATGGTTTTCTTCCTGATTGCGGTATGTCCTCTGACTCTTGGTATGCACATATAAACCTAATATCATGTCTTGCTCTTGTTTCTTGCCAATTGGCAGAAACATCAAGGCAGCATATTCTGGGATTATTCTGTAACAAGATTGTTTTTTCAAACTGCTACCACCTCTTTAGTATTCCATACTCTCCCTACTCATTGCCGTGGACTAATGTTTGCATGCTGCGATTCCAGGCTGTGTTGGTTCTCTGTCTTTCTCTGACCTAGATTTGGCAGTGTATGCTGTAATCCATGCAATTCTCTCTCTCTCTCTCGCTCTCTGTTTCTCTGACTCTCACTGTGCCATATTTGTCTGCCTGTGAGTGTCCCAGAACGTTTGCTTCTACTTTAACATCTATTGTCTGCTCTGTACAGGTTATCTACAAGAAGTTCAATGTCCCTTGTCCCTTTGTGGACTTTTCATTCAATGCTACTGCCAGTGGGCTGAATGTCAGTGCCACCGATCCCGGTGGGGAGGACGATCCTGCCTGTATTCCCAAACTTGCCAACCTCAACTCACAAGTAGGTTTTCGCATGTCACTCAGTGTGAAACTGCAAATCCATCTCAACTACCATGGCCACTGATGGACACCTACTTTTGTCATAGTCATCTGCAGCACGCTGCCCGTGACCTTTCACGATCCAAGCATGGAAATCGCACTCAGTATGAAGAAACCTGTTGCACTCAAAAAGGGATCAGGGCTTTTATCAAGCTGTTAATGATAGATAAAGATGGAGAGTAACCTTGGAGCTGTCTGTTTCTGTTAGCAGAAGAACAGAAAAATGCTGTGGCTTTCTGTTGCTTGCAGTGAGATCATCCAAGTTTGTGAAGTTTGTGATAAGTGAAATGGGAAAGACCTGACATGATATATTTTACAGACAATGCATACCTTCACACCAGGAGATGACTCCTGCTGCACTCTAGATACCAGACACTTGTTTTGTTTGATTGTAACATCACATTACTTAATTTTATGAAAGCAATTTCACTTTGCAGAGCATGATCAAATACTGTTCAGTTGTTCCTGATTTTTATGACATTCTTTATTTGCATCCATTAAAGATTTATTAGTAAGTAAGACTAATTTTGGCAGCTTAGTACCTTATAAATTAGGCCCTCTTAAATAGGTTGAAGTCTGCTATAGGTCTGCAACCAGGCCCAAGTTAATCACAGGGAAACAATTAAGTCTCTGTAATGTGTCTGGGGGAGTAAAGGGCAGCAATGTTGGTGCTAAGACGTCTTGGATGGCGTTGCTGTATCTATGGTGACCTGTTGGGTTCATTTTCAGACGGCCTATACCATCCCCATCCTGGCGTTCGCATTTGTGTGCCACCCTGAGGTCCTTCCCATCTACACAGAGCTGCGCAAGTAAGTTCTTATGATGGAAAACTCCTGCTAAGTTTAGGAAAAGGCATCAGTTATATGTTAGTATAACAATGTGGGAATATTGCATGTTGTTATTTTTTAAAATTGTAATCCTGCTTTGAACCACTCTTGTTTGTTTTCCTAAGATTGCTTGTATATTATGGTATCTCTTGAGTTATATTCCTGAAATAAAGGTAGCCCTACCGCTGAAGATGGTATTTGAAAGTTTCTGGGCAACATCTTTTCTGTATGGAAAAATACATTAATTTGACAGTGGATGCCTTGATGTTATGTGTCTGTGTGACATCACATGGTAATATCTTCTGATTTCAGTCCAACCAAGAAAAAGATGCAACATGTGGCCAACATCTCTATTACAGTCATGTACGTCATGTACTTCCTGGCTGCCCTTTTTGGATACCTAACTTTCTATGGTGAGGCCTGGTCCGCCCTCCCTCTTGATCTATCTATCTATCTATCTATCTATCTGTCTGTCTGTCTGTCGGTCTGTCGGTCGATAGATAGATGCTGGCTGGTTGGCCGGCTGGATACACTGCCTGTTTTTCTATTTTTTCGTATTTATTTCTTTATTCATGTTTGTAATTATTAGATTTTTATACTGCATTTCTTCTCATAGTAGGACTGAATCACTATGTTATAGCAGTATAACAGTAAACCTGTGGGTTGAAAAGCATCATGATACATCTGCTCTCTCTAGTGGTTGCACTGCAGACCCTACAACAACTTTACTCTGCTAAGGTGGTCTACTGCACTGAAAGGCATCATCGTTTAGAGAGGTTTTACTGGCCATTGTAGAAGATGACAAATTTTAACCTATACTTAAGATGTTAATAAGGCACAATTTATATACTGTCGTTTCAATTCATCATGATAAACACAAGTTAATGTCAATATTTCACTTACACTATAATTATCAGCTCATGAAGTAATATTAAAAGTACAAATTATGTTTTGCTGTGGAGGAGTGTTCTTCCCTCATCATTCCTGGACCATCTCTATTTTCGTCTCTTTTCATCTGTTTCAGGTGAAGTGGAAGCTGAGCTGCTTCACACCTACAGCCGCATTGACCCCTATGACACTTTGATTTTGTGCGTGCGTGTGGCTGTGCTCACTGCTGTCACACTTACTGTGCCCATTGTGCTCTTTCCTGTAAGTAATATTTTAGCACCTTTAATTTACACATTGGCTAATATAAAATGCAATTAAAAAATTAAAAGTGTTTTTTAAATTTTTTTTATCATGATCAGGTACGGAGAGCGATCCAGCAGATGATGTTTCCCAACAAGACCTTCTACTGGCCGCGTCACATCGCCATTGCCTTCACTCTGCTGACGTTCATCAATCTGCTTGTCATTTTTGCCCCCAATATCTTGGGAATCTTTGGGGTCATTGGTAGGTCAGACCATCCCAAAGATAAGGGACATTTTGATGCATAAAGCCCCATTATTTATACAGAATTATATACATAATTACTTGTATAAATAAGTACTTGTTGTGCACCCAGGCAAATCCTGAGTATGTTGTGTTCTCTGTGAACTGGATTATGCGCACTTGTATATTTTTAATGAACATTCTTGTACATGTTAATACATATCAAAACAAAAGTTCCTATAGTATATACATACATGCTATGTCAACAGATCAATTCCCACTTCAAACATAAAATCCAAAAGCCTGATATAATCAATACTTATTTATGGTGGTATAACAAAATAAATAGAAACTAATTATTTTACCCCCATGTCTCCTCATTTTCATATCATCACTACAGTGCTATCAGACTGGTAGCAGCACTAAATGAGAAAGGAACAGAATGAGAATCTATGGAGAACTAGAATAACACTTAGTATAGCACATTCCTCCAGTTTCCTAGTTTGTGCGTATTTAGGGAAAAGGTTGAAAAATCCCGCAATATTGAAGAAAATGTAAGGAAATTCTCGTCTGGATCTACACCAAATTTTAATGGATTTGTCTCTGGCCTCAGCCCAACCCCTCTATAAAATTTTGCAAAACTTGGTTGACAGCTTTTTGAGTAATCCTGATGACAAACCAACCAACCAACCAATGAAGACACGTGAAAACATAACCTCCGTAGCGGAGTTAATTAGTTTCATGATTATGATTTTACTTTTTTTTGTTGGTCTTTAATTTTGTTGTTGTTGAATGCTTTCCAGGTGCCACATCTGCCCCATGTCTCATCTTCATCTTCCCTGCTGTCTTCTACATCCGTATTGTACCCAAAGAAGAGGAGCCATTGCGCTCATTCCCCAAAATCCTGGTAAGCATCTCATGTGAAAATGATGAATGAATTATGATGGCCCTGTGATGAATTGAAGACCTCTCCGTAGTTTCTCTCGCCCAATCACTGTCAGCTGGGATGGGCTGCAGCCCCATCGCAACCCTGCAAAGGACAAGCGGTTTAGAAATTGGATATCAGCACATTTCTCTGCTGATAATAAACAAGAAATTGCATCACAGAAATGTAACAGAAATGTTGAAGGGGAATTTAGAAACAGTGGAGCCTTCGGAAAGCACTGACAAGGGTTTATTTTCAGCTGTAAAACGTCTCACTCAATACAGCAACAAGTAACACCTGACTGAAAAGCAGTGTTTTTTTCCCTCCCTGGTTGAAAGTCTTTTTCACACCTAGCATCAGCGGTAGGTGCTGTTGTGCGTCATCAGACATGTGCTCAGCTGCATGTGTAATCACACCCAACAGTAAGGTCACGGTGTGCTGACACACCAAACACTCCAGCAAGGTGAGAAAATGAATTGGAGTCAAGAGGATCCTAATAAAAACAATGATTGGTCGTTCAGATTGTTTAATTCTCATCTGTATCAACCTCAAAAAGAACTTTAGTTGGGATTTTTACCCTCATAGGTTAATTTGTCAGGATAAAGTCAATAATATATTCAGTGATTGACTATGGACGGTTAATGCAAATATGATGATGTCTGTCTTCGCTGTTCTCTGTCACTCTCTTTAACTCACTCACTCACTCCCTCTCTCTTCTAGGCTCTCTGTTTCGCTGGTATAGGCTTCCTGTTTATGATAATGAGTCTCAGCTTCATCATCATCGATTGGACATCAGGCACCAACAACGCCAGCAGTGGTCACTAGACATCTTCCTTTTATTCATGTTTTGTATTGTTGATTCGCATCTTTGTTGCAATCTTACTGTTTTTACTTTTCACAATGTTTGATGTTGAAGATCTTTTCCATAAGAGATTATTTGCCACAGAGGAGGAGTCTAGAGCTGAGGACGGCTCTCTGTTTTTTCCACAAGCAGTTCTCACTTTAATGAAGTTACATTGTACTGTTCATTCGCTGAAACAGTGACTGCAGATCCAGGCCAGTGTACTGTAAATGAAAGTTGAAAGTGGATGTACAAAATAGGTCAAGTACGTAAAGAGTGGAGGCTGTGCCTTGTGAGATGAATGAAAAACAAAAACAGAAAGCAACTGCTGTCTTTGCAGGACAGTCCTGTCCCCTTTACGGTTGTCACCATTTACGCACTGCTGCTCAGATTATAATGTATGGTATGGCATTCTGTGCAGCAACAGATGATACTGATAGTACAAGATTTTGCACAGAAGGAAACAAATTAAAGGAATAATTCATCATTTTCAGAAAAACATATACTTTCTTGCAGAGATTTAGATGAGAAGATTTATAGTACTTATATGTACAACAAGCAGCTTTTCATCGTAGCGTAGCATAACAAAAATGTTGAACTATTCCTTTGAGGCAACCTTTAGCTTCCTACTCATGAAGTTGTGCTGCTGCTGTGTATTTTAAGGTTTGGGGGTTTTAATGCTCGCGACAGGGCAAGATTCAAAACCACACACAGTATGCAGGTTTGTGAATACTTTTATCATAGCATTCCTAAATTATATGATTTAGATTTATATTTTTATTATCAATGACTACTCAATGAAAACCTCAGAGGATGCAGAATGGAGCATTTTTAAATGGTTCTCGGCTGTTCACATCACCATGCAGGTGAGTTGTGTCGGTGTTTGATGGCACTGAAGATCCCCTCGGTTGGGTTGTGCAGGTCAAAGTGATGAAATAAATGAAAAGGAGAAAGTGTTCTTAATCATTGGACCTGGAAGATTTGATGTGTTGTTTCTGAACATTTACTGGAAGTAATCAGAGCTAACCAAAACATGATAAAAAAAAGGCTCACTTCACTGACATTTTGGTGGAAATATTTCTATATCCAGCACAAGCTTTATCCCTGACGGAAATGACAGACATGGATTTACTGTCTCATTAACAAGTTGGTGGCACATCTCTTTGATAAGCACCATTTCCTGTAGCCATTAATAAGCTGAAACAACAACAAATGATCTGTGAGACGTTTAACATTTGATAGATGTGATTTAAGGACGTGTCCCTTTTGTATAACAAAATCATTGATAAATAAATCAATCTAATGTCGACTATGAGAATATTAACAATGTATTGATGGTATAATATGGCTGTCTTCTCCAACATTACTTGAAAATAAATTTTCTTGTGAGTCACTGCGGCCGTTAGTTTCCTCCTCTGGTCTGTAGATAAAACCACTAATTGGTTGGATGTAATGTTGGAGGTTTTTAAGTGTCTGTGTTGTTAACAAAAAAGAAAACGTGGCTCCATTGTATTTCAACTAGAGTATCTATACAACATTTGTGATGTTCTATCTGGATCTATACTATGGTCCGAAGTATACTTCAAGTGCTCCTCTCCCTCCACTGATTGTTGTTTTAATCTCCATGTTCAATGTTTATTCGGCCGTAGGAGTTGAATCTGATTCAGTGATGCAAGATGTACCACCTGTTACTGATTGATATCGTGCTTTTTCCTCATTATTGTCTTTTATGGTCAGTCAGTGGTATATCATAAGTGACATAGTTTAGGTTATTTCTTACTTCCTAGTGGCTTCTTCGCAGACAGTAGCCTACTAACTTGATTGTGCACTGGTGTACAAATGTACTGCCTACAATTTATTATTTTTAAATGACAGAATCTGTCTAGACTACAGTGAGCGCTGTACGGGTAAGCCCTGTCAATTTGTTACACAACAAACCTCTTCAGATCCTTTTTTTTCTTCATTAGATCTAGATATCGGGTTGACTTTTATGTCTGTATACAGAAAGAATCATCTGAATCAGCCACTGGGGCATTACTTATTGTTTGATTTTGTTAATCTCCACCTTCCTGTTTATTGTTTGACCATAATTCTTGGCAATATGTATGATATCTGTGTAGATTCTCATTCATCCAGGTCATAATAATCCTAAAATCTTTACAGAAGGCATAGACCTCTCTTTTAGATTTGATGATGTTTCACCTCTCATCCAAGAGGCTTCCTCAGTTATATATGAATGAGAGATGACACAATGAGAGTCATTGAGGTCACATGTCTGCCACTGACCCTCCCAGCACCCAGAGGCTGGTTAGCATTGTTGGGTTCAAAATTGGGTTGTTTACCTACCTGACCATCAGGTGAGTTGTTATGGTCACATGAATCAAGATGTGGATGAAAGTGAAACTGCTTGGGGAGGGATGCCAGGACCTCATTTTATGCGGTGTTGTAGGCCCCTGCCTGTTTAGAGATTGCCGTTCCAGTTTTTGTTTTTTTGTCCAGAGTGGGCACATTATTGGGGAGTGTCCCATGTCCTTTAGATGCAGGTGGACTGCTGAGTCCGGACCTGATGATCTAGCACAACACAGGGGAGCTTAGGATCTACATGTATGATAAAACCATTTGATAAAATCACGTCATCTCATGTCACCAGCAGTTTTTCAATGTGCACATGCACACAAAACACACACTGTGTTAGTGGCTGTTAAAGATGATCTCTGAGGACCTATTTAGATCTCAGTGTTTTTAGTCTCCCTCTGTGTGATTTATTGAAATGTATGATCAAATAGTAACATATTAAATATTGACATCGGCCAGCATTTATAAATAATGTAAATAAATGTATACCCTTTATATTATATATGCATATCTAGTTTGTACAATGTAAATACCAAGTAAAGTTTTAGTCTAATTAAAAATATAAATGTAATAATTTTCAAAGTGCTTTTAAACCTTTTTGTCTGTCAATTCAAGATGGTTTTCTTGTATCTCTATATATTTTAATATGTTCCTGGCAGTTATTGTACTGTAAACAATATTGCAATAAAGATGAGGTAACAAAACTGTGATCTTTCATCATTTGTCAAATGACTTTGTCTCATTGTCCTCCATTAAAGATTGGGTTGACTTTTAGGACCTAGTATTTTATATAATCAATTATTCTGAAGTCATACAGTCCCTCATGTACGTTGTCAATCTTTCGTGAAACAAGGATTCATCCTTCAGTCTATTCTAATCTATTGTGTTAACTGAGTGAATAAGCAGAATACTAACATCTTAAATGGACTACTATAGTTGTGTAAGATGTTTACAGTTTATTATACTGCATATTGAAATTTATACATTTTGCCTGAATTTTTAGATATCTTTAATATACTTTATATATCTTTAATATCTGAATATACTGCATTTGCGTCACAAACATGTATAAAAATGTATTTATATTTCCACTAGGTGGCACTATAGAACTTTTGTAGACATGAGCTGTTTGCGCTTTGACGACCAAGGGTTTTCAAAAAGCACCCTAAGTGATTAGTATGTAGTTTGTATGGGGCTCATTTTGAATCTCATTTTTGACTTAATTTTGACATTCTAACAAGTGCTTTAAATATATAAATAAATAAATCTTGCCCTCAGCTATTTGCAAAATCAATTTGTATTACCAAGCTCCTGAGGTTGAAATTCCTAAATAACATTAATGCTTAGAAAATGATTTTGGTCTATTGACAAAACAAAACAAAGCAGCAGCATTGATCAAGTCAGGCTACTTTTTAGAACCCTATTAAACAGTTTTAGAGTATAGATCAATATTACACAGTCTGCAGACTCAATTAGCATTTCAGAGGTGGACAATAAGTAAATACATTTGATCATTTACTGCAATGAAGTACAATTTTGAGGTGCTATTGCACCTGACAATAGCATTTTAATTTGATGATACTTGCTTGCTTTCCACCAGCCTACATTTCAGAGGGAAATGCTGGAATTTTAACCCCACTAGTCACAGATTACTTTGCTGATAGAGATTATATTTGAGATTAAACATTGTCATAAATTTCATTTCATTAAAAAGTAGTTAGAATTGTCCAATCCCTCTATTAGCTACAACATAAAAATTTTATTAAATGTCATTGCATCAATCATAATAATTCAGTAATTATTAGTAAAACATTTTGCATAGTGAGAATGTGTGCTTACTTTTCATACTTACCTTTTACATATAACCCTTTTTGGCCACATCTAGGTAGGCCTAAATACAATTTTGTGGTTTAATGAGTGTTGTTTCACTCATAAATTTCTCATAATTTGTCATTTTAAAAGTAATAGAAGTCAGGCCATGAAAAAGGTGAAGTCGTCACATGAACCAACTATGATGCCACAGTTCTTGACCAGAAATGTAGCTAGGCAATTCAAAAACATATATAAAAAAACATATACAGTCCATTTTCTCATAAATTGGAGTGTCACTTAAGCCCCAATTTTGCCACTTGGGGTAGTAATTCATAAGAACTGAGGGACGTACACAGCTCCCTAAGGGAACGCTGACTACATTTCCCATGAAGCCCTTGGAGTGGGCGTTTATTTTCAGCCGAAGGTTGGCCCTGCTGCTGTGAGCGTTGGGAGGTGACGGCGCTGTCTCACTGTTTGTCGGACAGAGGGGAACTTCACGGCGGCTACGGGTGTGGCTTCAAATGTGATAAATCTCAACGCGTAAAAGAATGCGTAAGGGTAATAGGGATTAAATCAAAAACGATATTAAGCAGCAGAAACAAGTGTCCTCTCAACCTCTGAACAGTGGTTAGTGTGTGTCCGGTAGACTGACTGGCAGCAGGAATCCGTGTGCTCGGTTTTTCATCTGTTGGAATACTTTTTTTGCTGAACTTCGTGGCCCGCTTTCGTGTGTTTAACCTGCTCTCATGGTTTACCGTCGGAGCTACCGAATTAGCTAAAAGTCAAACGAAAAGTAGCCCTTTTTCTCGCTCGCTGGACAACTTCACCACTGTCTTAGAAAACCACCAATGACTGACTGAACAACCAACGCGTCTTTGGGAATTTCCTAACTTAATTACAAATCCAATTGACGTCGCAGAGAGAAAACGTTTGTTTTTATGATCTCTCGCGGATGAACGGACTCCTTCACATTTGTCGCCACTCTTCAAAAAGTGAAGTCGTCTTGCTCAACTTCAACCCGTGTTTTTGAACATAAGGGGCTTTCGGACTTGCCCGTTATTTCCTTTTTTCCCAGGTGACATTTTTCCACTAAGCAGCAGTCCTGAAGCGAGCACTAGGAACCATGGGTTGTACAGTTAGTCAGGAAGATAAAGCCGCTGCCGAGAGGTCTAAAATGATTGATAAAAACCTGAGAGAAGATGGAGAGAAGGCGGCGAGAGAAGTGAAATTACTGCTGCTGGGTGAGTAATCTGTCACAATACTGATACTGGGGTTGCTACAGCGCCTCGTTTAATGATTACAGATGAATTGTGCAACTGTATGCAATACAAATACGAAATACGTGTACAGCAGAAGAAAAGTCTCTGAGTAAATTAAATTCTGAGCTAATACTATAGATAATTGTATCATTTCTTGTCTCTAATAACGTGGCCTTCATTCCTGTCCCTTCACAAATGTCTTTATGGCAACGTCAGAGCTCTTAGAATGGTTTGTGCTGAGAGTTTACTCACCTCCTGAGGAGACAAACGTGGCAGACAGCAATGCCAGTAACAAGCAGCCCTGTGCATTTTGACCTGCCTCTGTCCAAGTCCACATGTTAAAAAGTAGCACGACCTCGTGTACTTTGCCTTAGTTCTTGGCTCTGCGTTGATGTAAACATGGGGGTGTTTACTGAGAATGTTTGTAGCCGAAACAGCCTTCTGGAGGAAATGTCCATGTCCAGCACACATGTTAGGAAACCATGCTAACTTAAACCTTCAGATCAGAGGAGGGTGTATCTGTCTGACAGGACAGTCATAATTTTGGAGTGGTTTCCTCCCACCAGAATTGAAGTGAGGGGTCAGTCTGGTTAGATAATGAGTGGGCTGCTGTTTGGACACATAGTGAACAAGACTCCAAACTTTTCCCAGTACTGGCTGGAGCTCTCTCTCTCTCTCTCTCTCTCTTACACACACAAAAAAAGATACTGTATAACAAAAACTTAAACACCATGTGTCACAACTGGAGTATACAACATTTTATATAATCAGTAATTAGTGTGTCCCTCATCAGCATTTGATTACAGCAGTAACCCACCCCACCCCACATGGACTGTCACAACCTCCAGATGATGACATTCTGTGGGATGGTGGCCCACTCTTCAGTCAGAGCTGCCTGGAGTTGCTGCTGCTGAGTCTGTGAAGGATGTTAAAAAAGCAGAAACTCCAGCAACACTTGCAGTATTGGGAACAACTTTATTGTTAGACCAACTCGTTTCAGATTGTGGCCTTCATCAGGGTCTGTGAAGGATGTTCACATTGTCACGCTCTCTCACTCAACTAACCGCGCAGGTTTTCAGTGGGATTTAGGTCAGGGCCCATTGCTGGCCATTCCAGAAATCCAGAAGCATACCATTGGCATGATCCCGGTTATGTTGCCCCAGCTGTGGCATTCCTGCAAATGCCTTTTTCTCCACAATCTTCATGCCTTTTACATGGGTGGGATGGTTTAATATTTAGGATTAGTTGGATAAAAGACTATTTCTCTAAAAATTGTGTTTTACTACTACTTACAAAAATCAGTCAATCGTGACCAAACCCTACATGTTAAGAATGATCACAAAACCTGCCTTACATACATGTGTAACAATTTCAAAACAGAGAAGAGATTTTCTCAATTTGGCCAAAATTGAGTGTTGCATTTTTATATGCCTTGAGTGAAGGTGTCTGTTTTAGGTTTTGTGCTTCACTATGGAAAAAGGGTCCTCCAAGCTTTTAAAATCTTACTTACTGTATAGCACAGAAATGGGGAAATACAGAACAAGCTGCTTAACCAATCGTTTGTATGTAAAAGTTGAAATCTGCAAATTCCTCCATCAACAAGGTTTCATCCCATGCTCACTGGTTTACACTTTAGAAGTTATTCCAGTTATTTCCTCAAGAGAATTAATTACATTTTCAATACTAACAGCGAGTCATTTTCATTAGATTATTTATTTATTCAAAATATCTTGCTAAACAAGCTCTCGAGGTCAAACTTAGCAGAGGAATCTAAGGCAGCTTGAAAGACTTTTTTGGATGCTTGTTCTCTTGATTAAAGGTATACTCCCACTCAGAATTTTCCTTCTCAAGGCGTGTGTAGAATTTTGAAAGTAACCACAATATTTTTATTCAGTAGGACGAATGCTATTCTACAGCCTGATATAAGGGTCATATTTGTAGCACAGCGGAATACAGAGAACAATTTAGATTTTAAGCCCCTGAGGGGCGAATATTCCAAAGTAAACAATGGGCCGTGTTCAAATTTGGTAACGTCACGGGTGACAAGGGCTTTCCCAGGTTTCTACGTTCTACTAATTGGTGAAGCGGGCAATGTGAGTTGAATATGTCGTTATTTTTGCATTATGAACTCATAGAAATACTTACTGGTTGTAGGCTATCTTCCTCCATTATATTTGCGGTAGAGCTTGTACTTCTGCACACACGCATAAGCGACGGGAAGCTGCAGGGAAATGGCGGTCAGGTGGGGGAATAAAAACAAATCTACCCATGGAATTCCCTTTCGTTAGGCATGTTTTCGTTTGAATTATGCATTGAAACTTGACCAAATAATAAAATGATATTTATTAATTGATATGCTGCATTTTGGGTGGAATGCAGTTTGTACGCCTAGGCTGTTAGTTGAGTGGGAGTGTACCTTTAAAATAATTTGTCTGCTAAAATATGATGTGATGGAACTTAAATTAATACCAGAGCAGCACATAATCCGAGAACTTCCAGCATTGAGCCTTAAAGTAAATATCAGCAAATATATTTGTCAGTGTAAGTGGAGCTTTTGTCTGTACCACTCATATATACTGTTGTTTTTGTCTACAGCTTGTTTCTGAAATAACCTGGTTATATAGTATACTCAATACAACCAATACATTCTATAATAGTTTTAATCACTTAATTGATTCGTCGTCCTCTTCCTTCAGAGAGAACAGAAAACTATGCTGAAATTGATTGGGAGAACATACTGTATTTTTCTCTCTTGTGTGTTTGAAGAAACGAAAGGTTATTAAGTTGTGCCCCTGGTTAGAAGGCTAATTACATACTCCACTCTGGGTTTCATATCGGCAATTACCATCTGGTGCAGAGTGTGTGGGCAGAGAGGAATTATATGAGGGGTCTGAATTTGACCCGAGGGTTCATGAATTTGTGTGTTAAGACTCGTACCATGCAAATATGAAGGAAGTGTAATCCATTGTAGAAAGGATGCTTGACAGTTTGTAGTCATAGCTGAAATCTATTGAGTATTAGTAGTGTGTTAGGTAGAAGTATGGCAAGGGTTGCAATTTTCACAGTTGATCTCCCAGAAATATCTTATTATTCTCCAGCTTATTCTTATCATCACTAAAACCCTAATTGTGACACCCTTCCAGAGGTGTTACATCATGCCCTAAGGTACGGTTTGCTTCCCAGCACCCATGCAAGTATTCAACGGATACTTGCTGTCATGGTATCTGTTGGACCAGCTGAGAAAAGTCTTTCACACTAGTAAGTACTAGTAGTTACAAAAACTTGTAACTTGTAATCCCATATCCCTCTTAGTGCAAAATCAACAGACTCTGAGGAAAGATGTGGGATTTCTGTTGAAGGATGAGCCTCGTTTGTACTCACAGGCAGAGACAAAAATTTAATCTCTTTTTGAATCATCTCTTAATCACTGCCATCCTCCAAGAAGCTTCCATGGTAGCTACTTTTCTCTAATTATGCCACACCAAAAAATAAGACTAGGTAAGATTTTGTCTTGGTAGTTGTCCCCAGAGAAAGACAGTAGTTAATATAGCTGAGAGGATTTCACACCTTTGAGGCTTAAGCTTTCATTAACAGGAAGCGCCCATTCAGATTTCCCTCCTGATTCTAGTCATTGATTGACATGTAATCCCCTCCCCCTCCAGTCAAGAATTTTTTGCTCACCACATAAGCTGATTTTCTCTATTCTTTGGCTTACTTAATGTCTCTGCATGAATTTTTTGACCTATACTGTTTACATGGCCAAAAGAGAAGGATAGAGTGAAGTGAACTAGGCTGCCATTGGTCTATCATCCAGCGACACATTCCACTATAGTGGATACACTCCTCCTGGAATATGCCCCCTCAATCTGTCACATCCTGCAACATAGCGACATGGCAAACATGGCAAACACGGAAACTACGAGAGTGGGAATAAAACAAACTATTTTTTTCCCAAATTAAAGACCGTTGGACTGGATTGTTTACTCAACAGTTTTTAGTCTAGTTGTTCTGACTTACCACTGGCAAGCACGTTGTGTAATTAGTGAAAACAATTGTAAAATTGTTGTTGAGAGAAGACAAGTGTGTTAAGAACAAATTCAAATGGTAATGATAAATGATTATATAAATATAGTGATATTAGATGATAATAAAATGTGTTGGTCTTTTATGCCATGATATACAACGTACACACTGCAGTACACATTGCTGGCTCACTGGCTTGGATTCCATTCCAGAGCTCCTGGTGGTCAGTGCAGTACGGCTGCCACATGTAATGTAAGGCTGCCTTACTGCTTTGCCTGCAGGTGGAATTATTCATGATCAAAGCATCAAATGGCTAACTTAAAATGAAGGCACCAGTCACATGACATTGCTCATGTCATGGTGGGAATATGCTGTTAATGTTTTCAGACTAATAGTGAATATTATCTGTGTTTGGAGAGAGGAAGCTTGCGTAACTCTGAGGTACTTTACCAGTTTTTTTTCAAACACTGGTCATTATTTTGGAACCACAGACAGAGGGGAAAAGCACATGACTTGAAACCAGTCATTGTCTCTTTCTGCTTTACACTTCTACAGGGTAAGGATACGCATTGTCATTATGACTCATTATTTTTTTGTTCTGCACTATTTTGTATACTTTGCTAAAGCCCTGGTCTGGAACCAGGGGAATGGATCTCCAGTGAACAGTGAGGCAGTCATTAGATGTCATAAGCTTCAGCCAAAAAAATCAGGATTGATCTACTTAAATAGTAGATATTATAATATTTCACAGCTGAGAAATATTTATACTAATACTTACTGGGAAAGATGTGCCCAGTACAATACAGTGCAATACATGTACAATATGAAAGAAGATAACATGTTTATTTGCATAAGAGGATGGAGTGGGGGATTGATCCAGTCACAACTGGTCACAGGTATCGAGGGGTGAATTGACATACTTGGACCTGTCCACTTGTGATTGAATCTCACAAGACTCTTATTAATACCCTGTTCAAACAGGCTCATTGTGAAATTAGAGCCTGCCCACCCTGTTCACAAATGGATTTTTGTGGAAGAGTCTATGTTGTCTTGCAGCTGGTGTTCACATCACATGCACCAAGGTTTGACCACAGTACCTATCAGTAAACTTCTGGTGTAAATTGGAGGTTGTCTTTCCATACACTCTTTTTAAAGGCTAAGGCCATAATGTAATTCAAAACACCTCATTTTTGAACCATCATTTGACAGGGGTGCATTAAAGAAGATGAAATATACTGTAATCAATGTGTGTGTTATTAGGGCCCGAGCACTAAGCGTGCGAGGACTCTATTGTTCTGCAAGGAATTCCCCCCCCTTGAAATGAATCGCCTTTTTGGGGACTTTCCCATACTCAAAAACTCATGAAGGTTGGCGGAAAAATTAGTCGGGTGTGAAATTTACGTGTAATATAGTGATTGGAAATGGGCGTGGCAAAATGGCTCGCTAGCGCCCCCTAACGTTCAGCCCCCGCCTCCAGTTTAATGTATATTTATGAAACTTGGTACACTTATGTAACTGACTGAGATCGACAAAAAAGTCTCTTGGAGCAATGCCTTCAAACAACCAAGAAGTCGGCCATTTTGATTTTTGTGACCATTTTTGGCCATTTTTTGAAAATCACACTATCAAGCGAACGAACTAGAGATTTTACCCGATCGACTTCAAATTTGGTCAGTACTATCTTAACCCAATGAGGATGAAAAGTTGTTAAAATCCTGAGTTTTTGTTGAATGGTGTGGGCGTGGCTATGCATCAACTTTCATCAAATTTTGATGTTTCGCCATGAAACAGAAAGTTGTCACATGTTCAGAGTTTTTCAGTGATGAGAACTGATCAGTCCTCATCCCCTGATGTCTCCATCAAATGTGGATGTGGATTTCTCCTCATCAAGCTGGGTTGTCAAGGCGGTCTCCTTCTCCTCCCACTCCTGCTCCTTCTTCAGCCGAGTCTTTTTCAGAGCCTCTGTCTCCTGAAGGAGGGACGATTTCTCCTCCTGCCATCGGATCCGATTGGTGTCCGACTGACACTCAGCCTGCTGCAGGGCAGCCTTAATGGTGTTCATCTCCTTCTGCACCTCAAGCTGAGCCTCATATCTACCAATCTTCCCCATCAGGGACGTCATTGTGCTCTCTATCTCCTTCCACTCCTCCTCCTTTTCCAGCAGACCCTTTTTCAGGGCTTCTGTCTCCTGAAGGAGAGACGAGCTGTAGGAGGTCTGCTGCCCAAGGTTGGTCTGAACGTTGCACAGCGTCTCACTGAGGGTTTCCAGCTGTGAGTTCAGATCCTTGATGTCCTCTGAGGAGTTCTCCTGATTGGTCTGAGCCAGCTGGGCTTTGAGACCAGAGATCTCCTTCTCCATCAGGTCCTTCTCTTGGAGCCACAAGGTGCCGTCTGTCTGTCGTTGAACCTTGTTTAGGAAAACCGACAGCATCTCCACCTCAATCTCAACGACGACTCTCCCCACAAGTCTACCTTGGGACAGCCTCACTGAACCGTCTGTCAGCTCCCTCCTGGTTGTCTGTTGTATGTTAGAGTTTCTCCTCTGTCCTTGTTTGTTCATCTCTAGTTTTGTAGTTGTATCTTAAAGTTCCACAGTGTGTCTGAACCGAACCTGGTTGTTTTATAGCATCCCGACATTCTAGGAAGGACATTATTACATCAAAACCTCTATTGGCTATCCTAGCAACAACAAGATGAAAGCTTCAAATGAGCATATCCGAGTCTGTGATTAACCTACATGTATGAAACTTGGTAGACATGTGTATCATATCAAGATCTACAAAAAAGCCTCTTGATGTCTGGCGCCACATAGTGGACAAAATAAGGTTTATCACAAAACCTCTGTCAATGTCCATAATGCATGCAGATACAGAGCCTTGCATTCATCCAGGTGTGCGGCAGTGAGGCCAAAGTTGGCGCATGGCCCCACGGGCACACGCCCCGACGGGCGCCAGAGTGCGAGGGCCCGACAACGCTGCTTGCAGCTTTAATTGTATATTATTTCTGTGTTGCACCTGAAGATCACAGCCAAACTCTCCAGGGTGGGATTTTAGCTCACCCAATTTTTTCAGCACTGTCACAGATCTTTGCAGGCAGTTTCCTCCTGTGGGTTCCAGGAGAACAGTTGCCTTAATTTCTCTTAAACACTTTGATTAGGTAACTTTTTCAAAGCTTAGCACTGCAGACACTGTATTGATCAGAAAGCATGGGCCTCCATCTACTAGCCCAGCCACTGCTACCATTTGTGAAAATAAGTCTTTAAGATAGAATTGAACTGGGAAACCTGAGCTGTAGCTGCTATGTGGTTAAAGAAGCAGTGGATATTATTCTCTTATCTGATCCTGTTGTGTTTTCACCAGTTGGTGATTAGATGTGTTTGACTGGTCTGCAAATTTAGAAAAACTGCTCCCTATGCCTTTTTCCATTTCCTCTTCAGGTTAAAGATTTGTGATCAGAAACATACAGAAGAAGTAAAATATTGCAGGGCTCAAACATTGTAAATTAGGTTCCGGTTTTTGTCCAAAATCACTGAAGAATTACAACCGCTACCATTTTTCTAATCACATAGGTCTATTTTGTGCTGATTGTAAAATCTTACGCTTCAGCAACACTTTGTAACCCAAACCCATGTCTCCAGCACAATCCCCCATTTACTGTAGATTATCATGTTTGATGACAACACAAGGTGACATGTCGTAATGCTAGTCAGCTCATGTGGTCAGTGCAGCACAGAGTTTCTCCCTCTACTTAAAGTCAGTGTCTGAGTTATAGTGGGCATCAGGTGTAATTACAGTTGGATGATTATAGAGAACCTGGCTTTCTGTGGCGAAGGCAAGTCCGACTGACCTCTACTGCTCTATGGTGTCTGCTCTGGTAGCAGAAGACACTTTCACAGCTCTGTAAGAAATCTTTCAGAAATCTCATGTGAGCACCAACTACTCAGCAGCTGTTTTGTAACTGATATTTTCAACAAGCACCATTGGCTAAAAATATGTGCCAATTGTCTCGATTTATTATAGGAGCCGCTGCCCTATGTTTTAGGGTGACTTGACTGTTTGCTCAACAGTCTGCGGTACTGCCCAATTAGCCATATGACGCACTGGATAACAGATCTATATGTGTGTATGTGAAAGGGCTGAATATCCTGCAATTACAGAGAGAGCTACAAAGATAAAGCTCGCTCCTGCAGACTGTGTGTCTCAGTGTGAGTCCACAGGGACAAAGCTGCACTATCCTCTTTGCTCTGGAAACACTGATAGCTTAGAAAATCCTCCACCCCTGCCTCAATCCCTACCTCTACACATAGCTCATCGTTGCTGCATACCTGCATTATTACTGCTGTTTCAGTACATTACAGTCACATATTGGAATGTTTTATTCACCATATGAACTTTGCATCATCTACTTAATTTTCATCATCACTGTCACCTTTCCTTTGGCCAGGGCCCTTTGCTACAGTATCAGCGTTTAGATATCGACAAAAGTCTTGAGACACTTCTGGAATGGAGTTCTGCTGTGCAATGCCTGACAGTCAACACATACGTGACTGATTGACATGACATCTTGCTAATTTCTCAGTACTTATTGTAATGCTTGTCAACATTACTTACCATAGTCAAGGTATTTTCTTTTCAACAACAGTTCCTGCATTCTCGTTCTCCTGGATAGGGCAAAGTCCTACATATTTGTTGTGTAAGGTTAGGTGGGTAACAAGTGAACCTGACTGGTTAGATCTCACAGCAGTCTGCAATAACTTTACTTACTGCAGTCTTCTTTGCCAAATACATCAGCTCAGTGCAACATCACCGTATCAGTTTAATAAAAAGAGGACTGTCTGTATTTTGACAATCTTGAAAATCATACCTTTAGGATTTCTAAATGCCCTTCACCAAAAATCCTTGTTAAAGCCCAATCCTAGTAACTGGGATACTGTTTGTGGGAAGACATGCAGCTGAGGAGCTTTTTATGTCTTATTATTTTTGAACCACAAACAGTTATATTCACCCCCAGTGTATTGGGATGACTGCAGAACTCTGAAAACCTTTTAAATGATGTAATCCTGTAATAGTAATCAGGATTCTCTTGCACATCGTTGAATAGTTTACTCTGTCTTTGCTATTTTGCCCCAGGGCCAAAAAAAATCTTGATGTCCCAGTTTCAACCCTAACTTGACTGTCCTTATGCTTTTTTTCCTAGAGTCCTGAAAAAATACAATTTATCTTCCAAGTTGACCCCCACCTCCACCCCACCCCCATAGCATCACCAAAAACACCGAAGTTACTCTCTTTATAGTGCTCACATTTACAAGTGCCTTTAGAGGGTGAGGACTGGGGGGTGGGGGCTTTCTTTGTCTGACCATGTCATTAAGCACACATACAGCGAACCATTATCCCCTCTCCCCCCTCTCATCATCCATTTCCTTCTTCTTACCATCATAGGAAATGAGCTGACTTCACTTCCTCTCCATTCTCATCTCTCCATTCTCATATCCTGTCGATTTTCTGCACTGGAAGGTTTGGCTTCCAGAGCCAACCTTTACAGTCATCTTTTTACCCTGTATGTACTGTATGTTGAAACCAGCTCAAGTACACTTAAACAGCCAAATGTCAAATGTAACCCACATATGAAAATACCTCCAGTTTTCCATGGAGGCTGTTACACTTATTTTAGCCAGGACTTCTTGGAGTAGAAGTGGACCACACGGGGTAATAAAGAAAAAAATTTAATTAGCAACAAAATGATAGTAGAATACCTGATGACAAACAAAATAAAAGCATCGGGTGGGCCACAGTCATATTTAACCAAGTGGAAAACTGAGCACGTCTGTGTGATCAGCAGGGTGGCTTCACTTGACCACAAACAATCACTGCTGTCCTTGCTGACAGTGCAGCCGGGGCTCGATTCTCACGGTCTGTTCATCACTGCTTTATTATAGCTACTGTTCAAATGTGTTCTACATGGTAGAGAAAGAAGGCAGACAGTTACTCGCTGATGGAAGGGCAAGCTACATCAGAGATTTTTATCTTGCAGAATGTCATGGTATGACTGTATCTCTGTTTCCTTCTGAGTTCCAGCTTGATGCTGTGATGTGAAATAGTGATATTGTGAAGCTGAAAGAAACAGATGGCTGAGGAAAGAGAGATGTGTCACTCTTCAAGGTGGAAGTGCTTGTAATCTCTTAGTTTACCCTCTTCTACAAAGTTTTCAGATTTAGTTTTACCCAGAACCTTGCTTGATCTGTCACACTACTTGCTTTCAGCTACTTCTTCTGGCTTATGTTGGTTGTTCATGAACAACCAACAGAAGCCGAAAGACGCCAATGGATCTGAGTTGCAAGCTGTGGAGAAAGTGTATGAGAAATGAGAAGCCTAATACAACTTGAGCAGCCGGGGTCCTTGTGAAGGTGATGGATGATGGGGATAGTTTAGATGTCACACTTGGTGAGGGTATGTTTTTTTCCCCAGGTGGCCCAGGGAGATAATGTTGTGACAGCTGCACTGTTAAGACTGTAATGGACAGGTCAGTAGTATTGCCTGTCCTCAAGTCTCCACTTTCTGACAACTAGACCGATGTAATACATAAACATCATTGGTGTGTCTTATCTAGACTTTTTCTCTAAAAAAAAAAAACTCTTGTTGGGAACAATCCCAATCCTAATCCTAAATAAAGCCAACAAGGTTTTTTCTTAATGGGGTAATAGGGCGCACTTTTGACATGTACTCATGCCTGTTTAGTCTCAAATATCATACATTATGCTACTAAACAACATGTAGTCTTTAATCTCTTTTCTGTAAAAAATATCAAATTAATACCAGTAAACAATTTGCCTGTACATTAAAAATTATATAAATACTACAAAATTATTAAAATCGCAACACAAGACCATCAGACGGCCTTAAACTGCTTTGATTTCATGTAGCTCCAATGTCCTGTTGTTCATTGGTCCGTGGTGTCATCTTGTTTATGTGCCACATCTCGTGAAATTTTATGAAGTTAATGTACAGGATCAGCTGATTTAGAACAAGATGCTTTCTTGTGACCTTTCACCTGCGGCACAAAGTGGAAGAAAGCCAAGGACTGTCCCGACAGGGGAAGATTAAGTAGTTCTTCACAAAGCTGATAAAAATGGTACTGAGAACGAGATCTGGACCATCAAAGGATCGATCGAGCAAGAACACAAGAAGAAAAAATTATTTGCACACCCTCTGGCAGTTCCAGAATTATCCGTTTTTATCAAGTTTTCAAAAGCCCCACACCGCCGCAACCCTCATACTCCTCAATTCTAGAAAAACCCATTCTAACAGTATATGTTCATCAGGTCCTTGACTGGTAGATCATGAAGTACTACATGAATGAATCAATGTTTTTTCACGCATGAATTCATGATAATTGACATACCATTACCATAAAGCCTTACCGGATCACTACAGCCACATTATAGCTTTTTTTTTTATCATGAATGTGTTGGATAGATGCAGTGTACTATTACAAGCAGCTGTCACTTGTATCACATTCATGACTATCTGAACAGGAAGTTTTTAGTGCTGTGCAACCTTGCATGCTCTCTGCTCTGCATGCGTTTCTCTTGTTACAGTTACACTTACAGCTTAATGACCTCAGCAATATTAATATCAAAATTAATCTTCAAAGACTCATGTTGGCTCTGTGAAATTGACTTATGCCAAGATATTATTTTTGAGCTTTTAAGGAAATGCAGGATTTTGTCTTGACTAATTTCGTAATACAACAACAACAACAACAAAAAAACAAACAGTGTTCACCTTCCAGAACCAATTGGAGCCTCCCTCTTTTTTTTGACTAATAATGATCCTCAGTGGGAACATGTGAATTCATGGATCAAATAAAAATGGCACACATGGAGAAGAAATTGAGATTATAAATACATCTATTTGCTCATTTGCATCATTTAGTTTCCTCATATTCCAAGATTTTCAAAAAATACAAATCAGTTAGTAATGATTGTTGTGCTTAATACACAATAAAATAAGAGATTATGCCTTATATGGACAGGCTTGTGATACAACTCAAAACAGCTTTTTTTTCTTTTGTTGCCATATCAAGATCTCTCGCTCTGTCATCTTTTTGTCATTTTTGATCATCGTTGTTAACTGTGTTGCAGATGGAATTGATGTCATTTCCTGTCTCAGACCATCTCCCCCACCCCCATATCACTTCCTTTTTCAGCTCGCTGCAAGTAAAAGAGAAGTAGATGCGAGGGTTTTGTTCAGCTGGTTGAGGAAACCAGCACACCCATCCTGTGTCAGTTATGTGGTTCTGATTCTCATACTGTAGACGCCACCTTCTGCCAGGGTCTGTGTTAACACACAACAATAAAGCCCTCAGAACAAGTTGGATGTAAAACTTTTTTCCATTTAACACAGTGTACTCATTAAGCAGGAAAGCAGCCTCCTCCTTTTTTCCTCTGTGTTCTTTCTCTGAAACTGACAGCAGTATAAACAATACTGATGTGTGAGGGTGTAAATTTCACGATGCAAGTGGCAGACTTCACAGGAAGGAGACAAGCACGAGTATAACACATGGTCTGTGCACACATTAATTGGCCATTAATTAGCATGGTGTGGCTACTTACTTTGGTTAGAATTTGGAAAAGTGCTAATTGTCATACTTTTTTCTAGCTCATCTTTAATTACACATAATGCCCAGTCACCATTGTTTTTTGTCAGAAGACAACCCTCAGGCTAAGAAAGGTCTTTTTTTTAAAGTCTGGGAACAAAAAGAATCAAATGTAGAAATTGTTTGACTGGAGAAATTTTGATTTATTTATTTTTTTCATGTAGTAAAACTAGATGGTATTGAGCGCTTTAAACATAAGCACTTTCACTGCAAAACAGGAATAAATACAAAATGTGTGTCCAACAAAAGTTCACCTCCACACAGCACACTGCACAGGGCTGCGTTACGCCGCCATTTAGGAAACTCAAATCAGAAACGGCTAAATCGAAGCCCAATTGATTGATGGTCAATCATGTTGTGCACAGTTAGGGCATGTTGTTATGCCATGTTTTTGTAAGTTATTTTTTGGGCATATTTCAGCCTTTTTTTAAATTATGAGATAGAGACAGCTCTAGAGGAGACAGGAAATGTGGGAGAGAGTGAGGGGGAAGACGTGACAGTGGACCACGGGTGAGCCTGCTGCTGGAACACTGCAACCTCGGTATATAGGGTGCACGCTTAACTCGCCCCAAAGGTGTTAGAGCGTTAAATGTCTTTGTGATGGAAAGGTGATGTATTACATTTGCATGTTAAAGCACGTTGCTGCATCTCCTCCCAATAAAAGACTATGAAAATAATATAAAAATAGAACAATTGCTGGTGTATCCATTAAAGCTCGTGGTCTAAACTGATAGGTCTTTAAAAAAAAATATTAAGGGAACTGAAATTAAAATAAGCCGTGGACTTTTAATGGTTTGTATAACATATAAATGTAACAAATGACACACTGTTTTTGTTGTAGTAAGTGAAACTCTTCTTCTGGACACACGTTTGATCTGGAGCGTAGAATTAAGTATGTCAAGGAGGCAACTTTGTTCGCAACATTGTAGCTAATGCCAGCTTAATCTTGTTTTGATAACATGATCTGGGAACTGAACGTATGAGTTCCATGTGGCATTTTGAAAGACAGTTGCATCACACAGCAGCTGACTGTTAATGCAGATGTGAGTTAAATCGGGGTCTTTCGGAATAGAGGCAGTTATCTTTTATCACTTGAGTTTTCCTGTTTTAAGGGAATGGGGAGAAAATGCTGATTTAGCAGCTCCTGCCCTTTCAGTGGCTCTCTCATTGACGGGGATTATGTCCTCCAGGAAGGCCTTAGTCAGACCTGTTGGCAACCTGGGAGCTGCTGTGTGTGTGTGTGTGTGTGTGTGTGTGTGTGTGTGTGTGTGTGTGTGTGTGTGTGTGTGTGTGTGTGTGTGTGTGTGTGTGTGTGTGTGTGTGTGTGTGTGTGTGTGTGTGTGTGTGTGTGTGTGTGTGTGTGTGTGTGTGTGTGTGTGTGTGTGTGTGTGTGTGTGTGATTACACATTTTAACAATATTGGGTAACTTTCTTGGTATAAACACCATCTTGTTTGGAATTGTAATCCTCCTCGGGACCAAAGACCAGTTCCAAACATCATTTCTGATGTCCTGGTTAGGATTAGTCTGTCCACAATGAATGGAAGTTGATGCATTCTCCTAACAAGGAAAAATGTGCACACGTGTGTGTCTGTGTTTGTGTGTTTGTCTTTCTGTGTGTGTGCATGTGGAGTGAGTCAGGGCTCACTTTACAGCTTCTTTATGGCCACAGAAGTACAGACCTTTGAAAATGTTCATCTGTTGCCTTTGTGTGCTTATTCCGTTTATAGTGAAAATGACTTAATCCTAAGGCTAAGTACCACCCTGGATGACTGTGATTTTGTTTGTGTTCACGCAAACTAATGGTCTAACATGCAATGACTCGGAGATAAAGAGCTCATAACATCCCAGAGGAAAATAGTTTACTGGTTCCTTTCAAACAAGGTTAGTTTCCTTGAAATGATCTCACCACTAATGTTGAACACTGTTAAAACAGTTCTAAAAAACAGCATGCAGCAAATCACTTGGTCCATATTCATAAGAGCTTAAGAATTTTAATATGTAAAAAATTAGACTATATGCTTGTGCTGGAAACCCTTCAAAAACTTACAGCCTTTAAGTCTTCACGTTTACATCATCACTTCTAAATTATATTATGTAAGCTCTGGATGTCCCACAAGTTTATTGCTTTCTACTTAAATAGCTCAAATTTGAGCAACTGTGCCATGGCTTGAGGAGTTTTGTGCCCTCCATTCCCAGCACGGTTATCAAATATTAGTGAGCCGGAGGTTAGGAAAAATAATAAGTCGAGCATATGATTGTCTCATCCACATTATTAAGAATTCCGTCCCACAGACATTATTGTGATCCAAATGATGCTTGTGTCCCGTAATCACAGTAATTACACTCTTACACGAGGAAAATAACAAATATGAACATGTGCCCACCATTTGGTGAGAGCCCGATGGAGGAGGAGATGAGAGAAAAAAATGGTCAATAGAAAAAGTATTAATCCAAGCCTCACTTCCACCCTACTGCTCCCAGCTGTAAACATAAACAATAACATTAGCAGACTAATCAGGAATATTTTAGAGGACTGAGAAGCTAGGTACGGCCTGAGGCTCAGGTCCATAAAATTTATGATAGCACACTCCCAACCTATCCTCTTTATGACCCTTTATTTCCATTTTTTTTTTACCTTTGAACCTTTGAGGCAAGACCTGAAGGCTTTAGAGACAGTATTTAGAATGGCTGGATAATGATAAGGGGCAGTAACAGGATACAAGTGAAAGGGAAAATAAAAAGATTTCACTGAAGTAGGCACTCGAGTTTCTTGCGTCTGTAAGGTGGAAATAAGCACCTTTCACTTCAGTACGTCAAGTCAAGTCAATTTATTTATATAGCGCCAAATCGCAACTAAAGTTATATCATGGCATTTTCCAAGAAGAGCAGGTCTAGACCAACTCTTCATTCTACAGAAACCCAACAATCCCCCATGAGCAAGCACTTGGCGACGGTGGTGAGGAAAACTTTTAAGGTTACTAGTGTGAGGCCACCACAGATTCCCTGTAGGAATAATGGAACTATCTTTTTAACTGACTGGATAGGTTTGCCCCTCATGCTTGAATGCTGCTTAATGATTGCCTCGATTTGTTTGCTCAACGCTGTAGCTTTAGCTCTGTATTAGACGATTAGTTTTTTATTGCTCTGGCACAAATCCTTGGATAATAAAAGCACGTCTGTGTTTCTGTACAGTGCTTGCTCAGAGAGTCAACTGTAGTCGAGCATTGATAGCATTTGAAGAGAGCAAGTTGAATTCAGGCAGGCATTTGAGCACCATAGATGTGTCGACTGAAGTGTAGTTTTGTTGAAGAGTTATGGCAAACTGGAACAAAAAAAAAAAAAGACAAGGGCACAGAGATTTGGGGTGGAAAGAGTACAGTTTACTGCAGGGACAAGAGAAAGAGGGTTAAGGGAGGGAAGAGGTCATGGGTTAGCAGACTGAAAGAAAGTGGCAAAGGAAGGAGGGCTGTGTAGCTGTGAGCAAAAGCCTCAAGTTAGAGCAGAGTAGGGTGCAGTTGAGCCTCTGGCACGGACACAGCACTGAGGGCTTTATTGTGATTTGTAATTATGTGGTTTTCTGTGGGGCCTCAGTTTGGTGCGCTCCCACACTGAAGCTCTTTTTAGCCAGGGAATACTGAGTAGGAGAACAGAGAGAGGGTGGGGTCAGGGACACTGTTAACTATTTCTGTTAAACCTAGAGTGAGCAGAGATGGCTGTAGCTCCAGTTTGTTGAATTGAAGCTGAACAAAATGCTGTGTCACAGAAACAGACTGGTTATATTTAAATAGAGACTTCACTTGTTGGAGAAAGAGCAGCTCTCCTGTCCTCGTCATTTCCTCTGTGGGATCAGTTTATGCATAGTTAGTAAGATGTTTGAACCGGACAACTGTAAAGTGGTACGATAATGGGAAGTGTAGCCAGAGGTCAAGAAAAAAGTATGCATGACTAGATAAGTTGAATAAAAAATATTGGAGTGTGTAGATTGGTCAGTAACTGACCATTGCTGATGTGTTTATAAAAGGGAATATTTCCTCAAGCTGTATACCCTCATTAACATTTGTTCTGTCATTTATTTTAACTGTCCACTGACATATTACTATTAGAGCAAATGATAACCTTGATCATGAGTCATTTTTCAGTCTTGGTTTTAGTTCAGGATCTTGTGTTGTCTCATAGAGAGTTGAATCACTGACAGTGGTTTTGCCGATTTGGTCATTTATTGCTACAGTGACAGTCGACATGGCGAAACTAAAACTTTTCTTCTGCTTATTATTCGGATGTTTTTACTTTAGAGCTGTTTGCATCATACTGTAGCAGTGTGCGATACAAACATAGGCCTCTGTAAATTATGGTTCAGAGGGCTTTATGGAAATATCTTCATTTGTTTTGATTTTTGTAGTCGTGAGATTACGACAAGCTGGTGGAGTTTGAAGAGCTGTCAGCCCATTGTGTGTTTTTTGCATGAGTGATTGTGGCCCGTCTGGAGTGGCTCAGCTTTCCCCAGTCGTGTGCTGATTGAGACATGAATCTTTATTCTTGGCAGCATCTGCAGACTGACAGAGGATCTCCTTTATGTGGAGGAAAGGACAAATGGTCTGCCAGAAAAGAGAAGGCAAGTCACAAATTTAGGTGTCTTCCAACGGAACGTAGTTAGAAGTGAATCATGGACAGGATGGTGACGACAGGAGCTCTAGTGGAGAGTAGAGGTGATAACAAAGTGTTGGGAGTGTGGAATTACTGTGCTGCATGTTTTGCATGTCAGTCAGTGCCTGAATTATGCCAGTTAAGTTGAAGAGAGCAGACAGCTGTACTGACATGAGTTTGAGAGCAGTCCAGTATAGGAGCACATCATCATTGGTGGCATCCCTACCCGGTGTTATGTCTGCATGCCCACTTTATTTTTAATGCCTCCAGAGCCAGACATTTACTACGTCAGACTGCATATCTGACATACCACGCAGTGTTTGTTGTGATTTGATATACACTACCAGTCAAATGTTTGGACACAGTTTCCCATCCAATTGAATGGGAAACTGTGTCCAAACTTTTGACTGGTAGTGTATATTGATCTAATTTTGGCTGAGGGCTCAGTGCTAAATGTTTTCAACATGTTTTTTTTAATATACTGTTAATAGTTTGTTAGTTCAAAGTCCATGCATTGACTCAAACTTGTCTGCAGAGGCTGCCAGTTGCAGCAGGTTGGTTTCCTTTTTTTCCTGCTTTTTTCCACATATGTGAAACACTGCATACATTTAGAAGTGCAACTCTATGCATCCACATAGTGCATTTCCACCATACATTTTTGTTCTGCTTTGTTAGATGCACACACACTGTCGTTATTTGTTAAAGTAGATCCCTGTTCTTTAGCTATTTCAATAGTAGTTTAAGGCCTGTGGTGAAAAATGGCTTGCCCTTTCCACTAAAGTTTGATTAAAGACTGTGGTGAAATGAGGCATTGAGACAATGGAGGATTCTGGGCTACAGCAGTGTGGGGGAGGGCCTCCCCACTTACTCTAGAGAAACGTAAATGCAGCCTGTCCAGGCTTTTATAGGAGAACTCTTTTGTTATCCCTGACAAAATGACAGAGGCATATAGTCATCAGTATGTCCGTCCATAATGATTTTAGTCTGGAGCATATCACACAAACTTTACAGTCTAGCTACACCAAACTTCACACATATACTAATTTTGATAAGTAGTTGTGCCGTTATTTTTAACTTGCTATAAATTTTATTTTTTGTTACTGTTTTATGGAAACATGAATATTAAGGCGAGTCTGAATAGTGGTCATGTTCTCCATAGCATTTACCCAAAACAATATACACTACTCTAGGCTCAATAAAGAAATGGAGGACATTTCATATACTGATGAATTTGTTGAACAATTTTTTGCGGGGGTCGAGGGGATGTGTCTTCTTCAGATGACTTTTGTAAATATAGTCACCTCTCAATTACAGCCCAGTTCAGCCCAGACATGTGTAATCCCTGTTGTTGTTGTTGTTGTTGTTGGAGCTCTGCATCTCAATGTTTTCATCGGCTCAGTCTTGTTCTGTGGTCCAGTAGCAGAGACGAGATATTTTGGGTCTGCAGCCTGTGAAGTACAATACTATACAGCATGTGTAGCGTGCCGGAGTTAGCTGGTGGTGGTTGAATTAAAGAGAGGAACAAACTGACGTAAACCAGAGTCACTGAACACATACCAACTTATTTGTAATAACGCTATTATTGACTGTGCAGCTTTGGGCTTAAAATCTCATTAAAGATTTTTTTTTTTATAGATTCAGTGCTTTCAATATTATAATTTTTTTTAAACATGTATTAAAAAAGTGTTGTAGTAACAATGTTTTTGATAACCTTAGTATGAATACTGGCATAAGGAACAGGAAGGGCAGGGTGAGGCCTGTGCAGTGCGTTTCCTGAGAGGCAGGAAGTGAGCAGGGTGAGACCGCAAAAGCACTGAGTTATTGCTCTGAGCTGCTGCTGCCAAAATCCAAAATAAACAAATCTTTTGGTACCTCACTCTTCCGTCTGATTTATTACTTCATTCTAGGGAAGCACGATATTTGAGAAAACTAACTTAACGATATTTTACTTTTTTGCAATATATGTTGCGATATGAGAGAATACAGTGATTTTCACTAGACAACTTGAATAATCATTGTCAAACTTTTTCGTAGCGGATTTGAAACTTTTAAATGATGTGTAGTTGCATATGGAAAATAGGAATTACAAAATATAAATTAAGTTGTTCCATTAAATCAGACAAATCATAAAGCAAATGACAAGTAGAATCACCAGTAGAAATGAAATAAACATGACAAAATACCAGCAATGCAAAAAGAAATAGACAACAGTTTCATCAGTTTTCAATTGGTGTATTAAATCACGCAAGCAAACCACTAGTTTTCCTTTTGTATCAATCAGTAAAAAATTGGAACATGATTTATTTAAATTACTTTTCCTTACTTTTCATTGCTTGTCCTGCGATGTGACTATTGCACATGCACACATTGCGATTTCAATCCTGACCTATATACTGTGCAGCTTTTCTTCATTCTGATGCTGTTTTGTTGTTTTACTGGCAAACCACCAATAATACTTTATGGGGAAACTGACGGACTCGTTCTTTATGAAGATGGATTACACAGTTAATACAGCCGTCTATGTTTGTTATCTACATCCGTCGTAAAATTATTCAATCATTTTTCTCCTCGGACCTTTAAACACTCTTTTAATTGCAAAGTAAACACACGGCTCCTTGGTCCCGAGACTTGGACACACCTGTGTCAGGTTGCTGGTGCTGCAGAGCAGAGCTGTGACATTCAGCTGAGGATCAAACCATGACCTTTCTCATGAAAGGAAGGGAATTAAAGGAGAGAGATGAATGACTCAGCGTTTTGGATTTAGTCTGTTTATGATTAAGTAAGTACTGGTTTGGATGTGTTATTTACCTCCCATGTTTTTGTACAACACATACACATTTGCACACACTCAAAGTCATCAGGGCAGATTTAAGTATACTGGACAAACAAACTTAATACTGTAGTGCAACAATTTACTATTGACTTGCGTGTCATTCTACTAAGGTACCAGCACTGCCCAAGCTATGGACTGTGATGATCTATTGCATGATATACTCTCCAAAAGTTAAGACAACACTCACTATTGACACTGTAAAGGCCCTGATACACAACATTCTTTCATTTCATAGTAAACTTTTTGTTGTATTTCCTCTTTGAAAATGTAATGGACTTACAAGCTAATGAACAATGTTTCCCATCACCTCATGCATACATTTTTGTTGTATACTATCTTCTCTAATGATTTAACAAAGGTGAAGAAAATGTGACTCCTTATCCTGGACCTTGTGGACCTTTAGGTATTTTTTTTTCTAATAAAGTTGGCTGCTTTTAAATCCTCTTTGGATAAAAGTGGATCCACAGCCTGGAGTAATTTAGCTGCTTTACCTTGTGAGCCACTACACAAACATTTTCAACCAAAGCTATTACACCGTACCATTATTAGTTTTTCATCCAGTGAATCTGTTCCCATATTCTTTCATAGTCTTCCTCTGTCCTGCCCATTCTAAATAATTCACAGCAGTTTATTTTACTTTGAGTTTTGTACCTTTATCCCAAATGTTTCCAACAATATTAAAACCTAGAGGAATCTCTGTTTTATTCAAGGTAACGGCACGTTTCACTTGGCAGCTTTATCACCATAACTTTCAGGAGAGAGTCAAAGAGCAAGAAGGAAGCTTAGCAAACGTGACTAAACTTAAACTGAATAAAACTTTAAATCATTACCTTGTTCATGAACATTTCTGCTTTTGTCACTTTAGATAGATTTTCATCCGTGATTTCGTCAGTGGTGTTTGTTTGACAATGAAAACAACAAATCCCATGATTCCACTCTACATAAGTGATCAGTTTTGGGGAATCCTAGTGGCAGAAATTACATACTGTGTGTTCAAAGAAAAGGAGGGCGTGCGTAAGTGTGGAACATTGACTTGTTAAGAAAAGAGAGGCCAGAAGCTCACCTTCCTTTTCTCTAAGGTCAGCTGTTAGTTTCCAGCAGAGATAAAGTAACAAACACATCTTTGTTGCATACATTATTTATTAGCAATCATGAAATCTATATTTCGATTCTCAATGCAGTTGCTATGAAAATGCTACTGAAATGTAGACCATAGTGAAACTATACTGAAAATATTTTACATTAATAGTGTTCCTCAGCTCTTAAATCAGAACTTGTTGTTTAGCAACCCAAGTGTTCTTATTTGAACATGAAACTGAATGACAGCTGAGTCGACTCTGCCCCAATTTCTGCCTTAAAGCAGTCCTCGTGAGCTCTGAGTCCGACTTGGACGTCAGCAATGGACCCCATGTTGAAACTCAGCTTTTTTGCTGGCATGTGTTCTCTTTCTGCGTCATTGTCAGAATGAAGAGAAAACCACTGAAAGGTTATGTCACTGACTTGTAAATTCAGGAAATGCAAACAATAAAGTGGATGATGATTTCATTGGTTACTGGCATTGCTTAAAATGCTCTTCACCCCCACACATTTGTTGGATTGTCCATTTTGACATTTAGTCTACAGCAGCACTTGAAGTCTGGATTGCTTTTATTTTGAGCATTGTTCATTCTTGTTTAGTAAGAAATATATTGATTATCAGTTATTTTAATTCATACAATCAAATGAACTTTTATTTCTTCATTTAAATCAGTTTTCAATAATGACAGTTTAGATTGTTGTAAACAGTACTGCTCTTTGAGTAGCCTACCATATGATTCACAGCTGCTGTGAATAAGGTTTCATATCAATCTCTTGATCTTGCATCATTTGGTAAAATTCACTTGGGAGCTCATCGTGGAAGATCAGATGCTTGCGAGAACATCTAATGGAATATGAACAATTTAACTTGTTAAGCAATGTGTCTGCGTCACTCAACTTGACCTTCCAAGGACAATTTCTGCAGTCTGCTCTGACTTACTGTAGACGTTGCATCCTCAGCGTGCAGCCTCCCATGCTAATAACTGGAAGTGAAATCACTGAGCTTGAAACTCAGGTAAACAAGATATGCAGTATTTTGATTGTCTCAAATGAAAATAGGAATGTACTGTATGTAGGCCGTGTCTGAATAAACGGGCACATAACAACTCGACCATAGCTGTTCCTACCCACAGTGAACACAGTCATGTTGACATTAGTACTACCTGCAAATAGATGAGGCTGCCGGTTCAGTGTTTACAACGCACAGTGTAAAGTGTCACATTTCAGTGGCATTTAAAATATCATTTTGCTATTGAACAATGACATTAACAGTTTCAAATGGCTCTTATAATTTACAGAGCATTTTTGGACAATATTTAACCTTATAGATTAAATTAAATATTTATTGGGTGTACTTATTTAGGCTAGTTGACTGGTCTGAGTAAAAACTTCTGTTTAAATGTCAGGGGAATTAGTCATCCCAAACTTGTTTACAGGTAAGGTACCACAGTCAGAGGAGAGCTTGGGATTGAAAGGTTTTACTAAATCTGGACTGGCAAGTGAAAGAGCAGCACTTGTATTTAATTTGTTGGGCCTCTGACAAAGATACTTCACTTGTGACTTCTCTGTTGGTGCTGTCTAGATGAGACCGCAATCCTACTGGGCAGCTTCCTGTGTGAGTGTTGAGCAGGACGTTCTTGCAAACGAGCATTTCATGCTCAGTGAATTTACCCTGGATAAATAACGGCCAAAAGAGGGGGGAAAAAATCAACAGTTATATGCACTCAGCAAAGAGACCTTATCTCCACCCTTTTCTTTATGCCATCTCCTGGACGAAGCCACACGGCCCGGTCACTAGGCTGTGTCGTAAAGGAAATGTTTTCGTTGTTGAGTCCACTGTGGGGCTTTGCTCCCAGCGTAACTGTGTCAATTAATTAATCTGCTTTGTCTGGTCATCTTTGACCCAATATTTGATGAGTCTTGTGCCATTTCGGCTTCAGTGGCCTGTAATTGTTAACGTGTGGAAAGGCCCAGATAGCTTAGGGTTTCATCTCTTTGGTTACTATGGTGATTATCGCTGGTGCAGAGTGTGTTTTGAAAGCAAACAGGCCTGTTTTGCCACATTAAGACTCGCATTTCCATTTTAACCATTAGGGAGGAGAGAAACACAACTGAACATTTCTTGTATGCTATGGCAGTGCTAATGAGACACCAGTGAACTTATTCATACAGATCAAGTTTTTATACTTGTTCACTTCTTTGAGAAAAGCATTAACTTCTTTGTGCACTTGAACATGCAAATGCAGAAACCTTTGTCCATTCAATCCCAGTTACATTTTGTGCACTGCAGCCATCGTTTGACACGCATGCCGGTGGCAGATAAATTGGTAAATTTGACTATTATAGTGTGAAGTAAGTTTAACTGGCATGTCTAGGAGGTTATGTTTTCATCTGCGTTATTGATCTCATATTGTAGGTGTTCAGTAGCTTTTTGATAATTTGCAATCTCATGTGGTAGTATGCCAATTACCTTGGCCCCATTCTAAACTGGATTCACTTCACAGAGCATCTCCCTGCCCGTCTTTCGCTCACGTTTTCTCAATGAGTCATTTTTGCTCCCTCATTTGGAGTCCAAGGCCATCCCTCTGGTCAGCTGCAGAGAGAGGGACCTGAAAGGAAGGGGAACAAGCAAGCAAGCAAGCAAGGCAAACAAAGCTGCAACCAGCCTTTGGTAGACATGCTGGTTCAGGGGCAGTGTGTGCACACAAAGAGCTCTCTTTGAGAGTGGTAGTGCTCCGTATTCCTGTGGAGTACTCACTCAGTCACACAGTTGCACGTGCAGTACATTCCCACATGCAGAAACAGTACACAGATAAACACTTGACTTGAGCATACCCCTTTGAGTATTTCAGTGCACAAATGTGGTATTTATGAAGTCATCCCTTAACTTCTTCAAAAAATACCAAGAGTATCTGTTTTCACTAATAGGGTCATCATAATTAAATGCTATAGTGTTGATTTGAAAATAAAGTTTAAGTTTCCAGAAACAAGCAATCTTAGTTATGTTCATCATGGATACTATATTGTAATTATATTTTAGTGCATTTTCACATTTTGTTGATCCTTCCCAATCTCTCTGGGTCAATGGTTACGTTATTCTTGTTTGAATGTTAAAAGTGTTAAAGGAAATTCCCAGCCCTAATGGATACATTGGGAAGTCAATATGGAGTTCTATAAGCTGTGATATCACTACATTCTCCATCAACAGCTCTTCTAAAGTGATACTAGAATTAAGCTTTGAAACACTGATGATGATGTGTCTGTGTTTGTCTATTTTCATATAGTTTGTGTTTCTTATCTGATTTTGATCTGCCTACTGCAGCCTCTGCCAGTATTTGCACCATAACGCTACCAAACACATACTGAACAAGAGCACTCGGAAAGCGCAAACCTCCTCCAAGGCCCTTAAAAAAATTCCCTGATCCGGATCATCACCAAGATTTAATCACCTCTAGGATATGCTAGGGTCCATCTTTGATGACAATCTCATGCAAATCTGTCCATTAGTTTTTGCGTAATCCTGCTAACAAACAGACAAACAATCACAACCAATCACATAACCTCCTTGGCGGAGGTAGATGACCTGTCTTGAATCTCACTGGCAACTTAATTGAGTTTTTCTAGTAGCGGGAGATCGGTGTCCTTGGACACAGATTTTCTTGTTTCCTAATCGGTAAAAACAATTTGAACTTCTTCTCAAATGAGAGTGTTGTTAGAATTTCAAAACTTTAAAAACCTTTAGAAAACAATTTTGACATGATACACCTCCCAGTGGTTAGAATTAGCATGAAAATCAAAAAACCAGAACACTTTTATTTTAAAGTACATTGTTTGTTTGACTTTCAGTCAGCTCGTGATTTGGCAGAAAGTGTGATGGAATTAAAGTCAAATGTTTTTTTTGACATTTCAAACAGAGATAACCAAATTGTCAAAGAGAATTAGAAGAATTACTGGAAGTAAAGTGCAACTGTCTATCAGTTGTTAGGTTTGAATGATTAAAAGAACAGAGCACCTTAGATGACAGGGTAGAGAAAAGTGGTTTGGTCCCTGTGTCACCAGAAAGTGTCACCAGCAACTCTTCCTGCTGTTTTATCTCGTCTTTCATGGTGTCATGCGGTGCCTTCATAGTTGACAGCTGACAGGTAATGGTCCACTGACTAGTGAGGACAACTCAAGTGTGTTAATGGCCAAGTGAAGTGTGTTGTAAGACATCCGGGTTCTCCTTGATATAAATTGTCAGTCACTGCAACTAGGACATCCTCTAAGGATGGTGAGGAGGAAGGTTCCTTGAGGTTTAAGACATATCAATGATGTAACGCCCTTGCATGCATGTTCAAAACAGGTAATCTCTCTCCTCTGCAAGCACAAATTGTTAGTGAAGAGGCCCAACTAGCAGGATGGTGTCATCTGTAAACTTGAGCAGTCTGATTTTGAGTTTATGTTAGGAATTATTTACATCCAGTACAAGAGGCTGTTTGTTGTTGTTGTTGTTTTTAACAGAAATCTGCTGCTGGAAGTAAAGAGACCTTTGTCTTGCTAATGCAGTTAAACAATCTTGAAATACGGATTTTTTTAAAAATTCCCATTTGTAGTGATGGTGGACAGTCATAAGTCATTTTTCTAATGCACTGAACAACTTTACACAATTTGTTGCATGCCACCATAGTGTGAGGAGTCAGTGCAAAACAAAATGTGGTCTACCCACCGATGTGTTGTAATGATTAGAGCTTTTAGTGAAATAGATCCATTTCAGCAACTCACCACTGGCTGCATTTATTTTATTCTCCATCATTTTTTTTTTTTTTTTACCTGGGTTTGGTGAGTGTTCATGCAAAATTTTTACCCTGACCACGTGTCCACAAAATGGCAATGAAAGGCCAGTGTGTAGCAGGGGTCTTTATACTCTGGCTTCAAAACTCAAAGTCCATGAATATCAACCAATACTGAAGTTCAGCTAATAAACTGGTACATCTCAAGTTAGCATAGCCTCGCAGGTGAAACTGGACCATACCAGGGTTTCTCTGTAGTTCCTGAGCTTCCACAGTGAATCTCATCTGAAGTAGAAATACAGTACAGGGATATTTTTTTATTTCATCATATGCTAGATCTCTGTGAATCTGATGAGGTGAAGGGGAAAAATATATAGCTTGATATAGAATGTTAATACGCTTCTCTGATGTATCTCAAGGTTCTTGCAGAAATGTTCTCCCATGTTCCCAGTGTTCATACATCAGCAGCTGCTTATTGGCACGCGGGGATGTTTGACAACAAAGGATTTTCAGTTTGTCAAGTTTCATTACATCTCTTCAACTGCAGAGCATTTCCATATCAATGACACACAAACCAGAGAAACTATTCAATTCCAAGATGTGGACTAAAGTATCAGATACCTCAGGTTTAAGAAAATTTGACCTGTTGGCGAGTGTGCCTCTACAGTGTTACTGTATTATAAAGTAAATTCTCCTGATTGGAAAATTCTCCACCCTCCTGATTTATAATAGTGAACACTGTATAAGAAATAAGATTTATGCATGTTGTTTCACCCGCTAGGCCTACTCTGAAGTTCAGATATGTGAAAGTTATGACCAGTAGCTCAGCATTTGGTCTGCCATTTCTACTTCAATTCTTTCACTCAGTTAAAGGTGTCAGTAAAGCAAGTCTCAGCTTGTATGCTCAGAGAAAAATGTGTGAACCGTTAGAAACCACCCATTTCACCCCTCCTCTTTTCATTTCCTGTCCTTTTTTCCCCCCAACTTGTTGAGGTTGCTATAGCAACACAGAAATGAAATAAACTTCCTGTCTGTTTCCTGGGGTTAATTGTCATCTCTTTGCCTCTTCTTTTTCTTCCTTTGAAATGTTGTGCACACTTAAAATCTGATTTCACATTATTAATCATTTCATGTAGATAATTATAACATACACCTTAATATAAAACCTTGAAATAATGTGGGTCTATCGTGAGTATTTAGTTAGGCTATGCTTGTGCAGTTTGATAAATGTATTCTTTAAAGACTATACCAAAAGCAGGGGAAGAAACACAATGAGTGTGCTTCACAGCAGCATGTCATCTAGCTATTAGCATCACGTTGCAGCCCTGTCTCGCAAAGTTAAAGAAAGAGAAATAAAATTTCCAGATCCATCTCTTTATCCAGATCCATGCTAGATCCAATGCTAGACTAAGTAACCCAAATAAAACACACAAAGAAAAGCAAATTACATGTCAGTGAAGTCAGGAAATCAGGCGAGTACTACTACCACTACTTCTCAGGCGAATCTGGTCTTTTGCTCTTGCATTTTGGTGTGATGATTACAAAACGTAAATACTGTTTGCTGCTTTATTTGATCAGTAACTTCATTATGTAGCTTTAAAGTTAATCTTGAAACAGATTTTATCTGAAAGTTAAAAACAGATTCGCTGACTCAGTTAAATTTTAGTTGAAACGCTGATGTTTGCTCTGGCCCTGTCAGGTGCATTGGTCTGATGGGGTTTTTCATGTCTTCGGCTTCAAGGCCAGGTCAGCCTCTTATTTATAGGGTTGTGAGAAGGCCATTTATCTCAGACAGCCTTGGTTTCCTCTTTGATCGATGGCCTTCTAGTTCGTCCTGGGATAATTACTCCAAACTAAAAGGCTGGCGACACGGTTGGTAGACATATCTACACACACAGCATATGTGATTTACTAGCATCACAGCAGATGCAAGTACAAGATTATATCAAGCGCATCACTGCCAATACTGAAATGCCAAATAAATAAACTAAATTTGTGAACAACAAAATAAAGCATTCCGTGTAAGGAAAGACTCTCATCAGTCTGCCAGTCACAGCAAGCTCTAACAATTGTTTCTAGTGTTGCTTTTTCTTTCTGTTTTGTTAAAAACGTTTAGGTTGTAGAATTTCCCAATATTCAGTTCTTTTTGTGGGTCAAATGCATCTCTGATCCAAGTGATCGGGAGGATGACATAATTTGTGTGAATGTATCAATTAGTTGTCTGTACGAGCCATGTATCCAGGTCAGGCACTTGTACTGTCTATTACAGGGACACGCATTTCTGCATTCATCCATATTCAAGCAGTGTAAGCTACAGCTTCGATAGTGAGAGAGCGAGGCAACACCTGTCCATGACTGGCAACAACAACAGCATGTCATTTTCAAAAATTATACCTCCATTCCCTGTACTGGTAAACAAAATAGGCTGTCGAAGTAGTGTGGGACTGCTTTGTCTACAGAGACGACACAAACCTTCTCACATGGCAATATGATTCTATATATGGTTCTATGAAATGGTTTCATGTGAGAAAACAATTCAAAGCTTGAACAGCACCTCAGTAACGACACAAAGACATTTTAGAGAAGAAGTTAGTCGGCTGGTTCATGTGCAGGCAAGTAGTAAGCTGTTCAGATTATGAGCTGCTAAATTATGAGATATGTAGAGTAGCTTTAGGCCTGTCACAACTAGTACATAATCACTTGATTGTTATTATTTGAACTAACCACAATTATTTTGCTTAATCATTATAATCGTCTCCAGTCATCTGTGTTAAAAACAGATTGATGAAACACAAATGTCATACTGTATTTCCATTTGCGTCTGCCAAGTTTGATGTTGGCGCTGTATAGGGACATCATCTGGTTGTGCTTATGCTGCTATGAGTGGAGAGTTAAGCTGCCCTTTACTGCTACTGTTTGTTCATCTCTTAAGTCACTTAATTTTTCAGGGAGCATCTATCCACAGCACTGTTGTGGGTGCATTTTCGTCTTAAGCCAAATGAAAATGGAGAGAAAACATTTTTTGTTGTCAAAAAGGTAATGGTGAAACTGCTAATAACACAAATGTAAAACATTTAGGGATCCACCACCCCACCCAATTCACTGAACTTGGATAAATGGTTGCAGCAACAGTACATTTCAAAATGGAGCTTGTCCATGCTAGTTGTTATTTTCGCTATCATTGAAATTGAGGTAAATAAATAGACCTTCGACCTTCCCTTACAAGTCAGCACAACACAGAATAAAGAAATCACCTGGAAAGCTTCCTGCTCAACATGATTTGAAGACGATATAGCCAGGAATTGGTGCAGATACAGTGAAATGTCTACATGGCTGCAGGTTTCTAAATCCGAGGAAATAATTTAAGTTTGTGGCAGATGGAAAAAAATCTGTTTGTAGATTCAGATGAACATACAGCTGATCAGCACATCACAACAAACTATCATACATTCCTCAAACATGCAGTCTTTCACTTATATACTTTGTTAATGTTGAAATTGAGTCAAATGACAGAGCAGGGTAGGAGGGGAGACATCATCCACTGTCCTCATCTCAGCCCTGTGCTCGATGGACTTCCGTGCATGTGGAGCGGAAATCTTTGCAGATTCTGTTCTGTATGCTCCTATCACATGTGTCTTTCATGTGTGCACATTTAGAGACTAATCAAAACCCTCTTTATCAGTCTTTTGCCTCCTTTTCGGTGCAACCAACAAAACATCTCCTTCCTTTAAAAACACCATTTGAATACTGAATTGGATGCTGATTACCATGGCAACAATGTAAGCGTCAAAGCTTTTGGGGCAGCCGTAGAAAATAACGAATGCGTTTTTGAGAAGTTCAAAAAACTAAGGACAACATGGATGGATGGCTAAATGGAAAGAAAAATTCTCCTACCTTACTGTGTGTGTGTGTATGTGTGTGTTTCTATGATACTCTTTTTAAGTGCAATGAAGCTGAGCTGATTTTGTGATTCCGTTTTCCTTGGCTGTCTGTAACGCAAACATTGCACACGTACAGTTACATATTCACTTCAGCTTGATTTGACCTCTGCTTTTGGACTTTTTTATTTCAGAAAATTGTGAAATGCCTATATCTTCCCAAGTGGTGTCTTTAAATCTTGTTTCATCTGACCAACAGTTTAGAATAAAATATAATCACTTTACTATCATGTATGATAACGAAAAGCAGACAATCCTCACATTTAAGAAGACAAAAACAACAAATGTTTATATTTACATAAATATGACTAAAATGATTGTTCATTTAACAAAACTCTTTCTGATTAATGTTCTGTAGATGACCGAATCGATTAATCAGTTAATTTTTGCAGCTGTACTCTGTTCAACATCGATATTCCAGAAGCTTCTGATTTTACTGCAGCCTCACTGTCTGACTTGTTACCAACCATGTTTTGCCATTTCCATGGCTTATAGCTTATATATTGATGCATCAATCCATAATTCATTGATCCTTTTCCTCCATCCTTCTGTCTGTGTGCCTGTACATGTGAATGTTTATGTGCATGTCTGAGTATAAAGGGTAGTGTGGAATGGGGGAGCTGTTAATGGACGCATGTATAATGCATCAGCAGTACATTTCCAGTCACCCATATCCCATGATGCAGCAGATACCTCTGGTGATCACCACCATCTTTGTCCCTGTTTGCCTTCATCTGTGCTCATTGATGGTGAATAAAAGTGCTGTATTGCTATAATGTGCCCATGTGAAGGATCAGTAAAACATACCCATTTTCATCACTTGTATCTTATACTAGCACACGTAGCTCAGCCTCTTCATTACGAGCTCTGCAGCTGTTGTGACTGTGGACTGCAAATGCCATGAGAGACACTGGGCTCCTAGCTTTGTTTCACTGCTTAAAGTGGGACTGAAGCACAAATATTGATTGTGTGGAGAAGCCTACCTGCAAGTGTTGAGTAGCTTTCTGGGTGACAAAACAGCTCAGTGCAAGATAGAGGTCAGGGAAAACATTGATTCTTAGATGCATTTCGATAAGGACATGGATGATTATGAATCGATTCACAAATTTCAAAAATCTATTTTCTAAATGTTATTTAATAACATAATGTTGAAGGAAAGAAAAGGGCAGAACTCAACTGAGAGAGCAGTGCAGCCCGGACAGTCTATGGTCTTGCACAAAACAAAAACATGCTGTGAAGATGGCTGAGCATGAGATCTGGCCACCACCTCCTGCCTGAAAAGCTAGAATGTATTTTGGCTTTAATGAAGTTGTAGGTAAAAAGAACCTGGATAAGATCCACATGATAATGCAAGGTGTGTCTAACCAAAATAAGATTTTTTAGGAACACAACAAACATCAGAAACCACACCTCACATTTCCACCCGCAGTTAGAGGGAAAATAACCGGTTGAACTTGCTGCCAACCAGAGACCTTTCAGGCCAGCAATAACGTCAATTTTCCACTCAACTCGGAAAGAATCACAAACTCCTTCGCAACCTTTTATTGCCAAGGATTTACGTTAGTGCTCACTCGTTGAAAGCAAGGGCTTTGGAGCTATGTTGCACACTTTGGAGCTGAGATACGGCATCCCATCTCGACGGTTTTCTTCCGACACACCAATCCCTACACTCCAGACCAGAGGTGAAGTCTTGGAATCACTGAAGATATGGGATAGCTGTAACACGTGATGCATGGACATCCATTGCCACAGAATCTCGTGTCACAGTACCCGTGCACTTTATCACTGTTGACTGGCAGCCAAGAGCAATGAATGAGAGCAAATATGGCTGAGCTACTGCGAATGTAGCAGAAGAATGATCACTAACAAAGATCTAGTTATAGTTACTCATATGCTGAAGACTGTTATTATTACTATATTTTTAAAAAGAATTACTATTATTATTATTACAGAATGCTGCTACAGGCACACTTGATTCTTTTTATATTAAGAGAAGATAGTGGAAATAAATCTGTTTGTTTTAATTATGAATATCGACATATACACTTCATTTTAAAAGTGGTGAGTAGTCAGAGAGTAAGAAAAAATAAGTCGTGTGTTGAAAAGAATCGATGCATCGAGATGCTTCGATTGCATGTAGCCCTCTTAATCTGAATCAGATTGAATCACAAGGTGCCTAGAGATTCCTACCTGTGGTGCAAGGCACACAAACGCTGTGATTCAGTGAACCGCCTTGAGTGGCTGTGTTACAATGTACATAAGACCTAACTTGGGGCGCAAAGTTGAATCACAGGGCTGCTTGTACAATGCTTTAAGCAGATCTTTATACATTCACTGTGACTTCAGGTGTGTTTTTAAAGGGATGTCACTACAGCAAGGTGAAAATAAAGATTAATGGTGGCAAGGAGCCTGAAATATACTAATTATCTTTGTTCAGCTGTTGCCAGGGAGGGTGTGTACAGGACACTTTTGCAGAAAGTTTTGGTTCCCCCAGGTACTAGCTGAGAAATTAACACCAAGTTACAATGTTTAATATGATGAACTATAGATACACAGAACACCCAAAGAGAACTAAAAGGGAGAAGGAGTGTACAATGTGAAGTAAAGGAAACATAACATTGCTATCAGCCCAAATTAAAAAGGCACAGGGAATCTTGTCACTTTGTTTAGCTGCAGCTAAAGACTTATTTGTGTACAATGAACAAAAACTGTATGCTGCTTTATTGTTCTAAAAGAAGTGTTTAGGGTTGTGGTGTCGTATATTTCCTGTTCACCACAGTAGATTAAACATTAGTGTGAGTTAGTAAATCAGTGTCTGATCCTCGTTCAAGATCATGGTGCCGCTTCAGATGAAGGATAATATGCCTTTACTTGGTGCATGTGTGTTTGTGTATGTGGAGGGATTGTCTTTCAATACCCTTGATGCAATGCCAAGTCTTTGTCTCTAGTGTGGGCGGCAGTGACAGTGTCAGAGGTCATGTAACACAATCCAAAACCTGACCTTAGCAGATGCCTGCAAGATGTGAGCCCTCATTAAATTATATGAAACTAGCCATCACATTGAAGTGAGGAGGCAGGGACAAGGACACACATGCGTCATGACTTAAACCTGTGTTTACCTGCTATTTCATGACAATATGGCTGCCATGAGAAATTCATAGTTTGCAGTATACCTGCACAGTTCTGTTCACTATTATCAATTGTAATCAGTTGCACTAAAACTGTGTTTGGAAAATGTATGTAGGGAACAGATTGATTACAAAATTTAATTTTGAGTCTCTTTGAAATTCAATTTTTATTTCCTTCTTTCTAAATCGTTTTATTGATTTCACACCAGCAATGAAAAATAAGTATCAGACAGACGGGGTCACACTAGGTCCTTAACATTCATACCCTGTCCCATGTACCATGAACCCTCCCCACCCACATTCCCAATTACCTCCAATAGCTGTAAAAGAAAAGAAAATGAGAGAAAGAATGAATAAATGAAATAAATAATAACAAAAAAATAAAATCAATCAATCAATGAAGTAAATGAAGAGTTTTTGGGGAGCTAGTGGTCGTCTGGGAAGATGTTGATCTTGTTAAAATATGCAATAAAACCTTCCAGGTTTGTTTTTTCAAATGAGTTGTTGGAGTAAATTACTGAGTATCTAATTTGATTTTATGTACAGGCCTATTGGTCCCTTAAATGTGTACATATGTCTAATTAGATCATTGGTCACCTCATCAAAGTCTAAAACAAAACCAACTCACACATAAGTGACATCAATTTTTTTTTTTAAATAAACATTTTTCAAATGAGCAGCTGAGTTTGACCTGTACTGCAACTGGTTATTTCCGCAGAAATTATATCATAATTTTGACACTTGAAACTCTCAATACCAGCTACTAATAATAGCAACTCCTTCTCATGGCCATGTCAAATGGTTTCAGTATTAGAATTCAGAGCTGATGAAATTAGACAGCAGAGATACAAGGGTCAAACCTGGGACCAAAGTGAGAGAGGCCTCTTCCTCTTTCTCCTCATATTATTTATTTATTGTTTAAGGAGCACGTTCAAGTACTTTTTAATATTTTTTGGCTGAATCTCATTGTTGACAGATTGATTACAGCTTCCCTGTTAGGTTGTGTCTCGGAATTAGATTTTTATACACTTGTCTATACTCTTCAATCTTGAAATACATATTTCAAGATTGTTTGAATCATTGGCAGTAGAGTGTTGGGTAGTTAATTTGGCATCCTCACACTGGAACCTCATTATAGTGTTCCAACAGAGTCTCCAAAGGCCTCCTCTCTTTTTCTTCCTCCTCTCCTCTCCACTTTTTACTCTTATTAATTTATCCTCTCTATGGACTTATTCACAAGATGTTGCTTCTTTATTGCATGTCATATAATGTTACAAAGTTTACCGTATAAACTAGGGATGCACCGATGCCCCTTTTTGTCAAACAACCCTAAACATCCATTTACTTTCAAAACATTTTATTTTCACCAAATGTTACTTACTTGAAAGTAACAAAATCAAGTTTACAACATGATGATGCATTTTAGAGTTCAACTGCTTTTCTGAACAGAAGCTGCAGCTTCAGGTTAATCTTTTCAGTTTAAAGATGAAAAAAAATGTACATATGTGTGTATGAAATATGTAAAAATGACATCCATCCATCAATTAATCAATCAATATGGCACTACCACCACATCTAACTTATAGCTTTTCTTCTCTGAGTCTAAATCTTTTTGATAGAACAGCCAACTAGAGGGTTTGTGTGACATATGAGTCCAGCATCACTCATGGCCTTGACTATGTTTTTGGCGTTGTCGAGGAGCACAATCTCAATTATTAGGAATGCTTCATGTCTGAAGCATATCAAATATTAAATGCACCCACTGTTGCTTGGCTGGTATGCAAAGCCCGCAACCGCTTTGCATGGAGAACGACTCTGCGGAGTAAAATTCTCATCAATCCACTGCACAGTTAAACTGCTGAGAGACATTGGGTTTATACTGCCAGTCCAATTATCAGTGTTGAAGCTGAAATCAAATTGCTGTGCAACTGGCAGTTCATTTGCTTTTTCACCGAGTGGTGCAGCTTTGGAGTGTCTTTGATGGAGTAATACCTGGGAATCTCATATTTTGGCTGTAGTACTTTGAGAAGATCACAAAATCCTGAGTTGGTTGTAGCTGTTAGCATGCTGCTAGCCTGAGCAAACTCCTTGAACTGCTTCATCTTCTGATGTTTCATCAAATGACTTCTTTAATTTAGCTATCTTCAGCTCTCACAGCTGAATGTGCCTGACTCCACCTGCATGTGGATCATAGACTTCCTGTCACATTTAAATTCCATATTGACGTCATTTGCACTTCCTATTCAAATGTTGCTGTACAAAAAATTGAGTATCCGTTACTAATGGAAACAACAGTGATGGTTGTGTTAAAAAATGTTATTGAAGAATGTAATGAATGGTTTCAAATGGTTCTTACAATATACAGAGTATTTTTTTGGACAGTGTTTTACCTTTTAGATTAAAAGTTTTGCTCAGTTTTGACCTTTTCTTTACTTCTAGACTAATTGACTACTTTTAAACTAACTTTCAAAGTTCAAACAAAGTCTAGGAACATTGCTAGTTCGTGTCTCTTTCCTCCTGTCTGTTAAAGATATCTATGGCCTGTGATACAATCCAAATTCAATACAGATACACACTGTCATTTACTCAGACTACCTACTTGAAATTTGTATGAATTTTTTAAAAACAGATTTCTCACTAAAATGAGTTTGGATCTATGTTTTTTATTCTGTTGTTTTTATTTTTTATTGTTTTTTTAATCAGAATAGTATTAATATGAATGCAATCTCCATTCTCCCCTCTTGGATTTCTGATACGTTTACGTAGGTATAGGTTAATCTTCACACTCTCTAATTGCTCAGGAGGTGCATCATCCATGTGGTTTTCCTTTGACTAAAAACCTTCGAGGTCTATGCATAGATTTTGTGCATGATTATAGTCCCATATATGAGTTTTTTTTCTTTTTCTTGCCTTGAATCTGTGATATTAATGATTGATTGATCCGATATAAACACTGTTGTTGACTGTTGTTTTTATGTGGCTGCCAATTAGTTGACTAACTTACAACCCTACACAGGATTGTCATCAAATGCACAAAGTGAGGAGAATACAGTTTCCTTCCACATTTATTAGTCTCACATTCAGTGACTATAGAGGAAGTAGATTTGGTTCTCTTGTATCTGATCCTCCTCTCCTTTGGCAGCAGTTGTCAGTTTGCTGTCCAGACTTACTCTTTGCCTAAGGCATGGTGGCCATCTGTTAGAGGAGACTGAATCTCTCCATCCCTGTCTTTCACACAGACAGATGTGTGTGTGTGTGTGTGTGTGTGTGTGTGTGTGTGTGTGTGTGTGTGTGTGTGTGTGCGCGCATGCGTGTGTGTGTGTGTGTGTGTGTGTGGTGTGATTTTTGCATTCTCAAGTGTACACATGTTCATGCAAGCTGCTTCCATTTCCTCCTTGATTGGATGTGAGAATAGGAAGTGGCACATGTGCCTCTCGGAGGACCTCTGGTCTAGAGTCTGGATTGGCACATTTCCTAACACATAGCTGACAAGAAGAACAGGCGGCATCGTAGCCTGGTGTGTAGGCGGCTGAGGACAGTGAGACAGATAGTTTATGGAAGAGAAATGATGGAAATTTAAATTAATTTGATTAGGATATAATGAGAGAGTGAAGCTGTGGGGAGATGGTGAAGTGATTATATGGCTGTTTTGTTGCATATGAGTTTTGTTTGTCAGAAGGTTCAGTTTAGTGAGGCTGTCTTGAGTCAGTGGATCTTGCCAACTCTGCGCTTTTGTTGTTTCTATTCCCCTCGCTAAGTCTGTCCCTTTCTTCACTATCTGTGTTTCCTTGAATTTTTGTTGCTTCCTTATCACTTAGAGTGTGCACATGCTTACATCTCACGTGTGTGTGTGAGTAGAAGGAGCCGGTATTAGCATGAATACATGTAGCTCTCAGAGAAAGCAGCAGGGAATTTGTATATCTCCCAGCAAGACTCAGGAAATTGCCTGATTACTGATGAGTTATAATGTAACTGGGAACCAACACAGGGATGGGTTGTCACTCTGTGAAATGAGGTGCAGCAGTGAGGAACTTGTGTAAACTAATATAATTGATTTGAAATGTCCAGGCCTAAACATCAACAGCAGGCCTGTGTTCTCAGCCAGCAGGGGCCCACACTGCTGCCTTTATGCCTTTGCTCCCAGTCTTACCAGGATGTGTCACACTTGCTCCAGACACATGCACATTTATTCATATACAGAGTGACAGCCTCAATACCATGGGAGGCAGTCCTTTGAGACAAACAGTTTTAAGCTTGATGAGACAGTGGCTTTAGCATGCTGATGCAACATGCAGGCCCTGCTGGAAGATAAAGCAATAAGTTGATTGTTATAAGCTGTTGATCCTCAGTCTTTACTCAGAACAGAGGGAAGTACCCCTCATTCCTGCCTGCTTTTATGTCTGGACTTGTCAATGTCATCATGTTTTAGTAAATAACAAAACTCTAGAGACAGCAGAAATTGTCACAGTAGGGCTGTCTGGCACACTTCTTCCTCTCTCTGGATTTCATCACTGGTCGAATGTGGGAGTCGTGAAAGCTTTTGTCCGTTCTGCACTCAGATCCTATTTCTGCAAAAGAAAACATAATTTCAGGATCAAGGTTTCACAGCTAAAAATGTAGTGAAAATATGAATTGATGGTGTTATTTTCTCGGCTATTTGAGTAACCCAGTCCTTAGCAGGTGTTCTTGTGGTTCTTGTAGGTTTTGAACTTTTTCAACTTACCAACTTACAAGTAATTTACTTCTAACCTTGGAAGTTTTAAATCAACTCAATAGTAGCTGTGCTTTCAACACGGTATCACAGCAGAAACAACACAACAACATACCCTGCTGCTGTCAACAGAAATACTGTGTCTGATCTCTTCCTCGGATACTATTCCAAATAATGGTTTTAATTGGTTTACACAAGTAAACAAAGTTAGTGAGCTTACAAGTAAATGACCAATAACCAGTAAGTTGTGAATCAACTCAAGCTATTTAACACAGTATCACATAAGACATGTTTATTTTAGCATGTTTTGGGTCTTTACTTTCTATTAGTTTATAATATATATTACTGTTATACTTTATATTCGTTTACTTGTTCTGTAGATTTGACTTGTGATGACTTCTATCTTGTTCTCATCGTACATACATACCATTATTACTTCAGAGAATTGTTTTCCTTCATGACATTACGTATTTGTGGTCAACAGCCGTCCTGTAATGCCAGGCTCACACTAGGGGAGTTTTTTAAATTCTAACTGATTGTTGAATCGGGTTTCATCACACACATGACAAGAATCTCCACAGATTATCTTCCCTTTAATCTTAAATATGCACACACTACAAGATTAAAGAAATAACAGGGCATCACACACTACAGGGTTTCAGTAAGGTTCTGACTGTGTCAATGTTAAAGACACCCCCATTTATGAAATCATGGGATCAGGCCCTAGTTCTGGCCCATGACTGCAGGACCCTGTTAATCCTGTGGACTCCCTGGCATAGGTTGTCCTGGAACCCATCCCTGTGTTGGTTCCCAGTTACATTATAACTCCTCAGTAATCAGGCACTTTCCTGTGTCTTGCTGGGAGATATACAAATTCCCTGCTGCTTTCTCTGAGAGCTACATGTATTCATGCTAATACCGGCTCCTTCTACTCACACACACACACACATGTGAGATGTAAGCATGTGCACACTCTCACATTTCTTCCTGTTTTTCTTTATTTTCACTTTACTTTGTGTAATATATTACTGAGGGTGAAGGAATTGTGACAGACACACAGAAGCTAACTGGTCTCAGATGAAATTGGACACTGAGCTGGCCACTCTGCCTTTTTTTCCTCCTCATTTTGTACCATGAGTCAAAGAGAACCACAACTGTTATACATGTTGTCCGGTTGCTAGGCAGTGGACAGTATTTATTTTCCTAAAAACCTAACTTTCATCCCCTGCTCTGCACAGACAGTCTGATTCCTCTGCCTCTTAATCAAATAGTTATGTATATCTTTCATTTCATTTTCATGTCAGTTCAGTTTGTTGTTAAAAGGAATGAGAAGGGGTGCGTTAAGCTTAGTTAGTAGAGCGTTCCTCCCTGTATATCGAGGCTATAGTCCTCTAGTGGCCGGTATGGGTTCGATTCCGCCTGTAGCCCTTTGCCGCATGTCTTCCCCCCGCTCTCCCCCGCATTTCCTGTCTCCTCTCAAGCTGTCCCTGTCCCATATTTATGAGATAAAAGTTGGTTTATTTAGATTTTAAAGCTTAAACTAAGGCTCATTTTCTTTATCAAGTAATCTGCCGATTACTTTCACGCTTAGTCGATTGCTTGTTTCATCTAGAAATGTCAAGAACTGTGGAAAAACCCAAATGCTCTTAGTTTTTCTGTCATAAAGGCCAGAAAAGAAAAGCAGCAAAAACCTGACATCTGAGAACCTGGAACAAGTTGCTTGAAAGATGATGATTAGTTGATTATCAAAATTGTTGGCAAGTAATTTCTTTTCAGTTTGTAAGTCTTCATTTTAGTCATTTAAATCAACCACTTCGTTTTTTTTTCATACTGGGACTGTTTAAGATCTGGTGTCAATTGTCTATTTAGTCACCAAAGCCACAAGTTACAGCTCACTATAGAGAGAAACTCTAGAGTGAATTGCCTGTTCAGCTTGTTCAGTAATAACAAGTAAATTAGTAATGCATTTAATTGAAATTTTCAAAGCAATCTTTGGAAAATACTAGTATCGTTAGAGCCAATGGAAAATGGTCAGTATGTGTGTGCGTGTATTCATGCAACAGTCCTGAGCCTCCATTCTGCACACACAGATGTGGTGATAATTAGCCGCATACAAGACAAAGTGTGTGGTGTTACAGCGGTCTTATCAGTGGTGTCAGTCCAGCTGTCCTCAGGCTACCAGTTCCTGCCACAGCTTTTCCCCACAGAACCACCAGTAACATACACTCGACGGTATCGCATCGGTTTGCATCGCATTACAGCGGTGACCAATGACAAAAGCACCCTCCAAGATCCCACAGTAGTTTTAGTTTTTCTACTAAATGTGTGTATGTGTTTCATTAAGTTAGGTTTTTACTGGAAGAATCCCGTGGGCCTAGCCCTATAGCAATTCTGAAAAGTGTCTTTCACAGTACAAGCGCTTGTACTGTTGTTGACAGCCTTTTAAAGCCAGCTTGGAAGTATGAAATATTAAAGTAAAACAGGGTAATGCAAGAATTTCCTTCCTTCTGCATATATATGTATACTGTGGACACTGAGGTACCACAGTAATAATAGGGTTGTTGCAGCAGCAGTCCATGGCTAAACTTATTTTGGAATGAACATGAAACTCAACTTAATCTCCAATCCATTGTGCTTTCAAAAACTTCAGGATAAATTGACTAATCTCAATTTCACCACTTTTATTCCGACCAAGTCAACAAACATGCTAATGTTTCGGCCCAGTGGCCTTCACCTTTACCATCGTAACATTGTGATTTAAGGGGGTGGTCTGATTCGCTGTCACATCAGCAACACTGCCTCTGATTGGTCAACAGATTCAACCAAACTGTCGCGGCTACCAACGACAAACTGTTTTCAACACTGAACAATGGATAAGTAATCACAGAATACACCCATTGTGGGATTTATGCTTATGGACTTATTTAAAAAAGCCTCCAAATACTCGCTGCAGTTCAAGGGATGCAATCACAGTGCAGCCCTCTTTGGAATGACATAATAGTTAGCTTCTGGGTAACTAAAAGTAAGTCTCTCACATACAGCTTTCCAGAATAGTAACATTATATCATTGACCCCAAATTTGTATATGTTGTCCAGTCAGTGAGACAGTTGGAAGCATCGGTGACCTGATGAGGATTCTCCTCACTCGCTGGGCAAATCAGCTCTTCTACTATTATACATCCTTCCTGTTACAGTCAAAAAAGGAACTTTATTTTGAGGGTTGATGTTTCACTGTGGACATCATCATTTACAAATTCAGTAGACATTTTCCAACCCTAATTCACAGGCTTCAAAAGTCTTCCAAGAGGCCAAGTGTACTTGTATTGTACAGTAAAGAGAGCAGCAGCTACCTATTTGTTAATCTGCCCATTTCCATTGAATCTTTCTCTATCTTAGTCATTTCCCATTTTCGTCAGATCGGAATATGCTCACATTATTTTAAATACATGTTTATGGTTTGCAGTAAGCCAGACAGAGCATCCATTCTTTGCTTTCCCTCCTGCTTAACAAAATGGCCTACAGACTGAACGGCAGATGGATGAGCGCTTCATCACAGTGTGATTTTTGCAAACTGCTTGGTGGGCAGAGTGGGACCTTCAGAATCATTTGCTGCATGCAAAGTGGAGATGTCACTGTGTGCTTGCATGTTTCAACAGATAATCACTTTCACACTAATGTCCAAGAAATCTCAGGCCCCAGACTCTGACAAACTTTGATTTTGTTACATTTTTTTTGTCACAAAATTAGATTTATCATACAGCTTTTATGCACATTTACATTTTCAAAACCAAAAAGTGTCTTTATTTGAAGGCAAACAGCACATTCTGCTCGAATTAGCCAGTCTTAGCTCATGTACCACAGAGAAGTAGGATCTGACAGCTGTCTGTGGAAACTGTAGTTGGCCTATTTCTGCTCAAGGGCTTCACTGTGCATGTGTGTGCTACATGCTGTGAAGTAGTGTATTTGAGGGTCATCCCTGAAAGACTGCACCCGGGGCGAGTGTGAGTGGAAAGCACACTGACAGGCACCCCTGGGTGTGTGTAGTGTTAGACTCATTGTGGCAGATGAGCTTTCTCTGGTTGCCTCAGGCTGTTGGAATAAACATAGCAGTGGATTAAATAAAACACAACTGTATCCTGTCACTGCAATGAGTTTCCATTCAAATGTTACCTATGTTAAAGTGATTTGTCTTGAAGTTAAAAGAGGGCTGGTGTTTTTTGCTACTTCAGAGGCTAAGAGTGATTGGGATATGTCCTCCGTGTAAAGACGCCCCTGTATTACCATTCAAACTACAGATAGAACCGAATGAGTTAGAACTAGAAGGTGAGAATCCTTGTAGGTCTATTGTAAGAGGGAACAGAGGCTGGTACAAAATAAGACAGCTGAGATCTGTTACAGAGCTGAAGCCAAGACTGTGAGGTAAAGGAAGAGATGCAATAAAGGAGTCCAGATGTGAGATGTCCTCGCTGGCTCCCTGTTTACATTTCTCGGCTAACGGGAGTGTATTTTTAACCTCTGCCTGTTTTTGTTCGCTCTGCAGGTGCTGGAGAGTCAGGGAAGAGCACCATTGTGAAGCAGATGAAGTGAGTAACTGCTCATTGTTTTTCTTTTCCTCCCATCGTCTCATTATTAACCATCTATGTTTCCAACATTTGTTTTACAGTCAGTATATACTGCATTAACATGAATTGGAAGAATTATCACAGCATATTCATTTGTGGATATTGAAGCAAGTGTGCAGCGCAAATGCCACCTCACAACAAAACACCATGGGTTCAAACGTCAGCCCTGGTCTTACCTATGTAGTGTATAATACCATGTCCTCACTGACTCAAAGTGCATTTCCATCCTCCTGTTTTTATGGGCATATTTAATTTGAACAAATAATAAACCCAAGTACAAACACCAGAAATTTGAAAAAGAAAGCTGAATAATCAATATGTAATTCCACTTAGCTGAGGTGGAGAATTGGTATATTAGCCAAAGTAAAATGTGTCAAAGTACACCGGTTATGAATTTGAAAGCATATGAATTAAATGTCACCTGATAACGACTAAAATTTATGGCAGACCGAATCAGGTCTTTGTGAAACGATGAGGAGACTTTAACCTTCTTGAAATTAATACATGAAACAAACATAAATGCCATATTTCTGTAAAGATTTCCTGATAGTTTGATATTTCAAACTATTTCACTGGAGCCCTCTCTTCAGTGTTTTACTGACACCCTGATGTGGCCAGCTCCTAATATTTGCACAACAATAGTGGATGTAAACATTATTTTGCATTTTATTTGGTCGATTTGTTATTTAAAATTTGTGCTAAAGTTGGAGAATTCTATGCCAATCTATGTAATAGTTTTAATTATAATAGTTTGATTTAAATAAAATCTATTAAGATTAGTCAGAAGCTCTGAAAATTACTTTTTTCATGCTTCATCAAGAAAAGGTCCAATTAATTTAAATTCAAGTAAAGCAGATCCCAAATTACATCCTCCGATCTCTCACTTACATGCACGCACACACATACACTCCCTCTGCACTGCAGTTGATACCGTATACAGGGATGTCCCTCCTCTGATGAGTTCAATCTTCTAGCCAGCTGACATGGTGTGTAATGTATAGAGTTTGGCCCAGTTAGCTTGGCACTCCTTGGCTCAGAGCCAACTGGCCATTAACAGGGAGTGAAGCATGAACATGTCTCCCCAAACATATGGATCAGAGAAACAATTGTTACATGATTGATCAAATCAGTTGAGGAGGAAAGCCACTGTTTGACATCATTTGACAACTGTACTGCACTCTCTGCTACACATGAATCACACACACCCACACACACACACACCCACACACACACACACCCACAAATATGCCTTGCATTTCCTGAATTGTTCATTTTACTTCTCATTTACAATGCTGTGCAAAAATAGTGAGTCAAGTACACCTTTGAGAGTTTCCAGAGGCATTGAGTCATGTCACCATCATTAGCCACATCTTTCGAAAACTGTAATAGCCTCTAGCCTTGACAATGAAGTGAGATACTAAATATTGCTTTGAGAGAATTTATTTAATCAATAATTTTATAATTTATAATTGTATTTTTCTTTTCTTTTTTTTTACTGGGAACTTAACAATTTAAAAAAGTATTGTATAAACAATCTTAAAGATGTGAGAAATGTTATGAGGAAAGGATGAATAGATTTTCTTATCTTTTGAAGCCTAAATGAAACTGCTGGTTTCCTGGCTGTGATACGTCCCTCCTGTAAGTCCCTCTGAAGCACTACCTACTTTTGAATGATGAAGTTTCGAGTCTTCCTGTTAAGTGTTTTATACAAATCTTATCAGATGTGCACATCACTGACCACCTGCTTTTGCTTTAGATATGTCATTAACAAAAATCATACAAAATACAAATACAAAATAATTTTCTCCATCTGGCCAAATTATTTGTCCGTATAGACTTTTTATCCACTTTTTGTGTTGTGTCTTTGCTTGAGAGTCACATGAAAGTGCAGTACTAATGATGTTTCATCTAGTTTAGAATTTCTTAAGACAAATCGAGAAAACATTCCCTCTGGTTGACCATACTAACTAACTAATTAACCGTACTAGCAAAAATGTGACACTCACAAGACTTGACGGCTATAATGATGAAATTTCAATTCAATAAACTTTGAAAGTTGTATTGAAGATGTCCCCCAGTTGACACTAGACATACAACTTATTTTTAACACAGGAGTGATGAAATATTTAAAAGAGATGGAAGCAGCTCACAAAGTCCATTGTCTGATTCATTTAAAGGTTTATCTCAAAAAGTATTCAACAGATTTATATCAAATCTGACAGAGTTAGGCAAAGAAAGAAAATATTTGTTTTAGGTGTGCATAGCACTTAAAGCAGTGATCATCGTTTGTCAGAAGGGACAGCATTTTTCATAGCAGGCAGTGGAGGCCTGGACTTATAAATTAAAAATAAAATTCATTCAGAACTAATCAACCTGTTTTTTGTTAATATGTTTTAACTTTTTTTTTTTTTTTTACAAAAAAATAATTTTCATTAGGTTATGTCAGTATGGATAGACTCTTAAAGAAAACATGAGAAATCCTTAATGAAAACTAGATACTTGACTGGAAAATGCTGTCAGACCTCTACCAAGAATACAGTCAGTGCTCAATGCAAAACCCACAGCCCAATGATTGACTCTTATCTCAACTGAATTCATCAATATTTAGATGGGGAAGCTTTACTGGGTTGGAGGTGACCTGAGGACGGCCAGTTGACAGTCTGTGGCTTACAGTGTATAACCTTACAAACCAAGGCTATCTTCTTCATCAACAACTGCTATTTTTGTGTGTGACTACTGACTACTATCTTTTTCATCTTTTAAATATCTAGTCATACTGTTTTTCTATAATTGGTTGCTAAATGAGTATGTCTCACTTTTAAGTGTTATACATTAATTTACAATGTTCTAAATTTCCCATTATTATTTCAGGTATTTTCCAAAAATCATCATGATTTATGTGCTACTGTAGTTTTTAATGCAAATCCAGATTTATGACTTAGACTTATGATTTAGACTGATTACAAGCACTGTGTTCTATTATTAATGTCAATTTTAAAGGATTGTGCCTTTGGTGGATGGGAGCTTGTGAGTGCTTCCAACTGTAGTTATAGTTATATTAGCAAAGTAAAATCTGCATTTAAACAAGGATACATACCATATGTATCAGTGTAATGTTAGATTACGATAAAATTATTGAAATAGTACTTTAAAAAAATTAAGTTTATTTTACAATCAAGTCAGTCAAAAATAAACATATCATGAAATTAATTACAATATTGTTTGGATGAGAGGCTTTTAGTCCTATTGGCTGTGACTCAGTGTTTCACAGTGGGCTCACTTGCGTTTTAATGAGATCCCATTCAGCACATCACTCAACCAGTGTGCACCCTGGCTCTGTGATTCTGGTCTCTTGGCTGAGACAGGCCACGGGAGATGGTTCTGTTTGGTTTTCAGCCCAGCAGCTTCTGTCTCAACCACATGCCTTTCTCTCAGTCTTTTTCACTGCTCCAAAAGCAAGTAAATATTAGTTCTTAGTAGCCGCTAGTTGAGAGATACAAAATAGGCAGAATTTCCCCGGTATTGCAACCCTCTGGCTCTGTGATGAACTGGGGACTTGCCTCTTACCCAGTGTCAGCTGGGAGAGGCTCCAGCCCCCCTGACCCTGCACAGGATCAGAAAATGGATGGATAGAAAAAGATTATATTTTAACCAAAGGATCTGACAACTAACTAGTGCCAGCAGTCTTCCTCTCAGGTTGCCGGACAAGCAAAAGCCAGGCCATTCAAGTCAGACAACAATATTTTACATCACCGTTGTAAATGTGCTATCTTATATGTGTCCTATAACGTCTATAGCTTTGTTATTTTATTGTCACATCATGTTTTCCCCTTCAATGGCATACTAGTCTTCCCCTTACTCCCTCCGGTCTCTGTTTTCAGGATTATTCATGAGGATGGATACTCAGAAGATGAGTGTAAGCAGTACAGAGCAGTGGTCTACAGCAACACAATCCAGTCCATTATGGCCATCATCAAAGCCATGGCCAACCTTAAGATCAACTATGAGGAACCTACCAGAGCGGTAGGTACCTCGGGGGAAATGTCTAACGTTTTCATATTGTTGCCCTCAGCATCTGCGTGACTGCAGTGAAATTATGTTCAAAATGCAACAAAGATGGAAGTATTGTACCAGCAGGAGTGCATCACCAACCAAGCTAAATATGTCTGCTTTTACTGTAAAATGCTCTGTCCTACTGAATATTCTTAAACAGAATATTAGCATCATAAACAAATATTACAGATACTTTAAAAAAACAGACATATTCTTTCCCTGCTATTTGAAACGTGCTGTTTAATACTTCAGATGTTAAAGGAGGTAATAAAACCTGGGAACCTGTTTAAGTATAATATAAGTACAGAGATACTGTATTAGCTCTACTCATCACCACCAAAGCCACCTCTCTGTCTCCATCCTAACCACGTTCACCAAGTTCAGTGTGATAGTTTTTATATGGAAATCAGCTCCGAGCAGCAGATGGAGAGGATGGACTCCCACAGAGACATGTATTTTATGTCACTGCTTGTGTGTGTGTGCTGTGAAAGAAAACGGAAAAGAACTTACTTTCAATGTGGCACCACCCTGGAAGATAATCACAGAAATAAAACTATTTTCCAAAGAAAAATAAATTCCTCATTCCTTTTTCTATGGACCCATTATGAACCCATATCACATATGTAATTCATACATTCTGCTCTCACATCATTTAAAAGATAATTTAGTTAAAAAAAGATGGAGTAATCTGTCAACTTCTCACATCATATTTGAGAAGATTATGTGTGAACTAAAATCTGAGACCTCGTCCCGGACCAACGCATCCAGAGGAAATAACCAGCTACAACCAGGCCCTCATCCGCCCCGCACTAAAATCAGTGGTCCATCTGATTGGTGGCTAACTGTCCCAGCTCCTGTTTGAAAACCTAAGTCGCAGCTCAAGTAGTTAAAACTGTGAAATAGTCACTGTCAAAGCTGCGAATAATGAATAGGATATATGTGGATAACGAGCCCCCTAAAATAGAATAAGAGAGCTTTCCTTATGGTTAAACTCTCCCATAACCTCAAGGTCCCAGGTTTATAAATGTCAGTCAACTGATCTGAAATCTTAAATTGTTCTTCAGTAAGATGGCGAGCTCCAGAAACAGTGGTTTAAAAAAAAAATGGGACCAAAAGATCCTAGAGACACAAAAACCAAGCCGAATCTTTTGAGAATTTCATGAACGTCCCTTTGCACACTTAATACAGTCATCTCTGGGTAATAAAGGCAAGTAAGTACCTCAAATCCTAATGTAAATATTGATGTACCGGCAGCACTTGATGCGTCTGTTATTCCAGGCCACTGCAGCCTAAAAGATGGATTCATTAGAGTGCCAATTTAAATGGTAAATGACCGTGTGATGGCCCAGGCCCATTCAGGTCAGTGATGGATGCATCATTTCTGATCATACTTGTCCACAATCGTTGGTCTCTCTTGTGCAGTAAGACTGGTTGAGGCAGCATATCTCCTTACAGCTGGCCATAAATCAGACTCATATTGAGTGCGGAGGGCTGCAGGAACTTCATATTATGTAACCATGGAAAGAAAAAAATGTGTTTTTCCTCTCTAATATAGAACCGTTTCCAGCGGTCATAGCTCTTATCAGCAGTTTCTAAGCAAAGCAGATTGGCACAGCCATTTTTAAAAAGCACCATTTACCACAAGCATACACCGGATACCTGCTCCAACGAGCTGGAGTTTGTGTGTTTGCAAGGCATCCGGTTGATGACCACTCAGCATACCTGGTTTATGTTGGCAAGGCACGTTAAAGCACAACATTTGTAGTCCAATGAGTCTCTGTTCTGTTTGCATTGTGTTTTTCTTGTTACTATGGTAGCCATTCAAGAAAGCCTCTGTCAGAATTAGAAATGAAGAGTGAGAATGAGAACAATACTATATACGTGATATATAGTAAAATCTGCTAAAAAGGAAGGTAAATAAGATAATTAACAGTTTGCAAATGTCATTCACTTTAAATTAAAATTGAATTTATAATCAATGAAGCACAATTATATGTTTTCTTCTTTTCCTTTCACTGCAGTTCTGAATTCTCAGTATTATACAGTATATGTATAAAACAAAACCTTAAAGGCCATCATCTCTGGGTCCTACGGTACAATACAAATGAAATAGTTAACCATTTGATAAGCCCTGCAGCATCTTATCAGCTTTGTTTAGTGAAGAAAAAAAATGAGGATTAATAAAATTAGTAACTTTTTTAAAGCGATCTGCTCTGAGTGTGCGTGTCTGTGTGTTTTGTCAGGATGATGCCCGCCAACTGTTTGCCCTGTCAGCAGCAGCAGAGGAGCAGGGCATCCTGCCAGAAGACCTGTCCAACATCATCCAACGACTGTGGGCTGACGGCGGCGTCCAGAGCTGCTTCACACGGGCCCGAGAGTACCAGCTCAATGACTCTGCTGCATAGTGAGTGCCTTCATAACATTAAATGCCATTGAGGTTTCTATGTTTCAAAATAAGATAAGCATTATTATGCACAAAAAATCCTTCTAAAACAAAAAATCACATATCAGAAATGACGATGTTGATACATGGCATAGTTTTTTTCCTCCTATGATGAGGTTTACATTACAGTTTTAGGGCCAGAGCAGAAAGTGTCAGGAGTTTCTCTAAAGATATTATAGCCTTCACTCTGCATTTAGACCTTAAGATAATTACTATTTACATCAGTGACACAACTTGCTCTGAATGGATAAGTTGGCCATGTAACTTGATATATCCTTGTTTGTCACTACATCTATCACACCAACACCATACTCCTCTCTGTTCTAGTAGCTGCAAAATATTCCTCTATGCTTGATTCTTTGCATCACTGCACGGGCTGTGAAGAACTTATTAAGAGATGTGGAGAAGATGATACAGTTTTGTTTAACCAGTGCCTTTCACTTTTAAGGCCTCTTGTGTTTCCAATATGCAACAACACAACCTCTGTCTTCAGCTCTTAATCACCTCATTTACCCTCATCTCCGAGTTCTTAATTTGTTTGTCATAATGTTCCAGTGTTATAACTGGGGAGAGCATGAGGTCATTGTGAGACGCTGCTAGTAGGAGGTGAGAGGTGCCTATCACTCTTACCCCAGGGCAGTCACTGCTGGTCTGAATCGGGCATCCAGAGGAAACAAACAGCCTCAGCCTTCATTCGCCAGCAGCTGCCTGAGGGCTGCAGCAGGAACTAACTACACTGATTTTAATACACAAGGCCTTTGATGATACTATGACACCTCCAGAATGTGCTTTAAACTGTCACAGGAGTGATAAGTGTTTCACAAATGAATGCTTTGCAGCCAAGGCAGTATTTACCTCCAGAGGGGGTGATACTGTTCTCTTGTTTGTTTTGGCCAGTACATCTTCTCCATCTATGCTTCACTGCTCTCGTTAAAGCCGAATCGGCCTAGAAGCACACAGCTAACACAGCCTCTCATTTAGCAGCCTGCAGAGTGGATAATGTACGTGTCATCATGGCTTCGTAGAGAGCGCTGAGAGTCGGTTGCTTTTTCAATAGAAAGGAAACATTTACTGCACAGAAACATTGGCTGTGTATAGAAAGATAAAATGACCCCTCCTTGCACACTGGCTTTAGTCTGTACTGTGGTTCTTGACTGGATCCAGGCCCTTGAATCCATCCACTCTATTAAGGTTACTGATAGAAACGAAGTGTAACAAGTTGGCGATTCAGTCTGACAGGCAACTACGGTTCCACACAAGGTATCTGATCATTGTTTACTCCAACGACAAAAATAAAAAAGGTGTGGTTGTAAAACCTTAGAAAATGACCATTATTTTTCCATTGATGATTCTCTGTCACACTTCAGTTGAGGGCCTTTCATTATTAGAGATCTAACCAAATTAAATAAATCTTCAAGGCTTTTAAACCCAATAGCTTAGTCAGTCTGTGTTACATATCTGATGTGTGGATGACAAAAGCAGCCTAAACCTCTGTGGGCAGCAGCAATATGATGAAACTGTCAAACATGTGACATTAAAGAGTGGTGCAGAGACTCTAATATGTTATATGGGATTACACTTTTTTTATGCAGTTTACTACTAAGCTAAATAAGACAATGCTGCTGTGTTTCCCGTGCTCAATTTAGATGTGTAAAAGTATATTATTGACTCGTGTTTAGGGCTTTTATCAGGCTTGAGGCAGGGCCTACACACACACACACACACACACACACACACACACACACACACACACACACACACACACACACACACACACACACACACAGTAAAAATCAAACAAAATATGGAAGTAGAATGAATGCCAACACATTGAATTGAAATGCATCAGAACTATCCACATATCTTCTTTTCAGATAAGATAATCTAGAAAAATAGGAGTGATTTATTTATTAGTAATATTTTGGGTGCTTTATCTTGGCTGTCTGCACTTTGTGATGTCTGTAAAGACGATTTTTTTTGTGCGAATGATTTAATGCTAACCATAACTGTTTACCTGTTCTGCTGACCTTAGCATGCAGATTATGTTTGTGAAGTATCTTAGATTATGATTTGTAAAGACTCTCTAGATATTTTAGGCACATTTGTTAGATGTGAACATTTACATTCTTGTATTAAGGTTTTTGTGACACAGCTTAGTGCCAACATGAAGCTCTTCTGTTCCTCTCGTATCTGTGTGAAGGAACAAATGACACCAGAGACAACCTTCCTTTACACCTTACCGTAACACTTTAAGACCTGCTTTCTCTGTGACGCTTAGGGCAACACTGTCAAGTCAACATAATGTTGTTTGTACCCTTGTTCCCATCAGCTACCTAAATGATCTGGAGAGAATAGCCAAGCCAGATTACATCCCCACACAGCAAGATGTGCTGCGAACCCGAGTGAAGACCACTGGCATTGTGGAAACACACTTCACCTTCAAGGACCTGCACTTTAAGTAAGATTCCACTTTTACACATTTTTGTGCTGAAACTCATTTTTTGAAACACTGATTTTCTGCAGACACCATATTAATTTGTATTTTAGAGCTCAGCATTTTTTTATCACCTGCAAACAGCCATAACTCACTGTGATATCGCCTTCACTGCATTAACAAATGTTTCTGCTAATAAACTACTGACTGAAATGATCTGATGTAGCTTACAGTATATTCACATCTGAAATCTATCAACATAGTTTCATTTGAATTGTTCATATTGTTGCCTCAAACATTTAACAAAAAAACATGTTTATAATTGCAACACAGACAAGTAGCAAATGTTGTTAATACATTGTGTTATTTGAAGATGGCTGTACTCCGACTTTAAGCTTTTTAGTGCAAGCAATCAAACATTCATGAACAGTTAAATGTTTTTTGCAGAGTACATCAGATTGTTTTGATTATGACGACCATCATTTTAGGATTTTGCAGACAATTAATCTGTGTGCCTTTATGAGTCATTCATTTCTGATTGTACTAAAAGTGTGAAGTTTGTTTGCCAGTGCTCAATGTTTGCCCTTTTTGGAAAGTCAAAAAAGAGAGGAAAACATTTGCTTTTCCAATTTGTGGAGTTGTTGTGAAGTTGCTGTCTCATTTGAGCAACTGAGCTTTAGATGTCTCTGACCCAAACAGCTTGTCCGACTTGATGCTTTTACAGTGGACACATATTACTTGGACACAGAAAAAGAACAGGGCAAATATCTTTTTATCCCACAGAAATAATACGCATATGTGCAGGTTTTTAGTAATAGCATGGTTATCACAGCAAGATTACACATAATGAAAAATGTATGAAGGAATACAAACCCTTTATTATCTCTTTATTTTGTTATTTTAAATTCCAGTCATTAGTCATACTTCTTAGACATTGTCTTGTTATTTAAATGTAAAAGTTATTTAGTATATTACTTCTGCCAAAGAATCTGTTTGTCTGTCTGTTTGCAGGATTACACAAAAACCACTAGATGGTTTTTCATGAAACAGGATTTTTCTTCTTTTTTTTTTTTACTTAAACACAGCAAAATAGGGCTTTTTTCCCCTCATTTCTGTCTATTACGCGTCGGCTACTTGAAGGATTTTAATGATATTTGGTAGAAGGGCTGAGCATGTAGCAGGGAAGAAACCTCTGAATTGTGGCGTGGATCTGGATAAAGGGGCGGATTCAGGAATTTTTCCCCCTCTTTTGAACTTTGTTAAAGGAGCTAAACTAAACTAACTAAACTTTCTTGACTATTTTATCAATTAAGCGATGAATTTCGTTGAAACCTCATAGGTTAAGTTAACAATTGGAATTTGGATTAAGGTTTAATTTGATTAGAAGGGACTTTTGGGCCTTGGCGGAGATGTGGGCTCTATTGAGTGTTCTTTTAGTCCTCATTGTGATAATGAATCAAACCACATACATATTCATTATACTTAATATCCAATGAAAACAATAGTCACAACTAAAGCTTTGGAAACAATTTAGGAATGAGCCTATAAGACATGAAACATCAATAACACTGTAAAAGCTGAGCTGCTTTAGTAGAAATGAAAAGGTGTGTCTTCTTCTGTGCCTGCTCTGTTTTTGTGTAATAATTACGTCTCATAATTATGCCTTTATCTTACTTCTTTATACATGGATCAAATCTAACCAGCACACCTACAGCACCTCTTTGGGTGCAGTGCTGTGTATTTAGTTAATGTAAGGAGTGCTGGAGACAAGTGCACTGCTGTGGTAAACATACTAAAGTGTGTTACTGTTATAATGAACTCTGCTTACTCCGCCTAAAGCTCTGCCGACCACGAGAGTCAAAGTTCTGCTCTAATGAAGCAAATTCTGTAAAGTGAAAACTGCTCAGCAGGACGAATGCAGTGTCACAACAGGACCGAGTCACTCTGGGATGCTACAAATGGTGGCTGCCAGCTGACAATCTCCCTGTTGCTGTTTCATAGAAAAGTTTTTTGAGCCTCAGCTTGTCTTAAAAAATTTTATGTAAGAACTGGACACTTCAAACAAAATCTGGGCAGCATATCACCAGAAATTTGGAGGCGTCCAACCCTATTGTAGGAAACAGAAATGCACAGGCCCTCTCATACAGTAGGTTCTCAGCATTAGCATTACCAGCTGTCAACTTACCGGTGTAGAGGAAACGCTGTAAATTCAGCATCACACCTCACGGTTACTCACTGTGAGCCGTCCTCAGCAGTGGAAAGCAGCACCAGTGTTAACTCTTGTTTCCACATATTTCATCACTTATTGTCTTTGCTGCTGTAAGTAGTTTCTTTTGGGTGATGATGATGATAATGGCGATGATGATGATAATGGCGATGATGATAATAATGGTCACTTGTCAAAGAGCTTCCACCGTCATTGCCTTAACTGTTCCTTTCATTGACTAGCCAGGGTTAGTACCTTCAACATGATTGACAAGAGGTTATAATAAAAGCCTTTTCGGCAGAGCTACCTCTTTGTGCTCTCATGTTGGACTAAGGGCAGCCTGGATGCTGCTGTGACTTCCTGTTGCCTCTTGAGAAAAGGTGTCGAATTACTAGAGAGGATGGGTGGGGGCTAGCTGGTTAGTGTGCTAACCTCAGTGGTTATCTTTGACATACTTTCAAAAGATAAAACTGTTATTTCTTCACATTCTATTGATAATTTTAGTTAACCTTCGAATGTTTGAACAAAAATTCCCACACAAAGCTCCTTTAAGGCTAGCTGTTACTGCAGGATCTGTGCTGCACTAAAATGCCGATGAATGCCAGTGAAATGCCAAAGCCTGAGCAGCGAAACACCCAGAGGAGATGAAGACGCAGAGATGCATTCACTGGAGAGAGAGAGAGAGGGAGAGGGCAGAGCACAGTCATATTTCCACAGAGAGACCTTGAAGCTGCTTAGCTTGTCTGTCAGTATGAAAGAGTGTTGTTTCTCATGTGCCCAGTCCTATACTCCCCCCCCCTCTTTCTCTCTCTCTCATTTAAAAAGCCCCATGTTTAAACTGTATGTCTCTGTGCAGGATGTTTGATGTTGGAGGCCAGCGGTCAGAGAGGAAGAAGTGGATCCACTGCTTCGAGGGAGTCACGGCTATAATCTTCTGTGTAGCCATGAGCGCTTATGACCTGGTCCTGGCTGAGGATGAGGAGATGGTAATTTAAGCCTGTACTACATACACTGCTTCGCATCCATTTCACAATAGAGCTCTTTCCCAGCGTGATTTAAATAGGGAGGGAGGTTGGGGTTTTCTGTGAAACTCATTTCCTTTATGTGCTCTCTAATAATCTCTTTATCTCACGTTTTCGCTCATCCCGTGCAGAACCGAATGCACGAGAGCATGAAGCTGTTTGACTCCATCTGCAATAACAAGTGGTTCACAGAGACGTCCATCATCCTGTTCCTCAACAAGAAGGACCTGTTTGAGGAGAAGATCGCCCACAGCCCTCTGACCATCTGCTTCCCTGAATACACTGGTACAATCTGAATGCCTCAGCACATGGCCAACATATAGAAAAAGCTTTACTTGACTTTTCTTTTTTTAATCGAAACAGTTCTGTTTTTTTATCATTAAAATACTTTATAAGTCTTTTATGATTTAATTTAGATAAAGGTAGCAGTCACCTCACTCTTGCACATTGTTGTGTCCTCTCAACTTTGTTACTTTAATGTTTTACTGCAACTTTGTTCAATTTTTTTGTGGTGGACTTGCTGAAGTATTTTTCTGTATGATTATACATACAAAAAATGCTGAATTTGATCGACTTATTTGTAGTCTTTTAATTTTTTATAGCCATATTATTGATAAGAATGCAAAGTCAGCCTCAATTTTCACCTTTAAAAATCAAGTAAAACATTCAGTCAGTCGGCTGTGATACTTCCACTTGTTTCCATTTAAGGTGCATTTTATTCCTGTGACAGAATCATAAAGCAAGGCAAAATCTCGCCTCTTATATATACGGTATTTTACCCTCAAGTCACAGAGATAAGCATGAAAAATGTTTACCCAGAAATCTTTGAAAACTCCATGACCTCAACAGAAGTTTGTTGAAAATAACCCATTTAACCCATTGCTTTATTTGCATCTGATGACAAAAATTATGTCTTCTTTTTTGCATGACAAGACGTTTTCTTCAGAGAAACAAATGCTTACCTGTGTGACTTGATTGTAATTATAATACAGGAGACACAAACTGGAGCAAAATCAGGCATGATAATTTAACATTATGAAGGACATGACTCTTGACTTGAGGAACAACTACTGAAATGACTGTGTATAGAGTAAAAACTGTCTGTCCCACAGGCCCTAACAAATACGAGGAGGCCCAGGCTTACATCCAGACCAAATTTGAGGATCTGAACAAGAAGAAGGACACCAAGGAAATCTACACCCACTTTACCTGCGCCACCGACACCAAGAACGTGCAGTTTGTGTTCGATGCCGTCACTGATGTCATCATCAAGAACAACCTGAAGGACTGTGGTCTCTTCTAAAAACGTGTCTGAAGGAAGATTCAAGGTGAGTTGAGAGAAAAGACTTGAAGTGATTCAGCTCTCTATTAAGTCACAAAATGTTTTTGAAATGACTGATTTGTATGTGTTTTTTGCTCTTCTAGATTACTTGAACAGTTCTGGTGACCATAAAGATAGGGGAATATACACACATCATGAATGACTGCACTGGCCAACCACGATTTCTGCTTTGATCCGCTTTTTATAAAGACACCTAAGAGACTGAATACCCGACGAGCCTTGTGGAATTTCAACCATTGCTGATCCGGTAACATGTATTAACTCTTTGGGCTATGACCACAAAAATCAGCATATATTATTGTATTTTTGTTTTTTTTTCTTGTTTGTTTTCAATTACTAGAGGAGGCAAAGGAAAACATTTTTATATAAATGCATTCATTTTACTTTTAGAAATTCTGATGTGGAAATTATTCAACTTTTAATCAAATGAAGCTTATTTTTTAAGAGATGAAGCACAGACATGGACATAAAATATGATCGATAAAGGAAAGTGCTTTTTTTTTTTAATAATGTTTACATAAGTTCATCATTCATAGTCAAACCATATATTGTTCTGCATGACTCAACATGACAAATATTAACTCTGTAATCTGCACACATTATCTAACATTCCTACAAAATGAAAATTAAAAAAATATTAACACCTATAAAAGACAAAAAACTTCACATGCAGAGGGAAATTGTGGCAACATTCTAACTGATATTTAAAGTATCTGTGTACCTAACATTTTCTCACTTTTTGTAGTACCATTTCCATGTCTGTTGCAGTATGTTTGTGCCTTCACTTCTGTTTACAACCGATTCGTAGATATGCTTTCAGTAATGTTTGACCTACTGTGCGCCTGTATTTCTCTTCCATTTTCTGCCTAGCACCTATGAATATATAGTGATTATTAATGAGAGACGAAAATCTAATTCAGAAAAAGCTTAGTGTTTTTGGTAAATATTAAAATGCTTTAAAAGTCATATATGATTTAATTTAAATAAAAGTAGAGATCACCTGACTGTTGCACATTGTTTTCCTCTTCATTTTATTACTTTTATGTTTTATTGCAAGATTACTTTTTTTACTTTCACAAGGTTATACTGTTGTTACACAAGAAGGTTAGATAATAAACCCTCGCGTGTAACAACAGACGTAGCACAAAGGAAGTACTGGTGCATTAGAATAATCACTATGTTCTTTAAAGTTGCGTTGTTGGGTTTAAAAGCCATTAAATGTGACTATATGAATGTTATGTTATAACAGTGGACAGTTCTAGTCATGAAGCATTAAGCAGGTTTTACTGGAGCAAACATTTTAAGTCATCTTATCCTCAATCAGGATGGAAGAATCAAACTTATGAAAACAACCGCTGTGGTTGTTTGGTTGCCATAATAAAACATACATAAAACTCAATGTCAACATTTAATGGACTGGAGTGACTCTTGTGGCCACACATGGCAAAGAAGGGGTAGTGCTGAATGGAAATATTTTGTGGAATAGTAATACAATCACAGAACAGCCAGAAAGTCCATGTAAAGCTTAACCAGGAAAAAAAATTAAAACATTTAGTCTTAATATTGAAATAACAAAGAATAATCAAAATAATTTTGTGAAGTACTCATTGTTTGTTTGTTGTGTTTACTTAATTTATGTAAGGCAATATGTTCAGTTCATGCAACTAAATCTTAAGCAAACTCAACAAGAAGTATTAAGTCATCAAAACTAAGACTAATAGTTATACTGTATTTACTTTTTCATGGCAATCTGTTTCTTTCATTTCCTTCTTGTCAGTATTTAGAGGGTTTTTCTGCTTTGAAATTTTTAAACACCTTTTTTCTTTTTTCCCCACTCTGGTCCATATACAGTACCAGTCAATAGTTTGGACATACCTTCCCATCCACTTGAATGGGAAACTGTGTCCAAATTTTTGACTGTATAGTATGTATGACTGTATATTTGATAAAATATGTATTTTGTTTCATGCTTAGCTCCAATGTAGATCAACCTTAACACAGCTTAATGCTTGAGATGTATTTAAACAGGCTGATGGCACCATCTAGTGGACAGTTGAAGAGCATGCCATAAATTGTTTATCAGGAACATTATTTAGGAAACCCACTACACTAAACTATAGGTCAATCTCATTCAGTTCAATTTTCCTTCATCTATGCTTGATTTTTCTCTAAGTTGCACATAAATATGGCTACCTGATTAGTAATTTACTTAAAACACCAAGACGATGATGTAACAATGACAATGTGACAATGATTTTCTCTCTCCTTTTACCTGCAGTTGTGCGTATATGAGCTGCAGTTGAATAAATGGTTTCCAATACGTTTGAGAGACACATTGCTGTCAACGGTGTCCATATCCTCCTCAGTGGTCAGATATCTCCAGGGTTTAGCATAAAGAGAGAAAAAGACAATCTGAGGAGAGGAAATGACGAGGACGGACGATGGCCAGTGTATTATTGAAGCCAGTATTTATTGTCCTTTCATTCTTGATTGAAATATCTATCCCAGCATAACAGTGGACATAAAAACTCTCACAGAGATTTAAAGTATTTTAAAAAATGCAGTTTGCCTCATTGTGACAGATGCACAGTTGCAGTGGGCTGCGCTTCAGCCAGTCTTATATCTGTATTCAGGAGAGTATAAAATAGGTGACAGGCTGGTCATGGTATAATCCATATCACACAGATGTCAGGCCTAATTAATTGTCCTTGTACTAGCTTCCCCAAGACTCATGCTCTTCTCTAGATGCCCTCCAGAACAGCAATATTGAGACAGACATTGAATTTTTAAAATTTGAATTAAGTCTTTATTTCGAACATTAAGCTCATTTTTTGGACAAAGTGAGAAAACCCTCTTCTCTATTTTAACATTGTTTGTTCATCTATATGTAGGCAGGTTTTGTGATCATTCCCATCATAATGGGGTTGGGTCACTCCTGACTGATTTATGTTAGTAATGCCTTTATCTAACTAATCCCACATGGCCCCTCCCTTGTTAAACTAACACACCCCTACAAAAAGGCATGATGACTGAGGAGAACATGACATCTGCATGAATACCACAGCTGGGGCAACATGACCAGGATTGTGCCATTGGCGTGCTGGAGGTGTGGTAGTCTACCAGACGAGTCACCAGAGTGGTGAATGCTCACCACAATAGTGTGTCTAAGACATTGTTATGCAGCCAGGGGAACAATGACAAACCACCCGCACCCTTGTCAACCATATGTAACGACAGAGTCTTGAGCCACATATCTGTCTGCTGCACCTCTGAAGCAGGTTCTGACTGGTGCAGCAGAGACCACTTTTATAATAAGAAACTAGTGATAATATGGTTCATAACACAATATACATTGTAATTCCTAAATACTTTATACAGATGAGAGATTGTAAAATACGTTTTAGAAATGTGTTTTGATAAACTATGGACATGGTTACTGAAAGGACAGGTATATAATTTACATTGTTACAATAACTATATTCGTACAGTGTGCTTTTGTTTTTATCATGTTTTGTTGTATGTAGGTATTCTTATATGGTATGCATTGTATAATGTTATGCATATGTGTCGGACCCCAGTAAGAATAGCGGCAGCATTTGCTGCAGCTAATGGGGATCCGAATAAACTAACTAACTAACCCACAATAGACCCAACCCAAACAATAAGAAACCATCTGAGACATGTTGGACTTTAAGCTTTATGACCCAACACTGGTGCTATACTGATGGATGGGACATTGCTGGGCCAGTGTGTGTGAAGAATGATGTCACAACTGTGGACTGGCCAATGATGATTCCCAACCTAAATCCCATTGAAAACCAGAGGGGTTGGTTGTCTGAGTGAGTGTTACACCATGAATATCCTCCACAGACTCAGCAGCAACTCAGTCAGCTCCGACTGAGGAGTGGGCCACCACCTCCCCATGAGGAGGAGGATTACTGCTGTAATCAATGCTGATGGGGACACACTGATTACTGATTGTGTGAAATGTTGTATACACCAGTTGTGTCATGCAGGTGTTAGACCGTTCTGCTCCAACAGTCCTTGCAGGTAAGAAAAATCATGCGATCACAACCATAAAGCATAGTTCTCTTCCTTTTGAGTCAGGCCATTTATCTGTTCATCGTTTTGGGTTGGTGTCTGTTTCTCCTGTCAGGTGTTCACAGGCCTGATATCATGAGCAGAGATAACTGCCTGTCCCCAGTCCTAAAGATATCTTTACACTGTTTCCTCTGGTAACTATCACATCCTCACATACTTGGGTACCACATACAGTATATAGCCAGTATCCCAGTATATAATGTTTCTATAATACCCCAATAAGAAGTATTTGAGTTAAAACTTCAGCACTTATTAAATAATTGAGGTCATCATTGTTTAATGTTTATTGTGCTGTGATTTAAATGAGCTTATCTGCACCTTTATTCCTGTTTACAATCATTTAAATGACCATAGAGTACAGGGAACTGATGAGAAGCAAAATGTTTAAAATGGTGCTTTTTCAGCCAATTCAATATAACCCGCCGGTGGTATGCGTCAAATGGAATCTGTCATCTGTCTCCCAGTGTACCTGTGAGTCACTGAACTGTGTTCCTCATATGCTTTCTGTTAACAAGACAAAAATCTGCTCGTTTCAACTTCAACTTGTCTTTCAGGCAGATGCTTATAAACAGATCACTCTAATACACTGATGAGCAACATTCAATGGACATAAAGCAATATAAAATGCAAGAAATTATAAATTAAAATGCTTTAAATAACCTATGAGAATTCAACTGCAATAGATCAAACACTGCTGCCATACTGCACAGAACAAAAGTGGGAAAAACTGTTTGATTTGGTTGAATCCAGTTTTTTTAAACCCTTCAGCAGAAGTTCCTCTAGAGGGCACTGCAGATCTACAGCAGATCCTCCAGCCTCTCTGAGGCACAGAGCTTTTGACCCATTGTATACCTTGCAGTAAAAGAAAATGTTCTCTTATGATCTGTTTTGTCTGTCTTATGGATTCACTGCCCACTCTCAGGTTATTATGTTGAAAAGATTCCCTAAATGACTTTGTTGTTACTAGTACTCAAGCTATGAGCCATGGCAACAATGAATATCAGTAAAAATGAAGGATTCTCCTAGAAGCAGAAATGAGAGACAAATAAAATCTGTTGCTTACAATGTTAGACCTCCAGTATAAGGATCTATCTGCACCAGTATGGCTGCACTAAAACTAGACTCTGTCATGTAGGGCTAGGCTTTGTGTGATTGTTACCTGAGTGCTCAGCCTTGATGACCTCCGCCACGGCAATATGTATGAAAGATCGAGATAAAACTGATAACAAAACATTAGCATGCTTATAAATAACTCTTCATTGAGGACCTTAAAGCAAATGGACTGTGCTCAAGTACCAACTCTTATGCTAATTAGACATTCGGGAAAGCATAGATGCTCAGAATAAAGGCAATCCTGTGTTGAAATTTCCATTAGCATCCCTCTGTAATTACTTAATGCAGTGTACCTTGTATGGGCTGGTGGATTTTAGAGTGGGGGGTTGGTGTTACTGGAAGCCTGGAGTCCTCAAGAGGCTTCACAATGTAATTGACCGTTTTTAATACTCTCATATTAGTCTGTGCTGTGGCTTATATTGAAGATGTATGTAAAAATTGTGCAAGGGCTCGAGTATTAAATGGAGAATTCAAATGTCAAAACTTATTTTTCTGTATAGAGCTTAAAATCTCCCTAAGAGTCAAATGAAAACAGATTATTTTAGAGAGGAATTACCCAGTTCATAGAAAGAGCCAGGATCGAGTTCATCAAACTAGCATAGTGTCAAATATTGTATTATGCCTCACATAGTGTATGAGTTAGTCCATTTGGTTTGGTAGGTTGGGGCAAGTACCTGTATGCTAATGTTGGACCTGCTGTAGACACAAATCTGCACTTGAACAGCAGGCCATCAGACCATCAGACCTGGATTAACCCCCCTACAGAGACGTAGACATGCATTCCTCTTAACCCAAACCATTTGCATAATCATTCATTCACAAAATTGTGTAAATCAAAGGTTGAGTACCGAATCGTCAGGCCTATAGGCTCAATGCCCAATTAGGTTGCAGATTAAGACATTTACATTTAAGTCATCTGTTTACACTGATTCAGAAATTTGCAATGAGCCACCAATTGGACAAGCTTTCAATGAACTGCTAAAATTACAAAAAGCTTAAAGAGAACAGCAATGGTTTGGTGTTAAAAAAACTTTTTCTTTTTTTTTTAATGCGACTTTAAATAACTCGCACAAAAGAAAACTAAATGCTTCTCTTACTTCCATTTTACACTTCCATTTTATGGTTCTTATTTTTATCGCATCTTATTTCACTTTATTTCACTTTTCATTATTTTTGTCTTACGTTATGCACAGTCTTGGAGGGCGTCATACCAGAGGAAACTTTTCACTGCAAGTTGTACATGTTTGACTGTATGTGACGGGTAAATACCTTGAGCATACAACCTACACACACATACACACACAAATGCATCATAACTGATTATGCAGCTTAATCAATTAGTTAATTGGTGGATATGGTAATAAACTGAATGTCTTTGGATTGTTGGTGAGCAAGATAAGATATGTGAGCTATTGGACACATATCCCTTTGTTAATAACTCGGCCGATTTGTCATGAGGATAGATCATAATACAATAAATTAAATCATGCACTCAGACATAGGAATACAAACAAACTCAAGAAGACCTCTGACACTCATCTCATGGCCATTAATGACTGGGAATTTTATCCCTATCAGAAAAATACAAGAAGTGAATAAATCTGAAATCAATGTGAGAAAGCCTTATGAGAAAGCCCTTATATCCACAAGGCTCCTGTATATATATACTGCGCCCTATTTTCTAATATCATTTGATCGATGGTGGCAAGTATTTAACTATCCCAGTCAATATTCATCACTTTTAGACAAATAAAAACATGAAACTGTATTTTATCCATCTCTGGTCTGACTAATTCTAAAGAGTTGTTTGGGGTTTGGCTGCATGCAGAGGTGGGTTCGTAAATAAGTATGTGAGTTTCCTGCACTCTGATTGGCTCATTCAGGCTCATGTCGCTGTAAATGGCTGCAGAGCACAGAGCTGTAAAAAGGAGGCGAGCAGGGCTGGAAGCCTCACTCAACACATCTGTCTCTGCTTAAACGGACTGGAGGCAGGACTGGATCCCTACTGGTGATACTGAAAAGAACTGGGACATTTTAATGAGAGCCCCAGTATCTCCTTTGGACGGAGGCTTTCACTTTAGAGGTGAGTCTTCACGTGTGTTGCCTTCTTTTAACACGCTGTTTTGATTTCTTACACACCGAGTAACTTCTTAATGCTTGTTTTAAAAAGTGGTCCATCCTTTTTCTTGTAGGATCGGTGCTTTACAGATGGGAAGAAAGGAGATGGTGAGTCTATTTTATTCTTATTACACTTTCTAAAAAAAATTGTTTTAAGACTGCGGTCATTTTCTGCTCAACTCGAGCGATATTAGAGATGAAACCGTATTTATTTTAGTATGAATAGAGGATCTGTCCTCCAACATATGGAGGAAACATCTGCAGCAGACGGCTGATGCTCAGATGCCTCCATAGTGTGAATTCATGAGTTTGAAGCAACAGCAATGTTGGAGGAAATAATTATTCTTTTCCTACACTTTCACAACATATGGAGTTACTTTTATGATGAACTGTAATTCAGATAAAATGGTGTTATATTGTATTATTTTAAATAATACATCATGCTGTGATGTAAAAAAGAAAATTAAATGTATTGTATTTCTTGCTTTATTCGTTCCAGGACTCTATGCTTCAGATACATTCTCATGTTCTTGCAACATCAGTTATGATGAAAACCAAATGGGTGCAGAAGGTCTTATAGCGTATCAAATGTTTTAATGGACAGTGTCAGCAGAGAGGCCCAAGAGATTCAAATGTTGGTACACTGACATTAGTGGAGGAAAGAAGTCTTTAGCTTGTGTTGACCTCTAAGGATACATATGAAACTGTATCCTTTAGTTTTGCTTTTACATTTCACATCTCTGTCAGATCAGTCTCTTTATTTCTTAAGGCAGAGTTGCACTTAGCCTGAAGTCAATTTTTATATAGTAATACGATTTAAATGAAGCAACCCACACAGAGGAGCAGTTCTTGCATACATTGGGTATGTAATAGAATACGGGGTCTCTGCTTTGTACCTTAGGGTCTACTCTTAAAGCTCACAGTCACATGATCTCTTATGTCCTGTTTGAGTTTGAGAGAGAGTCGCCGCTGCTCACTGGCTGATTCTGACCAATCAGCACAGCGATTCAGAGAGGAAACAGGAGTACTATATTCCTTAGTGTTTCACTGGTAAATTTCATAGACAGGCATGCTGCACTCTTAAAGAGACAGGACCCCTGTAGCTAAATCAAGGTCCACAAGAGCCCAGTCACTGCTTTGATACACTGCAGATGTTTTTACTTGCTGCTGGAGGTGTCTCAGTATAGGTAAATAGTTGAGGTTAGACATTAGTGCGGCTCTCACTGTAATAACATCTGTCTGGCTTCTCAGTTGAATCACGCCTGAGTCAATGAAAATATGGCAATCCCTGATGTTGGAGGTGTGGTCGAGTAAACAAACAAACAGATTTGCTTTGTGTTGACTTCTGCCTACTGAGTTTTCTTTTAGCAGCGTGTCAGCTGGTCTTGCAATAAGAGAAAAGTGTTCGTTCATAGGTTTAAACTTATAAGCCTTAGCATGCCCATGATGCAGTCCCTGTGATGAGCCATTCTGTGACCGTTCATCAGAAAGGCTTTGAAATGTCCATGCTGCCTTTCTGATTCGCTGACAACTTTTGTCTGACTCTTTCTTTTCTGTCTCCTCAGCTCTGCTTACGTGACTCAAGTGACTGCTTACGGGGGCAGATGCAGTACATGATGAGGTCCCTGCAAGACCTGAAACAAATGCGGAAAACCTGCCCTGCAGCCAGACCCCAGACCCCTACCAGACCCCCGCTCGCTCCCATCAGAGTCCAACTCCCAGCTTTAGTGCGTCACTCTGCGGTGGCACGTGCTTGTCAGCAGCGTGCATTGCGACGAGATCAGCGCTCACGCCTGCGGATGTCTGATGCCAGCACGGCCAGCACCTATGACTCTGCCTGCTGCCTGGCGAGTCCTCTGGAAGAGGAGGATGATGATTCAAGCACCCAGCTGGGCCTGAGCCTCAGACTGGGCCTTGGCTCCCCCAGCAGTCAGAAAAGTCTGGAGTTCGATTCAGGCTACTCTGAGGCGTCGTGGCAGGATGAGGGAGTGGTTCTCAGAAGGACGAGGAATGTGCGGGTGTCATCGTCAGCCTGCCTCCGCACAAACAGAGCACCAAGTGAACGTATTCGACCCAAATCCACATCCGACGCCTGTCTTGAGAGGTGGACATCATTTGAGGTTAGCGACCCAGAGGACTGGACAAATTCTTTATTGACCAGAGGACGCAACCGCCAACCTCTGGTTCTGGGTGATAACAGCTTTGCAGACCTCATACAAAACTGGATGGACTTGCCAGATTGTCCTGAACCCACTGAGCTGAAGCCAAAGCCAAGGCGTAGACTGGGAAGAGATTTCTTTGTCAACATGAGGAGGAAACTGGCTGGATTTTCTAAAAATGTAGAGGACAGAGTGAGGATGAGATCCACAGACTCTGCTCATGTTAACAGAGCTGCAAATGCTTCAAAACGTCTGTCCTGTCCAGTTGTGGCATCGCAGGCCAAAGTCCCTTTTTTCCATCAGTCTCACTCAGGCATTAATGAGCTGGACACAGATTTTTATCAGTTTGCAGCTCTCATGAAATCAGGTAGCCGACAGCCCATAATTTGCAAAGATATCATTGGCTACATCTGACTTTTCATTCATGGACAATCAAATCTGTTGAATCACTTTATTTTTATACAACTGTTTTTTTTACTCTCTTTCATATGTTGTGAATAAGCTAATGAAAAATAAATGTACTACACACTCTTATTTATATTATTCATCTCTTGCATGTGACACATGATAAGTGGTAGTTTGATATAAGTTTGAATATCCAGAAGACATTTTTTTATTTGAATGCAGCTTCTACCACAGTCACTTGAGTTTCATCACAGCTCATTAAACTCAGACAGTGACTCCTTGCTGCTGGATTAGTTAAAGGAGGATTTTACTGTCTCTGCAATAAAACAAATTAACTTTGTTCATTTGTTTTTATTAGAAATGTAATACTCAGGGCGTGCATGATGGAGTTTCTTGCTACATGGTTTAGTGGAATAGGCATATAATAAAAAAGATGAATTGACAACATGATATCTCTATTTAGACTTGCAGCCATTCCAGGATTAATAGGGACGTTTGAGTTTATAAAATCCATTTTGGAGTTCGCTCGTTAGAAACAAAGAGGAGTGTTTTAAAAAACGTTCTGTTTTTTCTCATCAAAAAGTTGAATCTGTGAGGTTTTAAACAAGATGACAAATCTATTTACAGGCCAGAAACAGAGGCTGTATCAACAGAGATTCCTGTGTGCATGATGAGGTAATTCCCCATGAGTCCATGCAGAAAGAGGTGAACAGAGTCAAAGCAGCTGGTTGCAGATGGAACAAGTTTACCATTTGCTTTATGAAGCATAAAGTCTCACTAACAGCCCTCTGCCTCATTTAACTCTGCTTTATTGTGCTTTAGCCTCACAGGTGGTACCAACTCATCCAAACACATTGGTTAATGCTACCATTAGTTCTGAGGACAAGGAGCAAAAACATGTGGCAAGATAAGCTAATGATCACTTCACCTTTGCCTTTACATGTTCACTTTGTTCATCAATTAAGAGGAGAAATAGCAGCAAACACTATAAAGATTAAGAATTTTCTCCAAAGGGATTTCCCATGCTCCCTGCTTCAGCCAGCCTCACCAATCATGTCTCATATCAAGGGCATGGGAGTTTAGAGAAGAGAGATGGTTCTTACTGGGTGTCATTTGTCTCGGCTTGTTTTTCTAGATGTCTTGGTGTAAAGTCCCTGTGACACATGACTCAGCTGAGATATAATGAACTCCTTTTAGGAAACGTTCACACCACGGTGGAAGCTTATAAAACTGTAATGGAAAAGTAGAAAATCTTTGCAAAGACAACATTGAACAAATATTTGGAACTTTAGCAATTTATCTCATGCCCATTGCCAGTGGTGTGCAACTGGATAAGTGCAGCAATAACTACCACAGCTGACTGAAGGTCAATCAGGGAAAGGGGATCATAAGAAAGAGGAGGCAATGGGTCCAACCAATTACTCAAACTCATTCCAACGGCACATAGTCCACCGAATGTAGCATCTGTCGAGTAATTAATATGGATGTAAAACACCATTAATGGTCAAAAACCCATGCAGGCTTATCCTACAGCTTTTATAGAATAAAATGTGCATTTTCAAGATCTGTTTAATCTAGCTGAAGAATTAAAAAACAAACAATTGCTTTGTTGATTCATGGTAACTCCAGCAGCAGGAAACTTTCTGCACTGAAACCATGTGCAATGCAATGTGTGAATGTGACCTGGCTATCTTGGCAACCATGTCTTTTCCATGTGATGTTCCATGTCCTGTCCCTGAGGCGTAGCCCAGCCACCCTACAAAGGAGGCTCATTGTGTCCACTTGTATACACAATCTCATTTTTTTGGGCCTCTACCCAGACACATGACCATAGATGAGGGTTGGAACACAGATCAACTGTAGATCAAGAGCTTTGCCTTCTGGCTCAGCTACTCTTCACCATAGCAGTCCAATACAACACCCACATGAATGCTGATGCCGCAACAAACCGCCTGTCCATCTCACGGTCCATTTTCCCATCACACTTAAACAAGACCCCAAGATACTTAAAAACTCCCTCTCTTGAGGCGGCAACTCATCTTCAACCCAGGGGGAACAATCAATTGATGTCCAGCAGAGAATCATGGCCTCTGACTTGGAGGTGCTCACTGTCATGCCTGCCGCTTCACACTGGGCTGAAAACTGTCCAGTGAGTGCTGAAGATCCTGAACTGATGAAGCCAACAGTATCACGTCATCGGCAAAGAATAGAGTTCAAAGTTCCCAAACTGTACACTCGACTGCGCCTTGAAATCCTGTCCATGACTATCACAAACAGGATCGGAGACAAGGTGTAACTTTATCTAAGAGTCCAACACCACTAAGAAGTGTTTGACTTTTTATCGAGAGTACGGACACAACTCTCAATTTGCTTATACAGGGATCGGATCCCTTGTAGCAACAGTCCCAGTGCCCCATAATACCCACCACAAGACTCCCCAAGTCCACAAATCACTTGATGAGCAAGCTCCCAGTACCCTGGAATAAACTTTATTAGGGAAAGTTTTTTTTCCACGGTGTGTGTGACCATAAATAAGTGCACTTGTTGAAATGTTAGTCTCTAGCCATACATTTTTGCTCTCTTGTGATTCCGTTCATCAGACTGGTTAGTATAAAAGCCCTATATTTGATAATGTGCACTGTATTTTATTATGTCATTATATTGTATTTCACTCCATGTCACATCCCACAGTTATGGTAGTATAACCCATTTCTCTATCTGACAGAAACTAGACCTCATTTATCAGATATGTGGACAGGGGCTGTGAGAGACGACATACCCTGTGGTCCATATAAATGCCTGATATTTAAAATGCAGACATGCCTGTTCAGAACTGAGCTATAATTCTGTAAATAATGATAGTTATTCAGCATTCATGACTGCATTATGATGGGAGCCTGTCGCCAAGTCTTATGTGTCTCAAACAACCCTTCGAGGGACAGTTTAAAAGAGGGTCAGCGGTAAGGAAGATTCCCCAATAACAGTCTGTCCACCAATACAGGATGGCTTAGCTTTCAAACTATAAAGGATAAATGATGATTGCCACCCACAGTCTGCTTATAGTGAGTGAAACTCTCTTACTCTCTCTTACTACCAGTTGCGGGTTGACAGTGTTCATGACTTTGACACACAAGGTGATCTTGACCAGATCTGCTGAGGCATTGCACACTTACAGGGTGGCCCAGTCTAACAAAGTGGACACATAACAAATGTCCTGGTAATTAATTATGAAGCAGAAGGAGAAGATGGGCCACGTGTTTAAGTATGGCAAAGTCGCTGCCTCTGTGATTCTTGTATGTTGATAGAAACAAGCTCTAATTAGAGCCATATTCAGGTTTATTGCACAGCAGATTTTATTGTACTTGACAGTTTGAGATGCCGTGGACTTTGGATGTCTTTGTCCGCAAGACATAGCGGATGAAGATGTTTGCGCTGATGAGTACATTTATTCTAATTAATTTACAGTACTCAATACAGGGTGTCACATTATTATTCCTCTGCTCTGGTAGGACTCCTGAATATTTATGAATATAAATTAATTTAATGCTCCAGAGAAGTGGAGGAATATATAGAAACATGTGAACCTGACACGCTGATGTCTTCTAGTATTTGTAATATCTATTATATGGAAGCTCATGTTTTGCTAATGTATTTATTTTTAAATGTATGTACTGTATATTTTTTTTTACTTTTCTATTGTCTTATGCACACAAGGGAGGCATGAAAATGAAAGAAACCACTCTCATTGGGCCACTTATACAAATAACGGTTGAATTAATGGATTTGGGAAAGTGGTCAACTGACTTGTGTGAACAGTGTATAGAGATTAATAAAGCTCATCTTTTTATATTAAAACAAAAAGAGGGAGAAAGTGGTCTGAAATGGAAGACTGAAAATGAGGTGGAGCTTTATGCCCTGTAATCACACTCAACCAGAATAAAGAAGTTTAGCTTTCCTGCTGTTCATTAGAGTAAATAGAAGTCATGGCTTTGCTAAAGGAAACATGTGTTTTGATAATAAAAATATCAGTCTGTCACAAAACCTTGTGATTTTCTTTACTTTTTGGTAAGAAGAAGGCAGCCATTGTTTCTACATCTGCTGACTCTGATTACATAGATCTGCGACTGGCCCCACACATTAAGAAACAAACACGGTCTCTGGGAAGTTATTGATAGATGACATCATGAGTCTATTTAGCTGGAAGCTTGGCCTGCTATGACACTTCCAGCTAAATTTCCATTAGAGAGAAAGTAAACTGTAAGAGTGGGTGGGAAAAACCATGAGAAAATGTCACGCTGCAGAAAAACCATAACACCTAGTTATTTAGATATTGGCTGACCAATAACAAAATGAATATGTGTGACCTACTTTGGGTTTTGGATGAATTCCAGTGGACTGATTCACAGAATTTTTTGCATAACTCAGAAATTCATAGTTCCATGTTGCAGAGAAAACAAGAACCATACAGCAGATGTGTCTTTTTTTCCCTTTGGGGTGCAGTCCTTGGTCCTATTCTTTTTTCTTTGTACATGCTTCCCCTGGACCAGATAATCAGATTGATGAAACTCATTACCAGCCCAGAAAATTCTACAAATGACATTCTTAAAGACATCCACTTGCCCCCCTTGTCAACTCACACCTCAGGAATCTCTGTGTTACATTTGACCCTCATTTGAAATTTGATCATCACCTGAATAAACTGGATCAATCCTGTTACTTCCACTCTGAGAAATATTGCAAAAATCAAACCTTTACGATCAGCCTCTGATCCTGAAGGTATCATTCACACCCTTATTTTTTCCTGCCTTGACTTCTGTAATTCTCTGTTTACATGCTTGAGTCAAACTGCCCTGGCATGACTTCAACTGGTCCAGAATTCAGCAGCTAGACTTTTAACTGGGACCAATCAGAGATCTCATATTACTCCCATTTTAGCCTCTCTGTATTGGCTGCCTGTCAAATACAGAAATTATTTTAAGATTCTTTTAATCACCGATAAGCCACTTCATGGCTTAGCTCTGGTCTACATCTCTGAGCTACTGCCCTACACTACTGACTGGCCTCTCAGATCATCCAATCAGAACCTTCTGACTGACTGTACCAAACTAAAAACTGAAGACGACTGCTCATTTGCTGCCCTCGCACCCGAACTATATCAAACAACCTCCTCCCTCCTATCAGATCAGCTGAGTCTGTTGACTGTTAAAAAAACTCTTAAAACCCACTTTTTAAAAATAATTAGATATATTTCTTTGTGTACTGAATGTTTTTTGAAAGTTTTACTTACTTACTTACTTTTAGGGAACAACAGGGGGCTAACATTGTGAAGATGTTTAGGAGATTCTTTATCAGATTAAATTCCTATGAAGCTTTGTGGAGTTTAAAGTAATTCTGTTTTGGACAGATGCCCAGCAGAGTTTGGCTTCCATATCTGTCTCAGCCTGATAACGATTAAAAGTCTGCCTACTGCACAGATAGAGAAATCCTTCATCAGAGATAGCAAAAATTAACTTATGTAGCCTTTACTGAAGAGTGAGACTCTGACTGACTGCTGAGAAAAAACAAACAAAGGCTATTCCTGAAATCTATCAACTTGTACAGAATGAGACAGGAAGTGAAATGTGTGGGGTGTTAGCCTGCAGACAAAGAATTAATATGAAAAATGTTCACTGTTATCTTTCCCTCTTTTTATGTCAGTGAAATGGATGGGTAACATTCATTAAAACCTGGCAAGAATTAAAAATCAATTTCCAGAGTCATTTATTCACTGCTGTTTCTACTCTGATTCTAATGTATCTTAATTACTTCACTAACTGACCTTTTAATACTTACTAGCAGTATTGAAATTGTCATAGGCATTTAGCTATACTTGTGATCAATGTCTATCAAAAATAATAAAAATAGAAATCTCATTGTGAGCGGGTAAGATTTGAAGAACAGGAATCAGGGAATCATCACACAAGATTCCTTTAGAAACAGCATGGCTGTTTTCCTCCCCTTCCTTACTATGAAGGTCCATGGGAATCATAACAGACAAGAAGACACAGGCGAAATGTCCCAGAGGACTTTGCTCTGGTTCTCATGGCCAAACAGGGCCTCTTGGGTCAGACCCTGCTTCCTCTGGCTTTATTTGCAAACCCAAGATCCCACAGTACAAATGAAACTTCCTCATCAGAGGCTAAAATAACACTTTTGCACGTAGGACTTTAATTCATTCATTTTCTGTAAGCGCTTATCCTGTATAGGGTTGTGGGGGGGCTGGAGCGTATCCAAGCTGACTTTGGTTCGGGAGGCATGGTTCACCCTGGACAAGTCGCCAGTTCATCACAGGGCCACATAGAGAGACAAACAACCATTAACACTCACATTCAGACCTAGGGCTTTAATTGATTGTTTAATTAATGATTTAAGCGCAACACCTTATCAGTATAGACAGAATTTTTCAAATGATCCTAGATGAGCAGAATCAGTAAATACTCATACAGAATTTCTGCAAAGCATATCATAATCAGCATAGTTTCTACATCAATTTGATTTTATTCACTGTAGAAAGTCAAAAACAATTACAATTGTTTACAATACACTCAAGGGATTGAACTATGACCAATTGTGTTTATCTGCAGATTTGCTTAGATAGTTTGTATGGTATGAAAATGACAACCTGTATTTTGCTCTTCATCAACTTTTAATGCTAATCTTTAAAAAGTAACATTTTACACAACCAGTAATCAGTGTGTCCGACATCAACATTGATTACAGCAGCAGTAATCCTCCTCCTGATGGACTGACACAACCTCCTAATGCCATCGTGTGGAGGATGACTTCAAGATGTTGCTGTCACACTCGCTCACTCTACCAGCCTTACAGGTTTTCAATTGGGTTCAGGTCGAGGCTCATCCCTTGCCAATCCAGAATTGTGACGTCATTTTCCGGTGTACTTCCCACCTCCAGCATGCCATTGGTATGATCCTGGTCATGTTGCCCCAATCATGGCATTCTAGCAGATGTCATTTTCTCCCCAATCTTGGTGCCTTTTTATAAGGATGTGTTAGTTTAACAAGGGAGTGGTCATTTGGGAATAGTTAGATAAAGGACTACTCACAAAAACCAGTCGAGTGACCAAACCTTTTATAGTGACAATTATCACCTTCTTAAAATAGAGAAAAAGTTTGATCAAATTGGGCCAAAATGTAAGTGATGTATTTTTAAATCACTTCCTTGTAATTAGTTGTGATATACATTTAAATCACCATATGATATAATTTCCATACGCATTTTCCTCTAATTAAGCTATTTCTCAATCTCAGTTACATTAGTAAACGCCTTCTCTGCTGTCACATTTTTTACACTTGAGGAAACAACTGACTAACGTAGTACTATTCTTTGTTATCTATTATTACTTTGAATTCGCTGCACCTGTATGTGATTTCCAACCTGCCTGAACCTGTGTCGCGTCATGTCCCAGTTCAAACACATTTTGCTCAGTCGTTGACACGCGAGGCCTGCTGCCAACAGGACGTCATCAATCTCTCCCTTGGAAAAACAGCGGAAAACAACCACAGTATGAAGAATGGAAAAAACATTATAGCTTCTCTGGAGTCAATTAATGTTTTTTCTATTTAATGCAGAGTCTCATGTTTCAGCACTCCCATAAAGCAGCAGTTTCCCCCTCTTTGTCTAAAAAAGATTAAGCCCACAAGGTCCACTTGGAAAAGGCAAGTGTTTGGGCCAATGTGCAGCTACTGTGAAGAGCTAAAACTGAAGTTGTTTGAGTACAATAAATACCACAAGACTTTCCACACAAAGCCTATGGCGGATCCCGAAGCCACATATGGTGACAAACTCTGTATATAACTTTGCTGCTGCAGGAAGTATCTTTGGTCATTCACAGTCCATTCACAACCCCTCGGCCTCAATGTGTGTTTATATTCTCACAGACAAGGCATCGCCTCCAGCAGCCCAGCTAAGTCAAACACACACTTTCACTCCCAAACACAAATATTCACACTCTCATAAACAAATATTGTCACATAGTTTACCTTGATACAATTTACACAGAGGCTTACAGTCAATAAACCTGCTCTGAGGAACACAAACCAGGGAGAGGAGATTCTCAAAATCAAAATACTCATAAGAACATTCGCACAAAGGACCAAATGGGGTCTTCTCATCCAGAGTAACCAGCATGTAGCTTTGTGCTTTAAATGCCTGATCAAAAGTTGCCCAGTTTGCCCTCATATTTTCAGGTAGGTTGGTACTTTATTGTCACCATAGGGAAACTCTGTGTCAGTGAAATTTCATAAATGGTGTTACTTAACATAGACAAAGGAAAACACTATAAAAGTTATCCCTATAACCGTGTCTAGCCTCAGTGCTTTTTAAGATATGAAAATCTGGTAACCTGACTAGACCAGCTAGACAGAGTAAAAAGCAAATAAAAATTATCAGATCAAAATAGGGATTCAATATTTTTATTGATGACTGGGGCTGTATTAAAAGAAAACACATCTGGGGGGGGGGGGGCGCTGCACCGTGGTGACCTGCAGTGACTTTCATATTTCCATCCTTCTTGGCTGACTGTAGCGCATGTGACTGACATTCAGAGCACGGGAAAGCAATCTAGCTTCTGTCTTTCCCAAATATCGCAGATACAGGAAACATCATGTGAGGGAGAGTGGGCTTGGATCATCGTTGGATGAACTCAAAGTGTGAAGAGATGAGAAGTAGAGAGAGAAGAAACTTTAATCCTGCATTATGAGGAGAAGAGGTAAAGAGAATAAAATACCAGAGGAGAGAAGAGATTTGTCCAGCAGATTGTGATGTCAAATGATTGTCTAGGATGGGAGTTTAAGTGTCGGAGAGAGAAATCAGGACATAAAGCCTGCGAGCTGCTCTGTGTCGCACAAATGGTGTTTGTGGTGAGCAGGAAACCGAGGTCAGAAGAGTGACCTTGATAAGTTGACTTCCTGTGGTGCTCCTCAGCATGGTCATGCCACTAACTGTCGCTCTGTGGCTCCAGACAGAAAACCCTCACTGGACATCTGCACAATAGAGTCCTTCTTCTGCCTAAGACGGGCCACACTGATGAGACAGATAGAAAGCAGACATTGTGTGGTCTCAAAGATCTCCCAGTCCTCTGCTCCCTTCGACTCATTTCTCTCTGACATTTTCACTTCCTGCTGGCACCCCCCCATCTCATCTCCTCTATCAAATGACGTCCTTTCAATTCACAACAATAACAACAATAAGCATTCTAACTTTTTCCCATTAGAACAGACCCCTGCGCAATATTTGTAAGAAAATATGAGCTGATTGATTGTGAAGACTTTGCTTTGCTGCACTGTTGAACCAGTTGCTCATTGCTCATTTGTTCTCATGCTGCGTCTGCCTATGGATAATTTGTTATGATGGCTGAACTTGTTTAGTGACCTCTTGTCCTGATATATGCCAGAGCAGTCCGAGTGTAAATACAAATGTGGAGAAAAATGACAGGAAATGTCCACAGAGGCCATGCAGTCACACACAAATTATCATAATGACCCCCCCACGGATTGTTTGTTTATATTTTCTAAGATTTTTTTCTCATATGCTTGAGATAAGAGAAACTGCAGTGTGACTCTGAATATTATACTGCCGGTCATCTTGGACCAGTTAAAATAACATGGTTTCAATTTAGAAATCTCCACTAAAGACACACGTGTGTGTCCATGACTAAGCTGTGCCATTTTCATTAACACTCCGCTACTGTTGAATGGCTAACCTTTGATAAGTGCTTTCATTCTTCAAAGAGCTGGCATCTGACACAGCAAAAAGTTTTTAAAAAAGTGGGTGGGTGGTCAAATCCTGTCATAGAGGATCTGCTGGGTTGATGGTGAGTATGAGGTCATGTCCTCGGTGTGGCTACAGAAAAGGTCAGCGAGTGAAATTATAAGATGCAGTGAGAGACCGGATGCCTCCATTCTCAACCAAATTTTACATCAATATCCTTATTTGGATGTCAGAAATAACAAAAAGGTGAATGATGTATGTATGTATGTATGTATGTGTGTAATGGTGCATCTTTCATAATTAAAGTTTTCTTGCATATAGAAAATATATTACAAGAAAATATATTCAACACCTCTTCTTGTAGTCTCTTTATCCTTGTACTTAATGGGATGGGTTGACACTGAGAAAAATATGTTGTTTATCTGTTTTCTTGAATTAGATGAGAATGTTGATGCCACTCTCACATCTGTTCGTTGGATATTAGCCCCCCTCAAAAAGCTTGCTCAACACATGCCTAGCGGGCTGTCAGTGGAGGTAGTAACAGCACTGAAATGACCGTCTGTATAAACATGTGAGCCGGTGAGGCGGGAGGACAGGATGGGTGTGTGACGTTTTGACGGCGTGTTATGTGTCCAACCCACAACTGGAAGACTTGAAGCAGCTTGTAGCAGCTGATTGCTGATTCCGGGCTTTATACTAAGCTAAGCTAACCAGCTGACAGTACTGTAGCTTCATATTTACTTTACAAACATCAGAGTGGTAGGTAATCTTATCAACTAACTTTTGGTGATGAATTTCCAAGATGTCAAACTATTGTTTCATGGGGCACAAATAGTACAGTGGTTTAGGCAGCAGTCTTCCCGGGGCGGCCCTTTGCTGCATGTTTACCCCCTCACCCTCTCTCCCTATTTCCTGTCACACTTCGGCTACCCTGTCCAAATAAAGGCAAAAAACTGCCCCCCCCAAAAACAAAACAAAAAAACAAACAAAAAAACTTAAATAAAAGCTATTGTTTCAAGCAGAGTTATCAGGAAATTATTGCTCAAACCCTTAAACCTCATAGTATCTGGTGTAAACGTGGTAAGTGGTTCTAAAAATGTTTCACTAACTGCCTAATATGTTAACATACATAAAATTATTAATAATACCATTTAGTGAAACAAGGTTGTTTTTTTTAACTGTAAATGTAAAGACATAGCTACAAATGCTCCTGGCTGGCAGAGAAGCATGTCCTCCTCGTGGCCCCTGTGTCAACACATGCCCCACTGGAGGTGGCCCACTGCAGGCACCAGATGGCCGTCTGCCACACCTGGACTACTGTTGATTTTAAACAAAGCTGGCAGTTTTAATGCAAACCGCCTGACTGAGTGACCACCTCAGTACCACTGATGTAGTCAAATATTAAACTTAGAGTTGCCAAACCCCCTCCAGACCCCTTCACGTCTCACTCCCTCTCTGACACACACTATACACCGTCCACACATCATCGTGTTCTAATAGTTTGGCATCCATTTAAATCTATTCATTTCTAATTGATATGAAAATAGCTATATGCTACTTCTTTGCCAGCTAGAGAAAAAAGCTGCTGGAGCAACCAGAATTTCAAGCCCTGATGCAGGCTTTGAATTTGGATATTGAGCCAACACGGCACAAGAATGTGAGATACAGTAGGTTGCGTGACAGGCCACAAAAACACTGTTTTAATTGTGCAGATTAGTCATATATTCCATGACAGTTACTCTAATTAAATGATTGTTATCACAACAGCAGTTTTGGTTTCTGATGGTACTCCTCCTTACAGTGACTACCTATAATAAACCTGAGAGTCACACTTCGGGGCAGACAGACGGCTAGTGGCATGGAGTCCTGTGGTAACGATTGCTGTAGGACCCTCGTATAGGTCCCATCTGGCAAGAGCATTGGAGAACCAGGAAAAACAAAGCCTTTAACATGACTGGACACTCACAACACACAACACACACATTCATGGAAGTCTCCTTTGTTATGAACTGATGAGGACAGGGATGACAGAAAACATTTAGAAATGTAAGGGAACATTTCATTTGCCAATAACACAGCATCAGTGGAGCAGTTCATTGTTCAGCAGTAGACAGTTGAGCTGTAACACAAAGTCACCATATTAGCTTTCATAAAACTCATTTTAGCTGTTAAATTTAGGCTTTAAAATTAGGAATACTCTTCCCTGGCCTTGATGTCCCTTTACCAAACTGCCACTGCAGATCCGTCTTAAAATACCCTGGAGTCCCCCTTCTACCTGCTGCCACACCTTCTGTCCCTTTATTGAGCAAGTGAATGTCAGGATAACCGCCGTCTGAGTCAGGAAACGAGACGGATCACTATTTCACCAGGCAGAGCAGTGTGGGAACTCCTCTCTTTAGACTTGCTGAACCCGCTCAGTAATGAGGGGAAACAGCAAGCAGGATGCAGCGTGGGAAAATATGAGTGGAATCAGTCACTTCAATCATGCCTGCCCATTGAAAGGTTGGCGCTCGGTAAAAACGGCCCCTGTAACCAGATGGACATTTCAAATATTGAAACAGATTTTTTCAGATATGCTAGCGGCATGTCTACAGGAATAGTACTTCTTGTCTGTCCACTTTGGTCCAGACTTAAATGTCTCAACAGCTATTGGCATGAAATTTGATATACGTACATTCATGTTCCCTAAGAATGAATTAACTTTGCTGAGGTATTACCATTTAAATCTAGCACTATTATCAGGTACCCAGATATCTCATTTGCTCCCTGGTGGCTGGTTGCAGCCGTCATCCATGTTAATACTGAACAAAAATATAAACGCAACACTTTTGTTTTAGCTTGAATTTTTCATGTGTTGAAAGCAAAGATCTAAGACTTTTTCTATGTTGACAAAAGGCCTATTTCTCTCAAATTTTGTTCACAAACTTGTTTAAATCTGTGTTAGTGAGCACTTCTCCTTTGCCGAAATAATCCATCCACCTGACAGGTGTGGCATATCAAGATGCTGATTAGACAGCATGATTATGGCACAGGTGTGCCTTAGGCTGGTCACAACAAAAGGCCACTCTAAAATGTGCAGTTTTATCACACAGCACAATGCCACAGAATTCTGATGACAAAATGGTTTCATGTATATATTAATTTGCACTATTAAAAATATTCTCTTTTAGCTGTAATATTACAACAATGTGGAATAACCATAAACACTTTGTAGTTCAGATATCACTTTTGATTCATTCACACATACATATTTGTGTGAATGCACACACTTTCACACTGGAGCACCAAAATAAACCAATAATTCAATGACATTTTGTTTAAACACTTAGATAGAAGATTATTTGACTATATCATATCAATGGAAAAAAATGTCTGAATCTTTCAGGACTGAAAGAATAACTATTATTATTCATATAGTCGAGATAAAATGAATGATGTCATTGATACCATTGATTGTTGTTTTTGCTTTATTTCAATCAAAAGTGCTACTTTTGTTTGTCTTATATGAAAGTAAGCTTTAAGTGCAAAATTAATGTACATTAAGATGCACCAGCAATTTGAATGAGATAATACTGTCTTAGCATGTGATCTATGACCCAGACACACAAAGGTACACACACACACACACACAAGCATAAGCTTGTAATGTCGGCTGCTTTATGACCGAGGCACCGTGGTGTCTGTTGCTGCAGGGCCGAACAGTACAACCGCTTTGACATCTGACAACACAGACTGACCACTGTGTTGCTAATTACTCTGGTGTTGAGCTCTGTCACCTCTGTGGCCCCTTGTGACTGGTCACCACCCACCACACAGCCATCAACCCTCCCCCTAACATAGTGCCTTGTCCCATGACAAAAGTGAAAGTCTGTAATTTGATAAGAGACCTAACACTCCAAGAGTCTCATGAGGCATGATTAAATATGCAGGAAAAAGTTTTTAAAATTTTTTTTTTATCTACCAACACAATGCACAAAGCATTCCCTCATTCTCCCACTGGGGTCTCCTGAGCAATGTTTCATCTCAAATCACATCCCTTGTTCACCCCTGCATCATCTTGTCAGCAATATTAATCAAATAAGCATGATATGATCTAATCAGCAGTCAATTTCTGTTCCACTTTTGTTATCTATGCTACCTTTTCACCTTCACTATTTGAATACATACACATACATCAGCCAAACAAGAGCAAATAAACCCCAGATTATCTTGTGTTTACACAGTGAACTCAGGCCGTGCTCTTGGCTGCTTTTCAGCGATGTGTCGCTCTGCCAGGCTGAGTAATGCATGTCGCTTTGTACAGATTAAATACACCAGCTCAGTGGCAATTAACATCCACATTCCTACTGAGGGGTAAACCCACAAGCATGCTGTGTTTGATGTTTTTACTGCATGTTCAGCTGAATCCAGACACAAATGGGTTTTACTCATGGTACCAGATGAGATTTTTCTTTTCAAGCTTTAATCAAACCGTTTGTTTTTGTTGGTGGAACCATACTGCTGCAATTTGACTTTTGACACATTTATTCACTTTCTTGCTTAGAGTTAGATGAGAAGGTTGATACCACTCCCACGTCTGTATGATATGAAACAACAGCTAGTAGCAAGTTAGCTTTGCATCAAGACTCAAAACTGGGAGAAACAAGAAATCATCTGTAAAACATAGACAACTCATAAAACCAAAACTTTGTTTATGCACATTTACAGGACAACGGTTTTACCCTAAAATGATAAACTTTTGTTGCATTTTGGCTGTTCGTCTACACGACAATGGCAGTTTCGGGGGCTGTAAAAGCAAAGTTTTGAAAACAGGCTCCAGAGTATAATCTTTTGAAAACACCATCGTACCATTGACGTGTAAATGGTCAAAACGTGACTCCTCGGAAAACAATGATGACACAGCCCTGCTTTGCACATGCCTATTATAGTTCCAGCGTAATTTGTGCAGAAAACTATGGACAGTACACCAAAAAACAACAAAAAAACAATGTTGGATTGTCCATTTTTGTTTGTGCTGCAGACTCTGTTGAGTTTATTAACGCTCCTCCAATGTAGATTTACTGCACTACTGTGATCTTATTCTGTGGTGCTGATTTTCAAAGGGTTCACCACCAACTACTGCCCTGGCATGTAGTCTACAGCGTTTTCAATTGTTTTTGCGGCTCATTGTGTATGGGGATCATTTTGAAAATGTTGTCGTGTGAACGCAGAACTTTTTAAAAAACAAAAGAAACTTTGTGTTTTCAGCAAAACCATTGTTGTGTTTACAGGGCCTAAGCTAACTAGCTGCTGGCTGCATCAAATATTTAGAGTTGAGAGTTGATTTTCTCATCTGACTCATTAAAGTATTTTACATAACGTCAAACTAATCCTTTGAGAGCATTGTTGCTGAATAAAAAAAAAAGAAAAAAAAGATTCCCCCCAAACCTGCTGGTTCTGATGTGGAAGTGTCCAATATTATGTGTTATCTTCTTAACTTGTGCCATGCTGTCATAACACAAGATTGGTTGATTGGTCTGGAGCTCCCACTGAATGAGTAATCAGTCACACTCTGCCTCAGACCGCAGCTGGGAAACCCAGAGGTGTTAATTGGCAATTATCCTATTATTAGGATTTCAACATGAAACCTGTCCTCGATATTAAGTCAGCAAAATCTCATAGTCCTTCATTTCCAGAGGAGGTCCAAAATGTTTTTTTTGTTCCAATCTAAATCCCATGACTAAAAAGACAAAGTGTTTACTGGTCTGCCCCTCTTCCTCCATTAGGTAAATGAGAAACCACACAATCATCACAAGTATAAATGTAGCCCACATCCTCTACAATAAGATCAGTCTGACGTGTTGCCTTTGATTAGATGCTAACGTCATTATCACACTGGTGTTTATGACGCCTGTATCAGAGCAAAGCAATGAATACTGTGCATCTTTGTCTCCATTTGCTTTTCTTCACATCTCTACTAATAGAGTTCATGTGATCACATGTGATTGTGATTCTGCAGTCATTTCCTGCCTCTGTAGCCCAGCAGGCAGCAGTGAGTCGAGTGGCGATCCCGACTCTGGCATTGCAAAAGCCTTTCATATCACATCATGAGACCATACCAACTTGTATTTTGTCTTTCTCACAATGCCTGTGTGTTGCTATTTCTGTCTCTCGCTGTCTTGTCTCTTTCCTCTGACCACAGGAGACTCCCCCACAGCAAATGCAAATCTGCACCATAGAACCTCACCTAACCACCAAAAAAGTCCAAAATGAGCTGTGCCTACTGAATTCTGACAGCTAAATTATGGGTGAAATGCAAGTTGTATGCTATCTTTGTCTACATGCTGTTGGTGGTGGAGTGGAAACATTACCAAAGTTTAGAATCTTTTTTAAGTCTGAAAAAATATCATCCAGTTAACTTTTGTTTTCAGATTGTGGCTCTGTCAGGATTTTGGATGCAATTTTTTCTCCTCGGTCTATTCAGTATCAAAATGTTACATGTCAGTTCATAATGTCACACTCTTGTTGACTTATTCTAAATACTGTATTGTTATCTACAGATCCAATAAGAAAAGGGAAAAAAAAGAAAAGAAAAAAGAATCCAAATTTTTCCCATTACAGCACTTTTTCAACATGATAAAAAAAACCATATAATTACTGCTTAGCGCACAGCATGGTTCATTCATTCATTCATTTATTTTCTGTAACCACTTATCCTGTGTAGGGTTACGGGGGTGCTGGAGCCTATCCCAGCTGACTTTGGACAGGAGGCGGGGTTCACCCTGGACCAGTCACCAGTTCATCACAGGGCCACATAGAAAGATAAACAACAATTCTCACTCACATTCATGTCTACAGTCAATTTAGAGTCACCAATCCACCCATATTGCATGTTTTTGGTGGTGGGAGGAAGGCGAAGAACCTGGAGGGAACCCACACAGACACGGGGAGAACATGCAAACTCCACACAGAAAAGTCCCAGGTCCTCAGGTGGATTTGAACCCAGGACCTTCTTGCTGTGCAACAGTGCTACCCACTGCACCACCGTGCCACCCCACAGCATAGTTGTATAAGAAAATGTAAATGATAATGATGTAACTGATTTTTTGGATAATAATATAATGTGATAATGGTGCTGGTCTGTGAGGCCATTAAGCACATTGAGACTGAGGACAGAGGGTTTTCTCATTTTTCACTTCACCTTTTTCTTGAATTGTAGCTACACTACCCTCAACCATTTCTGGTGGTATTGCTCCATTTCGTCTATCTCGTCCGTATCCGTAAGCTCTCCGAAAATGTGCCTGATTACATACGGAATGAAGTTTCTTCCTTGCTATTGTGAGACATCTTTGTAAAAAGGGCTAGAGTGAGACATTTCATGCAGGAACTATTTTCTTTTTGCATCACAGTGCAGAAAAAAGTGTGGAGGATGGCAATAATGTCCATTAGTAGAATGAATGTTTCCTTACGCGTGTTGACATGGTGTAATCCAGTAGACAGAAAATAGTTCCTGCATGAAACATTTCACAACAAGGTCTGTGGATTATCTTGAGTAACCAGGTCATGATTTCTGGAAAGAGACATCGCCGTTGACTTATTCAATTCACATTTTGGTGGTGTCCCATCTATTTCTCTTATATTCAAGAGAATCCAGACATCTACTGCTGATATTTTCAAAACTTGGCTACTCACAGCAAACAACTTAAATGGATGAATTGCATTACAGGCAAACGGAAAAATGTTGGGCTACTTTGACAAAGCATCTATCTTTTACACCATCTATCAGTTTATACAGTATATGTTATTCTTTAAATGGTGGCGTTGTTCTTCAAATTAAAACCATAGCTGGAACATTATACCTGGACAGATCCTTTCATTTGCTGGCATGCTTTATGTTGGCCTGTGCCTTCTAAACATAATTCATAAGGCCATCAGTCTTTCATTCACTTTGTACATTTCAGTGAAAGACGGCACTGAGGACTTTGTCAGGTGAAACATCTGGTTTGGGGTGACGCTCTTGGTCTTTAATGGCCTCTGTGAGAGCCCACATCAATGGCAGGAATGATAAATCTGAACAATGAGAGAGCCAGTAAAGCAGTCAGCAGGGGTTCCACAGAGTAGGCTACAGGAAGTGTGGCTCCTCTTGACCCCTGAACCCTGAGGTGATGTGAGCCGCAGCCTGCTCTCTGTGCTCAGATAGCTGATGTTTGTGCGATACAGTACAAATGGCAGGCAGCACAGAATATACTCTGTAATAGTAACCTTTGCCAAACAGTTTATGTTTTTACTAGTGCCGGTATATGTTTGTTTGTCTCTTAGCAGGATTACTCTCAAAGTTGTGAGTGGATTTTGATCAAATTCTTTTGAGAGGTGGGGTATGACCCAAGGTACAATCCATTAGATCTTGTTGAGAATCCGGATCATCATCTTGATCCAGAATTGAGTAGAGATTAAACAAAAAGCAAACGAGCGCTAGGAGAGCCCAAACCTCCGCCAAGGCCTAACATTCCTCGACATAATTGTTAGGGCCTGTATCCACCAAAGCATTTTTTCTCGAGGCCAGCATATTTTAAGAATTATTTGCAATGGGAGCGCCACACTACGCTACAAACGCCAGCAGCATCACAAGGCGCTGAGCGTGTTTTCTGTGCTGAGCGCTGCACGTTTGGCGTTCTTTTATGGTCGCCGAGAGTTGAAAAATATTCAACTTTGGATGATACGCTGCACTCGTCACTGTCACTTTTTATACAGCTGTCCAATCACAGTGCAGGAGGGGCGGGACAAATACCACAAAATCTCATGAACCCACATAGACCTGCAGGTCCGTCCTCTCTCCCTACTTCCTTCAGCCTTCCCTTCATCCAGAGCCAAGGCCAGAGTAAGTATTCTACCTTGTGCTGCCATTTTCACACTCTGCACGATCCGCAAAATTAGGTACTTACAACACAAATTACTTCCACAGATATTCCTTATCATAGTAACTAAAGCACCTCAGCTGAAAAACGCTGCGCCTCCAAAGCGCTCCCCGCTGGGCGTTTTCAGAAGAGCATCTGGCATTTTCAGCTGGGAAAAAACGCTTTGGTGGACACGGGCCCTTATTCCAGCAGTGCCAGTCCCATCTTTCACTGGATCATCACCAACATTCAATCAACTCTAGGATATGCAAGGGTCCATCTTTGTTGAAAATTTCATGCAAATCCATCCATTAGTTTTTGCGTAATCCTGCTAACAAACAAACAATCAGACAAACAAACAGACAAACAAACCGAACCGATCACCTAACCTCCTTGGTGGAGGTCAAATGTTATATTGTATGAAGTTGTAACTATAGTGCTGCTGGTAGGAGGCTTTTATTTTAGCTTGGGGCAAGGAAAGCTTAGATTTTTGCCTCTTGTCTTCCAACTCAGCGAATTTCAGCCGCCGCTGACTACAGTTTTATATTTAGTAGACAGATATAGTATTGCTATTCTAATCTAACTCTTGGCAAGAAGGTGAAAAATCACATCTCCCAAAATGTGTCCCTAGTCCTTTAAAAGTTTCAAATGTTGGAATGAAAAACGTCTCTAAGATAATAGTTCTGGGAAATAATTTCAGTCATTCTTAAAAGATCAATCACCATATGAATCTTCATGTGGTAAAGAATGATATTATTTATTATTTGGATTTTAATCTTTACTTCTTTTTCAGTAACTATCTGTAAACAACTCCGACTTATTAACGCCAATAAGAGAATTGGTTTCACAACAGTGTGCAACTATAGTGGTTGACAGTTGTGCACATGAAACTTCCCTCAATTAGTGCGGAGCAGATGTCACAGTAGGTTAAGATCAATAGGGTCAGTTGTGACAGACTGGTCCTTAGTGTGGCCTGGCATTTTACAACACAGACTTGACTTTAGCTCCTAAAAATATGGGAAGTGTGGCAATATAGTACAAGAGTACAAGAACAGAGGGACTCTCACAAAGACAAAAGGGTCAACAAGAGCTAAGCTAAGGCGCCTGCAGCCAGTGACCTCCTGGACCCTCAGAACTGCCCTTTCAGATGGGCTCACTGTCTGCTGCTCAGGAGGAAATGAGACTCAGTCAAACAAACGGATGATCTAGGTCTATAAAAGGAGAAACACTGAGAGCTGCTGAGTTTAAACAGTGAAGTTAATTTCAACTAGTCCTCCCTATGAGCAGATGTTTACAGCAACTTGTCTAAACAATAGCAAGTGAGGCGGATGTGGAGAGGAAAGGTTTCACTTTATGTACCCAGTACCATATTTGGATGAAAGTGACAGCTGTGGCTTATCATGATGGAGTGTATCTGGGCACCATGCGCATGACTTTGGAGTTTTGAAGCAGATAGTTTCTAATTTGAAAAGTACAAGAAGAGGATTGTTTTTAAAAACTGTTGTGTGTAGCAGCTTTAAGTGAATAAGCACTTTACTAGACACTTGGCCTTGGACTGCAGGAGGAAATACTTCTTGTTCCCAGATTTTATTGAGAGGTTAACTCTGCTGCCAGCACAAAATTAAATCCGGCCTCAACTAAACCATCTACATGTCAGATCCTCAAGATGAATGGGGCTGCCACTCCAAGACAGGAATACATCCCACATTTATTTGTTTTTACTTTCATTTACAAATTTTTCTAAAACCCAGCTTGATACAAGCATCATGGAAATGAGAGTACTCTGCTTTACCACTTTTGAAAATGGTGAAATGTTTTGAGAAGGAATCAGATTTCAATTAGTCTGGCTGGAAAGAACACTAAACTCCAATTTTGTTGAGTGACTCACATCTAGACTACACCAATGGCAAACTCTCACTTCCCATATCTTATTTCAGGTTTCTCATGTGGCCAAACACCTGATGGTATGTGGCTTTGGTGCTGGGATGTAATCACCTTTGCACAGCAGACCCTGTCCAATCAACATAATTGGCACCAGACTGCAGACTATAAAGGAAGGGTTGAGCTTTGGTCTTTTTCTTTGCTCCCGTATGTTTTTATTAGTGGATAGGGTCGAGTATGTGAATGTACTGTCCTTGATTAAATCAACTTAATGCTTTATTCACACCTAAATCATTGTTATTTCGGTAGTCATGTCTCTATCCTTCTACATGTTTACAAAGCATGGTCGAGTTTTTTAGAAGTTGGCCAAGACCAAGCACTCTAAGGAGATAAGGACAACAATAATTTTACTTACTTAACTGTAGCCCATTGCTTTGTTATTACTTACATATGTATTTAACTTGTTGGTAAATGTATCTTTTGTTTTTCCCTTTAGCCTGGTGCTCTGGACTCTGACAACAATCAACTGTTTGCTCCAGGCGGAAAGGACATGTGGAAATGCTGGGGTAAAGGATGCAATGGAGGAACTGGAGCTAAACCATCAACTGGTGAGCAGGCTAAGACAGCTAAATTGGGGAGACAGCACGAGGTCCTCACCCTACGAACCGAGGACGAGATCAACCGCCATGTAACAGAGACGGGAAACAATTGTATTTTTCTTGTTATTTCATTGTTTACAAAACACTGCTTATCACATGTGTAAAACATCACTCTAGCGGCTGATGCAATTGTACATCGTGTCTCTTTTCCAGCATGCTATTTAAAATCACACACTGGAGCGGCGCTATGTTGCCCTTGCTTTATTCAGTGTAAACAGACAGAGGTGATGTAGAGAAGAATCCTCGTTGCAGTGCTATTGTGCAATCTCTGTTTAAAAAGGGCTTTTGACTCTCAGAACCACCTTCACGCGTGTTCAGAACGCATTGGGCAGCCATTACTGATCAGGAACTGACATTGCTGCTGGATTTTGCTTCATGTTTAGCATACAAACAGTGTAAACCTTCTAATGTAGGAAAGAAAATTAGCATATTTCCCAAAATGTCTTAGAAGTCATGCATTAAATCTGCTTCTGATAAGATATAAAATATAATAGATATGTTGTATCCTTTCAGTGCTGATCTAAATCCAACATGGTGAACAGTTCATTATTCTTAAGTGTGCTCCACTGGGTGTGCAGCAGCAGCTGCCCCCTCCCTGGCACCCAGGTGTGAAAAGCTTTTGAATGCAGTGGTTGACTGGGTCTACAAAATCACAACCATATGCACTTCCAGGTTTGCAGAGGGATGACGAGCCTTGATGAGATGAGAGCGATGGGAAAAAGAGATAGAAAAGAGGTGGAATTGAAAGTAGGACATGCAGTATTACTGTAAACACTGTGGGAGACATCTGCATCTGCAGCTCAGTTGCTTTAGATTAAAATCTCTTTGTTATATTGAAATATTTTGCATACATTTGCAGTTATTTCAAACAGATTAATGTTACTTACAAAGGCCTTATCTTACACAAATACATCAATATTTCCCATATTGAACTCAGTAAGAGATAATGGAATGTTGTTTTTTCATTTTATTATGACAGTACAAACACAACACAATTTGCGTTGCATACAGACCTTGAGATAATAAAAGAGCAGCTTGGGGATCCTAGCTTGTGGTGAGAGATCCCATGCTTTTAAGTTGTTCTCCTCTCTGTCAGTATTTAATCTTCAGGCCACACCAAGGAAACCTCCTGATCTGACCTCAGAGCAGAGCATCTGGTTTACCACATTGGACATTCTCATGTTCAAATATAGAGGAGAGCAGAGGCCCAAAATGAAACAGCAAATTTTTTCCCATCAGAAAGTTACGGGACACGCCCTGAATCATCGTCCAAAAATCAACATGTTGTTTGGCAGTGTGACACTCCTGTGAATAAAATTTGATGGGAGGGAAACCCCCCTCTCACTAACCCCTCCTTAGAGCTCCCTGACTCCATGTTTCGGGCTTTGTGATAATACTCCTCATCTCCCACAAGGAGAAACCACAAGCAGATGCCTTTCCTTTCCATAGCCTACAGCACATGCACCCTCTCTTCTGCAGTATATTCCTGCCCTCTGTGGGTTACACTGCATGGGGTTGATTTCAGCATTGTGTGAAAATTTAAACATGGATGGCATGGTGGATTATGGCATGGTTGGAAAACAGGATGTAACAAGAGAGTAGTTTTTACTGATGTAAGTGGTGGTTATGGAGGGTGTGTTGTGCACCCACATCTGCATTGGCTCCCCAATACACAGCTCATTTAGAACTCCTGGAAGGTAAAATGATGCCTGGCCCACCAACATGGCAGGACAAAAGATGTGAAGTCCACCAAACCTGCACACAGCAGGAGAAAGCCAAGAAACACCTCTTATACCTGCCCATCAGAGATGAGCCTATTTGGCACACTGAAAAGGAAAATGGTTGATAGTGAGAAATGGGCTTGACATGACAATATTTACAACTTGGATGATGATGATGAATATTATTATTATTATTATTATTATTATTATTATTATTATTATTATTATTATATTGATATATGTGCCATTACAGACTAAAGGGATATAAATAATAATAATAATTGAGTAATGGCCACATACTGTATCTGGGCTTATATGTCCACTTCAAAAGTAAGGTGCTGGTAAAGAAGGGGCTTAGCACACACTCAGTTAAAATGATAAATAATAATAAATATATAGATCGTTCAGATAAGTATACATTTTTCTTCAGTTAAATTTGTTAAAAATGCAGAGGCAACAGACAAAATATCACAAAGTGCACATAAATTACACAGATTAGAAAATAATCACAATATACTAAACCGCCCACATTGTTAAACATTGAGTTAATGTATTTAGATAACATTTTATGTGGTTTTCGTCAATGTTCAGCCAAACATAGCTTGACTGTAAACATACATTATACAGATGTTTTCCAATCATTTTCTCCCTTGTGAAAAGATAAACTATCTTCTTGCATTTAACTTTGTCTTCTGCTTGGACCATTTGGCCACTTTTAATGTCATGAGGTAAACAATTGTCTCCAGAGAGGTACCAGTGCAGTCCCTGCAGACCCTGACTGCAATGTGGGGGGTCCGCCACTGGCACACTTCCCCTGACCTCAGGGTTATCACCATGGTAATCCTGGCTACAGCACCCATGAGGAATGGTGATGGCTACTGGAGAATACTTGGACAGACATAAGCAGCTGCTCTGGTGTTGTGGTCACTGTGGAGTCATTTGCTGCATCAATATAGGCAAATCATGTCTGTCATTCTCAGATTCGGGTGATGGAAATAATGTCTCATCTTAACAATTAAAACAGACAATAAATGCAGAGATGCAAATTATAGAATTGGAATTAACATCTCATTGGCATTAATACATTTCATGCATTCAAATTGTGTATAATCTTCCTGCTGTATCTCTTACCTCATACTGTGCAAACTGCACACATGGTCGAAAATGAAATGCTCTCTGATCCAAACATCGTAATCACTCAAGATATACTTTAATAGTGTTTCTATGTTGTAAGAGTGTATCCATGGTCTGCACGTGCATAATCCCAACATTTGTGTCTCCACATCCAGCATAGAGCTGAGACACTGTTTGGGTTGAGGCCAGGGTCAGTTAGTTTTTCCTGACAGTTTTATATACTCAATAGTTATATACTGGCTGCTAACACTGTGACACTCAGATGTTAACTTCCTCTGTTTTAGGGTTTAAAAGCATGCTGTGATGGTGTCGCATGTTGTATTTATGTTTGGGCCCCGGCCACTCCATCCAACCAGTGCTCTGCGTGTTCCCTCACTGTACCGCTGAGGTTGGGGTAACTCCTCTGCCCAGGCAGGCTCCTGTGTGTTGACATTTGAAAAACCAAATAGCACTCAGCAGTGAAACCTGAGCCTTGCATGAGGAGGAAAGGGCAGCAGTTTGGTGAGCAGAGTGAAAGAAAGAGAGAGAGAAAAATTATGTGGTTGTAAAAAAAATAATGAAGGAAATGCCCCACACACCGTAAGATGAGGGAGATGAGTTTCAAAGCTCCCCCCCCCCCCTCCCTCAAGACCTTCCTCCTTTTCTGTATGCAGGTCGGAGCAGCTGAGGGTGCTTTCAGCCAGGCTTTTGGCTCAAATCAACTGTCAGAGAAAATCTGTTTCCAATATGAGTGTTTCCTGTGAGTGCAGGTCCTCCACACAAAGCACAGCCTGAGAGGAGTCACTGTGGAGCTACTGCTAGCCTGCAGAACCACTCAAAATCCAACAGAACAGAAGTGAATTCTTTTTAATGACACCACCCTCCAAATAGATGGGTAATGGAAAGTTATGCTTTGAATCCAGTTTTGAATGCTTTATAAGGAAAATGTGAAGTCTAAAACAACATAGAAATGAAAACATTCCCCAATGGTGCATGTACAATAAATCAGATCAGAGTTTAGGGATCTAAAGTACTTAAGTTCATACATTTGTGTATTTTTCTGAGTGTTAGTCCTGATATAAACCAACAGCTATGAATGGGCAATCTGAAGCATGGCTCCAGAATTAAATATACAGAACTCTACGTTTGGGCTCTATGTTGCAACTTGCTGGATGTTTGGAGGAGAGAAAATTTGAATGACTTCACCTTGTTCTCATGTAGATATAAATCTTCCTCACACATAGATTTCACATCTTGTGAGTTGTGAAATTTATGTTGTTTCACTACTAATATCCTTGTTTTACTAATATCCTTCTGATGCCTCTTTTTGCCGCCTGCACTATTATGGTGTTAGTTAGACAAGTTTGTTAAGGGTCACTCTGAAAGGTTTTTATTAGAAATATACCTAAATCTTTTGCTTCACGCATAAACAAAACATGAAAATTATTAAATTCACGATTTCAAAATTGAAAGCACAAATTATACCAAGAACACCCCTAAGCATTCTTGATGAAGATGAGAGACTTAAAAAGCCTCTGGATGAGTGTATGAGGAACCATAATGCATGTCCCACTCATGTCCCACAGATTAAATCAAATGCTCAAACAGCCAATATTTATGAAATAAAAACACCAGACTGACCCACATGGAAATTGGAATACATCTTTAAAGAATGGCAGCTTGTAGAGGAATCAGCAGGGCTTCTATGCTCTCATTTCCATGGAATAACTGTGCAGTGTATTTTTTAGTATGAATTAAGGTAAACCTCCAGGCTTGGATGAGATGTGTACGTTCAAGAGACCCAAATTATTTCAGTCTGTCTGGCTCTTCAGTTTCAATTAATCTTAAGTTATGTTCAGTTTTGAAAACTTCTGGACTTTATATGCTGCATCCTTATCTTTGCAAACCAAAGGAGAATGAATTCAAGGCCAAACACCTCATCGCCAGGATCTATCGACCTCTGAAAAAATGGTAAAAAGCCTTTTTTCCTTGGACTCCGGCTGGAGTACTGACATCCAGCTTCCAGCAGCAGGCTTGAACTTGCAACTAATTGGAACAATATCTCAGTCTCAGCCAGTTAATTGATTTCAAACGTGTGCATAGAACTAACTAAATGGCCCATATGGTTATGATATGGTACTGTCTGATGGGCCTCCTCTTATGGAAGGAAGCATCATTCTTAACTACTATCAACGGCAAAACCACTGTATCATGTATGTATGTCACTCACTCCATTTCTGAATGAAACTGGGTAGAAGCATTTCTGGATATTTTAAATCCTAAATGTAAAATACATCCAATATCAAAGGCTTTTCAGAAATTATAAAGTGATGTTTAGCTGTGTGTTGGTTACATGTACAGCTGGAAACAGATTATGTTTGTTTGCTTTATCCAACCACAACCCCACCCCTTTCCCTCCATGTGTTTCTTATTTCTTTTTTATTTATTGCTTTTGGTTATGTTGGGTTTCCCCCCCTTTTCCTTTTTTCTTGGTATTTCCTCTTCCAGGATGACATAGTGTTCTAAGGCACTGATGTGGCAGACCCAGCAGCTCAATCCACGATCTCTGGAGATCATCATTGCATCAGTATGTTTTTTCAATTCTGTTTTTTTATTTCTCTTTTTTTTTAAATTATCTATGTATGGAGGACTACAGTATTTTGTCTTCTCTGTTTGAGTGATGACAAGGACTACGATCCCAATGTGACATCAATACTCATTTTAAAAGCCCTGCCTGATCCACTAATCCAAAAATCCTTGCACAAGAGTATCCTGAATATCCTGAATCCTTTGTCTGATCTAAAGACCAGCAGTGTAACACAATATTTCTCAGGGGACACGCCGTCATCGCACCCACTGCATACCACAGCAGGCTTCAAGGCTCTGGGCTCTGGGCTCAGAGGATGTGACAGGAATCAAATAGGCTTTTCCTGCTTTTTAAATCAACAGCTCCAATACTTACTTTTGCAGACACTCAAACCTGCTTTGCTTGGGAAGAATTTCCTGCAGAATTCAAGGTCGGATGACTTGACTGTTTCAACAGATGAAACAGGATTCCCACACAAGCTGGTAAAATAAAGACTGCTGATCAGAATAATATTCAAATAGAAGATTAACATTTTTGTGACTTTTTATTGATATTTTTTATGCTTTCGTAAAGCTTGTTGTGTGTTTAACTCAGACAGGCTTCAAACACATGAAGTTGGTTGGTTTGAATTGATTAAACTGAACTTTAAAGATACATCACATCAGGCCACGGTTTGACAGTGTTTGAGGTCATTGGGCTGCAGGACAGATGCTTCTTCTGGGGCCCCATCCTGTTCCATGTGCAACAGCTTTCATCTGAAAGACAGAAATCGTCACCACACCAGTACTGCCTTAACAAGGTGCACTGCTCATTAAGGATCCTTTTCTCTCAAGTTTAGTTTTATGACTTACAGCACTTTGGTGAGTAGTTAACCCTGAGGTCAGGCGCCCCAAAGGCCAACGTGATCCTCTCGGTCATTGAAACTATGTCACAACCAAATCTGAAAGGTGACTTGAACATTCCCTTCAGACATGTTTTAAATATATATCTAATACTCTGCTTGGAGTAATAATTTGTGTGTGAAAAAGTTCAGTTACCCTGTTATAATTCTTAAAATCACATCCACTCCTTCTCCCCAATTCAAAACAAATCTAAACTATGAGTAAGTGAATATTATTCAATTCAAAAGTGTAACTGCCACACATGATGTAATAGTGTAGGTGATCTGGAGGCTTCTCGTTTCTACACGCATATGTTTCACGCAGGTAAGTAGCATGCTGGACTGTGATTGGCCTCCAGAAAAGTTGTCACACTATCATGTTTGCACATATGTGTTAAAGTCAAATTTAAGGTGGGTATAGATAAATGTTCCCTGCCTCTTGAATGAGAAAACAGCCTTCTAGCCTTCTAGTGTCAAACTCATTCTGCACAGTGACATCCAAGTGAAGTAACAATAAGCAAAATTACACTTTTAAGTGGATTTGTACTTTAAATAGTAACGATGGAGCTTTGCACGGATACAACACAGATATATTATTTTCCTTATTTCATGTTAGTAGTGAGAGACAAGCTGACAAATTCTCTTTGAAACTTCGTGAGCACTAGTGACCCAGTGAGTCTGGGCATAGGATATGAAACAGACAGTGAACACGAACACTTGGTGTGTTTGTTTTTTACAGATGTATGCACACTTGTTTCACACACCTCTGTTACACTACGGTGTCCTCTTTCTGTCTAGGGTTACACAAAAGTTTACGTGTGACATCGGTCACCCAGTGAGGCTTGAACTCCACTGCCCCATCATCATTTCTCTCTGCTCTGTTATCCTCAGTCTTGTGCTGGCACCAGAGGCGACTATGCTGTTCTGACGAGGGCATGAGGGTTATGTTGAATGTATTTGGGATGAGTGATTTTAAGACAGGTCACATTGCCCAGGCGTAAACTGGGAGTGCTGTTAGAGTGCAATGGTCCTGTGAAGACTGTTGCGTTTCGTCCCGCATCATTAAGCTCATGGACATCAGCCAGGTTAGACCTTGAGAGAGGGGGAGCAGTCGTTTTGTGCTGAGGTGCCGTGTGGAATAACTTTACATAGAGTAGTGAGACTGAGAGTGTGCCTCTGGACATGCTCTATCAGTCAGTGTATGGTCTAATTTACATCAGGCTGATATCACATGTGCCTTCTTCCCATAAAACACGCTGCGCATGGATGGATTTCAGAAACACTTTCCTACATGGAAAAATGAGGGCCACTGGGACCAGTCACCAGATACCTTTTCCAGTGGAGCTGATATGCTTGTTGCAGAGATGCATGCATGTGTACACACGTGTGCATGTGTGTGTGTGTGTGTGTGTGTGTGTGTGTGTGTGTGTGTGTGTGTGTGTGTGTGTGTGTGTGTGTGTATATGTGTGTGGTGGCGGTGGTGGTGTGGGGGGGAGAGCCTCATGACCATTCCTATTCATGTGTGTCATGCCTCCATCTGGATGCTGCTCTCTGAGCACATGTCAGGTACGTCAGCTCCGGGTAAAAGAATACAGGCACAGATGATGAGCTTTTACATAGAGCTCACCCATCATTTATCTGATTCTCCATGCCAGGTCAAGGGACTAAAACTCTGGGGTCATGAATACACACACGCTTCCTGTTGAAGCTCAAAGAGGAACAAACAGACTGTCACCTATATTAAGTTACAAATAACATGTAGTATTGGAAATTAGGAGGATAAAACCTACCTAACATTACATTTTACAGTCCAACCTTGCATGAGGTGTCATGATGGCTGCCGATGTGAGAAGTCTTTTGATTGATGAGTAATGAAAACCAGGTGAGTATCAGTCAAGCACTCTGGTCCCGACAGAAGGTCACCAGAGGTTGGAGGAAGAGGTCACTCTACCGCAGGGGGCTGATGGGGGCAGAATAAGCTGAAACTCTAGGAGTCGGTTTTCAATTAAGTCACAGCACAAAAGTGTCACATGGATATATGAACAGCCCACTGGTTTTGCTTAAGATGAAACTCCTAATCCATCTTTCCGCTCAGAGCTCAAAGGAATCAAAGAAAGCCCATGGATTTATCAAGCATTACCATGACTCTCCCATCTTTGTTCATAGCCTTATCTGTCACACTTTATCACTCTGAGATATGTGTGCTCTCTTAGTGTGTCTGTTCATCTCTGATCACATACAGGATGTTTGCTTTGCCTCAGTACTCATACTTTCATGTGTTTCATGAGAGCTGAATGCACGATTTTCGCTTTAGCACAACAGCGAAACAAAGTACTGCATAAGGAATGTGTTGTTACTCTGGTTTGGATTATTGTTCTTCCTTGTTAACACCAGGAAAATTAACTTTTCATCTTAGTTGCTGTGCTATATTAAATGTGTTCATTTCATCTGTTTTGTGTACCCGATATAAATCTACAACAACAGAGTTGAAGATGCAGGCACTAACAGAGAGATCCTAAGAGACAGGAAAAAGAGAGCAAACATTCTCCGTCACTCTCACTGATGGATGGCTCCATCTTGGAAACTCAGACATGTGAACCAGATGGTGGACAAGTATGAAAACATAACTCAGCGCATGAATAGGATGACACTTGGTTCACATTTATAGCACAGCGCTCCATCTTATTCGATTAGTTGAAAACCAGACAAATGGCTTTGGACAAATGTGGATGTTTTTAATCAGGTAGTATTTTTTATTAGTATTGTAAATCGTAAATGGGTATGTCATTATTAGTTGATCAGTAAATATTATATATATACCAATGTGAAAGCATTAATATAATAATCATCAATGTCTTTGCAAAGGGCAATGGTGGAATGTAAACACATACTCCAGTAATGTACTTCAGTACAAATTTGAGATACTTGTACTTGAGTCTGTTCTTTTCATGCCACTTTCTGTTTCTACTCCACTATACATGTCAGAGGGAAATATTGTACTATTTACTTCATTTACCTGACAGCTTTAGTTACAATTTACAAACTATGTTTCTTATGTTATGTTTATATGTTTAAACTATGTTATGTTTCTTATAAATTTCCTATAAAATATGATTTCTTTTGTTATAAATTAAACTACCCAACAGTACTGTTTCATTAAGTTAAAAAAATTCATATTTGAACTGCGTTCATTCCGTATGTAATCGGGTAAGATGGATAGACCGTTTACAGATGGACGTATCCTTTATAGTGTAGATATTCACAAGGTAAACAGAACTCTCAGGGCCTATGTTCACAGTACTGACGCAAACAAAAGAGTTTGGGCATCACTGCTCACAAGTATGACAGAAAACAATATACTACTATAGTATTTATTGTGTTTTCATAAATATAATAGTCAAAGCCCTGAAAAATATTAATAGGCCACATTGATTTTAGGAAAAAGTTAAAAGCAATAGTTTCATCCTGGTTTAATGAAGAGCCTTGGGCTTTTGGCACCAGAGTGAAACAGATATTGCCAAGTGGGAAAGCCTGCTCCAAAGCAGCAGAGCTAAACATGACATTGATTAATCAGCAGTAAACAGATAGGGTCTTCATTATCTAGTCTCTAAGGACTTAATGTTGGCCTGAGCTTCATAGGCGTAGGAGGGAAGACAGGAAAGAAAGATTTTTGTTTTGCTGACTTTTCCTTGGTTCTTTCCATTAGCCATGACAAATCTTAGCCCCTTTTACATACTGTAGCCTTTCCAAGTCAGGACCGTTGCCTTTTTGTTTCAGCTCATCATTATGTATAAATGTTGGTAAAAATACTCTTCTTTCTCATCAAGGAAATTCACAGCATTATGACTCGTCCTCTAGCGTGTCCCCCTTCTACATATAGTACCTAAATAAAATCATATCCTACAATGGAAATATGAGAAGGAAGAAGAAGGTTAATGAAAAGGACACAAAAGGAGGTAAAAGAAGGGAGATCAGCTTCAAGATGTAGAGACTTTACCATCCTAAATAGGAAAAAACATCCATGTCTAACAACTGTAAACTAATTTGTAGTGCAGAAAGATTCTCAAATTTAAAAAATGCACAAATGCCTTTAAGACACATACATACAACCCCTCTTCTCTTGACTGCTAATCTTGAAGCATGTGAACACTGCAAGGTAGATTTGTCATTAGTGCGGCTTTCTAACCATTATTATACCATGAAGCATTTTACATAAAGAGGAATGAAGAACTCTTCCATGACTCCTGCATTCTAAAACACAGGGTCTGCTCCAGGGCTCACAGTAGGTCTGAGTCTGGCATGGGGGATGTGGAGGATGTGGAGTGAGGGGGTTTGACGGTGAATGGAAGACTGTACACACTGCAGAGAAAAAAGACAGGTTGTCAGATGAGTGTGCAGCAGGACTTTGGCGGCCGGCCCTCCACTGGGATCCGGAGAAAAGGAGTGAAGCATGGAGGAGTGTGTGAACCGTGCACAGGGGGTTGAGACATGGTTTCCTGTGTGTATTTCCTGTGTGTTTAATGTGGAGCTCAGGGCCAGGGCCTGTTTCCTGTGTGTGATGGGTGCCAGGCCCAAGACCCCGACACAAAGACAAAATGTCACGAGAGCCCACCAATGTTAGTAACAGACCAGGCAGCTGGTACACACATCAGGACAGTTTCACAGGCTTCTATATACAGACTTTGAGATTCAGCATTTACAAAGAGCAGCTCTGAGAGGGGAATGCTACATCTCTCAGGTGTGCCACTACATAAATAATGTCATGATAATCATTCAAAGTGGGTCAAATATGAATATATTTTTTAAAGATATTTTTCAAGTGGATTTCCTAAAACAGAGGGCATTGCAGCAAACCTTATCAGAAGTAGTACATTTGGGGACTAATTTAAGCAGTGTAATAATACACATATGCTTCACTAGTGAGTATTTCATGCTAAATCAATAGCCTTGATAACATAATGGGATTTGGAAATCAAATGTATTTATTACCGTTATTTATTAAACAATAAACTTGTGATAATCTATTTTTGGCTGCAGAATTTGTTACAATAAATGTTATGCTTCTTTTAGCTCTATTTTACTCTCCACCAGCTCCTAAGTGAAATATCAGCTGCTACTGCTCCACTGTGTTCATCAGCTACCTGTTCTGAACAGATGTGCTCAGTGGGCTTTTAGAGCTTTTTCCACTGAAAGCAGTTACCTCACATTGTTCCCAGCTGCTGATGAAGGCGATGTGAGTAAAGAGTTAAACATTGAGGGAGGGTAGGGGAACTGCAGGGTCCAGTGGGTTCATTACTGCAAGCAACTTCTTTCACAAATAGTTATGTTACCAATTCCTACTATGAAAATATTGATTATGGTTTGTGTGTCTGTTTCTACATGTGCTAGTGTGAGTGTTTGCGTATCAGGCCAGGAGCTCTGACAAAGTGACAAAACTTCACTCAAGAAAACAAAGCATGTTTGCCCAGCAAGAGTAGCCTAAAACACACAAGCAACACAAACAAAGACCCTGAGCTTATGGGAGGACATGCAGAAGGAAAGAGGGTATAGAGAAACCAGAGAGAGAGAGAAAGAGAGGTGGGGATGAAATGAACAAGACTGAAGCTGTTGATTCACCTCAGGCAAACACAGACAAATACACACTGAAACTGTGACGCACTAATTGATTCCTTCCTGGAATTCTCTACTTTGTACGTGTGGTGAGGATGATATGCCATCTGCACAATCATGGGTATGATGTAGTGGAGCTGGGACTGTGTAATTACTGGCCTTGCATACTGATTTGTTGATTTTCAAAGCCTCAGGAAAGGCTCACAGAGCTAAACACAAACAAATATGAGCACATGGTGGGTCACAAATTCATTTTGAAGTGCACATGCAGAAAGACTGTGATTTTATGGGGTATGTGGTGGTCAGCCAAAGAGCTGGGATTATATGAGTCTATCGCACACACACACAGATAGGTTAGTTGACTGCCTCCAGGGGGAAGAACTCTTGAAAAAAGAGGCTGCCAGCCCTCTGTCATCACATGTCAGTACAGTGCAGCCTGGCTTGAACTCAGGAAAGCAGTCTGAGACTCTTCATCTGTACTGTAAAATATGTGTACAAAATAAGAGGGAGTAGTTTAAACATGAGGCCAGAGTCAGTCAGAGAATATAGGCAAGCTGCAGCAGCAAGGCTGGACTTCAGCACTGAAGATATACACCGTCAGGTGTAATGTTCTTCCATATTCTGCACATAGCTGCAGATATTGCATCGTGCTTCTCTCATGATTTTTATAGCATCATTAAAAACATATATATTATTAGAGCATGGCTGATTATTGCATTATGAGATACAAATCATATGCCAATAACAGTTACTGTGTGATTTTCATAGGTTTTAAATCAGTGATTTCCAACCACTGCAACAAGAAAAAAATATGACTTGGTGAAAGAAACACCAACAACACAAACAGGCTTATGTTTACGATTATAGTTTGGTTTAGAACAAGTTAGTTCCAACACTTTGACACCATGTGCTGCAATTGAGAAATGAAAACTGGTTGGCAAGTCAGGCAAAATATTGGAGTGGGGTGAAAAGCAAATGGTTAATAGTTGAAATTTCCAGTTTCCGCTTCTAAAAAAAGGAAATGACCCCAAGACTAAACAAAGCCAAATTCAGAATCACTATGTTTAATATTAAAAATGATTGTATCAATCAATAGCCATTAATCACTTTACACAGTCTAATTAAAAGTGTTTAAGATTATCCTGTGTCAAAGCTATTCAAAGTGAGTTAACCAGACGAAGGGATGGAAATCAGCTTTTTAGATGGCAATCGGTAATTTTAGTTTTAATATTAATTAAGCCAAAGAAATTTTAAACAAGATGCAACAAATAGCCAAAAATAGTGTAAAAATTAAAACACATACACATTTTAACATTGATTTCATTCATCCTGTGAGATGTGAACAGATGCACATATTTAATCCTAGACCAGATGACCTCATAATTAATTGTCTGTGAACTAACTATTTCAGTCACTCGTAAAAAAAAAGAAGATATTGTTATAAACTCAAGACTCCCCATCACACCGATAAATCATTAACCTGAGCAGGTATCTGAGCTTAAGATATAACCCTCATCACAGACCAAAGCTATACGTCCCCCATCACTCAGCTCTGCACTCTTTTATGTGCATCCGTCCACCCTGCAGTTCATGAGGGGAGGGGAACTGGCTGTGTGTGTGTGTGTGTGTGTGTGTGTGTGTGTGTGTGTGTGTGTGTGTGTGTGTGTGTGTGTGTGTGTGTGTGTGTGTGTGTGTGTGTGTGTGTGTGTGTGTGTGTCCAACAGGGCTGAAAGGATTGTAAAGGGACATCTATGTGATTATGTACAGAGAAAGACCAGACTGGAGTCTATTCAAAAGGCTCTTGAGATTAAAAAAGACCTCTTGCCCATTATGAGGAATCCTAAAAGCCTTTTTTTCTTTTTTTCTTCTTTATCTCCTGCATTGTTGTGTGTTGTTTACTGCAGAACTCATTTATCAGAAGAATGAAAGAAATGCGTCTCACTCTGTGTGCGTATTATTAATTTGTGAGAAAAATTGATATTTCTTCATCTAATTTCACAACATATGACTGATAAAAGCACAGCGGTGGGAAACATGCACTGCACTTTATTGGAAACATGCAGCATAATAATGCATCAATAACTCATTAAAGCCTAGAATGAATTTCACAGAAACATTGGGATGGGCAGGAACTGGGACTCTCTGATCCACAACTTGCCTATTATTACTTCACTTTTTGCAGTGTCACAAACTGACAAGTCTGAACATGGAAGTGCAAAGTCTGGGCAAAAGCCTGAAGGATTGAAAACAAATAGCTGCGAGTGAATGGTTCAGTACACTTATTATGTGGCAGCTTCTTATATATCTTATTAGTGCTTAGAATAATTAATGTGACCACAGCCATAATAAGTTCTTGCTAAATGATGAGACAACATACAGTACTCATCCTCAGTCGACTGGACAGATTACTTTTCCTGTTGTTGTTTTAAGAAGGATAAAAAGGTCAGGGTGTCTTGATTTTACTGTTTCCTTGTTGAACCACAAAAACTTGTCATTCTGCTTGAAATAGCAAAATCCCCTAAGTAAAGTGAACTTTGACATTTATAGTGGGACTTTTCATCTGACTGGCTTCCCAGTGTTGTTGTCCTTGTTACGTCACAAAAACTTTCAGTTTTAGTATTTCAAATTCAGTACTGTCAGATGGCTGAGAGGCCTTATGTAAAACTTGGAGTAGTCTTTCATTATTATTTTAGATTTTAGAAACATATATGTAACATATAATGTGGAGTAATAAATCACAGTTTGATGGAATACAGGTTCCCAAAACATTTTGCATCATTATGGTTCAATAATGATCTAGGGTCACCTACGCTTTTCTGGACTGGAAAACAAATTCAAAATTGAAGGCTGTTTGTGGGAGAATGGTACATCTTTTGCAGGAAAAACTGTTTCAAATGTAAATAATGTTTGTTTTCTGAAGAGTATCTAATAAAATACATCAATGTATTAGTATTAATAATCTAATGATACCATATAGTAAGATTATAGTAACAGTCACAGAGGACATTAAGTAGGTACATTTTCCTTATTATATCTTGCATACATTTAATTTAGGAACATTTGTCTCTTGGCTAAAGCCTCATTAAATGTCCACATAAAATATCAGTGGATTTCCATTTCACAGTAGTGATGACATTCATATGAAGACAAGACAAGCGCAACGCTATGATTTCCTGTACACCTGAGGTGCAAATAATACGTGATTGGAAATGAACAGTTGTCCTGTGGTTCCTCCTACTGGTGATGCAGTATATGGTGCAGTATTTGTCCAAACAGATATTAAAAGAAGCACAAATGTATTGAAGATACCTTAGGATAATTTTGATGTGACCTCACTGTGACATATATTCAAATGGACACAGAAGAGTGTTTATATAGGCCATAGGCTCTGGCCCAGTTACATTAAAATGAGACAGATGGGTTTGTTAGAAACCCGTGAAATGTCTGAGACAATAAAGAGTGAGGCTTTTCTTAATCATCTGTGTGAAAGGGAAGGAATTATACAGTCACTACACACACTTTTTAATATAAACGGCAGCATTTCCCACCTTTGACTACCAGCGTCAAGTTCTGTTCATGTATCCTTACAAGTCTCACATGCCGACTTACAAAATTTGCCATGTTTACCACATTCAGTCACTTTAATATTTTCCTGAACATCACAATCAAAATTAAAAGAAAACATTTGCAGTGACTCAAAATTGTTTCTACACTGCAGTTTTTGTACAGATTAAACACAGGAAATACAGTATAAAGGTTGATAAATGAACCTACCTCTTTAAATACTTGCCATACAGACATTAGAGTAGTATTGATTGTTTCACGTGACTGTCAAAAAGAAAGTGAACATGTGTATATCCCAAAATGTTAAATACTTCTTTGTACTAATGGTACTGTATGACCCAATGATAGGCTTTAAAACTAGCTGTTTATATTTACTGGTTATATATCTCTATCTGAATGTATTTGATAATCCACTTGTAATATTATGTTTCTTTGCTATTGGCCAATTTGACTACCCTTTTACCCTATTAGTTTTTTGTTTTGTCTGTATGTTGCTAAATGGATAACTGTTTTTCTATATATTTTATTTTATATGTTTATGTATGTACTTATGTAAATATGTGTGTATATGTGTTTGAATGTGTATATACACACATATACTGTATACACATACATGGTCTCTGCTCTGTTATTATTTACTGATTGTGTTAGGCCCCCCTTTAAAACGAAATGGTACGTCTCATGGGGCCTCTCCTTATAAATACGTTTTGACACTAATTAAAGGACAAAAATGTTTAACACTCAACTATAAGCATAAATAATGAGAAGATCTCACATCTGAAAGACAGATGATGTGTAGACACACACCTCATTCTTATAAGACAAGCTCTCAGTGTCAGTCAAAGTGTTAAAGCCTTTGAACCCTGTTGTTAAAGAGAGTTATGAAGTGGCTTGAAAGGTTAAATGGTATTATTTTAAAAGATAAAAGCTCCAGTAAAGGAAGGACAACACCCAAAAATGTGAACTACTGTCATTGGTGAAAGAATGAAATATGCAAATGTTTATATGCATGTCAGTCAGACAACTGTTGATAGAGGTGCTTATTACAACAGCAAAACATAGCTACAGTTTGGTGACTAGGGTCCGACCTCATCACTCTCTGCAAATGTGTTTACATGGAGATATTGGGGAGTGACGAGCAAACATTTTGATGCTCTGGAGTCTCGAGGTGGGTTGGGGGCTGAAAGGGCAAGTGGCAATACAGATGCAGGGCAGAAGTGGCATTGATAGGTAGAAGGTAATGGGGAAATATTTGCATCTTAAATAGACCGCCAAATTGAGAGGGTGTCTTTGGTGACTGAGTGAGGAGAATGAGTCATGCCACGTGTCTATAGCACTTTGAGCTTACAGCCTGAATTACTGTAGGTGGCAGGCTTCGCTCCATTTGACCACATTTGCAAGTAATGTTAAAGTTGTTTTTTTTATTTGCTTCACGTAGACTTGAGGCTTAGAGACAGAGAGATTAAAGAGGAAAGTTGTGTCAAACCCACTTTGATAATTTCCTCCTTTTTCTTTAATTAAGGGTTTGAAGAAAAGTCACACATTTGTTTTTTAAAATCTCAAAAGCAATGATGCCAACCAGTGCTATATTACTGGGGAAATGAGCAACCATGCCAAACTGATGACTCATCAAAGACTATGCCTTTGGTTTGATCGGTTTGTTCAGACATGTTACCATTCTAATTAGAAACTCAGTCTTAAACACAGCTGCAGTATTCTGTCTGCCTCTCACAGTGTTTCCACTGCAAGCCAACCGAAACACACACAAAGTTGTGTGTCAAGTTGTTACAGTAAATGTGCTGTCATCAGACAAATAGCAGAGGAAGTTGGAGTCTTGATTCTTTTGAGACAACTGTGGTGTGCCAAAGAGGAATGAAAAAGAGGAGGAACGGTGCTGTTTGGAAACAAATGATGTAGTATGAGACAAGAGAGATCTGTCATTGATTTATATTTATGTATATAAATATATTTATGTATTATATGTATTTATAAATACATAAATATATGATCTCCCTCTCACCCCCACTGCTTCTTTTCAACCACCATATGTGTGGTTGGTTAGCCAGCAGCTGTTTGCCAGTCTGGACCTTGAAGTCCCAGGATCTTACCTCTATTGTTCTCAACCACTTTTTTGGTGCCTCCCACCAGGACTCGGGGACTTTTTGCTCGGCACAGATGTTCCTGTACACTATTCCAGCCACTTAGTTATGCCTCTCAGTCCCAGCTTGCATCTTACACCACCCTGCTATGTGCTAGACTGTCTCAGGGGCATCTTTGCTCAGCCTGGACCTGGATCTCGGCTGTGGTAGACCCCTGGCTCTATGGATTTAGTGCTTAGGCCCTGTTCTTGCGCTGCCATGATTAAAGCCTTTGTGTTGTCCTTCAGGCTGACTTTTCGTAGCCATTGGTACGTTTCCTTGATGTCAGCCACGGAGGAGCTGGGTCTTCCATGATATGTCCTCTTCTTCTTCATCATTTTCTGTCTTCTGCTGCCTCATGGCAGGTTCACACTACAGGAGTTTTACATTTTTAAGTTTTCATCACACACATAATGATAATCTCCAGTCAAGGTGTCACATATATTTATAAGTGTAGTGATATGAACTATAAACTAAACCCATCCTAATCCTGTCCATGTATAACATTCCCAATGACAATATTATGATCTTCAACTGTGCCCCTTTCAGTTCTGCCTCCTGTCTTTCTGGCAGTGCCACCTCCTCCAAACCATGCAAGATAGCTGGTTATAGTACCTCATAAACCTTCGCTTCTACTTTTACTGGTAACATTTTGTCACAAATCACTCCTCCACCCTGCCTGCACCTCTTCCATTTTGCCACCGCTACCCTTTACATCACCACCAAGCTGTGTCCTCCCACTCATTCAGAAACACATCTATTCGGTTTTGTTCTTACGGACTCTAATCCCTCTTCTCTCCAGTGCATATCTCCACCTCTCCAGGCTCTCCTCAACCCACTCGCTACTCTCACCATAGATCACAATGTCATCTGCAAACATCATGTTTCTTGGAGACTCCTGCCTGATCCCGTCTGTCAAGCCCTTTTCAACTTTGTTAGTATCCAACCTCTCACACAAGTTGCTATACACCTTTTCCTTAGCCATCGCCAACTCTCTCTTTGCCTTAAGCTGCATCTCCTTTTACCTCTCTCTACTTTCTTCATCTCTATGACTATCCCACTTCTTGTTTACCAAGCTCTTCTTCTCATTCAGCAACTCTTCTCTATCACCAAATGCCTGTCTCCTCCCTGAACGCCACACAAACATTTCCTTATTCAATTTCCACCATTTAACCCTCGGCTCTGCTTTCACACTCTTACCGTTCTTCATCTCCAAAGTCATCGGACACATCACCATCTGATGCTGGCCATCTACATTTTCCTCTGCCACTACCTTGCAGTCTCCAATCTCTTTCAAGTTACACTTCCTTCAAAAAACATAGTTCACATGTGTGCACCTTTTCCCACTCCCATGTCACCGTGCACTCCTCCCTTTTCTTGTAATATATATTCACCATAGCCATTTCCATCCTTAAGCATTCGAGTCTGCTCCAACCTCAACTCTCTCCTCCTTGGACACTCTCCATCGCTTCATCTAACACAGTCCAAAATTCTTCTTTCTATTCCATCCCGTACCCAACTTGCTAAAAACATTTATCATCACACCCTCAAATTCCAGCTTCATACTCATCACTCTGTCCAACACGTTTTTCACCTCCAATGGACTTGACATAATTTTCTTTCCTTTCCTATTCCATAATATTATTCTCCTCCCCCAATTATCCTCCTGTCAACAAGAAACTGAAAGAAATCTTCCTTTGTTGAGTGCTGACCCCAGTATCTAATCTGGTGAATGTTTGCAGCATTGTGTTTTCTTTTTTAATTTCTTAAATTGATACATTTCCCTTCAAATGTTTTCAATGTTTTCTTTCAGGTACTTAGCATGGTCTTTGTAGAGGTATGAGAGTAGGTCACTCTGCTATTTGTCACCTGGACAGGTGGTATTTGGAGAGAAAGCTGCAGGCAATGCCGATCTGTTCATCCACCCTCCTCTCCAACTCTGCCTGAAAAAACAAAGTGAGAGGCTGAATTCCTGACTTGGGATGAGGTTTTACCATCCCTTCCTCAGAAAAACAGCAGGGTCATAAACACATTGTCCTTAAGGATAACTCAAAGCTTAGACACACTTAGGTCTCAGACAACATGAACGTAAGCAGATTTGTCTCTTGTCACTAGTCTGCACTCAGACAAAACACAAAATACACTCACACAATAGTATATTCATGAAGCTAAAAGAGCTTCCTACAGTACAAAAGCACTGCACTCCTCTGTAATCTCTCCTTTCCCCCATGTTGTGACAGATATTTGAATCCAGTTAAATCAGCCAGGCATGTAGAGAAACCAGTGGTAGAGAATGGGGAGAAGAGTGTCAAAAACAAAAGAAAGCAGAGAAGACAGACATCACATGTCATCAGCCAGTACCTTTCCATTCCTCTCTCCACCTGAAAACAGTAAGTAAAAGGTAGTAAATTCATCTTTCCATATATTTTCTGAATTACAAATGTATTACATTTAAAAAAGGAATCATTAAGTAAAATCACTGATGGTATTACCTTGTAAGTAAAAAAATAATGATTCCATATTAAAACAAATGTTTTTTTATTCATTTTGAGATTTAAAATATTATCTAAATGATGACAATGCACACATAATGTTTGTATGAGGAGAGGAAGCTAGCACAAAAATTTTATGAGTTACTGTAATATTTCAAGTGTCTGAGGCTGTAGTAAAATAATGATTTACTGTATTTAAGTATCCAACTCCAACCCAACTCCTCATTAAAAGGTCACACTTGTTGTTAGGCAGCAGCATTCTTAGGCATTGTTTACAAAATGATCCCCGTACACATGAATGTGCAAAAACAAATGAATTCACCATTGTATGCATGCCAGAGTAGTTGGTGGTGTAACTTTTCCAAATCAACGCTACAAAATAAGATAACAATGGTTGTTGAGCACATCTACAGTGGAGGAGCGTTAATAAACTCAACAGAGTCTGCAGCACAAACAAAGCCGGACAGTCTGACGTTGTTTTTTTGTTGTTGTTCTGTCCATAGTATACTGTCTGTGTATGTGAATAAGGCTGGAACCGTAATAGGCACGCCCGAAGCGAGGTGTGATGTCATTTTTTTCAGAGGAGTTGCGTTTTGCCCGTTTACCAGGGTGTTAAGAATGTACTGACCAAATTTCAAGTCAATCAGGTTCAATCTGTAGAAGGAGTTAAATGAGTTAAAGTATAATCTCTGAAAATTCTGAAAAGTAGACCTTATTTGCATGAAATGGCCGACTTCCTATTGGGTTTAGGTCATGGATCCAACAGAATGGCCTCAAGAGTGTTTTTAAAAAAAATCTAAATAACATACACATATGTACAAGATTTCATACTTCTACGTGAAACACGCAACAGGAGCTGTTTTGTATAAATTATCTAGGGGGGTGCTGTGGAGCCATTTGACCAGACACAATCATGTATCCCATAACATCAATCATATGTATCTACCACCTCTGATGAGTTTCTGAGCATCCCCCGCCTTGCAACACCACTTCCTGTTTTATAGTGAAAATCAAGTTGTTTGATGAAAATTTGCAATATTCACAGTGACGCTTTATCAACGTGTTTTGGCTTTTTTGACCCAATTTCAGGTCAATATGGCCAAAGAGTACGTCAAAGTATGAAATATTTTCCTGCTGCCTCTAGGTGGCGCTACGACTCTAAATTTATCTATGTGGATATCTTCAGGCTGAGACTCTTATCCAACTTGTGACATTTGAGGCAGATTTGGCCATAGATAGTTAAATGATAACATCTTCTTGTACATGGTGAAACATCGAAATTTGCCGCACACAACAAACAGCAGCTGGCAACTGAACAAATTCATCAAAACACTCAGGAATAAGGTAGCAGTCTTGCTCAAAGGCACATCAGCAGTCCAGCACTGACTACAGGATTGCATCAGGTCTGGGAATTCATGTAAGATAACCTCTAGTATAAGAGCTGGGTTTACAAACCTTTAGGCTGCAAACTGTAGCCTAGTTATGATTAAGACAGAAGGATACCACATGACTCAACGTGAAGTATCAGATTTTAGATGGGACATCAAATGTAAAGTGCAAACTGACTCATACTTCCTCTGTTGTCCCTAACCAACACAATCTTAAAATCAGTGTAAGAATAACATATAATTAATGACATACATACGTGCTGGAATGTGTTTTTATGAGTTTTGCATGTTTACAGTTTTAGTTTTATTGGCTTTTGAAAAAGATCCAGAGCTGCACAACACATCCGTCCTACAAAGATTCTTTTAGAGTCTCCCTGCCTGCCTACATAAGCCTCTGTCTCCTCACTTTGTAAAAGTATCAAAATAAGAATATGTGAAGCATATTGACAAAATGTGTCACACTTGACATTTTTGTCATATGGCATCATTTTATCTCTACCTCTGACAAATAATACATAATATATTAAGTGTACATTCTTACTGAGAAACGAAGAAATACAGATGAAAGGTAAGAATTTCCTGTTATTCCCGTAGCTTAATTTACAGGAATCTGGTGCCAACAAGTATAGTTTCATGTGAAAGTTTGAAGAAAGTAATCTAATATCAAGTTGATGAGGGGCCTTAAGGGGCTCTGAAAACAGTCTGTACCTGTCAAGTCTAAGCAAGAGCTGAATCAAATCCCAACGGTGTACGAATGATTCTTAAAAGATGATGAGTATAAAAAACTTTGTTTGAACAGGTTCTAAGAATCCCATTTATAACTTAGGCACTTGTGATTTATAAATCTCAAATCAGCTTAAATTGATGGCACCTGCTTTGTGATTTCCCCTCAAGCACAAAAGACAAGCACAAAAGACAGTTCGGTCAGGAACAGCCATGGACCAAAAGAGAAAATAAAGCTTTTGGAAGACAAGATTACGGTGATGATGACTGAAGCCAGGTAACATGTATTATTCAGTGACTAAACAGCGGGTTAAACAAAGCCAAACACACAACTCTTAGTATTGAGTTGTGTCGCCTCTACAGTGAAAAATGTAGGCCAGAAAGACAGAACTATGGCTGATATTACAAAGAAATGCTCTTGCTTAAGAATTCAGTATGAAAAGATTGGGTGATGTCCAATTGTAAGACTGTAGGTCTGCTAATTCCTCACACATTTGACTGATTGTTCCTAATTTCTGTCAAAATTGAATGTTTTATAAGTGAGACCCCAGGTCAGATAACACTCTTAGCCCTTGCTATGCTTTTAAAACCTGAGATGCTAATAAAACAGAGGCTTGCCATAAGAAATGCTGGAATTCTGACTCTCTATTACAGGGAGCAGCAGAAATATATATTTTATAGTGATCTGAGTAAACAATGGGTATAATGTGGGATTGTCAGCACAATATCTGGCATACATTACAGTGCATATTGATATACAATTAGTCTTCTATCCCACCACAACTGGTGCAATGTATAACTTTTCAGTGTGCAGTCATGCAGGTTACCATTATGGCATCATGTGACCATGACACAGCAGGTTTCTTTACTTAAACGGTTCCTGATCAGTTCTATCCATATTAAGTCCATTACTAGGCTTCGTTCCAGAATGCAATGGAAAACACTGAAGGTGAAAACAACCCCACCAATTGCCACAGTAAACCAAAAGCTTTTGATTAAAGCTGATGAAAAATCTCATCTCCTTCTTAATCCTTCTCCTCCTGTTGCGAGGTTGGTCTACTTCAACAAAGAAATATGAATGCAGACTGTCTCTAAACTCTAAGCCATCCAAACCGTCCCTCTCCTTGCTGTTGTGGTTACCAGTTTGCTATGATTAGGGTACTGTAAGTTGATATAACCAAGAGAGGATCAGGACTATAAAGAGCTCCTCAGTTATCCCAAAAGCTGAAAACATCAGTGATACATCTGAGGACATGTTGAAGCCCAAGTGCTATATGTTGTATAACGTACTGTATGTGTGCTGATACCTTGTCAAGGTACAGTTGTCATATATCTGTGATTGTTTCCTTTTACCAGTTTCTGTTCTTTATTTCCTCCCGTGATGACTTTTGTTCATGTGATGTTGACAGAGTATACCTTTAACACTGAAGAACCATCGCAGTAAATTAATGATGGTTTAATCCATGTAGACTCTCTTCAGGGTCATGGTACTGTACAGTACATGGTATTGGCTCATTGGCATACTGGGACAAATTAATATAACTGAGACTTTGTTAAAGTTATTAGCAACACATAATTAGTCATAATGTCTGCTGTGACAAAAAGCCCTCTGGAGAAATTAGCATCACCCTCAGTATTTTCAGATTCAAATCCCTTTTAATAAACTATCAAGAAGCCTGCCTGTGACACGCCTGGTATTTCTTGCCAATATCATGAGAAATAATAACAAGTCAATCAAAATGAAAAATACTTAGGCAAGGACAACTCATGACGTTCCACCATAATGTAAAATCATATTTTTGTTGATAACTCATAAACTACTGGTGACAAAGATTCCAAATACTAAGAGTAGGTTTCCAGTGTCAAGGAATTAGGCTGTATTACTTTTTTATTTTTTTTATTTTAAAACCATCCAAATGTCTACTGAGTTTGGTTTGATAATTATTTATTTAGCCTAACAAATTACAGTAATAGGTAAAATCTCCTTCAACCTTACACTCTGGTAGTAAGGTCATTTCCTGTTGTTTTTTTTTCATTCATCCTCAAAAATCCTGCCTCAGTGGGTGCAGGCGTAAATGCAAATTAAATTAATCATCGTAGTTAATCTGTTTTACCTGCAAAAGTAACGGAATTGTTGGGTTAATCTTTCAGATCCACATGATTGCATATGTAATTTGCAGGCAGGAGCAGGGAGGGACAACATGCAAAGAGAAAGAGGTACAAAGAAAAAAAAGGGAGAGCCCCTCAGGCATCCGTACAAGTCTGGACTGTTTCGTGCAGCTTGTGCTCAGCCTACACAGCGAGACAGCTTCTGGAATCTGGAAATAGCGCTTACAGTTTTGACAGTGTCCTGTAGGATGCACCGACAGGAGTTCACTTACTGAGCTGCAGAGGATAACGGTGGAAGTTGTTTTATTCTTTTTGAAGCTGTGATACTGGACATCGGTGACTGGGAATAGTGCTGTGTCCAGACGCTGCATAGGGAGTCAGGGTTGGGTATGCTACAGGTGGAAAGGTGGGGAACAGCAGGATGTGGGCCAGTGTACGGTGCAAAGATCCGCAGGTAAGTCAGGCAGATGTGGTAGGTTGGAGTTTTGCGCAGACCTTGCGTCTAACATATTCTATAACATATATTTTTGGAAGTAGCCTACTTGAACTGAAGTTGTGCACAATTTGCAAGCTGCATGTCTACATCATTGCAATGGATGCTACATGATTGTAACATATGTTAAAGTTATCTCTGCGATGTCACACGTTTCGTCATTGATCTCTGCAGGTAGGCTTCATTCTGGGGAGGGTAGTAGTTTTGAACACTTAACGGTATTGTGGTAAATACACCACTCCTTGAACAAATTTTGTTTACTCTACATCAATAAACTTGACTTTGACCGAGCAGAATATTCATCAGTGTTATTCACCCTTTCTGAAATTTAGTTGAAGTAATAAAAAAAAGTAGCTTTGCAATATCACGTACCTCTGGGTGCATTGACAAAAAATTTAAACCTGTTATTTATATTCATTTGCCCCTGCACACACTCTGCCTGCATTAGACTTCACGGTTGCACAGGACAGCGGGGGAGTTAACAACCTCGTTGACCTCAGTTGAACCCATGTATTCGTGAGAGAACATTACTCCTGCTGCCGTCCATGATGCTGAACAGAGGAAGGGAATATCACTCCTCTGCTTCCTCCTCTTTGGTGCGGCTCTCTGTTCAGTCCCTCAGGGCATTCGTGTCTTTGCTGTGGTTTGGCTCCATTGGCATAGATTTTTTTGATAATTTCTAAGCCATTAAAAGGACTGATAAGAGTCTTTCTATCAGCTCCACCATCTTCTCTTTTCATTCACTGCTTTGTTGCAGCCATACTTAACTGTGTGCTACTCTGGCACTGCATGTTTTGCTGTGAACTGATCCGTGTGTCATCTATGAAGGACTGTTGTTGATTACTGTGTTTGATGTGTTTGTGTGGGAACATTCTGTGTTGTCCTCACTGAGTTTAATTTATGAACATTACTGTCAGATCTTCAGCACATTTGAAGAGCAGTGCTATTTTTGTTAGCAAAAAAAAATATTTTTGTGGAAAGATTCTGCAGTCCAAACTTTTATTTTGAGTGTATGTGCATTTTGGTTGTTATTGGTGCTTACATGGCTCTTTACTGTGTTGAAATAAAGAAGCTACAAACCAGGAGGAATGGAATTTTTGTCTCCATTCATGTATTTGAATGAGAAGGATGACCCAATTGATGAATGCAGTAATTGATTTAGTCGATCTGGTTTTTATTAAGAGTAGTGCAAAGCTTGTGAAATACTAAAGGGAGATATTATTCGTGATTCTTTTGAAACTTGTTCCAATCAGGGTTACATAAGCTGCTGTTTTTAACATGTTTATTTAGTTTGGATGAAGAAATCCATTATTTATGGGAGTAAGAGATGCTGTACTGGACTGGGGCGTGGAGGTCAAAGGTGACAGGGTTAGTGTCCCCTGGGTTTTGTCTCCCAGACAGTCTCAGAGGAAGGTTCTTCTGGTCTTGCTACCAGCTGCTTGTGGCTACCAAGTACACAAAATCCTGTTGTGTGAGCAGATCTGCGGGAGACTTATTAATTTGCTGTGTCACTCCACCCTCCCTGTAGCCCCTCCATCCCCTTGTCCTCTCGTGTCTCCCTCTGTCCCTGGACTGATGTTATGCTGAGGGAATTTACACAATCTTACACTCTGTCACGCTGCAGTGCCCTGTTGCCTGCTGCCCCCCTGGGAGAATGGCATCTCTACTAAACCACAGTCCTGTGATCCTGCTTGAGCTGAGCCTTCAGAAAGCACAGCTCAGCCTCTGTACAGCTCCCACCAAAAGCTCTGGGATGAGTTCTAATCTCTTCTTCTTCCTGTCCCTGAAAAGTCCTTTTCTTCATCTGTCAATGCTGTGGCTAACAGGGTTTTCTCCCAAAGTTATGCCCTCTCATGAATCCTCTTGCTACTGTGTCATTGACCTTTTCACCCATGTGTTTGGTTTTATTCCCAGGTGGCCTATCGTGGGTGTGGCCATACCCATAAGCCATCACCCTTGTAAAATTCCAGGTGTTGTTGAGGCCACCCTAGGAATGTACTTAATTAAGACTTGATGAATATCTTCACATAAACTGTAATTATAAAGGAGTTTACAATAGGAAGTGGGTTACACCCACAGTTGGCAGGTAACCTGTCCATTGAGTTATTTTAACATATATATCAGCAGGATCGTGTGTTCACTCAGATTAGGATAGTGTCTAAATACAGACTAACGTTTGTGGGAGTATTTAAGGAGTGTCAGGAAGAGGAGGAAAGGAGGAGAAACATGGCTTTTTTGTAATGTTTACTGTCACTTTTTTTAGTCACCATCTGGTGTTTTTAATGACTCTTAATGCCTTTCAATTATGATCTGTTAAGTAAGCCAAAATGTAAGTCCTTAGAAAGTGGGTATGGACTGTGGTCTCCACACCTGGCTTTTAATGAAACCAGAAATAAACATCGGCTCATTAGATTCCATAAAGGAAAACAAGAGATAACATGAAAGCTGATGAAGCTGGTGAGCCCCATCAGGAGTTGTACACAATTTAATTTTATAGGTGCAGAAGTCTTAAAATAAGTACTTTGAATTTTAAAAAGGGAAAGAGGAATTATTGTAGGTTTGAAACATATTAGTGTTATGTTTGTGTCGTGTGCTTTGGACAAAAACACTGTTGGGTTTGTGGACTCTGTATCTTTAAGAGGGAACAAACATTTATGGGGAATTATGAATGTGTGGCATCTGGAAGTTTTCAATCTTGAATAAATTAAAAAGAGGAGAAGGCTAAGGGATTCTTGTGTCTATTTTTCCTGCAAGTCACTCTGCACTGTGTGCACTATAAGTGTTATTACAGAAAGGCACAAGACCTCCTAGAACTTTATGTATCATAATTCTTAAAGGAATGGTTTGAAAGTTTTGGAAATATGCTCATTTGCTTCCCTGCTGAGGTAGATAGCTCTACTGAGAAAGATACCACTCTCATATGAAAAAACTTAACTAGAGCCCAGAGATAGTTAGCTTAGCTTAACATAAACACACGGAGACAGTGGATAACAGCTGCCTTGGCTCTGAAAATACCAAAATCTGTCTACCAGCAACTCTAAAGCTCACTACAGTAAATTCCGTGTCATATCTTGTTTGTTTAATCCATTCAAAAACCAAAATGCAAATATGACAAGTTGGGGTTTTAAGAGGGATTGCGTGCCAGACTGTGTCTCGGCTGGGTGCAGTAACACCGTAGATTTTGTACTGAGCAAACAAATGGGATTTAATGTTTAATTACTGAGCTACAAAGCTGCTGGTATTGGCTGCATGTCTTACATTTACGAGACAGATATGAGCATTTTATAGATCATCTAACTCTTGTGACTGTAGTAACATTGGTCCATGGAGAACGACGAGGAAGTGGGTTCCCTTACATGTAGTTTTTTGCCCTCTGTGAAGTTGATCAAGCCGCTTAGCATGTATTTATACAGCTATCTTTCATGTGGGCTAGTCCTGATGGAGGCACTCTGACAGTCAGTCTGGTTTGAGCAATGACAACAACCAAAATTCCAAGTGATGTTGATGTTCTTTGCATTCATATACATTCTCAGAAAATCACTTCTGTCTGCTGTTGCTCTGCTGTTCTCCATTATACCTTTGACTTCATCAACTTAAGTGGTTCCTCATGGTTTTGCTCCTGATAATGTTTACTTTAGCTGACATAACTCTACAGAATAGATCAGAGGTTTTGTTCTTCGGCTCAACATCTGTAAGCCATTCGCAGTAGCTGCTGTGTCACTCATCACCTCTGTAAATATATGGATGTGAATATAGGTTGTCATGAAGAGAAATGATCCCCATCCATAATGGGTTCCTCTCACTGAAACATATGTATCTGTTCTACTAGCCAGTCCTAGAGACCCTAATCAGATATGGGCTACATGCATGGTATGGTAATGATTTAGTCCAGTTAAACTCAAGGCCTGCCTGTCTTGTTCAGACCACCATGAAAGTCGCTAGGTAGAAAGAAGACCAGCTCCTTCAGGCAATTCATGAGCAGTCTGTGCTTGAGGACCACTGAGACTACTGGCTGTCCCATCACATGTCCTCCACTCCGAGTACGAGCTTTTATTCCAAAGAGATAACTCTGCCATTTAAAAATCTAAATAGTGAATTCCTCCATTAACATCTTAAACAAGAAAGACAACGCTTGAGCCTTGACCTAACTGTGGTTTATAGAGCAATATATTGCCCGTACAATACTACTTTAAAGTGCAATATGATTTTGTGTTCAATACTGCTCCATAGTGCAATATCTTAATGTGTGCAGTGTTTTAAAATCTGTTTAATATGATGTTTCATTTTTTGTTTGTTTTTCAAATGGTGCTTGAAAGTTACTGAATGTTAACTCTTGTATGACAATTACCAAATACAGCAGCACTGAGCCTGAGGAGAATGTAACTAAGGGAACAATGAAATGTATCATATCATATTGGGTTGCATCACATTGCATCACATCGTATCGTGTCATTTTATTGGATCATATTGTATCGTATCATATCCCATCATATCCTATTGTATCCTATCATAACCTATTGTATTGTATTGTAAAGCTGTTGCAGAAATTGACTGAAAGTGATTGAAAGTTTTGATTAGCTCACACTTGAGCAGTGGCTGGTAACAATTGATGTGTAAAGGTGTGACACTGGACATCGGTGACTGGGAATACTGCTGTATGTTCAGATGCTGATGGACAGGGCTAGGCCTGAGTATGCCACATGTGGAAAGGTGGTGTGTGCTAAACTGTGGTCTGTTGCACGGAAGCAGAGATCACCAAATAAAAATGAGGCGGAGGTGGTGATATTGGGTTTAATACACTGAGAGAGTACTTTATTGGTATCTGTATTCCGGACACACATTAATCGAAGACAGATACAAACTCTGTTAAATGGAGTTTAATACAGCAATAAAGTTTGGAGGTGTTATTGGGCATGCTGTGGGGAGTAGTGTTATCCTCTTTTTTCTTAAAGAGAGGCCTATAACTGAACAAAGGACCTTGAAGGAATATTTAAGCAGCATTGCATCATTAACTCCACAAACAAGAGTTGGAGCAAGTTTTGTAATCAAACCGTATTGTTTGTTTGTTTACAGTCCGCAAGATATCTAAAAATGTATTTTGTAGTGGTGGATCCTGATAGATATTGGGCCAAGGAAGACTTGATTGAATTTTGAAGCATATCCGGGTACGGATGCAGATTCTGGAGCACGTTTCACTTTCTACAACATTACGAGATAGGGCCTTAACATTATCATAATACAATGAAAAATAGTAATAGCCCCATGAAAATATAAATACCCAGGCATGGACAACTCATGATGTTCCAATTGGCTCCAGGATCATAGTCTGGATCTGGCAGGTTAAAACATATGCTTGGAGGGGGGCGATATGTGTTAGGTCACATTACAGTAACAGAGAGGGATAGAGACATAACACTGCTCCCATTATGTAGCTGAGATTCTCCAGATTCAGAGTCACTCATATGGATTTCATGTATCCAGACAAAATCGATTTTGACTCAACATTATAAAAAATCATATTCTGTCAATATCTCATAGAGTACAGATGATAAACACATGATTCCAAATGCTATGCCAAGGGTGCAATGATGAAGTTGGCAGAGGTTTGCGCTGTCTCAACCCTGTCTAGCTGGGGTTTTTTTTAAATTTAATTTTATCTGCAAACACATGCAACCCTCTATAATGTAAATGTCACATCAGTGATTGATAATAATTGTGTCATATTGCTTTCAGCACCAGTTCAATCATGATTAGTCTGTCAGAAAGTTCTTTTCCCACTCAGACTCTTCAGGGAGTTTGTGATTGAAGGGCATCAGTGTTAAGCAGCAGAAAGATAAATCCTCCCATTAGGTCCAGACAGAGTGGTGGTGTTTGGCTGATGACTCTGCTGAGACTGATGAAATGATGAAGTTGCTGATTCTGTGAAGACTGCGCAGTGATGGGGAGGGGGAGCATAATAGCAGCATTAATGAACTGAAATTACAGAGAGAATCTGATTTAAATCACATGCAGCAAGATGATTAGCTAACAATGAAGGTGTGTCACTGTGTCATTGGATAGATGTGACCAGCAGATGAGAACAGCTTATTTCTCAAGATATGTCTCAAGCCCCAGATAATGACAGCAGGAAATGAAAACTTAGCATGCGTGAGAAGTGGGATCGGCGTGATGGTATGAGATTAAGTGTCTCAAGTGCACAAAGAGATAGTCTTGTTGACTGGACTTTTGCTAGAGCTTCATTTTAATGCAGGTTAGGTTTTAAGTAGTTTATCCTCAGCATACTTTAGTCTGCTATTGTTTGCAGTTTACAGTATCTTATAATTTCATTTTTATCAAGTCACAATGCACAGAGGTCACTGAGGTCATTTGTGTGTTCACCCATATTCAGTCTTTTTCTAGTTTTTCAACAGTATACAATTAATGTCAAAAAGACAGACTTCCATCTGTAGATTTACTCCTGGAAAACAATTGTCAAGAGCTAATTTTTGGCATTTGACTAATTTAAAATGAAAAATCTCATACTTAAGTATTTTGTAAAAATGAAAAAAAAAACTTTCAACAATGCTTTTTGCATAAATCTTGGGTTGTTACAAATTCAAGATTTGGTTTTTAGATGTCAATACATTAAAAAACTGAAAAAAGTAAAGGACAATGAAAACAAAGAACTATTACAAAGTAAACTCAGTAATTAATTCAAGTAATGTATAGTAAAACATAAAGGAATACTATTCATGACATTGCCCAGTGTGTTTCAAACATGCATTAATTAGTGTCAGGAGGGGCAGAAGAAGAAAGGAATGAGTTCATTAATTGCAAAAAGGGGGAGCAGGTGTCTTGGGAGAGTTTGATCATGTATGTGAATGTCGGTGATGTTTGCTGTGTTATGATTATGTAACAACAATGCTCAATGAATAATTTATTTCTGTCTCTCCAGTTGAGAAATATAATCTTTATTACAGTGCCATTAATATGAAGTGCAAATGCTGTAAAGAGGAAAGCTCACCCTGAAGTAAGATATGGGGTACTGAGGTTGTCACATATCCTGCTCAAACATGATTATTTAAGTATAGTGTCCAAGGGTCACCAACTGGCGGCCCGCGGGGCAAATCTTGACTGTGAGAGGCTTTCATCTGGACCACAAAGTCTTTTGATATAAGAGGAAAAAGATAGGCCTATTTTTTAACTTTTGTCATCCAAAGGATTGGCAAGATTGCATTTTACTGGGTGCTGGGTCTGTGCCTTGAAGGCAGAATATAAAGCATTCTTTTAGTTAAGGAGTGCTATCAAGTGAGTCATGGTTACCCAAGTCACCCAAGTTGGGTCACCGGACCCAAGTTTATATATTATATATTATCATTATTATTATGGGATCACACAGATTTTCATACATACAGGACAGGCCTAAAAAAAAAAGAAGAAAAAAAAAAGGTGTGCACATGTACACATACTGTAGGTCTGGTATCTGATGGTAGTGAGTTAGTAAATTAAACTACAACATCTAATTTTAGTCATTATGGTAGTTTAGGAGTCACTATTTATTGCTACTCCAATGCTAACATGCAGTGGCCCTGAAACTGTACCACCCAAGCAGAATTTGGACCTTAAGCAGACTGGTATGATAATAAAAGACTTCACCTGGTAATCGGACAGACATTCTGAAAAAAAAAACATCTTCAAAGTTGTTAGGGTGCCAGGCGCTACATGATGTCAAAAGATGCTTGGTGGGTCAGAACAAGCACAGGCAGGAACAATCTCATGAGTTCTAAAGCTGAAATAGAATTTTTTTTAAAGAAAACAAAAAGAATTTCCCTCAGCAGGAGATGGTTACATCTTTGATACTAATATGACCAGGGGACAGGACTTATAGAATGAGGAGCGAGGGGTAGTTCTAAGAAAAACAAGGCCCTTTAAAGTCTGCAAGCATGTAGAAATGGTATTTTGTAAAACTAAATTGATAATAAACAATAATAAAACATGTATTTGCCCTCTGTGTCCCCAGGTTGTGAAAATGTGGAGCTGGGTTTTCGCTGTGACTGTTCTCCTGTCCACCGTGAAATGGGCCGAAGCTCAGGGTATTTATAAACGCCACTTCTCTTCCCAACTACCACACCAGCCCCTAAAGTTTTCCTCATGTGTCTGTGTGTCAGTTTCTGTATGTCTTTATGTGCTCACACATAGTCTCCATCACTTTCCAGGCAGGTGTAATAATCTACAAGCTGCAGATATCATTTTCCTTGTTGATGGGTCTTCCAGTATTGGCCGAGCTAACTTTCTGCAGGTGAAGGGCTTTATGGCTGGAATCATCAAACCATTTGCCAGCTCTGTCAGCGAGTCAGGAATACGGTTCGGTGTAATACAGTACAGTGACACCTCCAGGTGACTGACAGGATTAATATTTGCCTGATTATGTCCCTATGTGTGCAATGACAAAGGAACTTGCCACAGGTACAGAATTTTGTATCAATGCACATTTCTCTCTAACCAGAATTGAATTTACGTTAACAACCTACCTGGATGGCATCGAGCTGGTCAAGGCTGTACAAAATCTCAATTATAAGGGTGGAAACACGCGCACTGGTGCTGGTCTCAAGTTTGCCGCTGATAACTTCTTCAAGCCTGCATCTGGTCGCGAGGTCCCAAAGGTTTGAGGACCAATCATTCTGAGAAGTTTCATTATCATAAAAATGCATATTTGATATCGCGCCCCTTGTGTTTCTAACTCTACTTCCTTAACTTTCAGATCACCATCCTGATCACAGATGGGAGGTCACAGGACAGTGTCCTTGAACCAGCACAGAAGCTTCGCAGTCAAGGAGTGTATATTTTTGCTGTCGGTAAGTGTCTCACCTGCAGTTTTTCTTCTCTCAGTTGGATTTGTTTTGACATGTTTATGAACCACTGTGATTTCTTTTTTGACTGGCCAATTTTTTGTGCTCGTTAGGTATAAAGAGTGCAGACAGGAATGAATTGGCTCAGATCTCCTCCCAGCCCAGCAGTGATTTCACCTCCTTTGTTGGAGACTTCAAACTGCTGAACACACTTCTTCCTCTTGTGAGCCCCCAAGTGTGTTCCAAGGCAGGAGGAGTCTATGCTAGTGATGGTACAGGGGCTAACTTTTATAATAATGTACTAAAATACACACAATGGTTCTGTTATTCCACGCTGTATTGTACGACTGTAAACCTGATCTCCTCTTTCTTCCTCTCAGAGGGATTTTCTGGTCCGTCCAACCTTCAGTTCACAGGCCAGATGTCTGATTCTCTCAGGTTTCGCTGGAATCTTGCATCGGGTCCTGTGAATGGCTATCTGGTCCAGTATGTGCCGCTCTCCGGCCTGGGTCAGCCAGTCTCAGCAGAAATGCATCAGGTGAGTCCACATGTTGGAGAATATTCCTGACACACAGAGATAAATACATAAATTGAAGAATCAAATTGCAGTTTTAGGAGCCAAAATCAATCCTGCGTTGTGAGAGAAACACATGCTGTCAGGCTGAGTATAAACTTGCCCAATGGGTGGATCTCCCTCATTTAGATGGGATAGAGATTAACATTTTGCAGCACTGGAATGTAAAATCCCTTTATGTGTACCCTGGTAGACATGATGAAGAAGGAAGAATGCCACGTATCCTTATGTAACTGTCATTTACTTTGCAAAAACCTGTTTGTTGCATGACTGTTTATAAAGATGACAACTGTCTCTTCCCTGCAGGAGACTGTTTCTGCCAGTCAGAGGACCTTTACAGCACAAGAGCTAAAATCAGGAACCGACTATCTTGTGACCGTCATTGCCCAATACCCCAACACTGTGGGGGAGTCTGTTTCTGCTAAGCAACGAACCAGTGAGAACTAATAGTCTGATGCAAATGTGTAAAAAAATCAGCCAAAATGCTAATACAACCTCACTTGTGTTAATCTTAATATAATCATACACCTGAATGTCTTTTTAATCTTCATATAGGGGCTTTGCCCGGGGTGTCCAGTCTGCGTCTGGTCCAGGCTGGATTCTTCTCTCTCTATGTCGGCTGGGATCAGCCCTCATCTCCTGTACAGGGTTACAGACTCACCTATGGACCACGAGGTCAGGCACACACACACCTACACACACACAAACACACACACAAACACACACATGCCTCCAGTCTGTCTTGTGCATTTGTGTTTTAGTAACAGAGTTCATTATCAACATCTCTGCTCGCAACAGAAATTTCTTGTCACAAAAACAAATTTTGGCAGAATGAAGAATTACAGAAAAAAATGGAGGGAAAAAGCTACTGTTGTAAATAAAAGTTAACCTGTTGGTACAAAGTTGGGAACATGTTGGGAATGTACAGTTGTCGGAGCTGAGTGTTAACTTAAAATTAGCTTCTCTAATGCCTTGCCCGCAGGCACTGGCTGTCAGACTCACTGCTCAATTCTTATCTAAACCATCAAATAAATTTTATCATCACCAGTCTTGAAATTAGATAGTCAGGGAAAATCCTTACTTATGTAACAGATTATCAGTAATTATGTTTTTTCATTCTAGACACAGGGTGTGTCTGGGTGCTTATACCATGATTCAGCAGTGAAAAGCGGCCCTCAAGTGCTGATAAAAACAAATTCTCCCTCTGAACATGTGGCAGGAGTGCCAGTCTCACACGGAGCTCCTTTTCTGACTAGTTAGGCTGGTACATGAGTTAGTGTATTCAAATGAGGTCAGTGTATATCCTATACTGAGATGTGATGCCTCTTCCCGTCCTAATGTGTGCTCACGAGAAAATACAGAACATGCACACAGCAGAGACACACACAAATTGTGCAAAGAGACAGAAAACAACAACATTCGGCAGATATGTCAGTCATGACTCTGGGTCTTTACACATGGTCGACCAGGGTGTGCACGATATGTCGTTATCCCTCTGGCTACATAATGCTGGCATAGATGCATTATTGTGGAATGGTGAGCACTCACCCTCCTGGTGAGTTGTTTGGTGGACTGTCCCACCTCCAACATGCCAATGGCATGATCCTGGTCATGTTGGTCCAGTTGTGGTATTCTTGGAGATATCATTTTATCCACAATCTTTGTGAGGTGGGTTAGTTTAACAAGGGAGTGGTCATTTTTTTCTTTAAAAAATGTGTTTCAGACTCAAAACTACGCACAAAAATCAATGTAATGTAACCACATCTGATATGTTGTATATACGTATATATATATATATATATATATATATATATATATATATATATATATATATACGTATATATATATATGTATATATATACGTATATACGTATATATATACTTATATATACGTATATATATACTTATATATACGTATATATATATATATGAAGATGACAATATATATATATATACACACACACACACATAAATAAGCAGTATTAAAAGAGAAAATATTTCTTCTATTGGGCCAAAAAAATAAGTGGTGCATTTTTTTAAATCCTTTGACTGTATATAAATCAAGGTTCTGTCACTGAATAACCCATTTCTTGCTATTTCCAGAGACACATTCTAGTGTACTGTTTAGTTGTTATATGAGAAACGTTCTTATCAGGCCCCTACGTTGCAAACTGAACAGAGAAGATAGGGAAAAATAATGAACACAGAAGCTAAAACAACAAGAAGAAGGTGTGTATCATCACCATATATTTAGATAGCAAATAGTTGTTTGCTGCTACATAAATATTCAAAACATCATATAGGTTATCTTTAATTCTGTGAGGACATTTCTCATATTTTTTGCAGTTTATTGTGAGCACATTGTCTGATGACATAATGTACAGTATAGTTTGTGATTGATATTAGAGTACTTACTGCATGCCATCCATTTCTATGTGTCTATTGTGTGTTTGGAAGAGCAGGTCAGCCAGCAGCACAGCTGTTGGAGCAGTCTCTGTCTGCAGACTCCACATCCATCTCCCTGGAGTCACTGCAGCCTGACACAGAGTATGTCATCAGCCTCTTCCCCCTTTTCCCCCGAAACTCTGCACCCCCATCCATCCTTAACGCCCGAACACGTGAGTCCATCCATTTTTAACCCATTATTATTATTAGCCCATTATAAACACTGTACTGTTTTATCATGATGAAATGCTTGTAATTTGGTCATTCACAGTCAGTAGATTGAATGTAATATAGTTGAATATTTTGTGCATGTTCAGTGATGCAGTTCAGTCATGCTGTCTCCTTGTGGTTTATAATTCAGTTTAATTAGCAAGTGTTATTCAAAGTGTCTGTGTGCTCATATTTTTGCATGTGTCAGTGAGCCTTGAGGCAGTGCAGCAGTTATCAGTGGAGACGGAGTCAGGGGGCAGTGTGCGTGTGCGGTGGAGAGGCGTCAGCGGTGTGCAGGCCTACCGTCTGGTCTGGGGACCATTTACAGGTCAGGAGGAAGCCGACATCGAACAACATTTTGCATTTCTGCCAGTTAAGTTTTTTTTTTAATGTTTTTCTGTTCACAAAGGTCGAAACGTGGAGACCGTGGAGGTTCCTGGTGACAGTGAGTTTCACGCTTTGTCCAGTCTGCAGCCCGACACTGAATACATCATCACTATCATCCCGCTATATGAGGGCAACACTGAGGGGCCTGCAGCGACAGCCAGGTTCAAGATAGGTAGGTGTGGTTGATGATTAATTCTCTGTGGTCATTATTGTCTTTTCCCTCTCAAAACTCAGCTACACACAAAACAGCTAATGTCTATCATAAACTGATTTATGTTCTATTTTTGGGTTCTTTCATTTCTTAGATTAGTAACGTTTTGAATAAGTGGTTGCCTGCTGTAGTGTTCTGCTGACTACAGGGACAAGAGATGGCCAACAATCTTCCCCCGCTGTTTGTCTCTCTTCTGAAAAACTCCACATGTTACCATTTAGTTGTGTTTAAGGAACATTTCTAGCACACCCACACACTCATTATACACACATGCCATCTTTCTTGTGAGTAGCCCTTACAGTGTCACTTGAGTCAGCCCAGTGTTATTTGAATGGAGGCTGAGTCACTGCAGGGCCGTTGCACTGAGCAGAGAGGTGGTATGAATGGAGGATTGAAAACCTTCTTGTGGCTTAATTCTTCTATAAAGGAAGTAAGATATACAGTATACATTTGTCTGTATACTGTAACGGAGTAACTTACACTTCAGCTCAGCTTGTTTGGCTCTTGTTTGTTCCTGTTCAAACCCGTAGAGTAACATCTGCCTGTGATGAGTTGTCTGTTTAGTCTCATTAGGAAAAAATGTTGACCCTTTTTTCTTGCATTTAGTGAGGGCCACATCGAATGAGGACTTTATATTTATTAAAAAAAAATGCCGTGAATATATTCTTCACTGACGCAGTGGGTAGCGCTGTTGCCTCACAGCAAGAAGGTCCTGGGTTCAAAATCCAACTTGAGGACCTGGGACTTTTTCTGTGTGGAGTTTGCATGTTCTCCCCGTGTCTGTGTGGGTTCCTTCCGGGTTCTCTGGTTTCCTCCCACCAACACAAACATGCAATATTGGTGACTCTAAATTGACCGTAGGTGTGAATGTGAGTGAGAATTGTTGTTTATCTTTCTATGTGGCCCTGTGATGAACTGGCGACTGGTCCAGGGTGTACCCTGCCTCCTGCCCAAAGTCAGCTGGGATAGGCTTCAGCCCCTCTGTGACCCTACACAGGATAAGTTACAGAAAATGAATGAATATATTCTTCATTAGCATTAAGCTTTCTAAAATGTATGTATAAAAGCCATACATAGTCATATTTTCTATGGATTTTAGTTTTTATCTTTAGTCCACTTTACAAGTTTTGACATTCAAAGTAATATGTTAAGAAGTACATTTGTGAACGTGTTAGTGCATAAGGTCCCTAAAAGGGACAGTAGGTGCCTGTTACTCAGCATCTTTCTGCAGACTTTGCTGTTTGACCCCATGCTCCTCCTTGACACTTTCCTGTTGATTAATATTTTAATATTATATCACACATACAAGAAATGACCTCTGGCAACATACAGTGTAAGTGACCTGTGTGCTACTTCTTTGCTCTTTGCAAGATAGAGTAATTCTTCGAAATGCACCAGCAGCCTGAGGGGAGAGGTGTAGTATTTTGTCTGAAATGACATAACATGTCTAAAATAGTCAGCTATGTCAAGCAGGAAAAATCTCATGTATTAAGTTTTTACGATGTTTCTCTCCACACCTCATATAATCCGTGCTGCACTTTACATAACAGCAGGTGAGACACTGGCTGTTTACATTCAATTATTTTCCCATCAATCTTGTAATTGTCTGCCTTCAGTCTTAGACATGAACCCATACTAAGCTGGATGTGTCAGGGTGTGACATCTTTGCCAGCAATAACAATTTGTAGCTTTAACCCTGCAGCTATAGTAGGATGCTTGTATAAGGATGTCATTTCTTAGTCTCTGAAGCATATCTTATTAATCATTGTGGCTGATGCTGCCATTGTCTGTATTAATGCTAGTTTCAGACTGGCATTTCTGTTTTCTTTTACTACAAGGCTTCGGCATTCTGATTTGGTCAAGTCAAGTAGGTATCTTTGAAAGATATGGTCTTTTTGCTGTGACCTTTTGTGTTACTATCATGCCACCATGGAACATAGAGGGATATTTTATGCTACAAAGATGCTAACTTTGGAAGATACTCACATAATTTAATTGATTTGGAGAGCTGAAGCCTTGTAATACCTACTGCTGAACTTAAGAAGGTATTTTTATTAATCAATATATCTGTTACTCAGCATCTTTCTGCAGACTTTGCTGTTTGACCCCGTGCTCCTCCTTGACATGTTGAAATTACATGCTGTAATTTTTTCCAGTATAGTTTCAAGACATTTGAAAACATGTGAGCCTATCTTATCGTATACACCAGAACCTTAAGGCAAGTTGTTTTAAATGTCTTTTTGTATTTCTTAATATTTTTCTTAAAACCTGAACATACAGTTTGAGTGTTGTTGTCTTTTTAAGATATATGAGTTATGGATGGCAGCTGCAAGAAGTGATTTTAAATGGATCCCCTTTGCCCTGGGTTGCTCCTTTCTGCTTCTTCCATAGCAACTTGTTGGCTGTCCCGAAACCTTATTGGTTGGTATGAATTCTGGTTAAACGATCTGGATTGATGCCTGTCTGTTGAACATCTGTAGAGATTTATTGAGGAAAGCTATCAAAAAGCAAACCGGAACATGTCTCAGAAAAAAATTTACTTTGGGAACACTTGAAAGAGAAAACATTAAGATCTTAAAAGATATTAATCAGGATTTCAGACTCTCTCTTAACAAAACAGCACTTCCTGACAGCGATGGGAATTAGCTAAGAATGGAGGGGGAACTCACTCAACTACAATCCGTTGATAAAAGGAATGGAATATCTACCACTCAGGCTGTTGTGGAGATGACTTAAGTGACTGGGGCAGATACAGAAGGGTAACATAGATGTGGCTTTATTCATTGATTTTACTGCTGGTCTTGGCCTAGTTGAAGATTGATAGAGAAACATCTGCACCAAACTAGGTGAAATTTTATCTAACTGATGGGAGGCAGTCTGCATTCATTAATGGGTCATTAATCATTCCTCATGTAAACATCACATGTTTACATTCACACATCATGTAAAGTGTGGTGTACCACAAGGAAGCTGACTCGGTCCACTCCTTCTATTTACTTTGGATGACTGATGATGATGATAGAGTTTGGTAAAAGAAACTACCTGACACCACTAGGGAAATGGCTATGCAACGTTTTAAAGGTTTAGGAATGTTTTAGTTCCTGTATGTGAGACAACATACATATTTAATGATGATATATTTTAGTATATATTAGCAGAGATTCCCACTGGATGCAGGATTTTAATTATTGTACTCTGATGTTTTGATATTGTTATGTAGTGTGTGCTGCACAATGTATGGGACTTGAAGTTCTACCTGTACAAGTATCTTTTTTTTCTCTTCGTATCTATTAAAGTGATGTTTTACATCTTTTGGAAGAATAGCCCAGTTTGTTTAAAAAAGATTTTTTTTAAAATCAAATGAAAACTTATAGCACGTTACATAATTACCTAAATATTACTTAACGTTTTTCCCTCAGAGAGTCAGGAGCAGCAGGTCCTCAGAGCAACTACCACCAGCCCCTCATCTATTCGTCTCACCTGGAGAATCATTCAGTCCTCTGAAGGGTACCGCCTGGAATGGAGGGAGGGGGAAGGTCAGATGTTCATGTCACAGGCATGCTCAAGCATTCGCTTGTCCATGCTTTTTTGTACTTAAGTTAAAACATTCTACACTTATCAGGAAGACGATGGATTTCAATTATGATGACAACAAATTATTTTGATGTGTTAAAAACAAGTGTAAATTGGACTTACATTAATTTGATGATACAAAGTAGAGCTGTTGAAAATCTTTTGATTTTGGTTAACATTTTTGTGTGACAACGGTTATGATTTGTTCTTTTCATGCTAATTCTTTAATTGTTTTATCACGGTATGATTTTGCAGATATATTGCCTATTCATTTACTAAATGCCAGGTCCACTTTTAAGTTTTAAAGCTGTAGAAAGCATATTAATACAATAAATTACAGTAAATCCACTGATATTGTTGCTCGGTCTCCAGGAGGCAGAGTCCAGACCCTGTCCTTTCCTAGAAGCACTAACAGCTATGAGATAACAGGCCTCCAGCCCAACACAGAATATGTCATCACCCTGTACACCAAGTACGAAGGTCGTGAGGAGGCTACACCTGTCTCCACTGCATCAAGAGGTCAGGAACTCCGCCAGGAAGCATTCAAGTCTGAGTTTATTTATGGGTCATAAATTGCTGGGGTTGAATTGTAGTAGTTATGGACATGTTTTCATGTCGATATCTATGCTCAAAAGCTTCTAATCATCTGATTTTGCAGAGGAACAGCCAGTGGGGAGGGTGTCCAACCTGAGGGTTGTCGAGTCCCTGGGCAGCATTGTCAGACTCGGCTGGTCAGGTGTAGCTGGAGCCACACAGTACCGCATTGTTATACTGAACACAGAAGGTACACTCATTGATTATTTATTAATTAATTAATTAATTAATTAATATACTTTTGCATAGTTCTTTTTGATATATTTAATGCTCAATTATGAATGAAAACATGAGTGTGAAAATTGTGTGTCTGTGTGTTTCATATCATGTCAGCGGGAACAGAGGAAATACGAAATATACCTGGAAACCAGACGACCCTTGACCTCAGAGACCTGATAGTGGGAATGTCCCATGGTGTCAGTGTCACGGCACTGGTGGGAGAAAATGAGGGAGAACCAGTTACCGTCTACATCAAACCAGGTGGGCTGAGCAGTGATAGGCCTACTGTGTTTCTGCCAAACCACATTAATGTTTGTTGATTCCATTCTTAGGAACATCTGGTTCTTTACTATTGTCCTCTACCAAATGAGTAATACTTAATATGGGGGCAAATAACGCAGCTCATCAGCAACCTGAGCTGACAAAAATTTTCCGTCTGGTCCTAATTCCCACATTGACCCGAGGAGCATCGCAGTCTCCATACAGTCTCTTACTGACAAACACTAAACAGATCCAAAGTCCCTTTTGCCATGATAAACATATTAGTGTCTCCCCTGCTGTTTTTATTTATGTCTCTTTCTTTCAATCATTGTTTTTCAGTTTACAAGTTAAGTGCCTCTACCCTTAGAGAGTATGGTACATTACACAAATACTAGATCCGAACAACAGCTAACCATACGAACATTATGAGACTAACAGATGAAAAAAGACAAGACAGCAACACACATATGGTTCATCATCAATGAAATGTTCAATGTTCAATGAAATGTCAATGAACACGTGCACTTGGAGCTCACTGGGAGCACAAAGTTGTCAAAACGTTTAATATCTCCATTAGAATATACAAAATGACTCCAGACAGAGAAAACCCCATACATGGTGTCTTTGAGAACATGTGTCAGCCTTTCCTATTTCTAGAGCACAGTAAAGTAAACTTGAAACAGATGGGTTAACATTGTCTAGCCTAAAATGTAATATTGATGACTTTGCACAGAGGACTAAGGATTCTCTTTTGTTTAAGTCAGATGAGGCAGCATGTATGTGTAAGATACATTGTAGCAGATTTAGCTCAACAGTAAAACATAATATGGATTATACTTGATTATTAGTTTCAACCAGCATTTTATGAATTCCACTCATATTTGCACCTGTGTGAGTAGTTTGCCATTTATGGGATATACCCTGTGTGTGTTTCTTAACCTAGTTTTACTGGGATGTGTAATTGTAAGATGATTAATTTACATTGGTGATCAGTGATTGCAGCTTTAAAGTCCTGTTCCCATTATTGTCTTCTGCTGAAAGCACTGATTTTACTTAAAGAGAACAGTTTGTGTTCAATACAGCATTTTATTTTTTTCCCTCTTCCGCAGGCAGACCTGGTAATCAATGAATAAATTTGTTCTGGTCCTTGATTTTCCTTCTCCTGGGGTACTGAGTTAAAAAAAACAACTCTTTATTTATAGGTTTGTTCAAAAAAGGCATTTTTGGACATCATTTTATGTATATCTGATGTTATGTTGAGTTAATATAGGATTCAAATGCAGCACTCAGTCAAAGCCTTGCAAAAGATCAAATTCAGTTTTATTATTTTGGTGAGTTTTAGTTTATGGTGGAGTTTGAGGGTTGAGCTTTTGGTTTGGTGCTGTGCAATACAGACATAATCACAGGGAGGAAGTGGACCTGAAGGACAGGGAAAAGGGAAGAAGGATCAATCAAAGGTTCAAAACAACACAAGCAATCACAGAACTAGAATTACATTTGCAGAAGCATTAATACCATGTTGACAAACTGAACACAGAGTTGATGAGTTGCATGTTAGTTTATGGGAGGACGTGTGTCGGCTGGACAGCAGTGAGGAAGTTGGGAGTAATAAGAACGTCATGTCCACAACAGAGACAAACACAAACAGGGTACATCCCAATTATTTTATTTGATAATTCCTTGCTCCTTGATCCTCGCTTGAAATGGAAGTCATTAGTGATCTTTGAGGAGCCATGAGCAAGGATACACGACAGCAGCCCCTTCAGAAAGCAGCCCCCTCAGAGGTAATTTGCTGGCCAACACTCCCTCCTCTTATTGGAAATCAGTTGTTTGATGTTGCAGTTGGTCAGACTGATCTTATACACCAAAACACCACTTCATACAGGTGTGAAGGCAGATTAAACCTAAGTGCACGACTGTCACGTTTCACATTTTATTAGTTTTCTGATTCACCATCTAATTAAAAATCTGTGTTGGTTTAATTGTAGGTCTGAACAATGAATTCATTTATTAGAAAGATTTTTCTTTTCATGCTCTGTTATCTCCCCTGTTAACCGTTATTATGGATGCAATTAAAGTCAGAGAGATTAGCAGAGTCTCTCGATCATTCAGAAAAACCTTCTATATCATTTATCTTCATTTCCATTCAGTCATATGTGAGGCTGATAATTCTCAAGTATCCAATTTGATATTTTATATAATTTCAAGGTTCATAAATAATTATATTCTGGGTTATTAAATAATGACTTCACAATGAGAATTTCAAATACAGATTATAATTAATATAAATGCATTCTGCCAGTAGAAATTGTTCCCCAGCTTCTGAGCAGGACACAGGACACAGTGGAGATACAAAATGCATCTTGATCTTCATGTGCAGAAGTTTTTTAAATGGGTTGACAGGCTACAGAGAAAACACTGCTGCTCTGCCGTGATAACTGTTTGCCTCTATTAATATTAGCACAGTGCATGTGTGCATGTACAAATTCATGAGAAGTCTCTACAGCTGCTAAGGCTAACTGAGAACTCATCCAGCTGTGACCAATTTTCCCTTGTCATCAGAAAAGGATGTCTGATTTCTCTTTAAAAAAAAGAGAAAAAAAACAACATCAAACAAATTTCCTCCTTTCTTCTCTCCTTGCTTGGTTCACTGTGTCTACATGCATACTTGGTGCGAAGGACCAAGACACAAGTAAATATCACAAGTGAGGAAAACGTGGTTGCAATTTCTGGTTGGAAAATTGTGATGTACCCTTAGTGCAGGGGAAAAGTGCTGCTATTATATAATTCTAAAAAGCAGCAAGGACCCAAATGCACTTAGCAGCTATGTTGTAAGACCACAGCTCTCAAAGATATTGAAATTATTCTCTGTCCCTGTTATTGTTAAATACTCAGACTTTTTTATCACGAAGCCCTGTATGCTCTTCATTTCAGAGCAAAGCATTGAGAGCGTGACTTACCTCAGAGTGACACATGCAAACAGTCGCAGAATTCGAATTTCCTGGACAGGTGTTACAGGGGCAACAGGGTACAGGGTTACATGGAGACAAGGCAACAGTAAGTGTTATGTGTTTGTGAGTTTATCCTTTTCAATCTCCTATTATTCTATTTGTTTTACATCATTATAGTAATTAATAGAGAGTCAAAGCTGTATTTCTACAACAGCAATAGCAGTGGACTTTGAAGCTGATTATCTTTACTTCCCACTTCCTTTCTGCCTTGGCCTTGTAGGTGCAGAGCAGTCCCGTCTTCTGGGGGCAGAGGCAACAACCTTCACGATAGACGGCCTGCAGCCAGATGAGGCACTGGTAATTGGTGTTGCAGCTGTGGTTGATCAGCGTGTTGGAGAGGTGGTCACACTGTCTTCTCGGACTAATCCCCACGGTGGATCAGTGTCTGGCCTTCGTGTTATTGATGTAACATCTCAGAGGATACGCATTGCTTGGTCACCTTCCACTAGGGCATCTGGCTATAAGATAACTTGGCGCCATGACAATGGTAAGAAATTATTAGCATTATTTTACAGACATAACATACATCCAAATACATAATAACAGGACATTCTAATAATGATATAATTCCTCATAAATGTGCAGTAGGAGAAAAGACACACATTTTTTTTTACATTTCCTTCTCTGTCATGTTTTCCTTGGTGCAGGAATTGAAACAACTCGTAACGTGCCTGCTGATGTCTCTTCCTTCACCATTGATGGATTGCAGTCAGATTCAGACTACACCGTGTTAGTTTCTTCATTGATTGGCTCTCGAGAAGGAACTCCTTCCACCCTGGCTCTCAGAACAGGTACCAGGCTGAATCTGTCACATACACATTATTGGTGTTGTCCAGGGTGTGTTTTTGGAAAAACTGACCTATATGTAGGAGAACACAAGAAAGAAGAACGAAGTGATTTTATTTTTTCCTATCCTGACCTTCAGAGTCAGATCAGTCTGTGGTCGGGACTGTGACGTCACTGCAGGTCCAAGAGACCCGTGGAGAGGTTGTTCGAGTCACTTGGGTTGGTGTTCAGGGGGCAACGGCTTACCGTGTGTCTTGGAGGAGAATGGATGGTAATCTATTGCTGGATCAATTATAATTTCATAACTTTCATTTCTAAGAGAAACCACCTTTAAGTTGGACTTAAATGAGAAATCAGTTGTTTTCCTCTGTATGGCAGCAAGTCGGTGACACACGACGCACTGTTGTGACAATGTTATGCTGTAGGTGGTGAAACCAAGAGGCAGCTGGTGGCGGGAGATGTGACAGCAGTGGATTTAGACCAGTTGGACCCTGGAGCCCAGTATGAGGTGCAGGTCATGGCTTTAGTTCAGAACAGAGAGGGAAACCCTGTGTCTGTCAGGGTCACCACACGTGAGTCCTGTCCTATTTAAAAAAAACTAAAAAAACACTCACGCACACACACACACACACACACACACACATATATATATACATATATATATAATAAAAATAAATCTAAACTGCAAATCCTTTTGAGCTTTATTTGTAAATTATTGTGGCAATACTGTCTATCTTATGTGCAATATTGTAGTATTGCATCAAATACAAAATATTTTATTTCAACAAATACATTGGATGAAATGTCGAATGTGACAATGTGTACGTCGCTGTATCCTCTCTATACAGCTGGTGCCTTCACCCCCCCACCCTCACTACCTACCACAACTTTACGGGTGGCAGAGGCTACCCAGAATTCTGTGCGGCTTGGCTGGAATCCACTACCAGGCGCCACAGGATATATTCTACGCTGGAAAGAAGAGTCAGGTGAAACCTATGAATACAGTTTATTTCTTTTAGACTCTTATATGCATCCTACAGTCCTACAATTTTAACGGTTCACATCATTTCTCAGATATTGGTGAAGGCTCGTCTGTTACGCTACCTGCTGCGTCCAGCTCTTACCAGGTGACTGGGCTGCGTTTGGGCCTTCGATACCGCTTTACTGCGCAGCCCACCTTTGCAAGTGGATTGGGAAGAGTGAGCTCTGTGGATGAACGCACTGGTAACACACCAACACCTGCCCTTCCATATACCTACCATACCTATAATCACATTTTGATACCCTAGTTCCCCTTACTATTTTCTGGATCCACAGTGTGCGTGGGTGGGCGTCTGGATGTGGTGTTTCTGGTGCCGGCATCTACCGATCGGATTAGCCTCGCAAGACCTCTGCGTGAACTCCTTAAAAGTGCAGCAGGGTTATACAACACTATTGGAGCCCGTGACTCACAGGTACTCATCTGTTTTCTTTTTTTCTAATCTTGATATTTTTTTCTGGCAGAAAATAGTTGAAACAATAAAATGCAAAATATATAATAATGATATTAACAATAATATAATATTGATACTGGATATACTGAATATTGATACTGGATTCCATCTGTGAAGCTATCTCCTAATTTCATTCACCACCGGGTCTAAATTAATTGCGAGCTTATCTTCAGAATTAAACGAAAAAAATATGACAAGAAACCTAAACCCAATCAGAGACAACTCAAAAGAAATGCATCTCAGTAAATCAGAGTGTCTTAAATTCCCAAGTGGTAATGCTCAATTACTCAAAAATTAAATAACATCATCAGCATATAAAGCAATCATTTAGATACCAGTAACTGAAATGTTAGATTTAATAATTTCTGCTAAAGGCTCCATTGCTGATGCTGAGGCCATCCTTTTTTGTCCCTTTACCTATCAAAAAAGACAAAGACATTATCCAGTTAATGGAAGCTGTTGCTTGCAATTTATCCTAATCAATTCATCAATCTCCGAAGGAAAACTCCTTTCACAGACAAATCTCAAAAGAAGGTATTAAGAGAGGTATGTTTTAGCCATGTGCTGCTAACATTTTGATTATTTTCTTCCTGTTTCAGGTGGCCGTTGTAGTGTACGGTTACAGGCCCAAAATATGGTTCCTGCTTAATCGCCATAGCAGAACTGACACACTTCTTCAAGAGATTGACTCCACACCCTTCGATGAAAGTCCAGGGAATAACATTGGTCAGTTTTTCTCCATCCTGACCTGCTCTTCTTGGAAAGTGTCTTGGGATAACTTTTGTTGTGATTTAGTGCTATACAAACAAAACTTGCTTAACTTGACTCTGTCAAAAGTCCTCCATGCTTTTTCTGTATTTGCAGAGCCTCATCTCTTCATCTGCTTAGCATGTGTATGAGTCAGCAGTTGTGATGTTGTCTGTCTCCCTCTGCAGGTGAAGCGGTAACATTCACCAGACAGTACCTTTTGTCCCCAACATCTGGGCGGAGACCGCGGGTACCTGGTGTAGTTGTCATCATCGCTGACAATAAATCAAATGACGACCTCACACTTGCAGCCAGCAATCTCAAGGCTACAGGTGTGCAGAAACAGTCATCTGTTGAAGGAAAATAAACTTTGTTAGAGTACCTACCTGCATCTACCAGATAACTACAGTTGACTGCATCTAGACAATTTAGATTCAAGATATTAGGCACAGAAATGTACAGAAATTGATTTAAAAATGTTCTTATAGAAAAAGTGTTTCAAGTCACCAGCCATGTGACAGATGCCCCCATCTGAAACTTAGACAAGCTGAAAACAAGCTGAATTCACAAGAATGTCGACATACTTTACACTAACAATCCCTCGTCATAAACTATGCATCCAAAAATCTGCATCTATTCAATGGGACAAATCCGTCGGTATGTGTGTTTGCCAGGTATGAGAGTGTTAGCAGTGGGTGTCAACCAGGCAGATACTGAGGAGCTACGTCAGGTGGTGACAGATAGCAGCACCCAGAACATCCTGTATATTCGTGATGCCGCTCAGTTGAGCACTCTATATGCTGATCTCGCAGACCTGCTCTGTGGTATTGCCAGAACAACAGACGTAAGAAAAAAAAATGAAAATGCATTTTGTTTATAGTTTTTTTTGTGATCTGAATGCAATTGGCATAAAATTGACCAAGAACAAAACAAAGTATTTTCCCATTTTTGTAGTGATACAATACTGTGAATCCAAATTCAACCATTTGACTAATGGCTTTTTCATGGAAGTAACATGGAACTGAATAATAGTAATAAAGGAGCACAGACAACACAAAGTCAAAAAAAACTCTCACCCTGATGTTTCTGTCATTGTCTTGTTCAGGGAGGTCCAGGTCCAGACCGGTGCACCACTCAGTGCCCTCAGGTGATTTATTCTCCTTCTCTCTTATTATTTAAGACTCAGCCCCAGCTTTGATGAACATGCTGTAGATGTGATAACTGACCGAAACATCCATCCTCCTCTTGCATCTTTACTTTAATATTTCCCATGTCTTCTAGGGTGAGAGGGGAGATCGTGGAGAGAAGGTACAGTGCAGAAATTTGTTTAATGTTCTGCCGTTCTTTTTTTCAGCTGTTAAGGTGCCATTTTTTGTTTGACTCCACAGGGTGACAGAGGTAGAGATGGTGCTGATGGACGCAAGGGAGAGCCTGTGAGTCATTCAATAAAACTGACCTCTACACACCAATGTACTGATTGTTCAAATAATATCGATTCTACATACTAATGTGGTGTCCATATATGTGTGTGTGTGTGTGTGTGTGTGTGTGTGTGATGAAGGGTCGTGATGGTTTGTCTGGGAGGGAGGGCCCCAGAGGGCCTGAAGGACGCCCAGGACTGCCAGGCCCAACTGTCCCTTTTGACCCCTCAGGGAGGGTGAAAGGAGAGAAAGGAGAGAGAGTGAGTACCTGTACATTTATGGCCAAATTAAAACTTATAAAAACATGCCTAATCAGAAAGTAACACGCTTGTTTTCTGCTCAGGGTTTTCCTGGTATTGATGGAAATCCAGGATTGCCGGGAAGACCAGGGTCCCCCGGAAATGCAGGGGTTCCGGTGAGTAGATGGGGCCAACACAAAGGACATGTTCATGTTGTTGTATAAGCATAGAGGTAACTGATGGATGTTGGTTTCGTGTCTGCAGGGTTCACAAGGCTTACCTGGCATCAGAGGAGACCCAGTGAGTGTAATTCATTCTGCTGACCTGCAGAGTTGCTAGTTTGACATCTGAATTTGAAAGTATTTTCTGCTGTTCTAGGGTCAACCAGGTGTGACAGGGACCCTAGGGCCAAAGGGGAGTAAAGGTGAAAGGGTGAGCTGATTTATCATTTCTAACCTTTTTGGTAACACATCTCACAAGTATTTAGAGTTTCTCAGTGCGACAGAGACAGAGAACAAAGTGATGTATGTGTGTGTGTGTGTGTGTGTGTGTGTGTGTGTGTGTGTGTGTGTGTGTGTGTGTGTGTGTGTGTGTGTGTGTGTGTGTGTGTGTGTGTGTGTATGTGTGTGTGTTCATGGTACTTTGCCGATGCTTCAGGGTGAACCTGGCTCAGTTGTATCTGGTGGGGCTACTATTGGGAGGAAAGGAGAGCCTGGAATTCCAGGAATGCCGGTAAGAACCAAACGGACATGACGTTATTAGACAATGGACACAGAGACTTTCACCACAATTTGTCCTAAATCACACAAACCTTCCACACTGGCCCTTGTAAGGTGATTGTCCAGCTGTGGTTCAGAAGTCGGGCGTAGCTGGCTATATTTGGAGTGAATAAAGTCATTCCTTTACTCACCAATGTTTGTGCTATTTAATAAGGGTACTCCAGGTCGGCCAGGCAACGACGGGGCCAAAGGAGCCATTGGACTTCCAGGGACATCTGCTCAAGATGGTCGCCCAGGTTTACCAGGAACACCAGGAATCTCCATCAAGGTTAGCTTCTTCCCCTGCTGCTTCTTTCCATTTCAGTCACTTCTGAAAGTGACTTTAGTAAGCTCTCAAGTTTTTCAAAAATTCCACAGGGAAGATTTTCATTTGAGCATAAACCTGTCTCAAATAAACAGAGACATCATTCCCTTAAATAATAAATAATGAATGAATAATAAAGATAAAATGCAGGTTTGAGGGTTGGTAAACATAAATGTGCTGTGTAATAGAAATACTATTTTTCATAATTGAAACATTTCCTTCACTGACATTTGGTGATAACGACATGCAAACTTGCTTTGGCAGCTTAAATATTCAGGCTGTTTTTCCTATCATGCTCACAAAAAATTACGCGAAAACATTTTACATTCAAATATATAGAAAATTCTGTGGGTTGCATTAAATTTTTGTTTATCTCTCTCTTTCCGCAGGGAGACAAGGGCAGCCCAGGAGAGAGGGTGAGTCACACTATCACCAGCTTGCCCTCTCACTGCAGAAATGTCTAGAGGAGCACACAAGCGTAATGATTCTGCACCCTTATCTCTTTTTGCTGACAGGGACCTCCAGGAGTTGGCAGCGGGGTGGCTGTTAAGGGCGAGAAGGGCTCCCCAGTAAGTGCTGTTAATCACTGCCAGGGTGCTGACATGTTTGGTTTGCAAATGAACTCTGTGCACATGTCTGGGGGTGTATCTTGCATTCACTAATTGCATTTTTATCATCAGGGTTCTTCAGGACCTCCAGGGGCCCCGGGTCCTAGAGCGCCAACAGGACCACAGGGTATTAAAGGAGACAAGGTAGCTGCAGATTGATTCATTGTATGAGTAGTTGAGCATGCGTGGTGTATATCTCTGAGAAATTATTGTTTTCCAGGGTGACAGTGCTGATGGGCCACCTGGACTTCCTGGCAGGCAAGGAGAGCCTGGGGACAGGGTACGTTGAACACAGCTTTTTTTAGATGGCTGATGTTGTAATGATGAATGTACAAGAAAGCACTGATTGCATGTAACCCTCCTATGCCTGCAAAAACCTCATCACACTTATCACAATTTTAAATCTGTTGATGTCGTCAGATCTGCATCACATATGATTCACCTAAATTTATGGACTTTTACAGTTTATATAATGAGGATTTATTCAAATTTCAATAGTTATTTCTCATGATGCTGTAGCACCACCTATATGCATAATTCCATCACCTTTTGCAGGATCTCACAAAGTTACTTTGTGCGTACGCCATTAAAATATGGCTACCATTGCACAATTAGTTTAAGAATTATAGTCATTTGCACTAAATTAGTTAAATAATGGCTAAAATGACAATAAAGAATCTGTGACCTATATGGATTTTAGCAAAGGGAAAAAGAATTATGCAAAGGTTCACATAATTGTCGGCTGTCTGCCAGACATTAAAACATGTCTGGCCACCTACTTTCTAACCGTTTCAAGTCACAACTGTCACGTTTTGACTTGAACCCGCCGTTTATTGTTGTAACAACAGAACTGTATTAGGTCTCTCACAACAATAAGTTCAATAAGCTCCAGAAATAGCTAAAACACAGATATAATGACTCAGTTATCGGTTGGTTAGCAAGGTACACCACATATTCTTCTAATGTAACTACAAACTAGCAAAGTCTGTCTTCAAACGTGGCTCAACAAAGTGGTCTATAAAAGCATCACTAAAACATTTTTGTATTTGTAAGCTATCTTGGACATATCAACAAAACAAACCAAAACAGATACAGGAAATGACTCTTCAGAGGGCTGCCTTGTTTCTAAATCATCTCAACCCCCAGCTGGCTACTATTTTCACCCACGTAGATATTGTATGCATCAAAGAGAAACACTGATTATTCTTCTGTGCCTCTCACTTCAGGACTTGTGCAAAAGTATAAAGTGATTCATAAGTGGTGCTATCCCCTGTTAAAGCTATTCACTTCTTGGCCCATGTCTTGTTTTGTGATATCCTTCTAAATCCTCAGAGTAACGCATGAATAGACAGGACAAAAACATAACCTCCTTGATGGAGATAATTCATTTATGTTGTTTTGCTCATTATTTTAGGGACTCCGTGGGCCTCCTGGAGAAATTGGTAGCAAGGTAAGATAATGGTAAGGAAAATCACTTCTGTTTTAAGGTGTAATTAGAAGATAGCCTCTGTCACTCTCTCTACTTTGACAGGGTGACCGAGGACAGCCAGGTGAGGCTGGATCAGAGGGAGACAGGGTGAGTTACATGATACAAGATCAAATCAGCTAAGCATGTGCATATCTGTGTCTGTGTGTGAGTGAGAGGTTGTTTTTTTTTGTGTGTTTGGGTTTTTAATGAATCTGTTCCATTTTACAGGTATGGCACCAGGTTGTGTAATTAATTCTTCCACAGAGAAGAGCATATGCAAAAGAATTAAAATAGGATGATATTAACAATCTTCTTGAGCCAGATGTGTGTGTCTCATCAAGCTCACGTAGGTCTGAATAGTTTAAATTTAAAAATGTTTGGTAGAAAAGGCTAGAAAGCACAGACTACCAGATCTGCTTTACATAATCATAATAACAATGTTATTATTATTATTATTATTATTATTATTATTATTATTATTATTATTATTATCATTATTATTATTATATGTACCAACATCAGTTTGAGCATGCAGCATCCCTTTCTGTAAGATACAGGTATTGTTGGCAGTAAGTGAGACAATCAAAGATGAAGGCCTTTTCATGTGAACTAACAATACCTAGAAAGACTCCAGTGCCAATAGTAACAGTCACAGGTCATGAAATTTGCACATGAATGTGTGGATAATGAATGATACTGGGCAAATTTCATGCAGAAATGTGAACCTGATCATGTGTCTCCTTGCAGGGGGAGAGAGGACCAGCCGGTGAATCTGGAGAGAAAGTGAGTTCAGCTTTTGATTGAAATTAGTGCAGCTGTTCACACCTTTTTCTTTAAACTGGATTTTATTCTGTCTCACAGGGGGACCCAGGAAAGCCAGGTTCCGCAGGAACACCAGGTTTGAGAGTGAGTGTCAGGCTGCCATGTAGTATTGTCTAATGACATAGATGTGCCTTTTTGTCTCATATTTTGCTGCAAATTAAAAATTCATAACAAGTCTCACAAATGAGCCTTTTCATTTGTCGTCAGGGTTTACCAGGGCCCAGTGGACCGCCAGGTGAAAAGGTGAGACTGATTCAATTATGTGTAATCATATGAGAAGCAGCAGGTCAATAAGAACGTGATTCTGTCCCCGAGCGTTTCATAATCTGATGGAATGAATTTCCAAGCGAAGATGAAACCACAAGTGAACCTATCTGTTCCCAGGGAAATGAAGGAGCACGAGGGGAGCCAGGCAGAAGTGTGAGTTATCAGATAAGAATTATGGCATAAAATAAATAATCTTTCCTTTCATTCTGGAAATACCTTTGAAGACCATGATAGTCTTTGTCTGTGATAACAAGTGTTTTTGTATCATTCATGCAGGCTCCAGGTTTTCCAGGGAAGAAAGGGGAACCGGTAATCTATCAAAGTCTAAATGAACTTTCATTTTCACAGAGCTTTATGTTCACACATGACATCTTTCTCTCGAATGGGTTTATTTGGTACTTTACCACAGGGGCAGCAAGGCCTGACTGGTCTTGATGGGTCGAGGGGAGAAAAAGGAGAGCTGGGAATGAAAGGAGAGAAAGTGAGTAACCGTGAGATGATAATGTGAGGTAGGTTTAAAATGTGGCCTCTATCTACAGTAGGTGACGTTTCCTTTTCTTGTCATTTTGCAAGGGATCTCCAGGGTCAGGAGGGTCAGGTGTTATTGGACCTAAAGGAGAACCGGGAGAGAGAGTAAGTTCACAGTGGAGTCATCCTAACACCTCCTCTTTAGACCAGCAGAAGGCCCATTCATAGTGTTCACAGCTGCTGTGATATATATTCCTGACAATAACATCCATTATTCATGAGACATTCCCATGCCACCCCCAAACTGCTCAAACAGAAAATACATTAAACATGTGATCTTCCCTCAGGGACTTCCTGGTATCATTGGAAGGCTGGGTACAAAGGTGAGAGGACTGCTATGTTGTCTTTTTAGCCTTACTATTTATTTCTATCCATTTGATTGTTAAACTGGTCTTGTAACTGTTTTTAGGGCGATCCAGGTGAATCAGGAGAGAGGGGGGAGAATGGGCGTCCTGGAACACCAGGAAGACCTGGTCTTCCTGGGAAAGAGGTGGAGTATCTGCTAACTGTGATCTGCTACCTTGAAGTCTTAACTGTGAAAAGTAGCAGAATTTATTCTTCAAAAAACCTTCTCTCCATACCCTTATCAGTATTGTGTTGTGGTTTCTACATACAGGAGAAAACAGGGTTATTATTATTATTATTATTATTATTATTATTATTATTATTAAACAACTTCAAACTGAATTTTTAGTTTGATGGTATGATCTTTAGACCTGAAATGATTAATGATGATTTTTATTTATTAATGAGAGAACTTGATATCTTTGGTCTTTGAGTTGATAGTGATAAATATTGATATTGGGAAACATATATTTAGCAGAGTTGTAATGATTTGAACCATATTTCCCAGCCCTTGTAAGAAGCTCCTGCAAACCTTTTATTTATTTCTTTTACTTGTTTTACAATACATTTAAAGATATGCTACATGTAATCATGGTAATACCACACTTAAGCAGTTATGATAATTGCATGTTGCTCTTAGTGATCTAATCAACCTTCCATAGAGCTTTCCTCTTTCTTCCAACATGCGTCTCTCTCTAATGATGCCACTTTAGAGGTAATGAAAATAAATACACTTTGTGTGCATGATCTGCAATGTTCTGACAATTTCTTCTGTTAAAGATCTCTCTTCTCTCTTGCCATTGGATGCTGGAGAGTTTTAAACATTTTCCCAAGTGAAGTATTCATACTTATGTCATACAGGGAGCAGGAGGAGAGAAAGGTGATGAAGGCACACCTGTAAGTATGAACTCTTCTTCTTGCTGACATCTCAACATCCACTCTCATCAAAAAAAGTGTTTATTTCTTAAGATTTGTCTGTACATGTCACTGGAAGTCTTTACTTTTTGTTTTAAACTTGCTTTTCATCAGGGGGAGTCTGGACTTCCAGGAAAGCCAGGAGAAAGAGGGCTGAGGGTACGACAAGTATCTTTGACACATTTTATTGTTTCAAATCTTTATTTTGAAACTACCAAATTAAGTAAATAGAAAGTTCAGTTACCAAATGTTCTGTTGACACCCTCTCAGGGACTGTCTGGTCAACCAGGACGACCAGCAGAGAAAGGAGACCTGGGAGACCCAGGAGAACCTGGAATAAATGTGAGACACGTTTTTGTATCATCATAAAGATCCTGTGCTATCTAACCTTGAGAGAGGCCTTGAGAGAAGAAACAGTGAAGAAGGTCAGCTGCTCAGCAATTTTAATAATCTGTGTTCGATCATAGGGCGGCCCTGGACCTGCAGGACTGAAAGGAGAAAAAGGAGGACTGGTTTGTTATTTGCTTTACTTTTAGAAAGTGCTTTGATAACTTTTTATCTACTGTTATAGGATTCACATATTTCACTGTATTCAAGGGACCACAAGGGCCACCAGGACCACCAGGAAAAGTGGTGAGTGTCTTACACTCTCATGAATGTTTAAAAGAAAGATCAAACATAATAATTGATGCACCACCAAGTTCAACTCATGAAAGCTGAGATGCCTTGGAATGATAAAAAAAACTGAATACAATGATTTGCAAAAGACAAGATTATTTAATGTTCAAATTTATTAACTTTATTGTTTTTTGTTAATGTACAATCATTCTGAAATTGAGGCCTGCAACAAGCTCCAAAAACCTTAGGACAGGGGGGTGTTTACCATTGTGTTGTTTCACCTTTTCTTTTATCAACACTTTGTAAGCGTTTGACGACTGAGGACTGATTGAAGTTTTGAAGATTAAATTCTTTCCTGGTCTTCCATGACATACGACAGTCTGGAGTTTCTATTGTTATTATATTTTGTACTTCATATTGTTCAACACATTTTCACTGTGCTGCCAGTCTATACCTGCACTCACTTGTTACAACGCCATGCTGTTGTCTTGACACTACGGATTGCAGCTAAGATGACATATTATATTTAATATCTGTAGGGTATATTATGCCTTGGTTGGGAAAAAGGAAATACCTAGAACCTGATAGCCTTTGTAATTCTTCCTTTACCTTTATACAATCAGTTGGTTTTTAATGCAGTTCTGCCTGAGGGCATGAAGGTCACAGACATTCAATGTTGGTTTTCAGCCTTCATTTGTAGAGGTTTCTCCGAATCTTTTGACAATGTTATGCATTGTAGATGTCTTTTGTCACCCCTGTCGCAATAGGCTGGCATTAAATTTAGAATAAGCATTTTACAAACATTTTACAATAATCAGTGAAGTTGAATATATAAAACATTGTCTTTTTGTCTAGAAGGATTAGCAAATGATTGTATTTGTATTATTTACATTCTTCACAGCCTCCCAATTGTTTTGGAATCAGGCTCTTAATCTAGATTAAGAAACATTACAGAATAATCTCCTGCATCTTCTTAACCATTGAATGAATTTACTTCCAACCCAGTTCAACCCATCTCAGATACTACGTGTAATTGTCTGTGTTTGTACTGTTTAACAGGCTGACATTCAGAGCCAGCTGAGAGGAGAGAAGGTATGTGCTGAAATATGACGAGTTTCTGAGTTATTATACTGTCCTGCCAAATCCAGAGGAATAGCTCCTCAATAAAACCACCATGTTATGTTTAACTGAAAATTATTTGGGCAAAAGAAAGTAGCACAGATAAAACTATTATGTGTATGATTCTCAGGGCAACCCAGGAGATCATGGCAGCAAAGGTCAGAAAGGTGAAGCAGGGACTCCTGGAGCCCCAGGCTTACAGGTACGTGTGACTCATCCTTGCAATTTGTAATTGCCTATGTGATCATATGATAAGATACTGTATGTGCTTCTGTATGTGCACTGACCCCTCCCCCTGTTGATTTAACATGTGTGACTGATGATCCTCTGTGATTTCTGTCTGTAAAGGGTTCTGAGGGACAACGAGGGTCTGCAGGTGCAAGAGTGAGTTTGCTTACTGTCACTGTTTCACTACATCAATTCTCATGACTAGTTATTGCTAAATAATACATTTACATCACTTACCTTTTCAATGCATTTTATATTTCCAGGGTGACTCAGGGGAGAGAGGAGCTCCTGGAGAAAAGGTTTGATATCATTCAAGAGTGACTGCTCCTACTGAAGTGACCCATGTAATTTTATCAGTATTAAAATGAGGGGTTTTCTGCTTTCTTGTGAGTGGCACATCTCGCTGTCTCTTTATTCTGTTTCCTAGGCAGTAGATTCCCAGTGGGATGAAGGCCTGGCAACGAGCTCCATGCCCCACTAAAACTAAAATTGTTAAACGTATTATTAAACGGTTAAAATCACCGTTTCAGGCTATAAAGTAGATGTTGTTTTCTAATCCCAAACCTCTGTATGATCAGGGAGCAAGGGGAGCATCAGGATTGGATGGACGTCCTGGTCTGGATGGTAAACCAGGTGCCTCTGGACCACCTGGTCAGAGGGTACTTCAGTTTATGTCGTCACTCAACTATAAAACATGTAGCATCACTGGATGGTGAATATGTGTGTGGAGCTGATACACTGTTCTTTGTGTTACAGGGTGATTCTGGGAAACTAGGCGATCCTGGAAGAGATGTGAGTTTTCTTTTTCCTGTGTGGTTGTTTGAAAATACAAGATGAGTAATCATTTGAGAATAAATTATAAAATTTTGCCAGTAGCAGTAATTTTTAAAATGTATTTAGTAAGTTTCTTAAAATGAAGTATTATTATTTTGATCATATTTACCAAATTCTTTACTAAACATGTTTTCAGTAAACACATTTGCCTCTGAATTGCACTTGCATATGTGCATTTTATGTGTTTGTGCTGCAGAGGGCACTGTGGACGTGTTAGAATTCAGTTCAGTCATTCCTGTGGCCAGTTGCATAAGCCGACTCTATGGGAGGTTATTATATAATATTTCCCATGCTAATGTTTCACAAGTCCATAGCTGCTCAACTTACAATTTAGCTAAGGAGACTAAATACTATTTTGTACAATTCTGCCATGTGCATTTTATGCTCAGTAAATTTTCTTGAATGTACAACTGGCTAAAGTTTGTGTTAGTGCACTACATGTATACATGTCCTAACCTCTGCACAACACAGTGCAAAATCTGACCAAATCTAGATTAAATGTATTTTACCAAGTATTTAGTCTAATTAAAGTGAGATTTAACCATTCACTGTGATGTGTGTTGGTTTTATTTACCAGGGTTTACCAGGACTTAGAGGGGAGCAGGGCCCCCCAGGGCCCATTGGGCCTCCTGGCACTCCAGGGACATCTGTGAGTACATACACACCCACACACAAACCTTTATTTTTTGTCTATGTTTGCGTCTCTTCAACAGTCTCATTCGTTTGTTTGTTTATTTTCAGTCACATTTATTTAGTTGTGTATGCATGCTGTTATATTTCAGGGTAAAGCAGGTGGAGATGGCAAACCTGGGGCTCCTGGTAAAATGGTAAACTCATGACTATCATTTTTCTCAGTTGGTGTTCTTTAGAGTCTTGTATAGAATTTCCACTCTCGTTGACATATTTAATTTGACATGTTGCACATTATATTATATATATATTTTGACTGTCATACATTATTTTGATATTGATTCTCTTGGTCAGAATATTAATTTGAAAGTAATGATTTTTTTGTTTCTCTCAGTATGTCTATCTATCGTCCTCTTATTTGTAAAAATATCCTTAGCCTTTCCTGAACTCTGTTTATTGATCAAAGCACGGCAGAAGTTTATTTCAGAGTTTACTGCATAATGGCTGTTTTGGCATAACAGCACCGAATTTTCTAAGTGCTCCTGCAGCAGACCAGCCATTACTCAGTTTGCTGCAGTGGTGTCCATAATGCATTTTGCTATGACTCTCCAGGGTGAGGACGGTGTTCCAGGTGAAGATGGGAGAAAGGTTTGTGGCTGTTTTTCAGTTTATATGAGTGAGCATAATTAGCATTTTTTTCTAGAACAGAAAACTAAAAATACTAAATATTGCTCTGAAAAATATATGTGATTAATTTATGAAATTGTTTATTTCTTATTATGATGTCTTTTTATGAATGCTGTCATGTATATTTGTCTGTTCAAGTAGAGGGTATTTGATCAAATACTGGGTATTTGTGAATATTATTCAGAGGCATTCAGTGTACTTTTGATTCTACAGGAACCACTTCATGTAAATCACCAAAACAACAAAATGACAGAATATGGAACCAAAAAATAAATTAGATTGGTAGGACTAGTGCCTCTTTATTTAAGTGAGTTTTCTTTGTGAACCTGATTCTGATGTCTTTAATCTGCAGGGTGACAAAGGAGAGTCAGGAGCAGCTGGAAGAGATGTAAATCTCCTTTATATTATTATCTCTTTGTGTTCTGTTGTTTGCATCAACACTGTATCCTGTCTGCCTCTGCCTGCCCTACAGTATTTCACCCCTTGTATCCTCTATTGATCCTGCCTTTCTGACCGATGTATTACTCATCAGGTTTCCTTCTTTCTTTTCTCACCACTTTCTCCCTCAAGTGTGTATTTATAATCAGCTGTGATTTGCTCTGACATTGACATTACCATCACACTCACTCACTGCTGAATCAATAGGCTTCTCAGAAGCAGCCATATAAATTCACTAGCCTTTAATGATCAAGCTTAGCCTTTAATGGGGGAGCTACTTCTGAGAGGAATCCAGTGAAGCACCAAATGTCAGAGTTCTGTTTTCATGTGCAAATTCATATTAATTATCTCTCAAACATCAGTGGAGGGGTGGCCAAGGCCACCTGCTTTGATTATATAGTTTACTCTACCATAGAGCAGGAGAAAGTAAGTTTGTGCAGAAACATTCAGTTGTGAAATCACATTTCAATCAGAAGAGACAATGAATGAAGTAAATATAATTGTTATTGCAGCAGCTGATATGTGATAATTAGTCTGTCAGAAAGTAGAAAATAGTAGTAAATAGACTCTTTAGGGAAGATAAATCCCCTCATTGGAGTCTAGACTCTGGTGGTGGTGGCTGATGACTCTGAAGAGGTTGACAAAATAAAGTCATTGAATCTGCAAAGACTGGGTGGTGATGGTGAGTTGGAGGGTGCGTGTAGCATAGAAGAATCATATTTAAAACAACTACAGCATGATGATAGGCTAACAATGAAGGTGTGCCACTGTGTTATTGGATAGATGTGACCAGCTGATGTCTCAATTGACAGCCCCAGATAATAACAGCAGGACATTAAGAGTGAGCATGTGTGAGGTGTGACTCAAAGGATGGTATAAGAAATATGGCATGCGTGTCAAAGAAATTTTCTTTCTGACTGAACTTTTACTAGAACTTCATATGCCTTCCAGGGCCGTGATGGGCTAAAAGGAGATCGGGGCCTTCCTGGGCCTCTAGGACCCTCTGGCCCTCCGGGGACTCCTGGTATACATGGCAGCATTGGGCCCCCTGGACAGGTATGACTGGTCTAGACACTTTTGAAAAGAATGGACATGCTTTTGCATTCCATTTTGTATCACTGTGAGAAGATTATCAATTTATTCAGATCTGCCTCCTGCCAAATTAAGCCATACCCCCTAATTCCCTGACCCTGGATACCTACTCCAAGGATTTGAACTAATCAACTAAAACATGATGTTGCATTGGCCTATTTTTATTTTTCATGATATTGGCTAAATGTAAAAAAAATAAATAAAAAAAAGCCCTATCTTGCACTGTTGGAAAAAGTAATAAAATTATCCATATCCATACCTGGATCCTCCTCAAAATTGTTCTTAAATCTTCCTTGGCCCAAGATCAACCTCTGCACAAAACTTCAATGTAGTGTCTAGCAGACAAATAAACAAACAGGGGTGATCACATCACCTCCTTCAACACTCATTGATGACAGTAAATATAATAAATGGGCCTGATTTTGACATTGTCCCTGTCTCTCAGGTTGTGTATGTTAAAGGAGCTGAAGTGACACCAATCCCAGGACCACAGGGGCCTCCAGGAACCCCTGTGAGTGTGAATGACTTTGCAGTATTCTGACATAGTTGTTAATTATATTCTTTAAATGCATCTTATTACAGTGTAGCACACACATTACTGCTTTTTTCCCGCAGTGATGTGTGTTAGAAATAATTCGGACAGTCAATGGTTATGATGCATTAATGGAAGATAATGAATATAATAATGTGTTCATATTGTGTAACTGTGTTTCTTTGCATGCCATAATAGATACATTTACAGAGACAACCAGAGACAGCATCTAGCTCTTTTGTGGTGATGTTATCCTTAGAAGCATCGCTCCCCCACATGTAGCAGCAGAGATGTGTGTTTTATCTACATCTCTCTCTCTATGCTACTGCCACAGGCTTATCTATTGATGTTTTTATCATTATGCCACCAGGCCAGTGACAACTGAAGCCAGAGGTATTATTTTTTCAGGTTGTACATCAGTCAGTCCATCCATACATCTGTCCACCCCATTTTTTTGAAAGCGATATCTCAGGAATGCTTTGAGGGAATTTCTTCAGATTTGACTGTCCACTCTTACTCAAGGATGAACTTATTAGGATGTTTGGTCAAAATTTGACACAAATTTCTAATAGGATAAAATTAAGGAATTATTACATATTATATCCAAAAGCTCAAAGGCCAGCTTCCCTGTCACACTATAATGTTCTGCAGAACCACTCTGCCATTATTCAATGCCATACTTCAGGAACAGAGGGAGAGATCCTGACTATATTTCACTTTTAATCAGATATTGATTTGGTGACACTAATCCTGGTGTCTACCTGGAAAATAAGATGACTTTATAGATCGTTCTGTGCTGCCATTTGAAGACGTGTGTAATGCATCCACATCTTAGAATTTGTAGCATCTTCGTCTTCAGAATCAGCTTCATTGGAATGCATAGCTGTAGTCCACCACAAGCCATTTATTTGGTTGATATTGAACTTCAGGAGATTGCCGTTGTACCATGTGACAAAGATCTGTCAGTCATCTTTACTTGTTTGAAAAAAATTGTCTTTAACTGAGGACAGCATGTTTCACACTGGAAATTAGTCAGGGAATAATACATGTCATCACAGTGATAACTTCAATTTGACTAATAGCTATTCTAAATATATTTTATCATAAGTTTTTGATATATGTTTTATGAGTCTGAGCAGACATGTATGTAAACTGCAACTGGACTGGGTGGCAGAGATATACAAGCGAGGTGATAATTCCAGTTGTCATTGCTCCGTCCTTCAGGGTGTCCCTGGGATACCGGGAGCTGTGGGAGCCAGAGTAAGTCATAGTTGTCTTTATTGGTCTTAGTTTGCTTTTCCTCCTAGTCTGTCTTTTTTACTGTTGAACTTTCTTTGTTCCAGGGGGATAGAGGTCCAGCTGGCCTCAAAGGTGAAGCTGTAAGTTAAACGTCCATCCCTTGTAAGTGCGACATAAGTGAGGTTTTATGTGTTCTGTGTTGACACTTAATATCTTTTTATTGGCAGGGAGACCCGGGAGAGGATGGAGCACCAGGCAAACCTGGGACAGCAGTGGTAAGATGTCAGCACATCACCTGTCATGACTCAGCTGTGACCTGTAGAAACATCTATTGACAACATTCTTCATCACTGTTGAATTATCTTTGTCTATCTCTCTTGTCAGGATGTACAGAAGGCTCTTGCCAGCCTTGGCGTTCAGGTTTGTGGATTATGTTTGCAGTTGAGTCATTATGTAAAATGTTTGATTACTTTTAAAGGTGCAGACGGGTTTCTAATCTTCAGTGTTAAGTGTCAATTAAGGAGATATCTTTAAATGCAGCAGACACATCATTACATTGGATTCAAACTTAATTAGGTTGATCATCACTTTTGAGATGAAACTGTTGATGATGATCCAGTAATGTCCTGATGATGATGATGATAACACCATTATGACAGTTTGCAGCACGGATTGTAACTCCTTTCATCACTGCTTCATTCCAATAACCTTGCACCCACATGTATGTGCATGTAACTATTTTCCCATTAAAGTCTCTCAGTGAAGCACATTTTTTGAAATACCTAAATGCTCCTCTTATATATGTAGGTAAATTATCTTATATTCACTTTAAAGGATAAGCCACTGGGATGGAAACAACAGGGATTCTGACAATTTATGATTCCTTTGGGGAAAAAAAAAAGCTTTCATAAAGCCAAAAGGTCTACTCCTCGATTCCTAACCATCTGTAAATAAATGAAAAAGAGTACCACAAATATTTTTAGATATTTCTACACACATGAAGTTCTTGTAAAGCGGAAATGATGAGCTATGGGAAGTTTAAGTTAAAATTCTGTATGTAGGTTGTGGTGTGTGCTTTTGTAAAACCCTCTTACGTGTTTAGATGAATTGCAACATGCACTTTTGATTACCAAAATCATTGTACACATTTGTTAATATAATTTTTCATTAGTAGATCATGTAATATACATTTGTGACCATTTCAGAGTAATTTCTCTAAATACTTAATACTTCAGTCAGATATGTTTAATAGTCATTTTTCAAATACTGAAATTTGAAAATAATTTGGCATCTGCAAGTTCCCATAAGAACAGTAAGACCGTTTAATCAGTAAAAATACAAACATCACAATAGCCTTAATCTCAATTCTTACTCATATATCTAATATGGATATGGATGAATATTTTAACATTATTATCTAGCAAATGAAACACAACTTTCTACCTGCTGAGATAAAATCAAAATGACTAGTCTTAAGCAGAAATCTGAAGTTGACTTGAACCTGACTGGAACCTTGGACTGAAAGTTTTGACGCTCTTGCTAATCATTTCCCTTCTGGCCTTCACACAGGTGTCTGATCTGAAGGTGGTTGTGGACAGGAAGGACATACAACTGGCTCCTAAAGTGCAGAAGGCAGAGAGAGGTGAAAAAGGAGACAGGGGTGAAGCTGGACCAAGAGGACAATCTGGTTTAGATGTAAGTATGACTGTGAAAATTTAAGAAGATGAATGAAGGCCCTCCACACTAAGATAATAGATTGTCCAGATGGTACACATAATTGACATGTTTATTTAAATGTCCAATCAACAAGACTCAAATTGCTTAAAATGTCTTTTCATGCCTGGCTGTGCACCAGGGTGCTCGAGGTTTTCCTGGAGAGAGAGGAGCCAAAGGGGATCAAGGGGACCGAGGACCTGTTGGAGCAACTGGTCCTCCAGGCAGAGCCATTGGAGAGCGCGGCCCTGAGGGACCCCGAGGACCTGCTGGAGAGCCAGGCAAGCCAGGAATATCAGGAATTCCTGGACGAGCTGGAGAACTGGGAGAAGCTGGAAGGCCAGGAGATAGGGTGAAGAGGAGAATTGGTTAAACAAATGATCTTCCATTTTCCATATCATGATGATTATGCTAATATGATGCATATCTGTGTTTCAGGGGTCGAGTGGAGAGAAAGGTGACAAAGGAGAACCTGTAAGTGTTGTATGTTACATTGAAATTCCTTACTTTGTGTTTCAACGAATAAAGACACAGAAGTAAAACTCAGGAATTTGAATTGGGTTTATTGAAGAGGCAGCATAGGTGGCATTGGTAGTGGAGACAATGAGAGGAGAGCTGGCGATAAGCGACTCAGTGGAGCTAGAGAGCACCAGACAGGTGTTGCAGATTGATGTTTGAACCTGGAGCAGAGGAGATATCCACTTAGACAAAAGTTTAAAAAAAACACGAGGAAGCAAAACCTGAGCAAATGAGAGGGAGGCCTTAACGTAAGTAGAACACAGGTAGACTGAACAATGTGGTGAGGAGGGGCTGGATAACGAGGCTGAAGCCTGCAGACTGGATACTGATGACCTGCTGAAAAACAAGGGACACTGTACACTGTACCAGGTGAGGGAAAAAAGGATCGTCTTGACAATAGATGCATAATTAATCAGAAAAGAGAAACAAACACAGGAGGACAAGGGTGGGGTAAAGTGGAGAAACACAAGGAAAAGCAGGGACAAAGACCAGAGCCCAGGTCTAGATCATCATGAAGGTCATTAGAAGAAATTATCTCTGTTCTGTTTTTCAGGGTAAATTTGGATTAACAGGGCCAGCTGGCCCACCAGGTCAAAAGGTACACTCTTCTTTATTCTTGTAATTAATGTAGTCAAACCATATAGATTCCACATGTTGTAGATATATAATACACAGTAAGCAGAAGCATTTGTGTGTATGTGTGTGTGTGTGTGTGTGTACTGTAGGGAGCATCTGCTGATTCATTACTGATTGGTGCTCCTGGGGTCCGAGGCCCTCCAGGAGCTGCAGGACAGACGGGAGAGCCTGGTGCTGTAGGACCGATGGGACCTAAAGGAGACCGGGTGAGATGTAAACATAATACAAATAATATATCACATATTAAGATCATGTGTCAGGGCATGCACTGTCTTGTGATTCTGTATGCAATTTTTAATGTGTCTTCTAGGGTTTAGCAGGACCTCGTGGTGATAAAGGAGACAGAGGGGAGGCTGGAGAAAGAGGACGTGATGGTTTACAGGTGAGCTGATCCTCATCTAGACTGGAGTAATGTAATAATCACAAACTCCTGTAGTGAGTAAATCTGATTTTGATGTTAGAGCTGCTACCACAATCTTTATTTTTGTTATTTCCCCCCCAACTTAAAAATGACAGAGGGATATATTCGTCTGTCCTTCCATAATAATCTTATGTCCGGGGCATATCTAGCAAACTATACATACTAGCTTCACTAAACTAACTTTACACATATGTTAATCATAATAAGGTGTTGTGCTTTTTGACATTTTAACACATAAATTAACCATGAGAAATAGTTGAGCAATTTGATAGTTTGATTCTTCAACAAATCTTACGTTTTGAGTTTTTAAATGATTTTAAGTTAACTGTGAAGGTTGGTCATTTTAGCTTATATCCAAAACAATAAACACTACTCTAGGCTTTACAAAGAAATGGATCATATGTCATCTTCACGAATATTGTTATAATAAGAACTCTCTGGTTTGTCATCTCAGGGAGCTCCAGGAGAGACAGGAAAACCTGGTCAGGATGGGAAACCAGTAAGTGTGAAGCAATGGATGTTACTGTAGCTAAGTTATACATCTGAAATGTCTTTGTAGGATTTTTGTTTATTTTCCCAAAGTTAGTGAATATTTCTTTAAAAAGAGTTTGGAGTTTGTTTTTCTCATGACAGTAACAATATATAGTTAATCAGATATAGTTTGTATTTATTATATTCTTGCTTGTTGTTTATTTGTCTTTGTAAATGTATAGTATTTTTCTGCAAATATGGGAGTAGAATACAAAAGACATGATGCACCTGCTTAACTTTTTAAAAACCAGCAGGATTCCAGACAACATCAGAGGACATGTTGAGGTTTCATCTTTTCCTTTACTATTTTCAGTGATGGGTAAAAGTAAAATCACTGTTGGTCAAATGTTGTGCTGTATGCCATCATTGTTTGATTGTGTGCAGGAACAAATTTAAAGAGAGGAGACTTATCAAATACTTCCTCACCTCATACTTGTTTTCCTTCCCACCATGTTTTGAGCAGGGCCCAACAGGGCTTGCTGGTCCTCGAGGCCAACCAGTGAGTAACCAGTAATCCAGCAAAGGCGACGTCCCTTAGGCTTGATCTTCAGAGAAAACTACTGTCCCTGCAAGCATTAAGCTGATAGAGCTCTCTTTTCTCCCTCTGGGGCCGAGGCTTTGTGGATCCTAGATAGTAACTTTTTGACTCCATCTCTAACTGTCTCTCTCCTCATGTGTATCTTTTCTTTGTCCATTTCCTTGTCTGTGTTGTTTGTGTTCCCTCTTCCAACACTCCACCTACCTGTCACGCACCCTCCTGTTATCCACCTTCCTCTGTCTTTCATCCTCTCCAGGGCCTGCCTGGGTTTCCAGGAGTTCTAGGCAGACCGGTAGGTTCTCTGCTGCTGGCTGGCATGCTTGAGCTGTGGCTGAGGGAGGGCTGGGAAAACTGGTCCCTTTGGTATCTGATAAAAGAGGAAGAGGGGGAATGGACCAAAACTGAAGAGATACCAGTGGGCTTTAGCTTAGACAGCAAGTAGCCAGAAAGCCAATCTGATGCACACAGTGTCATGTACCTCCCTGGCAAATTTCCCCAATTAAATTTTAATTAATTTGTATTAGAAACATCATTCTGGGAGCTGGGGTCTGGGGTAAGAGTCAGACCTTGGTTGATCCATCGTGAAATATTTATCGCGACCACCTGTCCCCAAAGACTCCATCTCAAACCCCAGAGTTGAATGTTGAAGTTGAATTTTATGCGTGTAAAACATGACCGTTTTGTTGGAGCAGATAACAAAGAAGTCAGCTGACCTCCTGAGCTGAAGTTTCACCAGGAAACCAAAGTAAAAGTGGGTTTGGTGAAATTCAGTCTGGGTGTCCTCCAAAAAGTAGTGCTGTCGATTCACTCGAGTCCACTTATCGTGCATGCAGCTTTGCCTGCTGACTGCTGCGTGCTTATCCATCTCACAGCACTGACTTCTCAGAGCTTATCGTGTGGCGATTTGTTGACATTGTTGATTCTGTGTTTTTGTTATTCATTCTGTTGTCACGAGTCAGTTAGATGTTTATGCGTTTGTTTATTTGTGTCTTCTTACGTCTCTCAGTACATCTGTGCACTATTTATGTTAACTTAGTGCTGTCCAATATAAGCAACTAAAATATGTTTTTAAATGCCTGATTTTTATAATCATATTTACACATAAATACAACGTATGTCTGTGTGTGCTAGACTATTTGTTACTGTAGCTGGGCACAATGTAGGAAGTCATATTGAGTAACAAACACAAATGTAGAATCAAACTTCTCAGCTAATTGTCAGCAAGGATGTGAATAATCTTTATCAAATTGTTTAAATATTCCTTTAAAATATGACCTGTGTGTATTTTGTGCTGTAAATGTACTGTACATGATTTGTATTTTGCTTCTAGGGAAACTCAGGGGAGCCTGGCATAAGAGGCCCAACTGTAAGTATCACATATTACGAAGCATCAAAACACAGGTTCTCACTAACAGCAGCTGCTCACATGTGGGTGACACATGTTTCAATCAGGGTCCCATGGGTCCCAACGGCCTTCCAGGTCCATCAGGTGTGAAGGTGAGTTTACAAAATCTTATTGCATGTCCTGTTACACTTGTTTACTGAAATTCTTTTGTTTGTTACTTGGTGGCCAAAGTCATAAACAGCTTGTTTTTCTCAGGGTAATCAAGGAGAGCCAGGTGTTGGTGTGCAGGTAAAGCCTGTCCAGTGATATTTTACATGTGTTATACAAGAGATTAAATTGTCAGTTAAGTTTTTTTTTAACAGATCTGCAGTCTGTGAGTACATTTCTCTTCTATGCAGGGGCCTCCCGGTGCCCAAGGGAGCACAGGTCTGTCGGGACTACAAGGTCCTCCAGGAGCTGTAGTAAGTTTCATCAGCCGTTCAGGGAAACACTGCTTCATGTTTTCTCATTCCTTAAAAATCTCATGCGTGTTTCATATTGTGTTACCTCTTAGCACTCTATTTATTTCCCTCGCAGGGTCCGCAGGGACCCCCAGGACTGCCAGGGCAGGTGGTGAGTATCCAATTTTGGCTGCTGCTGAACTGCACAGTGAGGAAGTGTAAAATTGAAGAAATGTTTAGAGCCAGAGGCGTTTCAGTCATAACTGAAATGGGAATATAATCAAATAAAAATCCCAAGACATGTGTACTGAGTCTTTGTTGATTAATGGCAGCTTCAACTGAATTTTTTGTTCATAATTTGAAAACACAGGTTAGAGAACACGAAATGCTGAACCTTCTGCTGAAAAACAAAAACAAGCAGTGACTTCTGCAGTCAATAATAAAAATATAGTTAAATGATAAGTGAAGACCTCATTATTAAGAGGAGAGGAAACTTAATTACTTACTTACTTACTTATTTATTTATGTATTTATTTTAAAATGTGTCTTGGTGCTGATGTTTGGAGAATCTGATGTGGAAAAAATTAAACTAAATATTTCTTTAAACCTTTGAAGAAAAAAAGAATGGCTGTTTGGAAAACTGTGTTTATAGTTCTGTAATTTCCAGATGTAAATGTGACTGCATATGTTTGTAGTTAAATACGGTTTCCTGAAACATGTGCTGACCTCCAGGGTGAAGCAGGCAAACCAGGAGTCCCGGGAAGAGATGGAGTGCCTGGCAAAGAAGGAGTGCCTGGATTACCAGGAAAGCAGGTGTGTGTGTGTGTGTGTGTGTGTGTCCATGTGCCAGTGTTTGTGTTCCTGTATTCGACTGTGTACTGTATGTAGTGTGGTGTTTCATTAGATCTTCCTTGTTGTCCTCATGGTGTTATTTGTTCCTAAGGGCATTGCTGGACCTCCAGGCCAATCTGGTTTACGGGGGGAGCAGGGAGACAGTGGACCTCCAGGGAAGGTGAGAGTATGCTTTATCTACAGTACCACGGAGGCTCTGGCTAGAAGGACAGTCAATTAAATTAGTTTTGTGGTTCCTTGTATTGGACGTGATCCAAGCAACAGAATATTTGCTGCCGGAGGCAATAAAAACATTTCTGTAGTGCTATTATTAGATTCCTACCGCAAGAGTTTTCACAACACCAGGTGGTCCTATTCGAAGTCTTCCTTTAGGGGCCATGGTCAGGCTGCTGTTGTATGTTCACCTGGTGCTGGGGCTGCCCAGGACCCATCTGGTGATCCAGTTAAGGTCCCTTGCTATTTGTACACATCTTATCTTTGTTGACCCAAAGCCCCACCGTCACTTACCTCTGCTGCTGCTGCTGTCTATAAACTCTGATACTTTCACTCAGGAGTACTGTGAGCTCCAACCAGCTTAGAAACTAAAAGAAACAGACATTTTTTGTCCAACTCATTGATGAATGGATCTATCAATGGCCTGTGATTGAATCCAGTTAAGTCAATACAGCGGGCAACTTTGTTTAATGGTCACTGAATTTGAAAATTCAGCTCTCATTTCTGTCGAACAAACGTTTGCCTCTGCATATGCAAGCAAAGTGATATGACATACAACGAAACACCTCAGCATACTCTGACAGAACACAGTAGGAACACAGTCTCATGGACTCTAGTCCACCAGACACCCATCTTGTCTTATTATATTCTAAATAATAAGACAGGGTGGGTAATAGTAGTTTAATAACAAGCCATTGTGAAGAACTAAAAAGTGCTGACACAACAATTGAGCTTATTTCAGATACTCAGTATTTTGCTGACACTCTGCTGTTCATGATGTTGACGTGACGTGTTGCGATAAATGTCTGGCTGGGAGCCTCGGGTTCAGCACCTTGGACAGAACCACGGTGATGCTGTCACTGAGTTGACTTGCTTGATAAATAACCAGGCAGCACCTGTTCATCTGCTAAGTGGCTCCACCATTTCTTCACACACACAAACACAAAGAAAGACAAAGGGATACCATGTTATTTTCCAGCTCCACCGCCCTGAGGGACTTTGACAGCAGATGTGTAAAGTCCAAGAACTTGCGTTCCACTTCACTCACTCATTCTCGACCCAGACAACTTTTCTGGAAGTTGTCAATCTGTCAAGACCCAGCAGAAAACTGTGGAGACACCACAAAAAGACACTAACCCCTAGAATTAACCATGACGGCCTACTTTTAGTACGCATACTGTATTATTAACAGAGGATTTTGGTCTCTGATCAAATTGTCACATGACTTCTGTTACCGAATAGAATGTTACTTTCAGTCTGGTGCAGTGCAGATCTCTGTCCTTTTCCAAGACATTCATCTTCTAGAGCTGAAAAAGATAATTGTTGGGTTAATATGTAAACTGATTTCCATGACTTATAAGTATACATGTACGTCTTGTCATGAACAAGAACTCATACTGTGCTGCTCTGGTAATCACTATTATTTTCTCAATTTGTCTGCATTATTAAAGGCTTTGGCTGGACCTCCTGGACCCAAAGGAGAGAGGGTGAGTCACTGTAATTAGCATCAATGTGGAAGTACTGACATTAAGCATTTTCCCTATTTTAGCTGTCACACTGATGAAAACATGTTACTATGAGTGTGACTGTTTAATTTTAGTAGATGCATTGGATACCCAATTAATAAACTAGAAATGAAGACATAAGGATTATACATGAATGCAGCTGTTATAGCTTTCCTCATTGGCATTGATGCAGGGTCTTCCTGGTCAAACACTGCCAGGCTTGGTTGGAGAGCGAGGTCTACCTGGAGAAAACGTGAGTCTGCATGAACAAACCAGTGACATGGAAAGTTTACTAAAATGTGCTTTTTCATTAAAAGTGTACTGATTTCTGCTGTCTGACAGGGTAACAAGGGCGACAGAGGTGCCGCTGGCATCAAAGGAGAGAGAGTGAGTACCAGCATGCTGCAGAGAAACATGGATACCTCATGTTAACATAGCAACGCATTGACATGTCATCTGTCGTCTTAGGGAGTGGCTGGAGACCCAGGAGATCCTGGAGAAGATGTAAGTAATCAAATGCATTTAGACTGTGGTGTTAAACAGACAACAGATTATCTGTCAATCAACAGATTATATCTTTGTGCTGTATATTTTATATTTTAATTCAATTGTTTTTGCACATATCTATCACTTATAGCACTATGTGTTCTTTTAGTTTCTGTGGTATTCTTTACAGTTTTAATTTAGCATCCTTGGTAGATATTATGTTGTGAGTTCAATATGCTGCTACAGCCATAAAGACATGAATGTATTATTGGTATGGGTCCTCAAACATACACAACCAGTTATTTTTATTTCCTTACTGCTATATTTGTTTTTCATGCAGGGGGCACAGGGATCTCTGGGGCCGAAAGGAGATAAGGTGAGTTTTTGTATGCATTTCATAAGTAAGCCCAACTGTAACCCTGAAATTGCACACTATCTATGGACTGTTATGACAAAATGTGTGTTACAGGGAGAGAAGGGCATTGGACTAGTAGGTCCTCCAGGTCGGGTTGGACCTCTAGGTTTAAAGGTGAGTAAAAGAATGCCTCTCAAAAGAGTGAGTATGGATTATCAAATATGCCACAGGTCAGACTCTCACTGTGACGTGATTTCAGGGAGATTCAGGCCTTCCTGGTTTACCTGGTCCTCCAGGGCCACAGGGAAAGTCAGGTGCCGATGGGACGCCTGGTCTGAGAGGAGAAACTGGACAACCTGGACCTCCTGGACCACAAGGGCAGAGGGTTGGTGAAGTCCCTGATTACACACTGAGGCATGCTTTCATTACTGATCTCTGTGGCATGATTTCCAACTATTGAGGTCTCATTTTCAGGGTGTCCAAGGCTTTGCAGGCCTTGCAGGAAGTGTTGGAGTGCCAGGTCCTCCTGGGCCTCCTGGACCGGCAGTGAGTTTAGCTTTCATTTCACCGTGATTAGTATACATGAGCTTGATTTTGATGCTGCTGGACAGGATTGCTGTTCAAAAACTGCTTATTGATAGTTTCCCAAGCTGTGATTAGTATTTATTATTTTCAATGGGATCTCTAAACTTTTAAAGCAATCGGTCTGAAGAGAACAAGAGAAAAAAAGAACTGGACAATTGAAGATGTGATTGATAATTTCTACAATAAATACATATGTTTTCTAGGGCTTCTCTGGGACCAATGGGGTCAAAGGGGACAAGGTGACTTTCCAAGCCAACAGATATTTCCATCTACCTGCTTAAATGTTAATGGACTCTTTTGAAGGGTGTACATATTATTTTCTGCCAGGGGGAAGCTGGTGTTGGAGTTCCCGGTCCCAGAGGAGAGAGAGGAGATCCAGGACCTCGAGTAAGACATGGGTTACATCACCGTATCATTGAAGGTGTGATCTGATATGAATTTGCCTCAGGATGATAGAAATTAACGCTCATGTAATTGTGTGCCTTTCTATGTCATGTCTTAGGGAGAGGAAGGTCGTGCTGGCTTGGATGGGGAAAGAGGGCTAACGGTAAAATATCATGTGTTTCCTGTTTTATCCGTCACTCAGAAACATGTCACATTCCAACAGAGACTTTTCAGCAAGGATGGCAAAAGAAACACATGCATAAATCTTTTTTTTAAACTGTTCCTCATAATAACAATGCATTTCTTAGATTCTAAACTAATTTTGATAAGGCATTGTCCTTGCTCACAGTTTTGTCATGCAGATTATTTTTAAGTACCGTCAACCTGTGCTCAATGTGGATCCATATAGCATATAATGAGGCATGGCGTATGTGTGCTTGTGTGTCCATCAGGGTCCCCCAGGGATCCGTGGTGCTCGGGGAGAAAAGGTGAATCTTTCCAGTCCTTCTCCCATTTTCTTGTGTCATCATGAGCTCCATCCCGTCAGCATTCTGCTCCAGTAAAATGATTAATTAAAATGACGTTTCTGAATGAAACTCGATTTGCTCTCGATTTTTTTCCAGGGAGACTTCGGGCTGCAAGGTGACAAAGGAGAGAAGGTGTGTGCATTTCAATGTCTTATAAGCTCCACTGCTTGCTCTCTTTCTGTATAGCATTTTTTTTTTGGGATTCGTAAACAGCAGTGACACAGAAATGAAGAAAGAGGAAGTGAAGGCATATTTGTGTCAATGGTGGCTATTTTGAAAGAGCTCTTTCATGAGAGTTGCTCTGTAGAGAGGAGGGGGAATATATGAATGCACACAATGTTAATGAGTTAGGATACCCCTGAATTGGTACAGCTAAAGAAAAGGTGACAGGATGAAACATTGTGAGTTGATGTTTTGGGTTTGGGGTGATGCTTGATATTTACCGCTGTCATTCACAGGGAGACACAGTGCTTGTGGGAGGACCTGCTGGAGAAAAGGGCAACAAAGGAGAAACAGTCAGTGAACACCTGGATGGGTCAAAATGTTTAATTTAGAAAAATGCAACTTTTCTTCTAGTATATATTTGGTTTTGCTTGTAGTTGATTTCACTGTTGTTCTTATTCAGGGTGACAGAGGACCCAAAGGTGTGCAAGGAGAAAAGGGGGTGAAGGGTCAAGAGGGGCCACCAGGGGAGCAGGTGAATTTGTTTTTTCTGCTACTAATGATCATTTTCAAATTTGAATTAAGTATTTTTCTGAGGAATTGACTAATTATATGAAATAGTAAAATATTCCCACACTTAAACACGTTCTCATCCCAGTTTGTCACATACAGATGCTTTGTCAAGCCCTTTTTTGTACCATTTGATGCCTTCCTGCCACATAGCACTTGATGATGTTTCTAGCACGTGATTAACGTGGCAAACGTTTGGCACAAAAACTATGTGGTTAGATTTAGTAAGTTCGATGAAATGTGTTTGTGTCTATACTGGACATAAACTGGTCACAGAGGTGAAAGTCATGTGTTTGACACAGGACTCAACCTCGACATCCACCCCTCTTGGCACTATTTCACTTTTTACAATATGTTGCGTTGTTCAGTTGCTCTGATGATCTCATGATCACAGGAGGAACATTAAAGCTCAGCACGTCTCATCTAGGCTCTCAGGGGTACCTTCTGCCATCTTCACAGTTTCCTCAATCAGTAAAAGATTTTAATTTTCATCAACGTAAAGCAGAGAGCCACTGAATTTATTACATTTGAGAACCTTAAATCAGCAATTTTCCAGGATTGTTTCATGAAAATTGCCCAGAAATGGTTTAAATACTTATGGGGCTAGTTGTATCAGATAATTTAATAAAATAACAGTATTTTATCTAAGTTAGGGATGATATATTGTCATTAGTCATGTGACTGGTTATTTAAAAGTCAAGTAAGATCATATCATTATGAATCCCTTAATGATGACATTTAATCAATATTCTGAGTGCAGTAACCAAAACCCGAGATGAGATGTCACTGTATTGATATTACAAATGATCCATCATATTTTGTTATCAGGGTCTGAGAGGAGAGCCAGGTGACAGAGGATCCACTGGATTCCCGGGTGCCCGTGGCCCCGGTGGACAAAAGGCAAGTGACTCTAAGCATTGATTATCATTGTGATTAAATCAGCATCATGATCAATAGCAAACTTAATCAGAAGTAAGTAAAAGTTATAATTTTTCTGTAATTTTGTCTTATGTTTTCAGGGAGAAGCCGGCCAACCTGGAGTCCCTGGTGAATCGGTCTGTCATTTCTGCTTCTATCCAAATGCAGATTTCTGTGTGGGGTTTTCTCTCTTTGGAGGAAAGAACAAGAGATGATCTCAGTTTTGTCTTCCAGGGTGTACCAGGAAAAAATGGACTGCTGGGGCGTAAGGGGGAGAAGGGAGAGATTGGTATCGAAGGAATAAGAGGAATCAAGGTATTCTCAATGTGTGTGTGCATGCATGTGTGTGTGTGTCTGTGTGTATTCGGTGTAGTTTTAACCTTTAATCATCGTCTAGGATTTGATGATGATGGTCACAACCATAGTAGATTATAATAGATTATATTCCTATAATAAACAATAAGATTGATATGACTGGATAAGATCGATGTAAACTGTGTCAAACATACTGTATATCGGTACCTCAAAATGGGTGTTTTCTTCAGCCTAATTAATTTCCATTTACTTTCACTTTGTTCATTCATTTCGATTTTATTTGAAAGATGGCAGCAACAATGGTGTGTAGACAGGCTAGGGTTTTTATTTTTATCATTAGAACTTTAATCAGGCAATCATTGAGATAATCGAGACGATTGAGTGCAGAAGGGAGAAATAAATACAAAGAGAAGACAGACAACAAACACATCTAGACGTGCACAATCATATACCTACAACCAGAGGTCGCAGAAGTACACAGTTTCTTTACTCAAGTAGAAGTACAAATACTTGTGTAGAAAAAGACTCTGATAAAAGTAGATGTATTGATTCACCTTATTTACTCAAGTAAAAGTGAAAAAGCACAGATTCTGAAATGTACTCAAAGTATAGAGGTAAAAAGTAGCCTTTTGAATGACATTTCTATCAGCTGTTTTTGTGTGAATCTAACTGAACCTCATGTCATATTAATGCAATATTAATCTAAGCGAGTAACAAGCCTTAAAATTTAAGGAGTAGAAAGTAGGAATATTTGTGTTAAAATGTAAGGAGTCAAAGCAAAGAATTGTCAGAAAGATCAATACTAAAATAAAGTACAGATACCTGAAACCTCTTCAGTAACAACGTATTTCTACTTCCTTACTTCCCACCTCTGCCTACAAACACCATCAGCTTTATATTCACCATTGAGGATAAAATCCACGTCCATGTTGTCTGATTAACTATTCTAAGAAAAATTGTAGCCTCCTGTTCTGCATCATTGCTGTTAGGACCGTGGATCAGTGAATGGACACTAAGTGCACAAGTACAGTGACTCAGAGTGGGAAGTTGACAGGACTGTCCTTGTAAAGATGGGCAGTCTGTCTGGCTGTTGGAGGATTTGATCCCTTTGTGACTCATGAGCCTCAACCTGTGCCTCTGTCAATGACGAAGTTCTGTGTTTCCAGGGTGACCAAGGACCCAAAGGGGCTTGTGGAGGTGATGGACCCAAAGGAGAGAAGGTGCGATTGAGACAGACAGACAAAATGTGATTTAGTAGGAGGAAGAAATGTGGAGGAATAAATAAGTATGAATGAGGAAATTGTGTGGAGATGATTTCCAACCAAATGGGACTTTGTCTCTGTATGGCTTTTATTCTGTCTAAACAATGAATTAATAAATGGAAGTATGTTAACATCTCACTGCTGGCTGGTGGTGCGTGAGGCTGCTGAATAAAACACACTATTCGTTTTTTGTACATGTATGATGTACTAGAACATTAATTTGGTCTTGGGTGGTTTTATCTAGGGGGTTGCTGGTATTCATGGACGGGCAGGCCTACCAGGAAGAAAAGGTGAACAGGTATGACTGAGATCTGAGGTAGAAAACATGGCATCCTCAGGTAAGAAATGCCTCTGTACATCTTTACGATGGGTCATCTACTACTATGCTGTCTGTTAATTCCAGGGGGAAATCGGACCATCTGGGGCCCCAGGTACCCCTGGTAAAGAGGGGTTAATCGGTCCCAAGGTATTTGCTGAATAACATTTTATTTGTACAAACATTTGTCCTGGTGAAAAGCATACCCACTTTTCTTTGTCTGTTTAGGGAGACCGTGGTTTTGATGGGCTTGGAGGTCCCAAAGGGGCTCAGGGAGAGAAAGGTGAAAGGGTGAGTTTGTAACTTCAACCTCTGCAGTACAGTTTGTACATACAAAACTAAAAGGAACATATAAATGTAATTAGACTACATGCTATGCCTCATTTCGATATTAAGGATGTACCATCAGTAGCACAACATCATTCATATTCATCTTAGTTCCATAACTAACTGTCTCCGTGGTTCATGTAGGGACCGCCCGGGGTACCTGGACCTCCTGGTCCCAGAGGAGTGGATGGGGTTTCGGGCTTGACTGGCCCTCAGGGACCAGCTGGTGCAAAAGGCCCAGAGGGTCTCCAGGGACAGAAGGTGACTACCCTTAATCTGTGGAGACAGAGCTCCATTAAACTGCAGAATAATCTGGTTTATTATGTACCAAGTAGGTTTGACAACAACAAACAGTATGAGAAAATATATAATGAAGATAAAAAGAAGTACTGCAAGTCAAGAAGCAGAAATAAAAAATATAAAGTTGACGTAACATATGAAACTAGAACATTTCTCAAGAAGTTTTGTGTTCCTGATGCTTGGTATGTATTCATACTACTATTGCCAGTACTCAGTAAGTATTAATAGCAGTATCAGGCTACACGCTTTTTTCTGTGTCAGTGAAACCTTTCATGGTAGTGTCCGTAGTAGTACTAGGAGTACTAGTAGTAGTATTGTAACCAAGTAGTAATATCAAACTAGGGTGATGAAAAAGAGAGACAAGGACAAAATGGCCAACATTAGAAATTGCTCAATCAGAATAGCCAGAATGAGACGTAGTAGTACTTAGTAGTACTTAGTCACTTACTGCTAAAATACAACTTACCTAGTAGTAGTACTAGTAATAGTAGTAGCAGCAGTAGCAGTACTATCAGTATTACTAGTGGCAGTAATAGCAGTAGTAGTAGTAGGTCCAGTTTCCTGTCTAGGGTTACACTTAACAAGGATGGCTCTCAACTGCAAACACCAGCTGAACATGACTGGACCAATCAGAAAAGAGGAATTCTCTAATTGGGAGTTTAATTAGCCAATCAAGCTCAGGTGTGTATAAGTGTATTTTGGGCAGGAAAATGCCAATTCATTTATGGAGACTACAAGAAAGCAGCACTCAAAGAAGACCACTTGATTCAAAAACAGTAGGTCTTCCTGTTGAAAAGACCACGCTGACAGCATCCTAAGAAGATGCTGAACATGTAGATGTATAATTTGCATAGATTAAGTTAAAAATCTTCTCATTACACTAAGAGAGAAAACTGTTACTGTCTGCGTTCTTCAAGTATTTTTGGGCCAAAGTCCAAATGGGAGCTGATGAGACAGTTTGTCTTTGTTTGTGTAGACTGAAAAGTACAAAGTAAATACAGAAATATGCAGGGAAATGCCAGCTGAGATTATGTATACAGGGACAATGCTGTCGTGTGTCTGCTTGTTAGTTTCAAACTACAGCGTATGTCTACTTCTCACATGTTGTAATGGTGTGTTTCCTGTGTGTCAGGGGGAGAGAGGTCCAGTCGGTCCAGCCACAGTGGGTCCACGTGGTATCCCAGGGATCCCGGGGGAGCGAGGAGAATCGGTTAGTGTCACATTAAGTGTGCTAGTTGATTTCTTAACAGCCATCATTGAGAGGAAACATGCTTGTTCTGAAAATCTTACCATCAAACAGTACTTAATTACTTGGTTAATTTCAGTATTACACACTTCACAGTTGGCCAAATACATAACATTTTTTTAAGAGACTAAATTATCTTGTTCTTGTGAGTTCCTCAACAACAGACTTTGTCACTTTGACAGTTCAATTTGTGTGGACCAAAAATTATTAAAAATGACAACATTATATAATTATATCGCTCTTTGCTTTAATGACAATGACACAGAGTATTGAGAGTGAAAAACCAAATGACATCTAATCATTTTATGCGTTATAAGATTCTTCCTTCTTTCTTTCTCACTTTGACTTTGACTTAAGCTCCTATCCTGTGCATGGTCTCAATCCGATGAATCAATGTGCTGTAAGCATCTCTGTGGGTCGGTTGTTTCCTAATACCCGTCCATGTTGCAGGGAGAGATGGGTCCAGATGGAGCCAAGGGAGACAGAGGAGAGCCAGGCATGATGGTCGGTGCTTGAGCCTTTCTGCAGGACTCAATCTCAAGATGCTGACACCAAACAGCATGCACACACATGCAGAGATGATATTAGAGTCTCTTTTCTTTTAAACTGTTTTGCTCTCTTCCCCTCTTTATTTTGAGCTCAGGAGGATGAAGTCAGAGAGTATGTTCGTTCTGAGATGAGTCAGCACTGTGGTGAGAACAACACATGAGTCACAGCCTCAGCTAAACTTATGGAAGTGTGATACAAAAGAATCTGAAACAATGCCATGACTCTTTAAACTGACCTTCATTATCCCCTCTTTGTGCTTCCATCCTGTCCATCTGTCTGATCCTCAGCGTGTGGAGGTGAGTGTACCATTCAGCTACAGCACAAGAGAGAAGGGTGGACAGAAGGGCTGTGATTTAGAATGAGTCACAGTGGTATATAGCACATATGCTGCTGCGGAGTTTATTGTCAGAGCCGTCAATCTCATATATTATATATGCCTCAGTAAATACGCCCTCATTTTAGCATTTAGATTTTCATTCCCTGGTTGGAAGCACTTGTTTGAACAAAGTAACAAGATGTTGAAAACACTGATTGTTCAGGTTCCTCCTGGATAAATCTTAGAATAGATTTGCCCTCCAATATCCAAGATGTTTTTTGATGTTCCTTACTTACTTTTTACTTCTCAACTGTTCTCATAAATGGTTTTTATATTTAATTGATTTTTATTATTAACTTATTTGCTCAAACACAATGCTCTGACTAAGGTAATGGCTGCTTATTGTATTGCATAATATATAAACATGCTAGAGTAAACAAAACATACTTGCTGCAATTAATGAATCCAAAGTAAATGTATTCACATTTAAAATAGTTAACATATTTACAGGTAAACAACTGAAGAGAAAATAAGTGAAAACCTCCAAAGGACCAACGTTTTAACTACTGTGTTTGTTGACAGAGCTGCTACTTTATCAGTTTTATGAAGCAGCAGTTGCAGCATCATGAGATGAGTGATGGTGAGGCAGACAGATGAGGCTGCAGACAGATTCATTTCGATTTATTTCTTATTATCTAGGAGACAGTTGTGTGTTTCATGATGTACATGTCTGTAATGGTTTGACTCTGCAGTCTTTAATTGAATCAGCACTGATATGAATATGGACTCAAGTCAAAGAAATGTTTGACTCGAGTGCGACACAAGTCCATGCAGGAGTGACTTGAGTCCTTAAAGGATTACAGCCAGATTTTGTAAGATTGCCTTCTGTTGAACTGTCTTGCAAAAGCTGTAAATCCTTTTAGGTGATGTGTGTTGGAACGGGGGAATGATTTTGTGGTGCTCAGGGGTTGTTGCTGGCTTATGTGTCTGAATGTTTTACTACCAGAATGTTCTGTCCTTCTTATTTCATCATGTTTCCTCTCTGGCCTTTTCCTCCCCCCTGTGTAACACTCATGTGGTCCCTCCTGCTCCGTCTGCTCCCTCGGTGTCCTCGTTCGCTCCTCTTTGTCGTATCTGGCTCTCTCAGGTTCAGGCCCACAACCTCGGTCCCAGCCCTCAGTCAGGGCCCGTCCCACACCAGAGCAACAACTGGCCCTGAGGGGTGAGGCGGGTGAGTGTGTCAGTCCACTGCCTGTCAGCTTCGATCTGTTTGTGTGTCTGCGTGTCTGTCCCTAACAGGTTTTACTTGGTGGTGCTACGTCTGGAGATCTCTGAACGCTGGGTGGTTTTCTCATCAAGAAAACAGAGGACTCCATTTATGTTCATGTCCAACGTATCATATTCTGTTTTTTCTTTGAACACATCCACACAATTACAAATGGTAGGGTTGGCTCTATGTAATGAATGCTTTGAAGCCTCCCTCCATCTGAGGTTTGGAGGTAATCAGTGAGCCGATGGATGTTTTGACCTGTGTGGCGTTGCTCTTCTCACAGGCCGTGAGTTGCATGTGGTAGTAAATACCAACGACCCAGACTACGAGCACATCTACTCCATCGAGTCTTACGACGACCCCTTGGATGAGATGCTCTACTTCCCTCCCTCTGCCAACAAGAGTGATGGTACTGTGTTTCATACTGTGTCCATGCAATGAAGTAGCACTTTCCAACACACTACCCCTTAAACCAGCCTATACATGTTCCCTGTCAAAGAAACAAACCACTGACAGTCACCGTTCCTCACCTAAATGCATTGATTGAGCAGAACTAGTTTGTACATGTTTTCCATCTGTGTCAGAAATGAATGAGAGTTTATATCAGTTCAGAACGGCCACACTGGAGGAGGGAGTGAAAGCCGCATGTCACAGTGTAATGAGATAGAATTGTTTCATACAGTTTCCCCTGGGAGGTTTTCAAAGTGTTCCGCTGATTGGTTTGCATGAAAAGTGAAAGAAATGATTGTGGAATAAAAATAGAATGCAAAAGAGTCATAATCAGTAGCAGACGGTTAGAGAAATGGTCGCACAGAAAAATGACCCCAAAATTCATGCTAGAAAATTACAGACATTAAAAGGGGGGTTTGAATTTGTGCTAATGTTCCCAACAAAATTCATTTTGTTGAAGAAGCGCATCATTCCACATTGTGCCATGAGGAGTGTCTCATATTATATACTGTATGTGTTTTGTGCTCATTTCATGACGTGACACTGCTGTTGCTGCGCATTTTCAATCACACAGCCGGGCTTCAAGCACACAACATCCTGAGTCTGTAACCTGTAACCCTGTAACCACATTAATATTCTTTTACTTTTTTATTTATTCTGAATGTGTTAAAGCTGGAGTTGATGTGTGTTTGTTTACTCTATGTGTGTGTGTTTTGTGTTTCTGTGTGTGTTGACAGGTGGGGCCGTCAAAGATGAAACTGACAATACAGACAAAGTTGAGCTAAACAAAGTTAAGAAAGCATCAATAGTCATGTCCAGATTAGTCCGGTCCAAGAGGAGAAACGGTGAGAAAGGTAAACCAGCTCCTCTCCTGTTGTCCTGTTCTGGGATTTATTTAGGGAGACTTCCTGGTGTTGGGCCCTCTCTGCTGCATTGGCTGTTTAGCTGTTGACTTGAAAAATAATATATTGGTCCTGATGAGTTACTTTGCAACCAAGAAGAAAAAGTATTGAAAGAAACAGGTTACTTTTGGTTGGGTTTTGACCTCTGTGGTCATGAATGCTTGATTTGGGTCTCCTTTTGCTCTTTGTCGCTGATCTATCTCTGCTCCTTTTTGTCTGGCCTGCCCTTTTCTCATTGTTCATGACTTCTTGACTTCTTTTTGTGGATGTGTGCGAGATCCTCACGTGTGTGTGTGTGTGTGTGTGTTGTGCAGCTTCAGCAGACCTGTGCCTATTGCCAATGGAAGAGGGGAGCTGTGGTCGATACACTCTGCGCTGGTACTTCAACAGTCAGGTTCAGGCCTGCCGGCCCTTCATCTACAGTGGCTGTGAAGGAAACAACAACCGCTTCCTTCACATGGAGGAGTGTGAGGAGGCCTGTCTTGGGGAGGTTGAAGGTACTCAAACACACACACACACACACACACGCACACACACTGTATGAATGTACGCATCCTAACGACTGATCTGTTGTGCAGGTCCTCGTCACTCGAAGACGGCACGATGATTGTGACCAGCCACAGGAATCTCAGCCTTTATGTTGATTTTACAGATCAATATTTTGTCAAATGTCAATGGTCAAGATTTGCTTTTGTTTATTTATTATTTCTGTAAACCCAGCCATAATGAACCATATGGTTAAGAGGAGGCAACAAGGTGCCTTTATGTTTTCCAAAAAAAATAAATGAATAAGCAAATAGAAAAAGGATGAAACTGTGTGTTTTAGGTTTAACAAAATACTTTACTTTTAGTGCAAACAAATATTCTTAAGGCACTTCAGGACTTTAATCCATTTTATGTTGAATACAAATAATGAAAGGTAACATCTGCATAAGGTAGGGGGCAGACAAATGATGTGATTCCAAGTCTACTCACAAGTCTCTATATTGCTGTTGCAAGCATTATGTTATCTGCTGCATACCATCTGGTCTGTTCGTAACAATGCATAGCTACTGTCTAAGAACTACTGTCTAAGGAATTCAAAGCATGTGTTGTATCATTATGTTTTCAGCACTGACGGTTGATACATGATCACTTCTAACAAGTTATGGCAGCGTAATATGAAAAAGAACACAGAGAAAGCTTTCCTTGAAGTTCACAACTGTATTCTGCCTCGTGACACATAGAGCTACATTATTGATCAAGTATTGACATCCTGGCAAGAATCGAAGGACAGAAGTGAAGGAAGGGCTCGCTTATCTTTTGCAGAATCAGAGACAGAGAGAGGAACAGTTTCTAAGCACAACTTACAGGACACATCTTTTTCACTGAATACAGAAAAGGTGGCCTAAAGAGGATAAAGACAAACGTTACTCAGCTAACTTTAATAGACTGTAACCTACAGTATTTGTCAATAAAGCACGACACCCATATTGTGTGATTGCACTGAGTCTACAATAAATGACTACTATCTGCTTAAAGTCAGTGTAATGGAATCCTAATAGCCTGTAATTGTATGTGGTCAACAATAAACCTGTAAACTGTCTGTAGCTAACATTAATCAACATTTTCTTTGTTTAATGTTAACTCATCTTTTCAAAATAGTTAACAAATGCCAATAATGTAATTAAACTCCCTTTGCTATAAAGCTACCATAGTAAGATAACATTAGATATCTGATTTAGCTGAGCTAAACAGGTTTGCTAACCATCCATAATTTTTAATGTTAATGTTCACACTACCAAGTGAATCACCTGTCTTACAGTATGTGTTTTGTGTGGTGTTGTTACAAAGGTTTACAGGTATCTGTAGTGGCTCACACCAGATGCATTCATTATGCTTGATAATGAGGGAGTTTGATAATGTAAATGCACAAAATACAATCAATAAAGATTCTCCCAAATCTCGTCTCAAGTCAAGTCTCACGTCACTGTGTGCGCAACATAAGTGAGACTCAAGCTCCAAGTCACAAACTTGAGTTCCCACCTCTGGACTCTGGAAATATTTGTCCTATTGTTAAAAATCATTTTTAGAGTTTTCTCAGTGATATTCTCGTACTGTTATCCAGAAGTCACCTGGATGAAGATTTGTAGTTTCGATTTGTCTGCAACATTATTTCTTATCAGTCAATTTGGTTAGCAAACGGTTCCAAATAATGTTTGATTTATAATGAGTTACCACAGAAGCACAAATTAGAGCTTCAATAAAGAACAAAACACTGCACCGTGAAAACTGAATTCATCCAAAATCATCCAGAATCCAAAGATGAACCAATTTAAAGTACTAAAAATATCAACAGGTTTCTACAAAGCATAAGTTTTACCTTTAGTCCATCTGGTCAAAATAATAAACAGTAGAGGAAAAATATGAATCCAGACCAAAAATAGAAAAAGAAACATAAAATAATTTCTACAACTGGCTCCGTCCCTCAATAATAATGCACACAGGAAAGTTTCATTATCTGATTTTTTTAAATGTGCTCCTTGGGATTTGACAACCTCTCTCCTAACGTTTTTATGCACATGGTCTTATGCTTTTGGCTGATTAAAATGAGTTCATTTACTCCCCATCCAAGCCTTGACAGTGTTACCTGATACTGTCTGTGCAGAGCATGAACAAGACTTCCAGAACCCCTGATGACTGAAATAACGTCTTACATTTCTTTATATGTTAACTATGCAAATACAGCTATAATTGGGTTAATATTGTGGATATAGGTTGTATTAAATATGAAGAATCAAGCACAGTTTTCCACCAATATTTTGTACATAATGTTTTTATTGTTTGGGGATGGTTGTGTTTCTGATCACAACTGCATGTTTACCTGCCAGAGAAATTGTGCTAATTTTATACTGTGTTATTAAACATGGAAGCATTTTGTTTTTATGAACTATTTTGTTTCTGTAGGATAACAGAACATTTAAATACGCATTTCTAATAAACCAATTCTTTGACAAAAACAAGTTTGGTTTATTCTCTTATTTTAGCTGTTAATCATTTAAAGATGTAAACAGTTTGTAAGAAGGTTCAAAACACATGTAGCTTTTACACCTGTGACCTTCTCATTAGTCTGTTCGGCAACTAAAATCAAATGATAAGGTCTTAATCATCTTTGATCTTAATCATCTATGGCACAAGAAAGGAATATTTCCATTGGTGGGAATTCACTGCATCACTTTTCAGTGGAGAGGTTAATGGTAATTAAGACAGAAGAAATCATGGTGTGGGTGTGACTGATCTAGATGTTTTAATTTCATCATTTTCTTAATGAGAGCATTTTCTGCTTGTTGGTCACAACTCCTCCCTTGATTCTCCATGCACTCTGCCCTCGCTTGATTTGTTGAATTCCCCTGGCGGAGGACACACTGCCTCCATATCCACTGCATCACACCTCTGCAACCCTTACACAACTTTGTTATCCCTCTTGCCCTCTTCTTTTACTTACACTGTGGCAAGATCAAGATTTTTATGTTTAATTTTTTTGTTGTATTATGATTATTGATTGTTATGGGGTCATAAATATGGTCAATCCACATCTCAAAAACCGCTGCACAGAATTCAATGAAATTTCACGTTTGTATGGGCCCTAAAGGTGTGCATCTCATGATTTGTTCCTTTAATTTGCTTATTTTTACATTTTTAGGCACATTTGAACTTAAGCGATTTTCGTGTCAGTTTGCTGATATTTAGGGGGATTTTTCATTAGCTGGGGCATCTGTATCCTTGGACACAGATTTTCTAGTTTTATTTAAACTTAATTTTACTATAGACACAGAGATAAAGGACAGATACACATGAGTATGAAGAAGTTACAATGATTAGTGGACATTTGATGATGTGATAAGAGTCTGGGAGTAGAGCTGAGATTAGGAAGGTTTGATGAAGGGGTAGTGTAGACGTTTAAGGAGTAAGGAGAATGAAGTGTAAGAGAGAGGCATTATGTCATTGTGTTGTAGTGATAAACAATTATACAACAAAGAATGCGATTCTGTGGTGTAATTTTGTGAAACATTCTTCCAGTCTGTCAGAGTTGTAGCTATGGTTGGGTTTTTAAAACAAGGACATTGTCAGATGGAGCTTTATATGAGAGGTACATCCATCCATCCATTTATCCATATATATGTATTTATATATACATCTGTATTCAATGTCTATCTTGGGGTTGGCAGATTAACAGGGTTGATTCATTTGTGGATGTATTGGAACAAGATTATGACACACTGACAGTAACCGTGGATGTTAATATAAATACCTGCAAAAGGATTCAGACTGCTCAGGTGATGGGTCACAGTGCACATGACTGCAGTACCACACTAGATTATAACTATCCAGGCAACTTGATTTCTGATATGATGTGTAATTCTGACATTTTAGTTGAAGGTTGTTATTCAATAATAATGCTTTGTGTCATGGTTCTATATTTTGGTTGTCTGTTTCCTGTTTTTATTTTGTAGTCTGTGTTCCATGTTATGTGTTTTTGCTTTGCATTTCCTCCCTTCTCTTCATTTTCCCTCCTCTGTGATTGTCTGAGTGTTTCCACCTGTCTCTGATTCCCTTCTCCTCTCTGTGCCTCCTGTGTGTCATTGTCTCGTTACTCTGTGTATTTAAGTCTGTTTGGTTCTGTCCTTTGTGTCAGTTCGTCATGTTTCGTTCCACATCCCAGTGCTCCCAGTGTTTCTTCCCCCATGCTCTTCTGTAAGTTTGCTTTCTGTTTGGATTCTGTTTTTTTCCCTGTGTTCTTGCTTTTTGCTTTTGTTAGATTGGATTATGGAATTTGGACAGTGAGGTTATTGTTTGGACTTTTGCATTTGTGTTTAATAAATTCTTTAACTGCACTCCGCCCTTGTGCTGTCTGCATCTGGGTCCTGCTATTGCTGAACCCTAACAGTTTTGAGCACTTCACTTTGTTAGAATGAACAACACCAGAGCAACTTCTAATTTCTCAAATTATTATATATATGTAATATAATATAATATACATATATGTATTATATTTTATATATATAATATATGTATTATATTTTATATATGTATTATATTTTATATATGTATTATATTTTATATATATATTATATTTTATATATATATTATATTTTATATATATATATATTTTATATATATATATATTTTATATATTTTATATATTTATATATTTTATATATTTTATATATTTATATATTTTATATATTTATATATATTTATATATTTATATATATATATATTTATATATATATATATTTATATATATATATTTATATATTTATATATATATATATATATTTATATATATATATTTATATATATTTATATATTTATATATATTATATATATATATATTATATATATATATTTTATATATATATATATTTTATATATATATATATTTTATATATATATATATTTTATATATTTATATATTTTATATATTTATATATTTTATATTTATATATTTTATATATATATATATATTTTATATATATATATATATTTTATATATATATATATATTTTATATATATATATATATTTTATATATTTATATATTTTATAAATATATATATTTTATATATATATATATATTTATATATATATATATTTATATATATATTTTATATATTTATATATATTTTATATATTTATATATATATATATATAAATGCAAAACACACTAATATGTGGACATCTAAACATGAGAGCTATATGTTTTGCCTAATCATCTCATTCCAATTTACATGTTGCTGTAACAACCTCTACTCTTCTGGGGAAGAATTTGTACTAGATTACTGAACCTTTGAATCAGAAGAGGGTAAGAAGAACCTATAAGATTTTGAATTAAGCTTAATTTTAGTGAGAACAGATGGAACAAACTTTGTCACACAGACCCTGGCAGGAAGTAGATTTCCAAGTGAAGCAAGCTGACAAATTAGGTGCTTCCAATATGAATTAGACTTATCCCGAGTTCAGTGAGAATTGAGAGCTGATGAGAACAGCTGATAACTCAATTGATCATGATAGCAGCAAATTAAGACTGAGCATGCGTGAGAGGTGTGAAGAAATGAATGACATGAGAAATAAACTATGGCCCAAATGTGCAAAGGTTTAGTCTTCCTGACTTAACTATCAGTAGCTTCATTTGAGGTGGTGAAGAGGTGGAGGTGGGTTACAAAATCCTCACCTTGCTAAAATGACAGCAGAGAGAGAACACTTAAAGGTAATATATATATAAATATATATGAGTGAGGATAGCTGTGAGGATAGCCGCTGTGTGTGTGTGTGTGTGGGGCGGTGGGTGGGTGTTAGTGGGGGCGCTTATATGTACAGTAGACTGATTGCAAACTTTTACGAAACAAGGGAAGGTTCAATAACCTTAACTAATTTGATATTCACTCTGCTGCTTCTGGGGTTCCTAAGATGCTCTCTTTATCCAAACAAAAACATACACACACTCACACACACTGATTTTGTGATTCAAAGTTGCCCTTGAGGTCTATGCTAATGTGTGTGAACATTAGATTCAGCTGAGCTGTAATTTAATATGAAAATGTTGTTATTGCTATTTCTAACAGCTGGCATAAACATGTAACATTATTGAGATTATGAGTTTCTTCATACAAACAGGAAGTATGTCTGGGGCTGCTTGTGTCTGAGTTTATAAAAATGGAAAAATAAATGTTAAGTGCTTTTACTGCACAGTATGAAATTGAAAGAACTGCCAATAGAGCCAAGTCAGGTCATTCATTTTCAGTAACTGCTTATTCTGTGTAGGGTCGAGGAGGGGATGGAGCCCATCCCAACTGACTTTGGGCGGGAGGCAGGGTACACCCTGGACCAGTCGCCAGTTCATCACAGGGCCACATAGAAAAACCATAATCACTCACATTCACGGTTTTGGTGGTGGGTGGAAGCTGGAGAACACGGAGAGAACCAACGCAGACACGCGGAGAACATGCAAACTCCACACAGAAAAGTCCCAGGTCCTCAAGTTGGATTTGAACCCAGGACCTTCTTGGTGTGAGGCAACAGTGCTACCCACTGCGCCTAAGTCATTTAAGTACAATGGGGACTGAATCCTCCCCTTTTAACCTGTGACCCTTCAAGGGTATTTCACAGCCACCATAGTCCTTTTGCTGGTATGTAGAGGGTCCTGTGGAGGACAATATTGCACATGCACAGTGGTGGCTCCCTCTGCCAGCGTCAGTCAGAACTGCTCTCGAATGTGGATGCACAAACACGTTTAGGACTTGTTCGTTTTTACTCTTCAGTGACCTTGACTGTTTAAAGCCCCAGTGTCTTGGGTTGGCAGAGAGTATGATTGGTAGAATCATGCCAAGAGAAAGGAGCATGCCAAAGTCTCTCTCTCTCTTTCTCTCTCTCTCTGTGTGTGTGTGTGTGTGTGTCACTCCTCTCTATCTTGCTCTTTTTTCTGCCACCCACTTCTCTCCGCAAGTACAAAGGCTGTTGCTATAGCAATGAAACATGCTAGAAATGTGCTCAATCTCACTTTTACCCCCTGAGCCATATGAGCATATGATCTATATCACTTCTATCTGAAGCTTTATCCTACATGCTTGCACATACTGACCATTGTACAAAACATAGGAGGGAATTTCTCTCTCATCTATCCGCACGTGTGTGAGCATCAGGAAAAAAAATGAAAAGCATGCACTGTGGGATTACTGTAAAGCTCGTCTGTGCTGTTCACAGCAGATTTCCCCGATGCTTTGACCCCAAGTGTTCTTTATCTCCTTAAGTTTGTGAGGGTGGACGGGACATCAGAAGTTATTTCTGTCCTGTTAGTCTTTCACTTGAGCACTCACAGTTGTGCCAGCCTAAGCATTAATGCATTCCATTGATCTGAGCATTTGGGTTAACCCCTCTGGGCTGCAGGCAGTATACTGACTACTTTTTTACAAGTTTCAACTGGAAATGGGTATTACACACTCATCCTCTCCGCTCACCTCAAATTTTATGAGGCAGATTTGTGGATAATGATGTGTTTTGAAAATTCTCAATATCTGAAGAGGACCTTTATGAATGCAAGTTGAACACCACGGAGGCATTACCTGCATGTTAAATGTGTCTAATTATCGATATTTTGCATGGAACAACTCATTGCTAATGTCAGGCAGCACCTCCTCTGTCCACCCCCCTCCCCATGTCTCTTCCTCTTTGTATTTCACCCCTCAGTTCCTCTTCAGTCCACTTCCTCCATACACTACAAGATTGCTGCAAAGGTGTTGTTTACTTTATTTGAATTTTCCATCTGTAGACTCAGCTATTAGCATATTCTCTTCATTATGGTAGTGATAAACATGGGCCACCTGGGTGTCACATGCCTCAGCATTATTTAGATGCCCTCATGGGAAATCTGAAGTGCATAAGCCAAAATTAGCATATGCCATTTCTCATCTCTCCCTGCTGTCATTCAGCAGCCCATGCTTTATTTCAATCTATGCTCAAACTACTGATGGCCTGAGATTTTTCAGTTTCTCAGCTCCCCCCCATAACCCCCCCCCCCCCCCCCCCCCCCCCCCACGCCCATCTTTTGCATTTCCTTCAGTCTTCCTCCCCACCAGATTCACTTCCCTCTCCACTGTAAGAAATTCTGTGATTTGTAATTTGCAGCTGACTAAGAAGCAGTCTATGGTGGGAATTGTTAGTTACTGGAAGACAGCGAGATGGCAATAAGACAGGATCCTGTAAAACACATCCCACTCTGTTGAACACCTATACCTATTCCTGATAGTGTGCCTTAGCAGGATGGCATGATGGACCCATTGTGTCCATGGTTTGTCCCTGCAGCTTATTACCTCTAATAATAAGTTTTCATATGACTTGTATTTCAGTCACAGACACTGGTGTTAAGAAACATTCATAGTAAATGGATACACAGTCTTTTGAAGAAACCTTCAAATATTCCAAGTATTATTAATAATACGTACAGTCCATACTCATGAAAGCTTAAACTAAAAAGCAAAAGTGCAAACACCATTGTCACTAAAACCTGAACAAAAAGAAAATAATTTTCTCCGAATAGAGCCCTTTCAATAATTTATGTTAGCATTTGGGCCTCTGAAAGAAGGAATGGGTCAGCTAATGAGTGTGCACAATACATGCAATCCATTTTGAATCACTGCAAGGAGATCATCAATCATATCATTGCACTCAGGTCTTAGCACACACTATGGTGATGTTGCCATGATGAGGTCACTTTATTTGGATCTGCTTCATGCCCAAATGTGGGCGATCACATAACCTGATTAAATTCTCATTGGTCGAGGGAACAACAGTAACACATAAGGTGGTGGTTGAGGTGATGTAGGGTGTAGCAGCAAATGGCACATGTGCTTTGTGAAGCATGAATGAAGCCACAGGTGAGTACTCTACCAAGCAGGCTATATGAAAGTATAATGAATGACGAGAAAGTAATCATTTCTTTCTAGCCATTTGGCTCGAGGTCTGGAAATGCAGAACAATCTGTCAGTCCGCCCACCACTTTGGTGCAGACAGTCATGGTTCCCAGCACATGGATCCTAATGACATCAGCATTCTTGATGTTTCCTCTGGGGGCAGCAGGTTGACTTTTTGTTTTTTTGTAATCTCGACAAATAATGGATGAATTGCCATTACAATGTGGAGCAGATAGCTATGGTGCCAAGACGATAAGTCCTAGTGACACTGGTGATCCTCTGACTTTTCATCTTTCAACTAATATTAGTGTTCTAATGAAAATGATTTAACTGAGATCACCCAGACGCCATTGAAACTACTTGCGAGCTATGCAACCTTTAAAGCCTTCACTGTGTTGTGTTGGGTAGAGGAATGATGACCGGGAGGTCTGTGTCTATTTCTGTGCTACTTTCGTTGTCTGGATAGGAACAGAATAACATACTGCTAGTTTGTTGTTGTTCATTTGTATTGTATGACCAATGTATGATCTCTGTTAAAGGCATTACATCGACTTATTACTCTTCTTAGTAGCATTTAAATTACATGCTCATACATATTACGTATATAAATGAAGTAGATCCGTTTGTGTTGTTGCCTGGGATAAACACCAGAGCTGATAGTGTGACATGTATGATACTCCACAAATGTTAACCTCCACAGTTTGTTTATGTACACTCTCAGACAGGTTTAGGGTTTGGAGCAGTGAGACCCTGCTGTTGGTTTTCAAATTTCAGGTTTGTCTTCACCTTTAAACTCAATTCTATCTCAATTTGCAGCGATGGCTTTTAAACACGATAATCTTCAATGTAACTGTTCATTTCCTTCCACTCAAATTGAGCTGATGCTTTAGACCTATGGGGTCAATACCTCAATAAGCCACATCTGATCATTACAGATTCACTAAGTAACAGCCTATTGATTTATTTACATGTATCTTACATAAAAGTTCTCCTGCCCAAATATTAACATGTCGCAAAAACTGAATATTAGAAAAGAGAGAGTGAGGGAAGACAGTGATGCAGAGAAAGGTGAGCCTGTCTTTCTTACTCTCCATGTTATCCCTGGTAGATTTCAAGTAATATCTTAACTTTCATCAAATGGCACCCTAGGGCTCTGGAGTATAACTGATGTAATTGTATAATACCAGTTAGTAGAAGTAGTGGCTTATTTAAAATATTTTAAAATGACCACATGCTGTTATTCATGCAGATGGGGCAAAGGGGAGCCCTGCTGTTGCTGTGCTGTAGATATGAGGGAAGTGAAAGGATGTACATGTGGACAGGGAACAGGAGGGTTGGGCTGAAAACATGGATGTCAGATGCACCCAGGGAGAGCAGATTGCACAGGCAGGGGTCAGGAAGGAAGGGCCGGTGAGTGGAGGCAGTTGGGGCTGAAGTGACAGGTCAGCGCACGGCTCATCTTCCATCCATCACACAGTCCCTTTGTGGTTTCATCAAACCAGAAATACCTTGACTGAATTTGACTGCAGGAGCACAGGTGAATGAATAGTCATGCAGATTCTTGGGCCCACTTGTGTAGACAAAAATATCATCTGATCACATCAGAATATGTTTTCTTCGTTATTGAAACCTATATTCGCTGGTCAAATATGTCATTTCTTAACTGAAGCGTGTATGCAAATTGAGGATCTGAGCATTTTTCAATGCCTGCACTGTATTTAATTTAGAGTGAAAATGCATTTTCCAAACATAGCCTTTAGGAAGACTAGTCCTGAAATGTTCTGTAGCCATATTGCATGATGAGATAAAACTAATTTCACAGCCCATTAGATTTATTTGAAAAGCAGCAGGCAGCAGACTCACAGTGGGACATCAAGAAAATTATAGTTTATAGTCACCACCAAATACCAGCTAAAGGTGAATGGCCAGTCATGGTGGGTCATAAAGTCATGGTGACACAGTCAATATTAAACCCACAGTACAGGCCCAGAGCTACTTCCTGGGCACACTAATGAGAGGGTATCAAGCTGTCAGTCTACCCCCTGCTTAGGCAGGACACCAGGAGCTATACAAATACACTTCAGAGGTGGCATTTAGTGAAGAACCTCTCTCTGCCCTGCTTCTCCTTCTCAAGCTGGTGAAAGGTAAATTGGTTTCTCCTCATTCATAATAGAGGATTGTAATTAATGGACTCTGATCAATCAGCAACTGCAGATCTTTTGTCTTTCTCTTTCTTTCCCTCATTCAATTCATCTATTGTGCTCCCTCTTTCTCTCTTCATTGGCTGCCCCATAATCCTCTCTGTCTGCCCCGTGCCCCTGGCTCAGCGTTTGCCTCCCTCAAACGTCAGCTCAAGGTCAAAGAATTTTCTCACAATGCTTCTCTCCATTCATTGCCTCCTGTCCTTATTTATACCATCTCATGAAAATGGATATCAGGTCACACATTTTGATGATTTTCTCTTCTCTTGTATCAGTATTGCGTCAACTCCTCAGTGATTTTCTATTTTTGCTCATGTACATCAAAGATAGTTCTGCTGTTGTGTTTGAGCTGTAGTTCAATGAATGTGAAGTCCTTGTTCATGCTGATCCTACTGCTTCCTCTCTTCTCATGTCTATCTGATCAATACCACCTCTTATGTGTTTTTTATTTAGGCAGAGAATGTGTCTGAGTCAGTGGGTGATAAACTGGTGAGGGATTGTGTCACTTTAATTTGTAGCGTCTCATTTTTATGGGATATTCAAGCTGGCAATCTTTCTATGACTGTAATAAGGTCAAATATAAGTATGTTGCAGTCAAGGACGTGCCTAGCCATTTCTGAATAAAAAGCTATTATCCTTATTAGCAACTCCTAAATCTTTCCTTCTTTGTGCTTTTTAATGGAAAGCAGGATATGGTTAATCCTGGGGAAACAGTAATTAAAACTAGACTAATTGAATTTTAGTAGAATAATCTAGGGAGAGTCAGTGGTGGTCTGTTGATATGTCTGTTGGTCAGGTCAAGACTGAAATATCTCAACAATGATGGATTGTCATGAAATTTTGTACAGACAGTCATGGCTTCCAGATAATATAAAGTGACTTTACGGATCCCTTACTTTTCCTTTGAGGCACCAAGAGGTTTTTTTATTTCTATTGAAATATCTCAACAGCTATTGGATGGAAAATTTTCATGCAGACATTCATCTTGCTAGAGGATGAATTATTAACTCTTCAATTCCCTGACCTTGTGATCTAGTGCCACCGCCTGACCTTAATGTCTAAAGCTGCAATTCCACTGCGTAGTACTGGTTCTACTCACATCGGGTGCTTTTCTGCAGGTCATTTTCCATAACAGGATAGTACCTCCTCGGGGTAGATGTGCACCACTCGAAACTGCCGTGGCATAGTCTTCAACGAGACACACACCTCTCGTCCACCTCTTGTGATCGTCTCATCAGTTGTTTACGACAGGAACATCTGCACCTCCTCAACATGGCTGCAATAAAAAAAAGTTACGGTTGCTAAAGTAGCTTCAGTGTTTGAGTGTGGCGGCCATTGATTTGTGTTGTGCTCTGTGTGTGCTGGGCATTGACCAAACAGCAGTCTGTAATGTTTCACGTGACCTTTTAGTACCTACTCAGCTTGTTTGGAACCGCAACGGAGGAGGTACTAAAAAAGTAGTACCAGGTAGAAGGTACCAGGTACGTTTCACCCAATGGTGAAGATGTGAGCATCTGCATGAGGATTAAAAACCTGCGCACATAAAAACCTGTTCATATGGTATAATCCCACAGAGCAGTACTGTAAACTGATACACATCCTTGCAAGAGAGTATTTCTGCTGTGTGCACAAATACCGTCCCACAAGCACAGGAATGTTGCAGGTGCAAGCTTGGCCCTCCATATGTGCTCATTACTGCTCATTGCTTGCTGGCTTGTCCAATCTATTCTCCCTTACCATGTTGAGTTTGATCCACTTACAAGGTGGATGTCTCCACCTTGACAATAGTCAATAGTTTAGGCAGTGGGGTGCCCAAATCAAATTCTGCTTAGGGCCCCAAAAAGGCTTGGGCTGGTCCTGGTCATAAAAGGAAAACGCTTAGGTGTAACAAATGATGATTGCTTGATTTTAGTAAGTATTGTGATGTGATGCTGCAATGTAACAAAGGTTATTAGTTACACCTGTGTCTACACCCCAATTTTGGAAGCAGTGGGTTAACATAACTATTACTGTTGGCTTTGGTGAAACCAGGCCCTCCCTCTCTCTTTCTTTTGATGGGTCTGTGATGCCAGTGTCAGGCTCACCCCAGGCCTTGACATGTGTCCTGCTTTGCCAGAGGATCTGTCAGGGTCTTTGATGCTCTGCCAGACAGACGGTGTAAAAGACCCCGTAATCTGTGTGGCAGGTTGTCAGGCAGGACACAGAGATGCACTCAGTAACCCACAGATCCAACAGTAAATCCACAAATTAAACATATTATTACTAATAAATGTTTCTTTCCTCCTCCAGAATGATGTCCACAGACTCTTTACATTCACTACCTTGTAAAGACAATAAAGTCAGTAGAAAAATGGATCTGATGCTTTATTGATAATCTCTTCAAGGAGTGAAGCAGGGAGGTTACAGTACTGTACGTTATTGGCTATAAAATAAACATGCTTGGCCTAGAAGGGATTTGGCTTTTACTTTATATACTACAGACAGCTTGAAATGTTTCCAGCTACAATGAGATGTGACGGAAAACTTTTCACTGCTTTGACACATCAGAGAAATGGGTCACATTTTTATATTAGTCCATAAAATCAAAGAGCAGGGGTGTACTTGTATGCGTAGCATTTTTAACATTTTATAACTATACGGAACAAACTCCTCTGCAAAGATAGGAGAGATATGAGATTCTCCATAGACTCAGTTGTATGTTGTATTCACATTTTCTCAAATGGAAATTGCTGTGCTCCCTGTTGCTACCATTCCTTAACCTCACGGCTACCTGCAGAAAGTTCATGCCCCTTGTCTTGGTGTTTCTGAATCAATCAAATAGATGGGGTCATGGAGTACACAAGGAAGACACAAGGTGTATACATCAAAACAGTAAATATACAACATTTATCATAGGCAAGCTGCTGGAATGTGCTGAAAATGACAAATGAATGATTTATTACGATGAAGAGAATCTTCCTGTTAGCCTGTATATAGGCACCGTTGGTTTTGATACTGCAGGCTGCAGTTTGTTCCAGCACATACATACTTACTGTATGAATATTTTGTGAGCATTTCAATGTGCTTGTATGTGTACTTATCTGTTTCTGAGCCTTTATGTCAACATTATGTGTATTCTTATTTGCTTATTGTGCGTGCATGTTTAGATGTTTTTTTTCTGCATTTTTTCTTGGCTAAGTGACACAGGCATATGGTATGTGGGTGTTTGGCAGATGCTTCTAATCACTGGCTAGCTTTGCATTTGTATGTGACTGTTTTCACAAGAGATTCAGATCAGCACCAAGGGCAATTCACCATGTTTGGAGTTTGTGGAAATAGAGATGTGGTTGAGAGATTACAGGGAGATCTCTGTGTCCCTAAGACTATGCGGTGTGGAAAAAGACTGAGATCATGAGGCGTTTAGTGTCTGTGAGAATCACGAAAACATTATGTTCCACCGTCTTTTCTTCCCAAAATCTTAATACACATTTATCTTTTCCCACACACATGAAGCTATAGACACTTACTGTATGAAGCATAGCAGTGGGTCAGTCCACCCGGAGACAAACCTGGGCCTACATGGATAATACAGTTTGCTCAAATTCCAGACAAAAACGTATAGCACTATATTATATATATTTTTGCATTAGTATTTCCAACGCTCAGTATTTAAAAGCATAGTTTGAAATTTTCAGCAATAACCATACCCATGAGTTAGATGAGAAGAAAGATATTTTCAGTCATTATGCTAAACTAAGCTAATTGGCTGCTGGCTGTAGCTGTACTGTACATTTAAAAGAGAGGCATGAGAGCGGTATCTAGTCAAGAAGGTGAGTAAGCATATTTACCAAAATGTCAAACTCCGGCATTAAACACAGCACAATTCAGATACAACAGGGGGACATACAATGTATAAATCATGATAATGATGACAACACTGATACAGAGAAAATGCATAGTCAGGATTATGGGTGGAAAATAAATACTTAAGGGCGTGGATGGAGGTGCAAGAAGGTCTTCGCTGATTTAATTTAGTTTCAGAGGTATGATTTTTTTTTCAAGGTTGTTCAGCATTCTTCCATCTGTTTTTTAGCAAACAAGGGTCAAACAGAAATTTCAGATGCAGCTGTACTGTAACAGGTTCTATGTACTGTTAACCCATTAAAAATAAGTTTAATATTCAAAGTGGTTTTCTACTTTAATTTTGGGGGAAAATATGTCATGTCTTAGACTTTCACACTTTAAGCACACATTCTGCCACAGGAGTTTAGGAACAGTGAACATTGTCATCAGCAGCACAGGTTCTCCTCAGAGACCGCAGGTGTTCACACCTTTATCTAAATCTCCCTCTATGCCATTTATCTCTCATATTCACTTACACAGCAATTTATGCCTCCTGCTAAAACAACAGTCTGGGGATCAGCCTGAGAACTACAGTGACAGGCACCTAACATTTACAGGGTGCTCAAGGTCGCAAATTTAACAGTCAGTAACCTTCACCCTGCTTATATAGTGACAGAGTGCTCATTGTGCAGGAGGTGGGAGGATGCATCTCATAATAAGATGATGAGCCCAGACAAAATACGGCTATGTGCCTAATGTGTCTCCCCTTTTAACTAGTTCATCCTCCACTAGCGATGAAGTCGTCTCATGGACGTTAGGGTCTAGCATGAACAAGGCAGACTCTCACCATAACCTGCAGTGTGCAGCGAAGAGATGCCTCCAAAAGACTCCTCCACAGTGGGAGATAGAATGATAGGCCAGATATCAGGTCAAGCCTGAATCCAGTCATTTTCCTTTGAGGGAGATCAAGTATGTGTGATATGTTCTGAGAGAGGGGGAGGGAGGGAGAGTCAAGTAATTGGGAAATCTTGTTGAATTACTACAGAGGAGCGTTCACCCTTGAGGAGATTGTCCTTGTGAAAGGCTACCCATCACACGCACACAGACACACATACCACACAGACGTACACACACCAGCCACCCTCCTCCACTACCATCCCTATCTCCTCCCCCTTCCAAAAGAAAAAAAAGCCTTCTCCATCCTCCCACCTCCCTCCGTCTTTCCCCCCATCCGCTTGCAGATCACCGTATTGGTCACAGGGATGGAGCGACTGCGCTCCAGCGAGCCGTTTGCGCATAATCGCCGGTCTGTAGAAGTCCGCTGCGTAAAAGTGGACATGTGTAGGCGCGCTGTTGAGTGACTGAATAAAAAGAACAACGCTAAAACACTGTGAAAGGCCTTTATCAGCCGGTTTGTGTGCGGGCAGCAGCCACTGCTGCACTCTGCATCTGCAGCCGTGGAGGGTTTTCCCCCTCCCGCTGTAATATTTATGACAAAACGGAGGCAAATTATTCTGGTCACGTAGCTGACAGCCGGCTGTCCTGGAGAGCGCTGGAGTGAATCGGGGTCCAGTGTTGGTGATAGCGCAGCGCACCGACTCCTGCAGTAAGATGTAAAGTGCATTCCCACTCAACAAATCGGTAAGTTTAATACTCAACTACAGCACTTATGGACTCATTTCATCCTCAACATTAATTTTATAGTGTGTTTACAAATACAATATATGTATAGTCTATATATTTAAATGGAGACAGTTGGACTTGAAAGGAACGGGATGGGATACAGTCTGAAACAAATGGTAGGCTGCATAGTGGAGGGACAAGAGAACCTGTTTGGACTGTTTGGATTCCAGTCTGGAGGCTCCAACAACAAATCACATCATTGTCAGAGCAGCACTTTAGCGGGGCCTGAGAACAGCTTCGATTGTTTGCAATTTCGGGTATGAAGCCTCTACGGGACAAAGAAAATCCTTTAGCAGTTTAAGAGAAATTGCGTTTTTCTTTCAGGGACATCCAGGCAACACGTTTATCGAAGAGGAATATAAAAGCTAAATATGTGTCTTAGACACGGACTTGCAGTGATTTGATTTGGTTCAAGTGTGCTTGAACCACAAGTCTCACATTTTCCACGGACCCACGATTGTTGATAAATGCCTCAGTCACATGGATGCGCCACGCTTTAAATGAAGCGGTCGGTCGATCATTTTTAGGAGCTGTTTTTAATGGCTCAGCTCCCCAACAGATGTTTTAACGTTTAGTTAGATAGAAATAATCACACAATCATCATCATTATAGTTAATTTTGCTCTGTCATAATCCCATGAAACCATGTTTTCAAATCACTCTTTATGAGGGCTCCTTATTTGCATTTTCTCTGCCTGACTTCTGCTTTTATGTAAATCTTCGGTGTCACACCGTATGTCTTCATACAGCCTTTATGTTACGTCGTTTTCTCCAATAGAAACAAAGTAATGGTTTTGAAATCTAGAAAATCGATATGTGCCAGTCTACTGTTTTATTTGTAATCCATGTCTTGCCAGACTGTTTGGATCAGCTCTGGGGTTGATGAGATGTGAAATGTGGGAGATGCGGGAACATGTGGCTGGAAGGTGTCAGAGCGGTCTTCTGTGATGGGTCTCTCCCTTCTGACACTAAAGCAACATATTCTCCAGTTATATATTCTTGACTGCTTTTATATCAAACTGCTGTCTGTTTGCATCAGTTGACCTGAATGAATGAAGCATGTCTTTAGTTATAAATTACACATTTGAGGGATCAAATGCTTTGAAATACTTTGCTTAATTTTTTCCCATATGTCAGCCTCTGTTTAAGTAGAAAAATGTGTTATTTTTTTCATGAAAATCTTGGTTGATAGTTTCTTTGATATTAACTTTTTTGTTTGCTCACATTACTTTTGTCGTCCTTCATATAACACCATGTTGTGTAACACTTATCCGCTGCCACGAAAAAACATTGGAGATAGGAGAATGAAATTTTGTGGGGTTTGTACTATGGATTGAGTTCTAAAATAACTGTAAAAAAAACAAAAACTGAAACATTTTTACTGCACTTATGGTCCTTGATTTTAATTTTGCACTTAACACAATTGTTGTTCATGTGAGCAAGTTTTCTCAAACACTGCTGAAGATAGAAGTTGCGGACTTCCCTCTCCAGCATCTGCAGTAGTATACAGTCTAGAACACAGGGAGCTACTCAGCTTATGTTAACAGCTGCTTCTATGTTGAACTAACATTTATTATGAGACTGTCATTTTACATATCATCATCGTTTCACTTCATTCATAAATGTTGTCTCTTTTTTACAAAATGAACAATATAGAATCAAGCATCATTTGGTGGAGGATACTGATGACTGTGTCTTCTTTTTACATTTGTTTTCCTACTTTCAGATACTTCCTGAATTCTCTTCATTCAATATATTCTCCTATAACACCTTGCAGACACAATAATGTGTCGACCTATTGAATCTTACTCTCGACTTAGTCTGAAACACTGACGCAGCGTTATTCTTGAAGTGTAAACAACTTGTAGATTATTGAAGAGGATGGAGACTTGTTTTTTAAAATTTAAAAATAAATTAAATTGTGAGAATGCAGTTTGAAATAAGGATGGCATTTGACAGGTAGCAAAATCCTATTTTACAAAGTGATTTATTGTCTCTTCCATCTTATTAAACTTTGTAACTGATGCTGTCGTTTATCAACTACTCTGAAAATATGACAAACCCACTTACTGCGAGAAATATTGACGACCTCTTGATTTTAAGTATAGCCAAACCAGCTCAGTGCATGTCCAAATTAACATTTATTATGAGAATGAACACAAACAGGCAGATGATTAAAAAGAGTGAATCAAAAGCCCACCTTTACTGTGGTGTAATCTGGCTCTGTGTGTTTGTGTGTCTGTGTATCTTTGCTCTTCTTTTCCGTGTACAGTAGAGTCCCTGCTGTGAATCCCAATTGTAATCATGTGTTTCCGTTTTCCACTCACTCTCGTGGTGGCAGTCTGTGTGTTTGCTTTGCAAATGGGTCATTGTGTGTTTCCGTCTGCGCATGTATTTATAGAGAAGCTTTGATGCTACTGGTGGGGAAATATTGTGCCTCATGCGTCACTCTCCAGCTAGATGCCGCAGCGTAGTTGAGGGAAGCTCAATTTAACGATTTGATTGAGAAGTCTTACTTCTTGACGGTGTGATAGGACCGCAATTGTGTAGGAAAGGCACACAAAAAAGTACATAAAAAGTTTCAATAAAATTCTATCTGTGTTGGATTTGTTCAGCATACAAATTAAAGGCTTAAAGACATTTAAACTACCACATGAGTAGAGACAACACTCTGGCGATGAGTGGTCGATATACTGCAGACTGATGGGCTGATTGCTGGCAGGTGTGTAGGTGAAAAGGATCCATGTGATTGGAAGGCAGAGCAGGAATGATAAACACACACACAAACACAGAGAGAACAACAGGGGACAAAGAATGGATAAATCAGGGAACTGCCGTGGCCGTGACACCTGGGTGAAATAGGCTATCAAATGAAGTTAGACAGAAGCAACATGGAAGAGAACACCCATATATCTACAGACTGCATACCATACCATAGATAGTAAACAGGAATACAAGGTATATAAGGGGTGTTTTAATATAATTGAAGAAATATTGCCATGCGGCTGACACATCTGCTACTTTTTGTGGAAGCTGACAGACATTCTTAATGAAACCTCTTCATGTGGGAATAGAAAATGAATCGCTGATTTTCTGGGTTGTGTGGATGTGTGCGTCTGCGTGTGGTTTCCCCACCACAGGTTAAACCTCTGTCATTATTGTGTGATAGTACAGATGCCTGCAGTGATGCTCTCCCTTCGTGGCCAATGATGCCCTGTCTGCAGGAGATAGATGGCATTAATTGAACTCTAATTGCCTTCTTGAGGGAAATAGCTCAATCATTTAACATGCCACAGACAACCCCGGTCTTTATTTTCACTTCATCAGATTCACTTACTCCTTTGCTCTCATTCCATTACCTTCAAACGCATTTTTGTAGTTTTACTGACTTCTTCTGTTGTCCGCTTCTGTTAAACCCAATACTCACTGAGTGAGTGAGTCTGTGTCAGATAGCTGTAGAACACGATACTTTGGTACATATAGAGATCCCTCTCCTCTGATCAAATACTTCTTCCACACCCACATAAGACGCTATGAAATGGTTTTCACAGTCTGAGTAATACTACTTGTGGCAAATGAACACATCTTCATGTCAAAATCAATGGAGTGCACCTTTAATTGTAAATAAAAAGAAACAATGTAAAGTGCGTTCAATGTCTATATTTAGCAGAGCAAAGTTTTTGCATATGTGACCACAGGTCAGAGATTTTTCTTTCTAACAGTCAGTCAGGCCAATTAAAACACAAACACTTGTTGGTTTTGGTGCTTTCAACAGAACAGGGTCAAAGCGACCAAAGACCTCGAACTGTGTCTGGATTATTTATTCACAACACAGCCAAAACAACATGAACCACAAGGACACTCAGAGAGCACAGACCTCTGACAAAGTCCAAATAGTCCACTCTTCTGTCATATGTAAATGTGCAAGCTCAAACACAATATACTGGACGTAATTCCAAAATTATTTATCATGAATTATGAATTAAATCAAACTGGAACAGTGAAGATGATTTAGACATTGCTTAGCTCTTATCTGTTGAATTTGTTTGTCCACCGATGCTTGAGGTATTTTGGTTGTATAATTAGTACACCACATTCTCATTCACTTTAATGAAAACTGGTGTGCACATGTGGGACAAATTCATTTCAGAATTCAGCTCAGTTCAATTAAGTGTGATTTGTTTGAAAGCTATGGTAACACAGATGCATGTTTGCATCAGTGTTTTACCTGATTAGTGGGTCAAAAGCTGTTCAAACCGCTGCATTAGTTCAAATCATGTGAATCATTTCTGTGACCTGCTTCCTATTGGGGTTGTTTTTTCTTGTTAGTCATTATTCATTACGTTGTATTTATTTGCAATCTGATAATATTAATTAAAGCAGATATTTGAGTTTGGAATCACACTGGTATCATTATTAGTTTGAAAGTTATTCAAGGTGGTTTTCTTCTGGCTTTAGCTCGGTAACTTTTGAAGATAAATCAAACTTGACATCCAACTGAATCAGCACAGTTTCAACAGTTTCAGCTACAGTTTGATCTGGAATATTACTTGGATCCAGATCAGACTTTTTGTGTAATTTTTGCTCAAGCATTGTAAGCGTTATCCATGAAGTTAGAAACAAATATTTTGTAATTGCCCTTATCCCACATTGGTAAAGAATCATAAAAAATTCTGGATCCAAATTATGATCCAGATCACCATCGAAATCCAGTGGATTGTTCCCTAGGCTAATATAATCAATCAAAGTGTTTTCATAACATTTTGAGTAATCCTCAAAGACAAAGAGACAAACCGACAGCAGCAAAAACATTACCTCCTTGGTGGAGGCAAACAACACTGTTGTACCTCTCCATTTTACCTTGTTTCATTGTTCTATCATAACTATTACTAATTATAACTGATTTATGAAAGAGACTCCACATGCTCCGACTGATTTTTACTTAATATCAGCTCTCACACTTGATTTTGATTTCCTATTGTTAGAATTAACTGTAATTGCCTCGCAGACTTAATTCATACTCATTGATGGGTGACAAGTGTAATAGCAGAATTACAGGCTTGGGACGTCATAGGTGGAAATAGGATCCCACAGAGTGCCTTTAATGAATGGTGGAGCTACATGAAATCCATCGAACAGGCTCTCAGGCGATAATGATGCAATCACACATTGTGAACCAGAACTGTACAGAGACATGCTTTTCTCTTGGTCCTATAAATTACAGGCTGTGATAATTCACCTGCCCTCTGTAGCCTCCTTATTGATGTTCTGGTAACAGCCTGTCAGAATTGTGGGATGCAAAGTGACTGGACATTTGAGTCTGTATTTCACATCCAAGTCCACAACTCCCAGAAAATGGGGGTGGGATGGAATTTACACTAAGATATTGCACAGTGTAAAAGCGGAGAGCGTGGAGAGATGAGGTGGTGCAACTGGGACTATTCAAAAGAGAGACAGATAGAGGTAGTGAGCAGGGAACAAACATTCCTCTTCAGTGAGCACACGACTCAGCATCCATCTGCACAGACCTAAGCCTCCTTACCATCCATCACACCCCCACAGCACCTACCTCCCGCTTTCATCTTACCTCCCATTACCCCTGTCCCTTTCTCCTAACCTGTCTCCAGCATAAGTGCATTTGGGATTCAGCATTTTCTTAAGCACACAGGATGTCATTCTCCTCAGGTGGCAATCCATCTTCCACTGTATCAGCGGAGAGCATATGGGCAGGGGAGTATGTGCAGAGACGTGGGCTGGCAGTGGGTGGATAGCTGTGATACATTGTGGACTACATGGTATTCCTGTGTTTCTTCAACAAGCTCAATGGGAGATATGATAGCCCATTTTCAGAGTTTAGTCTTGCTTGACATCACATGAGTACCAGTGTTGGTTTTACCTGTAATATATAAAGAGCACTCCGTTTTTTGTGTTCTCATATTAAAAATCTGCCCCGATCAGAAACACATTAAATAGGATGGGATGCTATAACTCCTACTGAGCGGTTGTGTTGTTGGCCAATCCAGGCTGGTTTGCTGGGAGCCTGCCAGGGATGCTGCGGCCCAGCTGGCTGCTTGCTGTGAGCGCTGCTGGATGAATAGAGTGGGAAAATTAAGCCTTTGATCGACTGTCTCACTGCAGACGTTCGGAATACCTAAGACAGCCATAAGTCAGTGTGCTGCATGCGCCATCATCCTGTTTTCTTTCTCTCTTTTGCCTTTCTTTCCTGTCTCTGTCTTCTCTTTCCACTCCTTTCCTAAATGTCATTGTTTGGTGTCAGTCCCATGGAATCAAAGAGCAAAGTCTTCAATCTAGTCTCACCATCCTGCAGTAACATTTTACAGTTTTACAAGGAAAAATCCATCAAAGAAGAAAAAGATAATATCTCCATGGACAGTGGCCTAAATGAACCATAATACTGTACAATGCAGCTAGATTTCCTTGTGCAAACTTTTTTTGTTATCCAAACAACTAGACAATTCTTGCAACTACAGCATTTTCTTTTTGCAATCTCATGTGGGGAAAAACATGATACATATCTACTGTGGTTTTCATTGTCCTCATGTAAATAGCACTGACGATCCCCATCCCTGAGGTAGACCCAAGCATAGAGACGGAAGAGCTGGATCATTTCCAACTGCTGAATATAGACCAAAGCTGCAGACTGATTTAAAATAACAACTCCTTACAATACCCTGACCCTCCAGACAATCGGATGAGAAACCTGGGCAGTAAATTTGGTTAACCGCATCTTCCCAACCGTTTTCTTATCCACCCACATTTCTTCTGTTTTGTCATTTACTCACTGTAAATTAGGCTGATCACTACAGCAACTTCGGCTGTCATCTTATTTACATACACTCTGCTTCTCGAGAGTTCGCCAGAGGCATTTCATTTCATTTCTCTTTCTGGCATGAGAATCTTCATGAAATCCTGTGATGTCCCATTATTTTTAGAATCTTGTAGTGTGCACATGTTTGAGATAGAGGAACATCTGTGGAGATTCTCATTATGTGTGTGACAAAACACGATTTCAAAATCAGTTAAGACTGTATGAGCCTGACCCAGAATACGAAGTTTCGAACAGCAAAGACAGTCACAGAGTCTGAAAACAAACTACACTGAAATCTAGAAATCCCTACAGAAATTATTTATTTAAAAAATCACTACCATCATCCTCTGTGGGAAGTTGTTACACCCTCAGAAATATGCACAAACGGAGCACATTACATTCTATAGAGGGAACAGGGAGTGCTGACATTTAAATAATTAGCAAACCTAAGTCTCCTGTGTACCAACCACATTGTCACATCTAGATCACTTAGGACTGAGGTGAAAATGGTGGAGTGCCTTCAGGCCCAGTACAGGGTTTGCACTTTCAGCACGCAGCAGCCCACTGGACAGCAGTCACGACACTGGGCCAGATTTAATCAACTGTTTCTGCCTCATTTCACACAGAGACCGTATGTGTGTGTTGTTTTTCATACAGTTACACTAGCCTGGAAGTGTACTTGTAAGTTAAATGTGTCTCTATCCTTTGAGGTTGGATTGCAAAAATGACAAAAAGCACATATACAAGTTTATACAAGTTTATCTGCTGTTTTGTTAAGTGTAAACAAACAAAGGCTTCGTAGAGAAGGGTCTTTGTTGCAGTACTGTTGCACGCTCTCTGTGGAAAAAGGTCTTCTGGCTCTGAAGGGAAGGTGCAGTTCTGTGTCGGCACGTAAACAAAAGAAGAATGTAGAGTGGAAACTGAATTGTTTAAAAAACTGCTTACTTGAATGAAAAAGTTGAATGAACTTGAATGATAAATGTCTCGCAGTCTTCTGGAGTATAGGTAGTCATCATCTATGCCTGTGCCATCCACATCCTATTTTTTAATTTCCTGAGCAGACAACTGACTCTGTTAGTTTGAGCCTTACTGGTGTCTTATAGCATAGAAATACTACTCTCCATCTGACATACCTAACAAATAATCTGAACATGATGAAATGCCTCATACTGTGGTGTTTTAGACACTGTCTGGGCTAAAAGACTAACAACTGTGTTTCTTTGTGATGGTGAGAAGTAATTTCGCCTCCTGTAGAAAACAAGTTGTCAGGAGAAAAGCTTAGAGATTGTGTGCAAAGTGCATGCAAGATTGTTTGAAAAGAGACTGACAACAAGATCTGCTTGAGCATTTATACTCTGATATTGTGAAAACTGTCTTGACAACGTGCCATCTTCTACCCACCACCTATGATAACCCTAACAGCAGGGTCCAGACGCTTGTGCCATCAAGGATATTGTCAGTTTGTTGTTGGTTTGGAGAGAAGTAAAGAGTCGACAGTAACTGAGACACCAGAATTGATGAAATCATCTGCAACACCAGAATAATCTGTAGATTATAAATTATTTAGTTTTCAATACATGATAGCTGTTGATTGAGGACTGATGAGAGGCACATAGGTTTACCAAAATGACTTATTAATTAATGATTCATAGGATCTCCCTGTCTGTTGTCTAGTAACTCATCATTATCAACTATATTGTTATCCAATCGACATTTTTAGGCAAGTGCTTAATAATTAGTCATGAATTAACAAGTCCTGTCTGATGCATTCCTACTTTTTTTCTGCATTAACTAATCATTAGCTGCTTTATACTATTTGATTAGGAGTAACTCATTAACTAATGGTTAGTAGTTCCTCCTTCATTCCTTATTTGTTCCTGGGTAACTTCTCAAAATTTTGTGGACCTTATTGTAAAGTGTTACCATCTACCAAAAGCAGGGCTGTCAAAAACCATTAAAGATGTTTCACATTGTATTTCCTGTTTGGCTCATTTCTGAAAATAGCATGATGTGCAGTACATGCCTTTAGCTTCCTCTGCCACCTATCTGCTTGCCTAACTTGTCAGTCACAGACTGGATATGCTGATTTCACCTTATTTCCAGCTATTCCTGTTGCCACAAGTGCCTCGAACATGCACCAACTTGCACACAAATGAACACATGCAATCGCCCCTGTTGGTTGCAACATACCTGCCATAATAACACAATTCACTGATCAGAACAAAACATGCTGCGAACAGAAATGCATGGACCTCAGCTTGTTATTCAGTTAACAGGACCTGCAACATGAGATGAACCTGGATATTTAAAATTCCCCCTGAATGACAACAACAACTGTGAAAATTAGAAACACAATGCAAAGTTCACTCGCCCTGTTCTTCACTTTCTCCCTGGAAATACCGGAATATTGTGTGTTTTCCTGACCACAGGCTACAGTCTTCCACCTGCTCATTTCATCAGTACACAATCATTCTCCTAATTATTGGCAATTTTTGACTGTTAAGGGATAATTTTACTCTGGTACATAAGAAATAAAAATAAAAATGTCTCTGCTTTGTTTAAGTCATGACATGCTTACGACATTATTTATGTGGTTTTACATATTTGGTAGCACTACATTCAGTTCTTTTCCTGACACTAACTTACTATAGTGTTTCAAGCAACCCTCATGTGAGATGCAGACACTGCTTGGTCAATGCAGTATTGATATGTACTTGTACGTTGATTGGTGTGAGTGGTTGACTGTTAAGTATAAAGTATTCCTCTCTTTGCTCCAATATTTTCTGTGGCACCATGTTGTCAACCATATTGAGCAAAGACTGTAAACAATTGATCTTGATTACTTTACAGGGTCCCAGTCCACTGAATATTCATGAGCTAGATGCTCAGTGAATATTTAGTGGTGATGAATGGTCTTAAACACACAATATATATATTATATATTGTGGATATAGATTGATAGGATTTTACTCAAAGGATGTGAAATCAGATTATTAAGCTGTAATTTCTTAACCCAGAGGACAAATTTCCAGTCAGTTCTATACATTTGTAACTGTTTTTGGGATACAAGATTCCATTCAATGACATTCAACATTCAAAACACACACCTTTTGTTCACAAGTGTTGCAAACGTCGTGATACTGTTACCTGGTTTCTATTAGAGAAATAAAATCAGTTCTTTCACTCTCTTGGTGATTAAAGGAAGGAATTGAACAAATTTGCTCAAAATTATGTTATGCAGTGCTTAGAATTAAAAATGCATGTACCCAAGAGAGGATGAGATGGGGAGTGTTCTCTTGCCTCAGGCGTGTTAAATTGGCAGATCGATGATGCTTTAAATCAGTGTTCCAGCAACACCACAAACCCCATGGAACCCATTAGTGGATTAAGATAGACCACTGTTCCACACTGTGTCCTGTTCTGCCTGCAGGTCTTTTCCACATGACAAATGGGAGGAAAAGCTGTGAAATAAAATAAAGAGAAAAGGGCAGATGGGAGGGTGGGAACAAAAAATGTGACAGAGGAAAGGTTGACAGCAAAAAGTGGGGTCAGTGCTGCCAGAGTGGACCCACCTGTAGCTCCTCATTCATAAACTCAAGGAACAGATTTTCTTACTGTATATAAAAAAAAGTCTTATATCTAATCAACCAAAATTTAGATGATTCCTTCCCAAGCACATGAGAACATCCATGTAAAAACATTCTCTCTTAGCCAGTAAACTGAAAAGGAAGGGTCGGAAGGGATGTGAGGGATGCAGGGGAGCCAATGAGAAAGAAGGACTGTACTAAAAGAATACCAGGGAAACAGGTCCATCCCTGAGCATTGTTTATGTGCCACTGTCTGTGGATCATAGATCCAGTCATCTTCATTACGTCTCCCTGTGAGAACTATTAACTGCTGCCACCGTCAGTCAGGCCCCTGCTACGTTGACACTCACCTCACAGTCTCTCTAGCAGCGAACAATGTCCATGTCACCTCTCCTAGGTGAAAGGGACTGACGGGTTTATACTGGTTGCAGAGAAGGTGCAGGGTTTAAAATTGAGGACTTGGTATTTGCTGGATTTGTGCAGACATTTATTGTGTCTATATGGTGGGTTGTCAATCAGAGGAGTACAGGTAGAGCTTACTAAAACAAATGGTATGTCACTGCCATCTTAACAGTACAGAGGCAGTTGATTTATCTGCAGTATGTTTCCACATGCTTTATCCTGCAAGCCCTTTTCTGAATGATACAATGTATGAAGCATGAGAAGCATGGTTACACAGTTGTAAAAAAAATTCAACACAGAACATGATCTGTAATTAACCAGGAAATAAATCCCCATTGGTATATTAACATGTGTAGACTGTTCAGGGATCCTCCTGAGTCTTAGTGAGTCCTTGCTTAATGCTCTCAAACCTGTCTCCCAAGAGACACCCTGCTCCAATTCCTGTCTGAGCTGTTACTATTGTCCATGCAAAGCATGTTGTTGTCTAACCGCCTGAGCCCAGTGAGACATCATGGGTCAGCAGCAGCAGCTTGAATTGCTCCCCACTCCCTTTGACTGCCAAGATCACTGTCACCTGCACTATGTTAACTCATAGCTACCCTTCACTTGTGAATTCTGGCAAGATGAACTTGTTCTTGATGTACAGTGTTATTTTTGAGTAAATGTGAGCCAAGTTGAGTGATAACTGATTGATCTCTCTCTGTCCTCTGTCGCTTCTTCCTCTCCTTTGCTTCTTTTTTTGCATAGAATCAACCAGAGGTCTGGCTATCATCCTCGTCACTACCTCATTTCAGCGAGAGGAAAAGAAGAGACAGAGCATGGTGTGGCGTGGCGGGTGCTGTTGCTATGTGTGAAGGACTCCTGCGGTGTCAATGGAGACCAAAGGCTATCGTGATCTCCTGGAGACCAGCGACGGTCAGGGGGTAGGCCTGCTGGATGGAGGGGGCGAGGTAGGGGTGGAGGAAGGGTGGAGCACACCCTACCCTCTTGGCTTTCAGGTGTCTTTGACCACTGTGCTGATACTGGAGCTGGTGTTGGGCTTCAGCAGCAACCTGACTGTACTTGTGCTGTACTGTGCCCAATCCAACCTAGTGGATTCAGTCAGCAACCTCGTCACAGTCAACCTGCACGTTCTGGACATACTGGTTTGCTTGCTCTGTCTGCCACTGACTGTGGCTGTGATCCTGTTACCAGCTAATGAAAGTGGAGTCAGCAGCCTGGCCACACTGTGCTGCTTCCACGAGGCCTGTGTCACGTTCACCAGTGTGGCCACAGCGGTCAATGTGCTGGTGATCAGTTTGGACCGATACGACATCTCAGTGCGTCCAGCCAGTCGTCTGCTGACCCCCAAGCGCGCAGCACTACTCCTAGCAGCGGTATGGGCTGTGTCTCTAGCTGTCTTCTTCCTGCCCTTCCTTGAGGGGGACTTTTTCTCTTCAAGTGCTGAAGACAATGAGGATGAGGAGATGGAAGTGCAGAACCATGACTTTGAGGTTACCACTGGACTGACCTCCATTTTTTCCTCCCTCTCTCCTTCATCTTTACCCACAAGTCACCCCTTCTCCACTTCACAACACCTGCCTCCAGTATGGCAGAACAGGACACTTCTGTGTGTAGGAGGGCAGGGTTATTACACAGGCCTGGCTATGTATTACCACTTGTTACTCCAAGTGCCATGCTTCTTCATCGCTGTGGTTGTCATGTCATTCACCTACTCCAGGATACTGCAAGCCCTCAATATTCGTATTGGCTCCCACATGATGAGGAATACACGAGCGAAGGACTCCACCTGCAGGATACGTTGTAGGAGCCAGAAGAGAAAGGACCTGAGCCTGCCCACAGAGGTAGTGTCCTCCAACCAGAACCAGAACCTCACCCATCCTCCTCTTATCCCCTCCCCGACCCCTACACCAACGTCACCTCCACCCCTCTCCTCCATGCCCCAGGGGATGTCTGACAGTGGAGCAACAGTTACTACTGTCAGTACTGCTGCCACCACCCCCATCGCAACCACACCAGCCACCCCAGCTTCTCCGGTCCCACCTTCAGCCTCAACCCAGACCCACGCCACCTCACCACTGCCTGCCTCCTCAATGGGTGTACAGGCATCAGTTTCTGCCATCATTGCCTTGAGGCGGGCAGTACGCAGGCACAGAGACCGTCGAGAACGTCAACGTCGTGTCCTAAAAATGTCTTTACTCATCATTTCCACCTTCCTTGGCTGCTGGGCACCTCTGTCTGCAGTCAATGTTCTGATCCTGTGTCTGGGTCCCAGTGATGGCCTGGTGCGGCTGCGCCTCTGCTTCTTGGCTATGGCTTATGGAACCACTATTTTTCATCCTCTGCTCTACGCTTTCACCAGGCAGAAGCTGCGCCGTGCACTCAAAACACGTGTCAAGAAAAGGGTAGTGTCCCTTCTGCAGGTGGACCCAGCTCCCAGCGGGGGGACCGTTATTCATAACTCTTGGGTGGAGGGGGGAGGCCAGAGGAAGACTCGCAAGTCACGGGTAGAGGCCAGTGATGGCACTGATCGATGCCTCACAGATGTAGTGAGGGAATGAGGCTGCTCTTCAGAGTGTGTTTGCATGTGTGAGTGTATGTGTGTGAATTTCAAGTATTTTATGTATCTTACTAATTTGCTGGAGATGGGCTGCACGTGGATTCGTGCATGGGCGTGAGAAAAATGAGAATGAGTTAGTTTACAAAGGTCAGGACAAATCCCATGACTTCTGATTCCATGCAGTTGTGGAGACAGGTGAGTCCTGAGCTCTAATTAGAACCTACTGTCCACCGTCCCTACACAGGGCCTCATTAGTCCACTTCCTGACTGACAAGGTGGTCACTGTATCTCCATGGTAACACTGGCTAAGTATTATGGCAGCACCATGACTATGGCAACGAAAAAATTACTTTTGTACACCCCATGAGTAGGGTAAGGGTTATAGCAGCAAATGTAAACATTGATGCTCCTGCGTGCACTTTCAACTTGCATGTGCATGTACATATGTGCAGATAGACAGACAGACACATACAGTACAAATACACCCACATGCAAACTTAATGCACACTGAACTATATTTAGTCATTATCTGTGAAAGCACACCAATATATACTGTACCTGCACAAATAATCTCAGTGAGAAAAATATTAACGGAAGTCTATGTTACTCTTTTTTTGCCTATTTTTTTCATGCCTTAATTGAGTCATTAATATATTCTGATGGTGCTGCATGTCCAGGTGTATGTTTACAGCTGTGACAGTTTTTGCACATACTGTATACCGTATAGCAAAATAAAGGCAGGTAAGTGCAAGCATTCAGATTCAAAGTTTACAGGCTCATATGAAACTACCAGGAAACTGCAAAAACTAATTCAGATTTCATTTCCGGTCTGCACCATATTTTAGAGGAATGTGTGTAAGTTTAAGATAAAAGGCATGACTTTTTTTTTAATGAGTGGTAATTGTAAGTCATAATGAAGTAGTCACTGGGGTGTGATTATGTTTATATGTTTGCATGTGTGCAAGTATGGGTAAATTAATAAATGAGTGTGTGTGTGTGTGTGAGTGTATGTGTGTGTGTCTATGATTATGTGCAATAAATGATGTACAAAGCAATGGCCCCTCAGATGTGAACAACAATGTAAACAAAGAATTGTATGTTTTCTATTTTGTGGTTTACATACAGGGAGAGAAAAGAATAAAAGGGGGTTAATATTCTGATTAACATCAGTAGGCCAGTGAGCATAATATAAAAGCAAATTACATGGAGCAATTGTAACTACAGGCCATTGTAACACTACTGAAATTGTATCACCTCAGTTTTACAGTGTGAATCAAAGGGCAATATTTTGGGAAAACTGTTTCTGTAGTCACTGCAGGTGAACTAGCATCTTTAATCAACTTCTGACATGAAACATCTCCTCATCTGGCAGGATGTTGCTCTGGAGGGCAGAGGTCACTCCTTTTGGACCGCACTTTGAATGACTGAGGAGGCAGACAGGCCCCTCAGCTTCTTGACTGAGTCCTGGACATGTTACATTATATCTGTGTCTCTCTTTCTCCTCAGGGCTTCATGTCTCATTTCTAAATGTGCTGGACATTAAATGAAAACCCAGCCCTCAATCATCTGTTGTATTATGGGTGTTACAGTAGGTAAAGATTTATCTCAGTAAGTAGGTAGTGTCCACTAACCTTTGTATGGTCTCAAGTCTTGGAGAGCCTGTTGAGCTTTGGACTATCTCCTTCATCGTCACCCTCTTTTACACTTTGTGTGAGCCAGACAGAAGACAATAATTCTTGTGTATTCATGTATATTTTTCAGGGATGTAAATACTGAAATTTCTGTTTCTGGTTTTTGTCAAAAAGAAAAGAAAAGATTTTTTTTTTGGTCACAATCATCTGCCGGACAGAATATCAGCCATGATAATAAACTCTGAGTGCGTTGATAAGTTACTCTAAAGAGAAATAGTTGTATTTGTGTTAATACTGTATGTGTGTACACTGTATGGTACATTTATGACCAGGTGTATAGAGAAATATCAGTATTGTATAAGATTTATATTATGTGTCATATATAGAGCAAAGGCAAATCTGTATTAAAAAAGGTGATCTAAGTATTTGTCTTTCTCAGTTCACTGTGTCTCGTCATACATGTGTTGTGTCCAAAGTATGTGTTGTTGACAGTTTTCAAACATTTATTTTTATGTATTTGCAAAATTTTACTATTTTTATTTTTTGTATACTTAACAAAAATAGACAACAAAGAGAAATATGTTCATGTGTCTTCTGTTTGTATAAGTTTTCACATACCAAACAGAATGGTGATGAAAATAAGAGCAAAGAAGAAAAACAGAGGAAGAAATTACTGCTTTTAATTTAATGAACTGCAATACTTTCACAACATGTAATAATTACAGACCTAATAATACAAATCCTTCACTGAGTAATTTTACAGAAAAATGCAGACAAACGTCCTTTACATAGTGATGTATCTGAACATAAGACTATTCAGGAATTCACCAGATTCTGATCTGTGAATGAAAGATGGAAATGAGACAGTATTGTTTCTCTTTCATTATAAGAAAGACTCCTTTGAAAAAGAAGGCCTTGTGACTGGGCTTTTATTACTAAAGCAGTTGTATTAAGACAGTCTTAACATGGAACTGCTCTGATTCATCCTGCTCAGGCTAATTGAGGATATCCTCCCTCCATCTTCCTGTGGACCCTACTGACCCAATCTGTCTCTTTTTTTCCAGCTGTCCCTCCCTTTCTACATCTCCTCTCTCCACTCCCCATTCCTCTGATCCCTACATTTAGAAACTTCATCCCAGATACTTGCAGTATTTAGTGCTGACTGTATTGAACCCTCTCTGTGCCTCACTGTGATGTGACAAATGTTCTAATCACCAGTACTAATTAAGTGGAAAGGTAAGCATATTTTGATCTCAATCTCTTGATGTCACCACAACAAATATGTCTGCACATGTGAAAGTGTTTGTTGCCTCACTGATTTGTCCTGTGAAACAACATTATAGATTCCTCCCTCCTGCTTGATAATCTTATCAGTCACCTCCTCTTTCACACCCTCCTTTCCTCCCTTGGTTCTCCTCTTTCTTCCATCGCTCTCATCTCTTATCCACACTCAGTCCCTCCAGAACAAAGCAGGAAAAGCTGCAGCATCTGAGAAGGATGGAAAGTCACCTTGGGAATGACAGAGGAACAAAAAGAGAGATGAGGAGAGACAGAGAGAGAGAGAATAAGAGGCAATAAGGAGGAGAGATTAGGGGGGAAGAGAGAAGACAAGGGAGGCTGGCATCGAGACATCATATGACTAATAAGGGGACAGCACTGCATCACTGCAGAGCCCCATTAGAAAAAACAAAACAAACCAAAACCACTGAGAGCAGAGTGATAAGAATAGGAAGTATTACTGCCTTCTTCCACTGCTGACCTTGTGAAGTTCTACAATATTGCTCCTGACTACCACACTGTTAAAATGTCCTCAGACTCGGATGTTCAAAAAACACACAAGTCATAAATCAGAATAGCCAACAAATACTAATCGCATCAAATTTCATCACACATAGCCTTTGTGATTTATAGCAAAGTATTTATCTGCTCATGAGTTTGATAAATGCTTTGGCCACTGTCTGTGTTCACTAATGAAGGAGAATAAACAATGCGGAGATGTTTTATCAGTACAGATCTGATGTAAACAACTATATGTATGGTGAAATGTAGACCGAAGTGATAAAATACTGTGCACTTAACATCACTATACATGTATGATGATGCATACTCTCTATATCTCTGCTGACCTCAAAGAGTAATAATGGGACGAATTGTGTGAAGTATATTTACCTTTGGGAGCACACAAATGGTAGCTGAACAATCAAACATTGTCTTGATTTTTTGTAAATTCAACTCACTGTTTACAAAACTTTCAAGTAAGCAAGCACTGGTTGGTTTAAAGTTCTTGGTTAGATTTATTGAGATTTGAAATGAGACGTGAGGAGACTGACTAATGAAAGCTCATAACAAGTTTAAGTTGTAAACAGGCCTTATAAGATTTTACCATTAATCCATTACAATGGTGGAAGAAGTATTTACACTGGCGACTGGTCATTAGGGGCAGGTGGGGCATTGCCAACAAAAACAGTTTCCAGAATTCTAATTTACAGTTATGAGTTCTCTCCTCCACCGGCACCATGGCCCCACCTGCCTTAGGGTGGATATGAGGCCAGCCCCTCTCTCACAGTACAATGCCATTGTAGTTGAAAAATGGTAATGCAGGTCCTCAGAGTGTTTGTGTATTCAATGCGTTTCTCAATATGTGTTCTTGTCTGCACTTGTTCTCTTGTGGACTAGGGAAATATAATCAATTGCAGCCCAAGTGCTGTTCCATTTCAAAGTTTGCACTATAGTACAACACTCCAAATATTTGGATTTGTTCTTGCTACACCCATTTTATCGACGATGCATCAGTTGGTGTCTATCAATCAATCAATCAATCAGTCAGTCAGTCAGTCAATCTATCTATCTATCTATCTATCTATCTATCTATTTATCTATCTATCGATCTATCGATCTATCTATCTATCTATCGATCGATCTATCTATCTATCTAAATATCTATCAACATGACTAAATCTGGAGAGGTTTAGAGTCTATATGAAGTCATGTTCAGTCAGACATGCAGGCTGTTCTTCAGGAGCAAACAGCTTGGTAGCAAGCATTGCTCACACACCATTCCAACAGGTCCCTCTCATCAGTTTCTGCATTGCCCATGTCATCCTTCGTGTCATCTGGGCCCAGACCTTCCTCCTCCTCCTCCTCCTCCTGCATCCTCCACACAAATGTTGTGGTGGATGCAGTAGACACCTAGAAACCTTCGGGGTGAACACAGGCTTGATCTCCTTTTTTTGTATTTCGAGGTTACCAAGGGAGGCAATTTCTGTGTCTGCATAGTGTGTGTGTGTGTGTGTGTGTGTGTGTGTGTGTGTGTGTGTGTGTGTGTGTGTGTGTGTGTGTGTGTGTGTGTGTGTGTGTGTGTGTGTGTGTGTGCTAAATGAGACAGAGGGAGTGTTCTAAGGATATCCTCCAACGTCTAACAGAAAGTGCCCAGGTGGTGGATACAGGGCCTCAATCCTCGTAACATGAGCACATCATGTACAGATCTTGGAATGTCAATGTACACATCCAGGAATGTACCCTTGATGTCACAGATGCCCTGCAGCAGCACTGAAGGGAAAAGTTTCCTGTTAACACAGCATCTACTCTGTGGCTCGGCAAGAGAAAGAATGCTGATGTGACACTCATCTTTGGCACCGGCAGCAGTGAGATACCTCATGGCCGGCAAGGTAAGGTCTGTGGAGGATACTCATAATTTCCCCCACGGTCCTGCAAGCTGTGGCTAGTGGCATGCCAAACATGTCTGCAGTCACCCTGTAGGAAGGTCCACAAGCAAACCAGTAGACTGTGACCAGCACCTCAGTTTCGTGGCTCTATCCCTGGGCTTTTTGCCGAGGCAGCATCTGTACCAGCATATTGACGCTGTTCCTAAACACCCTGAAGGCTGGTGTCAAGTCAGCTCCAGAGAGGAACATGGCCAAGACAGGCACATGCTCACTGATTTGGGCATACATGTGTAAGGAACTTTGGTCCTGTTAAAAAAAGAAAACTCTTTTTAACATATTTCAACAGTGTATATTAACTGTTGTTAGTTGTTAGTTTTGCTCAATTTGTGGATACCTGTGGGATCATGAGGTTATTTGATCCTATATAACACACTCAACAACTGAGCCAACACAGCTGAAATTTGCTGTTTGACAAAACTATAGACTGCACCAAATACATTAAAAAAAAAAGGTCTGTCATAAGGAATTTAGTGGTTTCTCACTCTGGAAAAGTGGGGGAAAAAACAATACAATTGTTAATTATATTAGTATGAAAGTATTGATTCAGAAAGCAATTAAAAAGTAAACAGTAATGAAGGTAGTGAAAGGTAGGTAGTTTGACACTAGATTTAAGTTAACACTATACTGTATACAGCGTGTGTGTTACAAGTCTGTTGATTAATCAGGTAGTATGTCCAGGGTGTATCCTGCCCCCCGCCCAATGTCAGCTGGGATAGGCTCCTTTTATTTGGGTTTATATTAAATTACTATGTCAAACACAAATGTTTTCCACAACCACCAATGACCTCCCACAATTATTTCCCACCAATGGCCTTTTTATAAGCACACATTTCACAGAAAATATATGATTTTTAATCATATTTTATACTTTTTCTACAAATAAAAATGAATGCAGGCACTTTGGTATATCATTTTTTTTATTGAAAATATCAATTGAAGTGAAGATGAGATAAGACTCTGGAGGTGATCTATTCTGACATCATCAAGTATGCTGCTGTTCCAACTGTAGAATGACCATACTGTGTCCTCCCAAACTCGTCGAACTTGCCAAACCAATACTAGCAAGTATATGCAAGGACAAACTTGGCATACTGTACTTGGTATTGAGAAACTAATGTCAATCACAAAACTTTTATAGCAAGTGAGTCTGACAGTCTGTAGCCCCACCACAACATCATTTACTACTGTACATCCGAGCTGAAACTTTGTACAGCTAGCATTAGCTAGTACAAATGAATGGAGTTTTTCACTCGAGCACAGGTTTGAAAGCATTAATTTGCAGGAAAAGCTTGAATTAGAGTGGCTTGGTACCCAAAAGCCAAAGGATGTTGTCATTGCTCAAATTGCTGGTAAAACCAATTTTAAGGTTGAGCGGTTTTCAAAGAAAAAGTAATCATGGTTAGCATCGTAAAGACGGCACTCCTCGTGGCTGCTATTTGAATATTCAGGTGTTTTCTTGAGACTGTGTGTGAGGGTGATTTGAGGCCTCAGGAACACGATGACACTCAACCCATTTTAAAGGGGACATCCAGCACTATGCATGAATGGGTTCATCTGCTACAGGACTTAATTCCCATAGTCATTGACAAGTTCGCCCCATTTACATTCCTTTTTAATTACAAAATACCGTTCACTCCCCTTGTGATTTTTTTCCTTGCTTACATTGAGCTTTGTTTGGGTTTTCAAACCCCACAAACTGTTGTTTAGTAAGCATTATGAAAGTTCAGAAAACAACCTCACCTGTCCCAACCTTAAACCTGTTACCTGGCCTGACAAACAGAGGCCAAACACTGTTATTATTATCGAGCTTAATCTCCAAGATAAGTTGGCTGTCTAAAGATATTAGATGTCCATATAGGCTACAACTCAGGAAATCTATTTAACTCTATTTTGCCCATTTTCACAATAAATTCACTTTGTGACAACAGAGAGAGGCAGGCAACCATCAACAGGGTCTGTGGAGAGTTAAAATACTTTTGTAAAGACCTCAGCATATACTCAAATTAAAAATGCATGTCATAAAACTTATAAACTAATTTTTCTCGATATCTGTCAAATATTGATTTTGTACTTTGTACACTTCTTTCGTCCTTAGTGTGTGAACAGTTTAATTGTTAATACAAATAGAAGGCATTTAGCATACCAAGCATGCGTGCCTGAAACTGAAAGGAAAACATTTCACATATATTTTCACCAGGGGGTGCTGTTGTCCAATAAATCATTAGACTGTGGCATATCAACCCAGTCCTCAATTCATGTCAGGACAGTAAGTTTGTTAAATTCAAATAGAGATTGAGGATTAAATTGCAAATGGAGTAGCGGCTTGAAGTAAAATAAGCCTATTAGGCCTATGTTTATTGGAGATAACATGCTTTCAATATGGAAATGACAGTCAAAGTTGCATAATCATTTTACAATCAAACAACACCACCTGAATGTCAAACTGAATGTTTTTAATGGTAAAAGGCCTTAAACAATAGGATATACTTGATGGTAGCACTTTTGCTATTATTGCAGTATACAACACACAAAAAAAACAAAAATCACAACATACAAATGAATACATGTACATAGTCTAGACTCTAGAACAAGAACAGAGAATCTATGTTCTTGATATGGTGTTCTTGATATAGTGTCATGGGGTAGTAACATGTACACGAATGTGCTAAAGAAAAAAAAACAACTGAAGTTATTCTAAATATATTTTTAGTTTAAATATATATTGAACATTATGTGTCAGTTCATTCTGAAATCAAACAAGGGACTGTTTTGTGCTATTCTGTGTATTTTTCTATTTGTATTTTTAAATAAAAAAAACTTAAAAACACATAACTATTTAAGCAAATAGAGGCCCATGGAGACCAATTATTTTCCAGCAGATAGGGCTGTGGACCAGGAGCTACGTGTGCCTCTCATGAGTCCCTGCCAGAATAGAGTGGTTGTATGCATCATCCTATGGTCAGGTTTCCCACTTATAGTAAGTCATATTTACCCCCCTCACTCTCAATAACCACTTACTGTGTGTGTGTGTGAGCACTGGGTGTCAAAGGGATACTGAGTGTATGTTTTTAAATACATTTTAGATTGGGGTGACTTGAGATTTTGCATACTTTTCAAGTGTGATTTGACTGACAAAAGGTTGAGAAATGCTGCACTACAGGGCACTTTATCATGTTGTCTCTACTGGAAGCACCCTAGATGGCACTTCATTATGTTTAACCACTGGAGGGATACGTTAGAGGGCACTTTATCATGTTTAACCTCTGGAAGCGTACGCAAGAGGGCACTTTATCATGTTTTCTCCACTGGATATGCACCCTAGATGGCACTTTATCATGTTTAACCACTGGAGGCATACGTTAGAGGGCACTTTATCATGTTTAACCACTGGAAGCATATGTTAGAGGGCACTTTATCATGTTTTCTCCACTGGAAATGCACCCTAGATGGCACTTTATCATGTTTAATCACTGCAGGCACATGCTAGCGGGTACTTTATTATCTTTAACCACTGGAGGCGTACGCTATAGGGTACTTATCGTGTTTTCTTCACTGGAAATCCTTTCCAGCGGGAGCTTAACCATGTTTTTTCCACTAGAAGGACTCCTAAGGGGGTACTTTATGATCTTTTGTCCATTGGAAATGCACCCTCGAGGCCACATTGTCCCGTTTTCTCTCTTTGTCCCCGTACCGCCTTACACATGCATGGATTTTATACCTTGACTTTGTTGTGGCTTTAGAAGTTGTTTTATAAATCTTGCAAACTCACTAAGGAAACAAGATAGTTTGTACAACTTTGGCAACACATCTTTAATCACAAACTAAACATTAGTTACACAGGAAATGCTCTTCCAGGTCCTCATTACTTTCATACTGTATGCCTGCTGTCCGTCCACCATGTCTGTGTATTTTTTAATTTGTACGCAGTAAATATTATCCATCTCTGTCAATTAGTCTTCATCTCTCGCTCAGTATTTCTTTGCCTGTGACTCTCCAACAGTTCAGATGTCACGCCTTAGTTTATTTATACACAGCCAGGGAAGATTGAACTCTGTGCTCTCTGATCATAACAAGTGACGTGTTTATTTTGTGTACGTGTTTGTGTGTTTGTGAAGCAAACAGAAGGAGCGAGCATGTCTGAATTTGTCATTATCTTGCAGAAATTGTTTACAACTTCTGTATTTAACACTATTTACAGGGTTTTACTATAAAGATGAAGGAACATTCATGAACACGGTTTTGTTTCTCATGTTTGTGCTTGTTTTTTCCTGAAAAATGTTTCATTTGTGACATAATTATTATTCATCAAGAAACAGAATATAGTGTGCTGCAAAAAATTGTAAGGTTGTTTGTTCATCCAGATTATCCAAATATTTTTGCAAGTTAAATGTTACAGTCGTACGTAAACTCCTAATGCGTAACTGTAGTGTTACTATTTAACAGACTGTGACCGTAGTATAAATAAAGTCTTGCAGTTATTCCAAAAAATTATCTTTGGTCAAAGCCCAAAAAAAACTTGAAAAATGTTTTGTTGTATTCTAACACGTACTTAACTGACTGCTGCACTGACAGTTGAAGATTAGGTTGTGATCTGGTCTGTGGTAATTGTATCACCTGGATTTTAGACATTAAGTTGTCTTACAAATCCCTATTGAGTTTCATGACATAATGGTGGGATTTATGATTCAAATACAACTCACCTCTTTTCATATCAAGTGTAAAAGAACTATTTACAGAACATGGTTTCTATAAACTTTCATTGATTAACTTCAGTCAACTACCCAGTGTGGATTACCTTTCATGAGTACGGATAATTGACACATTTTACTCAGATGACAAAACACTTGTAAAAAGCACATTATTTCTACAAAATACTTGTTTCAGCAGTGTACTCACCAATACTTTGTGGCTGTTTCACCAAATCTCTTCATAGTTGGATTGCTTTTATGCATTTTACTATATATAGCGCATATATGGCAACTATTGAGCAACCATATGCTGCATATAAAGCCATAATCTCTTAAAATATACCTTTAGGTATGTACCTCTTAGACATGATGCCAAATCAGGGTAATTTATGTCTCACTACACAGTAAAAGACTGTTTATTATTGACGGAGTGTTGAATGGGTGACAGCAGACATTTTGACAAGTCATGTCAAGTAAAGCAGAGGTGCAACTATGATTCCTCTGCTCCTGAGGCAAGGCTGATAAGCATGAGCCAGCTTGAAAGGAGCACATAAACTAAATGTCAGAGTGTGCAGCATGTAATATAACCCACACCGATGTCAAGCATGCAGGTGAGATTACATGAGATGGTTTCTATAGTTTGTGCTGAGATTCTTTGGTTATACAAACCAACTGTTGCCGCAGCTGTGTGGGTGGCAGATCTAAGCCGATCTTGCATGTGGAGAAGCCAAATGTGGCGGTCCTGGACTGGCGTGGTTACACGCTGCTTGCGATACTGAGGCCAGTTGGATGTACTGCAAAATTTTTGGAAACAACATTGAAAATAGCTCATAGATAGAAATGAACATTCAGTTCATGGGCAGCAGCTCTGATGGACATTCCCGTAGTCAGCATGCAAATTGCAGCCACCCTCAAAACTAGGGATATCTTTAGCATTGTGTTGTATGATAAAACTGCACATTTGAGAGTGGCACACCTGAGCACTAATACTGTTGTTAAATCAAAATCTCGAAATGCTACATCTGTCAGGTGGATGGATTATTTCGATCAAGGCCAAATGCTCACTAACATGGATTTAAACAAATTTTGGAACAAAATTTGAGGAGAATCAACCTTTTGTATTCATATACAAAGTCTTAGATCTTTTACTTCAACTCATGAGAAATCGGAGCAAATACGAAAGTGATGCATTTAAATATTTTTGTTGAGTTTATTTAATTTTTTTGTCTGCCTATTCACATTAAATCTATGAGACTTTGATTTTTAAGTTACAAAGTTCCATGATTTGTTGACATGCAAAATACAATTAACTTCTTGTTTACTTTCAAGATTCATGTCTAGATAGAAATTAAACCTGATGAAGCTGTTCAAATTGGCGGACCTTACCCAGCATAATCCATATGTGCTCAGCATGCATGTCTCACATGGTTGACTCTGGTCGGGCAGCGACATGCCACATGCCACCAGTGTGCCGTCCTGTTCAAGCAACTTACGGGCGCACTGGAAAATATGTTATGCTTGCACACAAGCAGTCAGGAGCCTCCATGTCAGAACTGTTGTCACTGTGTCTGGGAGTCAGTTCATTGCAATGGGAAAGTTGAAAGTTGAACTACTTCCCTGTTACACAACAACAACTTGCAAGCACAGTGAAATTATTTTACATGCACAAATAATCTATATCCCACTGTATGTATAGATGATGGCATGAGGTAAACGTTCTGTGTGCATGTTTTCAGCGCATGTGTGCACACTGCAAACGTGTATGTGCACACATTGCATATTTTCAGCCAAATCAGCCAAGTTAGTAGAGATTAAGACATGCGACAACTCGGATGTCATAAACTCAGCAGTTATGTTTAGTTTGAACATCGGCACTGAAGACAGAGAACAGGATGAGCACTTCCTGTATTTACACAGCTCACTCCCTGGTACATTTCCTCTTTCCAGACCTCAGATTGCACTTTTGTTACCTCCAGTAGATGTCAGTGTACTCGACTCAAGGAGTCACATGACCATTTAAAAGGCATTGGCACAGGCACATAAAAACAGAGACAGTGTTGCTTTCCAGTGTGCTGTCATCAAGTGTAGACAGTGGTCTGTCTGTTTATTACAGGCCTGGTGCCAAATACACAAAGACCTGTGTGATTCCCTGATGTCAGGTGACAATTAGACCTCTCTATTGGTTTCAGTAATAACTGTCCCAGATGGATTTTAATCTGCTACTGCCTCATTACACCATTCATACAAAATCACAGTCATGAACAAAAGAAAGTAACGCTGACGGGCTTACTAACAGGTTATCTATCCAGGCTGGAAACGTTTGTTATAAATGATTTACGAATTTGGTGAGATACAGTATATCACTGATATTTTCTGTCTATTCCTATAACCCACCTATCCTTACCTTATCTATATGGTCTGCCAGACCAGTATGAGGTCCAAGCTCCTAATTTGTGTGCAAGTTTAGCATATGAAAGTAACCAGCCACTATCCATTATTATCCATCCGTTTTTATAAAATATTTGAGGAGCTAAAATCTATGAAGATATATGATTTTCTCTCTTGTGAAATCCTAAAATCATCAGACAAGTTAAGTGTTTGATCTAAAGAAAACAATGTTCATTTTAGTGATTCATATGGTTCAACTAGTGAAAAATTAGTCTAACTATCCAAAATGTGTATTAACAAATTTGTGTTTTAGAAGCCAGGCACTTGTGTATCGTTTGAGTAGTCATGGTATCATTGCATACCCTGCTTGGTATACAAAATGGCAGCAACAGGGAAAAAGTTTAATTTAAATCATTACTTTATCATTTTGATAAACTTTTCCCTGGTTTGACTCAAGACATTTTTTCTGTGTCATATCTTACAACTGTAGTAGGTTCAGTATTTTGATTGATACCATTTGGCTGAGACACAATATTTCAGGAGACTTATCTCATTCATTTTGAATATGAGTAGTGGGAGTAGGCTATGGCTATTTGGGCCTCAGGGGTTTTGGAAGAAGACACACTGGCAGTGCAGCGAGAAGTTGACACAGATTCAACTTGTGAGGAAACACAACCCAACATGGCTGGGCTATGTGATTGATGTGGCCGATCAGATAACCCTGCAGTTAGATGAGCTGGTCAAAAGTATTGTTGAGCAAGCAAACAACATTGCGGGCAACATTCGGACAGATTAGTAACTCTTCCACAAAGGCCGTCTCATCTGCTAAAAGTTTGCAGAGTATTTCTCCTCCCCTGCTGGTGCAGTCTCCAGGCAGTACGATGTGGTTTGAGGCACCAAAAAACATAATAGAAACTCTGAGTTGTAAATGGTTTTAACAGCAATACTGCTGACAACACAATATGATCACCAGGTTATGTGATTTGCCCCTGCAGTGTGACGTCGGGTTGCGTTGGTCCAAAAGCTGAAGCTGTTTCGACTTTTCGCACAGGGCCTCTACATTAAATTTTTTTCTTTTGTTTTGTCTTGTTTTTGTTTGTAGAAACCCCACACCACCACAGCTTAATCCCACAACCCGCACACTCACAATGGATGGGAACACAGGTGTTTTCACCACGTCTGATTTACGGAGGCCTAAGACCTGTGTCTTTACAGGTATGCCAAAAAGGGGAACAAACCAATAATTAAATGTATGATGCACATCTACAAACCAAACCCTTCAGACGGCATATCTGAAACACCTCTGAAAAGCTGGAGAGATGCCAGGAAATTAGCTCCGAATCATCTCTTGTATGTCAGCCAGCAAATCTAGCGACTGATCTTCTGTCAGAGTCAGTCATGCACTTGGAAATATGATTGTTTCCCCTTTGGCAGAAAGCATTTGTCGGGTCGTTTCCTCTCTGATGATGGACAGCAGCATAATGCGACCCAGTGAGACAGATGCCACAGGCGTACAGACTCTACTGAGAAGGACTTGCTGTACCAGGCTTTCTATACAAGGGTAAGAATTCTCATTCTAATTCTCAGTGCACTGGAGAGTCTTTATTTATAGCTTGGAATAACCTTAAAAGTGTGCTGGCATGAAGGGCTGCTCTTTTGTGTCGAGGGTTACTGTTGCTGTGACTACTGGATCGACGTGTTCCTCTTGTAACTGTGTCCTGTTACTCAATTTAGGATGACGCACAACACGAGTGTCTGAGTCTTACCCAGCATGGACTCAAGAAAAAAAAAATATTTTCAAAGCCGTCACAGTGCTGCGTGTCATTTGACAGAACGTAGATTATCAGTTGACGATTTCTTAAGTCCTCTGATGATAGGGAACCCTATCCAGCCAAAGCCCAAAGATCCAACTCTAATGTCTCAGTATTCACAGAGAGGGGGGTGTCATCTGTTAAACACCTGTGGCCAGCAGGGAGTGACTTGCAGCGTTTGGCATTGCCCCGCCAGTTGACATGATATAGGACTGTCAGCACAGCAGATGAGGTTCTATAAACACCAGGTGAAGCAACCACCTCTTTCCAAGACTGCCAATCATCCACTGGCCCTTGTGTGTTTATGTAGACTTGATGTCATATTCAGCTGCCCTGCCCACTGTTTAGACAGATCAGGTTTTGTTGTGCCACGGAAATAAGGAGCATTTTGTCTGTGAGCTCACTTCTGTTTTGCAGAGTTTGCCAAAAAAAGACATGACTACAGTGATGCACAGATAATGAATGCATTGTCTAATGAAACACAGTAACAGCAAATAAGTTTGCAGTGGTTAATTTATGTTGGCTGATTCAAATATTTAATTAATATATCAGTTCCCCTCCAAACATTGTTAGATCTTGTGCTTCTCAATCTTAATTCCAACCAGTCATGCTCCAATAGTTTTTATTAACATGTTGACTGTGGACTAGATTTTGATCCATCCTCTTTGAAAATAGTACACTCTGCTAAGATCACTAATTGAAAGCAGCAGAGCCCTAATTGTCAGGATAACTGTCACACCCTCAAGGTCCTCCGACAGAGCTCAGTGAGATGAGATCATTTCACTCTATTCTTACTTTTCTCTTGGGACCCTCAACAACAGCCTATTGGGTCAGTGTTATTATCTCTCTGAACTCATTCAATCTGTCTCTCACTGATACAGTAGTAGCAGCGCACGGGCACATGGATCGCGTGAGGTGCTATAGCCTTCTGGATCCATTGAGCCATCACACATCAGAGGCTGCCTGGTTTTAGCTTACCACATCCCAGTGTAACAGAACATAAGGTGAAGGGGTTATGATGAATAAGTGAAGCACTCAGGCCCTGAGGAGCACTGACACACACTATCATGTAACACCTGCAGCACTAAGGGTACCGTGCCAGTCCAAAAAGCCTTTGTGCTGTATGTACCCAGCTGTGATTTAAAGTTTGATATCAAAACATTTGGTGCTACTCATGTCACACAGGCAGGTAGAAGCAACGGAGATGTCTTTAGAGTACATAAAGAAATATAGTCTCTTTTTGTAGGCATATATAAACACTGTATGTCTTGTAAAAGGACACAGTGACTCCTAGTTGAGGCTTTGGCTGCTTTAAAATCCTATGTTAGCCACAGTGTTGAAGGTAATTGCAACATTAGAAACATAAACCACAATCAATGCTTCTGATTTAAACTGTTTGAAAAAGTGTAACTTCTACAAATTGCTGCATGAGCTGTTTAGTCTGAATAGTCATCATACTGCATGCCACAGGAACCAAATTTTAAGAAAATATAAATGGAATTCTTTCTTAATTATGTTTTTTTTTTATTTTACTTTCTCTCACATTCATATGTACACGTTTTAGATTATATCTCACTCAAAAGCACAATCCTTGAGTTTTACGTAAATGGGGAAGACAAAATCCTTCCTGTGAAAGCAGGTTCCTGAACACACCTACCATTGTTAAGAGTTCACAGAGAAGAGGAGGAGGGAGATGAGATGTGACAGGAGTCCCAAGCTGAATTCAAACCCCAGTATATCACTAGTGGAAAAGTAATAGAGTAAAAACTCCTGCCTGTACACGTCACTGAAGTACAATAGGTTTATAATTATAGCTAAATTCTGGTCCAGATAATAATAATTATATTCAAACACATCAGCAGTCGACAGCCTTACATATCTAACACATAATTATCCCATTCAAGGAATCTCTCAACCTTCACTGCGGAAACAATAAACCTTACTCATCCACTGCAAAAGCTCCGTCTTCTTTCTCGGGCCTATTTCTCTGTTAAAATCAATCTTCCCCCCCACTGTGTTTGCTGGGAGATGTGCAGCTCTACCATAGACAGATCAGTTGGCCTGAATCTTATGTAAGTGAAAGGTCTATGTGCAGCTCATGTCAACAGTGTCACTTTCACTGACCCTTAGTCCGTACGATTGCTCCTTGCCGTGATGCTAGTAGGAGTTGCAGCTGCACTCTGCTGACACACCGGCTTGCCACAGAAGATAAATGGCTGATAAAAAGACGTCCTCATACAAAAAAAAATGTAAGGGCATCAGCACTTCACAGACATGCACATGTATTCATTTTCATACCATCCTTTTTAATTGCGTTTATTAATATCAAGTGAATAAATGCAACACACTAAGTATATTTAGTGCAGGAGAAGTATTGACTTTGATTGGTTACAGGATATATGACATCTCAATTTACACCTACGTCTTATGCAAGAGAGAGACAAGGGCATTCCCTGCTGGCCTCTGAGGGTCTGAACATGCTCTATAGGGGGCTGGTGTGGCATGGAGAGAATGATGTAAGGGATAGACATAGAAATTGGAAAGAAGAGATGGAGTCATGCATGTGTAAGTACACTTAAATACATGTTCCAAATGCCCACTCTTGAGGGCGGGGTGAAATAATAGAGTCTGAATAATCACTTGAATATGCGGACAAGGGTGCACATTTTTCTCCGGGAAAGCATTCATGGTGCTGTACTCATTTGGTCCCATGAAATGTGACCCTGTGTGGAAAAAAAGCAAAGCAAAGAGTCTTTTTCAGTCTTGAAGTGGGCCTTGATGTCTGATTGCCGGTTTTGAAAATGTACAGAAATTATTAGATGCAGCTCCTCCAATTTATATGACAGAAGGGTGTTGTGAGAGGGGGGTATTAGATGTTATTTGACCATTTAAAAAGTCAGATTAAACTGGCCCATTTATATCATGACAAAGTGGCCCATTCCCTGTTCTTCTAATATATATCGTGCTTAAAATTGTTGTTTGATAATCAGGAGTGCAATATCTTTGTGGACAATATATCATATCGATGTGGAGGATCATTTCTTGCATTAACAGAATTTTTGAAGTTGCATACGAAAACCTGCAAACTGCCTAACATGCAAATTACATTTATTGGCGACATTTCTGTGTTAGACCTTTATGAGGCTATATCTATGGCCAAATGTCCAGTCAAAAGGTTTAGTATCGAAACATCAAAAATAAATGTAGTTTTGCATGTGTGTTTTGAGTAAGGGCAAAGTGTGCAGGAATTTTGCTTACAATTTTTTGATATCCTCGTCCCTCTCAAATGCACATGACTCAAGAAACAGACAATTGAATAATTAAATGTGCAAAGTATTCTGCTCTCCTCTAGGTATAGGCGTAATTTATAGGACATTGGGCATCTTATTTGGGAGCCATATTGGAAAATGATCCAAGAGATGTATGTATGTATTTAGTGAAGTGATTGCAAAAGGGGTTCTGTCTCAACTCCCCTGCCTCTTTGGCTATATTTAAACTGTTTTCCTAATGTCCATATCCACTGGAACAAGCTGTAATGTACCTCTCTCTCTCTCTCCTACTAAAAGGCTGGGCGAGTGTTTAGCTCTGAGTTTGATGGTTGCATTTCCTCCGTTCATTTTGTCGGACTTAACCGCATTTCTGGGTTGATCCTTTTCTTTTCTTCTTCTTCAGACTGTCTCTGTTGCATTACCTTTGGATAGGGAGGCATGCCTTAGTTCCCACCTTTTTAGGGGGGAGGTACTTTTTCGGGAACTCTTTCCGTCATAGGGAAAAGATGGGAAATCCGGATTAGAGGATAGAAAAACTCCTGACTTCTCATCTGCCTCATTTCATCATCTCTTCCCAGTGTAGACACTGCTAGCATAATTAAGTATCCATTTGACTAGTTTGCTCAAGCCCTGCCAACTTTGCGCTCCTTAAAGCAAAAGGCAAATGGACACTGCGTTCATTTGGGTGTCTGTTGTGACATTTGTTTTCACAGTGGAAGCCACTCCCTTTTCTGGCAGTGCCTGTGTGTCTGTTGCCACAACGTTCTCACCCAGTCTGTGGTCTCAAAGGAGAGGAGGGCCAAATACCCTTTGCTGGCTGCCAGTCAAAGAGCTTTACATCCACGGCCCCTTCTATTTCATCCAGTCATTGTTCTTTCTGTCCTTTTGGTCAATCCCTCTCTTGATCTCTGGGATTTACCAATGGTAGTTGTCTAGGGGGGTTCTGGGTCAGAGTTATGCAACCCCCAGGATTATTCAATGGGACAAATTTAGTCAGACAGGCTGAAACTTCTGGCTGAGATACATTCCTATAGAACAGATTGGATGACAGTGTAAACTTTTTTTTTATGTTAGAAGTTGAACATGTTTAAGAGAGTGTCTGATGTAAGCTGCTTTATTTGTTCCTCCTAAATGTTTTGCTGAGAAACTGCATCTTCAGCTGGTCTCATACAACCTCTATAGGCCTTCCTCCACTCCTCTTTTGGTTTGTTTTCACAGTGCTCCTTAGCTGGTGCATACATGACCATATGAGTGGCACCTGTGGCAGTGGCCTCCTCTGAACTCTGACCATTGGGATTCCCTTACGCCACCCTCCACTTACCACCAAGTGACAGAAAGAGAGTAACAAATAATCAGGGGGATCAGAAAGGAGTGGTGAGCCATCCTTCGCACACATTCATGCTGCCTTGTATTTGTTACCCAGGATGGATCACAGAATTTATGCCGACTTGATTATTTAATGTCTTATCAACCCTAACTCTGGTGTAGTGTTGGCTAACCCCGCATTCCATGATAAGCTGGGCTGGGTGCCCATATAGTTACCCTATTATATCCAAACCAATGAGTGTGTTTCATATTACTCTGTGTACAGTGAACCCATTCTATTGCAGAAATCACAAAGTACACTCCCTGAATGAAAAACATTCATTAACAAGTCACGATTTTTCTATTTTCTTACATTTCCAGTACTTTTCATGTTCAAGAACATCCTCATTAGATTAGAATACTTAACTTCGTTGTTATATTTCAGCTGTATATTCAGTACTGACAGAGTGTATACTGTATGTCCCTTTTAATAAGTACTGGATGTATATTTCCATACTGAGGTTACTGGAGATGAAGGGTCTTGAACAGTCCCCTTAAGCAGGTAAATGATGTCATGTCCTACACATCACTGGTGACACTAGGCAATAATCTATGGTGTCCTTACACACATATGCACCTTCATTATCCCTCTCCCTCAATGTCATCAACTCATGCTGTCCCACCAGACTGCAGCAAAAAACTGCCTCACTCACCTCAGCTGCAGCCATGACCACATCACCAGAGAAGCCCATGACACATATTCTAACCACCTCCTCCACTTTCACACAAGAAAATGCTGCAGTGTTTGACTGTAGCATGACTGGGATAGATCAACTGCTGGGAACCATTTGTCCTTTGCAGCTAATCGATCAAATCCTGAGAATTAACGCACATTTCCCATTTTATCATATTATAATTATTATAATATTATTGTAATTGTATTACAATAATTGGGTTTTGGGCAAAGAGTTATCTCTTTTATATACTGAATATCAGACCCTTTTTCAAATACTTAAACAGATTACTTCTGCAGTAATCCCACATGACAATATATTTCTCTGTGTATGTTGGTCCAGTTTCTTTCAAGTTAGGAAATCAGGAAGAAAGGGAAAAAATAAATAAATTTAACAAATCTATAATTGAATGCCCCAATCGTTAAATAGAGTCATTACTCATTAATTCTTTTATATCGTTTATCACACTATATTCTGTAAGCAAAAAGCTATTCAAGGCAGATGATGCTTCTTTTGTATGTAATGCATAATTAAACGTATTTATTTTATGTTTTTTTAGGCAACTCTAGTATTTAGTAAATAATTAATTAATTAAATATTTTTTAATCTTTTAAATAATAAATGTGTAATGATGCTTTGGTTCAGAACAATATAGTAAATTAACAAAAGATTCAGCACCATCTGGTATTATCCACTAACTTGTACACATCCACCTCCATACTGTGTTTTGGGGTTCTCAATCTCAGCCTCCTCTGTATCTCTATGTCTGTCTGGTATTTTTCCACTGAATTTGTGGAGGGAGATGAGATAGCAGGTCGTCTATCTGAATTGTTCTTTTGGTTTTTGTTAGTGATTTGTGTTAAATAGCGTTCACCCTTCCTCCTTCCTCTTCTTTACGCCATCACTCTGAGCACTGCAGCACTCACTGTGCTCGGAAATTTCCACACTGCAGCAAAGAGAGGAGAGAGAGAGGGATGCAGGTGAGATGTGGGTGGGAAAGGATGGGAGTATGAGAAGAATCTATGATGAGATGTTTTTAATAAGTCCTGGTAGGAGGAACACACAAACACTGCATGATGCAAACACTGAGATTTGTGATGTAAGGGAGAACAAGACAGAAAATGTGTGCATTGGTAATGAATAACTGGAATTACATTTGATGAGGGGAAAAAAACTACACAGTAAAATTGAGGAAAACTAACATTAAGTGTTATAGTTATTCTTTTTTTTTTACCTCTACAGAGTTATAGCTTAGACATCATTAATAAATGATGTCTTTTTTTTATTAATATAGGCTATGTTTAAAGAGCAAGGAGGGGAAGATGTATTTAGGTACAGGGAGTGAGTGATGGAAGGATGGAGAGGTGCAGCTATTCAGTCATTCTGCAGAAATGTACATCCGTCATCACGTGCACTGAGAATAAGTATAATAGCACTGCAGTGCCCAAACACTACTGCTTTGAGCTTGCACCCAAAACCACATAACCCAGACCTGCAGCTTAACTCTAACACCCACACTTCCATACATATAGGCCTATTGCAATTAAATACAAATTATGTTAACAGGACTTACATTACTCTTACAGAAATGTCCACCTTTCTCATACCCATTCATTGTAAATATGTCACAATGAATGAATAATAATAAGTCCATTTATTGCACAAAGTTTACTATGTAATGAAAAGCCATGAGTCAAAAGCTATGAGTCTGTTGTTGGATTTATATTAATATGGACTCTTAAACCTGCAACCGTGGATTTTATTTGGTAGTTGGTTATTTTTTAATTATTTTTCTGGCCACTTGGAGGAATCAGAAACAAGTTGTGGATCATTGTCAGTATAGTAAGTGGCCTGAGTTTTGGGTGTTTTGGTATGCTTTGGGGTGTGGCTACCTTTTGAGTCATAGGTTCCTACCACAGAATATCCTTAAAAACCTAAGTAAGGTCCAATCACGACAGAGAAATAGCAATACATATCCTCTCCATTTCGCAAATTTTCTATTCCGAGGATGGTGAAGGAAAGGCTCACCATACTCTGCCTCTGATTGGCTAGTATGCGTTGCCTTTGTTGGTTGGGTTGGATATGTTTAGCACTGTTTCCCACAGATTGACAGTGTAACTATTGTTACATTTTTGTTTACCAAATGAACACTTTAAAAAGTAATTTCAATGTATCACACGCTTGTTTGTTTCAGTAGATTAGGGCTAGTGAAAGGAAATTACTGGGTTTTTTAAATTATGCGTTTCTACTGTTGCTCAGTATACTTGTTGTTTTCTGGAGGATTTGTTGGTCACAAAAAGCATTCAGGTCCCTTTATCCCACTGTAGCATGCATTGTATTCAGTCCTCTTTTATAGACACTTCTATTTATATTGAGTCCTGATAGCCATTCATTCAAGTTTTTTGTTGTGCTGTTTTTGGCTTGATTTTATTGGCAAAGAATGACTCATGCTGCAGGGAAGTTTTACTTTTTGAGTCAGCACTTTCAAGTATGTTCAGGTATACAACTAACCTTTTTGCAATGTTACTGCAGGAACGGAACAGCATCTGTGGTTCAGATTGAAAGTGAAAATGTAAAGTATGACAGCTCAAAGTGCAGTGCACTATAAATTTAAGTTTATTCTAATGCATGGACCTGATCTGCTGTTGAAACAGATGTTCGGAAGTTGAAACCTGGTCCAAAATACAAGCTGTATCTAAAACTAACCAAGTTAGGTGTTAGAATCCAACCTTATGATCCCTAATTATGCAACTGTATGTTACTTGCATCATGGAAATGTTGGTCAGACTAGTTTACATCTGTGAATTATTCAGTTCAGTTCCTCTCTGCTGAAACTTAAAGAGCCACACTCTAATTACAATCATTATGTGTTACTTCATGGCCTTTGATTAACCGTTGTTGGTGTTCAGGTATGTGGGACCCATTTTCAATTAGGTGAGTTAACACAGACGTGATCATCAAGCAAGGGTTAATGTCTGAAGTCTAGACTTGGCAACTCTTCAGGTCTCTCACATTGCCTCCTATTATAGGCCTGGAGAAACCGGAGCAAAGTAGTGCAAGCAAATGTAGCCACTCAAACTTGTTTACATTTATCGCTCATCAACTGAGACCCTGATGTGAAATTAATAAACATGCAGCTCTAGACCACGTTCACATGCTGAATCTCAAAAACAATTCTAAGTAATTTGATACAAGGACCTCTACTTACCCTTTTGGAGCAGTAATCACAGTTGGACCACCATGAGCTATCTCTTAAACCAGGGGTATTTCTTTGGCTTGAAGATTTAGGGGCTTGGCTCCGACCTCAGTGAGGGGGCCATGGGGGATTCTCCCCATGATTCATGTTTTAAATAGACATGCTATTTTGATTCTACTCTGTAATACTCCTGTGGATCCAGTGACTTTAAACTCTTGTAACACATCACTGAGGCATTGAGCATAATTTGGACTTTTCGTGCTCCATATAAGAATCTAATGTTTTTACTTTTTACTCCAAATGTAGTGGAGTAAAAGTATAACGTTGTACAAAATGGAAATACTCAAGTGAAGTTCAAGTACCTCAAATTTTTAACTACTTAAGTGCAACCTAAGTAGTTACAGTTATAACTTAAATTATACAATTAAGTTATAATTGGAGTTGTTGTACTGCAATTTACTTATTGAAATTACATTCCACTGCTGTGTGTTTGAGGCCCACTCTAAAGAGTGGCAACTGTATTACAGTCCTGCAATACAAACTGGGGAGAACGTGCAAGTTTCCCACAAAGAATTACTGAGTTTTATAAGTTGTTGTGTTGGGGAACACTTTAGGAACTTTGTAAAGTACTCTCTGTGACAAATGAATTTGTTACCTATTCTGGAAATGTAATACATGAAGTTATAACTTGTTTGTATTAAAAACATAATATGTAAGATTGTTCCCGTAATTTGCAGTACTGCCGGCTTGTAGGCTAACAGTACTCAGTCCTAAAACTTGCCTTGGTTGTCATGACTGTTGACTGACAACTAGACCGATATGACTGACTAATTGTTAGGTTAGCAGTCAGGTTTGTATGCCTGAACCATCTCTGGGAATAGTGGGGGTTGTGAGTCTCTGGCACCGTTATTTTGGTGGTTGACGTGTGGAAATTTTTGGAACCCCTGACCTAAAACATGTCTGTTTTATGCAGCACAAAAGGTGAACACCAAGCAACATCTTCAGGTGCTCATTTGAGAACCAGACCAAAAATTTTATGTGCACCCCTGTCTCTGAAGATATAGAATTGCAACACTGTTGTCGTCCTTTGTGACGATTTATTTCAACAATTAATGAACAATTTCTTAGCTGAACCCACATTGAGGCCGAGTGAGAACAAAATTCTCGAGCCTGCAACGTGACATTGACCTGTCTCACTACTTCTCTCAGGCCAGAATGTGAATGCAGCAGCAAAGTCAATAGAAGCCTCTAAAGTGCTTCTGACTGAGTGAGATATTGACATGTTCTCACTATGATTATACTAATTAGCAGAATTGAAGTACTGACTGTTGAGGGCACCAAGTACAATAAAATGAAAGTGTTATGGTGGTCTGTTTGATCACATGGTAGAACAGACAAAGTAAAGCTCAAGGTTTTGTGGGTTGTCCTGAAAGCTGGACTCCAGAACTCCCCTGTCCAAACAAACCAATGCTGCAGTATTGAATGGTAGTTAAGATGAGGTCATGCAGAGAGAGATCTATGGCCTAGTCAGTTTCTAAAAAGTCCCATTTAAATTTCTATTTATTTGTTGAGACAAGACACCTAACAAACACAGAACACTTTCGTCCACTTTTCAAGTTTGGGTCACAGCTGAGCAGGGTATTCCAAACATCCCTCTCCCCAGCAATGCTTTCCAGCTCCTCCTGGGGAAGCCCAATTTGTTCCCAGGCTAGATGAGTTCTTTAATCCCTCCAGCAAGTTCTGGGTCTACCCTGGGGTCTCTTCCAGGTGTCCAGGAAGCATCCTATCCAGATGTCCGAACCACTTCAAATGGCTCATTTCGACACAAAAAAGCAGCGGCTCTACTCTGAGCTCCGTCGAGATATCCAAGCTCCTCACCCTATCTCTCAGGCTCAGCCTAGACAAAGCAAGCAAGCTAATTTTGACCACTTGTATCCACGATCTTATTCTCTTGGTCACCACCCAGAGCTAATGACTTTGCCTTCCAGCTCAGCTCTCTCTTCACCACAGCAGCCTGATACAATACCCCCATTTCTACTGATGCCGGACCAAACTGCCTGTTCATCTCATGCTTTATAATAATTAATGATAGATTTTTTTTATATCCAAGGAAGTTTGTTTATTCCAATAAGGTATGAAAATACAGGAAAAATCCTCATTTAGATTTAAATGTCCTGCCCAAGACAGCCAACAGCACAAATTAAGTGTTACAACATACAGATAACAATTTACAATGGGAATGAATTCCAAACAAATGAGAAGTATCAAAAATATTAATCAAAAAACATTGTAGGGTGAGGGCAGGTCAGGCGACCTCCACCTCACCATGCCTTGCGACTTCAGCTGTGGTTCCGCCTTGCCTGGATGATCAAACATGGTCATTCGCTTTGATCAACCATCTGCTCACCATTGTGGAGTTACAACCCCACAATTCACATAAAGATAACACCCGCAATCACACCTTAGGATCTGTACCCACACAACATTTGCCTTCCCTTAACATATCAAAGAGGACCTGGTTTCACCCCTCCTGACCCCTTGCTGAGTACCAGAGACACACCAGGGTATCTGTCTGCAACTCAGGAGACCATGAGACTGCTTTCTGTTCCAAACCACAGGATCCAAAACCCTGCAGGGGTTCAGAAACTGGGAATCAATGAATCAATAAAATCTGACAATCCAACCAACCTTCCATGCCAAAATGTTCACCATACCTTCTGCCTCTTCTCCTCTTCCTCTCATCACGGAAACAAGAGAAGAAATGTGTTTATGACTGTGTAAGCATGATTTCTGGGAAGCTGAACTCTGTAACATGTTCTAATGGATCATTTCTGATATTCCCCTTTATTGTTGTGTGTTTTACTCCTTTGTAATATGTTTCTGGTTTTGGATTTGATGAGCACATAGTGATGATTTTCTTCCTGTGTCCCTTTGAGTTCATGTCTATTGCATGTGTGCTTTGATGCCTCCTTCTAGTGGAGAGACTCAGATGTCTCGCCTATTGTTTCTATGCCAGCTGGTGATGTGAACGCATATCTTACAGTGAAATAGAACACGCCCTTATTTCCGGCAGCTGTGAGGATTTAAAAGCCACGGCGCGAAGCAGCTCGCTCTCTTGCTCCGCTTGCTCCTACCTCCACCTGACATGAACTCTGACTCCTGAACGCGGAGATCCCCGTGACTCCGTGGATAAGCCCGTGCCCTCCTGCCGCAGCAGAAGAGACTTCTTTTCCCTTTTCTTTAAGGCTTAGCTCATACAGTTAGATAGCATTCCTCTCCTACAATTTCAGCTAAGAATTGAAGTTCTGCACTTCAACTAAATTATTGGAAGCTCACCTGTGGATCACTCACGCCTGAGTAATTCACTAAGCCCCTCTTCGAGCTGTATTACCGCTTAACGCGCTTCAACGCCGTCAAAGCCCGGCCAAGCTGAACACGACCGTCAGGTCCGAAGTTCACAAAGCCGCCAGCCAGCGACGACGCGACCCTCCAACATCCGAGATTCGGGACCAGGATCCGGCAGACTTCGAACAGCATCCTCCGCGAGTATCCGGTCGGCGACCCCTCCTGATAACTCGCCAAAGCGTGCTTTCGTACTTACCCCGGAGACCGGCTGAAAAGTAAGCTACCCGAAATCTCTGTGTCTTGGAAAGCGTCATAGCTGATCTGGCATTATCACCCACAATTTACCTAATTTAGTTTCCCTTCAAACTTCCCTTAGACCCCCTTTAGTTTGGTTCACATCACCACGCTATCATCCACCCTGTTATAGTTATGTCTTATCCTCTCTCTTTCACTCCGATCTCATTCTGACTATCTTTCTGTCATCATCCTATGTTGAATTTAGTTTTAGTTTGTTCTGTGTGCTGTGTTAGATTATCTTTGATAATAAAGTAGATTCTCTTAGACCAAGTTTCTGTGTTGATGACTGGAATCATTAGTTCTTGCGATAGAGGACTTGACTTCCTTCATTTGAGACTGATTGAACGCCATTATTTAGTAATTAATTAATCTGGGTTATATTTACAGCTTTCTTAAGGAATCCTTCCGACCTTAGGAATATAGCTTTAGGAAGGTGGTGCTCCTCGAGGTATTCTTTCATAACCCTACCTGATTAATTAATAGCTTTATAATACGATAATTAATATATGATCATCTCGATCATAATTATTATCGTTAACCCCTTTTAACCCTACAGCTTATTTTGGTGCCCCGTGTGAGGCCTAGGTTCACACTAAGGTTCCTAGTCAAAAACACAGCGAAATTTAGTCTTGTGTTTGAACAAACTCTGATTAACACGAGCAGAACTTGTCATGGAGTAGCATTAGGACTTGAGCAACTTTCCTCCTTTCTTTCTTTGAGCAACTTTCTTCCTCTCTTTCCTTGTTCGCCGCTGCGCGAAATTCCTGCCACCGCCGAGTGGAAAACAGATGTGTGTGCATACCCAACTATACCGATGAGTATACTTGTGAAGAAACTGTGAGAATCAGCGCTACGTAAAATTCGGTACATGTATTAATTTAAATAATTTGTGAGGCCCGGGCTCCCCAGATACGGCGAAGAAATCCCGTATCTATATTGAGCCGGATACAAAGACTCTCTGGCTGCGAGTTTCCAGCAGGGACACACTGGTATCCCCCCTTTTTGTTCTAAGTTAGATGAGCTTCCTAACCGCTAGGACAGGCTGAGTAAATCAGTGTAAGGGTTTATTATAACGCTTAAAGATAAAGCGTGTTTTGGTTGCAAGATTGCAACCCAAGTAGTACCGTCACCGAGCGAAGATTTTGTTCAGTTGCTTAAAAGTCAGAAAGTTGCGTAGCAAAGTGCTTAGGGTAGCCACGTGTCGATCGTGGAACCAAAAATTGTGTGCTGATAAACTTTGTTGAGAAACTGTTGATGTGCTTCCTCTGCTCTCCCAGCGCTGTCTGAGGAGAAAACACAGAGTCAGCGCGAGCCATACAGTAGGTGGAGCCTAGTGACGTCCGCACGTGTCGTCATTGCGTAATCATACCCCCCTTTTCCAAAATGGCGGTTTGAGTAATAGCTCCCCCTGGTGAAGCTATTTGAGTTCTGACCGTGTTGAATATATTGGCTTAAGCTTTTAGCCTTTAGCTTAAGCTGCGCAAGCCTAACAGAAATAGGCTGATGCTTTGAACCTTTGCTGTAATACAGCAACGGTGTTGATGTTCCTTTTGAAATAGTCTGATGCTAAAAAGAGTTAGCATAGCATACAAATAGCTGAAAAGCTTAGCGACGCTTCTGTTGTGTTTTCCTGTGGTACTCAAGAAATAATCCAGGATACTTGACCGTTGTGCCGTTGCTAAGATAAATAGAAGCTAGTTAGCCTTAGCCTTTAGCCTTGCTAGCCATTAGCCATAGCTCATAGAAGCTGTTTTGCCTAAGGCATTGGGACACTACGGTGCTTCAACTACCATTCACAGTGAGAAACATTGTGATAGGTTCCTTTAAGGCTAAAATTATTGTAACTAGCGAGTGAGAGTTAATGATACATTGACTTGATGTAAGACTTTAAAGTCTTATGCCTCTTGTCATTGCTCAATGATAAAGTTGTGCTTCCTGGATTCCTTTTTACACGCAAGTGTTAACTTTAGCTGTTGTTAAACAGTGGTTTCTATCCAGGAAGTGTAGGTTACTGTGAACTCTCAGCTCCGTGAATGTGCAGTGTTGGTGATTGCTGGGCTTTAGCATTGCATACCCTCCAACAGCAACACAAAGGATAGTATAGCCACGCTATAGAGAGAATAGCAGTGCTTGAGAGCCAGGCGATAGCGGCAGTTAGCGGGAACGAAGACGATAGAACTTTTGAGAGTGCCAGACTCAATAGGGCACCCAGTGCGAACTCAAACGCTGCCACAATGTCCGACGCTAACAGCAACGCCGCCGGCTACGTTGACGACCCTCTCGAACATGTTGACGAAGCGATAAATGAACTAACTGGCAACACTGCCTCTGAACACATTGAGCGACTTAAAGGCCGACAAATCCTACCCATAGAGCAAGAAATAGGGGATGTAGTATGTAAAGCCCTCACCGTCGCACTCCCATCTGAAGAGAAATTACCCACTCTAACACGATTAACCGTCCTCTTGTCGGCCCAGGCTCGACACCTAAACCGTCTTTTAGAAAAGAACTTCGTAGAATTAAGACGACAACAGGATGAAATCAACTCCTTGAGAGAACAGGCAGAGACCAGTAACCAGTCCCTACAGGCAGCCGAGAGAGAAATTAGGGATTTGAAAGCTGCCATCGCCGACACTGAGTCGCGATCCGCCGACACAGGGAGAAGTAGCACAGGAGAGGAGGTTACAGTAAGACTACCAGACCCCCAGCTTAGCGAAACCCTCGAGCGCGTTAGCACCGAGCTAACTTCCTCTGAGTCTCAACTCAGAGACACGAAAGCAAAACTCGCTGAGGCTGAACGAAAGGTAGAACACCTCACCCAACAACTCAGCGAAACGCAAACCCTGGTCACCAAGCACGAGGGAAACCAAAGGGCGCTTCAAGACCGAGTCGGTTTCTTCCACCAAAAGTACGTTGACTCCGACCGAGAACTGCAAGCTACATACCGTGCGCGACAGGAAGACGCCATGGCTTTAGCGGCCGCTAAAGGCGAACTGAGGATCTTACAAGCCCAATTCGCCGCACTACAGCCAACCGAAGCCAGGAGACTAGAACACAATACAGGCCAACCTGTTAGTACGCTCGGCACAACAACCGCAGCACCTCCCAACATTGACGCACGGTACGAGACCCCCGACCCCCGCTTCCCGCGTGCCCGGGATCCCGTAGAACCGCTTCCGCATCTCTCCCACTCCTCGGCATACTCCTCCTCACACTCTCCTTCACGAGTCCCTCCTGCACGAGGCCCGTCTGAGAGAGACCTAGACAAAATCGCGCGAAACATAACTCGTTTCACCCCGAAACCAGGCAACTCGTATCACATCCAACACTATCTCAGTGATATTGACTTCTACCTAAGAAACGTACAAAACGTCACCGTAGAAGATAGGATCTATGTGATCAGAGGAACATCTAGCATTGAAGTGAGCTTGTTCATAGAACGACAACTCCCTGAGACGCGCAACAATTATGAACGCCTTTCACGCGCATTGAGGGAAGAGTTCTCGGACACTCTTAGACACACCGGTCTCTCCGCCGCTTTAAAAATTCATCAACAACGTCAAGAAAGTCCCGAAGAATATTACCAGCGCTTGCGAAACGCATTTTTCGGCTTGAGGAACGAACCTGGTATGGAAGACGACGTCAACTTCCGAGTGCTTTTCCTTGAGAACCTTCACCCTGCTCTCAAGCACCAGCTTCGCCTCATCGCATGCCCCCGCACCCACACTACACGGGCACTCCGAGACCTTGCCTTAAAGGCTTTCGACAGCCAACACCAGGCTTTAAGTAAACCAGGACCCAATGTCCTCAGCCTAAACTCTCAACCTCCATCTCTGGAGCTTGAAGGGGCCGCCATGGGCGACCCCCTTGTCTTGGCCCACCAGTCGGGCCCTCCACGGGACTCATTCTATGAGAGAAGGGACCCGCGTGCGACACCACCATCTCGGGCTAACAGGAATCAAACGCATTCTAGATTCGACACACGCCCGCGCTTCCCCGACCAGCGGTCAAATAGGTCGCGCTCCAACCAGTGGGAACACCGTTCGACCCCTAGTTACAGAGACAGTCACCGCCAAGACGCGAGACCCCCGTTTGACCGTAATAGGCCTAACCGAAACGCCCTGTATTCTAACCCCTCTGACGAGGAATATGACGGCCCTGACGGTAAACCCACGAAACTTAACAGCAAAACCAAAACCAACTCAGGCGAGCTCAGTCAGGAAGAAATGAGCGCCATCAAAAGCATTATCGCCACTTTTAAAAGGGACCGAAAGTCAAAACTCGAGAAAACTAACCTACTCGCCATAGCTTCCACCCAAAAAGATTGTGAGCCAAACGAGGAGACAGACCCACAAACTAGGATCCAGGAACAATCACCCTGCGAACCGAACCGCATCGCCTCATCCGCCATGATAGACCAAAACGTAGCAGCAACCCCAGATTCGGATGCTACTAGCGAAAGCGAATCCGAAGACCCGGCTGCAACCGCAATCCTGGTAGTACAGTTAGAGTCAGACAAGACAACCCAACGCCACGATAACAGGGGCCTTCAGGGGGACCCACCTGTACGACAATTCTTAGCCCATCTAAAAGCCAAGGGAGTAGCTCGCAAGTTTTACTTGTCAACCACCCTGGAAGACAGTGTAGCTCACGAAGCTCTCCTAGACACTGCGGCAGACATCACCTTAATGTCCCAATCCCTCTTCAACAGGCTGAGAACGGCCGTACAACGGTCCGAACGAACCCTGGAACTTCGACCCTGCTCGCTAGACATTCAACCATACTCGCCTAAAGGCGTCACCCTGACTTCCATGGCCCTGATCCACTTCACAGTGGGACCTATGAGCCTCGTTCACCCGGTGTACGTGTCGGCACTTGAGGATATTCCGCTGTTGATAGGCAAAGACTTTCTGGATCGTTTCGAACCGCTCATCGACTTCAAGCAATTGAAGATTTGGGCACAAGTTCAACGACCCTTACCGGTTCCGTCCGCCACCCGCACTGAGGCTCATGGCTTCACCGTGCAGGTTCAGTCGACCATGACAGCCACAAGTGAACCCATAGCTGAAAGGCTTGATGCTCCCGCGCAAACAACTGAACGGCCTAAAAGCAGCTTTGCTCGGAAAGAATCGTTCCTCTGCGCGCTTACAAAACCTCCCAAAGGATTCAAACACTGTCACACAATCGTTAATGGCATCCACCTTAACGAGACATGTGTCAACGAACCGGTCCTCGCTTTGTGGTCTGAACGGTCCGCCATCAGCCGAGACCTGTATGACACCTTGGCCGGATCGGATCCCAGTCTACAACTTGTAAAGAAAACCTTCCGATTTCCCTCAGACCCCATACCTCGTACAATGCTCACTGCCGAGGGCGTATGTGCCCTTAAGGTCCTCTGGAACAATAAAGAACTGACTCATTTCTTCTTGACCATTCCGAACCTGCCACAGCCAGCCTACATTGGCAGCGACATCCTCGTTCGTTTAGACGTCCAAGTAGACACAATTAACAACGTCCTATGGTCCCTAACTAACGCGCCTCCCAACATTACCAAGCCTGACCCTGATAACATGAGGTCTGGACAAACAATTCCAGAAGCGTGCAAAATGGTCACCGCAAAACCGGTAACAATCCCGGCCAAGACCAAAGACGTTGCGATCCGTCTAAACGTGCAAGCAGGACAGAAACTCCATCACTCTCGTGCATTTTTCCAACCATCTGAGCTGTTCCAACAAATAGGCCTCTCCCTAGAAGCCACACCAATGCTCGACATACCATCCAGGTTCACCCACCTGTTAGTGCAAAACAAAACACAAGATGACATACTTATACCGGCTCACACCCCTCTAGGCTGGATGATCAGTAGTAAATTCCATGACTTTGAGCTGAGAATCCCAGTTATAGGACGACTCCCTGATACGCTCGTTCCCCAGGACGCCGATGGACAAGTGGTTTACACCAAACCATCCGGCGCAATAGCCCTGTTCCAAACGCTCAACATAACGACCGACACTGTATGTCGAGTTGATTTTGATAAAGACGAACAAATGATTGTACAAACAGTAGATGTGCTAACACTTGGCACGAATCCTACTGCCGTTCCGACACCACTAACCCATGACGTGGGGGGGGTAACTGAAGCTAAACCCAAATCAGACTTCGCGGCACAGGTGGAGCAAGTGCTGGCAGATGCTGATGCCCTCAAAGACGAAGGAGAACGCGACAAATTGAGACAAATCCTGTTCAAACACCAACCAACGTTTTCGAACGACTCGTTGGATTGCGGCCTCACCGGCATCCACACCGTACGCATTCCAACTCCGCCGGACGCACCGCCAACCTACGTAAAGCAATATAAAATACCCCTCGCGTCCTACGAACCCATCCAGGAAATCATAGACGACCTGCTGAGCAAAGGCATAATCAGGCCGTGCAATAGCACATACTCAGCCCCACTGTGGCCCGTGCTGAAACCAAACGGTAAATGGCGACTCACAATCGATTACCGAAAACTAAACAAACAAGTTCCCCTCTCCAGATGGCCAATGACGCAGATAAGCCAAGAACTTCCTAAAGTCAAAAACGCTAAATACTTTACAGCTTTTGACATAGCCTCAGGTTTCTGGACAATGCCTGTACACGAGCAAGACCAACACAAACTCGCGTTCAACTTCGCCAACAAACAATACACGTTCACAAGATGCCCTTTTGGCTATGCTAACTCACCCGCCGAATTCAACATCTACCTCAACAAAGCATGCCCAGATGCACAGACTAGAGGCACCCTAATTTACGTAGATGACATCTTGATGCGCAGCCAAACTCTCGACGAGCATCTTACAGAAATTGACCATGTGCTAACCCAACTAGCTGAATCAGGCGCAAAAGTCTCACTCGCAAAATGCCAATGGTGCAAAACGCAGGTGAACTACGTAGGTCTCCTTGTAGGCTCAGAAGGCGTCAAACCCCAAACCAACAGAATTCAAGGCATTACCAACCTGAAAGCTCCCACTAACCTCACCGAACTTCGTAGTTTCCTGGGAATGTGCAACTACTCACGTCAATTCATTGAAAACTATGCAGACCTGACCAAACCATTGACCAAACTGCTCAAAAAGGACGCACCGTTCGTTTGGGCCGAAGCGCAACAAACAGCCATGCAGGCCTTAAAAGAACGATTATGCTCAGCACCGTGCTTAATGTATCCTGATTACACCAAAAACTTCCACCTAGAAATAGGTTTTTCAGCAGACTGCCTAAGCGCAGGACTGTACCAAATCCATGACAAAGATAAACGTGTAGTGGCATACGCCAGCAAAGCACTACTACCGCCCGAAATCAAATTCAACGACTGTGAAAAAGCTCTACTAGCAACTGTGTGGGCTGTAAAACACTTCTCAAACTACTTAGGAGGCCAAAAAGTAATTATCGAAACCAACCACCAACCAGTAACCTTCTTAAACAGCCAAAAGCTAAGAGACGGAGTGGTAACAAACGCTCGAGTAGCCTCATGGTTAATGGCGCTCCAAAGTTTTGACATCGAAGTACGATACGCACAAAACAACAAAACACCACTCAGCTCCGGTTTAGCAGCATGCAACAGGTGCATCGAAGATGTCCAAACAGACGAGACGCCAAGAAGTGACCCTCCACAACCAGAACCCTCGCGCCACCATTACTTCGACGAAAACGTGTGCAAAAACATGACAACCGCATACGTTGACGGCTGCTCTTTTCACCACGAAAAACAACTACGCTCAGGCGCAGGCATAGTATGGGTAAACAACACTCCGTACGAACCTCAAAACTTTAAACTAGGAGAACAAACCTCCCAATACGCAGAGATAGCAGCCATACTAATCACACTGCAAATGGCCAAAGAACGCGGTGTCAAAACAATGGTGATCTGCACTGACTCAAATTACGCACGCCTTAGCTTCTCATCCCATCTCCCAATCTGGAAAAAGAACAACTTTATCGGTTCCCACAAAAAAGAAATCAAACACAAACAACTCTTCCTGGCATGCGACCAAATCATTGAACAAAACGACATGCAAATTTATTGGAAGAAAGTCAGAGGTCACTCAAAAACCCCCGGTAAAGATAAAGAGCTAAACGACCTAACGGACGCACAGGCAAAACAGGGAGCAGATAACGGCAAACCTTGGAGGTTCACCCCAAATTATACTCCCAGCCCGCCCACCCCTGAAGTCAACGTCGTAACTCGATCCAAAACACTGGCGCAACACACCTGCATAGCTAAAACTGAAACCCCCTCTACATTCACCAATACCGACCTCATTACGTTGCAATCTTTAGACCCAGCAATCCAAGCTGTAAAAAACCACATCGAAAACCAACAAGCAAACCCGATAACAGAATCCCAACTACAAAACATCCCTGACCTAAAGCATCTCATGGCCAACCTACAAAAGCTGAGAATCGTGAACGGCATTCTTATGTATGGCTCCGACGCACACACTTCACCTGCATTCGTGGTACCTCGCAGCCACAGGGGGGTCATGCTCATGCACGTTCACGACTCGCCATGTGCAGGCCACAAAGGCATAAACGCCACACACGACGCACTGCAACAAATAGCTTACTGGCCATACATGAGAAAAGATGTAATATCCTACATACAAGGATGTTTAGTATGCTGCCAATTCCAGCCGACAAACGCCGTCCACAGGGCTCCGCTACATACCAGAGGCATCTCATTTCCCTGGTCGAACTTGCAGATTGACTGGGTGGGACCGCTCACCAAATCCGCTAGAGGTAACAAATACTTTTTGACGGTCACGTGCGCGTTTACGAAGTGGGTAGAATGCCTCCCAGCACCGAACGACACGGCAGAAACCACTGCATGCCTGCTGATAAATCACGTGTTCTCCCGATTCGGCCTACCCAGCCACATTGACTCCGATAGAGGGACACACTTCACGGCAGAAGTGATGCAAAACTTATGGAAAATCCTCGGAGTCAAAGTAGCCTTCCACGTGAGTCACCACCCGCAATCATCGGGACAGGTAGAAAGGGCCAACAAAACGGTAGTGTCGATCTTAAAGAAATATGTAGCCAGCAACCACAGGGACTGGGACATAAAGCTACCTCTGGTGCTGATGGCTATCAGAGCCACGCCCCACAGGTCCACAGGTGTCTCTCCTTTTGAGCTGATGACTGGCAGACAGATGACCCTTCCAGTGCACCTGCTGTACCAACCTGGAGAAGCAAACATTGCGACGGCCTATACGACGCATCAATACGTCAACGACCTCCATAAACACCTCCAAGCCACCTTCGCGTACGCACAACAACATCTAACCGAAAGTGCAAAAGGGCGCAAAAGCTACTACGATCACAAAGCATCACACGACGAACTCCAAGTAGGCGACAAGGTGTGGTACTACATTTTCCCTTCCCCTGCTGGAGGAACTCGCGAACGGCCAGCTAAGCTCGCCAAAAAGCTCCTACCACGCTGGACCGGACCGTACCTGATCACAGACAAACTCTCGCCCATCGTGTACCGAATCAAAATCAGCCGAGGCCAACGAGAACCAGTGTTCAAGTGGGTCCACAGAAACCAGATCAAATTGCATAGGGCCCCCATGGGAATCGACGGGGACACTGCGGCCCCAAATAAAGTCTAAACTCTAAAACAGTACCTTAGCTCCAGCACACAAAAGCACGAGCTACAAAACTTTACGGCTAAAACAAATCAGCCAACAATCATTTTTGAGATAAGAGGGGGGTTATAAAGTGTAAGCTCCTTCTCAAAGACTCTAAGTGATTCCCTTATCCTAGCAATAACATCGATTGTTGCTTCTTTCCTCAGAATGACGTGGATCTACACTCTTCTGACGCTCTCAGCGATAGCCATCACGGCCCAAGCCGACATTGTCGAACCGGGCCCTGACTCAGGCATCATTTTAAAAGACCGACCTGGACTGCTGATAACTAACTGCAGACTGCACACCCAGAAAATCTATGTCAGACTAAACCCTAGAGACGTGTGTAGGAAGCAGGTACCCGATACCACTAGTCAAACCAGTTGGGCGGGTAGAAAATGGGAACGTACTGTTATTGAACATGCCGAGAAAGACGTAAGCCACATGCTCCAACAGTTACAGAAATTCACGGTTTCTCAGTCCGCCCTGGCTAGCTCTACACCCAGATCTAAAAGGTTCATAGGAAGTTTACTTGCTGCCGCGTCGGTAGTAGGCTCTATTTTCAGCCTGGGACTCTCTTCCTATAATTCCATCAGCATGGCCGCTGTGAAGCGTCATGTTGGGGAAATGCAAGCAGAGATACCCGAGCTTAGGACGCAGATTTTTAAACAACAACGCGAGCTCCAAACCATAGGCCAAACGGTTAAAGGAACAGTCGTGATACTTAATACCCATAGTGAAGCCCTGAACAAAACCATCCGGGCTGTAAACACCCTTCTTTCAGTTGTCACGGTTGACTATGCACACACTCAGCTAGTAAACTTGCTCATGTCCGACATGCTCCGTGAGATAAGTTCTTCTGTGGACAACCTAGCTACGGGACGGATACCTCCCTACCTAGTACCCCTTAACTTAGTTCAAGACGTCTTAACTGTGGCTACGAGAGACATTGTCACCCCTTTACAGGCTCACCTTGCATATACCCTGGGTAGCGCTGTCCCCATCCATGTAGACCCAGACTTCAGAGAAATAGGCTTCATTGTCAACCTACCAATCATCGCTGCGGACAATATCTACAGGCTCAAAACAGTCGTGAACGTAGGTACGTGGCGAGAAGACACCCACCTCAAGGTGCAAACCCCACGCACGGTCGCTTACCACGACGGCAACCCGGAGCTGTATTTAGTTCCCAACCTGAGGATGTGTACGCCCACTAAAGATATCCACTACCTATGTCCCAGCAAGCCGTTCGTCCAAGATAATACGGATGGGATATGTGGACTAAAACCGATGCAGTTAAACACCAAATGCCCCACAACCATTACAGCTCGGTCTCGCATAACCGAGACCCAAGCCGAGATTGTTGGAAACCGTTGGCTGGTTAACACCCCAATGGAAAGTGCTACGCTCTCCTACGACCAACATGACACCAGCACAAGAGTCCCTCTCCCTAGACAGACCTTGTGGATCGAAGTCCCTAAAAACGCCATCTTGCACGTAGGAGACCTAGCTTTATACTATCTAAACCCCGAGCAGTATGAAGGTGAGATTGAAGTGTCTGACTTCTTCAGCATCCACGACCTCAAACTCAACCCTGACACTGCGTTCCAAATCCAGTACAAAGGTACTCAGATTATAGACCTCACGCCGATTGACAATGTACTGAAGGAAATCGCTTCAGGACCCCTTCAGGACAGAGAACCTTTGGTGTATGCTTGGTCGGCTCCCGATACTGTCCTCGCCATCACTGTGAGCATAGGGTACCTGATGATTATAGGTATCACCATATTTTACATCCGGCGCCTCCGCCTCCTTCAGAGCAGGGTGGATAAGTGCACCAGTGGTGTGGCTAGGCTAGTAAGACAGAGAATCCCAGACAAGGGCAGACCAGCCAAGATAGACGAAGTTGAAGAGACTACAGGTGATAGTGGTATCAACCTATTCCCTGCCCCTACCTTGAGTTAAGTAGTCTCTGAAGAATGATACAAATGAGTGCCTTTCCTTTCCTTCTTTCCATCTTTCCTCCACGACTAACCGATAATAATGACCTCTCCTCTACGGCCCTAGATCAATATAACCCCGACTCAGTATAGATGCATGCCTATAGCTGCCCCCAGACTGTCTAACTGCCAGACACTATGACGCTGACCATCCACAGCCGGCGAACCTCAACGCTTCGACGAAGGACATCACCTGCTACGGCTTGGGATTCCGCCATCCGCCTGCATCCCGCCGTGGGGGGGGGACTGTAGGGTGAGGGCAGGTCAGGCGACCTCCACCTCACCATGCCTTGCGACTTCAGCTGTGGTTCCGCCTTGCCTGGATGATCAAACATGGTCATTCGCTTTGATCAACCATCTGCTCACCATTGTGGAGTTACAACCCCACAATTCACATAAAGATAACACCCGCAATCACACCTTAGGATCTGTACCCACACAACATTTGCCTTCCCTTAACATATCAAAGAGGACCTGGTTTCACCCCTCCTGACCCCTTGCTGAGTACCAGAGACACACCAGGGTATCTGTCTGCAACTCAGGAGACCATGAGACTGCTTTCTGTTCCAAACCACAGGATCCAAAACCCTGCAGGGGTTCAGAAACTGGGAATCAATGAATCAATAAAATCTGACAATCCAACCAACCTTCCATGCCAAAATGTTCACCATACCTTCTGCCTCTTCTCCTCTTCCTCTCATCACGGAAACAAGAGAAGAAATGTGTTTATGACTGTGTAAGCATGATTTCTGGGAAGCTGAACTCTGTAACATGTTCTAATGGATCATTTCTGATATTCCCCTTTATTGTTGTGTGTTTTACTCCTTTGTAATATGTTTCTGGTTTTGGATTTGATGAGCACATAGTGATGATTTTCTTCCTGTGTCCCTTTGAGTTCATGTCTATTGCATGTGTGCTTTGATGCCTCCTTCTAGTGGAGAGACTCAGATGTCTCGCCTATTGTTTCTATGCCAGCTGGTGATGTGAACGCATATCTTACAGTGAAATAGAACACGCCCTTATTTCCGGCAGCTGTGAGGATTTAAAAGCCACGGCGCGAAGCAGCTCGCTCTCTTGCTCCGCTTGCTCCTACCTCCACCTGACATGAACTCTGACTCCTGAACGCGGAGATCCCCGTGACTCCGTGGATAAGCCCGTGCCCTCCTGCCGCAGCAGAAGAGACTTCTTTTCCCTTTTCTTTAAGGCTTAGCTCATACAGTTAGATAGCATTCCTCTCCTACAATTTCAGCTAAGAATTGAAGTTCTGCACTTCAACTAAATTATTGGAAGCTCACCTGTGGATCACTCACGCCTGAGTAATTCACTAAGCCCCTCTTCGAGCTGTATTACCGCTTAACGCGCTTCAACGCCGTCAAAGCCCGGCCAAGCTGAACACGACCGTCAGGTCCGAAGTTCACAAAGCCGCCAGCCAGCGACGACGCGACCCTCCAACATCCGAGATTCGGGACCAGGATCCGGCAGACTTCGAACAGCATCCTCCGCGAGTATCCGGTCGGCGACCCCTCCTGATAACTCGCCAAAGCGTGCTTTCGTACTTACCCCGGAGACCGGCTGAAAAGTAAGCTACCCGAAATCTCTGTGTCTTGGAAAGCGTCATAGCTGATCTGGCATTATCACCCACAATTTACCTAATTTAGTTTCCCTTCAAACTTCCCTTAGACCCCCTTTAGTTTGGTTCACATCACCACGCTATCATCCACCCTGTTATAGTTATGTCTTATCCTCTCTCTTTCACTCCGATCTCATTCTGACTATCTTTCTGTCATCATCCTATGTTGAATTTAGTTTTAGTTTGTTCTGTGTGCTGTGTTAGATTATCTTTGATAATAAAGTAGATTCTCTTAGACCAAGTTTCTGTGTTGATGACTGGAATCATTAGTTCTTGCGATAGAGGACTTGACTTCCTTCATTTGAGACTGATTGAACGCCATTATTTAGTAATTAATTAATCTGGGTTATATTTACAGCTTTCTTAAGGAATCCTTCCGACCTTAGGAATATAGCTTTAGGAAGGTGGTGCTCCTCGAGGTATTCTTTCATAACCCTACCTGATTAATTAATAGCTTTATAATACGATAATTAATATATGATCATCTCGATCATAATTATTATCGTTAACCCCTTTTAACCCTACAACATTCACAGTCAGATATGTCAGCATCCAAGTCATTTAATGTAGCTTTAAACGCATCTACTGAGACCAGCTCTCTGAGATTCAGGTCATTTGCAACTGATTCTAAGCAGCAGGAGCAGCTCACTTAAATGCCTTTTTTTTTCTAAATCAGTGTGGACAGATAGTAAGAATAAGTCAGTGGTGAATAAGGGCTTTAAATTTTGTAATAAATCTCAGTGCTCCATGGGAGACTGTCCAGTGGTTGTAAGCACTGCAAAGATGCAAGCATGTATAAGTTTCTTCTTTTTGATTTGAAATTGGAGAGTTCGGGTGGAATTTGGGGTCCAAGACACTCACCATACATTCTGTGAGGATCTTTGTTGCATGTTCTCATTTCTCTTCCACACAATTGTATATTGTTATATCTACAATACTGCTATTTGGCAAAAAAACTCTCAGAATAATGACCCACATTCTTAAGTCTTTAATTTGATTTTCAGAGAGACACTGGTTTTGAAAGCATGGTTGTGTTTCTCGCCACTTCTAAACAACCAGTACTTTCTGTCAATATGTCATGGGGTTTGATTATAGTCAGATTGGATTTGATGAACTGTTGCATAATGCTGCAGGAGAACACTGGCTATGTGTGCTTTTCCTCAAAAACGCACATTCGCACAAACGCAGACATGAATATACATGTCCAAGCCACACAAACACACACACACAGATAAGAGAGGGAACTCCCAAAACTGCATCTGCAGACCGAAAACAAAATCACACTCTCTGGTACAGCCCCATGGGGAGGAGTCTTGATTTTGACGTTTAACAGATGATGTTTACCCCTCTTTTCCTGGAATAACAAGCTGTTGCACAGTAAAACCGCTGCACACTGCAGTTTGTACCTTTGTACCTAAAAGGATCATACTTTAACTTTTCACCAGCCTCCACCAAATTAAATGTCAGGAAAAAAACTTCATTGTAGCTTGACTCATTAATATTCATTGCAGGAAAAAGCAGGTATAGTTGGTCCTAGATTCAAGGTTAAGCCCCTGACTTAATTATTCTTCTATTTTCCTCTCTTAAATTGTAAAAAAAGAATCAATCTCCAGTAGTTCTGCACACTGTAGACATTGAAGAAAAGGTCTGTGATAAATCCTGTCAAACGTAAGACTCTGCTTAAAGCTTGGTTTTCCTTCGTCATATGAATGTTTGGCATATTTGAGTATTTTCGCGTGACCTTGGTTTCAAAGAAGTCCTTGAATGGTAAATGTCTCACTGCTCTGTTTGTTTTGGGATGAATCTTCAGTGTGCATGAGTTTGAGCTCAGAAAAAAAATGTATGTGCATGGGTATGTGTGTGTGAGAGAAAATCAAAATATTATGGTTCTAGATTTTGGCAGTCATAGGTTGCCACGTGATGTCCTAACATGTGGAGAGCAGGAGGAGTGGTTTCGTTTAGAGAAAGCTGACTCTTTTTTCTTTTTTTTATCTCTCTCTGCATGTTGGGTCATATGGAACTCATTAATGTACAGTGAGCTGTGAGACCTGCACACGCCACAGTTAACAACTCACATCATGTCATTTTGACTCATTTATTCAATTTCAAACCACATTCATTTCCACTGTAAATCTCACAGATCGCATAAAACTGAAACAAAATCACAAAATCAGATTTGTGAATGTTTGGTGAAAACTGGTTTAATATTTACCCCTCTCTGTTGCTGTCTTTTACCTCCATGTTTTGAGATAGCAGCAGGGAGGATAATAGAGATAAGGTTTTTCGTGTTCCACCCAGATTAAGAAAAACTGGCATCAAATGTTGTTTTCTTCCTCTCAACAGTCTCCACCCACCAAGGTCTTCAGACATGCAGCACTCTGCTGTATGCTCTCTGCTAGTACTGGATTACATCCAAATTACATTCACCAATAAGCTGCATCTTGTTAAAATACTTTTATACTCGTTATTTTGCAAATAAGCTGAATGAGGTCTTATTTCACCACCACTAAACCAAATATTGTTTGTGTTTGGTTCTGTGAGAGGCTCATTTGGTTTTGCAGCGCTGTCTGAGTTAAGAAGCACCGGTACCCAACTTTAAACTTGTGACAAAAGTGCTCATCCTGAATTTTCATTTGCACGTAGTTGATTTGCATATCATGTGACAAACTGGTGACCTGTCCACAGGATAGCTCTCGGCGATGGATGGATGGATGGATGGATGGATGGATGATTTGCATATCAGTAAGGGTAAAAACGGAAGTATGTTCTGTGATTTTAGTGCTTAGATTTAACCTTGTTTTTGTTTTCATGTTAACAAAATGAATTTTGAGTTAACATCTCACTTTGACTTATCAAGAAACTATGGGGCTGCAGCTTGCTCCTAAAGAGGGAAAGTGTTGACAGCTAGTTGGACTGTGCGTACAGTGAGAAGTCACAGAACAGGGATTACTGTGACAAAAGGGAAGTTTGTTTCATTCCAGGAAGAACAATCTGTCCACTAAATATCAATTACATTTGATCTAACAAACACATTGGCTGTTATTTACAGCAAATTCTGTAAAAAAAGGATGGACATTGTTTGCAATGATCTGTTGAGCGGATGTGTGAAGGTTTGCACTGGCTATAGATTAACTCAGCTGATTCATTATGGTGCACGTGTACAAGACTTTGTCAGGATGTAGGCGTGAACGTGAGAGTGGAGAGACAGACAGGATGTGGGGCAGGAGGGGGCGGGCTAACCCCATGGAACAGATTCAGGGCACCAGCTCGGAAAGTACCCAAAGGCCATATGCAGTCAGAACCTCGCCAAACAGAAGTGTGATGTGTGTCCTCTACATATTTGCAAGAAAAATAGAATAAAAGACGCAAAGGAAATCAAAGACTGGTTCATTTTGTTTATTAGCAAGTGTCACACTTGTATGTGTCTATATGTCAACATTACAAATCTTTACGGAAATGTAAACCCTTCTTTCCTCAACCAGTCGGCATCTTGTTCTAACTTCTCTCAACACAGTGAAGACATGAAATTTTCTTCTCGCTCTGCTTTTATACATGCTGTTCTCTCGAGACTGTTCCCATGGTGATGTACTACAGAACTAGCATCGATCTACTGGGTGTAGAAACTGGGCCATAACACTGGAGCACTAAAACACGTTTCACAATTTTCTGCACGAGCATGTGAGTGATGGCCCGCACAATAGACAGAAACAGAAACTGTGACACTCCCGGCGATTTGTTTGTCCACACACTCACTAAATCATTTCTCCTTAAAAATTCCCCATGCCTCACGTTACAGTGTGAGATCTCTGTTTACCATCAGATATCCTGTGGGGCCCCACCTTCAATAAGACCTACCCCCTACACACTTAATGGGAGAACTCAGCTGCTGCCTTTAAAGTGGGTCAGGGTCTAGTTATTTGGTCATTGACAGGCTGGACATGTGATGCTGATAGCATGCTATTATTTCCAACAACCTAAGGAGACTGCAGTGATTTTAAACACTGCAATCATCTGGTGTCAAAGCATCATATGAATGCTTGCATTTATCTCTGTCACTTATTCGTGACTTTTCCCGCCACTGCAATAATCCGAGTACAGTTTATGTTGGCATGACGCCACAAGGTGTAATTTACATGTTCTCAACATTCACTCATATTCATATGATATGCAGCAGCAGTTCATTTCTGTAGTGTCAGTGTAGTGTCAGTGTGTGTAGTGTCAGTAGTGAAAGATGCCTTTCCTGTTCTCCCACTGTCTGTCAGCTAGAGGAAGGTTCATAGGGGTCATCCAAGTGTAGCTTTTCCTCCTTGTCCTCTTGCCATAGACCACTGGAGCACATGTGTCACAATTTAAAGGGTTTCAGGAATGCACTTGAGGACTGTGTTGATGCACTTGAAGAATCTGAATTTAAATCTGTGATGTTGCTTAGGTGTTCTAAAGAAAGCTGATATATATCATTTAAGTTAACATTACTATATAGTATAGGGTATCTGGAATCTTTACCCAGTGCATATTTCAATGATGTCAACTTACCGTATGAAAACATAAACCCTCCGATATGATGAGTCTGTGTAAAGTGGCCGTCTGTTTTTCACCCTGCTTTAGCCTCTGCTTTTGATAACCCCTCCCTATGTAAACAATACAAGACAGGCTACTCTCTGACATACCATGATTCTGGGCTGCAAGAGGCTTTATGGCTCAAGCCTCACGTTTCGATATATAGAGACAACGTGCACCATCGACAGAGGAAGTCTGATCCTTGGAATGGATTATTTACCTACTGTATATTGCCATGACTCACATTTTATGATTGCTTGTACGGTTAAACCAAACATCCTCACTGCGTATTGACTGAAATTCATATACAAATTATTTCTTTTTTATTCAATAAAGTCTTATTTTCTTGATACAAGTCTTTTCTTTGAAGAAATTTTTTTTTAAAATGCATAGAGAACTACACGTGTAAGTTCGAAAGAGACGAGATAAACTGTTAAGATTAATATTATTGTCAGGATATGATTGTTGTGTTTATATATACACAAGATGATAAATGGGTACTTTGATTTTTCTGTCATCAGCAAGCAGGCAATGTCTTGCGATAAGATCAGAGTTTTTCCAAATGTAAGCAAAAGGAAAGGCAGAAGTAATGATGTTCAGAGCGTGGATGGTGGTGGGGAATACAGGAGTAAACAAAGCTGTCCTTGACTTGGCTTTGGGTGTTATTGTCATCACTATCAACACACTTTATACGTGCAAAAGCAGCTTGTAGTCTAAATAAAGTAGCATATGGGTGTATCCACCCTCAGCTGCTTGCATACTTCCCCACGTCTCAGTTCCTCACGTGTCTGGTATTGAGGGGGAGGGCCTCTGGCTTCTGTAAAAAAAAAAAAAAAAAAAAAAAAAAAAAAAAAATGTCAAGCTGGCAGAATAGCACTGTTATGATTTCCCCCACACAGGACTTTTAAGGCACTTCTCGTGTTGAAGGACGAGTTTCACCCCCCAATCTCAGCAGTATACTGTGCTGTAACTGTAGAGTCCTTAACTCACTACTCATTGAAGAAGTATGCCATTAAAAGGAATTAGTGTCCAGTGATCTACATAACAGTTCATCTTCATTCTTGGAGTCAAAACACTTCCAATAAAGCATAAATCTCACATTCATATCACTTGTCGTAGTTTGTTTTGCATGCTGTAGAATGCTTGCAGCCCCCTGTGGCTGTTGAGAGAGAGAAAAAAACAGCTACTACGGCTGCACTTCTTACCAAATATCAAGTGCTAGAGGGCGTTTTTAAGATGCAGAAGTGAGTCTGTTACAGATTGAAGGACTTTACTGAGGCAAAGAAGTCGTAGCAATATACAACATAATTGTGACACAAAGGTGACGTTTATGCTCTAAGAGTATTTAAAACAGCATTTTTCCATTCTGCAAGAGAAAGGTCTTCAAGAATGAACAGTAACTGGTTGGTCTGGCAAATGTGTGTCTTATTTCATCTCCAAAGAAGTGCAGAGCACAACCTAGAGCCAGTCCAGTTCTGCCAAGGGGCCCTCCTACCTGACCTGTCAGCCATGTAAACCATTTTCCATTGCCAGACAGTCAAACCTGACACCGCAGCACTCCCACTGCAATCCTTCCTCCTTTAAACCAGTTTGATTCATCTGTCAGTCTTAGAATAAGAAGACCAAACGGAATGAAACATTTTTTATCAAAACAGAATTTTTTCATAGAACCTTAAGATATGTAAATATCAACATTAACATAAATATGAAATTGTTGACATTTGAAAATGTAGAAAATAATACAATATAACTATAAGCTTTGACTCTACTGCCTGGTAATTAGTCTTGTCTTCAAACTGTTCTGCCATAACCTTTGGCTGTACAATTTAAACATAGGCCTATAGGCTTTGACTGCAGCTTTACATCTCAAAATCTGGACTTGTCCCCACAGAAGATGCTGCAAGTTTCATTTCACACAGGTAAATAGCTGTCCTCCACTACCATACAATATCCAGTATAATCCACTTGGAAAACTGGGTCAAACTGTAGACAGATAAGTGATTGACCAGAATGGTTACAAAGCTGATGGGGTTAACATGGCAGAGATGGTTGGTCGTGCTTTCTGGGTCATCTCATTACCATCTACAGTATTATTTTTTTAATTCTCTGTCATGATGCAAATTTGTGCAAACACACACATCAGTCTTACACACAGTCAGTAAGGGTTTAATTTGGTCTGCTATGCAATAGTTACACCTCACCTTCCGTATTACATGCGACCCTTTTCATAGAGGTGCATCAACAATATACTGGATAGCAGTATCAGTACAATAAGGCATGATCAAATAAGGAGAGTTAGCCAGTGGAAAAAGTAATACCTAGGGATGAATTGATATTTTCTTTAACAAAACTGATTCCAACACCTCGTCTTAGGGTTTCTGTCGATCCCAAGTTCAAATCAAATATCAGTGTTGTAGAATTTACATGAAAAACATTCTAATGAATCCAGGGAAAATCTGAATCAGAAGTGACAGCAGGAAAACTGAATTTTACAATCACATTGTCAAAAACTGTCAAAAACAGCAATGGAGCACGCTGCTGTAACCCTAATAAGCATCATGTCTGGTGTGCCGGATTTGAAAGAAAAAAAGTCACCATTTCATTTCTGGAAGTGTTAATGCATTTGTAAAAGACAATTTCTGCAGCATGTCTGGTGGGTGAAGTTTACAATGCATGCTGTTGAAGGCCATGCAATGTAAGATATGCATGGATGAGGTTGTTAGACATTGCATCACTGCTCTGTCTCATAGCTGGTTAGAGCACCCTATGCTACAGCATTGTCCTGGGGTACCGACCCGTGACATGAGAAAGGACGCCGTGCAGATCTGACATAACACTGAAGCATTAGCAAGGCCAGGATGACTCGGCTAATTGGTAATTCACACACATAAAGATACACTTTTTTGGATCCTTCATACTGTAATATCATGAATTTTAGTGGGAACTGTGAAGTCATGCTGAGAAACCAGGTTGAAAACTTTAATTAGTGTTAATCTTAGTTCTTTGAGTGTAAACATGCCTTGCCTGGTGCTTCCACCTTTTCCTCTTAGCAGAATGCTAGACATACTGTTTTAATTCTGTAAATAATTTAAGAAATTACATTTTAGACTGAGATCTCAGTCCATCTTTATACTTGAGCATTCTTGGTGTTACAAAGTACACACGCAAATATATGCACATGTTGATCCCTGACTAGTGTTGAGGCCCACTCTACAAATTTGTAATCACACAAGTAAATCCTTCACACAGTAACGTGATACAGCCACCGGGTTCTTTCCCGAAAGATGGACTGGAATGATTAAGTCAGCATTGTTCTGTTTATCCTGGGGTCAGAACGGCTGGGAAACCCAGCATGTACCTCCAAATACACAATCACACTCATTGCTCTACACACTACCTTTTCTCTTCTTTTGTTCCACATTTCACAGCAGACCACCAGGGAGCCTCTACCTGTGAGACCAGTGAACCAGAAGAGGACTCTGTGTTCAAGTGCTGATCATTTAATCCCCTCCTTGTCTGGATCTGAGGTCCTTTCTTCCTATTTGTAATCCCAGTGCAGAACTGGAACATCAGAGATTAGTGCGTGATTAGGCCGTACCAGTCCAGTGGCCTGAGCTTGCTGCTGTACCTCAGCTTTGTCTGGCTTGGCACACCAGTCACATTCATTAGGTCTACTGCCTCTCACAATGACATTTACAGTTTGGTCTGTAAATCTGAAGCTTTCACAGTTACCTCACCCACTAACCTGCATTTTGACTTGCATTTGACTTGTTTAAATCCTTGTTATTGCAGCATTTTAAAGATATGACCAACAGCCTACACCAAAGATGTTTGTCTCAGCAAAATGCTAATACTGGAAGAGATAAATGCTAGCTTTAGAGTTTTAAGGCATTACCATACTCCAATATTGAAGTTAGTATGTTGTCTTGGTCTGTCTTTTCCATTTAAATAAAACATTCATAGTAATGGTTGCCCAAAATATTGCTATTATGCCTCAGTTGGTGGCTGGGAATTCAGACTTGTTTTAAAAGGATGTTGTCTCATATATAATGATGCACTGAAAAATAATACATTTTTTTAACAGTGGTCTGCTTTAGAGTTTACTGTTAAAATGTCTTATAAAAGGTAAAAGCAGTATTTCATCCTGTTTGTGTCTTAGTCTGTTTGTGTTTCACACCATCAGCAGCATCACATGCAAAAATGCTGTTTACTCACTTATTATTATCCACTGTCATAAAGTGTGTGGGGACAGGAGTTCTGTCTGGAAGGGGTTTTGTCCGTCTGTGTATGGTTAAGTGTGTGCATCAAACTGAACAAGAGTTCTCAAAAATTAAATGAAATTTTGTAGAGAGCTGTAATGTACTGTGGTAGACTGATCAGAATTTCACTTTCCTAAATATTGTCTCATTTACAAAAACATGCACATTAGAAACGAGTATCATGTGGCGGGGGATATTATATAATAATATTATTTATATGATATTATATATAAAGAATATCTTCTTTATTGGACTGGCTTGCATAAAAGTTCGACCTGGCACAATTGTAGCCACAACACAGTGCAGCTTCACTGGGGATGATGTGCATCGGCCAGTCAAATACCTGAAAATGCATATTTTGCAATACTCCAAACAAAAATCCCTTGCAGGCTAAAATGCTTTTTCCCCACAAAACAATTGTGATAAGAACATCTGTAAAATTGTTGACAAGACACCTCAACCAGTAAACAAGGGAAATTACTTTTTGAATTATGATTTGTCAGTTCATGAATATTTAATATTTGTAAATTCCCAGAGTCTGGAAAAACTATTTTTATGTGTGTGATGTCATCTAATATGTCACGTGTAAAGACTGGCATAAGGGAAATAGATACTAAGGTGCTATTGTAATAAACTACACATCCTGTGATACCAGGAAATGTTTTGGGCATAATCTTTAGGGGTGCTAATTTCCCTGATGTTATCTTGAATGATATAATAAAGTAGATGAATGATTTAAACTCATGCATGTATTTTTTCTAAATGGACTTCCTAGACCACATACTATTTTTGCACTAGTATCTAGCAACACTAATGCAGCCGCTCTGCTTTCTTAGTGCAGGTCTTCTATTGGTCTGAACATGGTCTCATGTTGTGTGCTATTACCATAATGGCCAGTGTCCAACTTGTAAAGACATTCATATGCAAGTCAAACCTCAGAAATCATCGTTTGGAGTATTTCAACCCAACTCGGAGGATATAGTTGTTTTGGCACCATGGAGTTGTCTGATGATGTGTGCTTCCAAGTTGTAAACAAGGGACTACAGTACCATCCCTGCAATCCACTATTCACGCCAATGATGAGAGACAAAGACTATTTTATTTTTATCTTAAAGGTCCTCTCAACCATGTTTTTATTTAGGGCTAATTACACAAGAGTTATGATTTATTTTAATTTATTTAGATTCAATGTTATATTTATTTTGAACAAGTAACACATGTATGACATTCACTACAAGAACTTATGCCTTTGAAACACATCCTTCAGTTTTGTTTATGAAAAAGAAATGAAACAACAACCAACAGCCTGTCTCCAGAACACCAAGAACGATAAAACTTTAAAGTACAGTACATCAAAAAATACCATCAGTGTTTTGCTTTCGTGTCTAGTATTTTTCCTGTTCTCCCCTCCCCCTGCTCTCTGCCCTTCCTCTTTGTTTGCTTGATCTGCTCGAGCCTCTCCGAGGTACCTTGCTCCTCCCAGCGACAGTTACGGACCTGTGATTGGCTAGTTTTGTAGAGAGGCGGGACTTGGTGGTCGCCTGTGCTGTTTTTCCAAGGACTGTACCAGCTTCGTAATCAGTTTCGGTGACAGACGGAAGAGAAGTAGAACGTGTACGGACTTTGTTGAAAACGTTTTAAGCGGCTTTAAAGCTGTAACTGTCCCATTTTGTGACACAATCAAAGATAGAGATTATTCAGTTCAACGGAGGAGTTTTATAATCTGTCCTCCGACAAGAAAAAGAGTGGAAATAAGGGTTTTTTATCGCTGCCTCTGTCCTTCCTGTCCAGCCCTTTGTTTTTTTCACTGCTGCGCTCTAACAGGATCCCAGTAGCGCCCTCGTGCGGAGCCAACAGATTAGAGCTCGAGGATAGGGAGCCTGAAGAGCGGCCGAGCTTCTTGCATCCCGAACAACGTGGGCCCCCCCAGCTCAGTTATCCGATGCGGAGTGAGGATGAGTCCCGCTTTGGAAGCCCTCATGCAGGCGGACGGGACTCCTTATCTCGGAAAAGGGGTGATGCTTGAACCCTTTGTGCACCAGGTGGGAGGCCATTCCTGTGTGCTACGATTTGGGGAACAAACCATCTGCAAGCCCCTCATCCCCCGAGAGCACCAGTTCTACAAGAGCCTCCCTTCAGAGATGAGGAAGTTCACCCCTCAGTATAAAGGTAAGACCCCCCCATCCTAAATCTGGAGGTGTCCATTTGGCTCTCAAAACAGAGTATGTATGATGATGCTCCAGCTTTAATCGTCTGTTTATTTATGTTTTTTGTTTGTTTTTACTTATTTATTTATTGCTGAATTCATTGTTACATTGCAAATTGTACATCTCTTCAGATCACAAGGATAAAGGCTATTCCATTGCTTAGGGTATGGATTGGTTGTTATGGTTGGAGTAAGGCCTCATAGAACATGGTGTTACTTTAGTACAGTGTCACTCAAATTGGCAGCTGCTACAGGCTTCAAGGTGTGTGTATGTGTGTGTGGTGGTGGTGGGGGGGGGGGGGGGGGGTGTTCAAGTAGTATCTAAACTGATAGCCTGAGTATCTGCCAGGAGGAGGAGCCCCCTGAGCTTTTTCAATGGCCTTGTCTGTTCTTAATGATGGCTTCAGTTTCAGGGTGAGATATCGTTCCACATGGACCAAAAATAAATGGAACAGACCACCAAGTCTGTAATTCACAAGTCTCAGGTGCATCACAGAAATACGGACAGAACATGTTCTCTATCTCACATGCTTTTAAATGGAATATTATGTTACCTAGACATGTCCAGGGCCACAGTCATGGTTTCAAGTACAGTTATCATTAACCTAGAACATACTGATACAGACGTCTCAAGGCAGGGATATGACGGAGGTACGACGCTTGTGTGGTATCAGACTCTCCAGTAATGCAGCATGGAACTAAAAAAAAAAGACCACGTGAGGAGTGGGACTTGCAGATGAGAGTGGAGGCTTTCTTGTGACTTCGAAGGCTTACGGTGACACGTTTAGAGTGTAGAGTAATTTAAGGTGTTTATTAATTTTGTGTAGCAATAAAAAAAAAAAAAAAGATAGGACAGTATCAGGCCCACCCTGCAGTGAACTGTATTCAGAATAAAGAATGAATACACATGAATGCACAATAAAGGATGGCTATCAAAAGGTGTAGATGTAGATCAAGGAAATGGTGTAGAGAATTTAAATTCCAAGTTACTGACATGAAAGAAGGACTGGAATACCAGGACCTCTGAATGTAAAGAAACAATAGATGCTGATAATGATCAGCAACTCTCCTCAACCACTGCCAGTATATTATGGTCAATTTATGCTGTGAAGTACTCGATTGCTGCTCCCTTTTACTACTTTATGAGCCCTTCTTGTGAGCTTTGTCAGAGTGACTCACAGGTTCCCACACTCACAGAGGTGGTGTGATGACGGCGCAGTCCATCAGGACAGACTTCAGAGGCAGGGCCTTCCTGCGGGATGGTGATGTCAGTGCGCATGACATCAGCCAGGCTGCAGAAGAGTTGTGGATGGCAGGTCCTTGCGCCCGCCGTTTAACAGGCGTCTATAATGCATTCTTAAGCAGTGCCTGTGTCTGTTACCGTTGATTTCAGAGTAAATTGGTTTTTATTCTGCTGTTCGGTGGCTGTTTTGTTGTATGTTGACGACTAACACTTGTGTCGTTGGATGTAAGATGTATCATGCACCGACTTAGATGTTGTGTTCATATATCTGCAACTTTCACTCTCAGTGAGCTTGGATCGCATCCCTCCTTTCTGTGACTTGTCTGTATCAGCTGCTGCAGCTGTGATGTTTATTCTCAGTGTTACACCTCCCCCACTCTGTACAGAGACGGCCGACATACAGGCCCTTTTAGGGACTCTCAGTAGGTGCCGAAGGGGGGTCAACTACAGTAGCAGTTTGTTGGCATTAAAATATACTGTTTCTTTTATGCCCCTCTACCCCTCTAAGGCATATCTGGGGTTGATGCCTCTAAACATACGGCATAAAACGACTTCAAATGTTGGCTCAACTCTTGTTTCATGTGAAGCCTGCTTTATGAACTGTATGAGGCTGGCTTTTAATCATAGTATAACACTGTTTATTTGTAAAGTGGCTAAGGAATCCTTCTCTGGAGGTTATTCAGCTCTCAGATGTGTGTGTATGAATATGGAAAGACAGAAGTCAACCCACTATTTTCTAATTTAATTTCACACTAATTAAAACTCTGTCATCTGAGTTATTGTGTTTTTTTCAGTTGTTTTAACAATTATGTGTTCGGTTTGACACAGTTTTGATTTGCGTGGTATTTTGTGTCTCATGTTTCTTCAACAATATGTTATATCAACGCTGACATACGTGATCTTTCATTAAGCTAGCTCCTTGCTAATGTCCTGCTTTCATATGACATCTTCCTGTCATGTTTGTAGCAACATCCGCATAACAGGTCAATGTCTGTGTGTGTTTGACAAATGGTAGCATACATGTGCCAATATCTTTTAGATAAATGATTGGCTAATATCACACAAATGTTACAAATTATTTCCATTATAGTATTCATAACCCCTCTGGTGCTCCTTCTCACACTTTCAGGTGTAGTGTCAGTCAGTTTCGAAGAGGATGAGGAAGGGAACCTTTGCCTCATTGCCTACCCCCTCCACAGTGAATCAGGGGACCTAGAGAACAAAGATCCGTCAGCAGACTGTGAGCCCAAGAGCAAGATACTGAAGTGGAGCAACAAGAAGCAGTCCTCGTTGCTTCTGGAAAATGACAACTACAGCAAGGACAGAGCTCGTCACAGCCGTAAAGAAGACAAGATCATGAGGTGAGGGTGCTAGTGTTGGCACCTTGATGCTTTCATAAACAACAAGACACTGCAGAACAAGTTCTGTATGACCAAAGCTGACATTTTCCTGTGTTGTCACCTTTGCAGTTATAACCGTGATGAGATGCAGCAGCAGCAGCAGCAGCAGCAGGCGGAGGTTCTCTACCTCAGCCTGGACAAGGGTAACATGGTGTCACAGATCAAACACAATCCCTGGAGTCTCAAATGTCACCAGCAGCACTTACAGAGGATGAAGGAGAATGCAAAGCACCGTAACCAATACAGTATCCTTTCATGAATGTACAGCAGCTCCTGGGTGCGCTGTGAAGAGGTGCATGTCTCAAATGTTAATATAAGCATGTACACACCAAGAATGGGTATTTCACACAAAAATACTAACTGATAATCACTCGGCATTAGTCGACTTCTACCCCCCCCCCCCCCCAACGCTCAAAGAGGAGCTAATTTTTCAACAATCGCTAAACAAGTTCACAGCTCGCGCGCATTATCATCATATGGTTTTTCCAGTAAGTAAGTCCTCAAAAAACTCTGCATGTCTTTAGCTGTCATCTTTGATATGATGGCTGTTGTTTGTTCTAACATGAAACTTCTCATCTGACGACAAAACCAGCCACTGATCGTTGAACTGTGAATGGAGCTTCTGCTGGTGCTTTGCTTTGACTTGCGATTGGATAGTTTTACCTGGCAGAGTTGTTTCTGCACCTTTTTTTTTTTTTTTTTTTAAGGAGTTCCACACTGGACGTTTTGACCACAGTAGCATGTTTCTGCCTGGTGGTAATAGTGCGTTCTCCTTCTTTTTGTTAATAGCAGTTGCAAACAGCCTGTGGGTTTATTACCGCCAATGTCTGGTAGTAGTACCGCATTACTACCAGGTCAAAAGAAGGAAAAAACTTACCCTGATAATGATAATCGTGTATAACGATCGATTTTTTTAAAAGTTACTGATTATTAGAATATTCCAAAGTCAATAACCATTCCTAGTACTTACTGACATAAACATATGTGTTTTGCTGCCGTGTGCTCCTTAACCCACTTTTACAGAATTTATTCTTTTGGAGAATCTGACATGGCGCTACACAGTACCATGTGTGTTAGACTTAAAGATGGGAACTCGCCAACATGGGGACGATGCATCGGAGGAGAAGAAAGCCCATCAGATTCGCAAGTGTCAGCAGAGCACATCGGCGTCCATCGGTGTACGACTTTGTGGCATGCAGGTATGGAACACAACACAACTGCTCTGCACTGACGTCCTGATGTATCAGTTACATGTGGAGCTGTAGTGCTCATGTGTCTTTGTGACCTCCAGGTGTACCAGTCAGACTTGGGCCAGCTGATGTTCATGAATAAGTACCATGGCCGTAAACTGACTCTTGCTGGCTTCAAGGAGGCGCTCTACCAGTTTTTCCACAACGGGCGTCGCCTGCAACGGGAGCTGCTGTCCCCAGTTCTGCGCCGACTCCGAGAGATGCAAGCTGCCCTGGCGGCCTGCGAGTCCTACCGCTTCTACTCCAGCTCCCTGCTCATCATTTATGATGGAGATCCTCCCAGGACACCCAGTAGACCCAGACACCGTGGTGGGGAAGACGGTGATGAGGATGAGCCATCTGATGAAGAGGAGGAGGAAGAGGAAGGGGCCTTCGGTTACCCTCGTTCCTCCTCAGCTGGTGGCAGTGCTAGTGTGGCGGGAGGGAGCAGCAACAGTGGTAGCAGTCGCTCCTCCCACAGCACAGGAGAGGCCAGCAGCCCCATGGTGGACGTGCGCATGATTGACTTTGCTCACACCACCTGTCGACACTATGGAGAAGACAGTGTGGTGCATGAAGGCCAGGACAGCGGTTTCATCTTTGGTCTCCAGAACCTGATCACCATCATTTCCCAGCTGGAGGATCACAGTACTGACTGAGGCTGCGCTGGAGTCAACATGAGTCTAAACTTGGAGCATGGGAAGAGCTCATTGAGCTGAAACCCTGCTACTCTAAGGTTCATCGTCCTTATGCCTACGCAAGGATCTGACCCTCCTCTGCTTAGATGGACCGTCAGATATCTCAGGGTCGGGGGAGGGCCCGTGTGGTCGTTCCTGTGTTCTCCCCTACCTGCCAGAGGACAGGGCTGTCTGTGCCCGTATTTGCACTTTGCTCTTTCTGAGACTGGTCCTTTCTTTTGTTATAAGCGGTAGGAAAGATGTTATTGTAGGCCGTGGCCTCTCAACAAACACAGGGACTCCTGTAGCATCGTGAGGCCCTCCTCCCCCTCTCCTCCTCTGGTACAGACACATTTCTCTCTGAGAGAGAAAGAGTGAGCCAGAGGTAATTGAAGCTCAAGTGTAGTTTTAGGAGCCTGACGTGGTGCTTTACCTGTGATATCATTTCTTATTTGTTTGGGATTAAGTTTGGACTGCCGGTCCTTAACAGCACAGCACATTAGTAGTGGGGAAGTTGACTGTAAACATGCTGACCTTGGCTGGCTAGGTCAGCAGCCTTGTAGCAATTGACAACTTAAGCTCTTAAGAAGTACATTTTGTGTTTCTATTAGTATCTTTTTAGACTCTCCTAACAGACATGGTTTGTGAGTCCACCAAGCACTTGGATTTACACTTTTTGGTGGAAGAGCAAGATTATTAAGGTCTATAAGGGACTTACCATTTGTTGTTGTTCTCCCCTGTACCTTTTTGCCTATAAACTAAAGACTTTGCTAAGTGGATAATATCCTTGTTTTGTCACTGTCTTTGTTTTCATCTGATTTTCCTCCTCTTCATTCCTGAAACTTTGACTAAACAAAGAGAATATATTGATTAAAAACACTAGTTACGAAGACTATATAGAGGCTATTTATTATTTGAAAGGATTGTTTAAAACTTGGAATAATGGAAACAGCTACATTCCATATTACCACTCTTTATCTTCTGTTCTGAACTTTGATTTATTTTGTTATTGCAAGAGCCAATACCTCTCTTATATACCTGTGTGTTCACAGTGTCTTGAAAAATAAAGGCATTCATTTGTGGTAAAGATGAACTGTTTCTCTTGTATTCCATTACTCTACATAATGTCTGTGAAGAATATGTATTGACTGGATAGTGAAGTGAGTAAATGCTAGCTGACACCAAATACATGAGAGTTGCCAACAAAAGGAGGCAATGCTGTCAGAGACATCCTTTGTGCTGAATTCTATAGAAAACACTGTTTTACCATGACCTTGTCATCGTTCACCTTACACAGTACAACTACAAGCAATGCTTTTTATAGCAGGGAGTAATGTATGTATCAGAAGATTAGTTTTTCTCTGCAGTGAGATGGATTCTGAAGATTGAGGTTGTATTACAGATCAGCTACTAAGAGCTCCAACAAAAAAATGAGACAAAACCACTCTGTGTCCTTGGCTAAGAAATTAAATGTGAGAGGTGAAAACGTAATTTTGAGTCTTAGATTACCGAGACACAACTATGGTTTTGATATTTTTACATTCGCCAACAAGAGGTGGAGGAGGTTATGTAAATACCAATGTTTGCCTCTTTGTTTGTTAACAAGATATCTTGAAAACTTGGCAGCAGATTTAGCTAAATATTTGTTAAGGGGTTAATTTTGGCCCAAGCAAGAGACGATTCAATTTTGAAGTGGATTCTGCATAAAATTTTCACTTCTTCAACATTCCAAGATTGGACCATTTTTTTAAAAACATTTTGCCAATATCATGAAAAACAATAAAGGGCCAATCAAAATAAAAGAATACCCAGGTATGGACAACTCATAATTTTCCACCGCTCAGAACCAGATCCTGATTAAATACGGATCTTGGAGATTAAAATATGTATTTGAAGGGGGGCCGTATTTATTGGGTCACTGCATGGTAACACAGAGGGTCAGAGACATGGCACTGCCACCAATATGTAGCTGAGATAATGCAGATTCAGTCACGCAAATGTATTTCATGTACAATATCTGAGAAAGTTAAGAAGATATATCTAGTTGAAAAAGACATCCTGAAAAATTATGTTTTTATTAATTACTCATCAACTACTGATGATAAACGCATGATTCCAAATGCCAGGAGTAGGTTTCCAGGTTCAATGAAGGAGGTGGTATTACTTCATTTGGCATGAGGTAGATCTGAGTAAAATGACCTCATCATGGCAACATCACATAGTGTGTGCTATACCCAGCATGTAACAACAGTTTATTAGTGACAATGGCGGTGGTGGAGGTGCTTTCTAGATTGTATCACTGAGTTTCTATGCAGTAACAAGGAGGACCTGGTGACGTTTATTCCTTCAGTTCATAAATGACATAATTTAAACAAAATAGAATGCCAGGGAAATCTCTGCCAGGAAGACAGGCTTTCTTCATGTTCATGTTTTCACTAATATGTTGAGTCAGTGTAAATACAAAGTTCCCAAACCCCACTACATGCATCATAATAGTTACAGAGTTCATTATTTATCAAGCAGTTTAGTGTAGGTTTTTGGCCTGGTTGCCATTCTGCTGTAACATCGTTGGCACCAGGGCTCAGATTATCTATTGCAAACAAGAGAAGAAAAACTTCCATAGAGCTGGAATGCTAAGCAGGAAGAATTACAAGGTGTTAGCCAGCAGCCACATGCACAAACAGCTCCAAAGCAACAACCTCAGGTGACCTCTAGTCAAGTTCAAACTACTGTATGCCCCCTGAACTAGTGAAAGTTGTTGACTGTCAGAACCAGCATCTTTGTAGTCTTTCCAGCACTGGAAAACCCTCTGAGCTAAGTAGGGGGTATGTACATGGAAACACCGGCTGAGTGGAAAATATTCTTAGGATGCTGTGTCATTGTTCAGCACCACGATACACCTGTTTCACCTGAAGGGTTGACCAATGAGTGTTTATTTTTCTGGCCTAGGATGATCTTGTACAGTACATGCCTCCCTTCAAACTTGAACAATACAATGATGTGTGACAGGTGGAGTAGGGACAGACACACATAGCTACTTAAGCTGTTAAAGAATACACAAGACTTTCTTTTTCAAAGAGGGATGAATGAATATTTCATGAAAAAGTGACAAGTTTTCTTTTCCGTCTGGTCTCATTTTTCCACATTAACACAAAGGACATACTGGGTTTTTTTAATCGTGCCCAGGAAAAACAAACTGCAGGCCCTCAGGGGCTTACACATCACTTGTCTGCCATAGTTCACATTAAGAGAGTCCAGGTACGAGGTGCTGTAACAGACAGACTCAGAGCCTTAAGATAACCCACATACCCACACTTTATGTGCAATACACAGTACACTAACATGATAATTCATGCTTATAAAAAATACATCACCACACAACCAAACACCAGGGGCGGATCTGTAACGTTTGCGCTTGAGTGGATTTGTCAAGCCAGTTGTTGCTGAACAGGTTTTTTATCAACAAGACATTCTTTTGATATATTTGAAGGTTTATGCCGTATCTGTCAGTCTGTCCGGAATTTTAGCAGTTTGGAGCGGAGAACATCATTAATAGGAGGCTAAAAGAGACACTAGATGAGAGGGGTTATCATTTTTCACATCTAAAAAATATACAAACACACCATGCTCATCTACTTTCTGCAACCTAACAGATTTAGATTCATATATTTTGCTCCACTGTGGCATAGGCTCAAGCCTCTTCAAATGGTTTTTATGATGATGCCCAAAAATACATTTAATTCATGAAAGAAGACAGTGGTCTGCGCAGTGTGTATTGGGCCATTTCTTCACTTGATTTGTTCCATTTTTGGATGGGTGGTTTGTATGTCAGTGTTGTATGTATGTAGGTGTGCTGGAGCTGAAATAGACAGGGATACATTACTATGGCAACAGCTCCAGTATTTTTAGCAGTTCTGCACCTCAGATACAGGGATGGCTTGGTTTCATTGCTCATACAAAGATATTCACATAACCAGAATGAATGGCATTTGGCATACAGCTATTTTTAAGATAATACATGCAAAATAGTAAAGTAAAAATGGATCCCCTTTTTGTCTTCACTGGATTAGGAAGCTTGCCTGATTCCAAAATCTTGCAAAAAAAAAAAACTAATATAGCACAGCACTGAACTCACAGGTCTACTGCAAGTGTACTGGATATACTCAGCGGTTTTACGATGTACTACGTCAACTGATTGACCCCAGTAGCAAGCAGCAATGTGATAAGTCTTCCTCAGGAGCAATAGAGAAGTGTATGTGAATTTATGTAAAATAGTGGCTGTGCACATGATGACACTGTAGGCTGAGGTTGCCATGGCTACAACTACTAAGTGGTATCATTGTTAGTATTAATTAAATGCTGCAACATTAGTAGCTTGGTGCAAAAAAAGTGTGCTATTTACTGCTTGAAGAAAAAATTTGAGCTATCAGGTACATACAGATGTTAGGAAACCCGATTACTGGCCACAAGTTCATATCAACGGGCCAATTGTTCTTTGTTAAATTGTGAGGATCAGTGTCGAGTCCAACTTCCTTTTACTTAAGCAGATTATTTGTTTTACTCCCAGTTTAGCAGTTTCTCAGTTCTCAGCAGTTTTTCAGTTTCAACTAAATGCAACCATGTTGATGCTTGTTTTGCCTCTCAGGCCATTCTGGGAAGGTGATGTCAGCGCATACCCTCTACCTCAAACACAAAAGCAAAAGGAAGTATGAGATTGTACTATATGAAAAAATGTCAGTGCTATACATAAAAACCCTAATGGGAATCAGAGCGAAATACTGCAAATTTTCAAAGAGCGATGGTTAGTATGTTACGGTGTACAACACAGTGCACTGCCACTAACACAGGAAAATGGATAGACTTTGGCTGGCAGAGTCTAACCAGGCTCTTCATAACACACAAGATCAAAAGCAGACAGAAACACCAAACCAACAACTGTGATGGAGACTCTGTGTAGACATTGAGGCCCAAGCATACAACCAAACTCTAACCCTTTCTGGGACAGGGTAAACAAAACCAGTTCTATTAAAAGTTAATGCTGTCCAAACAACTCTGCTGTGATGTACCTTAAAGGACCACACACACAACATTTATTGCTCAAAGACTATGATGTCACAGCTTATTATGCAAGTCTCCTTGAACCCTGGTCAACAGATCGATCAGATTACAACACGCAGCCACCGGGAAGAATAAAATAGCAGCTGATCAGAGGGAGAAATTTATGATACAATTAACCTGAACACACTGTACTCTGTCCTTACAACCCATTTTTTAGTGGTTTTATATCACTCTTTTATCTCTACAGCAGTAGTAACATTGGTGGCTCTGTCTTAATGCAGCATTTTGACACCTCTTAAACCTTTGTCCCTGAAAGTCTAATGAACATCAGTTGAAATGTAATAACATTGCAAGGCGTCTGTTATGTGTTTTTAACATATCTCACTTACTCTTACTTTTATTTATCAAACCCCATGTGGTCAAGATGATCAAGCCATGAGACTGGACTTGGACAAGCCATGAGACTGGAGAATAACACATTTCCTTTGACTCCTTCTGGTCTGACCAGGCACCAACATGTCGGCCCCCACTGATGTTCAGTTGTGATCTGGCAAATGTCATATAGTATACGATTTACATTGTTTACATTATTATCAATCAGAAATCCTTTGGGCCTTGGGGATGGAGGCATTTGCATCCTGGAAAGACCACCAGGATGGAAAATGTGGCAACTTCATACTGATTTGCAATAATCTGTCCTTAACTTGAGGTACTGTTCCTGCTGAAATACCGGTTAGTTGAGTAGCCTTTGCCACTAAAGCATCTCAACCACAATAATTAACAGTGCTAGAAAGTCACATAGATCTTTTCCTTTTGCAATCTTGAGCGTGAAAGGATTTTCATTACATAACTGTATCATGCAGTACACATGGAAGGATCTGCATTCTTTATCTTTCTACACTAATCTAATCTGATTTTCAATTTTCAATTTCTGTATGTTCTAATTGGGAGATGTAGTAAATTATATTTAAGTCTAACAACACAAGCACAGAGAGACTGTTAGAGGTATCTGGAAGAAAACAAGGAAAAGAACCTCATACCATTGGACCTGATTTCACCATATGTGAATGTGACTGTTAAACTCACAGGGAGGAACACCCACTCTGGATAGGGTATTTATTTGCACTTTATATGAGAGTGAGTAATAATGTGAACATGTGGCGTGATAGGTGTGACAGTGAATCCTTTGTGTACATTTTAAAGGAGACATTTTTCCAGCTGGTCAAACCACCCAATGAGATGTGAAAAGTATATTTGTATCCATCTTAAGCACATACACACTCCCTGCAGCAACCATGGTGAAGTGTATGAGTATTTGTGCTCAAAATAACCTTGGCAGGACAAGACAGGCAAGGAGAGCTGTAAGTGTACAGTTTGTAGTCTGGAATAATCTGTATCAAGCCTGATGACTACAGTTCTGTTAAAGACGGTAAACATTTGAGGCTTGTGTTGTGGGTCATTCCAGCCTCACTCTCCTGTCAGTGGGATTGTTTGGTTGTGTCCTGGTTGTGTCCTGCTGCGTTTTCCACCACATAGTCTACATGCTGTGACATCAGGTCTTCCTTGAAGTGATTTTACTGCCCAATAACAATAAGTGGGATTGTCTGCATGTGGGTGGAGCAGTTGTGTGCCAGTGATAAGTCCTCAGCCATTCTCTCCTTCATCTGCAGTACAATTATGTCTTTAAAAAATGTAATTAAAAAGTGGATACTTGTTAATTACTGTAACAGAGATTGTAGCGGTGCAGTGCAATAGTTTAATGTTTGTACAGTACATCTCTGTTGATTGTTTTTATTCAAGCTTTTGCAATATCTAAGAGGTTTACCCGTTCACCATTCGTTAAAACAAGGTCAGGGTTGTGTTTATGTTAAGAGCATGGATCTCAGGGAACCTTTAAACAGGTTACATAACACAGCAACATTGACGCTGCTCTGAGCACAGCTGCTAAAGAGATTTACAGGACGACAAAAGTGAAAACAGCTAATACCCCCGACTCTGCCCCTCTAAGATGTGATGGTGCTATTATATAGCTTTATGTCCAGTTTAGACATACATGTCTTCTTTGTCCATATTTTTCATTCCTTCCATTCTGTCTTTCTATAAAGTGATCAGGATTAAAGGTACATGGACAGTGTCTTTGCCATTTTACCTGCGTAGCTTTATGGATGGCAGTCAGTCCATTACCTCAGTCCAGAGTGAAATATCTAAGAATGGATTGCCATGATTTTTTTTTGTACAGACATCAATACTTTCCAGATTATGTGTCCTACTGCCTGTGGTGATTTGAATATTCAGGTTCCTCCAACATGTCATGTCAATAATCAGATCAAAATTAAATTTGTCCAATATACGTTATCATGCTGATGTTAGCATGTAGCTCAAAACATCACATCTTAAACCTCACAGAGCTCCTGGTACAGTATGTCTCTATCCTCTTAGTTTTGGCTCTTATTTAATTGTTTGGATGTACATAACAAAACTACAAAGGTACTCAGACTGACTTCTTTGCTTTTAGAGGCTTTTCCCCCATATTGCACTTTGTGGAATAAATTTGCCTTGTTTATTTAAAGCTAAAGAGTCAGGTTGTTCTTCATTAACACCCTGAATCTGTGTGGGAAACTGTTTTCACAGAGGACTTGGGTTCTTTTATCTGTAGCCTACATGTTTGTGTGACCTGGTGCACAAGGCTGAGGACACGATGTACTTCTGCCTGTTGGATCACCAGTGGATTATGGAGACAATTAAATCCACCAGTTAAAACCCACCAACCTTAACCCCTGACCTTTAGCCCTACAGATATACTGTATACTGCAATGGTGGAGTTTATCAGCAGTCTGTGGCACACAGAGACAACTTTTTGTACACAAAGGACCTGCTGAATCCAAGCATTGAAAGCTTCTCAGATATCAGAGCATGATCATGGTCAACAGTAAGCCACCAGAGAGCACAAATAATCCACTGTATATTGAAATTCAGTCATAAGAGGATTAATTAGGTGATAAGAAAATATAAAATCAAATGAACTGAGTGAGAAACACATTCAAGTGTATTGTGTTTTTTTCTAGAGTGGCACGGGCAGAAATCAGTAGAGGCAGGTTGCGACAGCTGAGACTCACCCTGTTTGGTCTCATGATGATCTTGTGACTCTTTACTCCCACTCCATTTCTTGTGTGGATGCACTGTTCCCCCCCTACCCTCCAAGAACCTCAATAACATGGCAGAGACCATATTATCATGTCACTGTAACATCAACATCCACACCAGGTCACCTCTCTGTTTTCTTAAGTGAGATCAAACATTCCCCTGTAATTTGTTGTGTGTTTTATTTGTCTCTGTGCTTAAATGTCTGCAAGTCTATGTGTGTGCAAAGCATATTACCACAGCAGTAGATAAATGAGAATATTGAAGTACGGAGGTGTGTATGCTATCATCTTCTTTCAACTATGAGAAATGCATTCTCAAAAAGAAAGAAAGATTGTGGCCTTTCCAAAGCCCCTGACATCTGCTGCAACCTCTCTACTTCAGTTTTCTCATTCATCTGTGGTAATCTGCTTTGCACACACATAGCTTTGCAGACATTTAAGCACAGAGACAAATCAAACACACAACAACTTACTGGTGAATGTTTGATCTCACTTAAGAAAACAGAGAGGTGACCTGGTTTGGATGGAGGGTGTTAATGAGTATACAGAACAAGAAAGTGAAACTGAGGGGGTACATAATCCAAGACAAAACAAAGAATGATGTGAATGTGAAAAAACAACTGGGGCAGCAAATAACAATAGTAACAATAACATTCCTCCATGTCACCGCAAAGATTCTTAACAAATACCAGCTGGTAAGTAGTTTTCATGTCTGTGTGTACACTGCATCATATAAGAGTAATGTATAAAGAATGTGTAAGCTTGAGATACACAAAAAATTAACATTGGAATTTCTTAAAGTTTAGAGATTGTTAAAAAAAATCTCTTGAATATAAATTGGTTTAGACCAATAAATACTATCAATCAGAATTTAAAGTCAATGCAATTCAATATCCACAGTTAAAGTGAATATTACCAATATATCATTAGATATAAGCCCTTTTTACTCTTAGATTGCACAATAGCACTGCTGTAAAGATCCCTCTGTATGCCGCCTTTTTTATTTACACTGAACAAACCAACGCCTACCAACCTGTCATGCAGAACCAACTCATCGACTCATTCAGTTTACATAAAGGTTGATTTGGCGTTGACGGGTTGAAGGCAGAACAATAATGAAACCCCATTACAAAATTTTCCTGAAACTCTAAGCAAGGAAGTGAATAAGCATTTCTTTTTTCTAATGAGAGTTGATAGAAAATGTGATATCTTTTACCAACGAAACTGTTTTATATGATCTTTTTTGCTCTTATTTAGACTTTTATATTGATTCTTGTTTTAATTGCTGGTATCATATTTTAACTTTGGTCCTACAGGGATGATTACTGGAGACTCCAGTTTGTCTGTTTACCCTCCCAGTGGCCAATGGCTGTTGACCTTTTAGGTACTGTCTGCTTATAGAGTTGATGTCCTCATAATATGAAGATCTAGCTTCAGTTATGAAATTATTTTACCTTGTGCCCCATAACTATGAGAATTCTGTTATTAGGAGGTGTTTTGAAAGAGTTAACTCTTTCTCTACTGGTCTGTGTATACTATCATTGTCTTTCAACTATGAGAACTGCTTAAATGCAAAAACATCCTGTTGACTGGTACTCTATCTGCTTTAACTGCATTCTCAAAAAGAAAGAAAGAAAGAAAGCCTGGTCTGCTTTGATATACATCATTTTAATATACAGTAAATGATATATTCAATGTGTAAGACTCAGAGATAAACTGCAAAAAAGAGTAGATAAAATAAAAGAAATAAACACTGAACTTGAGGAGAAAAGGATTTAATACCAGTGAAATTATCTGTCCATGCAGCAAGATAATTTTAGTTATCAGTAAATATTAAAATAAGTTGTTCCAGTCTAGAAATAAGTAGGCTGGATTAAAAAAGAACAACAACAAAAAAGAAAAACCTATTCAATAACTTTTAATTTTTAATTTTTAATTATTAATCTCATGTTCCCAAATCTAAGATTTTACCATTTGTAGTGTATATTGAGACTGAGACATCCATTGATAATCAAGCATGATGTTTATAAATTAAGTATTTATTGCAGGGCTATTGCATGGAGGGCTATTTCTTGCCATTAAGTTTTGCTGTTATTTTGTGTCTGTGATTCTGCTTTTGTTGACAGGTTGGTTTGAGAGACGCGCTGTGTAGAACTGTGTTCACAAGCCAGCATTTCCTTAACTGGATCATTTTCAGGCCACTGCTGCTCTCTGGTGGAGACGTGCATCTGCCGGTGCAGGGGGGAATACTGGGATAGCAAATATCTGTCATCGTTCTGTGTGGATTTGTGTAGCTTCTTAAACTGATGATTACTGTGGAAGAAATTCATTACACTTGTTGGTACTTGTTCTACTTTTCTTCAGCCATATTTCAGTAGCATGAAAGCTGTTCGATCCTTGACTTAAGTATCGGAAAATATGGATCAAAATACAAAAGTGAAAGCACTCATTTGCTCAATGGCCTCTTCAGTGTTAAATTATTACATATTGTATTAGTAGTAGTAGTAGTAGTACCTCCACTGAGGAGGTAATGTTTTGCCAGCATGGCTTTGTTTATTTGTCTGTCTGTCATCCTGTCTGTCTGGCTGTATTCCTGTCTGTCTGGCTGTCTTCCTGTCCGTCTGTCTGTTAACAGGATTACTTAAAAAGTTATGACCGAATTTGGATGACATTTTTTGACACAAAGAACAGTCCATTAGGTTTTGGTGGTGATCTGGATCATTGCAGGACCTGACGATTCGCTGCCTGCTCAAGGCGTTCATCAGGTAGACGAGTGAAGAAGAGCTCCATTGAATGAAGGCTCAGGTAAACCAGTTTGGAGGCCATAGAAATAATGAATTCTGGATCCAAATTTATTTGATTGAATTTATTTAGTGTAATCACTAATGCGCACTGAGATAAATAAATGGAGAATAACTGACTATATTTACCATAAAAAGAAAACATTTTATAATTTAATGCTAAGGCTGGTCGTATACTGTATGTCTATGGAGGCGGACTCCTTTAATGGTTGGTGTTTGTAGTGGTGACGTGTCTCTAAAGTTTCTCCTCCTCTCCTCCTGGTGGTTCAGTCGTGAGATTGAATCCGGTCAGGTTTGCACAACGCCAGTAAAGGGGTAGAGAGGTGGACTGTTGGAGACAGCATGGGAAGTAAGTACGACTTTTACTTTCGAGTTGAGTGAATAGAGCCTGTGCAGCAAGGCCTAAAATGCTTTCTAAACTGTTTTGGATAACTTAATGAGCTAACGGAATTTGTTAGCACTGGGATTGATAGCAGGCTAGCTTACATTGCTAGCTAGCTAGTTGGTAGTTGCTTTTGTACTATTATTAGTCGTGTGTGATGTGAAGTTGTTAGTAGGTTCATCTAAACAGTGAAGCAAGATTTCTTTAAGCTGGGTTTCTTCCTTGTAGTGGATCTTGTAAGTAGTTCTTGTCGGCTAGAAACATATACTAAGCTATCTTGTTAGCCACTCATTCAAAGACGTTGACAGTCTAGTGATGACGACGCATAGCACAACCGGTGTTGTCTTGAGCGTGGTGCTCCTGAATCATCGGCCCAGTGCTAATGAGAAACATTAGGAAACAATAATGTAAATGTCTGTCAAAATAGCCAGAAACACCGTGGGGGGAAAAGTAGATTGTATGATAATCATGCGAGATTAGTGTTGGTTATTGTAAATTAAAATCTGTCTGAGTGTCCGCCCACCATTCACTGCCACGTCCCACTGACGACCAGCCATTATTTCCAGTTAACTCACATAGGTTAAATACTCATGTCTGCTTATTTCCAGTCAAATTCTTGGAGGTGATAAAGCCATTCTGTGCAGTGCTGCCAGAAATTCAAAAGCCCGAAAGAAAGGTGTGTATTACGTTCATTCTATTTACACATTTGCCCCTGCCAATAAAAAAAACTTCATTGAATTTGCTATAGCTGTTTATTATAAAACCTCTTATAATGTGATTGCCCAACAGATCCAGTTCAGAGAGAAGGTATTATGGACTGCTATAACTCTTTTCATCTTCCTGGTGTGTTGCCAGGTAAGTGTCACTACTAGATATTGTTAATGAAGGGAGTATAAGCCGACACCGTGAGCACTTTTGGTGTAAAGAATGCTTTAATAAAATGATTTAATTAATTAATTAACCACATGGTGACGAGATAACTGGTTCCATCCATAAGTTATTAATCCATCGATTGTTTTTAATGATTATTTTGTACAACAAATTTCAAGAAAACTATGCCTTAAATTTGCATTTGGTGTCCTACAATCATTCAACATTTAGAATCTTTGGAATGTTGCAATAAGAGAATGCATTGTGCTTTTAAATCAGCACAAAAATCATTTCATTCATTTTCTGATGATTGATCCGTTATTTAACTTATTCAAAATATTTAATCCAAAATGAGAGCGTCATTGACCACTTCAATGAAATAAGCACTGAGCAGTGCGAGTATGTTGTCTGTTATGTACATGTACGACCTGACCGTTGCCAAACTATCCAAACAGGAAATGCTGTTGCTACATCCGTGATTTGTAAAGCTAATTGTAAAAATATCACTCTCTCACACTGTTAACACTGTTGTCTTCCAGATCCCACTTTTTGGCATCATGTCCTCAGACTCTGCAGATCCATTCTACTGGATGAGAGTAATTCTGGCCTCAAACAGAGGTATTGTTTTGGCTAATGGTTAAATAAAATGTTAAATGAATGTCTTCTCTCCTGCTGGTAACTCCTAACCTCAATATCTCCCTTCAGGTACCCTGATGGAGCTAGGTATCTCACCTATTGTCACCTCAGGCCTGATTATGCAGCTGCTTGCTGGAGCTAAAATCATTGAAGTGGGAGACACACCCAAAGACAGAGCCCTCTTCAATGGAGCGCAGAAATGTAAGTCCTCATCAGGTGGTGATTTGTGAACTTGTGGTCAGAATTCATAATTTAATCATTCATAATTTTCAGTGTTTGGAATGATCATTACCATTGGCCAAGCCATTGTATATGTGATGACCGGCATGTATGGAGATCCCTCAGAGATGGGTGCAGGAATCTGTCTGCTCATCATTATTCAGGTGAGATTTGGAATTTTCTTTAAATTTTTCTGTTCCAATTGTCTAATTAGACTAAATGTATATTGTTTAATTGATGCAGGCTTTCATTATGCACTAAAAAAGCACTTAATACTGTAGAACAGATATGGATTATAACTACATATTTCTTAAATCAAGCCCTGTTTTAGCTTGGATTAGTATCAGCTTTGCTCCCCCAAATTTTCTGAAATATTGTTGCTTTATTATCACAGACAAATCCCCTACAGTGACGCTGGCATTTAAACTAGTCAACATATAATTATATGTCCCTTGTATTAAAAAGAATGAATCTAAGGCCACTGCTACAAACCGTCGTTTCACGAACGTGCAAGAGGTGCATGAAGCTCATTTCAGAGGATCTCAGAGAAAATTATCCTTAGGTCAAGTTAGAAATTCAAATAGTCTTTGTTGTATAGTTAGAATTACATTGTTTTCTTGGATTAGAGTTTATTAATAAAGTAAATGAGATGTGCTTTTTATAGCTCACACTGTACATATTCACAATAAGCAGAGAAAAAAGACTCAAAAGAAATGCCAGTTGACCGCCTCAGTACTGCCTCAGCTGACTGTACCTGCTTTGTTCTACAGCTGTTTGTTGCCGGCATGATTGTGCTGCTTCTGGATGAGTTGCTCCAAAAGGGCTATGGTCTTGGTTCAGGGATCTCACTGTTCATTGCTACTAACATCTGTGAGACAATTGTCTGGAAAGCCTTCAGCCCCACAACTGTGAACACTGGAAGAGGTAAGAGCAAAGTGGCTGTTGAGTATGTGACTTTGATTATTAAATGGAAATGCCATAGCAGTGATAAGTCCATACTACTGTATTACTCCTCTGCACTTCGGAGGCCTCATTTTTGTGATGTTTTGTCTTCCTAGGCACAGAATTTGAGGGAGCAATCATCGCTCTTTTCCACCTGCTGGCCACTCGAACAGACAAAGTGCGTGCTTTGAGAGAGGCCTTCTACAGACAGAACCTGCCCAACCTTATGAACCTCATTGCCACAGTGTTTGTCTTCGGTGTAGTGATATACTTCCAGGTGAGTCGCTGGCCTTTCTTCACATGCAAGTTTAAAATAGGAATTGTTTATGGACAAGACGGTTATGAAGTTATGGAAAGTAGTCAGTTTAGTTGTTCACAGTTGTCCTCCTCATTCACCTCTCCTCACAGGGATTCAGGGTGGATCTACCCATCAAGTCAGCGCGCTACCGTGGCCAGTACAACACCTACCCCATCAAGCTCTTCTACACCTCCAACATTCCCATCATCTTGCAGTCTGCCTTGGTGTCCAACTTGTATGTCATTTCTCAGATGCTTTCCACGCGCTTCAGTGGCAACTTCCTTGTTAATCTGCTTGGTACTTGGTCTGTAAGTATACATTAAGCACACCTTTCTATTCAGTTTGTTCAGAAATATACTAAGAATCAGTTTCTAAATTATTGTTATTGGTTAACCCCAGATGCTAGAAGAATTTCTGCCCATAAAAGCTTGCATTCTTTTCTCATGTTTGTAGGACACTTCGACCGGTGGTCCAGCGCGTGCCTACCCTGTAGGTGGACTCTGTTACTACCTCTCTCCCCCTGAGTCATTTGGCTCTGTTCTGGACGACCCAGTCCATGCAGGCATCTACATTGTCTTCATGCTCGGATCATGTGCCTTCTTCTCCAAAACCTGGATTGAAGTGTCTGGTTCCTCTGCGAAAGATGTAAGCTAAAAGCGCTTTTGAGTAGGTTGTCTTATGCGTTTATTTTAAACAGGGCGTTTTAAAGTTCCCTTGTTCTTTTTCAACTAGGTGGCGAAACAGCTGAAGGAGCAGCAGATGGTGATGAGGGGACACAGAGAAACCTCGATGGTCCATGAGCTGAACAGGTAAAATCAGAAACCTTTTCATGTGCAGATATTTTTTGCTTTTCATTTATACACGCAATCAATCACACCAAACATGAATTGAACAAATGTATCATTTAGAATGTTTATAAGCTTTTACTTCCTGTTCTGTCGTAAAGCAAATGACTCCTCTTGTAATCAACGCTGCACGTCGTCAACATATTTCACTGCACCTTACTTAATTGCCACACACATTAACACTAAGTGCCCGTCACTGGATTCAGCAGTTGGACACTCACCTAAAATATATTTAAACTCATTTAATTTCAAGTAAATTGTGATTGTTTGCCAGAAAATGGACCATGAGGTTAGTTCTCACCACAGAGGTTAGGGTTGTCATTATCATGACAGCCCTAACCTCTGTGGTTAGAACGAGGTTAGATTTAATGTGGGGCAGAATGAATGAATGAGTGGATCTATTTTATGTTTAGTTTTTATGCTTTATTTTTCTGGGATTTCAGCCTAAATCCCACAACAATGACCATTACAACAATGGTTCTATTTGTTTGTACATGAAATACACATGCTCTGCTACACCTTGTGGTGGTGTGGCTCTGATCTGCCTTTTGTGTAGAAGAAGAATGTATTTGAAAGAATAATCCGAAAGCTGCGGCAGGGAGAAAAGAAGGAAGACGCTGTGAGCTGGCTCAACCGTGTGCGGAAAAGTTTAGACGGAGGTTTTTGGAGGATGAGAAATATGGTGGCCAGCAGAAATCATCCAATTCATATGAGTTGCTATGTGAACTTTGTCGCAAAATATTTATACATGAGACCATAGGTTGCAAAGAGGTGTATTCACACATGAAATCTGAAAAACACTGGCACTATGCTAGCTCTCAGAAACAAGTGTCCGTCCATTGAGTCTTTCGCTGTAGCAGAGGTACTAGTTTGGCTGCGTCCACTCCAGCAAAGCCTTCAGGGACCACGACAGGGCTGAGGGACAGAGTGAGGAGCAGCATGAGGAGAGTGGAGATGAAGTGGTGAGGAATAGGGACTCACAGGGAAGGAGGTAGTGTGTGTGTTTTCTGTGGTCTCTGTGTGTGTGTGTGTGTGTGTGTGTGTGTGTGTGTGTGTGTGTGTGTGTGTGTGTGTGTGTGTGTGTGTGTGTGTGTGTGTGTGTGTGTGCCATAGAAACTGTATTTGTATTTATGTCAATGTATTTGTTTTGTGTTCTAGGTACATACCTACTGCTGCTGCCTTTGGTGGACTGTGTATTGGTGGTTTATCAGTAATGGCTGACTTTCTTGGAGCCATTGGCTCTGGCACGGGTATCCTGCTGGCCGTTACAATCATCTATCAGTACTTTGAGATCTTTGTGAAAGAACAAAGTGAAGTAGGCAGCATGGGGCCCTTGCTCTTCTAAAATTTAATTTCCATCTATGTGAAGCACCTGCATCGTCAGCTGTCGAGTTTCAGGATGTTTGAGGAATCTTCAGGAATTTCAGCCAAAATGGGATATTGCAAAGTGGTAGGGCTACAGAGCTCCGTACTCCCTCCACACAAAAACTGACATTTCAGTTGTACTTCATCAGATTTTCTAAGTGACTCAAGATTATAGCTCCCCAAGATTCTTTTAAAGACTCCTGTGAAGGTTTGGTCCTTTTTTCAGACTGACAATACAGGGCTTCAGTATGCAGGCATACTCGACACGGATGACGGAGGTCAGCTGCCTGTTGTGTGCATAAAAGCACTCAATTTTCTGCTTTGTGTTCGCTTAGTTAATACTTTTATTTTAAGCACTCATGAGAAGGTGTGGCCCAGAAGCTGAGCTGTCAAACGCTGGAGCCACTGCTGTCATTGTCCTGAGTAGTGACCCTGTGTGAAAACTGTTGAACAGGGTCTTGTAAGAAGAGGATGTTGAGCTCACATTGGATCCACCTGTCAAAAGAACTGTTCAACTTTATGTGAACACTAATCTGATGAACTATCCTCACTGTTTCACTGTATAGGGAGCAAAAGTATTAACTCACTTCTCACATGCAAGATTTGTTTTGTTTTGTTTTTTTAATTGTCTGCTCTAAGCTTACATTCATTAATCACTTTTCCACGACTGTCAATTTATGATTTTCTGTACATAGGTCTTGCATTGAATAAGTTTGAATTTATCTTAAATGTAAGATAAACATCTTTTGAATATGAATATGTAAAGATAAATGTATTTCAGAACAAACTTATTGAAAAACATTCTCAATAAAACCTTTTGTGGAAAAAAACCTTAAAACTTTTGACTCGTCCACTTGTCTATGGCGAATGAATCTTCAGAGGTATGTGATTAGGGTGCAATGGCAGGTTGTGTCTCTTCGTACAGTATTGTTTCTGCTGCTTTTTATAATACATTAGCGTTAATATGTCAGCAAGGAAAGGAAGGATTATATATAGCTTATATGTGTGTGTGTGAGCGTACTATATTAAGATAAATATAAGTAAAGTTGTTGACAGAACGGATATCTGCAACTGATCTTATTGTTGGTATCTTACAGCATTATTACAGTAAGCTATAAACCAATATTAAGTGTTCATAATAAGACAATAATCAATTTTCCCCACCACTTATTTATAACACTGTACCAAAAGCAACTTTTGAAGGGCCATAACTCAAGCAAAAATAACTTTTCAGCTAAAAAGTCCTACTCTAAATCTACTGCCATTAGACTACATACTATTATATGTATTATACTACAATAAACCTTACAAAATTTGACTCTTCCATCTTCAATAGTTTTTTTAAGAATTTTCTTCACATGGAAACGTGTCAAACCTAGAAGACCTTAGCTTTTGGCGTTTTTGTATATCTTGTGTTGAACAATTGGAGGCAGCAATGTGCCCCGGAGCGCCTGCGCTACTGAAAATAGAAGAAGAAGAAGAAGTCTTACGCACAAGCACGTACAGTTGTGAAACATGCTAGTTGATGCTGGACTGGCTGGAATCTCTTGGCATTTACATTTTTGTGTTGTTTGTCAACGGAAGTCGTTATCCTGTGAGCTGTTACTGTAAACAAAGAAGCGGAATTAATCTCCGACGTGAAGAAATGAGCTCAGTCAGACAGGAAGGTAACTATACTAGTATACTTACCTGGAAACCGAAGTAGCCCTGAAGTTCATTTCAGTTTGAATTAAAAGTCACTGTCAACGACATCATTGAATTGTTTTAAGTGTATTTTCAAGCTCCTGGAGGACTGCAGAGATGTGTACCTGTTGCATCATCAGTGAGCACGGTGTTAGCTCTGTGTGCTAACAGGAACAATCACATTGTTTAACCTTGACATGTTGTCAGGTAGCATTTCACAAAATCAAAGGGGTCTTCATGTAATGTCACCTTGTCTACCTTCAGTAGATGTTTGCCTTTGTTGTCTCCATAAGTCAAGGTTTCCTCTCTCAACAGTCAGGACATGTCAAAAACATGTCCTGACTGTCCTGTTCTGGTGGACAGTAAAGACTCCACTTAATTACAAATTTGACGTATTTCTACTTTATTTGAGCAATAATAAACAGCCATGCATATTGCGTTGGAAATGAAGATTTGACATAAATAAACTATGATAAGCTTACAGTGAATTGTTAGCTATTAAGTTGAAAAATATTGCAATTTTTGAGAGTTTTGAGACAACATCATCCATCAGGACAACTGTGACACATAGTGCTTTTATTTCTCACAGCAACCATTCAGCTTATCTTCTTTTGAGGTTTACATTAAAATTAATAAAAGACTTCAGCCTAGTGCTATTGAGGTAAAAAATGGCAGTAACTATATATCAAGTGTGTATGGGAATCTTGCAATTCAGAAACACTTTCCTGCAAATGTTATACAATAAAAGCCTTGTTAATAAATGAAAGGTTTCTGCCCAATGGAAGGCTAGAGGGATTTTAATTTGAAATTGCTACAGGACGTTTTATGTCTGTGCAATGGCTGAACAATAGTTCAAATATTATCAAAAATCTCTATCTGTCAAAATAATAACATTATGGGATTGTTGTTTTTTTTTGCATTTGGGTCAGCCCTAGTTTGTATAAACAGCGTAATGCAGTAACTTTAATAGGACAAATGGCAGTGGATCTAAACAAAGCTGCACCAACTCATTACATGTGAGATTTATCCTGTGGTGGAGTAGTATAGTGGTACTGTGTGCACACTTCTCAGCATAAATTCATCACAATGAAATCCAGTATAGTGAACTACCATCCTATATGGTACTAAGCTACTTGAGTATTTCAGGTCTCCTGCTAACCATACGCAAGCTGATAGCTCTCTCCTCCTATACCTGACAATGGCAGTTCATTCTGTTTGTATAAGATAGAGCTGCTTAGCATTGGTACGCTGAACAACCGGCAAAACCAGAAAGCTGATTGCTGTTTGAACGAGACAGCACTCAGAGCACATACCTCCACCAATATCATTGTCATTAAAACTCAAGAAATCAAAGAAAAAGTTAACAGACTATGTGACAACAAAAGCTTATAATAAATATTCAGAGGCATATTATCATTGACTTTAAAAAAAACAGCTATAATACTGGTAAACATTTAAACATAAGAAAGGATACATGTAGAAAGTAGTAGTGCAATTTGAAAGAACAGCCATTACATTTATACATAAAAATATTTTTCATTATTTTATTTCAAATAGTAAAAAGTCAATGATCAAATTCAGAAATACATTTTTATTTTGGTCTACTGGTCCAGGTCCACACCAAATCATACATGTTCATCAGTGTTAGTTCTGAATTACACCTAGAGCTTATTATTTATTGGGAAATTCACGAAAATGACAAAATATGCTGTATCTTACAATGTTAGCAGAACGAAAAATAATCTGCTTCAAAATCTAATCAAGTCCTCCTTGGTACTATGCCCATCCCTGCAATTTTTTTCCAAGAGTGGCAAACGTATGACCCACCCTGCTGCCTCTCATTGTCTTACCCTGATATTCTTACTTTACTCAGTCTCTCACTCCTCACGCCTGAACGCAATCAACCCAGCATTATGCCCAGGTGTGTCACTCTTAAGACTGACTGTCATGGGTTAAAAATCACTGCATTAAGACTGACTGTCATGGGTTAAAAATCACTGCATTAGTCACCTTCTGCAGAATGTCCATCCAAATCTTAGCATCACACCTGATCACCTCAAACATCACTTTTTTTTATCACTTATGACATGCAGTCCACAAGCTAATATGGGTTAATAATATCAGCTTGGATGATGATATATTCAGGGTCTAATTATTAATGTGCAGGACACACTGGTTAAATGGTGAACAGCTTGAATATGACAACAGTGTTGAACATCACATTAATTTGTGTCGTCCTTCCTCATTTGACTCAAAAGGTAAAGACCGAATCATCTTTGTCACCAGAGAAGACCATGAAACACCCAGCAGTGCTGAGCTCGTAGAGGAAGATCCTAATGACCCATATGAGGAGCGAGGTGAGAGGCAGTAACAATCATCTACTAGCTACCATCTACCTTTCATCAGGGTAGATTTGAGCTCAGGTGAAGTTTGAAAAATACAAGTTTATTAACTGAATTTTAACCCAGGAGCTTTCTCTCTCCCTAGGTCTGATTCTTCCCAGTGGGGAGCTTAACTGGAACTGCCCCTGCCTGGGTGGGATGGCCAGTGGTCCTTGTGGAACTGAATTTAAGGATGCCTTCTCCTGTTTCTATTATAGTAAGGAGGAGGTAAAGGGCTCCGAGTGTCTGGAGCAGTTCAGGGCCATGCAGGAGTGTATGCAGCGTTACCCGGAACTCTATCCTCAAGAAGATGAGAATTTGCCGCAAGACGAATCCTTAGAAACACACCAGAACTCAGAAAACTCTGCATCTGCAGGAATGGCAGGTGCAAACTCAACATCTACCACTGAGCAAGACTCTGAAACCACACAACCCAACACAGAGGGCTCGGTGGAAAGCTAATGATGAGCTTTAGTGGCAACATGTGTCACAAGTCTTTAGAATCCAACTGAAATCACATTTAAGTCGGTCCTTTTTAAAACCAAAAATATCAGCAGTGAAAAAGCTATTTTTGTGGTGGCGTTGGCTCACAGAATATCTGATTGGGTGCATATCGAAACATGGGTACGAAAATATTACCATAGTAATGTTATCTAACATTAGTAATGCTATCTAAAAATTATAAATCATACCTGTCAAGTCAAGTCAGTTTTATTTGTGTCACAACAAAGGTTCCATCAAGGTATTTTCCAAGACGAGCAGGTCCAGACCGTATTCTTTATTCTACAGAAACCCAACAATCCCCCATGAGCAAGCACTCGGAAGGATAGGTGGAGAAGAGGAGTGAGGAACAGGGACACAGACATGTTCAACCACAAGAACAGTAACAGCTATTAAAATAGAAAGATGACACTTTCTGGTAATTATAATAATTACTACAATAATAATAATGATGATGACGATGTCAGTGTAGTTCAACCATGATTTCAGCAGTAGGTCCAGTCACAGTCCACAGTGACCTGCTGTATACTGTATACACAGTTTGGATCTCACTCTCTTGTGCTTAATTAGCATAGGATAAGATTTAGGCATCTAGCATAATATAACCCGAATATTAAACGTCTATCATTATATCTACCAAATAAATCACTATCAAGGTAAAAAGTCCATATTAAACTTAGAAACACTCATTTCTCATTTCTCACTCATCAGGTGGTCTAGTCAGGTGAGATCAACCATGATTTTAACAGACATGTTTTTAAAATTCACTGTTAATAGCTTTATTTATTGTTAAAAGGAAGAAAATATGTTTTAGGAAAACATCTGAAATGCTCATTTTGCTCTCAACAGCTTAAGGGGTGTGTCAGTCTTTGTGTTTGATTGACAGCAATTAGCAGGCTATATTTATGACAGTCGGACGAGAAACAAAAGCATACTCCAAAGCTTACTAGTAATTTGCACGCAGTCTGTCATTATGTGTGTGACTCTATCTGAACTGATGCTATCAGCTGACGGGACGAGACGTTTGTTCAAGCAGTAAATTAAATAAGGAGACTTCAGCAGGAAAACTAATATGGGAAGTTGGTCAAAATCTACTGCTTTATGTAAATATGGTTCAAAATGATGCCGTTTCATTTGGATGTGCGTTCTTGAGTAAACCGTTTCCACGGTCAGGGATGGCATTTCTTCTGCTATGTTCATCCATGTTTCAAACTTTTACCTCAGCTGCACTTAACGCAGGCTTCAGCGTGAAACACAGGAATAACTAAAGTGAGTATTGTTGAAAGTTTTATAATAAAATGTGCGTCTTTGGTTCTTCTGAGTTATTGTTGCTTACTCCTATCTCTTCAGTTTGACGATGTGATAATGACCCGATGCTGTACTCTCTCTCTTCCAAGCATATTGTCAAAATGAGCAAATGTATGAACTCACATGCAGCTTTTGCAGAGGGCAACTTTGATTTAATCATAAAGTCTTTGCTTGTATGTTATTGTTCTTTAGGGTTTTTTTTCTTGTTTTGATTGATTGAAGAAAAATAAAGGTTCTATGGACAGTGCAGTAACATTTCCAAACACATTAGTCGATGCCAATGACAGCAAAGACCAAATGGAAACCTAGAAGCCATAATTAGTGGTTCGTACTCTCTGAGTGCTGTCTGTTTACTATAATGGCTTCCATTTTCCATTACATGAGCATTATGTAACAGTCATAGCCTTATTTTTTTTCAAACTGAACCCTGGTGGTGTCAAACAGACTTGGAATCTGATTAAAAACAAATAGGCCAATAGAAACAAAAGTAAAGAGGGTTTTTACGTAAGTTGTTTTACAAGGTTTAAGTTCCTCAACCGGTGTTGTAGGATACTATCGGCACATGAAAGCAAGGTCTGTGGGACTGGAAGGGCACAACTCCAAAGTGTCACACTGACCATATAACAGGTCTAGAAGAGACATTATTAGATCCCCCCCCGAGGAGACACCAAACTGTACACATAGAAAAGGAAAGCCAAGCGTCTTTGCCAGTCACTGAACCCTCTTGACCTCCTTAAAGTCCCTCATATGATCCGTCCACACACTAAGCTCCAGATGATGATGCCATTTTCTAAGGTAATTGATTAAGTACCGGGGTTTTTATAGGTTACCTGTTGCTCTGTTTATTCTCCGCTCTATGGGTCAGCTGTTTACTGAGGTCAGAGATCACCAGCACTGTTTGTCTATTGAACCATGTGCTTCTTCAAACTCCCTCAGGGATCAATAATTACCAAACGCCCTTATCTATCCATGCCATACCATTGGTGGATTACAAAGGGCAAAGATGGCCAAAAAGCCAATTGGAGTACATTGTGAGGAGTATTCTCCCTTAAAGCTGAAGTAGCTATACAGTCTTTCTCTCCGAACAGGACCGTTTGCAGAGAGGGTTACAGAGCCTTCTTTTCATATCCAGAGTGAGCTCCATCTCCAGGTCTCTACTCCAGTGTGTGAGAAATATCTCAACAGGATGTCTTCTTTAAAGGATATATGCAGTGGTTTACCGCTGGACCCTTTGCCCCCTAATCGGGGTAGAGACCCAAATGTACCACATGCACCTATGCGGACCCCCAACCTTACAGCAGAGGAGGAACGGGTGAGTAAATAAAAAACTATTTCTCTATACATTAAATCGATATTTAGACTTCTTAAACACAGATGTAACTAAAAGGACTAATAATGGCACCTTTCCATCTTGTGATGACTTGTACACTGACATGGAACAGAGCAATTATTAATGTCATAATACATACTGTACATACTGTATGTTTTTCCACTATGACGGGTCAAAATACTTGCTGTGACACCATAATGATATAGAAAGCACTGCAAATGGACCAGCTGGGCTGCAGTCAAAACTATCCAAAACACTATTTGAAGGAGAGAGTGGGCTACCTGTAGACATTATCATGAAGTTATGCTTGAGTTATCTCATTGGAATTTCAACTGCTTTGCTATAAATGTGATAGTGGAGGAGCTACTGTTACACCATACTGTGTACTCTGACTTATTGCATCACCATTGTTGTCTCACGGGCTGCCAAAAAATGATTGTTCTCTGTGGTCCTCAACTGATTACCCAAACTCAGAGCAAAGGCTTCAGTCAATTATTAAAAGGGACACAGTGAGTGGCTTACCTATTACATTTGGAGGAGTATCAGATGTTTCAAAGATCTACTCATCTATCTGACTTTATTGAATCTGTACAGTGTGTGTTCACTAACCAACTGTTCATATCCCTCTTCTCTCTAGTTGGCACTGAGGAATGCATTGCGTTATTTCCCCGCCTCCAACCATGCAACACTTGCACCCGAATTTGCTCAAGAGCTGCGGCAGCACGGACACATCTACATGTACCGTTTCTGTCCCACGATACCCATGAGGTGAGACAACCTGACGATGAGAGTTCATCTGATATGGGTTGTTTTTTGTAGGCCGGTATCAACAGCATTATCAGGAATATTTTGACAAGATATTTGGTGAAGACAAAGATCAATGCTGAGGGAGAAGAGATCTTAACAGTAATAGTCTTAACTGTAATAAATATTTTAAATATGTCCAAAGTGTCATCCTGTATTTAAAACAGTTAGCCCCAGGCAAAGATTGCATAGTCTCACTTTAAGACTATATTGTCTACTTTTTCTTCCATCCACTCCAACAGTGATGTGATTTTTCTTCCATCTGTTATCTCAGGGCTTACCCTATTGATCAGTACCCGTGCCGCACACGCCAAGCAGCCTCCATAATGCTAATGATCATGAACAACCTGGACCCAGCAGTTGCTCAGGTGAGCCTTTAACACAGCTTTTAATAACTAATTGCCTAAGCATGCTAAATCTCTGTGTCATGTCTTCAATTTGATTTCTCAATGACAGCTTCATTTTTCTTTACCCTTCAGTTCCCCCAGGAGCTCGTCACCTATGGAGGGAACGGACAGGTGTTTAGTAACTGGGCCCAGGTAAGACTTAAATTAGCTTGTGTTCTACCAGTAGGGATGGTATTTATGTATAGTCTGAATATATGTGATCTGTGTGTGTGTGTGTGTGTGTGTGTGCAGTTTCGCCTGGTGATGCATTACCTGAGTGAGATGACAGAGGAGCAAACTCTGGTCATGTACAGCGGTCATCCCATGGGCCTGTTCCCCAGCCTGCCTTCCTCACCCCGCGCCATCATCACCAATGGCATGGTAACTGCCCAACATACATCTGATATCACAATCTGATACTTTCAGCCCATGTGCATAACTGTATGACTCTTTTTTATTTTTTTAATCTCTCAGGTTATTCCAAATTACTCCTCCAGAGCTCAGTATGAAAAGATGTTTGCCCTAGGGGTTTCAATGTAAGTCTTTTAATGTGCTTTTCATACTGTTTTTTGGTTTCTCCATTTTTTTTATAGTAGGAAGAAAATTATTCTATAGTTCGCCTCCTGTGTCTTTTCTTTTAACATATTTTATCATCTATTGTCATTTTATTGTCTGCTTTTATTGTTTTAATGTGCTATTCCTTTTCATTGAAAAGGACTTTGAGCTCCATTTCGTCTTATTATTATTACTATATCGGTACAGATGTCTTGATATAATCTGTGTATTTTGTTTGTCTGTTTTCAGGTATGGTCAAATGACAGCAGGCAGCTACTGCTACATTGGACCTCAAGGAATCGTTCATGGCACTATGGTATGTAACATTTTAAAGAAGCACATAGAATTCCAGTATCTGCGCCGGAAAAATACGGATTAATCAGTGAGTGTTAGTGTTGTGATGGGGATGGACCAGGACCATTACTGTCGGGGGGGGTGATATGTCAGAAACAAGAGAAAAACAAAATTTTTCAAACATGATTACACTTATTTTGTTCACTTTCCTTTAGTCTTTGCTTTTTTTATTGTGCAATGTTGGATACCTCTAAAAAATATAAATCAAACAATCTGGGGGAGGGAAGATCACTCATTGGTTGAACACCACACACCTCTTAAACATACTCAATTTGAGACGAGGGGTCATAAGTAGACGTTAAATCACATGTCAGAAAGGTTGTGAACCTCATCTTAAAATTATAGCATTTAAAACACATTTAAGTTTGTTTTTTTAAATTAGTTTTGTTGTGCTTCTCTGTGTAGCTGACTTTGCTGAATGCTGGCAGGAGGTACCTGGGCTCCGGTGACTTGACGGGCCGTGTCTTTGTGACCTCTGGCCTGGGAGGAATGAGTGGAGCGCAGGCTAAAGCTTCCGTCATTGCTGGTTGTATTGGTGTGATTGCAGAGGTCAGCTGGAATAGTCATTTCTCTTCAATACTCGCTGCTGACTGAACAAGAATGAAGGAAATATGTCAGTGTGTGGACTTGATTTCTGTGTAGGTTGATGAGGCTCCTCTCAGAAAGAGACATGAACAGGGCTGGCTGATGGAGGTCACCAGCAACATTGACCACTGCATTAAACGCATCAGGTAAGAGAAATGTTTGTGTGTGTGTAGTGTGTGTTGGGGGGGTGAGACATAATATTGTCAGTTCCTTCTTATTAATGTCCAGAACTGCAATACGAACAAGACTTGTTGCCCTCTTAGCTAAAAACAGTGGGGAGGGCAGACTTGCATTCTTTACTTGAGTAAAAGTAGTGATACTACTCTGTAAAAATACTCAGTAACAAAAAGTCGTGCACCAAAAGAAAAAAAGCAAATATGTTAGTAAAGTGTACTGAAAGTATCAATAACAGAATTTGTCAGATATAAGATTAAGTTATTCTCATTTTTGTGTCTTTCAGAGAGGCCAAGAACTCCAAGACCCCTCTCAGTCTGGGTTATCATGGCAACATTGTAGACTTGTGGTGAGTGAGAGATGAAAATTGTCTGCCAGAGAAACATGACGACGCTGCAATGAAACCTTGTGTTACTTTTTATATGTGTTACTCTTGAAAACTTTGTGCTGCGTTTCTAACCCTCTAACCAGGGAGAGGCTGCTATTGGAGTATGAGAGGACCGGGGAGCTCCTGGTGGATTTGGGTTCAGACCAGACGTCCCTTCACAACCCATATAACGGAGGCTACTACCCAGTTCAACTCAGCTTCCGCCAGGCGAATCAGCTCATGTCAACTGATCCTATTCGTTTCCGAACCATGGTCCAAGAAAGGTGAGATCACTCACACAGAGGGACTTTGATATGCTATATTTCCTGCAATATAAAGGTCTATTAAGCTGAAATAACATGTTTCACATATGATCATAGCCTTCAAAGACATGTTAATGCCATCAACAAGCTGTCTGATGCTGGCATGTTCTTCTGGGACTATGGCAATGCATTTCTCTTGGAGGCCCAGAGAGCTGGTCAGTAATTAAACCCTCCCATAACTCACAATGATATCATTATCTGACAAACAAAGAGACTGTTTCTTGTTTTTATAGGAGCAAAGGTAGAAAAGGTTGATGGAGGGGCAACTGAATTCCGTTACCCTTCTTATGTCCAGCACATTATGGGGTGAGGCATTTTCTTTGTTATTTAATCTAGCATTGAACCTGTAACAGGACATCAATGCTACATCTAGAAAAGACAGTTCACTAAACTATGACTGGATCTTTTCTACGTGAAATTGTTTATCTCTTTCCTTCTATATTTGCCACAGGGACATTTTCTCTTTGGGCTTTGGCCCATTTCGCTGGGTGTGCACATCTGGTGATCCCAAAGATCTTGCTATAACTGACGACATTGCTGCAACTATCCTGGAGAAAATTAGTACCAATGTGACAGATTGCATCAGACAACAGTACGACGACAACATCCGCTGGATCAGAGAGGCTGGAAAACACAAAATGGTGAGTAACTTTATGGAAAATCATAGCCCTTCAATGGTGTAGGTTTGAGTTGGAATGTGGATGGGGCATACATTTGGAAGAAGGTCTAGTCATATACAGAATATGGTACATTATAAGTACTCTTTAAACATTTAAAGTTATTTAAACACTAACTGCAAGACCCTATAATGATGTATTAATCCTTTTAATCATTTTTATGCACACATAAAACAGAAATACACACAGATGACACCAAAGCTCACAACTCTCCTTCAGTGTCTGCCTCGATCTCTCTCTGATGCCTGTATGGACAACACGCAACCATATTTGTCTAGATTTGGTCTTACACACGTGATATATTTTTTAACAATTACATCAGAAAGATGGGCTCAATGAGATTACATTACAGCACACGTCTGTCTCTCTGATACCTATATTGACAACTACTAAGTGATACATAAAATAAAAAAATAAGGCCACTCTGTTCATGCACTTAGTATAAGAGATAAAAAAGACTTTCTAACATCGTTCAAATAAGACAAATGTGTTCATTGTGCTTTCTCTGTTTCTTATTGTCTCTCTCCAATGTCTGTATTAACAACAAAGCTAAATGACAACTAGACAGCACTCAGTGTGCACATACCTCCACCAAGCAGCTTAGTTTTCCATTATGTTGTTGCACCTCAAAGCAGTTGTCCCATGATAGTTTGACCCTCATAACATGACTCTCAAGCCATGAAAACCTAACCCTAGATTTTGGAATCACAATGGTATCATTATTACTTTGATAGTTTTTCAAGAAAAACAACATTTCATTTTGGCAGTGTACTGACCCTTTCGCTATTCAAAAAAAAAGGCCACCACTACGGTTTGAAGTAAGGATAGTCTAGACACGAAGATGTCCATGGTTCCAATGAAAATAATGCAATTTATTTTACATCTCTCCAAACAAACTAACGTTCATTAAAGCTGTATCTTACAATTTTCACCACATTTGCACAGTCGAAAAACTGTGTGCTTCTGCCATGCTTCCAACAAACAAATCAAATTACACTGGTGCATTTAATGACCTTTGATCACCTCAGAACTTTGACGGCCTTCTACTCCCCCAAGTGGTGGGAGGTTCATACAAACAAAAACACAAAATAAAACAGAAATGGCTCTTGCGGGTGGTTTTCCTCAGGATCTAGCTCAGTAAATATTGAAGAAGCTTTGAATTTGACACCTAACTGAATCAGCACAGTTTCAGCCACAGTTTGATCTTAGTTGCAAGTCACTAGCATTATTATTTGTTATCTCAGAGTAGCGAGCTCTATAAATTCAAACATTCTGGATTAACAGATCTGGAATATTACTTCAGATCATACTTTTATGTGTAGTAGATCTCATTGTGTAATTGTTGTCCAACAAGATGCGCATGATTCTATGACACCCGCATTTGCTCTCTCAATTCAAATCTTATGAAGAGACACCTAGCTGAAATAATTCTATTTCCCCTGTGTGTCCTGTTTGTTCAGGTTGTGGGATCCCAAGCCAGAATCCTATACTCTGACCAGCAAGGAAGAGTCGCCATCGCTTTGGCTCTCAACCAGGCTATCGCTGACGGAAGAATTTCAGTAAGGGGATAAATTGGCTGCTAAAAAGATTGTTTTGTGTTTACTGTGCTCTGCATGCATATCAGTTTTTCACTGGAGTCTCAAAGCACCTTATGTTACCTCTATTTCTCAGGCTCCTGTTGTTATAAGCAGAGATCATCATGATGTCAGTGGCACAGACAGCCCCTTCAGAGAAACCTCCAATGTGTATGATGGATCTGCCTTCTGTGCGGGTATGCTTACAACAGCTGTAAACAACTATGTTTAAGAAAGACAGGTCAAAGACGGGTCCTACATAATATTGACAAATATGGTAACAACATACGATGAGCCATCACTGGTTTAACCTTCCTTGCATACATCCTCCTCTTCCTCTGTCCCAGTGTTCCTGTCACTATCTATTCATATTAACCAGTCACATTGTAGGAATAACTTGAGTGACAGCTCACAGTGTCTCCCTCTCACAGACATGGCGGTCCAAAACTTTGTTGGGGATGCATTCAGGGGTGCCACATGGGTAGCCCTGCACAACGGCGGTGGTGTCGGCTGGTAAGGCTGACTGCTCATTCAGTAAATAGCAATCTACCTGAATGGTCAATGTGATTCATTAAAGCGATTTATTTAGTTGAAACTTATCTATCACCAAGTCATTCTGTTTGTTACTTTATCTCTTGTATCACCCACAGGGGTGAGGTAATGAATGGAGGGTTTGGTTTGCTACTGGACGGCTCAGAGGAAGCTGCAAAGCGGGCCAGTCTGATGCTCAACTGGGACGTGTCCAATGGGGTGAGAGTGTGGACAGAAGAGAAGCAAGATGGCTTCTGTGCTCAAATTGCAGATGATTGCTGGCTGGCTCTAACCTGTTTCTGTGTGCCGCAGGTGGCTCGTCGCTGCTGGTCTGGAAACTCCAACGCCTATGAGACCATCCAGCGTACCATGGTGGAGAACAGGCAGCTGCGTGTCACCATGCCCTTTCCTGTAAAGGACGAGCACATTCTGGACCGTGCCCTACAGGGCTAGCCAAACACATAGACCTCGGTTACAGACATCCTCAGCCTCATTCCTACTTTGTGTCAATCATCTACAAAAATAAAACTCTATTCTTTTACAATTTGATTATATTTCAGGAATAAATAAACCGTTCATTATTGTATTCTTGTAAATTGAAAACACAATAACGGTCACAGGTTTGTTAGTAAATAACTGTATATATACAGTATGTAAACTGTATTCGAATTCACAGTCTGTATCCTCATGTAATAATAATTAAAGACTGGACTGTACTACTGTAAGTCACTACTACTTCTAATAATAATGATAATGACAAAAAATACCAATAAAATAATGAATAAAAGAACATTTTAACACTTTTACGGAGAATGAAAATGTCGACTTATGTTAAGGTTGTCTCATCAATGCCGCTCTGGACATCTTAGACAAAAGGCTGAGCAAGTTGTAGCATGTCTGTTTCATTTTCACATTTTAGTTCCCACGCTTTTCTTTCACTCTGCTGTTTACAGTTAGGTTTACACCACATTCTTGTATATACTGGCATTCTCTTGAATTACTGTGGTCACAAATTATTTTTACCTGATTGCATTGCATTTTACTGCATCTCACTGTTTGACGTTAATACAACAGAACACTTTTCAGATGTCACTGTTGTACTACAGTGTAGTTCTATTCAGTAAGAGTAAAAAGCAGCAGGCAAATCCAGAGAAGTCTTTTGGTCACAAATAACTACTTTAAAGCAACAAGTTCTGTCCTCAGCTGCATATATTTTCTGCTTTAAAACCTGTACAAACAAGTTTTTGGTACCAGACAGATTACTGACTCCATCTACCTAAACTGGGTGCACTGGATGTCACAGCCTGGCTCAAGCATGTGAAAGAAGAGCGACCATGCATAATCCTAAAATGAGTCTTAGAGGGAAACAGCAACTAAACAAGACAAAAACTTCACATCCATGACGTCATCAGAAAGCCTTCTTGACTGATTAGTTAATGTTTTTGTTGACACACAGTCTATTGCTTAGTTTGCATTAATATTGGCCAGTAGTTTTGCAGGATGAGGATGTGTTGAAAATAGTGGCGTCATGAGATTCCACAAAACCTACAGTAATTAAGGGACACAGATCTATTATTTAATCTGCACTTCTTATTAAGTTCAGGTCTGGCTTTTGGGCTTTTGCTCGCTGCCGTGCGTCTTTACGCGTGTTTGTTCCTTTAAGAAAATGAATTTGAGCTGATCCGCGCTGACGTAAGGGAATGGAGAGATTGGTGTACCCTGCAGAGGAGAGAACCGTTATATGGGACCATACGGGAGTAGGCCTACCACAATTTTTTTTTTCTTATCTCAGTCATTTAGCGTGTTTTGCAGCACTCACACTTTACATACATCCAGACATTAGTTGGAGTCGTTTGCCGTTTTTGATGCCAATATAACGGTGCAGTTTCAGACCTCCGCCCTTTTCTGTAAGGAGGTTTTACAGATTGCATACTTCATTTTGCTCCCGCAGTGTTTCGAAATGTCCTGTTCTATCCTCTGGACGCACGCGGGCGAACCAGGATAACACAGGATATGTTCTATGGCAAAGACTGATGTGATTTGCTCTACGTCATTGTTTGTAAACAGAAAAAAATGCATCATAACCAGGAGGAGCAGTCTGTAAATCTAATTACTGCGCAGCATGGACCAGCGCACCACGGTGACTCCTACAGCCAGGGAAGCAGCTTGGACGGCGGTCTGACTGACCTCCAACCACCTGCTTACTCTAAAGTGGAGTTCAGGAGAAATGCAGTGACGGATGACTATAAAATCACAGCTCAAGTTCTCGGCCTTGGATTAAATGGCAAAGTGCTGGAATGTCATTGCAAGAAAACAGGAGAGAAATGTGCCCTCAAGGTGTGTGTTTGCTTCTTTATTCCTGTGTGATCGAAACAATCCTGAGGCTGTCATATGGGAACAGAAGAAAGCTCCAATCCTTTATTGATGTGATCTCCAGGGGCGCTGCTAGACATAAAGCTCTACTAGGGCTCAGGCCCCCATCACTCAAATGAAAATGTCTTTCCTGAATGCCTGCTGCTCATATAAAATGTGCTATATATTAACATTCTTTCTTAGACCACTATTACTGCCACTGCCATACAGCAGTGCTGCTTAAACTGAAACAACTACGGTTAAAGTTATAAATGCGTAATTAACATTAACAACATTAAGCAAACAGTTGATTTAATTTGTACAGTGATTTTAACCGTCATCTTGAGAAATATGAATTGTGAGAAATTCAGAGGTAGTAATTCAACAAACAGCTGTGGGTTTGTAGCAATGCAAACCTACAGAAAATCCATACAGGAAGTGCGGCCCCACATGTTTGCCTCCTCTGAAATATCTTTGGTGCTAAGCTACAATTGAAAGAGGTAGTTCACACCATGCAAGCAATCTTGTGTTTTCTGAGTATTAATGCTGTGATTTGTGCATAGCATCTTATAGGAGCAAAGTCACACCTTTATAAAAGTAAAATATATCTGAGCCTTTTGACCACAATGTCCACCAGGATTTGGCCTGATGACTGCATGTCTAGGAAAATATGATATCATCCTCTGTGTGTGATACCACAGCCACAACACAGTGTCTTTAAACATAAAGCGTGATGCTAAATGCGGTCTGAAAGTGTTCACTCTTTATGATCTTCTTGAAATGTTGCTTTGCAAACAGCAACGGATTAATAGCTTCAATAGTGTCCATTAATACAGTGAGTGTCTTTATAATAAGGTATGTATTTGTCTGTGTGTGTGTTTATTGATATCTTGTCAAGGTTGTCTTAATATTTTTTTAAAACAATTGATCCTATCTGCCTTGCAGATTGGGATTGGCCAAAATAAATGCATATATATATATATATATAGATATAAGACCATTCTTTTAGACAAATATAAAACAGAAGCATTGATTTGTGTTTTTGGGATGTGGAGCAGATCCTGTATGATACTCCCAAAGCCAGACGGGAGGTGGAGCTGCACTGGCGAGCTTCCGGAGGTCCCCACATTGTCCCAATTCTCAGCCTTTATGAGAACATGCACCAGGGGAAGAGATGTCTCCTTGTCATGATGGAGTGGTGAGCATTATTAGCACCACATTATATATGTATATTGTTCACTTATTTTAAGCCTTTTAGGGAAAATCAAAGCTAAAATAGATTTGTGCTTTTCTATAATGTGATACAGCTTGTATTTATGAGTTAGATAAGTGTGTCTCTTTAAGCTGAGGCACCTAAAGGTGCTTTATATGTGAAAAATGGAACAACTACAGAACTAGTGAATTTAAAGAGACCTGGATGGTATTTAGCTGAGCGTTATTTCAGTTCTGACTTCATTTAAATGTTTTTCTTTGGGGAAAAGAAACAAACACACTTCTGCACTCCCCTTTACTTTTTTTTGTATGCTGTTGTTTGCATTCTGGGCTCTTCCACACTGGATCTCAACTTTTAAATAATAAACTGGGTCCTAAATGTAGATCTCTTTTCTTGGTTGTTAAAATTACATCCTCCTTAAAGTCCTACAGAAAATGTTAATTAAGTTTGACCACTTTTTTTCAATAAATATAAGAAATCTTTTTTTCTTTTATACTTGTAATTACATTCTACTGTATCTGAGATATTTTAAATTCTTTGGGTAGCACTAACCTGTATATCCACTTTGGGCTTTATCCTGACTATATGCAGTAGTTTACATTGTTATTTTGTCCCTTTCATATTTAACTTGTGCAAATAATTAAACTCAGACAGTGCTTCATCACAGAATGTCAGATGGACAACATGGTAACAATCCAATGCAGACTCTTTGAAAGTGTTGTTTTCCTATTTGTGTACCACATAATAGACTTGACAGGATTCATTTACATCAATGAATGTTAATGTATTTTAATGTGGCTTGAATGACTAGATGCCACTGCATCCCCATATTTTAATGCTACATGTTAACTTGGCCTTTGACAGAAGCCAATTTTACTGTAGTGTGGAAACACTGCTACATTATAATTTGCACAAATAAAGCTCATTTGGATATGTGATGACTTAAACTAAATCCAACTTTGAGTCTGTGCAATCAAATGTCACTTGGTAGCACTATCATATAATTTGGATCTAATATTTTTGTATTTACTTTATAGTGTAAAATTAACATAATAGCTTGATGTAAATTATGTTTTTGGTTTTGGATTTCCCAGTGGCGGATCTAGAATTTTTCTAAATCAGGGGCCATAGAGGGGCCACATTTTTTACAGAGGGGCCAACTATATGTCCAACATTCATGCACATTTCCTTATTCAGTAAGATGTATACAGAATATTTCACCAGTCATTCATTGTTTGCTGTTGGCTCCATTGCGTAAAGACACACATAATTGAATATATTATGCAAATTGTGCCTTTTTCAAGCACATTGTGTACGTCAAAAAAGTTAAGCAATCATAAACTAGGATGCATAAATAAATATAAAACATAACACACTTTTTTCTAATTATGTAATACATAAAATAATTTTTTTTTTTTATTTTTACATTAAAGAAAATACTTACATACTATATTACAGCATACACAACAGTTTAGAGGAGAAAAACTTGACACAGTCAAGTATTCAAGTTGTAAACAAACAGACAAAAAAGACAGTACAGGGGCACTTCAGGGGCCAATCAGATTTCAGCTGGGGCCAGTGCCCCTCTGGCTCCGCCCCTGGGATTTCCCCTCTAATGCCTCCTTACAGTTTGATTCATCAGAGTCTGCCATGGCTCAATTAGTTGTGCTCATTTGAGCAGTAAATTGTGAGGCACAATGACATGCTTTGTTGTCTAACCATGATTACAGTGGAGATGTGTGGTGAGGAGTCCCCTCACTGTCCGAGTTCTGATCTCTTTGTTGATCTTGTCTCAGTATGGAGGGGGGGGAGCTGTTCAGTCGCATTCAGGCCAGAGGCGACCAGGCCTTCACAGAGAGAGGTGTGCTTGAGTTCATATTAAGCAGTCTAAATTCATGGGTTGTTATATTGTGTCCTGTACACTTAACATCTATGTGATGTCTGTCCACTCAGAGGCATCAGAGATCATGCATGACATCGGCACAGCCATAGAATACCTCCACAACATGGACATAGCTCACAGGGATATAAAGGTAAGTAATTCTTCTCAGAGAATCTAAGAAAGAGTTTCTAGCTCAATACATTCTTTTGAATCTCTCATTGTCATGCACACTACTTCAGCCTGAAAACCTGCTCTATACCACCAAGGAGAGTAATGCTACACTAAAACTGACAGATTTTGGCTTTGCCAAGGAGACAACACTACACAACTCCCTTCAAACACCCTGCTACACTCCATATTACGTTGGTAAGTGTTTGCTGTCATTGTAATACTGTTGCAGGACTTTTAGTTGAATCAGTACGCTGCATTTGAGCCAGTGTTACAAATGTGCAATTTCATACATAGTTACATTACATAGTTTTTATATATGGTTGCAGTCGTTCACTCTCATGTTGTCCTTGTGTGTCTTCATGTTAGCCTGCTTCTATCTTTGTGTCTTTCATTCTCCACTTCATTGTGTTACTGTTTCCTGTGTCTATTTGTTGATTCAGCCCCAGAAGTGCTTGGGCCAGAGAAATATGATAAGTCATGTGACATGTGGTCTCTAGGCGTACTCATGTACATTCTGTGAGTATCACGTGAGTCTGCAAGTGAATCAACGTAATGAAACATTCCGATATACTGTATTAATAGTCTCTTCTATTGTCTTCTGGTTCTAGACTGTGTGGGTTTCCTCCATTCTACTCAAACACAGGTCAAGCCATCTCTCCAGGCATGAAGCAGAGGATCAGGTTGGGCCAATATGAGTTCCCCAACCCTGAGTGGGCTGACGTTTCTGAAGAAGGTCAGGCTTTGGATGTAGCTCCCCTCAACCTAACAGTATTTCAGTAACATTCATATTGTTTTGATTTCTGGCTTACTCTGATAACTCGCTTTCACCTTTTTTTATTGCTACAAGCAGTTATTTTCAGCAACAACAACAAAAAAAACTCTGACAATTCAACTATACACTCCCTGCTCAACACCAAAGGAAAGACAGACAAAGTTAGCAACAAGTGAACGTCATCGAGCATTTAATATAAGAGCCATATATTTTTCTCAGGAATTGGTAGATTGATAGATATTGAAATTCCATCCATAATGTGATTAGAAGCATAACTGAAGAATAATGTTGCTCCACATCTGGTGGGTGCTGCCAGATCACAACAAGAGTTATCACATGACACTTTGCAAAAGAGCACATCTAGACTGTACTCTTTATCTTACAGAGACCCAACAATTCCCCCATGAGCAAGCACTTGGCTACAGTGGTGAGGAAAAACTGCCTTTTGAACAGGCATAAACCTTAGAGCAGACCTGGCTCTAGTTGGGCAGCCATCTGCCTTGACCTGTTGTGTTCAGAGAGGGCGATAAAGAGAGAGAGAGAGAGAAAGAAAGAGAGACAGAAATGATGGGGAGGAGTGAGGAAGAGAGACACACACTAATGTACAGCAACAGTAACAATTACAGCTATAGTGTTAGAAAGATTGCAAATACTTGTATGTAATAACTATGTAATAACAACACCACGACCACAGCAGATCATCTACAGTACCATCCATGGAATCCTGAGATATGAGAAAGCACAAAGACTCTGGGGAAGAAGCCAAACTAGTAACATGCATTACTGGGACATAAATGTGTAGCGAAGGAGAGGGTGAGGAAGAGAATGAAGCTCAGTACAGTTAGTTTGTTTCCACTGCCCCCATGTGCCAAAAAAAAATCAGTCAGTGCAGGTGTAAATGTAGCATAATGCAACGACCCAATCCCAATTTACACAACTTCTCCATTTAACACAAATGAGAGTTCATTATAGTTCCATGTTGTTTAACTGGGTTTTACTTCATGTCCTGCAGCCAAACAGCTCATCATTCAGTTACTGAAAACAGACCCCAATGAGAGGATGACCATTGGACAGTTCGTGAACCATCCGTGGATCAGTGTGAGTTATCACTGAACACTGTGTCTGTAGATCTGCACGTTCTTCCTCCTTTGGTTGATGAGGTTTTTGTGTATTTTATACCATAGCAATTAATGGTGGTCCCTCCGACACCGCTCCACACCTCTCGCGTTTTGACAGAGGATAAGGAGTTGTGGGAGGAAGTGAAGGTGGGACACACTCTTTCTAGAGCTCATTGTTTTCAGAATATGACCACATGGTGGCAGCGAAGCATCTCATTTCCACCATGAAATGTTCTCATCTTCCAATAGGAGGAAATGACCAGCGCCTTGGCCACCATGCGTGTTGACTATGACCAGGTGAAGATCAAGGACCTGGACATGTCCAACAACCCTCTGCTCAATAAGAGACGGAAAAGGCCCTTGGCTGGAGGAGCTGACACAGGAGGAGATGGTGAAGGAGGAGTGGTGTGTAATAGACACAGAGAAGTTACATTTTCTGAAGAGAATGGGAAAATGATTATTTGACAAAATTTGTATAAAACTAGTAAAGCTAGAGTGAGCATGTCCTCATCTTAATGTTACTTGTATGCTACTCACTTTTTATCCTTCTTTGTAAAACTGCACTCAAGAGTCTAATAAGTGTCTTATTTTTTATTTTGGCTCTAACATAACTCTAACGTGAGAAATAAAATTGTTTTTTATGTTTTACAACTGTGTTTTGTCACTTTTGTACAGGAAACCTCATTGTACAGTTTCTTTGATACTGAGAGAATTATAAAACCTGTTTGGCACCTGTTATCAAACCTGTCAGAAGAAAATCCCAGAGTAAGAAATGTTGTGGCAATGTTGTGGCAGTGTGAGGAATTGTATGTGAGAAGAGTTTATGTGGAAGTCATTATAGATATTTATCAGACAAATTTACAAAGTTTTTTTCCCCAAAATATATCAAAAAATGTTACTTTTACTGACTGCTGCACTCTCAAAATTATTCAACCCCTTAATGACGAGCGTTTAATAAGACGAGCACAGAGACAAGTCGCTCATCTGATGCAATTAGGTCATTTGTAACTTTGACCAATGCAGTCTCTGTGCTATGAAGCTCTCTAAAGCCTGACTGGAAATCCTCATGTAAGCTATTGCTATGTAGCAAATCACACAATGTTTTAGCAACTGCTTTCTCTAGAATTTTTAGAGAGGAAGGAAAGATGAGATATAGGTTTATAGGTAGCCAGGACCTCTGGATCAAGAGTTGGCTTTTTAAGAAGTGGTTTAATTACAGCCAATTTAAAGGACTGTGGCACATAGGCCTGTGTGTTTGAAAGTAAACTGATATCATTTGAAGGCAGGAGGTGGTGAATTTTGATCTAATAAGTAGAATTTTATCATCAGAGAAGCTCATGAAGTCGTTACTGCTGAGGCTTAGGAGTTCTGGCCTCAGTGGACCTATGACTGTCAGCCTGACTTCAGCGCTGAACAAAAACCTCAGGTTCTCATTCTCCTCTATTAGTGCTGATTAATAATTACTGCTGAGAAATAAGCTAAAAGTAAGGAGTTAAAACAATAACAGTCGGGTGTGCACGTGCGCGCGCTCGAGCGCCTATGCGCTCATACAGAATGCGCGTGTCTTTCCACTCGCTTCATTCATTGCTGCTTGTGCTGCTGGAGGGGAGTCAGGCTCACCAGGCTGGAAAGAGGAGGCTTTAAACCGAGAACATGAGGGGCTCCTGCCGCCCGAGAAACACGCGGGACCGGGCAGGTAGGGTACAACTCTGAGTTCTCACTTGTTTTTTTTATATTTGTTGACACTTTGTCAGTCGTCGTTGTGTGCAGTGAGTGCTACAGCGCGGCTGTGCTAGCAGGCGCAGATGAAGTAAACAAGTCTGTGTCACGTAGGCACGCTTCAGAGCTGTCACCTCTTTATACCGAAGAGAGGCGGGACAGACTGCAGCACACAGCCTTGAATTGCGGTAAAGACTTTGTATTTCGGGTCTTATTTAGCAGGGAAATAGTTTGTTACTTCGTAAAGGCCAGTGATGCTTTGGTTGCAAGGATCTTCCTGTCTGCTGTCAAGTCTGGCTGCAGCTAGGGGTTTGCTAGCCTGTGGGCTAGCTGGTGTGTTGACAGTAATGAGAGTAAACACTGACTGTTTGCACAGGTTTACACACGTCATGCCACTCATTGTGTCAGAGACCCCTAATCTGATCTGTATTAGGTTATGAATCCCATCGGATTAAGCTGAGACTGGTTGAGGAATGTATTTAGTTATTGACATGGAACTGCTTATACTGAGCTATACAAAGGTAATGGTAAGGAAACATGTTGTCTGACCATAAAGTGTGCCAGAAGGAGACAGTAAAACTAATCAGACCTTTGCATCCTCTGACCTCAATGCTCATTTTACTACGACTGAATCCTTGGATTTTGGAGCCCTCCCTTAACTGTTTTCTTTTCAAAATAAATTGCACACTTGCTTGTAATCGTCCTTTGTTATCTTTGCATTTATTTGGTTGGTCTCTCTCTCTCTCTTACAGAGGACTTGCAGGACAGGACAGACTATGCCACTCTGGCTTTCCAGGTTTCATTTAAAAAATACATATTGACAAAGAGATTTCAGTGTTAACTTTGGTTCAAAATCCTGGCCTGGTCTGTGTGTTTACGTTTGCATGCCCACCCTACCACATGTGCATATGAAAGGCATCTGAACCAATGAATACTATGGCATGGATAGTCCAATGACTCGCCTATTATAAAACCAGACCAATAACTCTATTGGCCATGTAGTCTGGAGAGTCTGATTAATATTATATTGCTTGGCTGTCGTGTTGACAAATGTCCTGCAGAAAGATAGAGCTCTCACAAAGATAAAGAGATTCACTGCTGTTCCATGTACAAATATGGTCACAGTTGTTTAAATGCCTGCAGCCTGAGGTGTTGTGACAGATGTACATATTGTAGGATGAACAGAGCTCAGGCTGGTTGGTGGAGTAGGTTATTGTGCTTCGTCAGCCCTGTCTGTTTGCCAACACACAGGGCGAAGCAGAACAGCAGGAAAAATATTAGATGAAGTTGAATACTTGTGTTATGTATATAGAAAAATACTCTATTTTGGCAATTCAATATAATGGTAGTTGGTCCTATACATCCATAGCTGTATGCTGCTACTAACACCATTATAAATATTTTGTTCAGATGACGCTGACTGTGAAAGCGTCGAGCTAGCTATGCCTCGAGCGCACACACTTGGCCCATATGTGTTAAGAACTGCAGACAGTGAGAAATATGCTTCACAGATTACATCCCTACATGGAGGCAGTCTACCCAAAAGGGTGTTTATATCCTTTTCTTAGATGCTGCCAGCTGCAGAAAATCTGCCTTCTCTTCTGTCTTCACCTCTCTATTATTCTCAATAATCAGGATTTTCCTCTGTTTTTTTTATCATACTCTGAATTATCGCCATAGATAACTCGACCTCCTCTTGTTTCCCTCACTCGCTCCCTCCCTTTCTGCAGCTCCCTCCCTCCCTGTGTCTGCTCTCTATCTAGGGGAAAGTTCACCCGCTCTCAGAATCTCATTATAGGCTTCAGACAGAGTTGTAGCCTGCCTGTGTGTAATGATTATGCAGTACTGGCACACCTACTCAGTGTACCCATCTAGCAGATGATTTGCTAGTATTTTTTGTGTTATCTGCAAAGGTGGTGATGTTTTTGCTGGCATTGGTGTCTCTGTCTGTCTGTTAGCAGAATTGCACAAAAACTAGCGGACAGATTTTCATAAAATGATGGTTGGACAAAGGGAAGAGTCTGGAATTCCCCCCCCACACTTTTTTGAACATTGCAAGATGGGGCTTTCTAGACTGTTTGTGTCATGTACACATAAACTACTTGTCAAATTACCAGTGACTGGTAACCGAGGGGAAGGGTGGGGCATGTGCCATGGAAGAGATCGTCACATTTTGGAGCTATATCCTGAAAACTGCCATTAGTGAAATGCAATTTTCTTTAATAACGATCACAAAAGTAATTGTAGACCTATTTGATAAAAAATGTAATAATTAAAGCCATATTTCAAGCTAAATTGTTAAAATAAATCTCTCTTTGCAGCTTTTCCAGTGTTTTTTTTCTTCTTTTTCTTATATCATTGTAAAATTAATGTGTTTTGGTATGACTGGACAAAACCAGCAATTGTAAGGTATCAACCTGGGCTTCTGGGGGGGCTTCTTGTGATTAACATGTTTTATGATTTGCTCATACTGTTATACATTTAATGCAAACAAGACTCAACAGAGCACAGACTCTGATAAAATTCCTCATGGCCCACAGTGTGTGAACACGCCTGTCCTCACAGTCTCTTCATGGTTTGGGCTGGACTCCTTAGTTCTGGTTATGTGACGTTTTATATTTTAGACAGTATTAAGCTTCCTTCTTTGTGTACAGGGGCATTAAAAAATGAAAGATATTCTCCATTAACTGTTGCCAAAACAATGTCCCAAAAGTCATGGTTTTCTTAGTTTCGTAACTAACCTGACTTAACTCCACCAGCTAAGCCTTATCATCCAACAACAGTGTCTGGCAAATCCCTGTAGTCAGATTTCAACATCTTATAGAAAGCCTTCCCAAGAATGCAAGAGTGGGGTAACTACATCTTAATGTAAAACTCACATATCGGTGTAACCTTGTTGACCTTTTAGTGTAAAACGTCGAAAAATAAATAAAATTCAAGGGTCCTCTTGTCAAACTAAAGCAACTGGAGGGGCTCTACTATAGCTTATGATTAATACTTTAATTAGCACTCAGCATAATATGAGACACATTTTACAGCAGTGCATTCAATGTTAAGTTACTTTACAAAATGAAAAGTCATTGTGTTCTTCTGTCAGTGGCCTTGTCACATTATGTTTAATGGTTTTAGCAAAGATTTTAATGGAAGCTGCAGGATTCTGTCTTGTGTAAAATGTTGTTACCTTTTCTCTTCTACCTGTCCTGTTGGTCACGTTTTGGGAATAGATGATTGAGGGCAAGTAAAATATAGTTATGAAATGGCTAATGCATGTTAGCATTTGAACCCACAGATAGCAAGGATGTATGTGCCTGAAACATTGTTGACCTTTCTACCTGTAAACATACTAAAAATTTGATAGGTAAAGAAAATTTAGGAATTCATATGATATTAATGTTCAGCAACAGAAGAGACCAGAAAACATGAAACCTGTTATGATAATATACAAGACATTAAATAGTTTTTAATATGCATTTCTTGACAGTAGGATACGACTTTGTCTAAACTGCATGTCTGTTTATTTCCCCACATTTCAAATGTGTGGCCTAAATTGAGTACACAGCGCCACCTGGTGTGTTTGATGCTACATTAAGTCTCCTCAGGCTGACAACAAACGCTTGTGTCTTAGCACAAGTCTCTATGTTGAGGTTAGGTTCTCTAAATATGATATAATATTTGATTTGTAAATTTGGCATGAGTCAGTCATTACATCCAGCTGTGTATATATAGTTGCTTATCGGTGTTGTACAGGGCTGCTGTAGTGGACTCTGTAGTCAGCTTTTTGAAAAGGATGTTGGCTTCGGTTTTACTCTGCTGTAAAAAGAAAAACATTCAAACTGAGGCATTTATCTTGTAACTGAACCCGAGGCCCCATGAGAGCCTTAAACGTATTGGGGAACAAATTAGTGATTTGATTATTTTCTTGAATCATCGGTTGTTTTTTAAATAGAAAATGTCAGAAAATATAAAAATACAATATGCCAATTATAGCTTCTCAGAGGTGACTTCTGTAAATGACTTGCTTCATCGCACAAACAACCCAGAGCCCCAAATATATTCAATTTACTAATATATTAAACAGCATAAACAGCTAATCACATCAAATTAAAGGAGCCTTTTTTTTTAGATAGATTATCAAAATACATGTTCATTCATTTTCTGTCAGTGGTTTGGTATTCAACTAATACTTCTAGTTGAAAACATTTTATTCAATATCTTACTCAACCAATGAATCAATAATCAGGCAAATAATGTGCAGATTAATTGATGATGAAAACTCTAAAGCACCAGAGATCACCATTGCCACCTAGCAGTTGTATCATTACACCCTGGGCATAGAACACACTGTGACACACTGTCACCATGATGATGCCACTTTACTCAGATCTGCCTCATGCCAAATTAAGTAATACCACATATTTCCTTGACCCTGGATAACTAGTCCTAACATTTGGAATCGTGTGTTTATCATCAGTAGTTTATGAGTCATCAACAAAAATAAGATTTTCCATAACGGTGGATCCGGATCTATTTTTTTAAATTTTTTTTATCAAGACATAACATCTTAGATACATGACATCCATATGAATGACCCTGAATCTGCATGATCTCATTTATATAAAGCTTAACCCTCAAACCATGCCCCAAAAATACATGTTTTAATCTGCAACATCATGTGTTGTGTATGTTTTTTTTTTCATTGGTCTATTATTATTTTTATGGCAACATGTTTTTAAAAAAAAAACAGGCCCTATCTTGCAAGTTGAATAAAGTGAAAAAGTGATCCAGAATCAGCATCTGTACTCAGATCCACCTCATGATCCACCTCTGCACACATTTTCATCAAAATCCTCACACAAACAGACTAAAACAGAATAATAACCAAATGTGAACAATGTCTGTTTGTCCAATGCGTAATACCAGCTGATTGAAATCCTTGTTTGGCAACATCATTACAGTGCCTTGCAGTATTTGTGTATGCATATAGTTGAAATCTGTGTGAGCTAGACTCTTAAGGGCTCGTGACTGGGTCGTGCAAAAGTTGAGTTTTCGATAGTTTCTACTGATGTTTTCACGAGCTCCGAGCTCCCAGCACGCCCTCATTATTCCAGACCTGCCTCTCCTATTGGCTGCTGGATCTCTCTACTCTTCTCTGATTGGTTCAATCATCTGCTGCATTCACTGCCCATGTGCACTGCATGTGAACAGCTGAGCGCTTATATTGTCTGAACTGCTTTTCCTCTGCTTCTTTTTGCTCATTCAACGCGTCATTACGGTAATATATAAAAACAGGTTTTCCTAGAACATGTTTGTATGTTCTGCTCATGGTCTGGAAATATTTTGAGAAGGATTCAATGAATTGTACTGGTTGCATTTACACCTGAGAAAGTTGAGTAAACTACTTTAGGTTATAACAAAATTGTCCAGAAGACAACTAAAACAAAATGTGTATTGCAAAAGATAACAAAAACATATAGTTTGCTGTTATAAGATAATACAAACACAATATGCAATGTAGAAATAACAGAAGAGTGCCCACGACTCAACAAGTGTCTCTCTGCAAACAATGGTAGGCCCTACATTTGTTTATTTAATGATTGGCAAAAGAAATGTAGCATCGCCTTTATTTTTGAAAACGATTGAAAGGCCTACTTTTGTGTTCTCTTTGTATTCAACAAGTTTCATGACCTACTTTTACAATTTAAATTATATTAATAGACTTTGGAAAAGCTAGTTAGCAGACCTTGTGTTTATCTTTGGAGTAAAAGTGTAATTACTAATACAGGTACCTTCCCAGTCTTCCAACATTAGTGTATTTACGTGCTGATAAATTAGGTTTGGAAACAAACATGATAAATAACACTTGAGACATGAAATAAGATGAATGAAATGCAGGATGGGCTAAAGTACACCCTGTACCTGCCACCGTGTTTTGCTCCCTCACTCTGTTGCGCTCAGTCTCCAGTCGTTACGGTAACGAGAAACCGCTGTTTCTCAGCTGACATCCTCCCACCCCCCTCTACAGCCTGCTGAATCAGACTGGCCGTGCGAGAGCTCCCCACCTCAGTGTCTCACCAGCAGTGTAACATCAATGATCCAGCATCCATAATGTTAGACAACGAGGAGTTCATTTTGGAGACTTCCCCGAGGGAGCTCACCCAGAACCCGCTCAGGAAGATCTGGATGCCGTGCAAAAACGCGCACATAGCCCAGAGACGCGGTAAGATGTAGCTGGCCGGCAAGTGCCGCAAAGGATGTGACTGGGACGTGATGCGGAGCATCTGTTAATATCTTAAAATGTTTTGAACATATTTTATTTCAGCCATGTTATCCTAAGTCTGACTTGAACAAAGAGATATTTCCGTTATGTGACATTTACTCGCGGTTGTTTTAGATGTTGCGCATCATAAAGAGCTGAACATCCTCGCCTTTTTATGCTCAGCAGTGTTGCATCATGCTCCTCATACCTGGTTCGTTTTCCCCCAATGTCACATGCATGGCAAATGGGAATAATTGGCTGAAATTAATTTGGCCATATGACACATGACTCAAAGGCATCGGTTTCCCCAGCGCCGCCACTCCTGGCCAACATCAGTGACTGTTCGCCTTTAGTCTGGATGTAGGAGTGGGCAGCTGTGTTTGATATCAGCTGGTTGCTCGTAGTCAGGTTTAATCTTTCTCTGCAGGACGTCTTGTTTTTGCTGAGTCAAGCTCTGCTGTTTTTCTTTTAAATCAGATTTTTTCCAACTCCAGTCATTTTGTGCTCAGTATAGCCTTCAGTACTCGATGTCAGACGTCAACAGTTGTATAAAATGACATGAGGCAGATGCTTTCTTACAGTAAAATGTGGAGATAATACATTACATTTACATTTAAGTTACATTACACATTTCAACATGTGTATTAAACAATATAGTTTTAGATATAGTAAAAAAATAACTTCAGGGTATTTAACAATAAACATGAAATTAGCTGGAAAAATCCAATGTGGCTTCAGAATTTAAATCTTTCCAATAAGTGTTCTGTCTCGTGTAATTTTAAACCTTCACAACTAATTAAACTCATGCTGAATAGAGCAATGTTAACAAACCGTTCCCAGAAAATTAAATGTATGAGAAGTGCTTTAAGTCTATTAAAATGTTGTGTTTCTTTCTCTCTCTCTCTCGCTCTCTAACAGTATGTATGACAAACTGTCCGACCCTCATCGTAACTGTAGGACTTCCAGCCCGAGGAAAGACTTACATTTCCAAGAAGCTCACACGGTACTTAAACTGGATAGGTGTGCCAACCAAAGGTGCCAGCTTCAACCCCAACACACGCACATTTTTATATATTACTTTGTAGTACAAACCAGTTTTTTTTTAAAAACAATCTCCAACAGAGTTCAATGTTGGCCAGTACCGGAGGGAGTGTCTGAAGATCTACAAGTCCTTCGAGTTTTTCCGCCCTGATAATGAAGAGGGTTTAAAAATCAGACGGTAAGTCTATACTGATTTCACTATCAGTCAGCCTACAGTATATCATGCCGGGTTTGGCAACCAGTGTGCAAAGAGAGACGACAGTCTGCAGGTTTTCAGACCTGCCACAGACTCCACCCAGTGATAACAAGTATGGGGGAGCCCATCTGTGAAATCACATGTTGCTGTGTTGGAATAAAAACCTGTGTTTTAGTATTTATGTAATACAGTCCTGGAGATAAATCTAATAACAAATACACTGGGGCATAAGCTGACTAAAATGTGTGTAAACGTAATGTGTGCTACTAAAGTATGGAATATGTCTGTAGATCATGTGACCAATTTTATTTCTGTAAGTAATTCTTAAAGCCATTGAAGAAAAAATGTGTTTTTAGAACCTGAGACATTTTTATCTTAACTTGAAACATAGTCAACATTAATGTTATTGCCCAAATTGTCTGTTTGCCCTCCAGTTTTCCAGGGTGTCTGAGATCATAGGCATTTTACAAATTGTTATTCCCAAACCGTGCACACAGTTTTTAATTATTATTTGGATGTGATTTGTCATTTTTGAAAGATTGCCTTTGCTTTTTGCAAAAAAAGTTCTCTGCAGTTTACTGACTCTGTGTCTGCTGTCTTTCCACAGTCAGTGTGCCATGGCAGCACTAAATGATGTTCGGCAGTACCTGAGTGTCGAAGGAGGACAGGTGGCGGTGAGTCCTTGATTCTCTCCCTGAGTTTGTTGATGGCAAATTATCATAATATCAATACATGTAGTCTAAACCCGGGCTGCATAAGGAATTCATTTTCCTGCTGTTTCAGGTCTTTGATGCCACAAACACAACAAGAGAAAGAAGAGAGACCATCATCAAGTTTGCTGAGCAGAATGGGTTCAAGGTACGTTAACAAAGGCAGATTTGTTTTGTCAGCTTGTATTGGTGACCTCCAAATGTACTTTGTTGTCTTGTCAATCCAGGTATTTTTCGTTGAGTCTGTGTGTGAGGACCCAGATGTCATTGCACAGAATATAGTGGTAAGCTTTGTCTCATTTTATCCTTTCAGTTTAAAAAAACATTAAAGAAAAAGAAAAAAAAAGCAGACAATGTGCTGTATTTTATTTTGAAAAAATGTTGCATATTTGCTACTTGACAAATCCACTCCTCCTTTACATATATTAGTGTGACATTGTTAAGTTTCTGAATTTTATATACTGGAGTTTTATCCCAAATCCACAAATCGTTTACCTTAAAATCTGGTAATATTATTATTCGCCTTTATTTTAAACATGGAAGTTTATTGCAACGCTTCCCTTGATTACAATACATAGAAAAATATAATATTCTAATATTATTACAGCTATTATGTTATTATAATATGTAAAAAAAAAAAAATAAAAATAGGAACACAAAACAAACATTACCAGGCTGCACAATGAACAGGCTAAGTGCAATAGCCAGAAAATATCATTTCCTTGAAAAAACTATCAAAGAAACATCCATCCACACTGCTCTTAGTCCAAAATGTATGTTTACTTAAATGTTTACATTGTATTGGTTCCAACTTAAACAACCTCAGAGTGAAAAAGGCCTGAAGCAGCATTAGACAACCAACTCCCTCTTTTCTCTGCTCACTTCCTCTTTCTGTTTCTCCTTTACAGCAAGTTAAGTTGGGCAGCCCAGACTACATCCACTGCAACACAGAGGAGGCTATTGAGGACTTCATGAAGAGGATCAAGTGTTACGAATCTTCCTATCAGCCTCTGGACGAGGTTCTGGACAGGTGAGGAGACACAAAATGACCTCCATCAAATTAAACTACCTCCTCAAGATCAGTGATGGTGGACTCGTCTCTCTTGCTACAGGGATCTGTCCTACATAAAAATCATGGATGTGGGCCGTCGTTACCTGGTGAACCGTGTTCTCGACCACATCCAAAGCCGAATCGTCTACTACCTGATGAACATCCACATTACGCCACGATCCATCTACCTGTGTCGCCATGGTGAGAGCGACCTCAACATCAAGGGACGGATTGGAGGAGACTCTGGCTTGTCTTCCAGAGGAAAAGAGGTGTCTGTATACATTTATTGTTATTTATAATAAGATCAGTCACGCACTGGTGTCATTGTTCTGTTAGGATGGATTAAAGCATATTAATACAACTGCATCTTACCTTCTAGTTTGCCAAACGTCTGAGGAAATTCATCCAGGACCAGAAGATCAAAGATCTAAAAGTGTGGACCAGTCAGATGAAGAGAACGATCCAGACAGCAGAATGCCTGGGAGTGCCATACGAGCAGTGGAAGTCTCTCAATGAAATAGATGCTGTATGTCGATTCCTGTGTTCGTCACCGTTGATACCATTTTCAGTATTTGTGTACTCACACTGAATGCATCTTCTCTCCTGCTCAAAAGGGTGTGTGTGAGGAAATGATGTATGAGGAGATCCAAGTGCATTATCCTCTGGAGTTTGCACTGCGAGATCAAGACAAGTACCGCTACCGCTACCCTAAAGGAGAGGTGAGAGATTCTTCCAAACATGTCCTTCTTATGTTTGAGGAGGCGAATGGTAGCGACGAAGGAGTTCACGTCATCCGTATCTGTTCAACCAATTAGATACTTGCAACGGGCTGGGATTCTACAGGAAGTGCCTAAAATTGATATGGGCTGATAAAAATGTGCTACTTTTATTGTTTATTAGAAAACTTTTTATAGAGCAACATCAGAATTGAGCTTCAGACTAATATTTTTGAAGAATAAGAGAATTTTTCTTTCTGGAAACCTGGATGAATAAAACCTACCCAATAAAAGTTTACCTTCATCACAAGTAGGGATATCGACCCATTTTACTCGAACGCTACTCGTTTTAGCCGAGTAGTCGCTCAACTCTTGTGAATGGATTTGTTGTTGTCCTGAAAAGTGTGCCTCTCTGACGGGTCTGTGATTCTCCGTCAGTCTTATGAAGACCTGGTGCAGCGACTTGAGCCGGTGATGATGGAGCTGGAGAGACAGGAGAATGTTCTGGTCATTTGTCACCAGGCTGTCATGCGCTGTTTTCTAGCGTATTTCCTGGACAAGACAGCAGGTATGAAGGACTTGCTGTGTGTGATAAGGATGCATTGCAACATATGAAAAAAGTGTTGTGCTCCAATTGTACCCTTAAATAAAATACATTGATAATAAAATCTATGAGATGTTTTATAATTTCCTGTCTCCGCCTCCACAGATGAGTTGCCTTATCTCAATTGCCCTTTGCACTCTGTGTTGAAGTTGACCCCCATGGCTTATGGTGAGTCCTGTCATTTTCTAGACTATCATCATTTTTCACATTAATTTATATAAAATGCATCCATGTTTTATTGTAATATACTTTTGTCTGAAATAAAAGGTAACCATTTTGTGCTTTGTTTTGAAATAGTCTTATTTGCAATCCAATCATTGTGACCATGGACAAATTATCTATTAATGATTCTTTTTTTTTTGTTTGCTCTCAACTCAGGATGTAAAGTGGAGTCTGTCTATTTAGGTGTGGACTGTGTGAACACACACAGAGACAGACCAGAGGTAGGTATCACAGGCAGCATACAGCAATGTCTCTCAGCAGATGACAACTTGAATCCACTTCAGGTATAATTCACCTCACTGCTGCTCCTATTCAGCTCTAAAGCTGCAGCCAGAGACTCCATCAGAAGGTCTCATAGTAAACACTTGACCTGTAAAATCTGTGTGACTTTCTTTGATGGTTCCTGTAGTCTTCCATCCTTTTAGTTTACAACTCCTCTCCCACCGGACTCAGTACTCCATAGGTCTAGCAGTCAGTGCTGATTGGTCCTTCTCATTGCACAAAGAATGTAAATCTGTTACACTCTGCAGTGGAAGCCATGTTCAGTGTTCGTCCACTAGTGATCCCTGACAGCACCAAAGACCACTGTGGCATCACCGAGCATTGACATCTGATCCTACTTCCATCCTGTCAGCAGTCATTTTGAACTTTTGCTCTCATTTCATTGTTGTCTCTCTGAGTGAAAGCAGAATCATGCTGTTTTTTTTTTGTCCTCTCATGTCTTTTCCTGTGGTGGCCTTGAGTGTTAACTTAAGAAAACACATAAAACATCTTCATGTGACATCTGCAAATACAGAAACACAACCAAATTCAGAAATGTTGCAAGTTGGACAGAAAACAATTTAGTTTGAACAAAGTTTCATTTAATAGATATAAACTTATGTGCTGTTTTTTAATTTAAAAGTTCTGATTGCATGATTCAGAAGTAGATTGTAATCTGCAAATATTTGAAAGAAAGAAATCATGCAATCTGAATTTTAGAAGAAAATTAAACATTGTTGCTCATTCTACATCACTCGTGAAACGTTAGTCTGGGCGTATTAATCACTTTCTAGTGTTACATGGAAACTGCTTGTTATTTTCCGTTGTGTTCTGTATGACTTCGAACAGGAACTCCTGTATTGGTTGTGTTTTCTGTTTTTGCTGCATGTCTATTTTGTTTTGTTGCCTTTCGTCCCTAAATGAAGCATGTGTGTTGTCAAATTGGTGAAGATCAGTGAAGTTCCTAACAAATATAAGTACACGTGTATGTGAATAAATACATTATAATTGTGAATATTTGAGAGAAAATGACTGCAGGCACATTTCATATATTTAAATACCATGTCAAATTTAACAGCAGGCATTCGTATGATAATGAACATTACCCTGTTTAGTGTTGATATAAAGCCTTTTACATGTTTATGACATAATATTGCTGATTTTTATATTTTAAAATGACAGGTGACAAGGTCAACATAATTTTTCTTTTGAAATAAAATTCCTCACTTTGTCTCTATGTTAACACTTGTTTACAGTTTAAATGTGATCCTGTCTAAATACTCAACTACTAGACCTCCACTTAAATAAAGATTAAAATTCTAACATGACCTCTAATAATGTTAGCTGGGTATTGATTAACACACATGTTTACGTCATTTCATTAAATGTAACTTTTAATATTTTTGTGTTTGTTTACTTATTGTCAATATAAAAATCTGATTCAAACACTCATTCTCTGGTTACTTTTTTTCTGTATTAACATCAGTGACCTGTTATTTTATCAAAGCTGTGCTTCATTCAGTGGCAATGTGTATGAAAGTACAGTTCTCTATGTCTCATATGTCAGTGGAGGTTAGGTTAGGACATAGAATGATTTTTATTTTAATGTATGAATAGTCATCTCTGTCCTGTTTGAAATTAATCATTTCTATAGTTCTGTGACACAAACAGACTCTGAACTGAGCATGTTTTCATGTCTGTGAGAATTGACCTTTTGATAAATGTTTTTATGACCATTAGTCATTTGAAAACATTCTAGCAGCACTCAGAAGGCCCATTCATCTACTCTGAATGTCACATTAAAATAAGAATTATGCTTCCATTTAACAAATTGTATCCAAATCATTTTACTGTTAAAGATATGAATATGAGGGGACATTCAATGAGAAAAAATTCATTTGTAAATGTCAGATAAATAATTTATGATTCTAACTCAGTCCTATCCTCATCACTGTTTCAGAATGTGAATGTGCAGCGCAGCACAGATGACGCCCTGCAGACAGTCCCTGCTCACTTCTGATCTCCTGCACTGAGACCTCGTCACACAAACTGTTAGGACCTCCCAGCAGCATAATGGGAACGGTGCTGTTCCACTGCCAACGTGTCAGCTTCAACACTGATATGGAGGAAGGAGTATTTTCCCAAACTCAAACTGTAAAGCACTTTCACTTCACACAGTCCATTTTTATACATCTTCTATTGTGAGCTATACTTTCGTGCTACTGTAACACAACCTCCTGTGAGGAAAATGCCAATATTTGTGATATGTCTGTTACTGTCAATGATATTTGCTTAACTGCAAGCATCTTAATGATTCTATTTAATAGCTTATGTATATTACTGTGTGTACTGTGTATCCTGTCATATGCTCCCAGTGTTTCTGAAGATATTTCTACTGCATGAAAACAACTATCATAAGCCCCAAAATATGTGAGGACATTGTAAATATTTAGTTTTATCAAAGTCCTTAATCCCCGACTGGTGAGCATTTTTTAAATGTATTTTTCACTTGTTACTTGCTGAATTCTATCAAAAAGGCAGCCATTGTGCTCGGTTTATCTGCCGAGTAAATAAATCTTGAACATTTCCGAGGAGCAGGTGAAATTCTTGCTCCACAAGCAATGAAAATGACAGTGTACATACAAGTGACACCGATTTTGTAAAATGCATCTTCTGTAATCTGATATCTTGAGAATCAGGAAGGTAGAACCAAAAGGGATTTGGGATGGACTGTGTGGAGTTTTAAGATATGCAATGACAAATCTTAAGCTCCAAATCTGTCACTTGGAAAGGCAGCATTTGAAAAATTATGTGTTAGAATTTTATTTTGTTTGAGAACTCTGTACAGTTTCTGTAATATTATACATTTGATATTGTTTTCTGGACTGAAATTTATTTCAAAATGCCTTGCTTGTCTCCAGTGGTCATTCTCAATAAACGTTCAATGTTTGAGCTGCAGTTGTTTCATAACCTCATAACACCAAAACAGATTGAAAGTGACTAAAATACAAAGGATAATATCTTTTATTTATCTTCACTCCAGCAAGCACATTCATTTGAATTATTTCCATTTACAATAGGGTTTACTCTGTGAGAAGAAATGTGCACCAATCAACTGCCCTCATGGTTTAAGATCTGTCATTTAAAAAAAAGCTAAATTAAATCCATGTGCATATATTAAAAATATTTGAGGAAAAGTCCATATTACCCTGTGCTCACTAATATTGATTACAAATATCTATTTTAAGGGCCATCCTATGCACTAAAGGCAGAAATTGTCAGGTGGGAATATTCATTATGTACAAACATCAATACATTTGAGCAAAAGACAATTTTAAGGTTTAAGAGCAAAACCCTGTTGGCTGACACATCTTTACTGTACATCTCATGATTCTCAACTTCTCTGGGCTGATGATATTTTGTCTCCTCTCTGTCCCATGATGTGAACACTCAACAGTGATGGCCAAGATTGCAAAAGGAATGTTTTCCTGGATTTTCTCTCTCTCTCTCTCTCTCTCAGAACTGCAGGGGTAAAAGAAAAACAATGTTTCAGCTATAAATGACAAAGAAAATCTAAACGAAGAAAAATATACATTTTTTTTCTATAATGATACAATACATAATATAAAGTGTACATAATATATGATTGGATCAAAGTCCACACAATACTCAGACACCCTGTTGTACACACAAAGCAGCAGCAACGTGAGCACTGAGACAGCAAACAATGAGGCAGAAAATTAAACTTACATTTTTGAGGAACTCCTCAGCGACTATACGAGCCCTGGCGTTGACAGACAGCTTCATTTCGCTAATTTCCTTGTCAATTTCTTCCATGAAATGAATGACAAAGTCCACCAGTTTATGTTTGTACATCTGCTCTGTGTGGAAGTTGGTGATGAGGAAACTGATGTCATAGCCCTGCAAAATGAAAATGGACGGTCAAAGAAGAGCATTACCAATCGAGTCGTCACATGTATCTGAGATGAAGATGGTGAACGTGAATCTGAAAAGACTGACAGGTTCCCACTGTTTCCAGGGCATTTCCTTACTATTTCTGGCTGAGAGATACCCACTAACTGGATCATTCAAGCTGCGTTCAGATCATTACAAAACATAACTCCAGCCCTATTATTAATATGTCCCTGACTGCATTCTTGGCCAACTCCATCTGTGTTCCCAACTAATTAAGTATGTTAACACTGTGAATGTGACTGCCCTGTTTTCAATGCCCACCTACCTCCACTGGTTTCCTCCTTAGGATGAAGAAGTTCTCTGCTCTCATCATCATGAAACGCATGAATTTATGGCACAGAATCTTCTCAATCTCATCTGCCTGCAAGAGCAGATTATTTACCAGGAGAAGTCAAGATTACAGATACAGTTCTCATTTTTACATCAGTCAATTGCTAATTGATCCATCGGTTTGGTAACTGGATCTGAAAACATAATCACTGGCATCCAGACAGCGGCCTGACTGACCTGCTTGACAGCGATGCTGACTCTGACAGAGTTGATGGAGCCCTCAATTAGAACCTTTTCCTTTTCATTTCGACTAATGATAACAGGTTGGAGGAGCAACTCTTTACTACTCCTGAAAGTGGGAAAAACACAGACACACCATTCATTTTCTGTCCTCAACTCAGATTTAATGCACAGCTCAGTTTTAATCCTTCAAAAGTTACACTCAAAGTTGGATTACGGCTACAGTCACATTACAAGCCTCATTGTTCAATTGAGATTTTTTTGCGCAGATCAGTTTTGATTATCTTGTGATAAAGTGACCTTTATCTAGTGTTCAAAATGAAATGGATGCAGTGGGAGCAAATGTGTGCATGACATTTTGCTTTGGAGATTTGCTTTGAGTTGTCTCACAAATCTGCTTTTTGTTGTTGGTGTTCATGCAAAGACCTAACAACGTTCACATGCCTGCTGTTTCAGAGGATAGATGCATTCACATTAGAGTTCCATGTAGTCTACTTGTAATTATGGGTGTGAACCATCAAGACAACTGAATCTGATAAGAACAAAAAAAATTGTCTTGTAATAGACTCACCTCACTTCCACCTCTGGCTTGTTATGTCTCTCCACCACTTGTGAGGAGAAATTCTCCAGGCAGAGGGCGGCCTGCAGAGTAGCACGCACTGCATTGAGGTATGGGCGTAAGGTTGCCGTCTGAGGAGGGACAGCATGAAAGAGAAGACGATTATCATTCTGAAGAAGAATGTCGGAATTTACAAGCAGCTGCAACTGAGAATGACTTGTGAGATTGTGTAGATCAACAAGTTTCAAATACACACTCTTCCCTGGTTTCACTTCACGTGATAAGTGTACAATCCTTGTGAGCCTGGAATCCATAGTTCCAGGAAAATGCATTGTGACAAAGCTTTAAGATAACCCTGGGTTTACTATATAATGAATGGAGATAATGGAGTTGGCTGAAGATGGAACCAGAGAATGATAAGTTTACAATTCAGCATTTTATCGGGCAACTATACACACACACATATGTGTGTGTGTGTGAAATGCATAAATGTAATTAAATGTTCCTTGGCCCAGGATCTACTATTTCACAAAAATCATCAAAAATCCTTTGAGAACTTTTCGAGACAAAGACACAAACGTATGTGATCACGTTTCCTGGCCAAACCCTCTTTCACTAAGGTAATGGTTATACTAATCAGACATTTGTTTTTAAAGCGGAGTGATAAGGCAGCTCCAGAGGAAGTATGTTGGTGTAGATTCTCATTCATCCAGTAATCCTTGAAGGTTGAATCTGAAGTAACCAGTATATTTAGGGTTTATTTGGGTCTATTTAGAGCTCCAGAAGAAGCATCATCGGCTGTGTCAACGACAGCTGGTCTAACAGATGTGTCCTCCTCTGTCCCTCATTGCAGATCACAGCCTATGTACAACAGCAAACCTCACGCCAATCCTAACAATGTATCTGGTGACAATATCTCTATGCAATTCGACAAAGCACCATTCTTTTATGTCGGATATTTTCTGTTTTAGTGTTGAAACCGACCTGCTAACGTTAGCCTGTTAGCTCACTACCAGCTTAGCTAGCCCAAATAAGACTGGAAGTAGACCAAGCTGGGACGTCAACATACATGCAGTGTTAGTCGTGGAGACTTCATACCATCTGATATATGTATCTGTTAATCAGCATCGGTTTATCAGCACGTATATGTACGATTTCGCTTACCATTTCTCGGCAGGATGAGAGGCGGCTAAAGGCGGAAGTAGCTCCACTGGTCAGGCCTCTTCCGGTAAAACACCGGAACTCTACTTTGCCTCACGACGGCGAAGAGAAAATGATGTTTTAGCTGTAACTTTTATGAATCCATAATACATGTAAGATACTAGTTTCTCCCTCAACACATGAGCTCATTGGAGACCAAACCTATTATACCAGTTTATCTTGTTTCTAACTTTAATCAAATACTTGATATTTTATTGTCCAGTCTGAGTTTCAGTCTTCTTGTAATCAAATTAGATTAGATAAAATTAAGACATTTTGAAGGTTTTATATTCTGTTCCTGGGCTTATTGATGTATTAAAATTATTTTCTCAACTAAACATGCCACAAATGCAATTTATGTTTAATTATCAGGGGTGTTGCTGACAGAAAGCTTGACTGGGGCACTGGCCCTGATTATTCAAATCACATATATTTTCATATGCTTAGGATATAAGAATTGTGCTACACAAATGCCTGTTTAGTTGACTATTACAACCACTACTATAGATCAGTGCTGCTGCTGAAACAGAAACAAATTGGTAAATATATAAATGTAGAGATATTAATCTTCATGAAAATATTTATTTCATCACATATTATGAACGTCTCGTCCTCCACTGGCCTGTCAAAAGCTGCTTAAGAGGATTCGCATATTCTTCAAGTGAATCACACCCTCTTTTGCTTGCAGTGTGTAGAGTGATCACTTCCTCTTTTGGTTCCTGCTGGCGCTCCATGTGTACAGGTCTGATGATTTTATGTTTTGCTTATGTCATGAACTGTGTATATAAACTTTAGCACAGACATGTTTTATACACTGATTGATTGAAGACTGATTTCATTACATAACACACTCTCCAACCCTTTTGAGTGTCTGATTAAAAAAAAAAACTATAAGAGATATACTAGAGAAGTTTGAGTTTACTTCTGTTTGCTTGAACTTGACTAAATGTGTTTAATTTCAACCAATCCAAGAAGGCAGAACGTTTTATGTTCATGATAGTGATTGATTACAGAACTGTCCACTTGTGGTCAAATTTAATTAATCCTGATTCGTAATGTGTGAACAGGCTTAATCCTGAAAGGATAGGATATATAATCATTTCTCATCATTATTCCCTCTGACATTTTAGCCAGAGTGAGGAAGCTGTCAATCAAGCACGTTGTGTTTGAGCTTTTATCAGCCAAAATAAGTAAAAAACCTGTTTGGTGGCATTTACCACACATTTCATGTTTAATTCACACTTGAAAACATACAAATATCTTTCACTATTCAAGTAAGGCAGTGTCTGGATACATGAAGAAATTGAGACATGTAATGCTATTGATATATTCAAGAATTTTATTATTTGACATCCCAATTTTCTTTGATAACATCATTGGCATTGCAGAGATTTTTATCTAAAAGGAGAAAGAGTAATACCATAGGGCATGAAGTTGAATATTTTCTTTATATGGAAAGACAGAACATCCAATCAGTTCAATCCATCAGCCATTTACCATCTATAGACCGTAAAGCACAATCCGTTAAAAATATTAAGTACTTAGCCAACCTGAGCTACAAGCAGAGAGAGAACAGCAATAACACAGATATGACTGAAGACACATGTATGCTGTGTTGGTGACACGCATAGTAATTATATAGAGTTGAAAGACATCTGATGGCGGACCTAACACATACAGCAGTAATGATAGCAGTACAAGTAATGTTAAATAAAAGGCAAATATCAATATATCAAGGGGTCGATCCATGTTTTACACAGTGACTGCATTATCAGCTTTTACTTAATGTCAAGAAACATTTCCTCTGCAGTGTGAGGCGGTTATGAACCAATTTACACACAACCTTGAAGGGAAGAGGAAATACAATCACTCAAGTGTTCAAAAGATTTTCAGGGGAAATTTGAAAGGGAAACAAAGTGAGGAGGTATAATTTGAAGCTTACCAAAAGGCATGTGGTAGCAGATGTTGCCCAAAATCAGTCATCCCTCTATGACATTTAAGGCAAAAAACATAAAAAGTGCAAAAAAACAACAACTATGTGTTTCAGATTGGCCTTAAGAAACATCATCAGCCAATTAATATATATATATATATTTATAAAGTTCAACTTCGTTATTTTCTCGACAGGCAAAAGAAAGAGAACAGAAAACAGAAGAGATTATAAGGTACTTGGGATGCTGACATTAGCCAACATCGTCTCACATTACAGAGCATCAGCCAGTCCATCAGAGTTCCCATATGCACTCTTTGAACATGGCTCCATCTTGCCCTCTCGGTGTGAGAGTCAGGGGCCACAGTCAGAAAATGGGTGGGCGGGACAGGAGATCACTCATGATTGAGTCAAGAGACTGAGGTCGAAGGGGTGTCATTCTTCTCTCATGCGATCTTTGGATACTGGATTTGTCGCTGCATTTTAGGACGTTCACCGATGCATTAGTGTGTATATTCAGTTGAGGCGGGTTACATCCATGTGCAGCATACTGCGTGAGGGGTTGTGTCGATGGAATGAACAATGGCGTGAAGGAGGAAGACCAGTAGGGAAGTCCTTTCCCTGGGAGCAAGGTGCAGGTGATGTAACCAGGTGACAGGGTGTTCCAGAAAACCAGGAGAGAATATGGTCCAAGTTGTCCCTTAGCAGCCGCAGCTTCCTGGTGATGCAGATGTGGCTCTATCCAGTTTAATGGGCTCTGGGAATTCATTATATAACTCCACCTCTGTCTCCTGGCAGGCATCAAAACAGAGAAAATAATTAGCAAAAGGGAAGATTTAACCAACAAAGTCAGACACACAGGATTTTTAATAATTCAGCTATCATTGTTGTAAAAACATTGCACCGAGATGAGCTAATAACAGCACACATCCCGACTGTCTTCAATTTCTCAATTCATACAACTGCTACTTACTTGTTTGAGGGCGTTGCGTGCAATTGTCTGGAATGCCTGTTCTACATTTATGGCTTCTTTGGCACTGGTCTCAAAGTAGGGGATGTTGTTCTTACTCTGGCACCAAGCTTGAGCCCTTTTAGTGGTTACCTGTGCGTATGAAGTGGAAGAGATTCATCAATACGATCCATTGAAATATACTGTTAAGATGTGTTCGAGGTTGTATCTAACAGAAAATAGTTTTAATAAAGTGAGGAATCTTAAAGGTTCAGTGTGTAGACCCCTCATCTCACCTTTACCTACGTTGACTGCTAAAAATGGATAAGACCCTCTCTTGAGATAGTGTTTGGTTTGTCTGTTCTAGGTGACTGTAGAAGCATGGTGGACTCTGAAGGAGGACCCTCTCCCTCTAGAAATAAAAGTCTCATTCTAAGGTAGCAGAAACACAACAGCCCCATTCAGACAGCATTTTCATTCCGGGCCTGCTGCGGCTTTATTTCGCCCCGATGTCTGCCTGAACGCAATGAAGGAGTAACAGGGTGTCTGTTTGTTCCACCTCTGTGACGCCTCGGGAAGTAGTAACATCGCCAAAACAGGCGATTGTATGAATGAAGTGCTCTGGCATTGCGGAATGGGTGTGATGTTGTAGTAATATGTTCAGGTGTGTGACCTACCCCGGGGGATTTAACTACAGTATGGAGCAGCAACCGGAAGTCCATTATTTGAAGAACAAGCACAGAAAATGACCACTAAACTGGGGAGATAGTGAAATATATCAGCAACGCCAGCATACACTGTAAATGCACACACCGAGGTGGCGTTATGACGCTGTGGGCTGGTCCAGTTTGAACACACCGAAGGGGTCACAGACAAGGGAATTCATTTTGCTACCGTTGCGCAATGCCTGTCTGAAAGTGTCTATTGATTCTCAGTTTCAGGTGATTATACCCTAATGCATGTATAATTATAAATACATACTATAATCAAGTTCTTCCACTTAACTTCCAACGTTTGTTTCAGTAGAGTGGTTGTAAGATCATCATATACCATACATAAACATAAGGTCAACATAGTTTTAAAAAATTGAGGCATTTCAAAGTAAACTATAAAGTTTCATTGTCCATCCTTGTGGACTCTCTAGACCCCAATGACCCCCTCACTTCCTGTCTTTTTATAATTCAGATATTTTATGCATGATTGAAAATTTGTTCATTGTGGAGGCATTATCCACTGACCTGTCTATTCTCCAGGTCGATCTTGTTGCCTAGCACCACAAAAGGGAAGTTCTCAGGATCTCGAGGGCTGGCCTGTATCAGAAACTCATCCCTCCAGCTGTCAAGTGTTTTGAAGGTGTTGGGTGCGGTCACATCAAACACGAGCACACAACAGTCTGCTCCACGGTAGAACGCAACACCCAAAGACTGGAACCTCTCCTGGCCAGCTGTGTCCCAGATCTAGAAAACCACAGGGTGACAAGAGAAGATTAGATAACATTGCTACAAATGATTCAACTATTTACAGTTGCCTTTCCATCTGTAATTGTGATGTACCTGCATTGTAACGAGCCGATCGTCCACCATCACCTCCTTAGTCAGGAAGTCTGCGCCTATTGTTGCTTTGTACTGGTTACTAAACTTCTTGTTCACATACTGGTTCATTAGGGAGGTCTTTCCAACACTAAGAGTAGAAGACAACAGACAGCAGGATAACAGATACTTTCAGTAGAAAGACAGACAATTCAAAAACATGAGGCCTCCGGCTATGGCCATTGCTGGTGCGGTTACATACAAACGCAGCGTAGTGAGGATAGAGCAGTTTCATACACGAGGCATAATGTGCATCTAGTAATGTGTATTCTGGCCATGTTGGAGCAGTCATTTAAATTAATACTCTGCCAAATGTTCATATTAAAGAGCAAGCTCTAGTTTCCGGATGATCTAATTCAGATACTTAATAAAATCATACACCCTATTGTAGAAATTGCCTATAAATGTCCCTGTACAGCAGCAATAATAGCAGTTACCTTATGAACCCTCTCTGGGTCTGTTCGACCCTGATGTCTGTTACTTTTATTCAGTGAGACACTTTAAAAAAAACTTCCTCTAATACACCTCTATGTTTTTGAGAGATAGAATAGACTAATACATTTGATAATACACAGAGAAAAATTTAACGAATTATGCAAATGGTCAGTATCCCAGTAAAAAAAAAGGGAAAACACTAGTTTCAGTTTAATTATTTATTTGAGTTTGCCAAGCACTTAAAACTTTTTAACTTATTTTTTAAACATTTGAGGTTATCCCAGTTTCTTGTGAAATGTGCTGTAATTTAAATAAAGAAAAACATTTATTTGCACCTTTATTCTTATTTTAAATCATTTTTGTATAATAGGTGGAAAAGAAACTGCCAATGATTATGGAAACTGACAAAAAAGTTAACGCTTAAAATGTATTACTGGGTGTGCCTAAATGATGTACTGGTGCAACTAAATGAAAAAAATTAGGCGCACCAGTGCCATCAGTATAAAAAGTTATGTCTATAGCCCTGTGATAGTATAAAATATGCAGTAATTAGATTAATTTTGAGATAGGTGACACACGGACACAATCAAGACCCCATTTTCACTTTTATCACTTCAGTGTCTTGAGTGAATCAAATTGCTGTCTCATCTAAGACAAACCAGATGTAAATGCAACCAACAAGCAGTGAGGATGGATGGAATACAATTGCTCAAACCACCACCAAAGTACAAGTACCTCATTAATTCTGTGGAATAACAGCCACTTACAGGGTGATCCCATGTCATAATGGCAACCTTAAATAACACTGAAACTACAGTGAGATTAACCAGCACTATTCCTGTCACAAAGCATATCCAAAGTGAGCCCTAATCAGTGCAACCACTGTATGATTTGTGTAGGTGAGAGAGCATTGATCTGTTCAGATGAGGGAGACAAGGGGATGAGCAAAATGTTTGTTTCAGCTGGTGTTGTGGCAGAATGTCAAAGAAAGATGAGGAGACACGTAAAACTCCCCACACTGGGAGTCCATTCATGTGATTCATCCATGTGTTTGCATTAGTTAATGGATAACTGTTAGCTACCTAGCTAAACTGCTGTTTGCTGTAACAAGATGTATTTTTCATCAGACATTTCTGGTACTTAACACAGAGATTCTCTGTCGATGAGTCAAAACAGAACATGGACTTAATGTAGGAAATTACCAACAATCACAGACAATGAAATCAAAAAGAAAAAGCAGATTTTCCAATATTACCCAGTTTCAGTATCTAATGTCACATGAATTGAAGAAGGACAGTGAAATTATGTGTGCCCTTAAATTAGTCTTTGAATAATGACTCTATTCCTTTTCGTAGACAATCTGATGCAGTACTTAGCATGAAAAGGTCTGCATATAAAAAGTATGGTTGAAAAACTCCAGTGCTGTATTTGCAAGGAACCACAAAGAAGGAAATAACATAAGGAACTACAAACAAGGAAATAACATCTTCAATGTTCCAACTAGGATAAAAAATAATACCTTGGCTTTTAGTTTTTCCACCAGACTAAGAACAGGCTTGATGATGATGTCCTACCTTGCACTACTGGTTTTGACATGCAAAGGGGAAATATGCCATGTTGTGACTCACCCAGAATCTCCCAGGATGATGACTTTCAAGAGCACTTTCTTCCTGGATGTCATTTTTCCACAGCTGCGGATAGACAAACATCAAAAAGTTTAGCACATAGAGAGAACCCAATGAGCCTTCCAAAAACTCTTCATTTTCCCACTGTTCAGACACAAAACAATCAATACAAAAGCAAATCTGTTTCTATGCAGAAAGGCCATTAGGAAAATATTAGTCTACAACTTTGTGAGTGGAATTTAAGTCCCCTGGACAAATCAAGTTTGAATACCATTCATTCCAGTCATGTGCTTTCTACGTTGTTGGGCATGTCACGAGGAACACATCATTCTCTCATTTTCTCTCATGCACCACAGGAAGTTAGGAGCTGGAGGATTGACTCCTTCATAATATAAGTCGAAACCAATTAAAACATGTCATTTTTTGCTGATATAGCTGTCACTAAGCATTTTGTGGAAATAAAATCAACTGTTCCCATGACATACATGACACTTGGTAAATTACTGGGCAAATTCTTCCTGATCATTAAAACATAATAGAGGCTCATCATTGGTCCCTCCTAATATTATATGCCCTCTATCTATCGACAGTATCCACGCTACTTTCCAAGATTTCATTATGGCTCAAAATATAACTTCTCGGTTCACGAAAACAACTCGTATTACAAAATAAGTACATTAAAATTAGCTACATTCCAGAATTAAGGGGTCATCTTTAAATATTACACATGCAAATAGGCAGAACAGGCTACCATGCGCATTGGTTACATAAGAGACTACTTTATCTTTTTTCCCCCACACATTTGTCTTATCTGTGCCAAGTGAACAGTCCAGCACAGAAAACACAGAAAATCTACTGTGGATGTCCATACTCTGGGTCAGAACGGCAGAATTAGCTGCTGTCTGACGGGAATATGTGAACTATAATAGTGTTTCCTCTTAACACTGAATGATCTGAGCTGTAAAGCCAAATGGATATGAGTGTGTACAGTAGAGAGTAAACAGAAAATACCAGCAAATGTACTTTGAGTTTAATATTGTGTTCCTTAATGAACAATTCTGTTTCTTATTTGTGGGAACAAATTATTACTTTCATAATTTTTTTGGCAAGGAAGCACAAAAACCTATTAGACAACAGAATACCATTTACCATCAGCTCTTCTCGGAAGATAACATACATACAACATACATCATGTCAACATACATCATGTACAAAGTACAAAAGACATTCCAGACATACCAATCCACCAACCCAAACAGGTTTTCAGTGTAACCCGAATGATAGAACATAATCATTACTTACATAAATAAAACAATCCAGACAAAAAGACACAACCTTGATTCAACAGATACACTGAACCAGGAGCCCTTAAAGTAAATCAAAATCCTGCAACAAATAAAACACGAACGCTTCAGTTCCCATCAGGAACTGGAAAATGCACTTGTGTTCATTCTGAATGGACCGAGAACAGTACTCCAGTAACTACCATACTGTGAAGCACAGATTAGCTGACAGAAGCATGTAGAACACTTGATCACTGAAGTCTATGCATGGTCAGACTACAGTCACATGATAAGAGAAGAACTCTACTCAGTCTTTAACCTTTGAAAAACAGCATGGTGTTAGACATTGTTTGCTAAATGCTGACTATCATCTATGACAAAGAGGCTCAGTCAGAAATCAGGTGAATGCCTCTCAATTTGTTTTCTCATAAACAGGATTCTGGAAACGCATTCATTTACCAATATTAACCGACATATTTTACTGACACTAGTTTAAGCATTTCATTACAGACTGCATATATCTTGATAAGCTAAAGAACAAAAAACCGATGTATAATACAAAACATTTGTGGGTCTGTGGAACTCTGAAGCAATAAAGCATTCTGTAAAATAGCATATACTTTACTGTTTAAACTGTCCTTGAAACATTTGTGTGTAAGAAATAACTTGTGTCTCGATGTACAGTATATTTGCCCTTATTAAGTGTTATGAAATGAGTGCTGTTTGCTTAAAGTAGCCAATATATCATGGATGGTTTAGTCTCTTTATTACATCATTTTATTACATCATTTTGCTTTATAATATTCAACAAGTTGAAGGTTTCAGAGTGTAAAGTTGCATAGAGTACTGGCACTGAAATGTTATTTTCACCAAAGAAATGGTACATTTGATCAAGCTTTCAGGTAGTATTACATATTTTGTCCGCTTTTGTGAGTATGATATCTATCTGCTCCATCAAATATAAATCATTGTTGCAACAGAAAGTTGAACATTTCTTTCATTCTTAGTTTAATTTAGGCCACACTCTTTTATTCATGTTTCATCCATGCTGATGATCAATCTCACATTTATTGCTACTATTTACAAATAAAAAGCAAGAATCTAAGAATCTGTATTCACACAAAAAAAATATAGGCATCATGAACACAAGGAATTGTATTTTTTCATGTGGCAACTGTCCAGCACTGATATATTACTATTTGAACTGTTCAAGAATTTACTTCAAGAGATGTGGCATCAAAAGTGTCATGTGTTTGGAACTTGAACTAGTGTTCAAGTCCAAACAAATTTTCCCTTCTGCCTACAAATCACTAGTACAAGCAGCTAGAATTCACACATCACTACTGATATGGATTATGTATGCACACCCACAGACAGTCTCTGGACTAAATATAGATTAGGAAGACTGCGCTCAGATGTTTCTCAATGCCTCATAAGGTGAGACCATACCAATGTTTCCTGCTTAGTTCTATAATGTCCATCTTGGTTAATGCCCATGTGATAAGGAGATCATCCAATGGCTCAGGGTTAACAATAAGCCCAACACTGTCAAAATCAAGAGTATTGATAGAATGGAAACCAATGAACAAATAATTCTAAATATGTGATTAAATAACTTCACTACAGCATTAGAATATTTTACACAAAATCATGTGCACTAAAATAATTTGATAAAATAATGCAAAGGAATATTTCCCCCCACACTAACAAGGCAATATGTTTTTATTCCTCTAATGTTGTAATGGAAATAGCAGTGCATCAAATGGAAAAACAAATATTTTGAAGAAAAAGATCTCTTTCCACGCCTACAGACCTCAACTATAAACACACACAACACAATATGTACTCCAGTACAGTGGAACAAACTGATGGGTACACTGTGTAGCTCAATATTAGATACAGCTCTGTAAGCTACACTGGTAACTGTGGAAAAATATGTCATTTTTACCTATGACAAGCCAACATGAACTTGGGTTGTGCTGAAAAACTATATTCAAAGGGTCAACAACCATTTCATAACAACTCATGTAATTGATAGTGTATTTCAAACTAGATCTGAAATTAACTACAAGTACTTTAGATTCAAACTCAAGTATCAAGAAATATGATGAGTTGTTTGTGCTGTTCAAAGAAAGCTGCCGCAATGAAAAACAAAATCACAGAGCAGTAACATAGTCTGACTCTACGTGATACGTATGCTTTTAACATTTAATGGCGAAGTAAAGAAATGTTCGATGCCAGTGTCAGACAACTATTGATATTACTTTATTCGGGTGGAAATATGTTTAAGAAAACTCTTCATTCCGGTTCAAATTCGCAAAATTACTTAAGGGTGTTACAGCTACTTCATATTGCGTGAAAGATGAGTCATAACCAAAACAAAAACAATTTTATACAGAACTTAGGACAGGTCTACCTAGCAACACTACGGTAGAGGTAAAAATGTCACTCGAACAGATTGCTGACGGTAGCGAAGGTACGACACTCAATACTCGCCATTATAAAGACACGTTCCAAAACCCACCTCGATGTTTGTTTAGTCGACCGTCGTTGTATTGACTTAAGAAGTACACAAAGAAGTACACCCGCACCCCCTCTTTCTGTGTACATGAACGCCGAATAAGAATATGTATTTTTGAGAAATCAATATCATAATTTATAAGATGCTATGTTCGTCCGACCGACGTCATCTCCCCGTTTCTCTTCCTTGTTGTCGTCGACCCAAACGAGCCACAGACTGGCCTTGTTTTGCCGACCAGCTTCTTAAAAATAATTGCATCGCCATTAGCTGTCATAGCGTTGGCTTTAATATGACGCTGGAGAAACTGATAAGTGAGCAGATATTATACATGTAAAAAGAAGGTTGTCTCAAGAACTTACTTTCAACTTGTAGCACACCGGAGCTGTGACTTCCTGACGGCTACAGACCAAGCTGCGAGCTAAGTAGCTCTTATTGTACAGGTCAGTCAGCGTTAGTGGCTAACTAGGCGTTACGTTAGCTAGCTAGCTAGCTTGCCGGGACTTAACTCGTCAGCTAGGGTTTTTTGGCAATTACTCGTTTAAAATCTTATGTTCCGTTTACTGTGAAAATTTACAAACGCCTTGCCGTAAATTGATGAGGCAGATTATCTACAAATGACTTGAAAATTTAACAACTTGCTTGGATGCTTGCCTGCCAGCGAGAGAACTATCTGCTACCTCCAGCTTCTCTGTTCCCCTTTCACTTCCTCTTCCACAAAAAAAACGTTCTACGTCAGACGCAACTAACGAAAAATTCAATTCACGATGAGTCTGCGGGTGGTTCATTGTTAGGTTTTAAACGATTTCTTCTTAATAATAATTTTCTTTGACAAACAGATAGTTCAATTATGTCATAATATAAGCTGTTTCAGATTGACTATCCCAACTAATGAAAAGTCATCTCCAATTTAAAAAAATACTGATGCGGATTTAGAACCACTTTTGATGATGACAGGTATCGATTTAATCAACGCTAAATTTAGCAATAAACATGTTCGTAATATATTCTATTAAAAAAGGAAAATTACTCTTAAAGAAAAATATTTTTAAAACATTTTATACGATTGGCAGAAGGCATGGCTAAATTCTACTTGTATTTTACCAATAAGATTAAAGCAGCGCACCATATATATATATATATATATATATTTATATATATATATATATATATATATATATATATATATATATATATATATATATATATATATATATATATAATTTCTGTTTCTCCAACTCAGTAGATATTGAAAACAAATATAGTTTTTGCAAAGTTGAAGCACAATGGTTAATGTTTTTATTTTATCTTTGTGTACTTTGTACAACAAGTATTTGATTACTTTTTGGACACAAATGGAAAATTGAGAAATTGATTTGTTTGCTCAGTATTTTATTTTTTTTATTTTTTACTGTGCCTGAAAATTTTTCAGCATCATACATCAGCATGGGGGACAGTGCGGTGGGACGACTTATTTTAAGGACTCCCCCAACAGCGATGCTCAGTGGGGTAGTCAAAATGAAGATCTATGTTAATATACCACTAGAGGGGAGTCTCAACTAATTTTGAATGACTGACGTGAATCTGTGCTCCCAGACATTAGGTCCAATATTGCTCCTCTTTGGAGCACTGGTGTTGAGGGTCAAAGATAGGTGAGTATCTGCTTCTGTGATGTGCCAAAGACTTTTTCCCCTGAACACAACAATGCAGTTTTACACAAACATGTACTGTATGCTAAGATGAACATGCAGGGCCTTTCCAACCCTTATTTTGATAGATTAGAAGAAGATAGACGAAGTGAGGCCAACTTGCTCATCAGGATTGATGCAGCCATTCACACATACACTGGATGGAACAGGAGCAATTTTGGGGTTCAGTAGCTGGCCCAAAAACACTCCGACAAGCTAGGCACCACCCTTCTGATCAGTGGTCTACCCCCTACCACATGACTCTACCTCCTGAGCCATAGCCACCACAGTGTGTGTGTGTGTGTGTGTGTGTGTGTTTAGGGTGGGAGAACTTTTTCTTCATGGGATATCTTAGAAATATGTTTCTGACAGATATGACAGAGAGTTTATATCTGTTCAATGTCTAATTAAAACACGTTGGTATTTAGCCTTTGAATAAATGACACAAGGTTATTGGAAAAAATAAAAAATAATGCCATTTATGCTCACCGAGTTACATGATCAAACACTCCTGAACTGAATCATCAACTACATTACATTTTCATTGCACTATTATTTTCTATTATACTTGCACTTTTTTGGATCTATGTACTGTATAGAATTTTGAAAATTTCAGACTTGTTTTTTTATTTTCATTCATCGTATTTGTATACTACCCCACATGATCTTACAAATTGGCCATTAAGGGACACATAAAGTGTTTTGAATTGAATTGAACTGAATGTAGTACACAAATGTCTCTAAACTGAACAGTTTCACATTTTGAAGTTGTTTTCCCTGACTGATCATAGCTCTCATCTTGATTTTCGTCCTGGTCCACGTTCATTTGTAAGTTGTCTCCATGTGTTTGTGCTCCTTGTTAGTGGAAGTGTGTCTCTGCAGGATCCTGATGACTGGTGTTTATAGAGGAATTCCTGCCCTCTTGCTCCTATTGAGTGTAGAGTGTTTATGGCCTCTTTGGAACTCAGTTTGTAAACACAAACACTGCATCACAAAAGGACATGAGTGACAAAGTGGTACACAGGAGGGAAGCCACATACTTGAAGCATCCACTGCATTTTCATCTCTGCAAATATGCTGCATATGCAGACTGATGCAGTCTGTCTATAATGTGTATGGGGTTGTTGTAAAGACTTAAAAATGTTATTATTAAAAAGACTTTATTAAAAGGACAACCTGTGAAAGACTGGTCTATACATTCATCACGTTACAATATGTGTTAAGACAGAGCAGGATTTCTATTCACATTCTGGGTGCATGTGTATTTGTGTGTGTGTAAACATGCACCCCTGTGTGGGAGTCCCAGAGAGAGAATGAGATGAGTTAAGGAGATGGACAGATTGTGTGTGTGTGTGTGTGTGTGTGTGTGTGTGTGTGTGTGTGTGTGTGTGTGTGTGTGTGTGTGTGTGTGTGTGTGTGTGTGTGTGTGTGTGTGTGTGTGTGTGTGTGTGTGTGTGTGTGCGTGTGTATGCATCAGGGGGTGGGTGCATTAGTCCGTGTCAGACAGCAAAGAGTGCTGCAGTTATCTAGGAATCTGAGCCAAAGCTACCTCACAAGCAGAGAGAAAACAGGACAAAGAGGAGGACCAGGAGTGGGATGAACTGAGGAGGTAAAAGAAAGAAGAAGAGGTTGAAAGAAGCACAATGAGTAGAAGACAAGACAGACTAGAACAAAAATAGAAAGATCTAAACAAAAGGTCAGCAAATGCTTTCTACCTGAGGGGGCACTTACTGAGAAAGGAGGAAGGAGGATTTTGTCCAGGAGGACAAGAGTTTGAGGCAAACATCAAGATAAGCGTGTATTTCTGCATTTCCCATGATTCCATTTGGTTCTGTCGGTATGCTTCCTTTGCTGTCTCTGTATGTGGGGGCATTGCTGTCCTCAGATGCATCTCCAACCTGCACACACCGTCCCTGTAGGGACAATCTGGTGGCTGCACCCATCCAGTCTGGCACAGGAGCAGGAGTGGGTACCTGGGCCTGTGAGGGTCAAATTGGGACAGCCTGCAGAATGGGGGTCGCGCTTCCAGCCATTTCAGATGTTCCTCGGAGGGTGGAGCACAGGCACAATTTTCCCCAGGTTCAGCCTAAGGTATGTGGCATCATTGGAGTTTGCAGACATGTGCTGATTTTTGTGCCGAAATCTTAAAAGGCTATTTTAAGAAAGAAAAATAAGGTAACATTTAATCAAATTTCAGCCTTGGTTCAGAAACTTTGACAGTCTCTGTGAAGGAGAGCTAAGTCTAGTGTATTCATGCACATTTACAAATGTATCAGGCACAGGCCGACAGGTCTTTCCTCATGGGACAGTCAGCACCACCAAACTTGGCACCACCCTAACAGCCATGGAGCAATGACTGTCAGAAATCAAAGAAGGGATAAAATAGGTCTGATTTAAAAATGTCCTCATCATATGGTTGTGCTGAGCTAATGCAACAACAGGTGTGTGAGGGATGTGATAACAATAGCTGATGTAATTTTAAGAGACAGACGAAATTTTGTGTGTGGATTAGATTTTGAGAGAGCATCTTCCAAACTGAAGGATGCATGTTTATGCACATACACAGCACCATTTATTAATTCAGTCAATAATATCAATAGATATTACTTTTTCCTTGACAAATAAAGAAGACTCTGCACTGTTTACTCATGATTGCTGTGTTAATGTGTGACACAATGTCTAATCAAGAAGTACCTGTGAGTACTATCTTTGCAGACTAGTGGCGTCAAAGAACGTCTCGTTCAGCTGCAGCGCTGCATGCGCTCTCTCCAGGAATCAGGGGGCCCCTGGAGTCATGGGGGCCAAGAGAGCAATTCTCTAGGGGCCATCCTAGCATTAATGGCAGCTGTACTGACAGAGTGTGATCTCCACTGTCACAGCCAGGCCCTTGGGGTGATGGCCAAAAGACTGCGTGAGTAGTTCACAAACACACACATACACACACACACACACACACACACACACTCACACACACAAATATGTCAGTGCTGTCACTCCCCCACATATAGTAAACAGAACCTCAATGAGGCCTGCTAAGTGTTGGTCATAGGTGAGTGCATTGGAATTCAACTACACTTAGAACAATGAGAAAATTCTGTGTACATGCACACACAGAGACACATACTGTATGTCTCATGATATGAAGAAGCTTTAAAAAGTTGTCGTACACACTGGAACCCCTCTTTGTACTATATAAAGACAAAGCTTCTACTTTCAACCACCCACAACAGTCAGATGTGTCTCCCTGATAACATAATCTTTCCCTGAATTGACAGAGAGTGCAGCCATGGGAAGAGAGGGGGAGAAAGACCTGCTGCTTTTCCTGAAAAGTATCACACAATATCCACCAACAGGTAAGGGCATTATGGGTGATCACATGATACAATTGTTCTTGACTATAATAATAAGTTGAATTAAAATGTACTTTGTGTGGTTTTCAGTTGCCCCCCTGGAGAGGTTACATCCTCAGGACTGTGCCGCGATTTACAAGCTTGGGATCAAAGAGAATGGGATCTACACCATCCAGCCTGACTTACAGAGTCCGGCATTGGAGGTATTTCAGACTCACTAGACCCTGACCTTAACCCTTTTCTTTTAGCGATGTCTGTTCTAACTGTGGATCACAAAAATCTAGGCTTTATCATATCAAAGTCTTTGTTTTGGCTTAGGCTAAATGTGACATGGAGACGGCTGGTGGTGGATGGACAGTGATCCAGAATCGGCAGGATGGCTCACTGGACTTTAACAGGACATGGCAGGAATACCGGGAGGGCTTTGGCAGTCCGCTGGGAGAGCACTGGCTGGGGAATGCAGCACTTTACGCCCTCACCTCCACTGGCCATCACCAACTTCGCATCGAACTGGAGGACTGGCACCAGCAGAAGCGCCATGCTACCTACAACAACTTCAAAGTGGCCTCAGAAGCACAGAGGTGAAGCACATAAAAGTTTAGAAAGAAATGTCCTGGTTAATATTTGTTAAGAGTTAAACACTCAGTTTGCCTCATCAGAATCATGTGGTTATATTTTGACTGCAACATGTGCAAACACCACCAAAAGTGTCATTTTTTCAGTCAAATGTTGCTCAACTCTCATTGGTACAGTACATAAAAGTATGTAACATCAAATTTTTACATATAAATACTGCAAACTTTTTTATGTCAAAGGAAAATGTTGTGACTTTGTCAAAAAAAGATTGCCTATTTGCAGGATCCCATCATTAATAATAAGACACAGATGGATAAATATGTTTTATGCGGCTTTAAACTAAAGCAGACAAAAGATCAGAAAATAAATTGTGTCTGAAAGTTTCATGTAAGCAAATGAAGATTCTCAAGATTATCTATTTCAATTATATAGTAATAAGATACCACGTTTTTACATTTTAAGCATCCATTTCGTTAAAAAAAAAGAAAAAAGAAATCACACAGGCACTTTTACCCTGTTCTGGTTGTAGCATTAAACCAGCGAGGTCACTGACATAGTAGTGTGTATGTTTTGTGTTTATCCACTTGTTTCTTTACTAATCATAAAGATGCTACATACAACCCTCACAACAAATGTGTCGCATGTTGTTCCTGTTTCTTCCAGGTATCGCCTCACAGCGCGGGAATACTCTGGCAATGCAGGCAATGCACTGAGCTACAGCAAACGTTACAATCACGATGGCAGATCCTTCAGCACTGCTGACCGAGACCACGACCGTTATGCAGCTGGGAACTGTGGTCAGTACTACGGTGCAGGCTGGTGGTTTGACGCCTGCCTGGCAGCTAACCTGAATGGACGATATTACCGTGGGCGCTACAGTGGTGTGACCAATGGTATCTACTGGGGGACATGGTACATCCTGACAGATGGAAAAACTGGGGAACGCTACTCCTTCAAGAGGGTGGAGATGAAGACAAGATCCAGGAACTTTGTAGGAATATCCTAAAGATATGATTTTAATGGGAACATCTTCTTTAGAACGATAATAATTATGTCTATCACAGTTTTACATCACCATCACTATATTTAGAACAACTTTAATGTCACCTACCAGTTACATTCAGATGGCAGCTAATAGATGAAAGAAACAGATATACACAAAGTAATGTCTAAACATTCACTTGCAGTCCATATTACAATATCAAGGACCTTCCCTTTATAAACTACATTTATATTATTACACCATAACAGTGAAACAAACAAAACAAAACAAATACTGCTTGTAGACGTTGTCGTAATACATTTCCAGAATCTTTATTGTATATTAAATTGAAATTCTGTGGTGTTTTAATTAATTACTAGGATGCGTGGTAAAGCATGTGCCTATGCAATCAGGTCTTCATGTAAAGGATGATTTTGGTGTAATGCCACAAATAAAACCCAACCCTAATTGTTCATAAAGTTATCCTATAAGAATGTATGCATTATTTCTCAGAGTCTATATGTGGCCCTACATGCCTATAGGTTCTGTGCCCTATCAAAATGCAAACTGTTTGCAACAGCTCCAACGTATTTTAGGTCAGATGATGTAATGCCAGATAATGTCTTACTGAAGTTACGAGCCCTGAGCCTGCAGGAGGCTCTAACAGTTGGTAGGCCTACACTGCTCCTCCAATTCAAACCTCACCACATCATTCATGACACAGAGAGCTCATAGGGTTTTTAAAGGCCACTTGTGTCTACCCACAGGGTGCAACTGTATTAATATGGAGACAAACCCAAAGCTTGTGGTTTGACACTAAAGAGATAGAAGCCCAGTTTTGGAGAAGTTTTTTTATTTCTCACCTTGCTGTGCCCACACTTACGCTGGTCTAAGCCTGACTCACTGATGCTGACCGTTAGGAGATTTAGACTGTTGTCATACCACAAAACCACCCTCCACCCACTACCATCAAGTCAAACACACACACACACACACACCACACTCAGCCTCACCTGCTTATTGGATTTGGCGTCAGGCGGGCGGCTCCCCCTCTGGCTGTGCTTCACAAAGGCTTTTCTGGGAGTTTAGATTTAGTGTGTGAGCGCTGAGCTGAGTTTGGCTGTGTGTGTGAGCATGGGTGTGAACAGTGACACACACTGTGTGTAAAAAGGCAGCATCTATTTTAGCATGATGAGCTGTCAGTCTATCCAACAAGCAGAGTATCTAATATTAACCAGTGAAGGGGGAGAACACACAGACACATACCGTGGGCAGACTCTAGACCAGCCACGGTATTTCACACACACTACTTATACACACAATAGGGCAAAGCTACTGTACATCTCTCTATTGTACACACACACACACACAATGAGAAAACTGAATTTATAATAACTTAATGTGTGTGTGTGTGTGTGTGTGTGTGTGTGTGTGTGTGTGTGTGTGTGTGTGTGTGTGTGTGTGTGTGTGTGTGTGTGTGTGTGTGTGTGTGTGTGTGTGTGTGTGTAAAGGTAAATGGCTGTTCTGCCCTCTGGTGGCTCCTGAACATATTAGAGGGCCAGAGAAACATTTGATTTCAGTTCAATATTACAGGTGAAATCTACAGTTCAGACTGAAAACACTAGACATTTTCAAAACACATCTCTTTGCTCTAAATAGAATTGTGCAGGATAATGTTGAACCTCTTAAATGCAGCTCAATATCTAAAAGAAATAATTCCCTACTTGTATAAAAATAAATCACTAGTACCTGTTATTTTGATCATCTTCTACTCATCTTCCCCTTTTCTTTTATTCATTCTCAGTTAATCTTTCCCAAAAAAAAAAGAAAAGAAAAAAAGTCCTACTTCATACTCTGAGTTGCAGCTTCTTTAAATATCAATATGTCTTGTCCTCGGTCCTCTCTCCGCTCCTCTTTTCTGCATCCATCAGTCTTGTTGACAAGGGAGGAACAGAGGCCCAGGGTAATGTCACCACAGTATCCTGGAACAGTGTCTGTAGTAGGGTGATAGTAGTGGTGCTGCAAGATGTGAAGGGTACCGGCGAAGTCTGCTGCCCCAGGGCCGGAAGCCCAGCCTAGGCAGCGGTTAGCCAGCACATCCCTCAGAGAAACACTGCCCTCCCCTGAAGGAAGTTCCCCTCTGAGATGTATCACTGATGTGTGCCACAAGAAGACATTAAATGACTATACAGAAGCCTAATTTATCTTTATAACAACTTGTTTATTCTTTGCTTAAAGCAATTTCCTCATGTCTAGGCAGATATTTTGAATATGTCATATCATTTGATGCACAAACTGATTTGAATAGTCACAATGCTCACAGAAACTTAGGCATAAAATAAGAAGAACCCAGTTCCACTGCAGAAAAATTTATTTCTTGGTTTCATGATCAAATTGTCCATTTGAGAAGGTGAGATCCATCCATCCAACTTTAATCATGAGGAGCTTTATTGGTCACCTAATCATCAGTCTCATTCTGGATAAAGAGTGACAAAATCATGTCTGGCCTCACTACACATGATACAAATTCACTTTAGTAAATAAGTTCTAACCCAGCCTCAGTTTAGTTCAGGTACAGATCTATATAGGCCATAAACTGACTCAAATGGTAATCAGGTATTTCATATAGAGCAAGAACATATCTAGCTTTTACAGATCATCTGTTTCAAGGCTATCAGCTGTCACTGATTCATTTACGCCAGACTGTATAAGTTAGCCTGTCTCTGTTTAACACTGGGTGGCGATGTTGCCTCACAAAGAGGAGCTCTGTAAGACGATTTTCCATTTGGCTCTCTGGAACTTTCACATGAGAATCTGCAACTCTGTCGCAAACACAAAGAGGCAGAGACACTCTGTGTATAGAAAGTACAGAACAATATGCATTGTGTGATATATGAAAATAAACAGTCAAGAAGAATGATTGGGTCACTGCTGGGTGAGAAGGTAAGTGACGTCATGTATGTACATGTATTAAAGCAAGATATCTTAGTGAAATATATCTGTCAGTGGTTTTGATTCCTCAGACTGATAAGTGTAGCAGCCATGTTATAGAATAGCTGCAAAACAGAAGTGCTTTGACTTCATATGATGTCAAAACTGAGTTTTTTGCCCTGAGGTTTACTCAAATAACAAAAGGCCAGACTCTTTGCATTGCATCTTTTCAACACTAGGGGCACCATAACTAAATTGGAGGTCAAAGGACAAACCCAGACTGCAGTAGGAAGAATACAAAATACTTTACCTTCACAATACAGCTTTAATGTAGAATATCTATGTTATTTACATCAACATCTGTGTGTCTGCAGTGGTGAACGAATCAGTGATGTGAAAGGAGGAGATGAACATTGTGACTTATCGTAGAAGGAACTTAAAATTCTTTCATCTGCTCTCATGGTGATAAGGGTATGCATATAGGCTGTCAAGGGAGAGGAGGAGAGGAAGGTTCAGGGGGAGGAAGCATGAGCGGGTGAGGTTTTAAAGGTGCGTGAGTATAAAAGTTCGTTAGAGGCTCCCCCGCCCTGACCACAGGGTCACTGAGAGACAATATGTGCCTGCCTTCAATACTGGTCCTGCAGAAAAGCAGAGGAAAGCAACGTTCCGTTTGAAACCGGAATTCACCAGAGCAAGTGTATCCTGATGTGGTGAGGAGCTGGGGTGAGGAGGAGGGGGGGACAGGCCTCACTCCATCTCTTGTCATTTCAAGATCTGCAAACAGACTTGGAGGTGAAAATGGTTTCCAAAGAGGGCCAATAGACACTAGAGGCAGTGTTGTGTGTGACATTTTGTAACACTGACCAGCACTTTAATGCATTAACATACTTAAGTGGTCGACACTCAGCTTGTGCTGTTATAATAGTCTGGTGATGCTGATGTACTAAGTTTGGATGTAAATGACAGCTGATAAACACTCATGCAACACTGCAGAGACAGACCTGGATTTCTTGAATGATTAGCACATTCATGCTGAGCTGATGAGAATTCAGTAAACATTAAGTGATAAAATTACAGCAGTGTATTGTAAGCCTTCATTCAAGACAGTGAATGACAAAACACATCAGTATGAAACTGCCATAAAATGACATTTTTTAATGTCTTTATTTTAGCCGGTTTCTCCTTGTATTCAAATAAGCCTTAAAATATTGTGTAAAGTTGCCAAAGTTTGAAGAGTCAAGTTAACAGATTTTTGGACCACCTTGTAATACAGAAAGAGTTGAGACCAAATACAGAGGCTTTCAGCACTTACTTGTGCAACACCTCTTATTTGATTTTTTTTTTGCAAATTTCACATGCTACCATTTTAAATATGACATTTTTTAATATAAAAAGGTTAACTTTATTTATTTACATGCATGTTTATTTCCAGAAATACTGATCAGAACCTTCATGCCCAAAAAATATTCTATTGCTTCACACCAGTTTCCCCTTTATGCATTTGTCTCTGGCGTCGATTGTTTCCATTATAATCCACCAAACATAACAGTGTAGTGAGAGGAAAGGTGAAGAGATTGAGAATGCTGATCAGGCAGACTCTATTTCTGAAATCAAAGGGTTATCTAATCTGATAATGCAGACCTACACAAACACACATGAAAGGAAACCACCAGGAAGTCAAAAGCAGCTCATCATAATCCACATGAGATACCAGGAAAACATTTCAAAATTAATAAACCAGCAAACATGCACATTTATGAACCATGAGAACTATATGTGTGTGTTTGTGTGTACGTGTGTGCTTTGGAGAGAAAAAATGAGGTACAATATAAAGGATGTGGTAAAGCAGCCTAATGCATAATGGTCAGCCGTGTTTCTCTCCTTCTCTCTGTCACTTTCTCTCTTGCACCTGCACAACAGAGTTGTGGCAGAGCGACCAAACAGACTGCAGCTGCAATCTCATCACTTCAGTGTCCTCCATTTGAACAGAAGCAAGGGATACTGCAAAGTCCTCTAAATGCTAACAGACTGTGTGTGTGTGTGTGTGTGTGTGTGTGTGTGTGTGTGTGTGTGTGTGTGTGTGTGTGTGTGTGTGTGTGTGTGTGTGTGTGTGTGTGTGTGTAGCAGCAAATAATGGCTGGTACATAGGGCACCTTTCTACTCAGATGAACAGAGTGAAGAACAGAGGAATACAAAGCAATGGAAGAGATGGATCAGATCTTTTTTATTTGCTTTGTGTATTCTGTGTATGTGTGTGTGTACGTGTGTGTGTGTGTGTGTGTACGTGTGTGTGTGTGTGTGTGTGTAACAGGCAGGATGGGTTTGCTCTGGAAAATCAGCTTAAGCAAAGCAGCAGATATTTGTTCTCAGGAGGAGGAAAAGTCAGGGAATTTAGAATCAGAATGAACAGAGAGATGCACACAAAAACACGAAACAATGGCTGCACACATGCTTACCTACACACACCCTCTTGTGCTCATGTAGTCACACTCACCAGATGTATACTGGTGGCTTAAGACTGCCATCAGGTGCCTATTTCAGGTGGCATTCTCCTCCATATATATATATATATATATATATATATATATATATATATATATATATATATATATATATATAATATGGTGGTAATGGGCGAGGTTGGTACGTTACTCACCAACCTGAAAAACAGCATCTTAATGTTCTGGTTCCTTGGTCGTGAAACAGCTGACATCACAATTGGAGACCCATCACCAGGGTTAGCACCAATCATACAGGATTTATCCAGTAAACACCATTTCTGTGCTGTTTGACATTTCTACCATCTTGTTGTTCTCCTACCTGGGTTCTATACTCTTCAACGAAGGCATGCCTCCTGAGATGTGGGATGTGTTTAAAGTGAAAATCCTGCACTCGCCAGTGGCCCTGACACCAGAAGGTGGCGCCAAAGAAGACAGTGAGAATTAGACATCGATTAGAAACAGCTCTCAGAGCGAGGCATCACAGGCAGTGATTAGCACAAGGTGTTAATGTTCCTGTGTGTACAGGAGCATCTGTTGTCTCTATGTTAGTCGAGGTGTTATGGTGTACCTTTATTAATAATAAGTGTTATATTATCCAACACAGATATATGGCCATGTGGATCTTTTCTTCATCAGTTAATCTGTGTAAATGTAAATGCCAAAAAGGATGAAAAAAGGATAAACAAAATATTAATAAAATCTGACATGAGTTTGAGTGTTTTATATAGACATTGCTATACTATCATTCATTCATTCATTTTCAGTAACTGCTTATCCTGTGTGGGGTCACGGGGGGGCTGGAGCCTATCCCAACTGACTTTAAACAGTAGACAGGGTTCACCCTGGACAAATCGCCAGTTCATCACATGGCTGCTATACTATCATCCTTTAAAAAAAGTATATCCCAAAAACTAAAGCTCATCGCATGTTCACTCAAACCCTAGAGTTAGTTTGGCAGCTCCACCATCCCCAATTCACTTCGTGTAAGCTTAAATCACAGGCAAACATGTCACATTTATAGATTGTGCAAAATTGAAAGCAAATGTGTATAAAATGCTTCAAACGGATAAAAAAAATTGCATGAAAGCCATTAAAGCAATCATCCCGGATATGTAGAATGACTTTTAGCAGGCCTCAGAAGAGGATGTAAACTCTGCAAATACTTATCATCTAAATATTTAGGCATTTTATGTCACACATCAGAGAAATACATTAAGCATTAGGATTCAAGTGACTAAATGCAGCTCCCTAACACACATTTGAACATGCACTCCTGTGCACCAATGCACACAAAAACACTTGGATTCATGCGAAGACAAAATAAAGGCACAATGTCTGAAATTGATGAACTCTCAAGGTTGAGAAAAAATGGTGTTGTGAATTCTACAACTCCCCGGACAGCTCCGGTGAGACAGAGTCTGATTGACAGGTTGTTAGTGACAAGGTGCTGTAAACGTTCACTTCCTGCTGCTCCCTGGGCAGGAAGTTAAGTAGTGAACCTCTGACCTCTAATGACTTACTAAAGATCCTTCTCAACACACAGTTAAGAAAGAGATCAAGTGATGACATTAAAAAGATACGTGGCAAACTTTGACTGAAATACGTGAAAATTGACCATAAATGAAGAGTCCGGTTCAGGAGACAGTATGATTTAAACTTCATAAACATGGCCAACCTTTCCTACAGTGAAAGCACACCTTCTTGCTGAGAGGTGACAGTAGTAACCACTGCACCACTGTAATTAGTGTGGTATCAGTGTGGTACTTTTGACACAGAATGCGGATGGGCCTCTCTCTCAAACCTTCAGGCAGAAGAAGTTCTCAGATACTTTACTTCATAAAACTATCAACACAACAGTGTAGATTGTTATTGTTATTATTACTTTGTTATTGTATTAATATTGTTGTTGTTGTTGTTGTTGTTGTTATATTGTGTAATAATTATTGATTCATTCATGTATATCATTTTCTTTATTCTTCATAAAAGAAGGGGCATCTTAAATTATACACTCCTAGTTTGTCATTTTTGGTAAAGCTTATAAATACATAAAAAACATATTTATCAATTATATTTTATAATTAATCTTAATCAAAGAATAGTATCTCAATATTTAAATAAATTGTTGTTTACCTCTAAAATGTAAAAGTATTAAAAAGTGGCAGAAATGTACATTGAAGTATATTAGAAAAATTGTACTTGCAGTAGTTGTTACATTGTACTCTTCATATTTCCTTATTTTGACCTCTTGCCTTTTCTATTTAAGTGACAGATGGTGACAAAATAAATACCAACATATACTGTGCCAGTCAACCTCTCTAAAGATTTCTTTCCTTTTCGCTGCCCCATGCTGAAACATTTCTCATTCCATGCTTTAATTAGGGCTCTCTGAAACACGGCACTCAAAAGTCTCCCATCAGTTGTGATCATCATCATTTTCATACTCATCAAATCTTCCAGTGACCAAAATCTTCCATATAAAAATGTTTATCCACAAATTTATCCAGACTTTCTTTCACTTGTCAACTGTCTAAATGTAAGCTCAGAGCCAGGATGTGAGAAATTAACAGGTTGGCAATACACCTAGAAGACAAACCAAAAATTTAGTTATAAATAATGATAAGAGGCAGCTGCAATTTCCAGGTCAGTGTGGCTTGATAAAGACAGCAACTGCTCTCCCCTAGGTGTCACTGTCCGCCTGATTAGTCTAACATGCAGCAAATTCAAGTGTCTTAATGTAACCATTAGAAGTCCTCCTCTTAAACGGCTCCAAAAGTTGTTTTTAAAAGCTTTTCTCAGAGCTGCTGTGAGTAACTACTAAGCTAAAAAGAGGAGGGTGACCCCACTGATATATTTTTTTCTGAATGAAGTCACATTAAATCAAATTAAAAATAGAATCAGAATAGAGGAAATCAAATAAAAATATACATCACAATGGATCAAATACAAATGACATTTTGAGTAATCTAATAACATACAATAGATTTGATTTGAATGTAAACTTAAAATAAATGTTGAATAAATTATTAATCAGATCACATATTTATTCAAATCAAAGTTTTGAAAAAAAATACAACATTAATAATAATAATAATAATAATAATAATAATAATAATAATAATAATTCAATAGGCATGTTTATTGATTGAACCATTCTTCCTCCAGTAATGAATTGTCAGACACATATGGATCTGAAGCTTTTGATTTCTCTGTGCACTGATTTGATTCTTATCAACTCATCAGCCATCAAAATATACTTTTAAAAATTATTTTTCTATTTTTCTTAATCACTGATATGATGAGGCATTACCTGCTGTACATCACTGATGTGACTTTGGACTGCCTCCAACTTCTCTAAGATTGAGGAGCTACTATTAGAGCTAAAATGGCTTGTGACCAAAAACTTAGATTAGGACTTTCTCTTGACTTCAGTTCGGCCAGTTCAGACCTACTTTTCGCAAAAATCTGCTATATCTCATGTATTGTAAAATCTTTGGAAATAGCCTACAATAAGGATTAAGGTGCACATTCCATATCCCATTGATGAAGCATTACATCTTTGGATCTTTGTTCTTTTTGCACAAGTCAGGAGAAAATAATTTTTGGATCACAGTTAAATAAAAGGAACCATGACTTTGGATGGATAAGAGACAAGTAACCAAAAAACATACCGTATGTAATTGTACATTAATTTAAATCACTGTTCCTCTCACCTACTGAGAATATTAAATGACATTTCATGGAGGCTTGTTGTCTGCATTGTAAGGTGTGCATCTATCAAAGGATGTCAGCAAAGGTCATCACACAAGTTTAACTATGAAAAAATGGAAAACACTCTGTCACTGTATTGGAAGAAGGAGGAGGAGGAACAGCACTCCTGTTTGGCTTGACTTTATGTTTGACCTTTTCAGGAAGGAGAACTAATCCTTGAATATAATAGACTGTAAGATATGGAAAATGACTGTGCTGTTATCTCTGTTACCCTGGAGACCATCAGCAGCACCCAGGGCTTCTGCAGCTGCCAAGTTATTAAGCATCCAGTTTGTATATAATGGAAAAATACCTTTTCAGCCATCACTCCTCACACACTCATGTACAATGCTGCTACATATATATATATATATATATATATATATATATATATATATATATATATATATATATAGTTTATATAAATTAGATTATATGTTTATATATAATTGTTTATGGTGAAACAAAACAATTAAATACTTTGTGAAATCAAATCTTCGTCTCTGTTTTCATTATTAAACGGAACACAGGATTCAGGATTGCAACTAAACATCCACATAAAGTGAAGTGATTTAGACCATGATAAAAATAAAATGGAATAAAACCTCTTGGCACAGGCATTTCGATTTGGAATAATTAAATCTCATGTTACCAGACACCATTACACCCGTGGCTTAGCCTACCACTTACGTTGTATTTGCTATTTGCAAAATATCCATCTCATAGGCTACTTTACACATTAAAATATTTTCTTCTTCTTCTCGGTGTCTTGCAGCGGCTGCGGCTGTTAAACTCCAGTAAAATCCACCATGAAAGAAAAAAGATACCACAACAAAGAACATCAGATGGCTCCAGCAGATAACCTAAAAATAATGGAAAAGTGAGCTGTATTTATGGTGTCTAAATACACCGAACTAAGTCTTTGCACATGCAGACCATTAATAGGCAGACCCCCACTCCCCGCACCCCCTTCCTCCATCTATCTATCACTTACACAGATCTGGTCCAGTAAATGATGCATTCCCTGCATTAGATGTATTTGTTGCGCGAGTTTGAAAAGGCGGTGATAATCTGGGAGAGAGAGATAAGAAATGCCATTTATTCCGCGGCACTTTGGAGCCTATTTCCCGGGCCGATCAACCCCATTCTCCCCGACACCTCCAGCAGCTCGCTGATAACGATTAGGCTATTTATTATCTTCACAAAGAACAAAGATTAGCAAGCACCGATGAAAAATTACCCCGGGATGGGTTAAATCAGTGGGACCCGAGGATCCTACCATGCAGCATTGGATTTTTCTTTCTCTCTTTAAATCTGAACACACACACTCAACGTCAGTAGAGGAGAAAATGATTGTTTAGATGTTTTAAAAATAATTTAAAATCTAAAAAGCAAACAAAAAACATATGTTAATGATAACAGGCCTAATAATATAGGCTACTTCAAATTAATTGGCCTTTTAATCAAGTTTCACACCATGAACGTCTTCGTATAAGATTATATTGTAACATTTCATTTTTATTTATCTCTTTATGAGGTAAAACCACATTTCAATGGCAGTCCTATAATGAGATTCTCATACCTATCTGGCCGCGACCTCTCTCTCCGGGGCTCGGGTGAGAAAAAGAGCAGTAAAAAAAGGCGGATTGAATTAATGTCAAATACTAAAATGGAAGTGGATGTTCGCAGCCGATAAGGTTTTATCGCCACACCAGATCAAAAGGGCTCACACTCCAAGCATGTGTATTTCCACATTATCATGCTGATGAGCTCTAATACGACCACACTTGTCCCTCCGGTATGTTCTGCTTTCTTCACTCTACACGGTAGATTTCCTCTTAATACTATTTGAAAAGAGTCGTCTCTGTATAAATAATCACAGTCGGTTCTTCGCACAGCCTTATTTTTCTACTTGTTCGTCGTGGAATTGAAGTAGGCTATATACTGATGAAGACAGTTTATAAGAATATAAGTATATAATATAAGTAAATATAAGATTAGATAGATAGATAGATAGATAGATAGATAGATAGATAGATAGATAGATAGATAGATAGATAGATAGATAGATAGATAGATAGATAGATAGATAGATAGATAGATAGATAGATGGATGGATGGATGGATGGATGGATGGATGGATAGATAGATAGATAGATAGATAGATAGATAGATAGATAGATAGATAGATAGATAGATAGATAGATGGATAGATAGATAGATAGATAATTAAACTTTAGCTGCATGAGAAGGTCCCCTCATTTTGGATTGGTGTGTCCGCTTCAACGGTGGCCTCAGATGTTCGATATATTTTCATGCATTCATTGAAGAGGGTTTCACTGTTTACCATCATAGGCCACATGTTATTAGGCTGATGTTGGCATTGGTAATTAATAGAAAAGCTTTGTTCACTTTACGCTTTTGCCAAAATGCAAAGAGGTGGGGATTCAAACTTCACTTTGGACCTGTGGGAACTCCAAATTTACCACACAGACAGACAGACAACAGACAGACAGATACACACACTCAGTCCAACAAAAGAGTCTTAACAAAAACGAGGTGAACACCGAGATTAGAGTGATTTAAGACGACACTTTCAACAAAATGTCAAATTATTAAATTTTTATTTGAGTCTTTAAATCTAATCTACTCTAATCTAATCTAATCTAATCTAATCTAATCTAATCTAATCTAATCTAATCTAATCTAATCTAATCTAGATAGTTCACTTTGGTATAGTTTTCCATGCAGTCCTTGTTCGTCAGTTGTCCCAAATCAAAGCAGAGTCAGGAGGATGTGGGCCTACTTGATGTATTATTAATGCTGCCACGGTGAAAATATCGGTTGCTGTGTCCTTCCTCGAGTTCATCCTCTGGGACTGCAGCAGACTCCGGGCAACCCCGGTCTTAACACCCCCCCCATTTTATAAGAAGTTCATCTCTTGACTCTGTTTTCTTTTTTTTTTTCTTCACTAAGATGCACTGACGTCAGATAACGGCGTCAAGCAGGCGGCAGAGTCGCCCGACCGGGGCTGCACGCGCTCCCTGCACAATTATTGCATGTCAATCATCCGCGTGAGAGAGAGAGAGAGAGAGAGAGAGAGAGAGAGAGAGAGAGAGAGAGAGAGAGAGAGAGAGACCAATAATAGACCCGAGGTGTCTGGCCGGAAAATATCAATTATTCACTAACCTACCTTCAATGTACGAAAGATGTAGGCCTACTGTAGTTTCTTAATGTAAACAGCTATAAATTACGTTTGTGGATAATTAACCCTAAACAAATCACACCATCAGGGATGAATTTAGTCTCTCTGAAAATGATGTTTCTTCAAACCGCTTCCTTGAGCTTGCAGAATATTGAAACTCTTATATTTACGCGTTGATGCTGCACCTTAAGGACACCGTGCCACATTGATTTCACTGATAAAAGTTCCCTGCGGTCATGAGATTTACTGGAGTGTCACAGTCAGTGAATGTGTTGTTCATGTCTCCATACTAGATAAATATACTAGAACATATAGTAAGACCAAAGGATGCGGACAGTATGCCATGTAGATAAAACTTCTTGTGTCTCTTGGCCAGTCTCTAAAAATCAGTGTTACCCCATACAATCCGCATGTATGCGCTGCCTTATGAAAATAGTTACATCTAATTGACCGTATAGGCGTTAGAGGGAAAAAGCTGTATACGACCTATTCATTTGAAATAAATAACCTATTATACCATGTTTTGGGACTATTCCTGGTGATGAATCATTCCATTCCATGAAAGTACCACAATGTCCTAGTAAAGCAGCAAGACTACACCTCTCCATATGAATATTATAGAAACATCTCAGTGATTTTCTGGCGTGGAGAACCGCCCCAGAGTTGAAGGTGCTGCGCAATTGGCTGAGTCAAGGCTTTATATAGACTCCGCCTATGAGCTTGACAAGCCTGGCCCCGCTGTCAGCCACAGTTATACGTGTTGCTTTAACTCCTGGTGGATGGAGTTTACTCTGACAAACACTGGCCAACAACTGGAGAGGACCTACAGAAGCTAAAAGGGGACAAAGGACAGCTTTCCGACGAGGCATGTGCTGATCAGATGCTGTGGATCAAATAATACTGGCAAAGGTACGACATGTTTATCTTACTGACATGTTGAGTAAAGCGTCATATTGAGTGTGTTGACTGAAAACGCGTAAAGTATAGCAGACCAATTGTGAAGTAAATATGGATATTTTTAAGACTCCACCACAACATGCACCACAGGAGCTCTGCGTCTAAAGAACTGATGTACCAGGCTGCACGACAGCTTTAAAATATTAACATGTGATGTTTTCTTGTTGTAGGTTTCCAGTGTCAAACTGCACTTCAGGAGAAGGGAAAGTCAGAGGAACAAAAACGCATTGGTCGCTTAGAGTAAATGGACACAGTGAAGACCCCGTAAAGGACAAGTAGCCTATATTTTAGACCACCCTGTTTCCTCTCACTGGATATTCTTTATCTCTACTAACACGCTTCAGAGATGGATGTGGCGGCTGATCAGCCCCGTTGGATGCATCACCACAGCGTGCTGAACGGACAACACCCGGACTCCCACCACCCTGGCCTGGCGCACAACTACATGGAGCCCACGGCGCAGCTCCTTCCTCCGGATGAGGTGGATGTTTTCTTTAATCACCTGGACTCGCAAGGAAACCCGTACTACCACAACTCTGCCAGGGCCAGAGTGTCTTATAGCCAAGCGCACGGTAGGATGACTGACACAGCGGTGCAACTTGAACAAACACACAGAGTAACAGCAGGTTTTAAAAACTACATACTTAGTTGTTGTTTTTACATTTAATCTATTCTAAAAGAAACATCAAACGTACATCTGACAGTTTCTGTTATTTGACACACTAACATGTGAATTATGCATAAATAGGCTTTTGCTGCCTTACGAGTCTGATAAACTAGTTTAGCTGTCACGTTTTTAGCTTACAATTTTTAAATTTTGCAAAAAGGCCAGCCCAAGATTCATGCAGGTCAAAGGTCTCCAGATTAAATGTTTTAAAGTATATTTAAGTTAAGGAAAACTGGTTTATTTTCTCTCTATTTTTAAAAAAAAAGTCAGACTCGTCTGTTTACAAGGTTATTTTTTCCAGTGAATCAAAAAGTCTCGTTTATTTTTATTCCAAACTTGCATGACATTTCATCAAATGCTGAACCAGCCTATCGTCATGTCTTCAGGCTAATAAACACTCTGTGTTATCTTACAGCTCGCCTGACTGGGACTCAGGTCTGTCGGCCTCATCTTATCCACAGCCCAGGAATTTCATGGCTGGACGGAGGAAAAGCAGCCCTGTCTGCTCACCACCACAACGCCTGGGCCGTCAGTCCCTTCAGCAAACCCAGTCTGCACCACCACGGCTCCGCGTCCACCGGCGGCCTCTCCGCAGTCTACCCGTGCAGCAGCAACTCAAACACGGTGTCCGCATCCCCGTTAACACCGCCGTCCCACTCAAGCCCCCATCTGTATACTTTTCCCCCTACACCACCAAAGGACGTATCACCGGACACGGGGGGCGCGTCTCCTAGAATGGATGAGAAGGAATCTATCAAATACCAAGTCTCGTTAACGGAGGGGATGAAGATGGAGGGTTGCAGTCCGCTAAGAAGCACCCTGGCCTCCATGAGCGCTCAGACCCCCTCCACCCACCATCCCATACCGACATATCCCACATATTCTCTCCCAGCGGCGCACGAGTACGGCACCAGTCTGTTTCATCCCGGGAGCCTGCTGGGAGCATCACACAGCTTCATGAACAAGAACAAAGGCAAAACACGGACCTGCACCGGTGAGTCAACAAACACACCGGAGAAAAAATATTCACAAAAAAATACAATAAAATGAATGTTAAAATATTCCGAGAGTGTTTTGACTTGTTCAAATATCAAATGAGATCGTCAGGTCTGATCTGAAATAAAACCTAATCTAAAACTATAAATTAAAGGTATAGGCCTAGTCTAGGAACTAAAAAAAGAAACTTAAATACAAAGGCGAGTTATTTTTTATCCTGCAGCTTTGCAGCGTTTTGCACAGTGTTTCTGTATGCCGCGTTTAATTCAGATGTTTCATGATTATTACTAGCCTACATAACGTAGTGAACACCCAAAAACATGCACAAATTTTAAGATCGAAGTCATTCATGAATCTTAGCCGCCAAACAGATATATGAGATTATTAATACACAACCTTCAATAAGTTTTTAAATGACTCTTAACTGTAACATCTTAAAATAACATCTACTTATTTAAAGAAACAACATTAATAAAATCTAAAGTCTTGGACATTTTTGGACAAATGCAGCCTGTCCAGTATAGTATCATTCTCCTAATACATACAACAGCCTGTAAATAACTTCCAAATGGAACCAGATTAACATATGACCATAACGCAGGTGATTTGATCAAGCTTCTTACTAATTTCAGGGATTGTAGCAGAGTCATAATAAATAGTGAGGCTATTTTTGAAATGCTTTTAGAAGTTCGAGCACTGCCCTCCAACACAGAGCGACTTTGACGATCCTTTGTCAACTTCTTTTTTTAATCGTATTATTATGTCTGATCTGGCTGCAGCAGCCCAGTGAACTGGATCCAGCCCACAGGTGTGAAAGGAAGATCCGCGGGTGCAAAGAGCCAAAACCTCAGTATTTAGGCTAAGAGTCCCTTCTCTGTTACATAAGACATTAATACGTTGTCCTGATTGTTATTTGACTACAGAGCAGGAGACTCCCATGTTAGACCTGATTGTTTAACCAGGCTATTAAATAGGGATATAGTAAAGGTTGGCCTAATCTCACTACGACACTACTTGTTGTTATTAAGTTAAAGCATTTTATTATTTTATGAATATAAAATTGACTTGTAATCTTAAATGGCTGCTGTTTGCTCCAAAAGCTTGAAATGTTTGAGTCAATTTTACTAATTTATTTGGTAACGCAATATTAAATGGTTCTGCTTTTATAAAATAAAGTATATATTCTTCACTATCGGACTGTTTTACAGGAAACTGAAGCACTGGTGAACAAAGGGAATTACATTTACTGGTTTTATAGAATCCTCTTTTTCAACTTGCTTGTGCTTCTGCTAATGCACAACTAAAATAATCACTTCATACAATACAGTATAGGCTCGGCCAATAGCACATGCAGACCCTCTTCATAGCCACAAACAAAGAGTCAATGAAAAACTGAATGCAACATTAAAACTGTAATTGGAGGTGCTGTTTGTGGAGATGTATTTCTTGTAGCTCAACGCCATCAAATCTAACCCGTCCACACAAAGCACAAAGACGTAGCCTATGAATATGTGATAGAAATGTTGCAGTTCTGAGACCGAACCATTAACATGACCATGACTGAATAAAAAGTAGGGGGGAGGTACAAAATCTCACAAATACCAATGTGTGTTTTTCATCAGAGGGTCGTGAGTGTGTCAACTGTGGGGCCACCTCCACACCTCTGTGGAGACGTGACAGCACTGGACACTACCTGTGCAATGCATGCGGGCTGTACCACAAGATGAATGGCCAGAACAGACCACTCATCAAACCCAAACGCAGACTGGTGAGTCTCATCATTTATATAAGAGAGAGGGGGGTTCGTGAAAGACTGTGCATGTGTGTGGAGGAGGTGGGAGTAAATAAAGAGTGTAAGGTGGAGGGAGAGGAAGGGGGGATACAATTCCAGGAAAGTTATATTTTCCCAATCAGTTTCCAGGAATTGTGTTTCTCACTCACCTCTTGCTCCTTCAGCTCACACTGTTAGCAGGGTTGGACGGTCTGTGTTGTTTCTGTTATCATTATTACTGCTACTTCTGATACTGTCATTGATAGCAGGCCCAGAACCTCATCCCTCCTAACAGCACAGGGCCTCCGCTGACAGCTCATGGCTCATAATGCTGTCGTGCTTTTTGAAATTTGTGAGCTCAGTTTGTTTTTACTTTGACACAGAAGAGCATCACTGCTCAGAGAAAACCATGTGTCTTCCAATTTTGTGATTTTGAATTTTTCAAATAAATAAGGTTTAAATGTTCTTTTGAGAAAATGTTTTGTTACAAAGGTGGAAACAGAGATATTTTTTTTTATAGCTCATGAAAACTTTACATTTTGGAGATAACATGGTTTTCAAAGGACAGTGATGAGTGTAAAAGGGACAAAGTAGCTTTGGAGTTGGTTTAATTCAGATATTTCCCATCATGACCTGCTTCAAATATCAGTGTTCCAAGGAGTCAGACAGTCCAGTCATGCCCAGCTTCATATCCAAGAATTATTAGAATATTCAAACACATATAAACTATTGTACAGAAATGCAATATTATATTATCAGGTGAGTCATCATTTTAAAAGGGAAATTAATTTTAAATGACTGAAAATTTGAAAGCCATACGTCAAGTATGAGCTCTGTAACTGCAAGTTCATTTGACATTTAAAATAAACTTTAGCTGCTAAAATCATAATTGACGTTTAATAGTTATGTCTATCAAATAGTTCCGAATTTTTCAAAATAAAGCATTGCAGCCAAAATGTATTCGTGTAACCCTCTGAACCAGTTGTGTTTATCGTCGTGTGGTGCCGCAGGAGGCAGCTGGGAAATGAACACCGTGTTTACAGAGTCAACATACACTCATTAAATCAGTATTAACAGTGCAGCGTGTACCGCGGTGGACCATTAGACTTGAAACGTGAACTTCGGCAAATGATTTTAACTTGTTTTACTTTGAAAAGACCCTGGATCGATACAACAGACCTAAAAACAGTGTTTGTTCTAAAGAAAGCAACGTTCTTGTTTTTTTCATGACGCTTTATCTGTAATGTGCAAAAGACCAAAAGGCTCAAGTTCATACTAATGAAGGAAAACGGTCAGTCGAGAGAAAAGTATTGTAAACCTATTTTATCTCTCTCTAAAGTCACTGTTTTGCGAATATCTTGATGATTTAGTGAAAGCCACGACGATTAGTTTTAAAAATATTTTTTTGTGATACACCTGATCAGATAACCTGTTTGTTGACGGATGTTGTGAGTCTACATCAGTGCGATAAACACGATACTGACCCGAAGACCAGGCATTCAAACAAGTACCTGCTATATGAATATACGCGCATTTATCTCTGCGTACTTTAGCCTTATTCCAGGCCTGGTTTCCGTGTGGCTCAGCCGGAGCTCTCAGCGCGCCACAGCGTCTTGTGTTCAGTGGCAGCAGCAGCCCGCCAGTTGTTTCCTATCCGGATATCTGACCGGTCCAGATAAAGCAGCGGACCAGCGCCTGTTTCCTGCTGCGGCCTCCTAACGACAGGACTTAGACCTAATTTCATAGTGGTCAAGCTCTCTGGCCATGACAGAGAAAGTAAAGTATACAGTTTTACATTACATTAAAAAGATAATTGGGAAAGATTTGGAGGCTGATATACAACATAAGAGGGCACCAATCATTTTGTTGTGATTTTCAGAGTAGGCCCATCAATAGAAACAATTATTATAAGACATTCATATGTTGTTTGATAATACATTCATTCTATAATTTTGTGTGATGGTGCAGGTTAATGTATGAAATAGACCAAAAGCATGAATTAGGTGTGAGGAATTGGGATTGGCAAGAGGCTGCGGGCTCCTCGCTCATAATTTCATGCATATTGAATTGAACATTTCAGATGTCAAATATATCAATTTAGTATTCCCCATGTGACATCTTCATAAATTTAATTTGAAATCTCCTGCCAAAACATTGAGGAGGTAAATTAAAGGTCTACAAATATGTCCAGAGGAGTAAGATTAGTCGAGTTCGGACTTGAAGGAAAATTATTTGTCTATGCACAATAAGTATTTACTGGTACCATTCCCTCAAATGAGAACCTTTTTTCACACTGGTTTTCTCACTCTCTTCTGTCAACCATATATTTTAGCTTTTGAGCTGTTTGTCTGAAAAAACAAGACATTTAAAAATGTCACCATTGCCTGTAATGTACATCTTTTACATTTGTTTTTATAAGCCAAATAATTAACTTGGTAGAAAATAATCATTGGATGAGCCAACAATTAAAATAATAGTCATTGTGGCCTGGTGTGAATCAAAAGACAGTTTATGTAATCTCAAAAAATGTGTGTACTGAAATATAATCTTAAATGTATTGACCCGAGCTTTATCTGTTCGTGCTGATGACCCCTAATCAAAGTTTAATCTATATTTTTCTACAGTCTGCAGCCAGACGAGCAGGCACCTGTTGTGCTAACTGTCAGACGACCACCACCACACTCTGGCGGCGCAATGCAAATGGAGACCCAGTGTGCAATGCCTGCGGCCTCTACTATAAATTGCATAACGTAAGTCTTTGATTGTTGATTGCCGAGTTCGGCCTGTACAAAGCCGGCGGGGTCAAGTAGATGGGAAGAAGGCTAGCAGGTTACACAAGAGAGGCAGAAAAGAGAGACAGAGGAGAGAGAGAAGGTTGTTTTACTCTCAGACACCATTGGACTTGTTGGTGTTTTCTTTGTGCTTTATTGTTTCCATGGTAGGCGTGTAATCCCCTTGAGACTCACAATGGTGGGACTGTTGGTGAGAGGGGCTGCCATAAGGCTAGTCTCCTTATGAATAGCATTAAGACTGGAGTCATCAAAATAGGGTCAAGTGTCTCTAAAGGAAGAATCAGATGGTATTCTATATTTTTCTTATTGTCAACAAATCTAATGTAAAGATACAAACAATCAATTGATCAGTAAGTAATGTCTGTGAAGCCAAAGCCTGATGTTACATAGAGCCTAACTGCGGTCAGAGACCATTAAAAACACATCAATGAGGTACACAATTATGCTGATCTTGTGTCAGAAATTCTCCCCAGTGTGAAATGTGTAACACATGCTTCAAACTATAGTTCCCAGCTGATTTAGGACATTATACAGCCTTTGCTTTTAAATGAAAACATATATAGTTGTTTAAAGATGGAACCGATGGGTTTGGAGGTGAGTGATGGCAAGTTAAAGGATTAATAGATGAACTAATGCACAGTTTGTTTTGGCCATTTCATAACAACAAAAGTTTATAATATTTTTTGTGTTATCCTTTAAGGGCTCAACAAAAGTTATCTCATATTTGATGTGTATTTCTGTATGTTCGTAACTTCTGGGTTTCAACTCCAATCTTTAACCAAATCACTCATTTCCATTTTTTCCCCTCTCTGCACAGGTGAACCGACCACTCACCATGAAAAAGGAAGGAATACAAACACGCAACCGGAAAATGTCCAACAAATCGAAAAAGAACAAACGGTGCAGTGACAGCTATGATGAATTTCCCAGAAGCATGCATGACAAGAGCTCTCCTTTCAGCACTGCCTCTCTGGCCGGACACATGTCTATGGGCCACTTGCCGCCTTTCAGCCATGCTGGACATATGCTTCCCACACCCACTCCGATACACCCTTCTTTTGGGCACCCACACCACTCTAATATGGTGACGGCCATGGGCTAAGAGGGTGAGGAGAGGGGTTGACATATAGGAACGCTGGGGAACCGGACATGGTTGTAAGAGCGGGAATGAGGGTATTACAGACACAGTTTGTGGTGTCTTTGTCTCTTACTTGATTATGCCAACGGTCATTGGAGAATATGTGTATCATGGGAGGAGAGGACATTTTTTACTTATTATTATTATTTACAGGTACATATTTTGATGGGGTAAGATATTCTGCTTCCTGTCTGGCAGGAACACACATGTAAACACATAAATGTCATTGCACCTCATAGTTTTATCCCCACTGACAGCCTGAGTGTGGTGTGGATCAGCATGTGCCGAATAGTAACTGTGAATATTGTAAATGTATGAGAATGAAGGGGACGTCCCAGACAGAGAAATCCCCTTCACAACATTATGCTGGATTTTTTTTTTTTTTGATGGACAGTTTTAAAGGAATTTTCACAAAAGAAACAAGCAAACAGAAAATGTTTATGAGCCCTAATTTGACACTGTTTATTATAATAATTATTGTTATTCTAATTATTATTGTTATTCAGATAATTAATTTATTTTCATTGCCTTGTCTTCTTTTACTATATCACCTGAATCATAATATGGATACTGTTATCCCAGTTATGAATATATTTTTACCTGAAGCGCTTTCTCTGAGCTCGTCAACATTTATACTCATAAGAAATAAAGAGGTGAAGTTCATTATCCCTCCTGCTCTTTCTATTCAATATCAATTTTTAATATTTAAACCATCATACAGAGAAGGTATCACACATGTAAATGACCCTCTTCATTAACACAATATAGATACAGTATATATAGATAATTAATACAACTCCAAGTTAACAACATTAGTAACGACACCTATTTGTTTCTTTGTACTGCTTATTTGTGTCTTAGGTTTATCTTCTGTGCATCAAATGCTATGTAACTTTCTATATTTCCCTGTTGACCCCGGATTCGGATTTAAGGAATATTTCAACATTTTCAGAAATACACTTAAGTGATTTCGTGCCGAGATTTAGTTAGACGACAAGCTCAATATCACTATCATGTCTATTAAATATGAAGCTTCAATCAAGAGACACAAGCAAATGAAATAAATAAAGAAAAACCTGTCAGAAAAGACTGTTCAAGGAAATCGTGATCCCCATTGGAGTCTAAACACTGGTGGTGGTGGTTGATGACTCTGCTGAGACTGATGAGGCTGATGAAATGATGAAGTTTATGAATCTTTAAAGACTGGGCAGTGATTGGGAGGGGGACACACATAACAGTAGCATGAATAGAGGTACAGAGAATCATATTTAAAAAGACAGCAGCAAGATCATAGGTTAACAATGAAGGTGTGTCACTGTGTTATTGGATAGATGTGACCAGCTGATAAAAACCCCTGAAATGAAGTAACAGCCTCAGTCAATGCCAGCCAGAAAACCACAACATTTAATTTTTACATTTCGTTATTTGTACAGATGAAACAGACAAGGATTTTGTTATCTTTGGAAAGAGCTTGACTCGATACTTACCACATAGACATGAGAGTGGTATGAATCATTTAATCTAGATCTCAGCAAGGAAGAATTAAAGTGTATCTTTAAGACTGTTGGATTATTCTTCTGACAGTTTTGGGGATATCAGCCACGGTGCCTTTAAAACCTGCTCTATAGGCATTGGTAATGTCACCATGTGCGGAACATCTGTGCAGCTGCTCAGTGGGGAAAGTACTTTGTATACATCTTTCCATTAGCCCCTGTCTTGACTTTTGACCAACATGTAACATCTTGCCAGCAACAGAGAATCCATACCTACAATTTCCTACCTGTCACAAAAATCTGAAAAACCGGTGGCCATTGCTTATTTTTTAATAAAGAAACCATATAAACTTAGCAGTGTTGACTGAGAAAACTTATTTCCCCTCAGATTCTCGAATAGCATCTTTCTTAAGGCTGAGAGAAAAATGATAACATCCCAAGCTGCCATAGTGGTTATATTGAAAAATCATGTTTATTGTTTGAGCAGGGAAGCGAGCAGCTATTGTAATTTTGTGTGTATTCAAAGTTACTTCTATAACCTTTGTTGATATGAACCACTGTCTAAAAAGCAGGTTACTTAATTAAGCAGTGTTGATTAGTGCTATCGACAGAAATTGGTCAGAATGAGCCATATGTTCCCACAATTATCCCACTTTCATCTGCTCATTGGATGATACTCTTAAGAAACTGGACTTCTAATTATAAGTCTGCTTCATGACGCTATTCTTACACTGATATACAATATTTCCTTTTACAATTAACCTCTTTACTATACACTTTGTATTATCTATCGTTATCTTACAACAGTGAACGAAATTTTCTCCTTTATAAGCCTACACAGACCTTAAGCTATTGTTTTATGTTATGAAATTTGACCTACAAAAATAAGAACATTAATTAGAGAAAATCACATCTGCTTTAGCATTAAAGAAACATTATCATTGTGTAGTAGTCAAGTGTAAAACCTTTCACATTATTTTTTTTTCAAATTTAACTGTGTAACCTCTCATTGATAACTGCAACTCTTACACAGGTAAAGTACCTTCACTGTGAAATATCAAGTAAGGTTTTAAGCCTGTGACTGTTGGATGTAAAGCAATGGGACCTTTTTAAGAAGCATGATATAATTTGTGGAATTGATGAGCAGTGATGTAAACCATACATTTGATTAGTTTAGTAAATTAAGACAAAGTCAAAGTACTTCATCTGATCATGATGCAGACATGAAATCCTCAGAAGGCAGGAGGCATGTTTCTGACCCGAGGCTGTGGCATTGAGCTTTTAGATGACACAATAAATGTCAACCCAAGTGCAGCCTCTTTTCTGACCTCACACACTGAAAGTACTCACTCTGTTTTCAAGGCCCTCCCATGCTGCACTTGGACTTATTCACAGACCCTATTAAAACGTCATGTCCTCACCAAAAATATATGCAAAACAACAAGACATACCCCAAGTTGTTAGAGTAAAGTGTAGACGAGGTTAATGTCTTTGAGGACCTTCTCTAAAAAGGACTTTGGGGACTGGGTAGGCATCCTAAATTAGCTCACCAGTAAGATTTATAGACCTGGTCTCCTTAGACCATTTGTTCTTCTACTAAACCCAATTAACTGAATTCTTTTAAAAAGGCAAGAAGTGACACATGTTAGCACATTGGATAGCAACTTGGATTCTTTGGCTAATCCCAGTTATAGAAAACTCTTCATGGAGAAAAAAAATGCAAAATATAAATGATGCTACAAGTTTTCATATTACAGATATTCTTGTTTTGCTTGTAAAACACAGAAGTGATTTTGTTGCTTTTTCTTTCCTGTTGATGGATTTGTAAAAAAAAAAAATTTAAAAAAGGCCTCAATATGTTAAGAGTGCAAACATGTAATAAATAATCTCTTGAATCACTTGGACTGTTTTTTAAATCATCATTTAAAATCATTTATTGGATCATCATTGGATCACAAAGAAAAATAATTGTAGGATCAATATTCATATCTGTTAAGGATAGGAATTGGGATGTTATATGGAAAATCTGCTGCCTCTACATTAAAATCTCTGGACATTGCCCTGTCTCACTCTGCCCTAAGGTTAATAACTGGTGATCCCGGCAGCACCCACCACTGTATTCTTTATCAAACGGTTAGTTGGCCATCTTTGGCTGTGAACTGGGACCAGCATTATATTATATTTATCTAAAAGTTTTAATAAAGGTGCTTCCACCTTTTGCTCATCACTTGTAACTCTGAACTCTCTTAATCATGGGTTTTATTCACAGAAGAGGTTGTTTGTCTGTTGTTGTAAGCAGAATGTCATTCTCTTACAATGTACCTTACACATGAAATAATCTGAAAAAGTCCTTATATTTGGACTTTATTGTAAATTCTTTTAACAACACTGTAATTTCTGGTTTATTTTAATTACATGTTTCTTCTGTGAAATAAGTATGTAGCCTGTTTTGACCCTGTCCCTCAAAAACCCGGAATCGAGAACCGCCAAGGACCTAAACGCAGAATCGGAATTGGAATTAGAATAATTAAAATCCAAACGATGCCCAACCCTACCTGTCACTTAAGAACCTCTTTACCTGTGAAATGGTCCAATCAGGTGTTTTTGAGCATTCCACAATGTTCCCCAATCGTTTGTTGCCCCTGTCCCAACTTGTTTATATCTGTCCCTGTCATAAAATTCAGAATAAGAATATATTTACAACAATCAATGAAGTGAATGAGTTACAACTGTAGATGTATTGTCTGTGTACCTGTTTTCATATTAAATGGATGTCAGAAAGCATTAGGAAAATGTTCACATTTTGTTTTATTAATGCTTTACAGAGTGTCCCATTGTAGCGGCAGCCTGGCACAAAGGTGACCAACGGAAACATTTTAGCAAATTGAGTGTGATGACATAAAATGAAAAATGTATACTGACTTTGAGGCTCTGTGTTGTCATGTAAATTTTGTCTCTGTGGACAATTTAACAAAAGTGTTTGGTTTTATATTTCTTTTAAATAAGATATAATGTAGAGCATATAAATAACTAAACTAGGATACCTCTCTTAATGGTAGGACATTACATTTAGAAGAAAATCAGTAGAACGTTGTTTTTTTTAAAGAATAGTACATCCAGTCACATGATTGTCCCCTACATATGCTGCAACATGATTTTGTTCTGATGTAGTGACAAGTGAAACTATCATGTCAATGTTAAACTGAATGGAATCTACATTTTTCAACGTCATTGTCCCACAGTGCACCAGGTTGGCCAGGATTAGGGGAAGTGAGTTGTGTCTAATCTGTACCAATGGATCTCTGCTGCAATCTGAGATGAGCTTCAGTGAGATCTGGGTTTGACACACAAAGGTGTTGTCTCTACTGGGATCTCAAGAGGCCCGAAAAGCACAAAAAACAATAATAGGTCAGTAAAAGAGAGATCAGTGATCCTCAGAACATGTGATAGAATCTGCTGTGTCCCAGAGGAGAAATGAACGATATGACACTGACAAACTTGCATATCCACAGAGACACACAAACTCTCACTAAGTCTAAACATGAGTGTGGATAGGGAGGGTTCTAGGATCCATCAAGATGGGGAATCTTATGGAGCATCTTAAAATTGGAGATGTAACATAGACCCTACGAAGTTAGGTAAAGCTTCCTCCAAACAGGAACAAAACAAGAAAAGGAAGGCTTGCAGGAAAATTTATGAAAAAGGGGAAGTAATCTGGGTGCATGTATCCCCATGTAACTATGCTGAGGAGGGATGCACACCAGAGACGCACACAAATGTGCACACTGACACTGTACAGGCACACAAACTGTGACTAAAGATCAAGCTCCACAGAAAAGGTAAAAAATGCTGACACACAGTGCATTCTCTCTGAAAAGTGGGACACCCTCCAAGCACCCGATCCACAACCACTGACAAGTCCCTTTCAAACTGCTTTTCTTCTCCTCTCTGAGGCAGGCAAATTCATTCCCCTTGTCTCTAAACAATCACCTCTTTTCTTCTGCTGTTTGCACCAATGAAAGAAGGAGGGAGGGTCCAGGAGAAAGAAAGGGAGAGAGGGAGAAATACATCTGCTCCACAGAGCTACACTGTAAGAACGATGCAAATGTCCTGTGTGTTAGGACCACTGGGACAGGGTGTCTGGGCCCCACTATCTTATGACACAGTTGACAAAAAGCCCAAGGCTCAGCCTTCAGGATATGTGAGAGGTGGAGTATCTAGGCCGGGAGGGCAGTGAAGAGGGAAGGAGGGACACAGCATCTCAGGCTCGTTGCACCTACACTGGCCCATATACTGTATGTCTAAACCCTGGGGTTTGCTTGAAAAGAACTGATGTGCATGACGTGTCATAAGACCACATTGGAAGGCAAAAGCTTTTGTAGTGGCTGGAAGCAGCCACACTCAAAGGCAGGACTAAAATCCTGCCATAATTTAGTCCATATTTTAATGGGGGGAAAAAGAAAAAAAAAAGGGAATTTATGTGCATTTCCATCCAATATACTTATGTAAGAGTTGGTGACACAAATTCTCCAGTCAGGTGCCATTAAACAATTGCAGAAGAAGGGAAAGCGAAAGAAGAAGAATTAGAAGAGCACTAGTCAAACTTCAAATGAATAAAAACATGTGGAAATCAGGATGGAAATATGGCATTTCTATTATTCAATTCATCTCTTCACTGGCCCACACACATCCCACAAATCCAATCCACTTGTGGTGTAACAGTAGCTTCAGTAAGTCATGTATCATGTATGATGTGATCTTTTCACTATGTCTGTTTCCGCTGTACTTTTTCACATTTTGCTTTTATCAACACTCTATAGTGGATAGAGAGGGGGGCAGAGGGTGCGGCTGCCCCGGCCCACGTTTCCCTCTAGTTAAAAACAAGCCCATTTTAGGCCCAGTCTGTATGACTGATGATGCATTATTATTGTTTAGTTAAATATGTTGAATAAAATTAGTTTGTAAGTCTTAATTGTGGCAAAAAATAAAAAGTCAGACTCAGACTATGTCTATGTCTTCTGCAGAGCACATATGAGCCCGGGCCACCACCACTGCCTGGGGAGCAATTTGAATGCCGGGAATTTTAAAAGCTTGCAGCCTGTCTGTTATAGGCTATTTCTGTTCCCCCTGCTGTTTTTCATTACAGTTCAATTGTACAAAAAAAAAAATCTGATCAGAGCATCTCTGAAATCAGTTTAAAATCATCACTGATGTCAGTCTCTTTCTCTCTCTCTGTGCATGTGTGTGTACTGAACTGACTTTGAAGTGCAGATGCACACCTGTTGTCTTTTTGACTTGTATATTGTGTAAGCTAACCATATTATATATATATACTATGCAAAACTGTATGTGCAACAACTCACCCTCTCACACATAGGCTATACAGGATCACATCCACAAAGCCACAAAGCTTAGATTCCCCTCATAAGGCTTTACTGTAAAGGTATCCTGATGTGACATGCATGCTGCTGTCTTTTTCTTATTCCTCTCTTTCATTTCACTTCTCCTCTTCACTTCTTTTTTAATTTGAGCTAATTGCCTTTCTGACACGTGTGCAGCCTATCAACCTCATACATCAAACTGCTTTTCATTTCCTCTCCTTTTTATTGCTTTTCTCTGTTTTCATAATTTCTGTGCTAGGCTCCTTTAAGCCTTCCACTGCCACGCTGAGCGCATGTGTCTGACATGGATTGACTTGTGTATGCTGATCATTCTTTATTCTTTCATACAGAAAATGTAAAAGTCACACGCATAATTTTTCCCACATGTTTAAAATCAAAACAGGAGGAGATGCACTTTCACAAACGTAGGTGGGGCATGGGATGGAAATAGGGCCAAGGGAAACTGGAGACATGGATGTGAGCGCTGAGAGAAAAAAAAGGGAGAGTGAAAAAAGACAGGATGGTAAAAGACATGGATATGTCTCACCTGTAGATTCTGCTGCTGGACTATGTGACCCAGCAGATCCCCCTCCCCTCCTCCTACGCTATCCCACCGTAACCCACTGTAACCATTTCCTCACAACGACTTCTTCACATCTTTAATTTCACTGCTATTGTTGTGATAGCCACAACACCCTGTTGCATTGTCCTTTACTCAGCCCTGATATAATGAGGCTGTTTTGCCACCTGCAGAGGAGCCCTTTTATGAGGACAGACATCACTGCAGGCAGTCCAGCTGCTACAACGTAATGAGCCTGAAGACAATGTGTGTTTCCTAAACAGTTTAACCCCATTAACCAGACACACACACACACACACACACAGAAAGAGAGAGTACATGCAAAGACATCTGAATCTATGGAAATATATTCGTGACTAATTTCACTATGGGACCTTTTGAGCACAAAATATTTTTGGAGTGAAATGATTACAAGACAGAAAATAATTTATTTGAGCAAACAAAAAACTTGTGTCAAGATTTTTTGACCTTACCATTAATAACGTGACACCGTCTGCCCATATTATACGGGGCAAGATGAACACATTTCTTGTTAACTAGTTTGGTGTTCCCGGTCAAAAATGACTGCTCCATTCTAGCTGATGACAAATCCATAGAAATACACATATTATCACCTAATGTTGAGTTTAATCTTTTTTATCAACTCAAGTTCTTATGAACATTATAAGTTTTGAACTTCAATTAGCTATTTATGGCCTGTAGGCCTCATTAACCTGAGCTCATATCGCTTACTGTGCTGCCACAGAATGAATCGTGACAAGGCTTCAAAAAAGCTTTATATACCAGAGCCGTGGGAAAGTTGTTTATATCATTTTAAAATGTTGTTGTTGTTGTTGGAATCATGTGTTTATCATTAGTAGTTTATTAGTTATCGATAAAGATATAATTTTACATAGTGGCTGAACCGGATCCATTTTTCATCTATAACTTCTTATCTTTCACATATTGATGAAATCCATTTGAATGACTCTGAATCTGCATTGATGGCGGTGTCATGTCTCTACCCCTCTCTGTTACCCAACTGTGACAAAATAAATATTGCCCCCCTCCCTATTATCTGGATGTGGGTCCAATTGTGCATAGTGGTGGTTGTCTTTGCCTGGGTTTTTTAAAAATTTTGTTTGCCACATTATTAGGGCCCAAGCACTAAGCATGCGAGGACCCTATTGTTCTGCAAGGAATTTTTTTTTTTTCCCCGAAATGAATCACCTTTTTGGGGACTTTTCCATACTCAAAAACTCATGAAAGTTGGCGGAAAAATTAGTCGGGTGTGAAACTTACGTGTGGTATGGTGATTGGAAATGGGCGTGGTAAAATGGCTCACTAGCGCCCCCTAACGTTCAGCCCCTGCCTCCAGTTTAACGTATATGTATGAAACTTGGTACACTTATGTAACTGACTGAGATCGACAAAAAAGTCTCTTGGAGCAATGCCTTCAAACAAACAGGAAGTTTTGCCATTTTTTGAAAATCACACTATCAAACGAACGAACTAGAGATTTTACCCGATCGACTTCAAATTTGGTCAGTACTATCTTATCCCCATGAGGATGAAAAGTTGTTAAAATCCTGAGTTTTCGTTGAATGGTGTGGGCGTGGCTATGCGTCAACTTTCATCAAATTTTGATGTTTCGCCATGAAACAGAAAGTTGTCACATGTTCAAAGTTTTTCAGTGATGAGAACTGATCAGTCCTCATCCCCTGATGTCTCCATCAAACATATTTAATAAAACACATGATGGTAATGTAACTTTAGATACTAAAAAACAACCCAACAACAAACAGGACTTCTAAAAAAATATTTTTTAGTCCAGAGGTTAAAAACAGAACATTTGTGTGGCTGGAGGTTTGTTCAGTCCTACAGACCCAGATCAGGATCAGGTTAGTATCTGCTCTCGTATCTTCACAAAGACCAGATTCGGGTTTACACCTGAAAAGTGAGACCATTTTCTTTGGCCTGACTTAATGGTGTCTCGATATCTTGACGCTCAAACAGGTTTTTTTCCCTGGTTTAGGCTGTCTATCCTGACGAAGATACAAAAACCGATGACTCTCTGTTCGTGACTGCAGATCTGGGCTCTAGAAAAATCTCCTGTACCACTTCTTCTTCTTCTTCTTCTTCTTCTTCTTCTTCTGGATCTGGGCCTTGAGCTCTACCAGCTGGGACGTCATGACCCTCCCCTTCTCCTCCCACTCCTGCTGATTCTTCAGCAGATTCGTTTTAAGGGCTCTGTCTCCTGAAGGTGTGACGACCTGTCCTCCTGCCAGTGGACCCGATTGGTCTCCACCTGTTGTTCAGCCTCCTTCAGAGCAGCTGTAAGGGTGTTGAACTCCTTTTTCTGCTCCTCGAGCTGAGCCACAGATGTGGATTTCTCCTCGTCAAGCTGGGTTGTCAAGGCGGTCTCCTTCTCCTCCCACTCCTGCTCCTTCTTCAGCAGAGTCTTCTTCAGAGCCTCTGTCTCCTGAAGGAGGGACGATTTCTCCTCCTGCCATCGGATCCGATTGGTGTCCGACTGACACTCAGCCTGCTGCAGGGCAGCCTTAATGGTGCTACTTTTTTAGTGAATGGTGGGAGAACAAATCACAGGCCTTTGACATAGTAAACACACACAAAGTTCTGTCAGTACCAAAACATAACAACGAAAGACCTCAGTTATGTTTAAGATGCTAAGAGTTGCTAGCTATATAACATGAGCAAATGCTGTTGGAAAATATTTAAGAAATCTTTGTAGAAACATTTGCAAAAATTTTATTTATTACATCTCCTTGTAATATTGATAAAATAACTTATTTTATTATGTGGGTTTATATTTCTTGTTTTTGTGGATGCAAATTAGTGGTATATAAATGAGACATTTCTATGAGATATGTTTGGAGTGAGAGAAAGAAATGGCCAATGAAAGTTTTTCCATTCCTCCATCAAGCTCTCAGTCCAACTGAAGCCTTTTCACAAGACCTTCTTTGGGCTTGTCCTGCCGACCTGCTGATGAGTGAGTGAGATAGCATCTGAGCAGCCTTCCTCCACGATGTTTCACCATACCATGACCAGAGCCATGTGGGGGTTAGGAGTCTGCTTCAGTACAATGTTTTAACTGTGCAGAAGGCAGACCTCAGCCAATGTGAGGGTCCCACAGTCAATGTGGGCCCAAGCTTAGGCAGTTACATCAGTCCGAGCTTGGAGACTTTGACCTTTACAATTTTAGACAATCACAGACACAAAATCCATTGTCAGACACTGATAGGGCAATGAACCAATAAGAGATCTGTCTCTTGCAGTGTGCGCAGGCATTCATGTAAAGTTGCAGCCACACGTCTATCATGTGTACACAGATACTCATTTAGAGATTTTCACACAGTCATCCACCCGTACTCAAGTGCACCGAGTGTGAGGAAATCAACCTCTCTCCTCTAAACTGGATCTTTTGTGTAATAAACATGATCAAACTGCTCACTTACATCCTCTTATTGTGCTTTTTATTGTCATTTAAGAAAATACTTCCTTCATGAACCACTGCCCCAGGTCACATATGAGGACAATGCCGTTCAGATTGCTGTGACAACGCAGACACAGAGCTCCAGCACAATCGCTGTGGATTAAATGACGCTAAGTAATGGACTTCCATGTACTGAAACCTCACCCTATACTCTACTCCTATCCACCTACAAATTACACCTCACGCTGTTGTGCACTCCCATGCATGAAGTACCTCATATACCCTGTTAACTAGTGTTACTGTACCTTAGTCTGTCACAAAAACATATGTCCAGCTTTCAATTAAAAGTCCATTTATTACACCGTGTAAAAAGTACAATGGAAAGCATAAAATTAAAACTAATGTGATTATTTAATTATGTAATTGTGCTTAGTGTAATTCTGTAACTACTTTGTGTTCTTCACATACTAAAATCAGTATTTAATTTTTTATTTAAGAAGATTTTGTTATTGCTCATATTAAAAGGCAAAACATGTAGAATATTCCATATAAAGCAGCAGTCTTGCCTTTAATTTATTTTGTCTGACATCATCAAAGCTTCACTGTTGACTTCGTGTAATTAGTACACTTTTGTGTAATTACACAGCTTGCTCATAAACATAACATTTCAAGATTTTTGGAATGCTACCTTAAAGTATGATTTTTGTGATATAATGTGTGTCATGACAATAGACCAGCTGATCACCTTCCATTCTCCATTTTGGCCAGTCTTGTTCTTCGTTGTTGACTCTATTGTGTGCCCACACAAGGTATGTCACATTCAGAGACATACACTTACCTACAGATGGCTGCAGGGCCACTGAGAGTGTACATGTCTGTGTGTGTGGGGAACATGGTTCCGCAAATTTCTATAACAGGAAGCCAGCCTGGAGTCAGCCCACACACCAAGGATGCTGGAGGCCCTGGGCCCCTACCGTGGGAGAAACAGGAGACCTAAGAGCAAGTCAATTTCAGCTGGCTCAGGGAACAGTATATTAACTTATATCAGCCAGTTGTGGAAATAGTGATTAGAAAAATAAAACGGTGCAGAGGGCTTTACTTCCAGCTGGGCAAAAAAAGAGGGAGCGAGAACAGTGACAGGAGGCACACGTCCTCTATTAACACAAAACCCAGCTTCACTGCAGGCTACCTCATCCATCTCTCACTCCACTAATCCCTTAATGACAAATCAGTGAGAGGGAGAGTCAGGAGGACAGAGAAGAGAGTCCAGACAACAGGGATGAAAAAACTGTGATGAAGAGTTCATGACTATAAAAAAAAAGTTCGTAGCAATTGGAGTCAATAGATCAGACACAGCTCATTCTGTGGAGGAGCCATTAAATGAAGTGATTATAGAAAAATGCAAGTCAAATATTGATTATTGTCCACATTGTTACAGCTGACCAGCACTCAGAAAATGCTGCACTGAGACAAAGAACGCGTTTATTTGTGTGGGTGATTTTTTTTTCTCCTCTAGAAAGTATGTGTGACTGCTTTTGAGTGCGTGTGTGCGTGGTGTTCAGATTAATACTCCATTGTAAATTAGGAGGGAGTGGAGCAGGAGATCATGTGACAGCAGTCAGACTGAACCCCGGCGCCTACAAGCTTCTAAGGGGTCATGCTGGGGTCATCTTGTAGCTACTGTTCCCTTTGCCAAACATACAAACATACATGCTGTGAACAGACGCATGCATAAAACATAAGTTTGCATAGAGACACAAAAAAAAACTTAAGGACTTACAGAACTTAAGCAGTTACAGACATACATCAACGCAGAGCAACCTGAGGCTAACTATGATGACTGTGAGCAATTGATTTAAACATGAGACACATGTTCTTCTATTATCATGACATGTATAACTTCTTCTATTTCTACTTCACTGTTGTTCTCCCTTCTCTCCTTTTTAACCCAGGTCATGTAACTTGAGATTCCCATGTTCTGTCCTTTCTGCACATTATACCAAGCCATTAGTGACATCAACTCGGTTCAGACGTGGGCACGAGGAAATCAAGGGAAGGAGACACTGGGGAAATGATGGGGAATGAGTGAGATGGAAGAAAAATATTTTCCACAGAGACATTATTAAGATAGAAAAGAGGGAGCAGGAGAGAGGTGGTAGATCAGGTTTCAGTGTGTTTTCATGTTCTCTTCCCATTACAGTAATGTAGCGAGGCCACTTAACTAATGCATAAAAGCACTTGTGATACCCACAATAAACAGCATTACACAATGAATTAGAGTACGAGAGACAGAGAAAGCCGCAGAAAAAAAGTGTAGACTGTGCATATTTAACCCCCCCGTCTCTTCCTCTCTCTAAGCACACACAGTAAGATGACTAACTTCATTACCCTCCCCATTCCTCTTAGTGAGCACAGCGAATTGAAACCTAATTACCACACCAGAGCCAAATTAAAAGCTTTTCCTCTCAATGGCTGCAATCCATCTCCTGACAAATGAACAACACCACTTCCACTGTGTTACTGCTCGCTCTCTCCCTCCCTGCATTCAAACGCCTCCATTCATGCCAGCACACTTCCTTTCAAAAAAACACTGAAGTGACAGCTTTGATAACAGCAACACATTATCTCACTCATACTAATATCAATCAAATGTCTAAGACACAACATTGGGAATAAAAAACAAATCTGCCAGATCACATTTGTTGTTCCATTGATTTGGTGTAATGGTTTAGAACCTTTCAGTAGCTCAGTGACAGATTACGGTTGTCCATTCTTGAGTCAGCTATCATGTTGATATTTCTCTCACTGCTTTTAGTTTTGATCAATAATAATCTCCTGTCAGTTTAATCTCAGTCACTTCCCATCTCTTGTCCTGAATACATCAGATGCAGCTAGCTCAGTTTTTTTTTTTTTTTTTTGTATGCACACACCAACAATATAGAAGCTAATGAGCAATCCTACAGATAAAGAACATTTAGGATGGTTTTCATAAGAGCTCTACGATTAATAATTCTGAATTATATTGATAATTGAATGGATCTAAACAATAAGCAGGGCGGCCAGTGGGTAGCGCTTTTGCATCACAGCAAGAAGGTTCTGGGTTTGAATCCACCTGAGGACCTGGGACTTTTCTGTGTGGAGTTTGCATGTTCTCCCCATGTCTGCATGGGTTCCCTCCGGGTTCTCCGGCTTCCTCCCACCACCAAAAACATGCAATATAAGTGGATTGGTGACTCTAAATACCATAGGCTTGAATGTGGGTGAGAATGGTTGTTTGTCTTTCCATGTGTAGCCCTGCAATTAACTGGTGACTTGTCCAGTACTCCACCTAGCAGATAGCTAACATTCTTGCAAAATCTTCCCTAAAATTGCATACTGACACACTGCCCACTACATACTCAGTATGCACTGCATTTTCCTACCAAACAAAAGATTAGGCTTGCCATTACCAGCAGACCATTCACACTGAAGTATGCTTTAGCAATAAGCTATGCCTTTCTCTGCATCACATGACCGTATCAATCACAATATTACCAATGGAAATTGTTTATCTCAAATCTAAATCAATATCACCTCTTCTAATATTTCCCAGTATTATTTTGAGCCTTTTAAGAATGGTAAATTCTGTTGTTTGTGGTCATGTCACAAAAAAATTATTGTAGGTGAATTTAGTTACTAAATAGTATATGGATATTGTAAAAAAAAAAAAATAAAAAAAAAAAAAATAAAAAAAAAGAGGCGCTTGAACTGTCTGCCTCACACTTGCCACAGTCTTAAGCGATGCAATGTATTGTTGGGCACTTGAGCATGTGCAATAGACTCACAAAACATACACAGAAATAATCTTGAATACATCTGTGTATTTCTTGCTTACCCAAATTCCACATGTATACAGTTGAAAGCCTCTACATACTCAATTTGATGCCATACTTAGTAGAGTAGTGAGTTAGTATGCAATTCAAAATTCAGCCTCTTAAGACAAACAGTCATATTTCCTTCTTTTTTTTAAAATGTCTCCTCCAAGCAAAATCTTCTTTAGTGTGCTGCAGGTGTGTTATCCCATCTGCCATCAGAGTCTCACTCCTTTGAACTATTTTTTGACTGTGCAGGTAATATTCAATGGAATTAAATATTCTAAAACGTAGAATTCATACACACACTATCTTACACATAATTTTCAGCAATGAATAACATTCACAGCCATCTGATTGAACATGAGCGTCCATCACAGCTAGAACTGTGCCAAAAATATTTGCATACAACCCGCCGCCATTTCCAAAACAATCATTTGAAAAGCATATAAGTGTCTAAAAAGAAGAACAGCGGTGCAGGTTACTGTAAAGACCTTAAAATGTGCATGAGATGAAGTGTAATCACTGTTTGACATCTGTCTACGCGTAATTGCACTTAGCAATTAATAATAGTATGTATCAGTTAGAGATCAGATGTTTTGGCTTGTGGGAGGGTATGCTTAATCCAATGATGTCTTCTTTAAGCAGACAGTGCTGGCTCCCAGACAGCAAGGTTATCAGACTAGCTCTCTGCTTGCTGCCACTTAATGGAGATCCCAGGAGATTGCGGCGCACAAATTCACTATTACTGTTACATTCTGCTATCTTTTTGTGTCTCTGGTATTTCTACTTTTTACAGGGGGATTTCTGGCTGACTTATAGGAAACAGCCACCGTCACCAATTATTCAGGGAACAAAGATACAAAGCACACTGAACACAATCAGTCATTCAGTCACTTCTAATTGTGCCGCTCAAAAGAAAGATGGTCAATGGAAAGCTGGTTTATGATGAGATTCCATCTGATTGATTAACAACCAATGCCAATGCATGTAAAGTGTACTCTTTCCATTAGGTTAAGAACGCCCCTTCCTAAAATGTATGGTTATCACATGGAGGGCAAAGTGCTCTTCATTTTGAAGTCTTTATCACTAGTCAATCACGGTCGAATGAGTTGGATTGACGACGGATCGCTACTACTCAATCTGAAGGTACTAATGCCATTATTTTACTGCTAGTTCCATCTCCATCTGTCCATCCTAATCCAATTATGAATGGATTATGAATGATTATGAATGAAACAGATCCAGAGGGACACAACAGAGGACCTGTCCAAAACAAATTATTATAGTTATGCTTCTCCGTGTTACTAAAATCTTTATATTTCTTTATGTTATGTGCTAAGTGAGCACTGTAATATTATAAATAATTAAATAAAAGTGCATATGACAGCCAACAAGTCATATTATCTACATGGATTGTGGTTAATTGACATAGACATCATATCTTCCTCAGACCCTTTGCAGCTCATTACTCCCTGTTTACGATGAATCCTGTACTCTTATTTGGAGTAATTAGGGCCCGAGTGCAGAGGGTGCGAGGACCCTATTGTTCTGCAAGGAATTATTATTATTATTATTACTGACCGGAAGTGAACAGAGGAAATGAAAATTTCTTCAAAATGCAAGTCCATTCAGCCTTATGCCTGAAAGGCAACACAACCACTGACCCAAATAGTGCAGTCATTTGTGTTTGTTTTCCGGGTTCCAGGTTCCAGGTTTTTCGGTGGCGATGGTGGAAGGTGTGTTTATCAGACATGAATAATGCAAAGTAGAAAATTTCTCAAGAGACTTTAATGTGGGTCTGATGCTTGATGCGTATCTCAATACTGTACTATTTCTACCCAACAGAAAACTAAACAGACAGCTGGAAAAGACCATGAGGCAGACAATACTAACATTGCAACATCTGATGCAGGACAGAGGTATGGCATTCTTTTACTGTTTATTCCAGCTTTACCTTGAATAAGAGCTGAATCCTTTGGTGTTTCTTTTACTTGGTTTAATTTCTGTGACTGGACTATACAGTAAAATCACATCTGTGTTTCCCCTTATCAACAGTGTCGACTGTATTGTAAAGGCTGATGGTGGAGACACTGGTGTCCAGGACCTGTCATCCACCCCTGAATGTCCAGTCTCACCACTAGTTGAGACGACAGTGACAGATGATGGGACATATGACAAAAACCTGTCCCCTTCTGTTACAGAAGATAGGTATGATGTTCTTTAACTGTTTATTACAGCTCTTCTAAATAATTATATTCCACTAATTCTTATTATAATAAATTCATATTTTTAAATGTATTTTGGTCTTTTAACAATTACACAAAGAAAAGGTGATAAAGAAGCTAGTTTGATGCAGATGAGAACCTTTAGTTTGTTTCACATCTTAGAAAATACCTTGTAATGCATGAAATACATTTCACATGCAGACTTTTAATATATAATTGATGTATTAATTCTTTGACTTAAATTGATGATCTAATACTCTTTCTACTGACTACAGCTTTACCTTGAATTAGAGCTGAATCTTTAATATTGTTTTGGTGTTTCTTTTACTTTAATTAATGACCTGAGTCACCATGCACAAAAATTGTGGTATTGCTGGTAATTATTCTGTACGTTTTCACAAATTTAAGTTTTAGTTTACAAAGTTTACTTGTAACAGATTACTCTTACAATATAGTATTGGTACTTAAGCTTAAGTATCCAGGATCTGGATACTCTTTCCACCTCTGACTACAGCTTTTCTTTTACTTGGTTTAATTTCTGTTACTGGACTATAAAGTAAAATCACATCTGTGTTTCCCCTCATCAACACTATCGACTGTATTGTGACGGCTGATGGTTTAGACACTGGTGGCATGGACTCTTTATCCACTGGTCTCCAGGACTCTTCATCCAGCTTTGACTTCCCAATCTCACCACTATGTTAGACTACAGCGGAAATATTTAGGTTTGACGTTCTATAACTGTTTATTAAAGCTCTTCAAAAACAAAAGAATATTGAGGAATATCTATTTTATTTTATCGAGGTTTGGTTTAGGCATCAACGTGATTTGGTTTAGATCGTGGTTTGGATTAAAACGACTGCGAGATGAGGTGTCTTAGTAGCCAGAGTCGGTTTGGGACTGTGTAGCACTAATTGGCAATTAAAACAATCATTTGCTCTCAAGATGCACAATATTTCTGGAGCTATGTGGTTTAAAACCTATGTTGGACTCAAGCTGTGTTAATGTTCCTACAAGCCAAATGTGTTATAATTAGGTAAAAAAAAACAGACACCCATTTTTATGTGAGGCATTCAATGTGGGTGCGGAAGACTATTGAATATGTGTGAAAGCCTAAAAAAAAAGCTGACAAATGGATCTTGAGTTGAAATTATTTCATCAGTCTCCTCAGGAAGGATACGTTTTAAAGCTCAAGCTGTTATGTTGACATTCATATTATATATTACACATCCTCAAGGCCTGACAAACAATTGTACAGCCAACTTCATGCCAAGGGGAAAGTTTAAAATTTGGACAATTCACTTCTTCAGTTGTTTCATTTGGTCAGATGAGAACACTAATCACCAGAAATGGTTTCACTTAGCATAGAGCAGAAACGGAGAAACAGCGAGCCTGTCCAAAGATAATTAAATCTGCCTTCCAGCACTTCTAAATCTCACTAATAAACATGCTGTGTCTCATTTGTTCAACCAAGAACCAAACAGTAGAGACTAAATGTTGTGGTTTTACGGGGGTTATGTGCTGACTCTTTCTTGACAGGCCACAGTAGTTTTCAGTTTCAACTGGTTGCATGGTATGTTCATGATGATGGCAAGATACTCCTGTCTTAATTATCTTATCAAACAAATTTTGATAATACACTGAAATGCTTTCTAGCCAGCAACTATTGATCGGTGGATTGGGATTAAGTTAAGGAAATAATTTTGACCTGTACTGCACAGCTGGTTTACCACCATTTGCCGCAGGCCTTTTTCACAGCGTACTCTGCTCTGCTTTTAAAAACAACTGTCTCTCTAGGAGGTTGAATAGTGGAGGAGAATAGACGTGATGGGGAGAGATGAAGGGCAGTTGTATTTCATTTTTAATGCAGGGTCACTATACAGAGAGACACCAGCAGACGTCCAGGTCTTATATGGAGCTGCAGTCATGATCTCATGTGCATTGAACAACCAACCCAAAGCACTAAACCACCCTCCCTCCTTCTCTGCTCTCTCATCACTATAACCTTCTTTCACTTTGAGATAAGCACCGTGAGTAATCTCCTACTTTCCTTTCTCCTATTGTCCCCTCTCATTTTCAGCTCTCAATTTCTACTTTTATCTCAGTTATTCTCGTACTTCGTCCATCCTGCTCCCCCACTGAGACCTGCATAGCTCCAGCCTCCAACTTTCCCTGCAAAAGCAAAGATTCCTGAGTCACAGTTCAGCCTTGGCTATGCCACCGGGTGCAGAGCAGTAAACAGTAAACACTCAAAGTGAGGAAGGAGAGTATAGAGGGTGTGTGAATCAGGTCTTTGTCCCTGGCTATAGACAGAGGTGTAAAAGGAGGAGGGATCTGCATGGCTTTGTCCAGGCAATATGATATTGTTGGCAGAGTAAAAAAGAAATAGACCACAGTTCAGAAACCTATACCATCTTGTATGTATGTGCTGAGTTCATGAAAGAAATTGATTTATTTGAAACTATCAGTGATTGTTTTGGAGGCTGTTTAAATGGTAGCAAAAGCACAATGTAGAGAGTGAAACTGTAGAGTCTGGGTTTGTGTTTATCAACAGAGCAACTCTGATTAACTGATGTTAAAAGGCAAAATGGAGGGATGAGGTTACCCCACACAAACGCCGACTGGAGGTCCCTGACAGAGCAGCTTTAACACTGTACAAAGTGACTCATCTCATTTCCTTAGATCATTCAGTTCACAGCTAATATGGTTACAATTTGTTATTGTTATATCATGTTTAATTACAATAAGTAAGGTATATTATTGGTCAAGAGGAAGTAAGGCAAATGTGGACAAATTCTGATTATTTCAAATGCATGTTTTTATTGAACCAGCTGCATTACTGCTACACAACATTGTGCTAAATAGAAATTTAAAAGTATTTATTCAATCCTTTGAAACTAATTGTATTGAAAGCAGATATCTTATTACCAAGGCCAGCTAACACAACAGAGAGGACCATCCACTCAGATCCTCTTTATCCTCCTCTAAAACAAGTATATGACTAAACTGAAATGAATGTTTACATTCACACGTTAAACAGACTCTTAAACTGGAAACCAGTCAGAATCCATTATTGTTAAATCTAATCATGTTCTGGATAGAAATAGCAAGTATATAAAGGTACATAATTAAATCATCTGCATACAAATATAACATATGTGTATGTCTCCTCTACATGGTTCAAGTCTGCTTATCAGAAAGGGGATAAAGAAGGGCAAAGGGTTCCCTTGTTTGGTACCTCAGTAGGGGACAAAACAATTAGAAACAACTTTGTTCATATCTATGAAAAATAAATTAGTTTCTGAAAATCTAACGGTTATACTGTACAATAACAAATTTTCAACAAACGCAGAATGCAAAAGAAGAGACATTATAAGAAATAAAAGTAAATCAAAAATCATTCTAGCTCTAAATTTAAAGCTAAACCATTAACCTTAATCTAAAACCTCATTCATTCCTTATCAGGTTTGTGTTGAGTTTTATATGAATAAACTACAGTAATGCACAACTGATTTCTACTGCTGCTGAATAAGCAGTTGATGGTGAAGTCCTATTGGTTTTTTTTGTGTGGTTTTTTTTCAGACAGTTGATTGGTCTAAAATTGAGTGCATTTGATGAAAATTATATAAATTGAGGGACCAAATACTGTGATTGAATAGATTAAACAAATTGTATTATTTCTTTAATAGTTGAAGAAATCACTCGGCTGCTGACGCTACATACATGAATCTGGTCCTTTGTTCCAGAACTCACGTCTGACTTTTCTTTTACGATCCACTTCAGCTTGATGTTGTGTGCTCATGAGTTGTGCTCATTTTTAACCGTGTGCTTCACTCCGTCTCGGTTAACCACACATGATCTGGGACAAATCCTCACGGCACACACAACACTTAACACTTGACCTCTTACTCAACAAGCAGTACCACACACTGTGACTCATAAGCTATTAGACAGGGATAAAAAAAAAATAGTGAGAGGCCAAAGAGAAAAGAGAGAAATAAGCAAAGCATGACAGCAGTGCATATGTCTTGCCATTTAATACCTCTCAAATTCAATCTGGGTTCTCTCTCCATTATCACACCATTGTAATTATGACTGTGATTATCTGCCAAAGATTATACCTGTCTTTGTAGTCTCCATTCACATGAGCCAACTGTGTGCATGTTACCATTTACAGACATTCTGAATAAGATCATAAATTGGCATTAGCGCCTATAAAAGCCTCACAAAGACAGATGAAAGCTTCTTCCACTCTCCTTGTCTTCTCATTTGTGCTCTGTCTTTGTCAAGTGATGACCAACCTCTATTCATAGAGCTGTGACCTCTCTGCTCTCTGCTGTGTGACAGACGAGTAACAAGTTGTCAATACAAATGAACTAAGAGGGGGGGAAAAAGCAATTACAATCTCCTTTTAATCCCTTGCAGTTCCAAAAGTCAAAGATTTAGCCTGTCTCACCTCACATTCTCAGTGTGTGTGTGTGTGTGTGTGTGTGTGTGTGTGTGTGTGTGTGTGTGTACACATCCATAGTGAACAGATCAAGTTTCACTGATCAGGATAACATGTCTAATTAATCCAATCTCTGGCTCTTGAATCTCCATACAAACTGAAGGTGAGGCAGGTGAATCTTTGTAAAGCCTTAATTCTTTAAGGTAGAGAGTAGCAAAAAATAGGTAGAGAGTCATTCAGCTGGTGTGAGACGGAAGTGGTGAGCAGATGTGAGGAGCAGAAAGCGGGTGGTGGTGGAGGGCAGGTCTGGATTAATTTCTACCCATTCCCCACCTTCAGTCAGAGGAATTAGACAGGGGAACAGGGAGGGAGGCTGATAGTTATAAAAGTCTGAAAAGGAGCCCAGATAAGGAGCAGAGAGAGGCTGGGCTCGAAGGGGATCGAGATGGGAGGGAGAAGTTAATTACCTGAGCAGAGGGCATGGAGGGAGAGGTGATTGGGATGAGGGAGAGAGAGATATCTCACATGGCTACCCCTCCAGAGTCTCTGATGCATACTGAAACAGATTTAATGGAGGGGAGTGGGAAGAGGGGCTTGTTCAAGTGGCATCATGGTCCTTCCAAGACCACAGACAACATTGGAATATTAAACAGGAATCAAAGGGAGACACTTCTCTCCCACAGAGCCACAGACCTGCAGCAAAAAGCATGAAATGAAAATAAGCATGAAGGAATGTTTCAAGTAAAGGTTGTTGGGGCTTGCTGTGAGGTACCAATGCAAAACAGATGCATTTTATACACATGAATAGATGTTTAATAGACCTTGAAATATATAGAAAATATTTCAAATGAAATATTTCATTTGCTGGTCATATTAACCTCTATATGTAATATAAATTGCGTGGTCTTTTAAAGACTGTGTTCCACAAGAGTTCTACAAGATATAAAAAGAGGAAAGAAGGCACAGGGAGATTTATAGGAAATGAGAGGAAAAAGGAAAAGCAGAGTCACATTAATAGCACGAAAGAGAGCAAAACTTCAGAGCCAAATTACTGAGGCGCCGCAGAGATAGTGATCAGAGCGCCGCTGTGCACCCTGGGTCTGTTAACACAGCACTCAGTGCATTTACATCGCCATCATTACCATCCTTATCATTAACATCATTCAAAGCTGCACGTGAAGCCCATATAAAATCTGTAATGGAGTACATTAGTCCACTTTGTGAGAGGTGAGCTCTTTGTCGGATCAAAAGCCTCACAAAAAGGCTAAATACATAGAAGTCAGTGCTCTGGAGCCTCCAGTCCCCCTTTTCTCCTTTCAAAGAAGGAAGTGGTAGAGCTGAGGTCCTCCCTGATTGGTCCCTGCAGATCAGCCCTGCGGCTCATTCGCTGGCTGAACCATAATTTTGTTAAGGGCATGGGTTGCTTCCTGTACTGGCTAAACATATCTGTATAAATGAGGTTTGGGATGCCTGAGGGGAGCGGGGTTGGAGGGTTCCCAGTTATGGAGCCAGTTGAACAGAGCACCACAGGGAGACAGAGGGGGGCTGAGGTGGGAGGACAGGGACATGGAATGAGGAAGCAAGGCTGCAGTAATGGAGGTTAAATGAAGTGGAGATAGAGGGAGAAATACAACTGCATCAAACTTGCATTAGCTTTGATTAACAGGCCTGGTTTGAGTTACCCCTCTGACATTTCCAGATGTCAAACAAAGTTGACCCAGTGAGCTGAGAGCTATGTTCTCCCTGACCTCCCAAGTCACTGCCAGCCTAATGTGTCTCACAAAGCAGAACAAAAACAAACATGCCACGGTCCTCAATGGCTAAAACTGCTCTGACTCTGACTCTTACATGTCTTTAACTTCAGTAAAACCTTCAATCATCTTAAGCGTTTTAGTTCAAGAAAACTTTTGCTCATTCTTAAATGGAAATATGTCAAAAACCTCAGTGCTACTCAGGAAGTGCTATTGGAAGACTTGGAATAATAGTTCCGACAGTTTAAGAGAGACAAAGGAAGTCTCCGCTTTGAGCTGAGCAGCTGTTTTATGTTTTCTAATAGCGACTGATCAGATCACATCCCCTGCTCTCAGTCTGGATAGAACTCTGTCCCATAGTCCACTCCAAATGCAATTACAGCTGAACAGTGCCAGTTAGCGGTCCAGGAGCCAGGTACCCTCCACTCCCTTGTCCCCCGAGGCTGACACACCCCTCTCTCCATCCCATCCATCCCTCCCCAGGCCTCAATGAACCCCTCACAGTATGATAATTGGATTGGTCAGCAGTTAACTCCATTACAGCTGGAGCAGTCAGGCACTTGATATTTCAAAGTTGTTGGCAGTAATTTGCGCCTATTAGCAGCTTTTACTGAGAATAAGAGTCCCTGTGTAAACAATCAAGTAGGTTTCAGTGTCCAGTTTATGTATGTTTGTGTGCATGCTCATGTGCATTAAAGGGTGTTTGTTTCAGTGGGAGATTCAATTTGTGGAGTCAAATCTAATCAGAGGCCGCAGAAGTCTTACAGGATGGTGTGTGTTGAAGTGGGTGTCAGAGGGGCATGCATAGCTCTTGTTACCCCAGATGTGATGCACTAATGGTGCTGGGAGGTTGATGGCTTTTACACCGGGAATTTAAACTGGGATATTTGAATAGTTTATGTGCAACTTTTCAAAAGAAATTGAAAATCACAGTGCAAATATGCAAAGAATGCTTTAAGGCAATATTTCACGAGTTCTTCGTGTCTTTGCCACAATGCCGTAATGATGGGTTTATGTTGGAGGAGAAAATATGATGCAAACACAGTTAGAGAATAGCAGTGTTTATATTCACTTTTTTTTTTTAAAAAGGCTACAATTTATCTTTGCTTTTCTTCAACCAGGCTGTCATACCCACAGGGTGTATTACATGGTTCAAAGCTTGGTCAGCATCTGATGTGTGTATTACAGAGGACTTCAAGTTGGGAGACCTTGTGCAACCCTGTTTATGAAGAAGCTGTGTAAAACACTAAAAGGCAGAATTTTCTCATAGGAATAAACAACTCACATTACAAAGATATAAATTTAATGTTTTATCACATTGTTGATTTTCACAAATATATGGTTATTATCCCCTGCCATGAAAAAGTGAGGGGATAGGAATGGGTCCCGTCTGTCACCTCCGTCCGTCATGTTTCATTTGGGGAGGATAACTCAAAAACTGTTTACTACTGTTTTCACAAACTGTTTCCTCAAAGCTTTATACATCCATCACAACATAAAATGGTGCCTTTTCTATTTAGGGATTTTTGTCCTTTTTATTTTTTGTTGTTGGTTGTTTTCATTTCTGGAGCAGGTCTCAAATACTATTAAATTTTTTTATACAAAAAACATTTCCACACACAACAATCACTCATTGAAGTGGTGCCTTTTTGCTATGTAGGAACTTTTAGCATTGATATATTTTTAGTTTCCATGGTGACAAATATAATTTAGGCTGTTTCTGTGAGTTTGTCTCAGGGATTTGTCTCAGATGAGGTTTTCTGTGGCATGGCTCAAAAACTGTTCAATATTTTTTCACAAAACTTTATGTACAATTCTTCTATGTACTGGAGATGTGCCTTTTGAGATTTAGACAATTTTAAGCATTTTATTTATGCAATACATATAAATATGCAATCAAAAACAATTGCAATTAACAGGGAGAGGATACACTAGAAGGCAATCGGAGAGTGCATACGTCCACCAAACAATTGTCATCAAAACTCTAGCAGTCGGGAAATAGCTTCCAGACCAAGCTACAACAAAATTTTAAATAAATGTTTATTACAGACATTTCAAAACAGCTATAATACTACATGAAGTAGAACTATTGACATTGAAAACAAGTATCTATACAAATTAAAGGAAGAGCCATTTAATTTAAAATTCTAAACATATATTTTAATATTTCTAAAAATTTTACTTTATATAGCAAAAAATAACAATCCAATTCAGAAACAAAAAAAAAACGCTTGATCAATATACTTGATAATTTTCATTGACATGAAAATGTTAAAATATGCCCAGTGTTCGAATGTTAACATACTGTAAGACTCTAACATGCTGTAAAAATTCCTAGATCCACATCCTGATCCAGATCTGCCTCAAACTCTAATCAACTCTTACTTAGCACTAAAGCCATTCCTCCTCACAATGTCATCAAAATCCATCACTAACTTTTTTGAGAGATCTTGTACAAAATCAGACCTTTATGTCATATAACCTTACTCTGTTGGTGGAGGTAATGCAATGTGGGCACAATTTAATTATCTCTGTGACATATAATGGAAATAGGCCTATATATTTGACTATTTACACTAATGCGTAAACTGGATCTTGTGTAGACTTTATTTTATGTGCATGCTAATAATTTGTCCTTATGTTTCACTCAGGAACATGAGGAACATAAAACTGAGAGCAGAGGCAGCTCCACGTCTCTACAGGAAGCAATAATCTAACTGAAGATAACAATCTGAGTAAAGGAAAGAGGATGGTGGGAGGATGGGGGATGAGGTAAACTGACAGTGGAGGGTTTTTTGTTTTTGTTTCAGTCAGCTCCACTTGGGACAGGTTATTTCTCCTGTTTAACCTGGAGATATACAGTACCTGTCTAACCTCTTGATGAAAGATTGAATGAATCAGTGCTGGGGCGAGTGGCAGAGTTTTTTCCTTAAACCCCCTGAAGGTCCATCTGCAGGAGAACGGGAATATCTCACTATGTGTGGTGACTGTGGTGGTCAACCCCAATCCATAAGAGCGAGGAAGAAAATTGCCAAGGGGACGAAAATAAAAAGAAATGCCTGGTTCTCGTGTTGAGTCAACTTTTTCCTCTCCAGTTTGTTTATCTCCCTTTCTCAACTGCCCACTACTTACAAAAAGAAAAGAGCAGAGCAGTTTCCTGACGTTCATTCTTCAGACACAAAGTGAAGAGAAACTTGAAAGAGGGGGAGCAGGCCGAGCGTAGAGTGGAGGACTATGGATAGAGTAGTTGAGGGAGACAAAGAGGGGGAGGGCGGACAGGTTGTGTCTGGGTGTCTGTCTCTGAGGAGGACCTCTCCACCTGTACGAGCCCACATTCCTACACATTCCAGGCATCCCACAGACAAAGCGTGGTGAGAGGGCCAGGAACTGACCTTGGCTCTGCCTGTCAACAGCAGATCTCGCTGATAGAAATTGCAAGGGACCCATACTCACATGTGCATGATACAAGAAGACACAAGAAAAGCCCAACCATGAGCAGGTGCATGCACATACACACACACCCCCACACACACCAACACATATGCAAAAACAACACATATAATATTGTTCCACTTCTGATTTCAGGGGGACACAGCTAGCCTGACTCCAGACCCCTTCATGCAGTCTGTTCAAGGTGGGAGTGTTGCACACGTATTGCCGCTCACCAATCTGTATAAACGTTACAGCGTCACATTATGAATTTTATATTCTTTAACACTTCCTGTAAAGTCCTCTGGCAAGGTCTGAGTTGGTTTTCTGCAGTGTTTACATTTGTACGGTGGCCGTACACACGCAAACAGACAACACACAAGCAAATTAAGAAAACGTCTTCATCGATTTGACAACACATGCATAGCATTTGGAGAACGCGCAGCAGATACCACAACACAGCACATTAAGATAACACTGCAAATACCACAACACATCAAAAGTGTTTCCAGTGGACACTCAAAAGCGATGCACACATCCCAATAACATTACTGTTACTTTAGGGAACTATGTCACTGTATTTAGTAAGATTTTGAGGTGCTAGTAAACAGATTTATTAGCTCTGGAACAAACAAAGCTATAGTTGTATCCCCCTGCCTCCATTCTCTATGCTAAGCTCAGTAAGTTAAGATTAATATCTATTGTGCAAAACATAAGTGTGGCATCAATCTTTTGAAACTATTGCTTTATGAATATGAGTTCTTTCTCTCCGTTAGAAATTTAAATGACTAATTTTCTCATATGCACAGAATGTCTCAATGATGGAGATTTGCAGTCAAGGAAGCAAGACTCACAAATGACAAAGGAAAGCAAAGGTTCAGTGTGAGCAAAACCTGAATTATGTCCAGTATTTCTTAGAGCTGAGACAATTTTGACAATTTCTGTTGATAATTGTTTGGTTGGATTTGTTTTAAATGACACATATGCACTAGAGAAACTTCAATTAATTGGAATTTTGATTGAGCAAAGAAAAAAAAATATATTTGAAGATTTTTCTTGTTCTTATGTTTCATAAAATGAATAGGTCACTTGAAAGTATTATAATCAGTTAAAAGTTGAATTTTACAGCTCCAATATGTTTATAGGAACATATAATATTGTGGGGTGATCAACTGGTAAATCCACCAGTGACTGTTAACGGGAACTATGCTTAGAGATGGTCATACACAGCACGATGTATTCAAATCACAAGAGCAGGAAACTACAACAGGCTGCAGCTCCACACAGATGGAGAATATCCTGAGGCTGTCTATCATATTGCTGTCTGTCCACCTCAGTTTCATACCATTATGAGCTCTGAGCAGTGTAGCATTTCAGCTGTTAACAGAATGGAGGGATAGCAGTGAGAGGTGGGGCCGGGAATGGTGCAGCAGCTTATGAATGGAGTTCATTCTCCTTGAGAGGACTTCAAACAGGCCTGCATCGATCAGCCAGGTGGAGCACCGGTGACTGAGCCGTGCCTACCGGCCTACGGCCCAGAGGTTTCAGATGCACCGAGCAGGACCTCTCACACGACAGACTGACTGACAGGCTGCCCTGGAGAGAGCCAATTGGACTGCAGTCACACACAAACACATCAGAGGCTCCGGCACGCACACACACACCTCCACCTAAAGCCCCAGGTCCCCGGCACCAGCTTAGAAGTGCCAAAGATGGCTCAATGTCAAATCTCACCATTTCTCCTGCAAGACAATAAAGTTGATACTGAACGATTTGACAAGTGTTCAATGACAGGGATCTTTAAAGGTTTTCTTTTCCACAATATCTGCACATGGCCTCTCTTTTACAGTAATTGCATAAGAGAGGTCATTGTTATGGCAAATAAAATATGGTTACGGTATGTTTAAATTTGGCCTCCAGAGCACTTACAAGGTAAAGGTTATGGAAAGAGCGTAGTTACACTTAATAAAAAGGAGAGTCTTTGTTGTAGGTCCATGACAGGAGGTGAACTCCTGAAGCATGAATACTGGACACACTGCACACCCATCCACTACCCCTTACATCCCACCTCTCTACATAGCTCCAATGAATTGCAAGGACAATCCCAGGGAACTGTTTTACTATATACAGTATATGGGCAGGTCAAGAGAGACTTTAAGACAGGCAACAAAAAAAGAAAGAAGGTGAGCCTACCCACGTGGCTCTGAAGGAAGGATCCCTTCAGGGGTGCTTGTAATAATCACAATGATCCTTGATGCATTTTTGGCTTATGTGTGCATGTTTTAAATGCAGGTATCTTTATCCAGCCTTACAAAACACAAGATAAAAGGCTAATTTATTCTACTCCTGTACTACAAAAAGCAACAAACTCCTAAAAAACAAAACAAAACAAAATCTCCTCCACAACCGTTCAAACACAAACCCACACCACAGCCTGAATATCTATGATCCCAAAATGTACCTGTGCTTCCTTCTTTCATTTATGGAAATCATTGAAACAGTTTCCTTTGCTTCCTGGCTTCAACCAGTCAACAATAGATAATAGATCAAACATATAGAGGAGTAGACAGACACACTAGTGTACAGCTTCTCAAAGGTCAAACTGGCACAACGGCTGGGTCTCTGAGTGGACTCGTCTTTGTGTTTGTGCTGCAATTATACGCTCTCTCTCATCCATCCAGCTCCACATATGACCTCCGGGTAAGGGTCAACATCCAAGACGTCCCTTCCAACATACACAATGAACCTCCATTCACAAGCAAGGGGAGGACTGAGAGGAGGAGAAGAACATTCTCTCAGACATCAGACTCCCTATCGCTACATCTCTCCATCATTTCCCCTCATCTGTCTGAACGGAGCAGGCTGCACAGACTGCCCACATCCTCCTACAGCGAGGAGACCCTCTGTCTGCCGCCCCTTCTCTCAAATGAACCCACTCAGCCCATATTCCCCTGTTCCACAGGACCAGGCTGTACACTGTGTGTGAACCCATGCCAAATCTTGGAGCGGCCCGCAGCACAGAGCTTGACGAACAAACTCCAACATTTGCACAATTCATTTTTTTTCCTGAATAGCAGCTGATTCCAAAGCATCCATGTGTCACCTGCTGTCCTGTCTATATTCTGCCCTGTGCCAACATCACGGTCAGACTAGGGGGATAGGAGATGGGAGAGAGGGACCTTTAGGCCTGAGGGGTGAGAAGGGGGGGTTGGAGGATGGCAGTGGAGGATGTTGGTGGGTGTACAGGGTTGGTGTTGATGGGTGTGTGGGGAGGCAGTGAGGATTTAAATGGAGATTGACGCCCCAGGGGTAACCTGGCAACAGGCAGGAGCTGCTGTCAGATTAGGATCTGAAAGACAGAGATAACCACTTTACTGCCCCCTGGACTGAGGAGAGCTGGAGGGCTGCAGTGTGTGTGTGTGTGTGTGTGTGTGTGTGTGTGTGTGTGTGTGTGTGTGTGTGTCTTTAACCCACAGTGCCATGTAGCAGGAGGCAGCTGCATAGTTGTTTCTAAAGATCTGGTTTAAATGCCACACAGCGAAGCACATCTATCCATCACTGTTTTCATTCTCTTCAATCTCCCCGTATTTACATGACAATAGTCCATCAGCCTGATTTTATAACATCCTCACCACAGCAAAGACAAATAACCACCTCTTTGCGTAGTGTGAAAAGCCAAAGGTCATCCTAAAAAGCTTGTTTAAACCTGTTGAAAAAAGGAAATTCTTTTCATCAACCACGGTTGTTCGTCTAGTTTTACAAAAAGTATCTCAAATGTTTTCAATGGATTTTGATGTTGTGTAGGGATGGGGGGGGGTTCTTTGGCAAAGAAAGAGTTGATTAAATTTTGAGAGAGATACAGGTATAGCTTTGGATCACTCTTATACTATCATTCAACATTGTAAGATAGGACCTATTAATATCCAGAGGCCTCTAGCGGCAACCAGATTTTCTATTCCAATCAGCACCCTTAGCTGCATGTCTTCTCCCACTTTCTCTCCCAAATTTCCTGTCAAAATCTTCAAGCTGTCCTATCAATAAAGGCCCGTGAAGCCCAGAAAAACTTAGAACTGAAAAAGATAGAACTGAGATTGAACTCCGGTAATGCTCGCATAGATTCTCATTTATCCAGGTCGTGGTAAATCTCGAAGGTTGAATCAGAAGCAATTGGACTTCTATTTAAGGTTTGAAAACCATAAAACCATATATATACATCTGCATGTTACCGCCATTTCCAGTGTGTTTGCATGCTGATGTTAGCATTTAGCTCAAGGCACCACTGTGCCTAAATACAGCCTCACAGAGCTGTAATCTGTTAGTTTCGTTTTCTGCTTGAGTTAGCAATAAATGCTACAGTGTCTCGAATTTTAAAATAGGTGATTTTCACCTAAATCACTAAGTAGACATGAGCTATGGTCAAAGATTTCTAACTAAAAAAAGAGATAAAATGGATTTATTGGAAAACTGGACAGACATATTGAGACAGGATTGATGAATAGACTGCAACAAGCTGGCTCAAAACAAACTTCTATTAAATGTCCAATACACTGACTGTCTCTGTTTTTAAAAGCATTAATCATCTAATTCTCTTAATCTATAGAGAACAATTTGCGTTAAAATAGCCAGAGATGATCATTTAAAGAAAAAATGAAATGGGTGCATCACAGCTCAACATACACAAAGCAAAGCCTGTTAAATATGCTGATGCACCAACACACTCCAAAAACTGACGACAGTTTCAGACACACACACACACACACACACTGGGCCTGCTGGTGCTTTGAGAGGGATTTGTTGGACGGCACACGACTGTGTCATGGTAGCGCTTTCACCTCTTGTCAGCTGTGTTTGTGCAGTGACTGGGTGGGAGGGAAGGGGAGTCTACAGAGGGGGACAATCTCTGTATAAAAGAGCCACAAAAAAGAGCATGTAAATCTTCTTGACAAGGAAGAGGGTTGGACATGAAGAAAAGGGCGGACGCGGGTGAAAGTTGAAACAATCACTTTTTCTTTTGTGCAGGTGTTTTTGTGTATGCAGGAGGTTGGGGGGGGGAGATGGTGGATGACACAGAAAGACTTAATGGAATCAACCAAATAAGTTGAATTCAGATCAGCTTTTTTCATATGGTTTAATTCTCTGATGATTTGCATTTGCCCTTTAGCGAGCGCAAGCACTGAATATGTGTGTTTGAGTGAGAATGTAAAGGCCTAGGACTAATTTAATTTAGCAGTTGTTTAGGTTGGAGAAAAACAACTATTTCCTGAAATAAGGCAATAATTGAGGACTGAGGACACGAGGACTTTACCTTCATTATGACCAAAAACCAAATGAGGACTAATAAACCAGCAGAGGATCATCAGTACATGTAAACAAAGTGGAGTGTTTTATTCTCGAGCTATAAAACCTAATTTATCTTCTGACTATAAACCTAATCCACCATCAGAGCCATGAGTGTGGTCCAAGAATCTTAAAGTACATTTGATTTTAGGGTTATGATTCTGCAGCTGTTGCATTGGAATAATTTATCCAATAAAGTTCTCATTTACATTAAGATCTACAGTATGTGTTGAACTCTATTCCAGTAAGAAGCATTTCCATCCAGACAATGTAATTAATCAGAAAATTGTGTTCAAGTCTTATACTGTAGGACACAGGAAACCCTTCTAATTGACTGCTGTGTTGTTTAACATTGTTTATGCTTTGGGAGCAATACAAAAGCCTGGAGTTATGGTTAAATCATACCTGTGAAATAATGAGCACTCTCTTGTATTTCTGTACTCAAACATTTGTAAAAACACAGGTAAAGAAAACATCTGTGCAGATTTACTGGCCTACAGCTGATTTTCCTGTAACAGATGCAGTTATGATAATGGACAGATTTGCATTGACAAATGTTTGAAAATAATGCTTTATCATGTAGAAACTCTATTGTTCCACCTTTACGCTTTGTTTCTAAGATAAGATATGAACTACTAAAACATCTCAATGCAAATCAAGATTCCTAAAAATAGCATGACTGAAATAATCCTGAAGAATTTGTTTAGTGGTGTAAAGTAACTAGTTACATGTACTGAAACAGCGAAATACTCTACTGTTAACATAAATCAGAGATGGGCAGAAGGGGATGTTAAGGACTAATGAAGGCTAACAGAAAGAGAGGCCTCATGGTTCTCATTTCCAGTCTGTAGACAATACCGCTTCATTAGCAGGCAGCATGTGCTAAATATTATTCTGACTCTGATGGCTATCACACTCCTATGTAATGAGATACAGGCCCTGTGAACACACACATCTTAGACATTTTCTCCTCCCCTCCAACACCTCCTGACCCTCCTTTTACCTCCAAACAAGTGTGTATGTTAATGTGTCTGTGTGCATGCATGAATATACCCTACACTCATAAAGGCTGTAGAACAAACACCAGAAAAAGAAACGAACATAACAGATCCCTCAACTCTAATCCATATCATAGGCTACTGCTGTACATCTCCCTCATTGTGATACCCAGATCTCATTTCACTTCCAGGACTTTAGGACCTCACTGTTCACTCTCATATCTCCCTCTGTCCAATTTGTGAGAATTGTTCAAATGAAGGGGGAACTTTGTCTGATAAAGCCCCTCAGAAGTTCTTTTGAGGACCTTTGAAGGTTGCAGACGGAAAAGGGATTCCTCTAGAGTGGTTCCTTCATTAAGAATGATAATTGAGACGTGGATGTATTTGATATGAACCATTAAACTAAAGGCCTGAGAATAGTAGTCGAGTTTTGGGGAAAGGGAAATTCTTTACTTTGGAAAACCTCATGAGCATTTTAAATGTCTTACATTTCAGTTCGACTCTGCACAACATTTGTTATGAAATAATCCATACAAGTAAAAGTCCTGCCTTCAAGATGCACTTATAGGTACATAAGTACAATGGGAGCTGTTATAGTTTTTCATATTATTGGATTTTTATTGTTGATGCATTATGTATAGTATGTTCGAGGTATCTAATAATCTATATGCATTGCATTGTACTGCATAAGATTATCATGTTTTTCTATGTAAACTATCAATAATACATTCCTAGTATCAAAAGCTGTCAAAAATATAGTTTAGTGAAAAGTTAGATATTCTCATCTGAAATGAAGTGAAGTAGAATTATAAGGCAACATAAAATATGGTGATTAAAACTTGCAGTGAAGTTCAGAACTTGACCACATACACTGTCTACTACAGAAAGAACTGCATTAGTTTTTATTTAAAGCCACATTCACATTACATTAATGAACTTGTTAAATTAGGTGTTACATCATATTAAAGCCGAGGTGGGACTGCGTGTGGATGGAGAGGGCGAAGATCTGGAGGAAACAGGATGAGGTTCAGGATATAATGTTGAGTATTATCAGTGTGTTAGAGCTGAACTCTGGTATCAGTGTGTTATCAGGCCATTTATGCTCCATTGCCATAGCGCATTATAACCTCCCAATCAGAGCTGCGCAGAGATAACGTCCAATCAGAGCTCAGAGGGCTGATAAAAGCCAATCAGAGGGCTACAAAGTGATAAGAAAGCAGACCTGACCCTGCAGGTGATGAGCACAGGCCTCAGAGCTACGCAAATCAAATGCAAATACACACACACACACACACACACACACACTAGATAACTTTTTTCAAAGCCTACTGTCCATATTATTTAGGCTTGAATTTATATTTATTACATTGTAATTGGTTTTATGATAATGTGTCTTATCAGATACAGCTCAGAATAAATACTTTTACAATATCCCACATATCAAGACAAATTCAGAAATTATTTTTACAGTAAAATATTGTAAATTCTTTCAGTCAGAACTATTAACTTGGAAATTATAACAATTCCCAAAATTTTACAGTGATTTAAATGGTGATAGTTTTCAAAAATTGGTTTAAACACTCACCAAATTAATTACCCACCTACTGGAAAATAGTGAATTGTTCTGTGTCATACCAAATTCTGGATGCCTTTAACCTCATACTGATGTGAAATGTGTAGAACAGAATACTGAATATAAATTAAATACGGGTTCTTTCTTCTTTTTGTTTCAATTGTGATTCAACAAACATTTGTGGACAGTTTTATATCTTTAGGGTAGCAACAAAACCCAGCTAATGCTCAAACCCTGACTTTGCTACATATCTCATACATTTTGCATCCACTGCCTTATGCCAGTACAGACTTGCAGCAAAGCATGTTTTCTTGTAAAACTGTGGGACTACCCCAACACCCACCACCCATATTTACCTCATTTAAAGCTTTGACAGAGCAGCAGTCGACAAAGTACAGAAACGTCAAGCAGAACACAAGCGAATCAAATATGATCAAGTCTGATTCAGTCTTTGGTTTGTTACGTATTATTTGCGATAGTCACAGTAGATTACAAATGTATGCAGATCTGGCAACATCCAGCCAGTGTTCTTTTGACAATGAACTTGATTTTTAAGTATCTGAAATCAAAGGTTTAATCGTGACAGCAGGGTGGAGGAGAACATTTGAAAGAACTTCAAAAAAAAAATCAAAGCTTGTCCAGAAAATGATCACAAGCTGAAATTACAACAGTGTGCTGCAGTGATGAAGGTGATAACACGCGCTCTGGGCCAAACAGAACGCTGGCCCTCTGAACCTCAGCTCACCCCGTCTTCCTCCACCTCAAGCACAAAGCAGCCGAGCAGAAGTCCTTGACTTCTTTTAAAGGAGTCTCCCAGAAGTCAGGCAAAGGTTACGTACAGGAAGGAGCTGGGAAGTGCACAATGCAATCAGAACTTTTCATCTCATGGTGTGCTTGCTTCGTTTTTTGTGTATTTTTGGTCTTTTTCACTTTAGTTGATGTTTCTGTGTTTTTGTGGTTGATGCTTTTTGGCAGGTTTTCCATGCAGCAGTGCTCTGCAAAGAAGGTTCCCCCTGTTAAAAGGAGGAATGAATCTGCTGCTCTATTATGAAGTCAAACTTGAAATCAGTAAAACATTTGCTGTTGCAGAAAGCAAGCAGAGTTTACTCAACATTTAACACTGACAAACATGTTGAATGGATCCTGCAGTACTTACATTACTCTTCCTAACTGCTTTTGTTAACAACAGATGACATTTCTTTGAGTGTTACCACCTCAAACAGTCAGTCATCATTATATATCAACATTATGTCATTTGCTTGTATATTCTCATGCATGTGCACGATACATATTAAATAGGGATACAATTGCACAAATTTAGCCCCATAGTAGTGCCACTGGGTACACAGGGAACCTTTTAACACTATACCTTATACATGACAACACAAACTGTATAAACTGTATGCTTGTAGACACACACACAAAGGCTCACATCCATGTGCATGCACAATTCACCTCACTCTCACCCCTTTTCCCTGAGTGGGAGTCCATTTCCGTCTTCTGATACACAAATAAATAGAGGGGGTATATAGTGCCCCAGGACTGGGATGGAAGAGACAGAGTGTTAAAGCAAGAGAGAGAAAGAAAAGAATAGTGGTGGATAGACAGAGAAGAAATGAACAGCAAGAGGGAGGAGGGGGTTGGGGTTGGGGTGGCGGTGCTTGTAATTGTTTCCCAGCTCAGGGAAGTTCAGGCCATCTCTCCCTACGGGGCCAACCTCCCCTCTCTCCCAGACACGAGAGGGAGGCCTCAATCAAACATATGAGCCACAGAACATGACCTGGCAAGTTCAGCAGGAAAAGAGGGGCGGGGGAGGGAGTTAGTGTGAATTGATTGAATTACACTTGTCCTAAAACACCATGTGTGTGGCTGAAAGTGGGGAGACTGACAGGCTGTAGTTCATAATGTCTCTACACTGATTAAAACCGTTTTTATGACTGCTTATTTAACATTAATGTGACACTATATCCATTATAGTTCCGGTATCAGAGTGAGTTATATCTGTATGTGTGTCCTTGACGGAGTTCTCTAGAAATAAAGAATTAAGGGGGAAAAATAAGGTTAATTAGGGCCCGAGCACTAAGCGTGCGAGGACCCTATTGTTCTGCAAGGAGTTTTTATTATTATTCTCTTTCTGCTAAATGAATTGCCTATTTGGGGACTTGCCCATACTCAAAAACTCATGAAAGTTGGCAGAAACATCAGTCGTGGTGAAAATTTACGTGTAATATGGTGATTGGAAGTGGGCGTGGCAAAATGGCTCGCTAGCACCCCCTAAAGTGCAGCCCCTGCCTCCAGTTTAACGTACATGTACGAAACTCGGTACACATATGTAACTGGCCGAGATCGGCAAAAAAGTCTGTTGGAGCAATGCCTTCAAACAAACAGGAAGTCGGCCATTTTGATTTTTGTGGCCATTTTTTGCCATTTTTGGAAAATCACACACTTTGTATTTGAATGAATGAATCTCCTAGAGATTTTGCACGATCAACTTCAAATTTGGTCAGTACTATCTAAACCCCATGAGGATGAAAAGTTGTTCAAATCCTGAGTTTTCGGTGAACAGTGTGGGCGTGGCCAAGCGTCAAATTTTGTCAAATTTTGATGTCTCGCCATGAAACTGAAAATTGTCATAACGTCATTGTCTAAGGTCCAATCAGTACAAAACTTCACATGCTGGTTAAGAGTCCCGCCCTAAAGACATCCCAATGACAAAATTTAGCTATAGACATAGTGCCACCTAGTGGCAACAGGGAATGACATATTTTACGTTTTGATACACTACTACTACGCCGTTGAGCATTTGGCTTCAAATTCAGTGAGAACAGCAATAACAAGTTGATAATGCAGGATTCTGAAACTTGTGCGTTTTCATGCAAAGTTGTAGGCGTGGCTGTGCGGCGAATGTCCATGAATAACTCTGCTGTCCATGGTCCAATATGCCCCAAACGTCACACGTTTGATAAGAGTCCCGTCCTGAACACATCCATATGGATACATTTGATAATAGTCACAGCGCCACCTAGTGGCAAAAGGAAGATATATACTTCAGAATTTGACATGTTACTATCACCACATGGCCTCAAATTTAGTCAGTAAAGCCATAAGGCCTTGATGAAGCATTATTGAAAATATTGTGAGTTTCGGTCACATGGCGGCAGTGTGACGTTTGATGTTCTCCATCAAACAGGAAGTTGGTTTTGAGAGGCCAGGGAAGCTCAGATTCTCACCAAAATTGACACACTCGTCAAAGGTGGTACGACTTACGATACTTACGACGACTTATATGGTTTACAGGATCGGTTGTAGTAAATTGGTTCCACAGCGCCCCCTGTAAAACTTCAAATTAGCATATCCGAGTCTGTGTTTAACCTACATGTATGAAATTTGGTAGACATGTTAAAAGTCCCAACCTGAAGACAATATTGAGTAACACCACCTGCGGGCAAATGCGAAAATGTCTCATGTGACAATTGTTGTTTGATTTTGATTACATTTTCATGGGGTGGCTTTCATATGAGATTATCAAAGATGAGTCAAAATTATTAGGTGGTGTCTAGCGCCACATAGTGGAAAAAATAAGGTACATCACAATCCGTCCATCGGTGTCCAAAACGCATGCAAATACAGAGCCTTGCATTTATCCAGGTGCGCAGTAGTGAGGCCGAAGTTGGCGCACGCCCCAACGTACACACGCCCCGATGGGCGCCGGGGTGCCAGGGCCCATTCAACGCTACTTGCAGCTTTAATTGGGTTTGTTTTGTTTGATCGAAATCGAACGACAGATGAAAGAAATAGAGTTATGCCTGTTGGGGACAGAAGAAGGGAGACAGAAGAAGTGAAAACATAGAGATTTGTCTTCAAGGGATCATCTATCCTTTCCATTCCTCTCCTGTCATCCCTCACTTTATCATAGAGGAGAATAATTGCTCAAAGTGCCAAAAATAATTAAGCTTCAAAATGTATTAATCTAATTTAAAATGGCTATCTGCACAGCAGTATTGTACACGGTAGACAGGGGTGTTCTTACGCTAATGCTTGCTCTAAGTGTTGTTGTTTTTCTCACATTGATATTAGTGTGGGCAACAGAGGCGGTCTTCACCTGTCAGTCAGAATCAGCCCGTTAGCTAAATAACACAGGGCATCCATGTCAACACAAAGACTTCACTGTAGTATAATCTATCCAGCATACCGTACATGTGTGCAGAAATGGAAATAAACTAAAATTCATTCATTCATTCATTCATTTTCTGTAACCGCTTATCCTGTATGTTTGTTAAAAAAGAATCCACATACAATATACATCATCAGTGTTTTTTTCCCCTTGAGCATTTATTTTTGAGAAAGCCTAAACACCAAAGATTTTATTTATTTTATGTGCTATGGATGTTATAAGACTACTTATGCTGTGTTTTGACTGCACTTATTGAATGGTAACACTATACTCTTCTTCTTTGTATAATAAAGGATGAATACTACACTGAGGGCCATATTTAAACAATCTGTAGTGCATGGTATAAAGTGCATGGTGCAAGTGCATTTAGGGTGCGTCCAACTCACCACAACGTAAAGCTCAAGGTGTAAAGGATTGTATTTAGTCCCTTTAATATTCATTGGAGTGTTTTGGGCATAACATGAATTAAACCAGTCAGAGTCTCATCTACCATTGCACCTGCAGCAGCCCCGTTGCTATTTAAACAGCGGCCCCTGTCTTTGCTGAGGGACAGGTATGTGGTCGTTGGACGGTGGACCCTCTACCCCCACCATCTCCTTATCCTCTGTCCCATCAACAAGTCTGTTTGACTGCCTATGATCAAATACCTGGAGAAGGGCTCCTGCTGATCTGGAATAACATCCAGGAAAAGTAATCCCTTGTGGTAATCAGTGTTAACTTTAGCAAGCAAAGTTAACCAGCTTCCACCTTCTGAAAGCCAGCTGGTTGGTCTAACTTGATAGCCTCCTCCTTCCCTCACAGTTGATCAATCCAAATGTTGAATGTTGCATAAGGACATCTCTTTTAGTACATAACCAGGTTTATGTGAGATAGTTGGAAAAGGGGGAAATGTCAGTCAGTAGCACACTCTACAAGCTATCTATCTAATGTTAGTCAGCCACTGTGAAAGAAACGCCCACCCAGATCCCTGAAGCTTAGCGCTTTCCACAAACATGTCCAAAAACATTAATGGTGTGTTTTTTCATCCACCAGTCAGACCAGTTCTCAAGAGCCAAACTAAATGACTTGCACCCGTGATGTATTTATTTATATTTGGATGGGCTTTATTTTTGGATGGGGACATCCAGACCTCTTAAGCCTCCATGTTTATAAGTGCTGCATTAAACACCTCAGGTGTCAAAACATTTAGGTGTAAATCAGAAACTCCCCTCAGGCTTTCTCCACAAAACAGAATAAAAACAAAATCCAAGATCATGTAGTATCATTGACCACTAAATGGACTAACTTGGCCACAGTGTGTTAAATCTCCAGTACAGAGCCATATAATTGACAGTGAGGACCAGCCTTGTCAAAAACTGGGCTATAATATAGACAAAATATTTTTTGTCTTGTGAGAGTCTAAAAAATCCAGCAGTCATCTTAAAATCTCCAGCCTCAGTGGGGATATTGTGGTTTGAATGTAATTACTCTATGACCACTTAGTTCAGGCTGTCACTGCTGAGGTCACATGAATAAGCCTCCATATTTGTCTCTAATCGAGCCACTAATCTGAAAGATCTAAGAGGCTGAATCAATCCTCCATTCAGCCTCTATTGATCTCATCTCTTTCGTCTACCAGTTTCACTCCAGCTTTTTAGTCTTCTCCCCAGTATGCTCTTTGCTGTAAATGATACTGAAGATGTCAGGCAGATTTAACATTTATGGCCTATTTTAAATGGCTTCTGACCCACACAAAATATCCTCCACCACATGCAGACATGCCTAACAAAGAGAAGGCAGTGCATCTCATGGTGCAGTTAATGTTAAGCGGCTGACACACTTACTGTTGCGGTAGCCATGAAATGTTCGAGCTTGGCTAACGACTGCCTCATTTCTGAAGCAGGCCTAGTAATACTGTAGCTTCTCAAAGCCCGCTTGTCCAGGTGGGAGTTATGTCATTAAGCCTAAATATTACACTTAGACTAACCATGATAACCATATGGTTGGAGCTCAGACCTAGATACTGAAAGCCTTGAGGCCTGGATGAATGGATCAAAGCCTGATTGTAAATATCCAAGTGTCCTTTCCTCCTGATTTACCAATTATATAGAAGCCTATTTATGCATGTAGAGCCAGTCAGGCTCATGTTGCTTCATACCTTGCCTGCAGTGTTTTTACAGGCAGCTAAGGTGAGTGAAATTACCTTCCTTTTTTCATCGTGATCTTATTCATCAAATTGCTTGTGAGCAAACTGCAGTGCTTCATTCACAAATGTAAGAATCCTGAACGGAGTGGTTGCTACACAGCAGCAAACAGCAAAGCGGTGGGACAGTTAACTGAGCCACAGCATCACTAACACAGTCCAAGACTAAAAGACAGAGGAAGGAACACAAAGGGTAGTAGTAAGGGTTATAATTTAAGGGTAAGTGTAATTAATTAGGTTAGAGTATTTGAGCAGGATAGACAGATGATAGAGAAGGAAAGTGTGCGCATAATGATTGAGAGCTCTGTCTCTGTTTGTGGAGCATGTTTCATCCCTCCATCAATCAATCAATCAATCAATGTGCACACTTTTTTCTTAATTTTGAAATTTTAAATTACCAATGTGCAATCTTTAATTTTGTATATACAAATTAAAATAATCAAACAATTGTATGGTTTTGTTACCTCTGCTAGGGAGGATGTTTTCACTTGTGTTGGTTTGTTTGTTGTTTTGTTTGTTTGTTAGGAGGAGTAGGGAAAAACTCCTCGATTTCCACTAAAGGATGGATATCAGGATGGAGAATTGACCAGGAAGGAATTCATTAAATTCTGATGCATATGCAGATACACAGGCAGATCCAGGAATTTTTTTCCACTTTCTTTAATATTTCGAGGACGTTTTTCAACGTTTTCCCTAATTACACAAAAACTACTCAATTGATTTCCACAAAACATTCTGGAAGGGAGGGGCATGGATCAGGCAAGCTAAACAGATGTGTGTAGGATAGTGTGGCCTGGGTGGAAGAATGCAGCCTAATGAATGCCATTTTAGTTTTATTTATTATTGTTTGATTGGTGATTATGGTCATTTTAGCACTTGTTTGATGTCTCTGTGTACTTGTATTTGTGTTTGATTTATGTGTGCTCATCAAAGCACATTCCTATTTCTATTTCTATTTTACCACTAATCTCAATAACTTCTGTTCCAGTTTGTCAACAGGAACATTTGGCTTCAGGGTTGATGGCATCTAACAACAAGACAAATGTTTCATCTTAGTTTTGTTAAGTTAAGCATCAGCATAAATAAAGTGTAACCAAAAAATGTTGAAACCAGAAAAGGAAGAAGGAGAGGTGAGTAACACATCCTCAACGACTCTCTGGAAGGAGGAAAATGAGAGGAGCAGAGCAAGTATTTTTGTATTTGAAAACAGTTTTGCTCCATTAGGATGACAATGAAATAAAGATGAGTAAATTAATGAGTGAACCAAGATGTCTTATAAAGTGAACAAGCCAACCCTCTCAATGTGAAACACTCCTGATGTCTATCTGTGCTCTGAGTTCACTGAGGCTTCAAATCAACCAAACATTTTATTAAACAGACACTGGGATTATGGGATTAATACAGAGACACCAGTAGATGGAGAGTGATCTGACATGAGCAGAATGGTGTTGAGTATTCTTACACGAACTCTGGGCAAAGCCAAATCACTGCTGCAAAACAAAAACATACAGTACTGCAGTGCTAAATATAATAATGTCAACTTCCAGTCTCTGAAATGGTGGATGAGGGACATTCTTCAGTGTTTCATAGCTGCTGTTTACAGAAAGCACAGTAAGTAACAAAACCTGTGTACAGCAGGTGTTTTACAGTTTGTATTCGTCACAGTCAAATCAAATGGAGGTCTGTCGGATCCTTCAGGAGACAGATCAGGCTGTGTGAGGAATCATGTTTAGAGCCTTTCACTCATCTTCCTTCATGACCACCCACCCACTGCTGTCTGCAATCATTTAAAAAATATAATCTCTATAAAATATAGAAAATTATTTCCAGCGTTTGATTTCATTATTGGATGGTTTACATGTCATTCCTGCTAAAGAGGCAACTCAACTTGATATTTTCACCATTGATACATTTTTCAGAATACTCATGAGATCATTTACTTTATAAGATATCAAACAGTAGTGAAGTAGAATGGAACACAGTAGAGCATCTGTCAAGGCCTACCAGTCTCTTTAATTAAATTTAAAGCCTGATTCAAATTCCAACAAGACATGTGTGTCATTAAAAAGTGGGAGGGAAAGGATCCCCCCCCTTTATCCAAATCCACACCAAAATTAGATGGTTTCTTCCTTGTTATATGCCCCACCCTTCCACCCAGTTTTATTGAAATCTGTCAAGTAGTGACTGTCAAAAAGGTAGTGTTCAGAAAAACACAAATCCTGAATCTGCCCCTTTATCCACATCCACTCCAAAATGTAATGAGCTCTTTGTTGCTACATGCCCAACACTTAGACCAGGTTTAATCAAAATTCATCCAGCTAACTATTCTAAATGCATCCTGCGAACAGTCAAGCGAACAAACAGAACAAGGGGAAAACAAAACAACTCCTTTACAGAGATAAAAAGCTCCATCAAGATATCCCAAAGCCGAAGATGACTTGTTCTTTTATATCTTCATCTCTTTGAGTTTTCTGCAACCAACAGATATCTAATGTAAACTAGACAGCACTCAGAGCACAAACTCTGCCAACAAAGTCCAGTTTCCTCATTATGTTAATTGCACATAAAAGCAATAGTCCCTCACAGTAAGACTCCACGACAATGAAAACCTCCCCTTAGAATTTGGAAACACATTGGTATCATTAATAGTTTGATAGCTATTCAAGAAAAAACATATTTTACTAATGGTAGTTTCCTTCAGCATCTAGCTCAGTAACTTTTGAAGAAGTGTCAAATTTGGAAAAAAAATTTTTGCATTATTATTTGTTATCAGTCTGGATCACCAGATATGGAAAATTACTTTGATCCACATCATAATTACATGTGTGGCAGATGTTATTGGGATTGTGTCATTTTTGTCCAAGCATTGTTGGCATTATCCACGAAATAAGAAGCAAAATGTAATTGTCCCTATCCTGCAATGGTAAAGAATCCTTTTGAAGAGATTCTGGCTTCAGATGATGATCTAGATCACCACCATAATCTAACTGATTGCTCCTTGGGTCATACTTCTGCAAAAAATGTATCGAAATCCATTCATAACATTTTGAATAATTCTGCTAACAGACAAACAAACAAAGAAACGCCGGTGACAACATAAATAACCTCCTTGGTGGAGGTAATAAATATAAACAGTGAAATGCAGAAAAGCCTCATATTTGAGATTTGAAAGGGTTAGCTAGCTTTTTCATTTGATACGTGGCTTCTTTATTAGATTATGAAAAGTAGTTGGTGAATGTTATTTTGATTAATCAATTAATTATCCATCATAGTGTTCCCATCATCTTTATTTGTAGGCTACTACAGTGTGAATTCTGTGCTATAGTCAGGACAGTAAAAAAAGTCAGATAATGTCCTCTCTCTCCAGTTTGTTTAGGTGTTTCTGTGCTGCTCAGCTGTGCATCACTGCTGTGTGATACCTCACCTCCTCATTGTCTGGATCACAACTCACATTAAAGGTCTGCTCAGCGCACCAATCCTGGCCTCGTGTTGGCTGATAAAGCAACATCTCATCCGTAACTTCAACCACATCCCTCACTTCTGCAATCTTCCTGTGCCATCTTCCTATCTGCTGAAAACCAGACTATACTTGTCAGATTATTTTCAAGAGCACAAATCTTCAGAAAAAAAAAATGTCAAGAGCAGTAAGACAGTGCACAATTAACTTTATGGCAATGTCTGTCTGTAACAAGAGGGTATCCAGTTACAAGCTTCAACTACTGTCTGGGCAAATCGGAAGAATTCAAGACACCCAACCCCGTCCCAGATATTGCTGATTAAATAACAAAACCATGATAATCGAAGCAACATTTCCATTAATGAAATCTAACTCGCAGGCAGGTCCACCATGGGGGCTGTCATCCTGTCGCCCCAAATCATTCCCAAACACTATGCCTGACGTCTGCACCCCATGCCAAATGTAGAGAAGGAAAAGTGGAAGGGGGAAAATAAATAAATCATCAATTTTAATGGCTCATTTCCGTGGGACACTACCCTGAAGCCTCTGGCCTGACATCAGTAAAGAGACAATCCCACAACCCCAATCCCCCGATAAATTTTTCCATCCACACACATTATGAGCATACATTAGAGTCAGGACTATGTCCAATCTGATTTCTCAGTTTGGTTCTCCTTTCCATAGAGAAAATATACAATAAGATCCATTGGTGGCAGGACACGTGAAACAACTGGCCCAAACAAGCTGAATTCACGAATAGATATTATTATAGAATAGATATTTGTATGGTTGCTCGTGTTTGTTTGTCTGTCTGGGCGAATTATCTGTGAGAGCACACAAACTGAGTTTCTTGAAACATATAAGAGTAAGATCAGCAGGCCCTTATTGGGGCCTATTTATTAAAGCTATCAGTGGATTTTATTTTGATACTGTGGATCAAGCGGTATATATACACTGGCATATTCTTATTTACAAGGCTATTCTCAGTCTATTTGAAGTTCAAACCCTTAAATAGAAGTCCAGTTCCTTCTGATTCAACCTATGAGGACTAAATACCATGACCTGGATGAATCAGAATCTACACATGCATATTCTTATTCTGCTTCCATCTTATCTCCTGATTTATATGATATGAAAAAGCATGGGAAGTTATTGTCTTCGCTCCCATGACTTATTCCTACTGTCTGTCCCTAAAGTCCATACTGAATTTGAAAAAAAATGCATATAGGTATGCTGCTCCCACTGCCTGGAATCAGTTACAAAATTACCTGACTCTCAGAGAGCTGTTGTCACTTTATGCATTTGAAGTTATCTTACATGACTTGGGTGCAGGCCCATCTTTCTCTAAATGTTTTGTATGACTCATACAGCCCCTGCTCGATCCTTGGTGTTGATGACTCGTGACGAATAATGATGAATATTTTTGACTCTTTTTGAAAATCATTGCAAATTGTTATTTGTATGTCTATGGGTGACCCTGTAGTGCTGCTGCCTGGATTGGTCAGGATGCTCTTTTAGGAGATTTTAAATCTCAATGAGACTTTTCCTGAATAAATAAATAAATAAACAAATAACTAAATACATAAAGTATGCACTGATCATTTCTACAGAGAGTTGTGATAGGCGCATTTAGTGCTTCAGGACATAGATGTGTAATCAGACAAGGAAAGAAGCAAACTGGGTATTTTGCTCTGAGCTATCAGTCATTGTATCTGCCATTAAGTGTCAGACTTGAACGGCTTCTGCTCCTCTGTTGTCTCCATGTCACTGTATGCCTCCTGGCAAAGATGTTATGCACACACACCTGATGGTTAATATGCAGTGGCGAGAGCAGGGAAATGAGCAAGGGGTTGAAGAAAAATGATGATGATGATGATGATGGGAATCTATTTGGGACAATACACCCAACATAAATTTACCAGAATTAATCAGAGGCCTGACCAGGAACAAAATGAGGGGAAGTAAAGAGAATATACTTAAGTACATTTATAAATAGTTTACTGTCCATATAAATAAGATCAGTGACAATAGGTCTTTTGTGAATGTGTATATTTCCAGGATTATTATTTAAACTTCTGGTGATACATTGTTAGTATAACAGATGTTACAAAAGTCAGACATTTATTGTTTTACAATATGCTTATGTATGCAAGTGTGTGTATATGTGTGTGTAGTGCATACTCAATGTCACTCAAGATAGTTTCTAATTAAGAGCTGTTGTGCAGGGTTAGCGATTGTTGCCAGGGAAGGAAATCACTATCAGCATCCCATTTTCATATGAATGAGCTCTTTTAATTAGACTGAACCGCTAATGTGAGCCTATATCAAAATAATACAATGTTGTACCAGCTGTGTAATAAGTGGCAGAAGAAAATGCGGATGATGACATATAGGATGGAAAGGAGCTGAGGAGAGAAACAAATGAAGTGAAAGGCAGAAGAGATTAAGGTTCTGAGCAGAAAACAGATATCTGTTGTCTTTGAACCTGTAATGTTATTTCTGCGCTGACAGAAGTTCAAAGAATCCGGAGGCCAAGACTGAGTCAGACTTTGGTGCACAAAAGAGACGAGAGAGGATGAAATGTCGACTTGCATGTTTTAAGTCTGGTGTGTGTTTGTGGGTCTGAGGGAGAACGAAACAGGAAGGGAGATCTCAGATGAAAAGCAAAGAAAAAAAAACTCTCCTCCATTGTTGGAGTCTGTTCGTGTGTGTGGTTGTCAAGTGTGCACGCATACTTGTGTGTCTGCTATAATTTCTCCATTTGAAGGTTAATTAACGCTTGAAGTAAAAGCTACAGGACTGCAAATCAAAGACAGTAAATAGTCTTCCAGCTGCCTCAGGGGATTATTAGAAAAGTAAATGAAAGCTGCATAAAACAATTAAAATATTTGAAATGTGAATTTTGAGAAGCAGTTTTCCCTCCACTCCCCTTTGATGAAACTAAAATGATTAAGGACAAGTGAAGTAAACTTTGAGCAAAAAAATGTTTGAGCTTACCACTGTATCAAACCAGCATAGACACTGTCCCTGCAATGCATCTATGGCAACCAAACAATGTATGGAGTATGAAAACAAAATCGTTTTGAGCAGGTTTTACATGAGGAACCCCTCCAATTATCTCTGTAAAATACAGTAAAGGTAAATGTTCAGACATAATAATCTTATTAGGAGGCACAAAAATACACTTTAGGCTCCTTAAAAGTCATAGAATAAGTAAGTAAGTGGTTGGCGGGTAGTTTATATATATTTGGTCTGGGGCTGTGCCTTGTGCGTGTCAACACCCACAATCTGGCAAACCAGAGGGATATGAGATAATTAAGGAGGAAGACAACCGAGGGGGCTAAACAGAGGGAAGAAATCAAATTAAAAGCAGGGGTGGATTAGTGAGAGAGGCAAAGTATTTTCTGGTTTTTCTGGAGTTTCACTGAAACATTTAGAAAGAAACAAGACAAAGTGGGGCATTGAGCAGTGAATAAAGAGTTAGAAAGACTGAGGAAGACAGTCTTTGCTACCATATTTGCATCGTTCTTATATGATCTATTTGTTATTGTCCTGTTTTCTTGTCTTTTCTTCTCCTTTTAGCTCTTTCAGAGGAGCTGTCCCTCTCCCAGCCACAGAGATTGTATCTGATGGGCAGCGTGCCATTGTTTTCATAAACACAGTTTTTGGTGGGCTATCATACATACGTATACAGCAGCACCACAGGCTGCAGTGTCAGATCTCCTCTAAACCTCCGTCACTCACTCTGCTCTCCTAAAAGCCCCATCAGGCAGTGTTTTGGGCCAGCCTGACAGTCCCAGGCTTTCAGACGAGTCCCAGACAGAACCAGAGTCATGTTTGGGTCCCCCTGCAGACACTGAGTCCTCTGGCTCATCAGAACCTTATTGTCCCTGCTTGTCAGTCCAGGATTAACTCTGTATACACACTGGGCCATTACAGTAGACACAGCATGGATCTCAGGGACAATAAATAAACTTTAATCTGATATCTTTGGGTTTGATGAAAAAACAAAGTTATTTAGAAGCTTTTGTGGGTTATGTTAGCATATTACTCGATGGGGAACCTCTAGATCTATAAACAGTTTTTTCTCTGATAATTAAAGGCCCATTTGTGGTTTCCTAAAGCTGAGATCCTGAGGTTCTTAAGTGTGCTTTTGGGTTTCTGTGGCTCCAAAACCTCTGCATGGCAGAAGATCGACATCTGCGGTGCAGCAACTGTTCCATTAGAAGACATTTTTAAAAATCTATCCATAATCATAATAATAGTAGCCATAATAATACAGCTGGGTTTACCATTTCTCTCAGGCTTCAGACAAGCATTATACATATAGAGAGATTTTAGCATAGCAACCACAGAGATACACTGTAGTGCTGTTAATTACTCCAGTTTATTCTGAGAGATTTCATATCAGACACATTGACATGAAAACTGTTTGCACAACTCTTGTAAATTAAATAATGAGCATATTGTAGGCTCAGTGGGTTCCGAAACCTAACGGCGTGAGCTGCGTGACTCACAAGAGTTGAGTTTGGACTGATTTCTTTGTTTAGGGCTATCATGTTTGGTGAATAATCTAAACATAATGTCTACCTCTGGGATGCAGCAGAGCAAATAGACTCTCCACAGTTGCCTGAAGACATTTCGTTAGATTGTAAAACAAGCATGAAAATCCAAGAATAGCTGACATCTCTCTGACATTTTTTACAAGGTTATCCAGAGTGGAAGTGACTTTTCACATGACCCTATACTACGTATCACTTGGCCTTCACTAACAGCAGTTTTAGTCGAACTGAAGCCCCAGTTTTAAACGCTAAGTCCTCTCAGGTGTAACACAATGCTCAAAAGGGAACAGCCTCGGGCCTTACTTTTAAGTTCGTTACAATGTTGCTTTAACATAACTATTGGGAACATTGTTGTGCCTACACAGGACCTTAAACTAAAATCTAATAATAGTTAAACAGACAAATACAAATTAAAATCTGATATTAATAAATCATCAGATGGTGGTCATTATTTTTACATAAATACAAAACAGTGAAAAAACATTGATCATGATGCCTTACATATATTTTCTTTCAAAGACTTGTGACCACGATTTGTGTTTAGCGGAACATTTTATAGTTGAATAATAAACTGGTCAGTGCTTTGGTAAACAAACTGCATATATATATGCATGCATATATTGGAAGAAGTTTCTAAAATAAATCCAGTAAAACGTCTCCACTTTTTAGAATATGAGAACGGTCATAGTGGCTTTCTTTCTTTGATTGATTGCAGCAGCAGTTTTCCGATTACTTGTTCTGCTGCATGTGATTATAAGTGAGTGAACTACAGAGAACGTAGCTATGTGGATAACAGGTGTGCATGGAGGATGAATAATGAAGGGAGGCTGTGTCCTTGTACAACTTTTTCTCTGAATCATTTCAACTTTCCCACTGCTTTCTCTAATCGCTTCAATCTCTGCTTCACAACTGCAAGTCCGGATTGTGTTGACATACTCCCCACCCCATATGTGAAGGTGAGCGACAGACAACGTGACAGTGGCAGACTACTGGCAGGCATTTTTCAAGGTGACACTGCAGGTGACCTCTGACCCTGACAACTGGATTCCAATGAGCTCAGCTGAAATGATTGACTGTTATTCTTCGGTCATCAGCCTCTGTCTTTTACCAACTGTCCCCTCGTTCTGAGGTGATGAGGAGGGAGACGAGAGGGTGACAGTGGCAGTAAAAACAGTCGTGCGTGTGTGTGTCTAAGCAGTATATCAATACATGGCTTTATTGAGGTGCCAGCACTGATTTGCATGTTTTTGTCTTTCCATGTAAATGAGACAAGAATACATATGCAAACAAATCAATGGTGATGGAAGAACAATGGTGGTTTCAAGGGTTTTTCTTCTGCTGCTTATTCTATTCAAACATTTTGTGGATATATTAAATATTGGTCCTCTTTATTAAAGGAAATATAGAATTTGATTTGATGAACTGACCCATTTCTAAATGCAGGCTTACCTCCACCAAGGAGATGATTTCGCTGCCATTGGTTTGTCTGTCTGTTAGGATTACTCGAAAAGTAATTACAAATTTTGATTATTTGGGGGGGGGGGGGTGAAGGGTATGACGCAAGGAACAATCCATTAGATAATGGTGGTGATTCAGATCATCATCTGGATCCAGAATGTCTTTAAAGGATTCTTTACTGTTGTGGGATAGGGACAGTTACAAGATATTTGCTTTACTTCATGGATAATGCCGATAATGCTTGGACAAAAAGTATGCAATGGCATCCTCATCCTCAGATCTACTGAACATCATGGTCTGATTCTGGATCCCACTGATATTCCAGATCTGGTGATTTAGAATGTTTACATTTATAGGGCTCACAGAAGATTCATTACTGTGAGATAACAAATAATAATGGTACAGAGATCAAATTGTGGCTGAAACTGTGCTAATTCAGTTTGTTGTCAAATGTATCTTCAAAGGTTACTGAGCTAGATCCTGAAGAAAACCACCATCAGTGAAACTATCAAACTAATAATGATACCGATGTGATTCCAGATTCTAGGGGTAGGGTTTCCTGGTCATTGAGTCTTATTATGAGGGTCAGACTATTGCTCTTAGGTGCAATAACATAATCAGGAAACTGAGCTCCCTCTCTCTCTCTCTCTCTCTCTCTCTCTCTCTCTCTCTCTCTCTGAGAGTTTTAATCTCATGTTGTCAGATTAAAACACATTTAAATATTCCATTAATAACAGTCTAACACAACAACAGACAGGTGCAGGTGATCCTAAATGGATTGCGATCATAAAGATGCTCACAGGTCTTTTCTTTGGTTACCACTGTTTTATAATACTAGCTCCATTTAGTTCAACATGAGGTTAATTATATTCCTCCGTTTCAAGTTTTTTAAATTTTTTATTACAGCCTGCTTGTTTAAGTACTTGTTTAGGGTTATGTGAGTGCTGACTATACTGTGTCCTTATGCAATTATATTAAGCTGATCCACTGAATATTGTATATTCTTTGGTTGGTATTGGTACTTTGCTAATATTTCTCACAAACAGATGCAAAGATCAATAAAAACATTATTTATTGCTGCAGATTAACCTGCTCCAATAATGGGTGATAATAAATAAGCATCAACAATGATAAAACTAGTATTATAATATTAATGTAACACTGAAAAGAGGGCATTCTTTACAACTGATAATATTAGGTATGTGTCATTTGAAGCAAATAGTAAATGTACTTTCAACTGAGTTGGACAATTACTTGCATTGTGTTGATTGGCATCTTTTATTAGTGGAATTTGAAAACAATACCAGAAATACAGCATAATGAAACTATTTTAGTAGCAGTGAAAGAAATTCTAACCATAATCAAAATAATATAATGTTATCAGTACGCCCATAATTATACTCACACTCACAGAAGTCTAACACAACTAGAAAGACTTCCACAGCTGATGGGGGTGGGGTGGTGGGCGATAAGGAGCACCGGAAATGGAGAGGTTGAATGGGAGAGGCGGCAGTGGTATTAATTCAACAATACCCATTTTAATCACAGCTAATTATATTTACAGGTGGGGGCTGAGAGGATTGAGGGGGCTGAGGATGATTCTATCTGTATCCCCGCTCATTAGTCTCACACATCTCCTGTCATCAGATAATCAGCAATAAACATCATCTCTATCAGAGGAGGTTGATACTGTTAAAACAGCAATTATGCAGAACAGACTGGTAAAGACCAACAGCAGCACCTGAATGAAGCGGACGGAGTATCAACCAAAGAGAATTCTGGGGGGAAAGTGCTTCTGGAGCTGCTTTCGAGCAAGAAAACAGCATCAAACAACAAAGGGAATATAATAGTCTGGAGGTAGCTGGGATTAAAGAGAGCATGTTAGCAGCCTAACCACCTCCCCACTGGTTAAATTGTTAATTAATGTGGAACCCATTTGTCAGTCAAATGGCTGCTAATTAGTCTTTTCACTCGGCTCTGCTTTGAACCACATTTTAAACACTTTTTTTCCCTCCTCCTTTGACTTGTCTACAATCCAGCCACCACAATCGTCCCTCTTGTTTCTTTCTCTTCCGTGGCTGCTTGTTATCTCTGCTCATCACTGACTGTTCCTCATCTATAAACATCCAGGAGCTCAGACGTTGACCCCTGACTCCTGGCTGACCTGGAGGTCACCAGCAAAAATGTCAGTGGTATTGAAGGGAAATCATCACGGCTGTGTCTTATCTCTATAGGAGAGAAGAGATTTAAATGGGGAAAAATACTGTCTTATGGGAAACAATGGTTAAGAATATGAGTGCTGTGCCATACTTCCAGGCCAAAATGAAGAGGAAGACCAATGTGTGTGATCACTTTCTTGTGTCAGGTGTCTATTGGTTGCCCTGGCTTGGTGTGTGTGTGATGAGCTGAGGTGAGAATACACTCCCAGTTGCAGTCCCATGGCCTCCCTGTCTGTTTCCTCCTGACAAAATCAGCTATGGCTCCAAAAGCGGATTATACAGCTCACCCAAAACCTCCTCACCTAAGCTCGGAAATGGACGGTAGCGTCTCTCTCTCAAACAACAAACACACACACACATCCATACGCACACAAAACAGGATTAGCATGCATGTTAAAACATAGTGGGGGATATTCAGTGCACCCACACTCCAGAGTATGAATTAGTGAAACACAAGAGGATCTTTATCAAAACGGCGACGATGGAAATAATCTTCTACGAAGATGCATTGTCATATTGATTCAGTGTTTACAATTAAATTAAGGCATGATGCATCTTTTTTTTTCAATTAAGTTGCAATAGAAGCTAGCTAATATTGGTGTAAAAGTTGCATTCAGAAAGATAAAGATTATATATAGACATGCATTTTATTGTGCAGTCATTTTTTTATTTTAAAATATATGCTCAAACCCATCTGCAACTGACTATAGTGCAGTAATGACACAAACATGTAGCACCATCATGGTTCACCTATGAAATTAAGGGACTATTGAGGGATAGATGATTTCAATTGCTCTCTCATGATGCCAGTAATGGACAGAGACAGGTTTTAGATAAAAACTAGAATGGATGGAGTGAAAGAGGAGGTGGAGCGAGAGAGAAAAAATTGGAGACACAAGAGTAAAAAGTGACACTTTTTTTTCCCGTCTGGTTTTCTATAAGAGGAACCAGAAGAGATAAGACTAAAAGGACTGTCACTCAGACGAACAATCCTTCCTGTGTTCCCTTTTGCTCCTCCCTTTCCCCCTCTCTCTTCAATTTCCAGATTCCTGCTGAGATAGAGTCGCTGTTCACAGGGACAGTTTGCTGACATCATCTGCTCCGTACCGTGTCCATACCGTGACACACATTTGTGTGTCAAAGAAGTGTTGTGGATGGGGGAGTAACAAACACTCACATACACAGAAAGACTATATCGTTTCCATCCTGTATATTATTAAATCATTTTTACTTCACATTTTCCATATTTGCTTTTCATTGTTTACTCAGAAATATATGGGAAGTTTTAAATTGAAATTATTTTACATTGACTGTTACATCATTACACATACAGTAGATAATGTTTCAGGTTTGCTATATACATATAGCAAATTTGAAACCTAATAAAACTGTTTGAGAAATAGTGTAAATAAATGTATGTATCAATAAATTATGATACATACATAATAAATTTATGTATCAAATTGGTTCTGAACAGTTTATCATCAGAAAAACTGGAGGAAATAAGGTACGGTAAAATGTGCCCATTATGCTGTGCGGTTCTGATGACAGCAAAACAAATCATGTGGAACCGCATGTTGGATACACAATTAAGTTTGGGGTGCAGGGTCTATTTATTAATTGTGTTGCCATAACATATGCAGATATAATATCTCCTTGGACTATTTTCTTTGGGAACTATGCGTACATGCTTAAATTATTTATTTTTTTATTCTGCTTTTGAACATAATCACCTCGGCCACTGAGTTTTTGCAGGATTACTCGAAAAGTTATAAATGGACTTTGATAAAACATTTTTTTAAATGTATAAGGAGGGTATGGCCCGAGGAACAATCCATTAGATTTTGGTGATTTTAGTGGTGCAGATCCAGAATCCATAATTTGGAGGATTGTTTACCATTGTGAGATACTGTAGGGGCTATTACAAGACTTTTGCTTCCAACCTCATGGAAAATGCCTACAATGCATCAGCAAAAATTCCACTATCTACCACACATCAAATTTTGATCTGGATCCAAGATCCAGATCCCTGTTGTTTAGTTGTTGATTTATTCAGCTTGTTCTGCAAATCAGAGTTTAGGACACACCAACTTCCATTATATTCTTATTGTATGCATCAAGGGGGTTGCCAATGATGACATAGAAAATAACAGTCAGAAGTAGAGTTTCAGTTGCTTTATTTATCTTTCTGAAAAGAAAAGTATTCAATTAAACTAAAGCAATCTGTGGTTTAACCGCTATTCTGGGTAAGATGCAGCTCCACAAAGTGTCATATAAGTAAATGAAAGAAAATGCTGAAATACAGGACAAATACTTCAGAAATCCAACAGCAACCACCAATGAATCCAAGCCTGAAAAATAACACCACCTTTACCCTAACTGAGCAGAGCAATATGAGCAAACCTGAGGAAATCATTGTGTCCAGTATTTCTAGAATGCTTTCTCATGTGTTTATGCTAATTACGGCTCAGTTGAATTAGAAACGAACTTGAAAAATATGCCGTGAGGCAAAAGAATTGATTTTGAAGAAAAGAAGCACTGATTTATTTATGACAACTCAAATGCATCAGGAGCCAGACAGCTTCCGTCCTTGTGATGATTCAAAACGGATTAAGACCGTATCCATAATGGGAGATAAAACAATCATTGTTTCACATGCGTTCAGCATTCCACAATCATTGCATTTCAGCAGACTGTCTCCATCGCCAGAAAACGAGGCTAATAGAAGAAAGTTGTCATACGTGCTGATACAGAGGCCAGCTTTCCTCTCGCCTATATAAGACCACTGTCTAAACCACTTTGACACCGGGTCAGGTTTAAACGGTCAAGACTGAACCATCTTTTTGTGGGGATCAAAGACATATCGTTTGAAATGTAAGTGAATGCTAACAGGCTGGGAATCTGTTCTGGCATCGTCTTCATTTGCTGGTCCGCCTTTGCTTCCACCTTTTCCTTTCTTTTTAGAGGTGGAGGATAACAACTGCTTAGTTTCTGGGCAAAGACCTTCTGAAATTAAAAAAAAAGATTCAGTCAGTAGAAGGTAAAAAAAAAAAAAAAATGCAAAGTACCATGAAATATTATATAAATACAGTAGTAGTAGTATTACTTGTGTAATAAATTAAGATCCAATTGTAAAGCATTTATTGTAGTTGTAGCTTTGCTGCCCTGTTATGTGTGCAGTAGGTGCTGTGTCAATGCTTTAGTGAGCTGACCTCGAGTTCAACTGATGGAACAGATGAAAACCTGCACAGAACCAGATCTCAGTTCCAACTCAAGTCTCTGCTTAGTCTGGCTCACCCTAAACAATCCAGCATTGCGTCTCCCTGTCTGCTCGTACATAAATTCCTCCTTCACTTGGGTCTCATTCTCACCCGTGCTGAGTTGTTACCCATACATGCTGAACTGATGTTTGATGCTCATGCATGCATCACAAATTCTTCTATGACATCAAATCTGCCCGCTTTCATTTCTGTGTGTGTGTGTGTGTGTGTGTGTGTGTGTGTGTGTGTGTGTGTGTGTGTGTGTGTGTGTGTGTGTGTGTGTGTGTGTGTGTGTGTGTGTGTGTGTGTGTGTGTGTGTGTGTGTGTGTGTGTGTGTGTGTGCTTTTTAAGGATAGAAACTGGCTGCTTGTTTGGTGTTTTGCTCACGGATGGCAGGAAATGTTCTGGGTTCACTGCTTTACACACAAGCTGTCTGACTTCATGTAAAATATGGCGCCAGCATTCTTCTTGTTATCGTTCTGCTGATGTGAGGGTTGTTATGGTTGCAGCGTAGTCAGAAATCTCTTCATGTTATCTATGATCAGCTGAAAATGTTTACCACCACAGAACACACTCAGACACCCAAACCTCGATGATTTATGTTCACATACAAGTGACACAAAGGAATTGCACTTCTGTCCTCAAACACACTTCTAGGTGTTTGGTGTGTCGAATTACTAAATCTGTGTAGATAGTATTAAATCTACTACATAAAACAAATACTACACAGACTTGAAGGGAATATTACTGAAGCCCGAGAATCAAGATAAGAGCATATGAAACATAAAGGACATGAGGATGTGGCACACTCATCAAACAGTGTTTATCAAACAGAGTCCAAAACTGACACCAAATAAGCACATATGGGCATAAAATGGCTTTGGTGGACAAATAAATCGATGACTCAAATCACCGAAGATTTGTTTTTGGAGAGTAGCATTATGTCAGGTTTAAACCACTGTGTTTTCTATGCTTCCTCCAGATAAGCATATAGAGGGGTGATAACGTCACTGTCCCCCCAATAGGCCAAACACACACTGATCCAAGCTTCTCATTAGTTCAGGTTTGCTGCTTTTGTTTGAAGGTTTTAGTAAAATGAATATTCTGGGGGTTTAAGAAACTGTGATGGTAATTTTGTTTGACATTTTCTGGATCAAACAATTAATTGATTAATAGAGAAAACAGAAGGCAGATTGCAGTGAATTTATCCAATTTGTAGTTATGAGAAAGAGGAATGAACAGAAAAACTAACTGCTTCACTCTCTTTATCTCATCAATGTGTCCTGAAGAAATGACAAATCAACATCTCTGTAAAGAGGAATAACACCCCTTCATTCACTACATTGTTAAGTATTGAGACATACCGTGAGGCCGTATCAATTATTTGACCTACGCCTTATCAGCAAAACATCATCATCTGTGTGGTGATGTCCATTCGGAGTCTCACAAGAACGCGACTGGACGTCTGCGTTATGTTCAGAAATGCACATAACGTTCAGTGTGGGCAGTGAAGGGGATGTAGGTGAGGTTCTCTCTCTAAACATTTTTGTTTTCTCTTCCCTCCCGGTGTGGAACAGTGGGTTCGGAGCAACAGAAGGTAAAATAAACACAGAGCAGACTTCCCCCGGAACACAGGCGATCCCCAGAGGAATCCTGGGAATGTGGCTCAGGATGTCAGGCCTACAACTCTTACCGCATCCTGAAAATCGTCCACGGAGCCCCGAAATGCGAGGAAAGATGGTGAAAGTGGTCTGGGGTGTGTATATTAATGAAGACGGAGACTAGTCTATGCTGTCTAATGTCAAACTAAACAACCACGATGAGTTTCAGCGTCAGTGGTTTGAGTACAAATCTCTAAAAGACACAAAAGATATAATTCAGCAATCCTTACCTTGTATCCGAATCTTGATCTTCCCGCTCTGTCCGAACCCACCCTCGATAACGCCGCTCTCGCCTGTTGACAGCATGACCTTCAACCCTACGAAGAGCTGGAGGTTGGTCTCCTTCTTGAACAGGTTGCGGCCAATCACGGTATAATCGTCAGTCACCTGAGCCCAGGAGAGCAGGAAGGAGCGTTAGGAGCTGCAGAACTAATGACACATATGAAAGCTCAAATGGTGACAAACGTGATTAGATTTACTTGTTCAAGTGAGCATGTGGTCTAATTAGGACAGCGAAAATGTCAGGATAATGTTTTAGTTTCATTCCTCTGGTGTCTAGATCTTGTGGTCTTGCCATGATTTCACTCATCATCATGACAGAGTGAGGAGGAAGAGCTGAACGTCTGCCTTGTGGCCTCATCAACTGCACCCATTGCCATCAAACAAATTCTTCAAGACTCGCCGCCTGGCTTTCATCGCACTGAACATTTTCTGCTATATTTGTTTGTATTTCTTTCTTATCATACATCACTAAGTCAATCTTAACCCACCACTAATCTGATAACAGGAGGGCACCGCTGTGTCTCCAACTCAGCCCTCCACCACCAGCTCTTCCTCTCTCTTCTGCCTAACCTTCATTTGTTCTTGAACATTTGACCCTGATGTCCCTCAAGTGTGTCTGATGCGCTGATAATAAAAAGAAAAAAAAGAAAAGAAAAGTTGTTGCACACGTGTGACTGACTGGATGAATTGTGACTATATGAGGCTGTCATATCGCAACGTCAGTAATATGTTCTTTTGAAAATGTAAAAAAGAACTGCCTTTTTCAGGGAACAGATAAATGACAAATGTAACCTCATGTGACCACGGTCTGACCTTTAGCACATGCTGTTCTCCTCCTGAGTTAGTGACTGGAACTGTCAACAACCTGAGGTGCTAACAGCGTGAAAGTAGGAAAGCAGTTCACACACTTGACCCCTGACCTGAATCTGACCTTCCCCAAGGGTGCACACAGAAAAACTCCACTGTACAGAGCAAAACGACAAGAATCGTAACATTGTCAATGCACCCGCATATGAAAGCACTAACTTCGAGAAAAAGAATTCCAATCAAATGTTAAAGTCAATGAGAAAACAACAGCATTTGGGACAGAACCTGACAGCAACCACACCAAGAACAAAGAGAAAGAGAGAGAGAGGGAGAGAGAGAGAAAGATGCTGAGCCAGGGAGAAGTGAAGGTGAACTCACACGGTCATGTGGGTATTCCTGTGCCACTCAGGTGTGTCCAAACAGTGCCAGCCTCTGACAGCTAGACAGGGCTAATGGCGTCAGGCGGCCACCCACGCACACCTCTGTGTCACAGCATATGCTTAGGCATGCACACCCGCCCATGCCTCAAACAGGGCTGCATATGCATACTTGTTTGTGTGTGCATGCCTGTTTACAAATTACAATAGGGGCTCTGTCTGAGAGGCATGCTCCAGTGCCACCAGCAATGAGAAGCATCCGACGAAGAAGCAGAGCCAGAGGGAGTACAAGGTGACAGAGAGGCCAGAGGAGCAAGGGCAGCTCTCGGGGATAAGCAGAGAGGACGACAGTCAGGGGGAAAAAACTCATTTAAATGAAATGCGGAGTGTCTACTCACCCTTTCCACCTGTCCCTCCTTGTGTTTCATCTTGAAGATGTGCAGCTGAGGAAGGGCAGTCTCAGTATAGCCTTTATCTTCAAAGCCCTGTAGCAGACAGCCGTGGAAGGCTAAGCGGCACACGTTGGTGTGGATGTCTGTATCCAGCTTTGAACCAATCACCAGGCAGAGTGAGGGACATGTGACTGGCCGCTCAAACTCCAACAGGGCCCATTGCTCTGGGTCAGGTCCTGAACTTTCCTCTCCCTGACCAGTGACATATTCATCCTGGTAGAGATACTGCCTGTCAAAGGTGAAGGGGGTTTCCAGTGAGCTGGGCTTTGATGGAGGTGGTTTAGTGTCTGAGGGGGGATCTGATGCACCCACAGGTGGCAGACCGAAGAAGGTTACCTTTGCCATGACCGTCTCGTGACCAACGGTAATGTGGAACTTGGCTCGAGTAGCAAGAGAACCCTTGAAGTAGCCTATCTTCCTCACAGAGATGACAGCTGCATAGAGGGTACGCAGGGACCCTGGACTGCACACCACACCCCGCTCCAGCAGTTTAGGGTCAAACTGTGTTACACACACACCCACACGATCCCCCTGCATGGCCCCAGACACTGGCTTCCGAAACATCTGCACTGATTTGATCTTTTTGTTCACCTGATGTCAAAAAGCAAAGAGATACAATAAATAACATAGATTTCTGACACCAATTAAATGCTTACTATAATCGATTTCATTTTACATCGGTAGAACAGATGTGGACGATTAACAGAAATCAAAAACTACATAAATCCACAGTATGTTACATTAGTTCTGGTAAAGGTTTATAGATCACAATGCGTCAGCCGTTCATGTTTTAAATATCTGCTTTCCTTTTTTTGAACCATTTTCAAGTATGTCCAACATTAAATTTACACTTAAAACCTAGAAACTATACATGGAATACAGCAGATTAAATACAGAAAAATCATCTAGCATATCAGGAGTTTTTTTTACGTGAAACTCCTGAAAGATTTCAATGTCTCAGACAAATGGTAGAAATGAAAAATCATGTGGACAGATGATCAGAATAAATTCCTGTACATTAGTAAGACAGCGAGCAACAGGAGAAACCGAGGGTGTGTGTATGTGTTGGTGTTCAGTTCAGCCTCATACTGAACTCAGCACTCTATGGAGACTCTCCAGGCACTTCTTGTTCCCCTCTCCTCTTTATAAGTTCATGAAGTACATTTCCCCTCCACTCCACAGGACTAAGGGAGAGTAATTACAGTAGCCTACGATGCACTGTGGCTCGCTGCTGCAGACAGGTTGAGAAACACATGACGATAAATCGACTTTCTAGTCCCAGAAGTTTAAACAAGTAAACTCTGAGCCCTCCTCCAACTGGTAACCATCCGGATCAGAGCAGAAGCTGATGTGACTGCAGGTGTTTATTCCTCCAAAAGCCCCAGAGCTGCACCCGGCTGCTCCAGGCTCTTTGCAGCTGAGCAGTGACTGTGGACCTCCGCTTCCCTCACATCACGCACAGCATTTTTCACTCAAGCTGAATATTTTCAAGTTGGACGACAATGCTTTGCACTGACTCTGTACAGTATATATTCACTCCACACGGAAAATTAGCTTCATGTTCGGTGCGAATGCAAGGGAATTATTTTCGACGGATATTAAGACGAGAGAGATTTAAATATGTCGTACATTAACAAATTTTTCCAGTGAAAAATGTAAATGACTGGATACGAGTTTTTATCTCCACACTACAGGGATGCTTTAAAACCTATTTATGTGAAAAGGTCTTATTGAGGATTAGGATTTTTTTTGTCAAAAAAATATGCATATTCTGAAGTAAACAGCTCATTAAATATATATAACTTGCAGTGAAAGCTACATCTTAACAGATAACGAGGCTATTTTTCAGATTATGAATTTTGCCTATTAGTAACAAATACTGTAAGCGAATATGTATTTAGATAATATCAGTCTTCAATCACCAATCTTTGACTATAAGTGATGTGCTTTCTTTGGTGTCAGCTACACAAACAAATCACAAGTCTACAAATGACCAACTAAAAGATATCTACCTATTTATCTGTCCATCTACCCATCTAAGACTGTGGGATCTGGCAGAGCACAATGTTTCTGTGATTATTTTTGTTGTGCACTGCCTAAGTACACTGGCCAAAACGATAGTGGTTGAAACGATCACAAGGCTCTATAAAAATAAAATAAAAAAAAGACTGTTAATTTAGCAATTTGCTGCCACCAAGAGGTGAACATGAACACTGCAGAAAAAATGCTGAGCCTTGCTTCTAGTGTGCATCTGGTCTGAATTACTCAATGCCTGTGCTGCCGGTCCACTCCGGTCTCCTCATCCTTCCTTCACATTAAAGTGACACATCCTCTGAACCCACTTGGCCATCCCTCCCTCTGTCTGCCCACATCCAGTCAACTTATGAACTTCCGAATACGGCTTATATCAAAGAATTTCTAGCCCTCTGGTTATGTTACTTGCTTGTAAATATCACAGATTAAAAACGAATGCCCGTGTTTTGTTGTGTACCTTTAACGCTGGGATTTCTACAGTGTCATTGATAGCCAATGACCCCTGAAGGATGGTTCCAGTCATGACTGTTCCCTGACCGCGAATGGAGAAGCAATGATCCACAGCCATCAGCAGGTCACCTCCAGGGTCTCTCTGAGGGAGGTATGTCTGTCTCTTCAAAAGCTGAGGCAGACAAACAAAAGATAACGGGTCTCATTAAGTTGCAAGGTCACACATACATAAATACTAAACAACATAAAAGAAGGGTACAGGAACTAATTACATCCATGTTAAGCTAGTGCCAAGTCTGACTTTATGATGGAGTGCCTATTACACACTGTCATTAGTTCAGCTCTGACCCTAATGTGAGTCATACTGCTCTTATTCAAACCCAAGGAAAGAAATGATGCCATGTCTACCACTGCGGCATACTGTGTTGGGAAAAGTACCCAACTTTATTTAGATTTTCATTCTTGTCTCAGTTTGTTGAATTTGAAAGAGCTCAACAAAAGCAACGCTATGGCCCGGTTGATATGATAAAAAGTAAGATCACAATCATTTTTTCCGTATTGATATATTCTATTCGAGTCATATTGACATGTTCTTGATTAAATGTATACATTTCACTCAGCAAACATGTTTTATTTGCCTTGATAAAACAAAATAAGTTAGCAGAGGCGGTGAGGCAGAAAGCTGAATGGCTGTTGTTGCATTTAATCCTGCTGTGTGATAAGCTGTAGATCTATGAGTAGGAAGGAAATAATGTTGAAACCTTATTATTATCGTCATTGACATAAAAGGCTTAACTAAGACCTTCATTATTTGAATCCTTACCTGCCATAAGAAATGTTTTTATTTTTTTCAAATTTATCAATAGTTTCAATGGTACTGTGGGTACAAAGAGCCGATGACTTCCTTTACTTATTTACCACCACTTGAGCAAAGTCAACTGACTATACAGCTCTTAGTAACAATGGTAGGGACCAGCATGTTTCCTGCTTTTACCTCTATTAACTCTGGCACTCCATGCGGCTCCTCTGTGTCAGGAGCCTCTGGGCCCCCAGGCTTTGCTGCCACAGCAATCACTGGACATTCCCTAAATCTGGCCAACAGAAAAACATATTGTATATCTTGGAATTACTTCATGCTTTGATGCTGAGGTAATGATTAACATTGCTTCAATTTTTTTTTTTTTTTAAAGCGGGCCTGACAGACAGACCGCTGGAATGTAGACAGAATGTGTAATGAGTGACGACATTTGAGAATAGATTCCGTCCTGGGCCACTGGGGACTATATGAGATGCTCCAACCCACATGTCTGGTCCCACATTTTAAAGCAACTATGTCTAAACATAACCAGATTCATTCTTTTACTTGTATTAAATACAGACCTGGTGCTCTCCAGTGTTTTGTGAAGTCTCTTGGTCATTTTTTCAATGGCACTTTGTCTCTTGTTGGTTGGCAATAGGTCGATTTTGTTCAGGACAACCACCATGCGAGGGCAGGTCAGCTCTCCTATCAGCAGACACTCTGCAGTCTGAGTCTGCACTCCTTTCACCACATCCACCACCAGCATCATCAGGTCAATAATTTGGGCACCTAGAGAAGAAAATAAGAGCAAAAAATAATCAAGATGTCAGACATTACTGAAATGGAAAAATTGAAATGGAAACCTGAAGCAGAAGAACAACAACACCTTAATTTACTGTTAAACTGATTCCAGCTTTCTTGGTTGTGCATCTATGCAAAGAAGTAAAACTGAGTGGAAACTTAAGAAACTAAGACGCCAACAACAGCAATACAAACAGAAACGGACACTGATACCCAAAAATAACAGTAGAACGAGAAGAGAAATTAGAGGAGGGGTGCACAAATGCAAAGGGTAAGAGGCTAGAGGGTTGAAACTAGAGCTGCAGCTCACTTGGTTGTCTTTCCTTTCCCTCTTTTCTTTACCTGGCTTTGGCAGTCTCTCTTTCCTGTGCTCCCCTCTTTTCTCTTAATCTATTTGGCTCCCTCTCTTTCCTGTGCTCTCCCCACATGGGACAGAAGGGGAAGTTTAATACATACTCCAATCCCCATACTTTCCTTCCTCCCTAATCTACAGCATGTGCCACCCCACTGACTACTTCATTTAATAGAGGTCAAGCAATAGTGGATTTTCAAATGCAGATATCATAATGATAGTGTGTAGCAGGGGGGGGAAAACGATAGCTGGTAACTGTCTGATATCATACTAAATAAATGTGGAACATCTAAAGTAATTAATAAATAATTAAATAAATAAATACAGAACTGATCAAACAAAAATCAAGATGGAGTGATTTTAACTTTATAGCTTTTATTTTCCTTTGAATTCTAGGAATTCCAGTAATTCAGGTGGTTTGTAAAATGTTCTTTTGGTGCTGGTTAATCTGCAAAACCGATTAAACTGCACAGATTGAACAATTATTCAGTCTACCGCTATCATTTAGTACATTGATTAGAGCAACACTCCATGTTCCATGTGACTCCAGGCTATTTTTAACACCCAACCATTACTTCTACCAAATTCAGCTTATGCCACACTCTTTGATCTTAAAAAGTGGGACCTTGGTTGTTCACTTGTGTGACAGACAAGAAGGACTAAGAGAGAGAGCAGGTAATAGAGTGGCATCTGCTCTGGAAAGCCACAAAACTGTAGTTATTTTCCTCCATACTCCCAACCATCCAGATTGTAACATAATCAGCCAAACTACTTGCAGGGAAAAGTCGCCCTCTGCTGGAAAGGTCAGAACTGTGAGTAATAACATTGACAACTTTGTGAAGGCAGCATCATACTGTGGCCATGATTAAGGCGTTTAAATCTTCATCAAGAATACAGGATGGGACATGTAGTAATATATAATCTCATGTTCTATTATGTCTTATTCAAACACTGGTACTAACATCAGTTCAATAATGTTACTATTATATTTGTTATTTTTACATATATATGTTATTATTATTACTATTATTATTATTAGTAGTAGTAGTAGTAGTAAATAAATATAGAATATATTTCAGGACTGCTGTGGTGAACTGCATGCATGCACATAATAAACTCAAGGGAAATAAAATCGTACCACTCATTTTTTGGCTGATTTGAAAAAACATCTCTCTATTTAAAAATGGTTGTACATCCACTGTTTATGTAGGGCAGACTCTGTGATAATTGTCGCCATACTGTACGTTTGGTCACCCTTGACTGATTTTTGTGAGTAGCCTTGAGTCTAAAAGCACAATTTTAAAAGAAATAGCCACAATGACCTTATCCACCTAATCCCAAATGACCACCCCCTTGTTAAACTAACCCACCCCTAGAAAAAGGCGTAAGGATTGGGGAGAAAATTACATCTGCAATTATACCACAGCTGGTGCAACATGAACGGGATTGTGCCATTGGCATGCCTGACATGGGGCTGTCCAGCAGACAAGTACCCAGGTTGGTGAATGCTCATCATTCCACAATAGTGCTTCAACACCAGAATTATGTAGCCAGATGAACCACCCAGAATCAGGATCAATATATCCGCCTTCTGAATCGCTGAACCAAGAATCTTCATCTGAATCTTCATCTGAATCTTCTGAACCAAGCCCTGGCAGGCCACCACTACAGCACAAGTGACCATTGGCACCCATGATAGGCCTATGCATGCCAAAACAATAAGAAATCATCTGAGGCTTGATGGACTTTGAGCCAGACAACCCTACACTGGTGCTTTGCTGATGGGACGACATTGCTGGACCAGTGTCTGTACCAAGTTTCTGGAGGAAAATGAGATCACAGTTCTGATCTGGCCCCTAATGAGCCCCAACCGAAGCCCCACTGAAATCCTCCTCAGGATGACTTCATCCAGATGTTATGCCAGTCCATGAGAAGGCAGATTGCTGCTGTGGGACACATTAATTACTGATTATGTAAAGTGTTACATACTCCAGTTGAGTAACCTGAAAAATTTAAGGTACTTAGGTTTTTGGTGTAGTTTTTGTTATGTCTCTTTGTTTTTGTTACCAACCAATAAAATTTAATAAGAAACAAAATACAGGTTGTAGTTTTCATATGACACAAACTACCCATGCAAATACTGTATAAACATTTAGCAACTGAGTGTAGTTTGGTGAGGTCTAATTGCTGTCAGAAACCAAAGAATGGTCAACGTGTCCTGACTGTATCTTAGTGTTTACAACCCAAAAGAGAGCTCACCCCCAATGATTGTACGAATAAGAGAGGCATGTCCCGGACAATCCACCAAGGTGAACTGCAGGCTGTCAAACTGCTGCTGGCCTCCGCTGTCCTGCAGGTGATCAGGAAGATCCACCGTGAAGGAGGAGAAGCCGAGGTCCAGCGTGATTCCTCTCTCACGAGACTGCGGGTTCTTGTCGAAGGCAGCCGTGGATGCAGTGCTGCTCAGCGCCCTCGCAAGCGATGTCTTCCCGCTGTCGACATGCCCGAGCACCCCGACGTTGAAATTTAACGTTTTGTTGTGACGATTAGCAGACTCTGACATTTTGACACCAGTATATTGTAATTTTAACTAGCATGCCTTGTTCTCTTTATCTGGGCTTGACTTTGGACTCAGCTCCAACAGTATTACACAATGTTACTTGCTCTATCTAATATTTCCGTTCGTTGGCACCGCTTATTAAATCACAAGTGGCTAAAATAACTACTCGTTTTAATTAGTTGTGGCCCCTCGAAACAGATATTATTTTAAATAAACCCTTAGCCTTAGTTCAGCGTGTAAACACTTCAGAGAAGCGTCTTCCCTGGTGTCAGTGCACGCTATCCTCAGGGCAACATGCTGAAGCGGAACGGATTTTTAGCAAACAAAAATGGAAGGAGAAAACCGGACCTGCCATATTGGCTCTTAAATGTAATTGTAAAGTGTCGAACTTCTTTTTACTGAGGCACTAATTTATTCACATATCCGCACTTTGATAAGTTTCTAGCTGTTTCTACTACGACAAAGCAACTGAAACACAAACGGAAGTGAAACCGGTCATGGGTGGGGTTTTCATTGAACGACATATACTCTAGCCAATGAATATGTTGTATTATTCGAAAGGGCGCAAACGTTTAATCATACGTCCGAGCAGACGGTATCACTTCCGCTCATTTTCCCTAGTAACCCACATGGAAACCAACTTCCCCGTGTTTTGAGTTTCGGCATCGATTGCGGCCGTGAAGAATAATCTGTGACACAGGGGGGGTTTCTTCACTATAAATCTTATTTAAAATTTATTATAACATATTCGTTAAATAACTGTAAGATAATATCTTCGATATGAAGATAGAGGAGGTAAAAAGCACTACGAAAACTCAGCGGATCGCCTCGCACAGCCATGTCAAAGGACTCGGGATAGACGAGGCCGGGTATGCTAAACAGTCAGCATGTGGTCTAGTGGGCCAGGAGGCTGCAAGAGAGGTAATAATCATGTTTCACTGCACCTATTATATTTTCCAATTGTTTATAGGAATGACTGAGAGCTCAGGATTTTGTGCAAGGATGATTTCGCTGGGGGTAAGATGCACCAACAAGCTAGCTTAATTTGGTTAGCAGCACGGTCACTGGCACTGTGATGTCGCTATTTATACCCGGGTCAGTAAAAGGGAAAACCAACCCCAAATAGAAGTCACATTACTTTATATTCTTTTAACTATGCTAAATGTTTGATTTGGGATTTTTAGCTTGTCTCCAATGCGGTTTATCAACGAAGGGATTAAATGTATTGATGAATGTAGAAACAAACGGATCTGCTGTATAAACACTAAAAGGTACCCATGGTGATCATCTTAAAAAATATCGACCGATATAGACTTAGTGATGTGCAATGTAGCTTTCAGTGCACTGGCTCTGCTTTTAATTGACTTAATTGTGTTTATATGTGTATGTTACAGCTGTCCAATACACTTGGTAATATATTACTTTAAAAAAAATCATAAACGCCTTTTTTTAAACTCAGTTATATCTACATAGCAGTCAGCTCAAGGGGTAGCCCAATACATCTATATAATCATCAGACATCTATATAAAATAGTACTATACATTTTATTTGCTCCCTAGGCTTGTGGCGTCATTGTTGAGCTGATCCGTTCTAAAAAGATGGCTGGAAGAGCAGTGTTATTGGCAGGACCACCTGGAACTGGAAAGGTAGGTGTTCATTCACTAGCAAGACAGCAGTAAAGCTTAAATTAATGTAACCTCTGTTGTAGCTGAAGAAGATTTGAATCTTAATTTAATTTTCTGCTTCTCCTTCCTTTAGACTGCCCTTGCATTGGCTGTAGCACAGGAGTTGGGAAACAAGGTGCCTTTCTGCCCCATGGTTGGCAGTGAGGTCTACTCATCTGAGATTAAAAAAACAGAAGTCCTGATGGAGAATTTCAGGAGGGCCATAGGTGAGTGTCACTTCAATATTATTTGGTCTCTCAGCCATAGCTCCTGCCCTAAAAGACAAGTAATTGAGACTAAAAGGCTGTGATCTGTTGGGCCAATGTGTTTGCACTTGTGATAATTAAATTGTTGTTTTAACAGAAACCTTTACACAATTCCCATATTTAAATACTGGCAAACATTTAATTGCTAATTATAGTCTTATCAAGAGAAAGCAAATGTTAAAATTAAGGCAGCGTTTGAAAAACAGACTAAATGTAATCACCATACTTTCTACTGAAAAATATCTTTGTGAAAACAAATGAGAGGTCTGAATTAAAAACAAATTTCATCCACTTGTATTGTTTTAGGTTAGGGCAGCATAATAGATAGACAAAGCTATTTCAAAACCTCGGCCTATAAAACCAAAACTGTACTTGTACTCTACTTTCTTCATCTCTTGGTATAAAAGGCCCCTCTTTGTTCGATGCATTTCCTCAGTAACGAGTCCTTGTGCAGGGAGAACAAGATGTCCTGCTAACACCATTCTCATGAGCTGAAAGGCTGTGCTTGGCAATGGATTTATGAAAATGGTGTTGAGAAGGAAGGAAGGAAGGCTGGTGAGGGGGATGAGGTTTGTCTGACCGCTGATGGCACCTTTCACAGGGAAGGAAACTGGGCATAGGTAGAGGTGGTCAGCAGCATGTTTGCTCCTCCCCTAGAACAGGATCCATAAGGGGATGGGGATTTCATTTTGAAATTGTCATCACTGTGGATAAGAGCACTGTGACAGACAGTCCCTGCTTTAAGCATTGCTTTCTGACCCTCACCACAGTGGATCAACCACCTGTGTGTCATTCTCATTGCTACAGGCTGCATGAAAGAGGAACAAGAGCGTGATCATGTTACACACGATGATGGCCCGAAATGCACACACACGTTCTGTCTGTAATCAAATCTATTTTTCAGCAGACTGGGGCATGTGGCGGCTTAGTTTATAGAGAAATATAAAGGCCCGATTGAGTCCTCACTCTGCTGTGTACGTGTGTTTGTAATGTCGCCTACACCCAGGACTGCGTATCAAAGAAACAAAGGAGGTTTATGAAGGCGAGGTGACTGAGCTGACCCCCTGTGAGACTGAGAATCCCATGGGTGGCTACGGAAAAACCATCAGCCATGTCATCATCGGTCTGAAGACGGGCAAAGGCACAAAGCAACTCAAGGTCATACTGGGAGCTATAAATTTTTTTTTTCTATCTTTCATTTGCACTTGTCCTACTGCTGCATGTAAAGCACTCTTAGCTTTGTTGCATATACTGTAATTATAATAGAAACTGAATTGATGGGAGCAAGGTCAATTTATCAAGAACCAGCTTCTCCAGGCACTTGAAATTAGCTAAAATATTAACACTTTCTATTTACTCTGCGTGTGTTTTAGTCTGGGATTCATTTCCCCTTGGGAACATTAATTCATTGTTCAGATTTTGGCAAGGTAAGAACCAGTGTCTTACTTCGAAATCTCTTGTGTTGTTTCCTTAGTTGGACCCCAGTATTTATGAGAGTCTTCAGAAAGAGCGTGTGGAAGTGGGAGATGTCATCTACATTGAAGCCAACAGTGGAGCTGTCAAGGTATACTACGATACTTCCTTACAGTGTTGAAATACAACATATATTCAAGTGCTTGACTTAAGTACAAATTCAATGTACTCATACTTTTCTTGACTATTTCCAGTTAATGTAACTTTATACTTCTACTCCATGACTTCTCAGAACCAACACTACCACATTTGTCTCACAGCTTTAACTACATGTTACTTTTTACATTATTTATACCTTTCCGGTCCAGTGTACACCATCTATCAAAATGTGTGATTTTGATTGGAAATGTTTCTTGTAAGTGACGGATAAAATGTTCCCTTATGTCTTGAGAAAATTCTCCAACTGCTTCAGCTAAATAAACTATGTAAAAACCCTCACAGAATAGCTGGAAAATGAATCTTCACAATGCTGAAAAACAGGGCTGTTTTTTCTGAGCTCATGAAAAATTGACTTTTTAGGGATACTTGGCTCTCACAGCACAACACTGCCACAAACCTTATGATCTTATAGAGGCTGTTCCATTCCTGTAGATTAAGCTGCCCAAAAGTATATAAAATAGCTGAAATATGCACAAATAATGCAACATACATATGAATGCATCAGGATTATTAATCCAACATAGCAAAACACTGACAGGTACTATTTTTCTGCATAATAAGCACAATTACTTTTGATATTTGCATTTGCTGACGATACATTTTATTTCAGAAATGTTCTGAATGCAGAACTTTTACTTGAGGTGGAGTATTGTCACTGTGTGGTATTTTTACTTTAACTTTTGCTGCTCACTATGGTCTCAAATTTTAATCAGCAAGTCATAGAAGAAAAAGTAGTAGGCATAGATACTAAATTAAAATCAAATAGACATAACTACATATTAAATTTACCAAATTGTCAAGTTCACAACTGATATATTTCAAATAAAAACCCAAAGAATTATTTGGTAAGCTTGAAGTTCAGTGCTTCCTGTCTTGCATGTCCTCTTCAGTCCTTCATGGTGCTCTTTCATCTCCTCCAACTCTGCATGAAAGCTCTGCTCCATTTCTGCTCTACTCTGGAATGAGCCTCTCTCATTCCTGCAGCTCTCCTTGCTCTCGTTATCTCTTCATCTCCCACAATGCCTCTTTTCCAACAGTGGGGTTTGTGGCCTGCGTTGACAGGCCGAGATGATGGCTCCTTTAGTCGGTGCAGGTGGGCCAGAGGCTCTAGTCAGAAGCCAAAGGAGTCGGGCTGGACACATTTGTTACTGTTGACAGCTATATCACGACCTGCCCTCTGAAACTCTTTCATCCCTCAGCAACATGCCCTCCTCTCTGCTGTGGCCTGGCACTGGGATCAATCATACACCTGCTCCCCAGTGCTGTCTTTTGTTCACTGTTGTCCAGAGCAATGTGAGGCATTCACTTTTGTTTGACAGTGGGTAGATGTTTGAATCGTCATAATTAACACATTGTGGTGTTATTGTGTCTTTGCAGAGACAAGGCCGCTGTGACACTTTTGCTACGGAGTTTGACCTTGAGGCAGAGGAGTATGTGCCACTGCCCAAAGGTGATGTCCACAAAAAGAAGGAAATAGTCCAAGATGTTACGCTGCATGATCTGGATATTGCAAATGCCAGACCCCAGGTATGTAACTGCACATGGCCTGTAAACTAATCACTAAAGCTGTTTACAGCATACAATACCAGTTTGTAGCTTCATCCCCTTTATTTTTAAATAATTGCTCGTTATTTGATCTCAGGGAGGGCAGGACATTCTCTCCATGATGGGACAGCTTATGAAGCCTAAAAAGACAGAAATCACAGGTAGAGGAAACGGACAACTTCCCAGCTCACATCACCAGCTGTCTTCACAAGATGACTTGAATTCTTTCTTTCCATTTTCCATTTTCCATTTTCTCCCTGATTGTAGATAAGCTGCGTGCCGAGATCAACAAGGTGGTCAACCGCTACATTGACCAAGGCGTAGCTGAGCTCGTGCCTGGTGTCCTGTTTGTGGACGAGGTGCACATGCTGGACATCGAATGTTTCACTTACCTCCATCGAGCCCTAGAGAGCACCATTGCCCCCATCGTCGTGTTTGCCTCGAACAGGGGAAACTGTTTAGTCAGGTTGAGAGTCTAAAATTTAATTTATGTTGAGAGAAATGCTAAATTCAACAGAAAAGATTTTTTTCTTGATATGAAATAAGATTTGTATCATTAACAATCATCTGTTGGTCTCCAGGGGGACAGAGGACATCTGCTCTCCGCACGGGATTCCTCTGGACTTACTGGACCGAGTCATGATAATCCGTACCATGTTGTACACGCCACAGGAGATGAAGCAGGTGAGTCTGAGTGTCAGATATATGCATGTGTGATGTATGAGACCTACTGTACGTATGCATGTATCGTTAATCAGAGTGCGGTTTGTAGATCATCAAGATCCGTGCTCAGACCGAGGGGATCAATATCAGTGAGGAAGCTCTTTCCCACCTGGCAGAAATTGGCACCAAGACCACCCTCAGGTAAGGATTTGAACCATGTATTACTGAATAGAGTGAAGAAATGAGCTCCCTTACATTGAGTGTTCACAGTGCTCCACCCTCTTCATAGCAACAGCTGATGATGAGGCTCATGGTACCACAATATGTAGTGCAATTTGATGCCAAACCAAAAAAACAAAGCAGTAACATAATCTATGTGATTGATATGCAGGAATAAAAAGGTGGAACTTCAACATTAGCTTTCAAAGGGAAATGTTCAGTGAATAAAAATACTTGAGTGCTACTCTTCTCACTACTCTCTCAAAAATGTGTGAATATACTGAGTGGCTCTTATTTCTTGTTCCCTCTCAGATACGCTGTACAGCTGCTGACCCCAGCCAGTCTGCTGGGCCGAGTTCAGGGAAAAGAGACCGTGGAGAGGGAGCAGGTAGAGGAAATCAACGAGCTGTTCTACGACGCCAAGTCCTCAGCCAAAATCCTCCAAGATCAACATCACAAGTTTATGAAATAAAACTGGATTTCTTCTTTATCTTTCACAACTCTCATCGCTAGCGTTCTTACATGATTCACTTTGATTCTCCTTTATGGTTCCATCCTTTGTTTCTTGACATTTTCTCATTTTGCTCTGCACAGTGGCTCGTCCTAATGCCCCTACCTTATTTACTGTAGTAGTTTTGTGCTAATAAATTTAAAGGTTTATTCATTCTTTGTGTTGATGAAGATGGGGGTTTTTCAAATAAATAGGACAAAACACAAATTGACACTGACTTCTTCAAAGTTCTTGGATTGGTTTATCACATTTTAAAAATGTTTTCATCACATTTACCATGTTAACGTGCAAATCTTGCTATCAAACAGGATGGATGAGAGAAATTGCATATTTTAAAGACATTTTCATTTCGCTCAAAGAAATTACCTTTATTGCATTAATTCTAACCTTTAACAAATGATCACAATCCAGGAAAAACAAAGAAAGTGATGCAACGCTCTCCTTTCCTATGTTCAATTATATCAATTAGTATTGAACACATGCTATTATCCTGTTCATTACTATACCTTCACTAAAAATGTGGCTCAATTTCAGTTTGACAAAAAGTAAGATATGAATGTGCAAAATTCTTACATTAAAAACTGTTACATGTTTAAATGCTTTGATGTTTAAGAAAGTGAATTATCAGCTTTGTATAAGAGCAATAACAAAACAGCACTTTTACAAAGAACACAAAGCTTCCACAAAAGGTTTTAAACTTTTTTTCATGGACTGAAGTGGAGCTGGAAAACCACTGACCCCTAACATGAGAACGGTGATGTCCAATCATGGTCAGAGAATGGCTGCTACTTCCTGATTGGTCGAGCTGAGCGTGTGTTCATAACGGTCTCTGCTCCTGACCTCACTCCACTGAACACAGAGGGAGCAGCTTTACCTGCATTCTCTGAGAAAGAAGAGATAACCAAAACATTTGACTTTTAATGGGGCAATTAGTTATGTAACATTGAGGATATCCACTCTGAACATACCATTTTTGTTTTTTTTTGTCCAGCTGGGTTAGAGAACAGACTGACAGGTTTGTACCATCCTAACAACCCTCCTTTTTCTGAATAAGGAGTGGAAACTTCATAAGAAACGCCCCTTCACACAAACCTACAGCCATAATTTAATCTGAGCTTAACCACATCCAGAAAACGAAAGTTTCATCTGTAAAACAACTATCAAATCATATTTCCATGTTTGTTTCTGTGTGTCTGTCCTCACCACACTCCTCCATTACTTGAAATGTCTTGCTCTTCACTGGTCCACTCACACCCAGTTTGGTCTTTGCTTCAGTCAAGTCCTCTTCACTCACCTCGGGACGCTTCATTTGTCCATCTTCGTCCTCGCCTGGCTAAAGTGCAGTAAAAAAAAAGAAAAAATATAACATCTGTAATGTCAGGCTCTCCGTGTCTGCAGAAAGTCCTTTCAACAATGAGTAAATGTCTTTTTCTTTGTTTCCTTTTTTGTTCTTACTTGAGACATGCTGGTTGAGTTGAAGATATGCTGTAAGAAACTCTACGTCAACTGTCTCTTTCTCCTCTAAGTCCACTCCAACACACACTCACATACAGTATATATACAACCTAGCAGAGTCCCTGGTTGACAATAAATCTGTTCTTGAGACTGATAAATGATGCAATGAGTGTATAGGCTCCTCCTTTTTTCTGTCTCTCTCCATCTGTTTTTTTCTCATGGCCTGCTTCCTCTCTGCTGCTTTGTTAGAAAATGGTGAGATCATGGCTACAGCTTGAGTGATACTTGAGGGTGTCTTTGCCCTCCCTACAGGCAGCCAAACCATCACTTTTTACCCATGCAGCTGTCTCAAGACATCTAACCTCCCAAAAGTCTTTACACTCTGCATGCATACAAATATATGTTAAAAAAGGAGAGGAGAATGAGCATTGCCCTGCTTTACAGGAATGCTGTCTCCCCCCTTTCCTGCTCCATTTCCATAATTACATCATTATCTAGCCTTCAGGGAGTCTACCATCAGTGGTAATTAGAACAGACAACAGACCTACTTTTATACCTACTTAAAGTAAAAATGACAAAAAAGCATATCACTTGTGAAAACTCATGATCTAGAAAAAGTGCATACTTCCTCACACAGCAATTAAGATGCCACCAAACAGTTTTAACATAAAAAATATCATTGACAAACTTCAAGTGGACATGTACCACTGTTCTTAGTTTATGTTGTATGAAACAGAACTCATCCCTGTTTCTTAACCTCATCAAAAACCAAGGTTATGTAATACAAACCAAAGGTGAGATGAATGCAAACTGGTTTCCATAAAACTGCAATTCAGGACTTTGTCTTATCACCGCTAATTTGAATGCAACAAATTTAATCACATGTGCCCCAAGTAAGTGTAAAGTTATCTACACAGTTTTAAGTAGAGAGTATTTTTGTCATATCGTGTTATGTTATCTGTTAAACTGTACGCTCAGTTTTACACTGAGATGTGTTACTTAAAATAGCAATAAACCTGGAATCCTCCAAAATGGTGATTTGAAAAACATTTACACAATTACAACAGATCCTTTGGACCCCTTACAATTCACACATTCATAATTTTCAATCAAAAAATTTAAATGTCATTTAAATGAAATGAACACAACAAATATAAATTAGGTTGCCTTGTTTTATTGTGTAGACAAATCTATTCCTGAAACAACCTGTTTTCGTAAAATGTATAATTTCTTTTATCTATCCACAATCACATCCTCAAATGGGAATGACATGTTTTTTCACCCTTGTACGCACAGCTCAGGAATGATCCAATGAAAGCATATCAACACGATACACACATAGACAGGTGAGGTCTCTTTAAAAAAAAGTTCCATCATTGCTTTCACACAGTGAGTATAATTAACTCCTCTTAGAACTGTTTTTAGTGAAACAGAAGCTTTCTTCCAGTTCAGCACGTCCACTTGCAGTCTGATTTAAGTGTCTTTCTTTGTGTATCGGGGCAAAAGCTGCGTCCTTATAAACTGAATAAGCTGACTCTCTGTGAGAAAAACAGCTGCAAACACACTGAGAAGACACGTTGCTCCTACGCAGATGTGGACCAGCCTTAGCAACCAGCCTCTGTCACAGCAGAACATACCCTGAAACCAGAGATTAAAAAAAAGTTCAAGCTGATTGGTACAAGATTCAGTGCAGATGCTGTAAGAAACCATTGTCAGTAGTTTGAGATAGATCAAAGAGGCATGATTCTTTTGTACCTCAGACCATGCTGTGACAACAGCACTGCTGCCAAGAGCCAGTAGTACGGAAGGGGAGGGCAACAAGCCCCGCAGCGGTTTCCACTGACTGGGCTGGAAGTAGTGAAGTATGTAAAGCAGGCTGTGCAAGATGCGGAGACCCATGTTAAGACAGTTTGCCAGTATGAATCCTACAGCACCAGCCCACCATGTCAGCATGTAGGACAGGAACAGGAAAGACACAGACAGAGCCAGCATCACAAAGTTATACCTGTAGACAAAACACAAGCACAGTGCTAACTGACAGGCAACATGACGTGTATTAACTGAATGTGTATGTCTGGGTATATTTCTACATTCTTACTTGTCAACCTCTTCGTGACTCATGGCAGCAAATACAAAACACTCAGTTACACCGTTTACAGCGAGCAGGAGAACATAGCAGCTGTAGCATCTCAGCAAAGTGGGCCCTTTAAAAATTAAAATTAAAATTAAAAAAACGAGCTGTGAGTAAGAACACCAAGCACAGCAGAATTTATCACACATACCTAATACAACCACTTGTAACTTCACTTACCAGCCCCACTGCTCAGTAGAGAGCCGCCATAAATGTCCAGAGCCAAGTGAGAGTAAGCATAGCCAAACACCGTAATAATCAGACCAATCACCACCACCAGCTTCAACAGATACTCCAGGACCTCAGCTGCAATGGCAACTTCTTCCTGCGGACAATACCCACAACATGAAGTACAACCAGCAATGATTCCTCTCTACACAAAGACGTGTTCGTGTTGGTAAGCAAGACTCACACCTGTTTCTGACTTTTGACATCACGTCCTCGCTCCAGTACTTTGGCAAAGAAGATGTAGAAGCTTTCCTCGATAGGCAAGAAGATGAAGCGAGCCACCATGGAGCCCAGATTATTGACGATATCATAAACTCCCTGATCTCCAAAACTGAGGACGTTCAAGAACGTCATGACATAACGCTCACCCTCTGTCAGGATCTGCTTCAGGAAGGACTGCTTGAAGAAGCTCCATGTGAGCCGGGCCAGAGTCCAATCAACCAGAGGCTATAAAAAAACACATGAGGATCATCAGTCCTGTATGGTGATAATTTTATCTTTAAACTAATGAGTTTGATTTTGTAAAGATGGATCATAATAAAACACAATATTTTGCCCTGTCCCAGTACCTCTCCATCAGTTCTACAAGGCAAGAGGTCTCCAACACATTGAAGAGGAAAGTTCTTCTTTGATGCGTCTTCAGAGCCCAAGAATCGAATGAAGTGAACAGCATAGCACAGCACCAGGAGTCCTGTGTACACCATCTAAAGGAAAACCCACAGTGTCACATCATTACATACAGAGCAAGTAATTACAGAAATAATGTAGAAAAACGATAGCCCATTTCTTACATGAGCAGCAGAGAAGATGTAAAGGCCCCAGTCACGGGCAAACACCACCAGCACCACAGTTACACTGCACTTAGCGATCAATGCTAAGCTCTCAGCGACCACCTTCAGTCGGACAAACATGTGAGCCTGAGCCAGGACCCAGAGGGGCTCAGCCAGGAGCTCCTGCACTCCTGAAAAGGCAAACAACACCACAGCGGCACCATAGTAGGGGACACTCTGGGGGTCTGGGATCTCCAGGAGCCACAGCCACACACAGACTAGCAGGGCTGCCCATAATACACCCAGAGGCAGTCTGAAAGGTAAGACAGGCAAAAATGAGACACACACATGGTTAAAGGCACATACAGTATGTGGTCAAATTAACTCACACCAGCCACAGCAGGTTGATAACTTGTCTCCAGCTGTGGTTTGTACCTGAAACCCCACTCAGACACGCTCTCCGGAAAGCCTCTCTGGATAAAAATACTAATGTGGAGTAAAGTAGTGTAAGCCTGCATGATAAAGACAAAACATGCACGTTAGAGCAGGTAATCTTAGAGCAGTGAAATGTGTTGGCGTTGTCTTATCGTGGCTGGGGACACTGCTCTCTTATCGCAGCATTTCAGACATCTTTACCTGACATTGACAACCCCAATCAGCTCTTTGGAAACAAACCGCAGTGTGAATGCATTCAACAAGAAGGTGAGGACACGGAACATCACCTGATATGAAAAAAATAATCATATTAATCATTAATTAATTAATCATAGTTATTAGTTTACTGTACATTGAAACATCGTGTGTGTTTACATACCTGTAGCATCACATTATACGATGCTAGAGTGGACGCATTCCGCAGTGCATCCAGAGAACTCATTTTTGGACGATAGAAATCTTTGTCATACGTGAATTTGCCAACTCATCTGCTGCTTTCTACTTCGGGTAATCATTATACAGCCATAATATCAAAACTGTCAATGTGGCTGCCTAAAAGCGACAAGAAATGCGCCCTAAATCCTGATAAGCAAGTGTGACACGAAGAGCAGTTGTAGTCGCAGCAAAAACACTTCCGTACACATTATATGGAAACGCGTTACGCGGTGACGTCAAGAACGTTCACTCCATCGCAGCGTCGCTAGAGGGCGTCTGTAACCCTCTGATCCTCTATGTTGGTGATGTTGGTGTCTGGTCCATGTTCAACAGCGAGGTGCATTCCTTCATTCATTGTCTGTAACCGCTTATTATTGGTAACACATTGAATGTGTGCCAGTTGTTTCAGATTCAACCTTCAAGGAAGCTGAGGAAATGTTTTAAAATTCTAAAGCTTTTGAATTTCATGTCTTTCATTTTTTGTTTTTTGTACAAAATCTTGTCCTACAATTCCATAACAACCTATCTGTATCTTTATTTGTCTAAAATTAAAATCTAAATAGAGGCACTCTGCATAACAGTAATAACATTGTAGAAACAGAGAGGGGTTTCTGGCATAACTTCACCTACTTACAAGGTGCATGGAGAAGGGAAAAGGTCAAAAAGGCAAAAACTCCAGCAACACTTGCAGTATTAGGAACAACTTTATTGCTTGACCAACACGTTTCGGCTTGTAAACGCAGTGGTCAAGCAATTCCTAATACCGCTAAGTGTTGCTGGAGTTTTTGCCTTTATAACAGTAAGAACAACCAGCCTAAAATAGCATGTCCAACGACATTGATTTCCTTACTATTAGTTGTTTTAATTATGGGTTCACAAAATGTAGTGAATCCATGTTTATGTTAAAGTGGGAAAACCTTGATCAGACAAAACCCTCTAGATTTCCTTTGGTTTCTGGAAATTTAATTTCTCACATACACTGCAAAAGCTTTAAAATACAGAACATCAGACTTTGGACTTGATGGCTTTTTAATCAGATGTAAAGATGGAGACAGTAAAAAAAAAGTACATCCTTAACAAACCATTATACATGTTACAACATTATACAAATATATTGTCTATATACAGCATGTCAGTAACTTCCACTTATTGTTTAAAGTCACATACCATTACCGAACTTTTTATACCCCTGAGAACATCCAATTTGTCCCTGTACACAGACAGGACATTTCAAAAACAGCTGAGATCAGCTGGTAGTCTGTTTAAATTTGTTCTTTACATGGCACTGCTAAATTCATCGCACAATCACAAGTTCTTCTTTGTTTGCAAGACATGATTTATCCAGATAACACAATATTTGAGATGTTTTAAAGATAGATAACATTCATTATTAATCTATACTTAAAGATGGTTAGGTTTTTGTTGGTCTGATATCTATACATGCAGTCACCTCAATCACATATACTGTGTATATATATTAAGTATATGTAGTGTAATTTATTTCTATAGACTTATTTCCTTACTCCAAAATTTTCATCAGAAGTTGACGTGAGCTGAATGTTGTGAAGAGGGATAAAAAATGGCTACAAATGGTTGCAGTGACGTCAAGTGGAATGTAAGGATTTTCAACCGCCTACCCTAATATTATTATTCATACAGACCTTCAAAACCTACACAAATAGGAAGCATGCACACAAGCACATTAACATCAATACATACAGTACAAGGACCTGTTTCTACTCATATCATTCCTACACGTACCCAAGGGGAATAGTTTGAGCTTAAAATAAGGTCACAAAAATACTGACTGCAGAACAGCTCACTCATTTGCGAAGTTAAACAAAGTGACAGAATAAGGGAACTGTCCGGAAACAGTAGCAATGTAACCCAGGTCTGACTGTCATTACAGCAGTCATTTTTCTAGTAGGTGCTCCATCTTCGGGTTGATGAATGAAAAGCCAGAGAAAGCTGTCTGATCCATGGAATCTATGAAGGTCTTATCACTGTAGGAGAGACGAGGCTTCTCCATGAGGAACTCCCGATCAAAGTTGCTGCAATCATTTGGTGCTTTCTGTAAGTGACAACAATCATATCTCAGCAAAATTATAAAAGAGGCAATCCTCATGGAGCATAGGCAAATGTAAATACAGCACATCATCCATACTCCTTCATAATGTAATCCTCAGTGATCTGTGTGGGGACATACCACTTTGGGTTTAAAGGGGGGTTCAACCTCTCTCCCCTCCAAGGCCTGCCAGATAATTGTCTTGAAGAAGGGGTGTAAACGGATATTACCCACAATTCCTAGCCGGCGAGTTGGGTCTCTTTCGAATAACTGCAGGGAGTCAGTGAGGGTAATATAAGGAATGTGCTCCATTACATATCAAAATCAACTTATTTTCAGCAATAAAAGGCAACATTTTTAAATTTTATTTGAAGATTTCATCAACACATGAATTCTCGTCATCCTATAATGGAGCCTCATAAGAGAGTGGGAAGTTTCCCTGAGGCACAGATGGTGCCCTATAACAGGTATTTTGTCTAAAAAGTAAGGTACAGACCCGCTCAAGCAGGTCCCTGGTCTCCTTGTTGATCCAGCGAGGATAGTGGGGAGTATCCATGCGAATGGACTCAAACAACTCATCCTCATCGTCTCCATGGAAGGGTGACTGACCAATCAACATTTCATAAAGCAACACTCCAAGTGACCACCAGTCAACAGAGAAGGAGTATTTCTGTCCCAACAGAATCTAATTTGAAACACGATATAATAAAGAAGAGTTAGTGGAGACAGAGACTGACACTTGTTTGTATGAAGAATGAAAAGCTAATTGGTCACATGATTGAATATTTGAGAGCAACAGAGCATCTCTAATTATAAAACACACTATACCTCTGGAGCAATGTAGTCAGGAGTGCCGCAGAACGTTGTAGCACGGTTCTCTCCAAACACATTCTCCTTGCACATGCCAAAGTCAGCAATCTTTATGTGTCCCTCATGATCCAGCATCACATTGTCTAACTTAAGATCTCTGAAAACAAAACAATCACAGCAGCATTAGAGGAGAACACAGGTGACTTTGAAGATGAATTGAATGGATTGAATTCTCTAATATACTATTGAGACAAGTTTCCTGTTGTCCTTATTTTTGTACATGTTAATAAATATGTCAAAAAGATTGGTGTCAGATTTCTCCATAGGTGTTTATCTCATCATTAAAGAAAGCCCTGATTTGCAGGTACCAAAAAAAAAAAATCAAACTTTTCTTGGCCATATATTTCAGAGATTTCCTTTAAAGCTGTCCATTTCTCCTTTTGATGAGATTGAGAAGAAGGAAGTGAGTGAATCCGCTTCTTGACAGCAAAAGATGAAAAAAATCTCAAAAATTCTCAAAAAATCCTTGTTTCTTCCAAAATAGTTTTTTTAGACTGCACCCACAGGGACAGTTTCCTGACCAGTCCCTGCACACAACTACATTACCACACAATGATAATGAAACTTTCAGGGGAAAATGTGTCAAAATGTGTGAGATTATCTAACCAAGCAAGTTTGGAGTCTCTTTAAGTTCTTTTTAACATCACACTTGCAACAATCACGGAAATCAACAGAGGGTAAAAAAACAATATGAAATGGTCAGCTGTTATATAAGAATGTGGTATTTACATTTAGATGCAGAAACAAGAACATCACCAGTATGGTCATTCAAGTTTGTTTACTGTACATCCAGATGGAATATTTATTTGAACTCTGACCTGTAGATGATCCCTTTGGAATGTAAGAACTGAAGACCACAAATGATCTCAGCAGAGTAGAACCTGGGGAGACAAACATGGCAAAGAGACCGATATCATTTACTCATTTCTGGGAAAACGGTATAGGTGCAGCTATCTTACTCCTGAGTTGGCAGTTGAACACTGGTGTCACTGCAGACTCATTTCAGTGTGCAGCTGAATTATTGAAGAGGACATTTGTATGGAGTAGAAGACAGGTGAATAACGCTCTCATAATGTGAAACATGAGAGGCGAAAGATTAGCCCATCTCTGACTGCTTCTCTTGTCATGTGTCACGAACGAATAGTGAGAGGAGATAGAGTAGCCTCTGCTCCAACCCAATAACTGGTTGTTTACAGTAAATGACCAACAGACAAGGACTGAATAACCTATCAGGTTTTATCTATTGATCATCTCTCACTTAAAACCCTTACAAATAGAATGTACCTCTTACAGAACAAGTCAGACAACAGAATGTAAAACAAAGTCTATGAATTAGTAGGTGGAAGTAAGTTACACTCTGCTATGTGAGGGATTTTGAAACGCCAAACTAGACTCTCTACGGCACAGAGTCAACGGGTTAGCAGTAGCTACTGGGAGAACGGCACCTTTGTCCTTAAAAAGAGGTCACCTGAAAGTCTGCAGTTCATTTGCTGCCTAAGGAAAAATATTGCATAACAAAATCCAGGAGATACGTTCCATTCCACTGTGACAGCTTGTGGAGCGACACACAAAAAGCTTATTACATTATTATATTTAAACATATGTTGACAACCTGTATGTTAACATGCAAAGGCACATTCAGTTCGAAATGAATGCTTTGCAATATAATTAAACAGCCCACTCTCTTTTTTTCCCTCATTCACTGAGGATACATTTTCCATTCGGGCTGAACACAGCCACAGGAATGTGGAGGATTTAAGTGAATGCCAACACAAGATCAGGTGTGTGTGTTTGCAAAGTAGAGAATTACTCCTGTCATCTCACAGGTCCAGGACACAGCCACAACTGTAATTACAGGAAATGGAAAGGCAAACCACATTTTACTGTCAGTGATCGTGCTCTCATAATGATGTCAGAGTTCATGCTCTAATAATGTGAAACCTTTTCAAAATATGTGCACCAGTATCTTCAAAATGAATACTAATGTATTCTAGTGACTTGTGAAGTTTGATTGTGTGTCTAACACTACCTTTTAAGAAATGTTTGATTTCCATCTCTGTGTCTGTAAATGTGTGACTTGAATTTGTGGTGGCACAGGTGGCACCAAGCGTTGGATTTCATAACACAGTCTTTTACCAGTGAGCCATTGTTTTTTTTCTGGAGGGATTCCCAAAGTCATGTGTGGAGAGGTGGGAGGCAGTAACTGATATCTCCCCATACAAACAAGTGCACAGGCACTGAGAGCTGCTTACTCCTTACAAGGTCAGTCTGCTAGTGAGCAAACGCTAATGGACTCCGGTGTAGCCCTGTATCATGTAAAAAAAAAAAAGAAGAAGCATAGTGGGAGAGAGAGAAGGGAGGCGACATAAGTAAACTTAGGCTTCTGCATTGTGAGACTCAGGTTTCCATCAGTGAATCTATAGATGAGTCTCTGCACAGTAACAGGAAGATGAGAGCGCTTAAGTAATGATGGCACAAAGTAGGGGTGTGTGTGATATGTATTGTCTATGATGATATCTTCCGTGCTGTTTAAACGATGTGCGTGCCGACAGTATCGAGTAAGTTGCTCACATTGCAAAAAAAAAAAAAATCAAACACACACATTGGGAGTCCACTCATCCGTTGCCTCGTGTGGCCTCCTACCATAGACTACTGCGAGTTGCATTGAGAGTGCATGCATTGTGTTCTAGGTATTCGCACATGGTCACCACACTACAAAGTTATTGTGACTCAATAAGCAGTGAACAAACAGCATCAGGAAACAAAACAGAGGCACCACCAGCCTCGCCATCCACATCGTTAAGACTTATTTGCCAGACGTGGATCGTCCTCGCTGGCATGGCGGTGGTTTGGGTTCGTAAAAAGGAGGATGTTGCTCAAAAGACATTAAAGACGAGGTTCTTGCTTAAATGCTTCAGTTTTAAGTAAATAAATAATACATATTTTCCTGAAACATGTTGTTTCTAGTGATATCATAAGTTGGCAACAATTAATATCCTAACAGCAAAATGATACAATCTAAGAATTGAATGTATACAGTTTGAATTATGCAAAATTTCATCTAATTTTCGTAATCAGCAAAATACCAGAAAATATCCAGATATAATTTTATGTGAATATCACACACCCCTACCACCTTGTTTGTATGTTGTTATGTTTGTGATAGGTGTGACTCACGTGGTTCTCTGGAGATCAAAGCGGCCTTTCTCCTGAATATGAAACATCAAATCTCCTCCGTTGAGATACTCCATCACAAAGAACAGGTGCTCCTGTTGACAATTTTAATTTTGAGCATTGAGGACAATTCGAACCAATGATGTGAAGGCGGAAAAAATGGACAGAGGCACTATTGAGCTGGAAATGGAGTACCTTGGTCTGGAATGTGGAGTAAAGGTGTGTGAGGAAAGGGTTTTCCCAGGCTAGAGCCAAGACTCTCTTCTCCACCATAGTGCACTCCACATCGTCATCCATCAGCACTACATCTTTCTTCAGAGCCTTCACTGCAAAGTACTCCCCACGGCCCTTCAGCTCTGCCAGAAGAACCTGTGAGGAGAGAAGCGAAAAGAAGAAGAAAAGTGAAAGGAAGAAGAGTGGGTGAGGAAAATAGAGGAGAAAGGAGGAGGCATTATAATATTAATATTAAAAAAGCAGCCTCAGAGTTTGCTAACATGGACATTGTTGCTTTGTACCTTGCCAAAGCTGCCTTTTCCCAAGACCTTGTGGAAGACGAAGTTTTCCACATTGATGTGGGTCACATGTGTAATATGAGACTGAGGCGGTGGGATGGATCCCTCCCACAGTCTGCCATAGGGACATCCATCTAATGGACAAACAAAGTCCCAATTACAGAAATGATCTATTCACACTATTATGTTTAACACTAGGCACTTTTGCATATTCTTCTGCAAATATTATTATCAACACAGAGCATATACTGCTTACGTGAATGCATCGAATTACATGCACATAAAGAACAGCACTCACCATCGATCTCAAGTCCAGCAAGTTTGTTAACTTCATCGTAGATTCCAATATCAGACAGATTAGGCAGGTCTGGATCAGAACGGCGGGTTGACGATTTCTGGTGGAACAGCAAATGCAATAGCAAAAAAATAAGCATGAAACAGACAAAAAGATTCCCAAAGAGGGGAACCCATCTAGCTGTAGTATATCCACTGTGAAGACATTTAGTCCGAATCTTCTCTTAAACAATGACTATGTGCTCTGACTGCCCCCTAAATCCACATGCATTTAGATGCATGTAAAAACCAATGTCTACATACATAACCTACACAACTTTAGCCAACATACTATCTACTAGAATAAGATATTTACAATTATTGTTTTCCTAATATGTATAACAATTAAAGCCCTTTAACTTGGACACGGTTGCGTCTCTGTCTTGTTGTGAGTCGGTCTGCTTTCTTTCTAAGACCACCACCTGTCCAAGAGGACCACATTTCCTAAGTCCCTGGAGTGGTATTCTTAGCCAGGTTACTTATGTACTGGTAAATAATGGTGACTTACCAGAGAACTAACTGGGAAGACACTATATAAATTAATTATAATGCTCGTTAATTATTTGATCATTCCTCACTCATTCCTTCATAACCACGCACATTTTGTGTACCATAAAGTACAACCCAGTATACTGATATTGTATTTAAGTAAGAGATAATAATATCACCACTATGGCTGAAAGAGCGATGTCATGATTTAATAAGGTGGTATCATAATTGAGTCAGACATTGTCCTTCAAATTCTTTAGACCCAAATTTGACTTCAGCTAACACTTAATTTGACCCTGCATTCAAAGACTTGCGACCGACTCCATGAACTCACCTGGCTGACTTGTGTAAGTGCTTCAGCTAGAAGTTTTTGATTAATACCACAAAGGTTGGCTACTTTATCTTGACACTTGTGATGGACATTCATGGCACAATCTACAAACAGAGCAAAACAATTCTGTTTAAGACAAAAGGACACTTGAGCTCCAACAATAAGCCGATCGTATCTGCATTGTACCTTCACACTTGAGGCCTTGTTTGACTAGACCCCACAGCATACTTCCACAGTGGTCGCAGAAGGTGGGACTCATGTAGTTGTGGGTCTTGAAACGGTGTGGCATATCAATTTTAAAGCGCTCCTTCTGGAACTGTGGGGACAAACATGATTCATCATCTTCATAGATGACTGGTGACAGAGGAATCTCAATCAGTGGTCTGTTACACTTCACAGGCCTGAGGAACCTGCCTTCCCTTGTCTGTACGTTTGATCATTTACCTGTAACCATTATCTAGGTCAGTTGGTCTTTGTCTTAATCCATCAATATTCATGATCTGTATTTGTTAATCTGACTGGTATCTACCTTGATATTATATTCTTACCCAGCAACACCTGCCATTTCAAACTGTTTAGGATGGACAGCAAAGGCCAGAGTGAAAAACATATTTGATTGATACACATGGAGAACGCTCACAGTACATGGTGTACTGCAAAAAAATACATACCACAGTATCCCGACTGTTGGCAGCAGTACCGGTACATCTGCCAATGATTTTGTCTATGCATTTCTTGTGGATGGCTGCATTGCATTCTGATAAAAGCAAAGATAAAAGAGATTTAAATACTTAATAATGCTTACAAAATGTTTACAAAAGTATATTCATTCATGGTAAAGTATGCACTTTGTACTGTGTAACATCTATGCACTGGGGTTTTATTTCAAGTGTTGCACAAAGAACAGGATTTTTTTTTTTTAGGTTTTGTACACTTACGTCTGCATTTATAGCCTTGCTTGTTGAGTCCCCTATGAGAGAAAAATAAGTGAATGGTTTGCTGATTAATCACTTCTTAGTCATTAATGCACAGTCAAGTATGACCAAAATGGTCTTCAAGGCAAATAAATTAGTGGAGGTCAGTAGCCATCAAACGATTAAAAACATTCCTATTACAGACTGGTTGTGGATTTACAGATTAAGGGAGGGTTTGACCCTTTTGGTTCATCAATGAATTCACAAGAAACGAGGTCATTTAAATTAATTTGATAGACAGTGTTACCAAATATAAGGAAGTCTCTAAATTCCAAGTTTTTAATCAACTCATGTCTGGTGTTTTAGATTGTGTATCTAATCCGTGGCTTATGAGTTCCCTTTTAGCTGCCTTGAAGTTTTTATGGCTGAGCGTAGGCCATACTGACCAGACAAATTCTCTGCACACGGAGCAGAAAGTGGGCTGTCTGAAGAACGTGGCAATGAACTCATGGTTCTTTATGAAGTGGATCTTTGCCTGCTTTATGGCCCCTCGTCTACGGTTCAGTGTAGGAATCTCTTCCTCCTTTGCAGACTGCTTACTCTCTTCCCGACAGAAAGAGGGAAACACAGATCAGTCACCCTTTAACACTGCAGTGGAAAAACAAAGGTCATTTTGTAAACGCCACATGGTGCTAGCCTTGAAGACCATCGGTGGGAACTCAGGAATTGCTGATACTAACGCCTGTGGAAGATAAGATTTAATTAGCCAAACAAAACACTGACAAGTGACTGTACAGTCTGTGAATATATATGTATATATATATATATATATATACATATATATATATACATATATATATATACACATATATATATACATATATATATATATATATATATATATATATATGTATACATATATATATATGTATATATATATATATATATATATATATATATATGTATATATATATACATATATATATATGTATATATATATATATATATATATGTATATATATGTATATATATATATATGGGAGTCGGAGGTTTTAAAATTGAAAGTAATAAAAGTCAAATTGGTTGTTGTTTTGGATGTTTGATAAATGCTCAACATAAGAGATGGATGTAGAAAAGATCAACTATTCACCCTCTATCCTACTCTACTATATTTCTTAATCAGTTTCTTTCTATGAATGATGGTGTCCTACACTGACATAACATTTTCTGCCAAAGTTAGAGCAGTAATGGTTCTTTCATGTGAGTGATTTTTGCAAGTGTTATTGTCTGTGCTTTGGTTCGAAGAGTGAGGGTCTACGTTACAGAAAGGATGATGTCACATATGTCTGTGCACCAATCAGAATTTATCAGCACTTCAATCATAATCTCATTTAAAGTTAAAGGTTGTTGGCTTATGTTTGCAAGGTCCCTCTCAACCAAGTCTGACTAAACTACAACCGGATGAAGCAGAGCAGTTTTTGAGTGTTAAATGCTCAGCAAATTCCAATTAAGAATGTCTTTTTTAGTGATATTTTATGTTATAAAGAAATACTTGAGATCTGACACCAAGTTTACTGGAGCTTTAACAGAGAAATGTAAAATCAGAGAAAACAAAGCTACTAGATAGTTGCAGAAAATGATATAAATTACAGGAAAAAAGTTCTAAAGAGAGTGGAGAACAGAGGAAAATAGTACTATATTTTCTTTACCTGTATCCCCTCCTTCCAGAAAATACTGCACTGCCATCATCACTTTGCCAGATGGATGGAGATCCACCTGAACCACAGTTAGACAAATGGGAAGTTACACACAGGCAGCCTCAGAAATAGCTTGACAGAGACAGAGGACAGTCTGTAATGTCCTACCCAGAACTCAGCTCGCCCATTGCCTTTCTTGCAGCGCTCAGCAAGGACAGATACTCCAACAGTGACCTCAGCAAGGGCCTCCTCCGGTGTTTTCATCAGCAGTACCTCAAGCACACGACCCTCATAGATGTGCGCATCAAAACTGGCCTTCCAAGCTGGGTACATGGTGGGTTTTCGCTGAACCAAGGTCTTACCTCGTTCTAGCAAAAGGAAGATTGGCAGAAATATCTTCTTCTCAAGTGCAAGAAATAAGATGGTTCACCTTTTCAAAAGAGGTGATAACTCCTGTTAAAGGCACTGTGGTGTAGGAGACCAAAGAGTTTCTCACCAGTTGACAATGCCTCCTTCATCTTGATTGCACAGAAAGGTGGGTCCGCCAGAGGAGGCAGGACGCCCAAGTCGTACGAATTGAAGGCAATCCTCAAGAAAGGAGCCATGGTGATAAGTACCAACGTCACCTGTTCTCACAGATGGACAAACACAGGGTTACCCTGGTGACATTTATCTATAATGGCATGTTATACACACAGTCTCAGTTTGAAATTACATCCACTTGCAATGCATACATACACATAGTTGAGTATTCTCATTCAACTATGCTGCAGGCTCACATTCAAGCATTAAAATGAGGGAAGCTTAAACTGGTCATTTGACATGGTTTCTCACTGCTGCATCATTTTATGTTCTTCTTAGGGGCTTCTGTCATTTTAATTGAAAAAAAAAACCTATGAAGAAAACTAGATTCATCCCCTGTGGAGGTTAAATACACACTGATAATGACATAGTGTGATCAATGTCAGCCTGCATGGTGGGCATTTGCTACTGTATGCATGATTTACTGCTCACATAAGCTTACATGTGCTACAGATGGAGGCACGACTTCTTCTATGACAGCCTATGCACCACCTGTTTCCGTGTCTCATATGTTGGCCATGCACTTCAGTCACACCCATGCGCTCTTACACGCCTAATCAGTTGTAAAACGTCAAATGAGCTGGCATCATTCGGCCCCCTGCCGCTTGGCTCCCTGTGTCACTGTGTTTTCATGACTGTGTAGCTCCTATAAGGTTGTGGTTTCAACAGTGGAGATGCCTATCTGTACTACAAGAGCAGAACGAGCCTCAACATGCCGCTAGTCCAAATACAAGCATACAGTGCACCACAGTAGGCCTAGTAGGTATTCACAATCCTAAATCCATAACCGCCCACACTGAGACCAGAAAAGTTGGATAGAGAAAAAATGCAGTGAATAAATAAGAATGCAGTGAGAGGTGAAGGTGACGAATGACTATGTTCACTCATTCACTCTTTTGTGAGCTGCGATTTCAGGGTTTTGGGTGTTAATCAATACTGTCTGAATGAGGGCAGCAGTGATTGATTACCTAGCAAACAGTTCATGTGCAGTTTCGATTTGTCCCATGTGGTAAATTCAGTAATTATGTCCCATGCACCAGTATACTGTAGCTTGTAAACACTTCACCTCATATACTTTCATGACATATGCTACTTCCTGACACCTTTATTAATGACCAATGCTAAAGCCTGTTTGTTAGCAGGAGAGGCGGTGCTATTACTAAGGCTAAATTATGATACACTGGGGCTCTGTAATAAACAACACATCCTGAATTATAAGATAAGCAACTATAACATAGGTATTAGACAAACAGTAGATAAAAGTTGTAGCATTAATAACTTCTACATTTGAAGCCTGCGTGCTGAAGACAGAGCCGCACACAAACATTACAAGTTATGTGAAATAATAAAATGGTCAGTGAGGGAGAAAGAGAGAAGAGGAAAGACTATTATTCCTCCACTGTGACTGGGAAAATAGAAAGCACAACACAGAAAAAGACAGTTGTGCAGTAATCCGCTATATGTATGTAATTACTACTTCACAATGTAAGCATCAAATTAGCTGCATTAAACCACACTCTTGTTGTTGGAGACAGAAACATATCTTTGCATGTACCTCTCTGTACACACACACACACACGTGGTAATTGCGTAACTGATATGAACTGTTGTAAACAGTTCCTGCTCATAATTATAAAAGACAAAAACACTGTACAGAACACCATGACAGTCACACAGTACATGCTAGCTATTAGAGTGATTTATCATGCGACTGTGATCATGCAGTCAACTGTAGAGAATGAGTATTGACCGAGAATTAGTCAGTGCATTTGATATTCTATTTGCAACAGTTTCTCAAGGATGTGGTTGTCAGCTGACTGAACGCAGATGGCGCCTTAAATCTGCCTTAGGTTGCACCTAGATTCTCCTAATGATAAATACATATACAATTTATATATTCCCATTATAAATATAGACTTGCTTTGCTGTCCAAGCTCGGTGTTAGAACATATTACGTGGCCCGTGAGATTCCGTGATCTCAAGTGGGATTCCAGATATTTGCAATAGTCACACAATTTTTTTCGATGGCTCGCAGCGCTTTGACAGCGGAACCAAATGAATCTAGAGAGGGTCACACATTTTGAGAGCTGTCATAACAGAAGGTGATGGTGGGCGAGTTACTTAGCCTTCAAAAGTCAACACACTTCACCTGTTTAATGAACCAATCAGTCACATTTCTTCCAGTGGCGTCACGAACTACGACAGGTCACAGATTCCGTCGCACGATTTCAGATAAAATGTCTTCACAACGAGGCAAAACTAATCAAAAAAGTTGACATGGATCGTTATTTCAATCAGAACAACATGCTAGATACCGTAAAAAATGTTTCAATAGTCACAGAAAAGACGTACGCAGACGTGCATGTTACAACTCTAAGTTAATGTTCGTTTTCAGTCAGACTGCAAAGAATTCGCTAACATTAGCGCCCACGGTCACGGATGAACGACCTATCGTAACAACTCGTTACCCCTTCAGAGGAAAGTAGACGTGAGGAGGGGGAACTTTCTTGGTCTTTGAGCAACATTTTGCAAAATTCCAAACGTAAAGACTGAAGTCCGTGGAAAAATAACTCGACTAAAACACAATTCGAACAGCAATCTCACCTCGTCCTGCAAAGTCGGCGGTGTTTCTTTACCCCGCAGCACGACGAAAGTTGCTTTTCTCTTCCTCTCGTTTTTTCGCTCTGTGATCCGGTCGAGTAAGGAAGTATGGCGCGCGCTCGCACTGGCAGAGCTGTGACGTTTACCTGCCACACGCGCACACGCACAAAGCGGTCTATGCCCCAGCAACCACAAAGTTGTCCTATTTTGAATAAACGTACCATTCGTTTGCATACGTTTTCTCCACACAAGTTGGAGTGTTCACATACACTGAAAACACAAATATGCATGTAATTTTCCACGTTGATTCACATGATGGTGTGGGTTCCTCACTGCAAATCTGTTGATCCCCTGAAATGGGGGGGGGGGGGACTTGTCCAGACAACTATACCTGTAGAAAAGACTTTGCATTACTGCTTACTATGGTCTACATTACCTTAAAAATAGGCTATAATGTGGGGGATGAGATGGGTTTTTTTTCCTAACTTGCAATGTTTGTGTAGCAGGGACAGAGTCACGTGATACTGTGGGCTGCGGAGGATGTTTTGAGATTTGAACAAGGATTCGCTGGTGCAGAGGTGGCAGATTTGGCTTCTCCTTCATGCCGGCATTTACCCATTCACATACACGCGTAAATATATGAGTGTGCAAATGAGCAAGGCTTGCTATTCTCATCTGATCAGACTAAATCAAACATTGGCTGAAGTGAGAGCCTAAATGAGGAAATGCAGCAGATAAACTGCTGCTGAGTGAGTCATGATTAAATAATTAGGTGCAGTTTACAAGAACGAGACTGAAGGCGCTGCTATGTTATGTAGCGTGAAGGTAGAGCACAACTTGCCAGGGACAGGCTGAGAGGGCACAGGTGTGTCACTGTTCCCTTCTCTTATTTGAGGACTTGCACAACAGACAGATTCGTGACTCATGGCAGACACAGGAAGTCTACCGTCGAGATTTTTGAAGATGCACTAAAGCCTTCATTGCTCATCGGTTCTTCCCTGACTCTGACAGATGCACATTCAAAGCTTCAGGAACCCTCTCCTTCTGTTCTTAGCACACACACTCACACATCCACACATGCCTATACTGTCATGATCCACCCGTGGGATGTACAGTCTGTGGAACAGGCAGATGTTAAATTTATCATGGGCTACGGAGCTTAAAAGTCCCTATACATGGATTTGATACATATAGCTGTATGACTCTGATATGGAGTACAATCAGGATTGCATAATTTGTAGGTGCACTTGCTTGGTAATGGTCTTTTAATATATGAGGCATCAGTCATTTAAATGAAGCTCTGGTGAAAAATTCAGTCAGGAAGATTATACCTTTGGCACACTGGGCCATAGTTTATTTTTCATGTAATTCCCAACTGTTCTCATGAACTGGTCACATTTATCCAATGGCACAGCGATACACTTGCATTGTTACCCTATAATCTCTCTGCTATATTTTTTAAATTGACTCTCTTTGTTCCTATAGTTCAATCCTGCTGCTGTTGTGCGTGCCCTCCACGTCCCCATCAGTGCCCAGTCTTCACAGATTTACCAACTTCATCATTCATAAGGTTTAGCAGAGTCATCTGCCACCACCACCCGTGTCCAGACTCCGAAGGGTGGATGTATTATCTTGCTGCTACTGAGGACAGATGCCTTTTGATTTCCATGAACAGCCTAAGTGCCAAAAGCTTTCTGACAAACTAGTAATCACATATCATCTGATGTAATAAACAATGATCTTTACTTTATCCACTACTCTCTCTTGACTGAAATACATTTACTGTAGTTCACTGACACTAGCAATACTTAGTCAACTAATTGATTAGTCAATTCACATGGAAAAAAATGTCAACAACAATTTTGATAATCAATTAATCATTAAAGTAGTCTTTCATGCAAAAAATGTGACAGTCCTGTTTTCAACCTTTTAAATATAGAAATTTTCTGATTTTGTTTCTGTTTTATGTTTTATTAATCTTTGGGTTTTGACAAAATAAGACAATTGTAGGCATCACCTTGGACTTTGAGATACTGGGATGGACATCAGAAAATCAATTAAAATAGAAAATAATTGTCAAAGTGATCAATAATGAAAATAATGGTTAGTTGCAAAACCCTAGAATAGTGCAATAGGCAGCAGTGATGCAGTGAATTAATCTCTCTGATGATGAAAGCAAATACTGACTCTTAGTAAACAGTTTCTTTAAATTATACAGTGCTGTTTTAATGATAATGACAATATGAAATGTGCTGCTATAAGAAAAATGTACTCTTAAAGGAATAACTGAACATTGTGTGAAGTAACATTGATTTCCTACAGAGAGCTGGATGAGAAGATTGCAGACTCCATGTATAAGCAACAAGGATAATAAATGTTTAGTCGAAGGTGCAGAGTGTGCCGAGGGCTGTGCATTTTTCTCTTTGTCCTATTGAGGGAGAGTGGTCTATTTAAAGATTTAGGGGAGGTGGAATAGGTGTAACATTGACTTGGCAGTGTAGGCTGCAAAGTGGGACACAAGAGTGTGTCCGTTTATTCTTCACCCTCTCCATCTTTTTTGTTTTCTCTATACCAATCTCTGAAGGGTGATGAGACACGCAAGGCATGGTGCAAACCTAGAAATGTCAAGACAATGTCAAGTGGACAAAACTATCTTCCCCTTTGCTCCATTTCTTAGTCTTTGTATTTAAATCTATGGCTATTATGTAATAAAGTCTTTCCTATTCTCCTGAGAATCATCCACCCACACAATACTATTTAAAAAAAGGAGGCATGCTGTTTTAACTTAGGACATCAACAGAACATTGCCTTGCCTTCTCAGATTGAAGCTGAAAATAGCCAGGAAGTTTGTGTGTGTGGATTTATCTTTAAAAGCCATGTTAGCATAACTGTGCTGTTATAGGGGTACAAAATACAATTTAGCTCAGAAGAATATTTCAGCTCTTTTTGGCATCATCTGTTAATTATCTCTATGGCTGATTACATACCACAGAACTGAATGCATCCAACCTTATTGAGTAGGCAGTGTGTGTAAGATTGATTTTTTGCTTCTCTCTGCATTGCTCCTCCCTGCAGCAGTATAGAAGTAAGCATGGATTATAACATTGTTGCTGCCCAACTGTAAAAAAAAAGAAAGAAAAAAAAAACAAGAAAGTTCTTTTACATATAGAACATGAGAGATGAAACCTCTGGAGTCAGGTAATCTGGGTATTTCAACTGATTTGCTCTTGGATGACAGCAACTACTCTGCTTTTGTGTTGTGTTAAGATGAAATCAAGTACATTTTCATCCAAACCAAGTAAAATAAGTTATTCCAGCAGAAGGATTCAGTGTGAGGGACAGGTGCAGGAAGTGTGAGACGATAAATGCTTAGAAAAACTATCAATTGTAAGGAATTTATGTATTGTGTCACAGCCAATAGCAATAGGGGAAAGAAAACACTATGAAACTTTGAGAAATCTGAGGAGAATGAAGCAACAGAGGAGGGAGAAAACAGAAATGGGGCTAGAGAGGGAGAGCAAAGTGATGAATGATCTGTCCTCTATATAGGACGAGGTGGCCGCAACTTTTCAGGAGGCCCAGAAAGCAAACTTTCTGCTTGATATTATTCTGGGTCAGGAAACCTCAGGGGGAGACGACAAGCAGAGCAGGACCGGCCTTTCTTTGGCCACACAGCACATTGGTCTGTGTGTGTGTGTCAGTCCCTGGTGTCTTCCCAAGCAGCTCAAAGTGTAATCTGAAACACTCGCCAGCTTCATCAGAACAGGCCACACATGGATTACATGTCAGCGCAGACAAGATGTGCTCGTATAGGGGGTTTGACAAATGTAGTTTTCAATGTATTTACTGTAGTGAGGACACAGTGACAGCAAGTCAATAACAGCCTGCTATGCTTTAATGCTTTGTCCACTTGCCATCAAGAGGACAGGATGTGAATAAAAAGAACACACAAACACAGACTGTTCCCATCATTAGAGCTTCTTTTACTTGATTTTAAAATAATAGTGTTAGAAATTTAAATTCAATAACCATCAAGCAAATTTACAAAATGCATGACACTGATGATGTAGTTCAGTGAAACCAGTGAATCACATTTCGGTCTAGGAAAAAAGAATCTGTGCACAGCTGGATTTGGAATCTTTACACAAAAAAGAATTTACATCTTGCTTCTTTTAGGTACAACAAAACAATAAAGACATAATTGGCATCATTTTCGATTAAAAAAAAGTATGTTAAGTAAATAAGGTGAAGCTTTTGGCCTCGATGATGAAGGTACACTCATGTTCATTTCTTTCATATCAGTGCAATCAAGCATTAAACTGTTAATTCACTGTCAGGACCATCATTAATAATACAGTACATGGCAAATCTGCAGACACTTCCATAACACATAAAATGATGCAGCCTGTGCTTCAGGGTATCAGTCAGAGAGATGTGATTATTTCAGTGGAAAGACACAAGTTGAAATGAAGGCATAACTAATTTATGTCTTTACTGAAGGTCAGGCCATCCCACATTTGGACATTTTTTAGTAAGTTTTGAATTTGTCACTATATTTTCAGCCTCTTTAGAAATTACAGTAAAATGACTGTTGTTAAAGTGTGTATTTGTTCAATTATCTGAAATGATTTGATAACATTTTCCCAGTGATTTGGTGGAATGTCACTGATCATCTGCAGAGGGGAATACAGGTCACATTATTGTAATGTTACGCACTGGCAGGTATATGGGCCAACACCTTGCATGGCTCTCAGCATCACACCTGCTGTGACAGCAGGCAGGGGACACTGGAGGTTGACAAAGTAGGTAATCATGTCCTCTCATATAACACCATGTCTTCTTTTATTCAGTCCAACCAGGCAAGTTAGAACTTGCAAACATAATCAAATGTAGCGTTTTATTCCCTGTGTTCCCTGATGGTTTCACAGTCAATTTGAAATGGAGGAAAGGCAGAGTTCTATTTTTGATAACCCACCCAGAGTAGTTGATCCTATAAAACTGTGGCCTCCTCCATGGCATTAACCCACCTGGAAGAGGAGAGGATTCTACATTAGGAAAAGACAGAATGAATCGCGGTTGTTTTAGGGGAGCATTTTCAGTCTGCTCCACCTAAAAATACCAACTGTGTGCCTGATGTATCACCATATAATTAACTGTGCTACTTTTAAACTTGCTGTTGTACACAAAATGTGAGTCTTTACTAAAGAACAAGTGAGGAAGGATCTCATAATTATTCCTGAATAATTCTGCTTGAAGCACTATAGTGGATAATGATGAGTTACTAGAGAACAAATGACCTCTTTGTGATCATGTAAAGGCTAAATAATAGTAAGATAATCATGAGGTAAAGATGGGCAACTTAGTAAGTGGTTACTGTGATGCATCACTAATACATGATCATATGATCATATCACTGATACTGATACATAATGAGTAAGTAATTAACAATGAATGAGTTTTTACTGGTGCATGCTAAATAGTAGCTGAATTGTAACACATACTGTATTTTAAATTGTTAATGAAATGTTGCATTTTACTATGAGTGTGTTTTAATAACATTTGTTGTTTTTATAAACTCAGTCCACACATTGCTGCTGTTAAGAGAAATCATTGAAACTCCAAATCAGGGGAGGCTCATGTTTCCACCTAGTATGTAATCAGTCAAGCCTGACATAGTCGTCTGTGGGTCAAGGAAAACTATGCGATCTTGGGTCCATAATACCTAATACCTAATAGAACATACAGATCAATGTTAAAGTTATAACCTTGATTTTCCTCTCCCAGCAACAACTTATCAGTAGCAGCCCTGTGAGTGATTCACACCAGCAAATGCATCAACTTATAGGGAGTCACTTTTAGCTTTCATCAGCAAGAGAGACACCCATCCTACATTAAGATTCTTTATGTTCACACAGTGTTACAAAATGAAATCAGACTAATATCTCATTATGAAATTAGCCATCAATTGGGCATGCTTCTCACCTTTGGGCTGTGTGGTTGTCCACAGCTTTAAAGGTGTAGTACAGAGTGCTTTTGTGGTAAAGCTGGAAGATGTTGGCCTCCTCTTCCTCTCCCTCCTGCTTGTCAGGTAGCCTCACTGTGAAACCCAGCAGAGGTAGACTCTCTGAGGCTACTGTCTCCTGGAGACAGAAAATTCATTAGCAGATCAAAAATGGATTATAAAATACAGGAATGTGGCTGGTGGAATGTCATTACTTTCAAGTAATTCTAGACAACTGATGGCTGCAGACCGCACTGTTTTATGTATGAATTTGCTGTTTAGGTTAAAGGGGTGTGCATGTTCCCCTCACCTCTTTGGCTCGATAGGTGTAAAGCACCTTGTCTTTTAGGAGGAACCACAGTCTCTTCCAGCTCCTCTTGCTCTTCTTGCTGCGCTGCAGACTGCCACTAATGGAGCCTTCCTCTGACACAGTCACCTGCACAGCATAGGAGCAGGAAAGGTCTGATAACTGGCAATTTACAAAACATGGCATAGATGTCATCTATGCAAACAGTAATGTGCATGGTACTGAACCTGGGCTTTTCTGCAAAGAGAGGAAGTTACATGCTGCCAGTGTACCTGGGTAAAGGAGGCAGTGCCTCTCCGATGTCTCCAGATGTTGGGAGGATGAATGCTTTGGAACACAGCAGAGAGAGGACGACTGGAGCGGTTTGAATGAGGACTACTCTTACGTGACAGCGCAGACACATCTCCTGCAGAAATATGCAAATACTTTTTAACCACAACAGAGGACAGGGAACAGACTATAACACACTGACAAACTAAATTACATGGCAGGTTGACTGTGCAACCTCAGTGTCTGACCTATACAACATCTGGTGTGATATGTTTCTTTGCTGAATCATAGTGAGGATATGCATGAGTAGCAATAAGAACTATACAGTTACAACAAATGTGCAATGAAGAAATATTCCACTGTGGTGACTTTTGTTTTCCACAAATGTTAAAAATGTAATTTATTAAGTAATGAAAATTCATTCATCAATTCTAAAAGTTGTGGGCTGATTGACAGACTGACAGTTAAAGTGATGAATCCCAAAAATGTACCGAAGCAGACTTTTCCCTACCTCTCTTCTTTAGCTCATTGTAACAGTGATCACACACTTTGGCCATGCGATCTTTCATGTATTTCAATGGATATCTGTTCCTTGAGCAGCTCCGACATACAATCTGTGTCAAACAACATAAATTCAACACAAATAACATTAGCAACACATTAAAAACCTCAGAAAACAGTGAGTGTTCAGCACAGTTAAAAGGTACAATTTGCTCCATCCCGTCTAACAGATATTAAGGTAACATGGAGCACAGTGTTTTGAGTACTGTGTGACTCACTCTTCCACAGCCATGGCAGTGGTGTCTACGAAGAGTGAGGCTGAAATCTGAGGTGCAGTTCATACACATCATCACTTGTGAGACCGGAACAAGTGTGGGAGCTTTCTCTCCAAGGGACAGACGCAGACGGTCTCTGGCCTGGACCAAAAACATAGAACAAACATTCTTCTCAATGCTGCAGTGATTGATGGCGATAACTTATAAAAACAAAAATGTTATGAAGTAATGACTAAATAGACCCCGAAGTAGAGTTGCACACCTCTTCTGAGCATTTGTTGAATCCAGCAGATCCTCGGGTGTGTTCAGTCACGGTGCGGCTTATAGTGTAAAACCAGTCCTCTCTTTCAATGAAGGAACTACAAATAACACACACAAAATCACTACACAGTTAACTAACTCGCTGATTGGATAGTTTTGGCGATTTTCATCCTGAACTCAATCAATCAAACTCAATCAAACTCTGGTGACTGGCAGAAGTTTACCCAGGACTTTAATGCACCTGATGTATATATTTATGCTCTTTGGTGTCACAAAGAGCTCAGAAATATATACCTTTTAATAAGAATAATCAATATTATTAGACTACAAATGGACCCCATGTTGTTAATAAAGGCTGACAGGTAGAGACGGGAGGAAAAAGAGGTGTCACGTCCTTTCATGATTTGGGGATTCTTTCTGTGGGACATTGGATAGGATTCAAGCACAGCAGTTTTAAGAGTTTTTGAACTATTTATGAGACACTGTATTAATCCCACAGGGGGAAATTCTGTCTCTGCATTTGACCATCCCTGAGGAGCAGTGGGCTGCCACTACATTGCGGCGCCTGGGGAGCAAACTGGGGTTCAGTATCTTGCTCAAGGATATTTCAACTTATAGACATGCAGGGGCTGGGGCTCAAACCACCGACCTTTTGTTCCGTGAACGACCGCTCTACCTCCTGAGCCACAGCCGGAATCAGGAAAAATATCCATACTGACATGTATACTTATAACCATGGTTACCAAATAATTTTCCTAAATATATATTGCTTACATCGATCACTTACTGACACGTTTCACAATCCGCAGATGCATTTATTAGTAGTTTAGCTACTAATAATTGTGCTAACATATCATATCTGCGATCATAAAGTCCTGTGTTTGGTTCATTTGCTTTCACACCAAAAATGAACCACTCAGGGATTTGACTGTAAGTGACCCAAATCGTTCCTCTTGGCAATCTCAGCCTGCTTTTTTCTGTCCCGCATTTGAGTGTGATTGTTGTGTTCACATATACCACAATGAACCAATCTTTTTGGGGAAAACACTCCCAGTTTCAAAACAACAGCTCCAATGAGCCGGGTGTGAATGCATCCTTAGATAATAATCATTTTACAAATAGAGCACAATACAGTGTGACCCACCCTGCAGATAATGTGATGGAGATGTCCGCTCCTTCAATCCTCAGTGCATTCTGGACATTTTCTATGATGGGTTTACTGACCTGGAAAATCAGTAAAAATCACGACTCAAATATCAGAAAGACAGAAAGGGAGAGATAAAGGAAACATATCCAGTCTGACAGTGGGGGAGCACTATATTTTATATTCTCACATTCTCTGTTAACTGTAAAAAGGTGAATATTAAATTATATAATTTGATGCTTTCATGATTGTAGTTTTTATATGTGTTTGAAAAAGAAATTCTATAGCTTTAACTGCATATCAAATCTAATGGGATTTGGAGGGGGAAGCATGGTTATAAATCAAAGAGATTAAGATATTGGATTACTTAATGAAAGACTCTGACCTTCAAGCCAATAAGTGAAAGAGTATTCTTCAACCTGTATTTCCCATCCTGCTGAGGGTAGGTGTACAGCAGCACATCATTCATCTAACAACAAGACAGAGGTAACACTCATTACTCACAGTAAATCTGCAGGACAGACGAGTACATGTAGATCAGAGGTGATGTTGAAAGGATACCATGAAATATGTAAAAGGATCTGAATACTCAACTACCCAGAATTCATCATTCATGTATGTGTAGAAATCATCCAGCAGGAGGCACTAGAAGCTCATATAAAACTGGACAGTTGCGATTCACTGATGTGTACTGTACCAAATTCACACCCAACCATATGTATCTTACTATCCCCGCCACAAATGAAGTGAGGATGGGGATAATAATAAGAAAGTGGGATTTGTCTCAAATGAAGCTTTCTGCAGCATAACTCAAAAACTGTTCTGGCAGAGGATCCTGAGTATTTCATGCTTGCTTATTATTATCATCCGCTACAAAGCGGATGGTCGATATTGGAATGGGCTCTGTTTGTCTGTGTATGGGTAAGTGTGAGCATCACAAGTGTGTGTGTCACAAGTATTCTCAAAAACCATTAAAGATAAGAGAATTAAATTTTGTGGACAGCTTTATGTACTGTAGAAGATTAGGTTAGAAAATTACTGACAAAAAATGGTGATATAAGAACCCTTTCCCTGAATTTTTATGATCATATACAATTGGGATACATCACCAAATAGATATCAAAGATTATATCTCACTGGATTATTATTTTTCCAGTGAATCACATTACTCACTGTCTGTGTGTTTTAGTAATTTTATAAGAAGTCTGGTTGCTCTTGCCAACTTTATTATACCATCTTTAATATCAATAATAGCTGATAACACATGATCCCCGTCTGGGTGGATAAATGGACATGATAAAAGTTACACAGCAATGATTACCAACATTCCTCCAGAAGAGACATTTATGAGGAGCTTTTTTAGTGTCTGGCCCTGAACACAAATTTTGAAAACGCCACAGGAGGTAAGAACAGTGGGTATTGATGATGCTCTATGGATAATCTGTGAAGGTGTTTAATTTTCTAATCTCTCTTCATTATAACATTTCAACTTACCTCTATAAACTAAATGTCTAATTCAGTGTGTCCTCTGCCTCTTTGGCTCATTCAATCTCCTCCATGATAAAAATGACATTGTGTTGACTTGGCTGCAACAAATGGCGAGTTTATATTTACAACCTAATCAGTTAGATACTTCTCCCCTACCTCTACATCCTGCTCCCTGTTTACTATAGCATTATATTAGTCAGCTGAAAGCGCTGTCTTTATTACCAGGGTTTAAGACACATCAGTCTAATATTTAGCAGACAGAATTAAAGTAATAAAAGGTTTACAGGTGTTTACGGATCTTTCAGTGCATAAAGAGTTGGTGTTGACTGTCCCTGTGCTGTGAGCAAAGAATCATCTCAGGAAGTCAGCATTCATAAAAATCCTGCCAGGAAACCCTGCTCTTAATAGCTCAATCACAATGAAACAAATTTAACCATTCAAAGAATTAACATATGACCACTGTAACGTGTCTATTAGTTTACGACAAATCAGAAGCAGCGTTTACCAAAAACAGATGACGAGGCTGTTGACTCTTCCTGCTGACCTTCATCAGGGTTCCCTCTTTCACAAAGACCTGATTAATGAAAAGAGATAAACTTCACAAGTCATGACACATTGTCAGTATCTGCTTTAATTACTGTTTGTTTTTATTGCCAGTCCGGCTGGGGATTCCCAGCTGAATGATTGTGTTAAGGGCAACACAGGGGTGGTGCAGGGCAGACAGGGTGGGCTGGCAGCCAACAGACAAACAATGCTGTTTGAGTCATACCCTGCCAGGCTGCAGCAGGTCCCGTTGGCCACGAACGCTGTACTCTATGTTGACCAGGCGCAACAAGTTCTCCTGAGACACAAAGTGAGAAAAGAACACAAAGACAGGGAGAGTAATCGTGTATCATTTTCATAATTTATTGGTGTGAACATGCTCTCATGTTTCTTCTTCTGTGCACATTTAATCAAATCTGTTCTGTGACAGACAACTATTCTGCCTTGAATAGTTTGTTTAGGACCAACATTTTGGGTGGGTGACAGAGGAAGGAAGATCTTAAAGTTACAAGAGGTTGAGTTTTCAAAAATTACCAGAATTAGACTTGTTTACCAATCTTGAGACATGTGATGTGCAGAAACAATCCATACCGTTACAATTACCTTGTCATGGTTCAGTATTTAGTTTGCCATTTCCTGTTTTAATTTTGGAAGTCTATTTCCATGCTGTGTAATTTGCTTTGCATTTCCTGTTTTTTCTTGTCATCTTTTTTTAACCTCTTGGTTCTCCTGAGTTCGATGTTTTTAGTTGTAGTTCATTCCCTCTGTGTCTACGTTTGCCCTGTTTCATGTTAGTTTATCATTGTATCCTCCTTGTGTCTTCCCCTTTAACATTTTTCCCTCCAGTGTGTGATTGTCTCCACCTGTTGCTGGTTGTCTCCTCCTCCCTGTGCCACCTGTTCCCTATCTCCTCTCCTTACCTGTCTGTATTTAGTTTGTGTGTTTTCCCCTCTTTAGTTGGCAGTTCATCCAGTCCTGTCCATGTGGATTATCCCCATACGTTTCCAGTGCTCTCCATCATATTCTCTGTATGTTTTTCTTGGTTTTATGTCTTGGAGTTCTGGTTTGGATTATTTTGTTAGTTGTTGGATTTTTCTAGTTTTTAGATTTGAGTTTTTTCTTGCTTATGAACTTTTAGTTATATCATCACCTTTTTGACTGTTTCCCTGTTGGAATTTGGATTTTTTGTTATTAAATCACTGGACTGCATTTCCCTGTCTCTGTGTCTGCATTTGGGTCCTCAGCACTTGCTGAAACATAACATACTAATTTGAGGGGAATCCCATAAAATGTTTCAATGTCATTGTATTCAGTGACGACCAAAGATTAAGAATAAGACATAATTCTTGATGCAAATGTTTGAGTTTTGAATTATAAATGCCGACACATGGCACTTACCCCATGTTTTATACTGTCATTAGCTTGATCTGCGATGTCAGACACGGCTGCAACAGCAGCTGATAGAACAAGAACAGAGAGAAGAATCAGGGAAGATGCTTCATGTTAAAGTTACAGTGAGCAATTCTTTGGATGTGTCTACAAGGCAGACTGAGGTTGCTCCCTTACTGGACATAAGAGACAGTTTTGTTGCAACTGTTCTTGTCATGAATTACACTTTACATTCTCCAAACATGAGAGATGACAGCCTGATGGGTTACCACCACAAACAAAAAAAAATCTAAATTGGCTCTCATGTGGCTATTTCTCCTGGCCAATGTGAGCAAATAAATTCTCCATAAGCACAGGGCAACAAACAGGTGAGTGAGGCTCTCCTGTGACTAAATGAGTGAGCAGCCTCTGTCCACACTGTCTGCTGTTCATATGGTACCTTGGGTGTCTTCATATTCCTTGGAATCAGGAGAGAGGTTGTTCAGATAATCTGTCAGAGGAATGAGACAAATGAATGCATAAGCTCTAACAAAAAACAAGACAAACGTTATTATGAAAAGATACTCTGTCCTAAATCGTGTGCTTAACATGAGACTCACCAGTGAGGAGCATGCGGTACTGAGCCACACGCACAACGACCTTCAGGAGCTGATGTTTCAGAGAAACGTTCTCCCCAGCTGGACTCTGCTGCTGAGACAAACAAACCAAATTCAGCATTTTCTCTGCATCACTGCAGCTCATTAGAGTCAGCTTTAGTATAGAAATCCACATTAACTTTGGCCATTCAACACATCAGATTAAATAAAACAGTCAAGGGTTTTGTGAATGTGTAAAAAGAGACAAAGAAAGACAAAGAAATGAAAGTTTTAAGTATACAACAACAACATTAACTATACAACATATGAGCAGGACCACCATGTATTTGAAGTGTGTAAAGGGTCAACAACACAGATCGCTTGTAAGCATAGTACCTTGCAGTATAATATGTGTGCATGTACAGAGACAGCAATATGGCACACCTTTATGCAACATCTCATTTTTCAATAATCGCATTATTAATTATTATTATCTCTATCAATAAAAATTCTGTCAGCAGTTTTCCATTTAATAAACTCAAAATCAGACAGAGTAAAATAACAAGCTCTGCAAAGACATCTCCTCTGTGGTCTATAAACTGGAGGGAAAATATTGAAAACTTCTTGTGACTGTAAATTAAATGGTTGATAATGAACATATGCTGCAATCTCCCCCTTGAACTGCCAGGCATACTATGGTATCCTATTCTTTTACACTGTATTTTTCATATTCAAAACTTATCAACTTTAATAGCTTATGTGGCTGACTGGTGTGAAAAATGCTCTCTTGTGTCTGGTAATTTAATTGAGCCTAATTATAACTCCTCACTAAAGTGTATTGTCTGGATATGTTGTGGAGCTTGGAAAAGCTGTTGGGAAATGCAAACTATGCAAATTTTAAGATTCCCCTGTTTTAAAACAGACATTGAGTGTTTAATTGTTGTTCTGCGTCATACCAAGTGTACACCTTAACAAACGGTTTATGTTTTTCCTTTGGGTGTCATCACAGCTTCTTTTAACAGCGAAGAACACTGTGGTTGCTTTTTAAAATTAATTACAAGTTTTAATCACTTAGCTGTCTACCTTTTGCTTGAACCTTTCAAAAGGTTTGCATCTTTTACTTTTAGTCACGCACATACAGTAGGCCTGTACCACACACTTAGCCATCTCCATCTCTGCAATCATAAAGCATGCACTTCATCCTGGTCACTGAGCACACACTCCTGGGGGAAAAAATGAGGTGACTTTTTTTCATCGTGTTTTTTTCAATTACTCTTTTTTTTATTGAACAGACGCAAAATCTGAGACAATAAAATAAAAAAAAAAACATACAGTTCCATCTTGATTTTTACTGTCCATCAGTTTTGTCTAACTGCTCTAATGTTAATAAGATTTTTATTTGCCCTCACTTAACACTTAGTTTCATACATGCATACACAAAAGACACAAATAGTGTGTCTGTGTGTGTGCAAGATTTCAAGTGTATTAATTGCCCAAACTCACAGGATAGTTGACTTACACTGTGCTTACCTAGTCCTGACCTATATAAAACATTCAGCATCTCTGTTATCTCTGTGTGTTGTCACACTGTGTCTGAGGAGCGAAGCCGTTATTTTTGTTTCAAAATGTTTTCAAAAATGCCCACATTTCCTGAAACTGTAGAAGTCAAAATCTCTCTGGAGTGATGAGTCACATTTTGAGCTGTGTACCTATTTGCTCCAGGACACTGTCTTCCTGTCAGTCCACACAAACACACAAAGAACTCTGCTGATAAGTGAGGATGTGCAGAGATGAGGCTCTTGATAACTATCAGATATGTGAGGTAGAATATTAAGTTTCACTACCATTTTTAATCACACAGCTGCAATTTGTCAACTCCTTGACTAAAGTGACTTCTATCGAAATATTTCTATTATTCCAAATGTTCCCAGTATTCCTGTTTTCCTGTTTCTTGCACATTTAAGCAGGTAAGAAAACCTTTATATGACAGAGCAGGTGATGAAGAGGAGGAAGAAGAGCATGTGGACTTCTCTGACTGAAGAGCCAGTGAGAGAATCACATGTCATATGCACAAAACACACTTTATGGACCCACCTGTTATGTTTGTATATCAGAAAAGGTTCATTACATGACAAAAATAAACAAAATAGTGCCGTACATAAGGTGCCGGTAAGTTATATGTCATAAAATGGGTAAATGAAATGGGAAATGGACAATCAGAGACTTTTGGGGAACCATGTTTTAAGCTGACAGAGCAGAGGACTCTGGCAGGACGAGGCCAACTCTCTTTACATCAACGATGCTTGATGCTCAAACTCAGTCAAAGTTGATGGACAGTGTTTCCCAGATGTTGAACTTTTAACACAGAGATGATGACCATATTATCATCATCATGTTGTTGCTGCTATTTGTATATATGTATATAAATAACTGCATATGTTGCTCTATTTTATTCATTCTTTTCGTATTCTAGTCTAAATTTAATTAGCTGGATATGCTCTATAAGTGTAGCATGATGGGGAATATAAACTTTCATTTTGTTGTGCAACCCACTGTTTTGTTTTTTGTTTTTTTGTGCAACCCAGTGTTGTACAAGGACAAATAAATTACCTTGATCCTTGACAGACAGACAGACAGACAGACAGACAGACAGATAGATAGATAGATAGATAGATAGATAGATATAGATATAGATAGATAGAAATAGATATAGATAGATATGTGTGTATAATTTAGATTTTAAATTATATTCTATTTTTATCGACTGCTGTCGTTTTGACTTTAGAGTTAGACAAGTACTGTTAGTCTGACCTCAAACTGGCGAACAATGGCAGCAAAGGCAGGTGAATTTTGGCAGCTGTCCTCCAGCAGGCTCATACTCCGATCGTAGTGGCCAATGTAAGTGGTAAAAACCAAGAACTCTGCTTTTCTGGACAAGAAGATATCTGCAATCGTCTGGCTCTCCTCCCTGAATGGAGAAACAGGTAAGAGAATAGGGCAGCAATCAATCTTTAGGTTACATGTGATGCTTTCTGAGCTACTTGAATGTGTGCACTCTTTGGAAGAAGAAGTTGAGGGAGGGAGGGAGATTAATTTCTTTTTCATCATAGCATATGCACATGTATAAATAGAATTGGACAGTGCATGTATCTCACCAGTGTCGGATTCGATTCTCCAGCTCGTTGAGGATTCTGCGGTGCAGGGTGTAAACATCAGGCAGCTCATTGAGAATCTCTCTAAGCCTCTCTTCATCCAAGACAGGTTCTCCCTCGTCCCCGACTGCTGCCCCCACTGCTTCCCGAAAGTCCTAACACACAGACGCATGTAGAGGAATGGTAATTTTTTATAGTATATATTCAAAATTTTATGAAACTGACAATGTCACTTAAGTCAGCATTTCTCTACTATGTTCCTTCCATCCTTCTGCATTAACAAGTTAATATCTGATAGCAGGGAGTACATAAGTTATCACATCAAGAAATCTCATCATTGATAAGAATGCTGGGGAAGTGGTGGTCTCAGTCACTAGTTTTATCCCCACACCAGAGGGATTAAATCTAGGAATGAAAACAGAAGGGCAGCACTTCTTTTTCTCATTATCACTGCTAAGGCACCGCTGAGTAATGCAGAAAAGCCCAAACTGTCCCAGTGGAGCTGCTCAGAGGCTGACTGTGCAGGTAGCATGAAACTTTTAGGGTTGAATGTGAATGAGAATGGAGCAAATGTTCCTGGAAATGAGCAGTCATGCTCTGGTTAAATAAAGATAGTGCAGAATTGTACACTAATATGATTCTGAATAACTTTCCAAATTGTGACAGTGCAAATGAACTCTAACACAACAAAAACAATAACAAAAAATGACAAAAAGTTTAACTTTTGCTGAAATACTGCAATCATTTTCAGCCATACACTGTGTAACAAATTTTGGACGGCGCCACTGTGACATCAGCCATTGGTTTGTGTACTACCATTAGCATTGTGGCCATTGCAGTCTTGGATTTCTGGAGCCAGAAGTGACCATATTTGGACAAAATGATGGAAATGCTTTGCTCTATCTATTCCTCTTTCCTGACTGGACCTAAACTAAGAACTTGAGGCCATAAAGATTTGGTGTTTTAGCCATGCCCTAAACCATACCCTGCTATAATCCACAGAATTTTATTCTATATGGGACCATAACTTAATAAATGAGCATCATGTTGTATTGAAGAATATTTGAACTGGCAACTGAGGTCATAAACTCATATGGAAACTATTAATTGATGAAATAAATAAAATGAGAATTAGGGTAATTTTCTCATAAGCTTAAATACACTAATTTTTTAAACCAATAGTGCTGTCCCCTGATGGCCATTAGAATGCATGCTGGTTTGAGATACTTTGACGTTGGCTTTATTTTTTAGACAGAAGCTCATAAGTTCTGTACACTTATTGTACTGTCTATGTTTTCAGCCCATATACCTTGTTTTGCGAGTGATACAAATGTGGAATATGTGTTTAATCAACTGAACTGTACAAAATATACACTGGACAGAGTATTTTATTACAAGATAGCTAAAATAAGTTTTCTAAGGATGTGAATTTGCAAGGCATACTTTGGGCGAGAACACAAACTGCCTTTCTTTAATATGTAACTCTTCAGCTCTTCAGAGCACAGACAGCCTACTGTAGTTGTTGCTATAATAGACACCTGTACTTTAATTCCCTCACATAGAGAAAATGTAGATATATACATGACAATGATATTGCAACAGTAAATTGAGAGAGAGTAGGGATATATCACTTACTTCCTGCAAGAGCTTCAGGGCTTTCACATGTCTGTGGACAGAAGAAATAAATACACTATCAAACAGGAAAGTAAAGGAAACCTGATTATATTCAAACAATAGGAAGAGATGTTTGGTAAGTGAAATAAGTTCACACGTAACTTACAATCTCTCCGTATCTACCAGTTCTTTGGCGATGTAAAAGGCCCTGGACCGGCCATCCGGCTGGAAACAAATTCAAATATTATTTACGTTTAATAACCCTTGGGTTGGAAGAGTTAAAGCTTTTTGGCAGCGGTTCAACAAATATTGCTGGCTTCCCTCTCTACATCGTCTCCCAGCAACAATCAAATTGTAAATGATGAGAACAGCCTTGTAGGAGCCCATTAACCTCCATTAACCCATATTAAAAAAAAATCCTGGTTTGTGTGGACAATATTGCTATGGCCCAAGGTGAAAAACAGTTCATTTTGTTTTATTTTGCTTTGTTCTGTTACAAATACATTGTTACACAAAACAAAACAAATTAAATCAGTGTTTAAAAAGTCCTTTGGTGAAAATAATAGAAATAGGAAAAAGTCAATATTAATTAACTAAGTAATTATGAGGTTTCCTTTTCTTAAATTCTATAAAAGATATCTGATTTTTCACAAAAGGAATAAAAAATTCACAAACATATGATGTTTTAAAAAAAAACACAAGAAAAAACACAAAAAAAATGAACACGCCTTTGTAAGAACTAACCTGTCTTTCATAATTGTGCTCTGCACTTCCGTCCTCCTCCTCTGACGTACGTCCTTGGTCTTCCTCACCCTCCATCTCTCCCCTGACATCCCCCACTGAAGCAGCCTGTGGAGCGACAGCCACTGAACACACGTTGTAGGCTTCTGTATAGGCACTAGAAAAAAAGGGGTTCAATAAATTACGTGTACACACACACACACACACACATAACTGACTGTCTCCTGACAAAGTAAAACTGGCAAATGGCATCAATTTCAAATACCTGCTTTACAAAATATGGTCAAGTGATTCCAAATGTACCAACCTTGTGACCTCTCAAATGAGGAAATGTTTACTTCTGTCATGTCAACAAGTTTAAGTCTTAATGTCGACATGATTGGTGGGCATGCAATTTTTTGTTTTGCTAAAATTATAAAGGAATAGTTTGATATAGTTTTTACCACAAATTTGACATAGTGGTTTTATAGTATGAATTATGTTTAATCCTAAACGTGTTTAAAAATTTAATCTGAAATAAATCCAATTAAATTCATTTAAGCATTCAAACCGTCTTTATGGTCCTTTATGGTCGTCTACATTGAAATATCGCTGTAATAAACATATACAGCTTTAGAAGAAAATGTGAATATATCAAATATTGCCGTGTTAACAGGGAGACATGTTGATATTTTATGCTACACAATTCTCTTCTGTAGGGAGACCAAATGAATATGCTAATGGCTCCAGCTCAGTGGGAGGTGCAAAGGAAAACATATCCTTAAGATACAGTATTGATGCAATAGCACTTTATGTGATCAATTGCTTTGCCAATGTTCCTGCCATGTTTCACCCCAAGCAACAGTAGGTTTAACCCCACTGCGATGCAAGTTAGCTACATATGAACAACATATGGGAGCAGATCAGATCTCTGCATTGCACACATTAGAGCTGCATGGTCCATTACTGCACAAGGGATCAAACTTTGGATGAGATAACAGGGGTGGGGGGGATGTTGAACCACAAACTACATACACAGTTTCTATATTAGGATTTTATATCACTCCCACATAAACTGCCTCTGTCACGTCTAGCAGTCCCGCTAGGTTGTATAGAGGCTCAAGGCAAAATCGATGGAGATATATTATAGAAGGAGATAAGAAATAGCCATTTTCTTTTTGCCTTGGGTTTATTTGAGAGACTAATTGTTCCAGTGACAGCAGTGATGGGGCAAAGTGATCAGTGATCTCCAAACTATGATATTGCTCCTTCAGGCTACCGTAAAACTTTCAGGCTCAACCACTGATGCTGCAGTCCATCGGGATATTGCTATGCTGTGATTACATGCGCTGTATTCACTGGAAGCTCAAAGTGTGAACAGTGATAACCATACAGCTCTCTTTGTTATAGCATAGAGAGCTACCACTGGGACTTGTAACTTTAACAGTTGTGTATTTTGTGATGGGGCAGCAATAATAAAGGTGACAGAATTTTAATAAACGAAAAGATTTTAAATAACCTTAGTTCTTAACTGAAGCCTACAGTGCAATACCTAACTTTGTAGTCTTTCCCCAAATAGTATTATGGGGAGAAGACGTATGTCGTTTTTGACGTTTTTGAAAAGACATGTAATACAGTGATGACAAAACACGGGACCAAGGATGAATAAAATCAACTAAACAAAATGCAAAATGAGCTTAAGAGAAAATAGAATTTTTCTAGAAGGTACCTTTTCTGACTGTAATGACAAAATCATTTTTAGTGGGGTTTTATAATTCAGCAGATAGGACCTGAGCACTAGTCTTGTCATTATCTTCTTAATCAATTATTTCTTTAATAATTCTAATATAATAATTTATTATTTGGTCTACAGAATGTCTGAAAATTGTGAATATATCCATCACGATTACATTAAGCCCTGAATGGAGTGCACAGATTGTTTTGATATTTTATGTTGACAATGACTTTTTAGTATTTTTGCTGGTCAAATTTACCAAAACGTAATTATTGAGTAATATTTTTTCTGTTGATTAACTAATTAATTCATAATTTAATTGTTTCAGTTCTACTCACAACACCTAGGGGTAATAGTAGACACATGCTCATATCTAATTTAATGCTTAAACTGCACACCCACACTCAATGAAAAACCTTCTGAAAACTGCAACCAAATATCTGGCCAAATACTGAAATACTGTGAGTACCAGAACAATTGTGCTTATTGTGAACCCGGGAAGTTTACAAAGGCTGATATTTACCTATTCATAGTCAACATGTGTATTACACTGGTAGTCTAAGTACCATTTTACATTTCATAGCTGAAAAAATACACCCGTTCCCAATAGTGTAATAGTACAAATAAAAAATGTTACATGTCACTCATGTGATAAAAAGACTAAAGACTAGGGGCCTTATTGTTATTCTGTTGTGACTAAAGCCCACAGGATGGCGGCACCAGCAGAGTGAAGTAGAAGATACCATGAAGACTGTGCATTTACTTGCAATTATTGTATTATATCTTTTGTGTTCTTTAGGAGCAACTGAACATTAAGATTTCATATCAAGCCAAATGTTTGGATGCTACCTAACAAAAATGTGTATTTAAGAACCGTGGTTATATAGTTTTTCTTCGACCTAACCATAGGATGAGAAGGAACCACTGCAGTGAGCAACTGCTGACTACAGAACGTAAGATTTTTATCTCAGCCTGTTGTTGAGAAGAGCAGTGACTCCACAATGCTCTGACAATTAATCATCCTGAGCAGCATGTATGATACGGGCATAGCAAACAGGAATGCGGTGGGGATGGGTTAATGTCAGCACATCATGGTTGATCATACCAACAACAAAGAGGCTCTACCTTAAGTATGGACACAGCCTGTTTCTACCCTTAAAAGATGATTTATGGATAAAATCAGCCTGTTTTCACTTAGATCTGAAGAGTCCACCTCCAGAGTTTCCTACTCTACCACCCAACATACCTAACAGCACACAGACACTTCACAGCTCAGTACACCTCACTGCATAACAAGAGGGAAGCTACTGCACTGTTCGCTCTACTGTACCACTGATCATTAGATCCATGTCTGCTGAGATCGTAGCATCGGGGGACTCAACATGATAAATAGTTATAAATCCTCCTCCCCGTGGGCACTGTTAAACCCTCACAGTGGTCGAGTGGTAATAAAAAAGACTTGTGCTCAATGTTAAAGATGGCAAAGATCACTAATATTATATGTCCAGCAGCATCAATCTACATGAACACACACTCGCACACAGAAACAGGTTTCAGCAGCACACTAACAGCGTGAACTGCATCGGTCCATCACATTGGTTCAGACTGAAATATCCATACCATTAATTAATCAGCAAATGTTAGTATGCTAACTCACTAAACCAAAATGGGGAACATGGAAAACATTATGCCTGCTAAACACCAGTATGTTAGCATTATCATTTTGAGCATAATAACATTTAGCTTAAGTACAACCTCACAGAGATGTTAGTGTGACTCTAGACTCTTGTTGTTTTGTTGTCTTGTTTACATACCTTTCTGTTTCCTGTTCAGGTGATGGAGATTTATTCATGAACCCAGGGAGACTGCTCATGTCCACATAACCATCGGTCTCATTGGCAGAGGACAGCACCCGAATGGGACGGTCAAAGAAGTCTGTGAATGGAATATGTCGGACAGGCCTCCGCTGTGGGACCTGAAGGTTCTCGTAATCCGAGCTAATGGCAGGAACATTCTCGTAGTCTGAGGTATCTGCGTTGGGGAAGGAGATGGAGCGAGGCTTGCTCAGAGGAAGAGGTGTGAAAGGGACACAGGAGCGGTCTTCAAAGGACTCCACCCGGACGACGCTGCGATTAAGAAAGGCCACGGAGCTCCCTTTTCTTTTGCTATCCTCATAGAAGAGGAATTTGGAGGCTGGTTCCGGTGAAACATGAGGTTTATAAGCAGACCGTGAGTTGAGCTGTGGAGAGCTACTTATACTCTGTCTATCTAGATCCAGCAGTCTGCTGGACATGTGGGGGCTAGACTCTGCGGAGGACTTGTAGGCGAATGAGTTGATATCCACCACAGACTTGCTCTCAGGTTTCCGTCTAAATTTAAGCATCAGGAAACGCTTAATGGAGGATTTCTTTTTCTTGTGTTTCTCTGATGAGTCTCCTTCGATGAAAAGTGAGGGGGAACTCTTTGTAATGGGCCTCTTGGTGATGTAGGCCAGATCAAATGGAGGAGGGATATCCACTACAGATGTTGGGGTGGATAGGCCACTGGTTGACAGAGGTGAGCAACGGGAGAAGCTTCCAGTTGAACAAATGGCACCTCCCTGTCTTGAGGGTCCTTCCCTGTAGCTGTAGACACCCAGAGATGTGTCTGGTCCCTCCATGGAGAGAGAACGGGGGTACAGGGACAAATAGTGGGGTTTGGCGTATGTCTTTTGCATTGAGCTTAACATGGGGCTGCTACTCATTGCAGGTTTTCCGAATCCACTCATGTAGGGCCTCTGAACCAACTCCACTCCCATCTCAGGCACATTATTATTAACGCATTGTGACAGTGAGTGGGAGCGCATCTCTGTTGACCTCTTACCAAAAGGAAAAACATTTCCCCCCTTTGAACTGTGCCCTGGCTCCTCATAGACATGCTCATCACTGATGTCCTGATCTGTGTCAGTGGTGTCGTCCAAAAACGGTACTATGTGACCTTCCAGGTCTTCCTCTTCTCTCGAGACATCCGAGTCATTTGGGGAGAGCAGCTGACTTTCTGAGAGAGAGGATGCCAGTGAGGTGTCAGTGTCAGTTGGCAGTGAGATGGATACCAGCCTGAACCTTGGCTGGCAGTCCAAATGATTGAGCAAGGCCTCCGCTGTCCGAGCCTTGGGTTCGTCTGATTTGACAGTCGTCCATTTCTTACATGTTTTCTCAACATTGTTCTCGTCACTGTTGTGGCAGCTGTACCTATTGTTCGCAATCTCCACGTGATCCTCAGAGAATTGTCCATTTTCTGCTGTTTCCTCACATTTCACCGTTGATACTCTGCTGCTGTTTATGGACAACATTTTCTGTTGCGCGAGTGGACTCTCTGGTTGTCCATGAGCGGTGTTATAACCTGGCATCATCTCTCTGTTAATGATGTCCTCTGAAGAGATGTAGTAAGGCTCATGAGTTAGATCATCCTCCTCAGAATGGCTTTTAGTTGTATTGCAGACCTGTGTCTGGTGTTTGGGAAGAAAGTCATAAAAACTAATGTTCTGTAGGTTTTTGCCCTTTTCCTTTGTTTCATGGTTAAACCTCTGAATGTTACATGCGATGCCACAATCAGGAGCAGTTTCCTCTTCTTTTCCCTCTCTATCTGTTAGAAAAACATGGGCACCAGTGTCATTGATGAAGAGCTCAGATTCGTCTGTGAGAGACTCAGTTAAATCATCTGCTGTGCAGTCACCTGTTTCATCCTCCTTGATTTGGAGCTTTTCCTGCCTCTTCTTCATTAGTCTATGTTCAGCAGAATAGCAGCCTGCCTCCTCATCAATGCTATTAACAGAAATGTCCCCCACTGAGAGGCCATCTGTGTCAGCAAGTGCCTCACCTGCGTCACAACCTTCAGCGTTCATGTCCTCCGCCATGTTTGTGTCAACCATCTCCACCACCTCCTCAGAATCAGCTGTGAGTGCAACATCACTGACCCAAAGTGTTTCCAGGGAGTCCACCTCCTCTGTTAGAGCACTGTCAGTTAACCTCCAGTCCTCGTCCTCGTTCCGAATGTCTTCTTCCTCTTCCTTTTCCTCTTCTGTCACCTTGTCATCCTCCGCCCCCTGTGACACATTGTGAACATCTTTTTTTGGTAATTTGAGGATGTAGGCGTTAAATTGTTGCTCTGCTGGCAACCTGTCTGCAACCATTCTGTTTAGGGTATTCTCTGTCTCACTCTCTTCATCAACCTCAGAAGTTAGTAAGCTGCCATTAATACATCCTCCGTGGTTGCCATTAAGCTCTGGTGTGACTTTAGGTTTCGGGGCTATAAAAGGTTTGGGACCCCTGGCTGCAGACATGAGAGGGGAGGGCAGCTTCAGGCTGGTGTGACAAACAAATCTTGGCTTTGGAGCAACAGAAGGCTTGTTACAGTCTGAAAGAACAACAGGAAAAGGAAACTGTAAGATTATGTGCTTTAAAATAGCTTAAAGGTCATTTGTATTGTGTTTCTGTGACCTAAAACTGCTCAGAGTTACTAGATATTGTTATATGGTCGCAGCTTTACTGTTTTCTTCATTTAAAAAAAGAGTACGTTTGCCACTGTTCTGGCAAACTATCAAATGTCGGTCAGCTTTCCTTATACTTTCCAGAAAGAGCCATATTACTTCATAAATTTGCTATACACAATAAGATAATTCAAATTAACAATGTTTGCTTTTACATCCTTTGAAAAGAAAAGAAGAATTCTAAGGGATTGCCCTGCTGCACTTCCTGTGATTCAAGAGAAACCCCTCTCAGACTGACTGTACTGCTTTGAGAATGGTATATGTAGCAAAGGACTGTGGCAAAAAGCAATTCATGTATGTTTATTACATTTAGCTAACACACATTAACATTCAGTGAAGGACCTGAATAATCTGATTAGGAAAATCAGGGACACCATACTGCTTCTCTTGGAATTAAAAATGCAGTCAAGATTTTGGTAAATACAGATCACATGGAGATCTTTATTCTCTCAGAAAAGTATAAAGCAAATCATTTACTAACACAACACTGTCATTTGCTCTAACATAAAGAAACAGGCATTAAACAATCTATGGAGAGCTTCACATCCTGTTGCTAAGCGAGGATTCTCCATGTATTCACAAGGAATGTAAAACAAATACAATCAAATATAACTTGTTTGATTATATTAATGCTCACGTACTGAAACATGCTAACTGAAATGTAATCTTTAAAGACCAGCAGCTCAAACCCACCCTTGTCCCTGAAAAGAAATCGTCTCACCTGAGTTCATTTTGGCGAAGAGACCATCTTCAACGTCTCGTCCGCGGAGGCAGCTTCGATACATTCAATTTTAAATGACACGAAAAAACGGAGTCAAACTCATTTGAACAGTGCAGAGAGTACAGCAAGTGAGTCCGACCGAACACAGCCCTCTCTATTTTCCACTGAGGAGGAAACACTGCTCAGCTGATCGTTGGTGCGTCCTTCAGCGCGACTGGAAACCAAATGGAGAGATGGCTGGAGCCGCGCTCACCATTCCCACCCTGCAGGATTGCTCTTACAGCTGCAGCTGGTCCAGTCAAGAGTTAGCCTAAAATTTAATTTGCAGGCCGAGTAGTATTTTAATATACGTCATTCATTAATAATTATACCAAAATGTTAAGGCTGCTAAGGATGTTTTGTGAATGTGTGATGGTTGTAAAGTGAGTTTGACACCTGTGATATAGACAGATACATAAAAACAACTATTGGCGAAGGAAAGTGTTAATGCTACCTATATTTAAAAAGGCACTTTTTATATAATATTTATATATTTATAATATATATTTAATTAATGACATTTAACTGCTGACTTAATAGATTAAAACTTAATGACTTGTTAACATTTATGTTGGGCATACAATGGCCCATGAGGATTTATTAATAACACCAGGATAAACAGAAACTGGCTACTCAAAAGTAATATTTATTATAGTTTTGTAACTGATCTATAAAACATTAGTAAATTATTTATAAACCATTTGTAACCATTAGTTTAAAAAAGCACTTAAATCATTTGTATTTGGTGCTATATTAGTAAGTGGTAACAAAGGATACCATGTGATGTTATTTCTATTGAATCAAAGCTTCCCTTCATATTTGGGGAAATACATCAGTTTTGATTAAGGTGAAACATCCACAGATCCCAATTATTTGAATGACATTTTCATGAAGCCATATTTCTCAATATTACTGATCATGTCTGATTAAAATATATGTGGTCTAAAATCAGTTCTCTTTTACTGATGAACCAGCCTTGTTTCCCCTGCGCACCATCTGACTGTCTGATTGGTGTACAATAGGCTCTTTTCTACATAACAGGAAACTGCTCTCCCTGTTTCCTGCACAGCCTAACTTCAGATTCTTCTGCTCACATTTAACCCCTTGGTGAATTAACTTTGACTCACTGGTGATGAAGTAAAGGATGCCATTTTTACTCTTGAACTGCAGTCAGCTCATGAAGATCTATTACACACTGAAAAACATTTGTCAGTACCCGATTCAGTAGCAAGAATCAGGAGCATAAAAATGGGGACTGATCTTGGGGGGTTGTAGGTGACAGCATAGCATTACAGTAGGTAGATAAAGTCCTGGCTGTTGACTCCAAACTCAGCTCACAGCAACACAAGTATCATTTTGGCTCCATTTACATTAGTAAACTAACTATAATCTCATGCCCAAACTTTAACCCAGTCCAGTTTCCAGTCCGTGAAATATGAGTGTGATTAGATGTGAGTTTAAGTTATTGTTCTCAAAGATGTTAATCCTAGCCAAAGAACACAGTGAACCAGGGAGTCTTCTAAGAAACGGAAGCTTTGCAGAAGCTTTTTGGGTGGATGAGTCTCTTCAAGATAATGATGATCAGTCTCTTCGTACATTCTTGTGCATCACATCAAACCGCAGCAACACAAGGAAAATTGAAGCATTCAAATGGTTCTACTAACTCAATACAAAACCTGAGACAATACTAGACAAAAAGTCTCATATAGTTTAAACGTGTAAGGGAAATACATATCTCTTCCACAGTGCTCCTTTTCGCCTCATTGAAAAACATTAAGTGGCTGTGCCTCTGACCACCTTTGTGTTGGTGCAATAATTGTGTTTTCATACTGAGTCAATAAGGGGGAGGACGGTGGGCCCAGCAGAGATCTTCTGATAAACATGGCCAGTATGAAAACATATGGGACATAGGGATGTCCCGCCGTAACCCTAACCCACACACAAACACACACACACAATAAAAATGGTAAAAGGAAAAGGCTTCCACTATGTTGTAATTGTCAAGAAATCCAATGTAAAGACCAAAACAAACCTTTGGTACTACAGTACATGACCCCAGCTGTTAATGGCTATCAGCTTGAACTCCATTAAGATCAAAGTCTTCAAATAGCAATCATAAATATATCCACTCATTTTCAAAAAAGGCTCAGCAACTTCCGAAAGTTACTGGCCGCTGTAAGTTATAGCTAGCGTCACTCACTCAGCAGTACATTGTTCATGCCTCTGCCAAGGAGGTAATGTTTTCACAGCGTTTGTCTGACTGATAGCAGGACTACACAAAAACCACTTGACCGATTTTCATGAAACTTGGTTGGAGCTTTTGGCACATGACAGGGAAGAACCCACTAAATTTGGAATGGATCCGAATAAAGGCATGGAGTCACAGATGTTTTTTTTCCACATTTTCAAACATTGCAAGATCAGGCTTTTTGAACCGTTTTCATTAATTACACTTAAACTATTCAATGGATTACCATGAAACTGGAAGGAAGGGTCAGGCATGTGCTATGAAAGAAATCATCAAATTTTGTGGTGGATCTGGATAAAGGGACAGTCAAACTAATAATAATACCAGTGTGATTCCAAATTGTCATAGGATTTAATGGTCAAGGACTCTATATATCGAGATATTAGGAGGGTCAAACTATCATGAGACTATTGCTTTTAGGTGCGATGACATAAGGGGGAAACTGAGCTGCCTTGGCCAGATTTGTGCTCTCTGATTGCTGTCTAGTTAAGGACTATTTTTAGCTGTGGATTAATACACAATCGTGCTCCAGTGAATGTTTACAGCAACATAAAGAAGCTTTATTTGTATATATACAGTATATATGGTACAATGTAGCGACATTGGTTCTCTGCATTTGACCCATCCCTGAGGAGCAGTGGGCAGCCATTGCAGCACCCAGGGAGCAGACTGGGGTTCAGTACCTTGCTCAAGGATACTTTGAAATGCTCACTAAAACATCGCCAGTATTCATTATAATGATGGATCATGCCACACAGTTTGGCTCACTGATGTGTTTTAGGTCCATAATGGAGCTCTATGGGACAGACGAATAAGCTAATCGGGCTTTTTCTGAACAAACAATACTTATTAGGATGGATTTGTTTTTGTCTTTTGTCTTATTAATGGGATTTGCCAAAAATTAAAAAAATTTAAATATCCCCAGAATTACCCTTTAATATTTTGTCCATTTCCCTTTAATCCTTTCAACGATGGTGTTTCAGAGCATAAGTGTGTGCTAATTCTTTCAACCTGCTTCACTGCAATGGGATGGATTATGTTCCTCTTCAAATCAAAATGAATGTGTGTAGTTAAACAACTAATCAATAAATTGTCCTTTATGTTCATGGATCATATGAGGAGGGTTAGGAGATCCAGGTCAGACTTATATACAGCCATGATATATTAGATGTGTACACTAACAGTATTGAACAATGTTGGTATGTTTTTGGTAATAGATTATAGAAACAATTTAAGGCATGTGCAGTGAGAACCTTGAGGTTTATCTCTGTCTGTGTCTCCTGTTTGCGTCAGGCAAGGAAAGAGTGCATCTCCTCCTCTCTCCTGCTCTGAGGTGAAACAATAAGACAGGCGCTTAAAAAAGGAACTCCATCTTGATATACTCCTTCCTGTGACTGTTTTCAAGTCTTTCAGCAAAACTAGAGCACGGAGGGCGTAGTCATCAAGCTTAATGGATAATTCCAGTTATTTTCAACCTGGGCCTCATTGTCCTTCTTTTTGACATCATTGGGGGTTTTGAGTTAAAAAAAAATCCAAAAAAAAAATCTGTAACATGGCTGAAAACATGTCAGTTCTTTCATTCATTTAATTCTATATTTCTATCAGTAGTACTTTTGGTTTTAATTTAGAAATCTAAAACTAAAATAAGAAAGGAACTAAGTGGCTATTACTGTAAGTACAACATAAAAGCAATCATAAAGCAGAAAAACACATATGCACATTTGTGTATCCTTGGAAACTGTCTTGTATTGTCTTGGGCAGCACTGAATCTTATAAACTATGAAGTTTGTGAACCCATAGGACGCAGGAACAAACCCTTCTATTGCAGTTTTCTAATTTTAGTTTGCCTTCACATCATGAAAAGGAAGAAAACACAGCTGGAGGGTTGTTTGTGTTATTCTGTGAGAACTTTCTGACAAGTGCACAATAGGATACACTCTGACAAAGGAAAGGTATAAAATTAGACTTATGACATAGAAGCACTAGAATTTTTACATTTATTTTTATGTCCATCCATCTATTATAATATCGTGGTGTTTGGAGACATTTTTCTCACATTTTCATTCCTTGTACAAACTTGAGTATGATAACTATTTACCTTGATTTAAACTGATAATAGAGCTTAATTTGAAAAACAAATCTCAAAAGATCAATGCGCTTCTATAATTTTCTCTTAACAGTTTTTTTTAAAAGAATCCCATTTGATGATGAGAACTAGATATCATCTTTTTTATGTCATTGTTCTTCCTTTTCAAAAGTCGCTGCATACATTACTCACAATGCATATTGTCTGTCTACAGGTAATGCATTGCAAGCACTGCAAGCCTCAAGCAGAGATGAAGAGCCATAGAGGTCTGGTAAGCTCACATCTTTCTGACTCCACACCCGGATATTTTTGTCCTTTTCAAACTTCCAATCTTGCTGCCTCAAATGACATCACTTGAGGCAATTTATCAAATTTCTCGGAGCTCCCTCTGCAGCCAGAAAAGGCTTTCTGCATCAGCAGCAGTAGCACTCCCCAAGACCCACAAACAGTCTGGAAACCATGGGAATCTTATGCACACCCCACCCTTCAACCCCTGATTAAGATTGCTTCAGTTTTTCTTAACACATTGTCAGCGAATCAACATGTACATTCAATGTAAATATGCTGGTTTTTCACATTTTCTTTGCTGAGTGAATTCAAAAGGATAATGCATATCACAACACATGCTGATATTTATTCATTGGTTTGGACTGTCAGCAAATTAATCACTGTTGATTTAAGTGACAGCTATTAACTGAACCTGAACAATGCATCCATCAGGTTTTCATGGGAAGTCTAATGACCATATTTATGTGAGCACTGATCATCCCCATAAAACCACACTAGATTAACCTGAACTGACCTTCTGTCACAAGCATTACGTGTATCTTCAATAACCTGTCAGTGGACATGATGGGTTTAACCTTTCAGGCAATGAAAGTGAATTTAACACGAGAATGCGAAATTACAAAATATGAGACTATTCTTTTAATGATAACTTTTACAACAATATGTTTGCTCTTTTTTGTATGTTTCATGTGTACTTTTCTGTGCTTGTTTTTATTGTTTCAGGCAGAGTTGCTGTTTAATTTTCGATGTTTACTCTGGTTTGGTCAACTGCCATTGAAGTTTCATTAATACTGAAGGAAAATGCAGGTGGGATAGAGTCTGTGTCTTTTAGAGGAAACATTAATCTTCTACTAAAGGACACATTGAGTTGCAAGCAGCCCCTTAACAGCCCCTGCATCTAATGATCAATACTGGCCATGTGACACTGGAGCGAGCATGAGTGATATCAGTGCTGCCATGAAACATTGCCTCTTTAAGAGCATCTAATCCAAGCAAAGTCACTAACAGTAACATTTCACTTTAAATGTACCTCAGTGATCTGATTTGACAACATTGTGCATATTTTAAAGTCTTACTTACTATTCAGCTGCTGCCTTTTCCTCATGTGTGGGCCACTACTCACAAATCTACCCAAAACAAACTTATATTGATAAATCAATGTTGTAAACAGAAATCAGTGATTTCCCCTTTATATTTAGAGTCTTAATTGGAAATAGAGACTATTTAATCAGAAGATCCACCGATATTTAACACAAATAAGAGCATGGTTACTTAGAATAGTGACAAAGACATCGCTCTGGTCTCTAGCTTTTGGTTTTCCTCAAAAAAGAGCCATCATCATGAGAACTTTAGTGTCAGGAAACAATAAGCTGCAGCTAATGTGCATCAATTAGGCTTATAATGTCACAGGCCTACAAAGTTTACAATCAGAACAACACATACCAACACCATGTATACTCAACACATAACAACCAAAGGTGTCATCATCATGAAAACAATTTTAGAGGCTTTTAAATGTCACACTAGATGCTGACGCCACTGTGTTCTGCCCCTTTTGTTGCAGAACTCCAGAGCAGCATTATTCCTCCGTTTTCTTGCTGCTGCGTGATCTCTGTGTAAAAAGGGCCTCTGAGTGCTGTCTAGTTATGCATTCCTTTAAAGTAATGTGTTGCCTGGATGTAGTCTTATGTTGTGTGTTTTGAGATTATACCTTTAAAAATACATTCATATCTTATAAGTAAAACAAGCACAGTTGTTCAGTCAGTATACTTTGTATGATGATATCAGAAAAAGCACAATGACTGCCTTTGAGATTGCTTGCAACTAACATGAAAAAAATTAAAGGATGAAAGCAGGAGGGGGCCCTTCTACACAGTGCATCTTTAGCAATCTATGCACTGATCTTAATGATAATGTCACCTTCCAAAGAATTGATTCGTCAGTAGGATGTGCTTTTTTTTAATCTCTTATCCTGGACATGACACACTCCGCAGAAGGCTAGGTGCGCAGCATAAGCTTGATATACCCAGGTAAGAAGTGGACTAGCATCTTAACACTGAACACTACCTCACTAACCATAAATCCTGCTTCACAGTACAAGACTCCAAACAATGCCATCAGGTCATGATTGAAATATTGCTCAACTCTGATTGGTGCATGCCACATTTTTCCAGCCCTGCACACATCAAAACCAGTTTCAGAAATTGCTCAAGTGAAGCAACAAAAACTGCTGGCAAAAAATTGTGTATCCATGACCGCATCGCTCATAGAGAGACTGACTGAGAAAATGTGTGTTCAATAAATGTGGTTCCCTGTGTGACATGTAAATGATGTGTAAATGCGGTAGTTTATTTACAGCAGCCTGCTTCAGGATCTGTTGTACAAGTGAGTACATCTCTGAATTACACGCACAATGACGACCACTTTCTAGTTCGATGTATAAAGGTCGAATCTTGTCAAAAGAGATTGGCATTTCTGACAAAATCGACAATATATTGCACTTAACACCCTGTACTGAAAGATTGTACTTCTACCTTCATAAAGTCAAAGAAGTGACAATTTGCTGCATAATTCATGTGAAATTACTTGGAGTAAGAGGTCTCCTTGGACAGAAAATCTTCAAAGAATTACACATACATACCACTATGTATATTTTATTACTGTCATTAAAATTTTAAGGGAAAATGTATTAAAAGAATTGGAAATACTAGATATGTAATAGCTTCAGTCTTTTTGTGAACCGGTGCTTTAAAAAGGTGTGACTTTATTATATAACCATAATATAAGCAGACCCAGAGTTAACTGCAGTTAGCGAGCATGCTGGGTGGTTTGGAGCAGGCGAGAGTTAGAGTGGACTGCCAATGAGTCCACAGTCCATTTCCTGCCTTTTTCCCTCTCTGTTTCTCTTTCACATGAGTAGAATTTATGAGGTCATTACGAGTGTGCATGCAGTGTCAACACTGGCCGGCTAATATCTTTATCCAGCTCCGTGAGGAGCAGGCGATCTGTCAGACGACACATACACTGGCCAGGAGACAAACTGCCCTCCCAGCTCACAGTTCAGCACACGTAAACACAAGACATTTAACACGCCTCAGCATTTCAAACACATGAGCCAACAAGTTAAATAAAGAATTCAGCACAAGTCTTTTGAAAAAAAAAATCTGTTCATTAAAGGTTCCAACTGGAACCTGATCAGATGTCCAGCTGATTAAAATCAATGCTGTGCATGTTGTAACACACAAACCTATAGAAATATATTCAGGTATTTGTTACCTAATGCTGCATTTCTTTACTAACAAATGACAATGTGTCTATATGGAATACTGAAAACTGTCACGCACTAAAAAATGGCATCAAATGCTTGAACAGATTTGTTGACAGGTTTTATGATAAGAGATTTCCCAATTTTAATCACCTATTTATTCAAGTAACACTCTTGAAAATCTGCTTGTGTGGAAAAGATCATTTAGGTTAAGCGTTATTGACAAGAAATTGATAAGACAATGTATTAGTCCATTTGTAATTCCTGATTTCCCCAACACTGTTTGTTGCTCTCAGCTCCGAATCTGTCGTTTCCTCTTGAGACATAAAACATTAATTACAGGTTAAGAAATCTAGTTTTATTAAAAAATAAGGTAAACGATATCATAAATTCTTCCACAACTCTGGTAGTGAGTATCCACAGCAGCACTATAGTATCCATATTCAACTAAATGAAGAGATGCTAGTTATCCAGCAGTGTTGGAAAGTAACTGCGAACATTTACTCATTCACACATTTAAGTGCTGTAATGAGGTATAAATTCTGAGGAACTTCTCCTCCATTACATTTCAGAATGAAATATTATAATTTTAACTCAACAACAGTTAACGGAATGCTGTGGTTACTATTTATCAGATTAATATTTTAAACTAAAATTTGTAAAATAAGCGTATAAAATAAAATGTCTGATTAACCGATAAACCGGTGGGTTTTGCCTTGTGGTTTATTTTATAAAAGTTTGTAACATTTCAGATTTGTCTGTGAGTTGCTAGTAGCTCTACCAAAGAGACAGTCTCTTCTAAAACTCTCACGTGATTTTATTTAAATAATTGTTTGAGATTCAAATGATGTAAGCAAAGATAATGATACAAAAAACAAGATAAAACAATACAAATATTAATTTATTCATCAGAACTTTGTTTTTTCTTCTTGTGTACTCTATTGTATTGTACTCTTTTATGACCCCTCAGTAAGTTACTGCCATCTTAATAATGTTATTAAATTATATCTAACACAACCCAGATGTGTGAAATTTGTTTAAACATATTTGGATTAAGTACATTCAAGGAATTCTTTTTTTTTTGAGTGTACCAGTTCCAAAACTCCTGTATTGTTGAGGCACCAAATCTTAAAACGTTGTACTCAGTCCCAATATGTGGACAACAGAGGTGGTATTTACATCAAAAATTCAGCCGCCTCATGTTGTGAGTTGAACTGCAGCCAAATGCTGTCATTTGAGACTCCACGGGGTCTTTGTCCCTCTTCCTGTGATCCATCTGCTGCAGGGGGAGACACTGCAGCAAGCCTGCCATCAAGCTCACTGGCACCAGTCTGTTTTGAATGTGGCTGTTTGACACATCACAGCAGGGAGTGACATTACGGCCTGGTGGCAAGAGCAGCTCAATAGCTGTGGCGGCATTAGTTCTCATTACACACAGCAACTCATTACAGCTCACTGTGGGGTGATGCTGACAGAGGGACCCAGGCCTCCATCTGAAGAACATTGTCTCACAGTGAGAAGGTGGCGAGACATGGCAGTGGAAGATGTTATTCACTGATGGAACATTAAAGATGCCTACAGCAGCAGAACAGTGCTCTGGTTGAGTAGGGTGAGATGTTCAGTTAATAATGGGATTTGATTGTTTGCCCTGTGGACACTGCTTTGATTTAGAAGCATGCCCTCAAATAATCTGATTTCTTGTAGTATTTTTCATCACGGTTGACTGTTTCTATTATGTGCACAATGTCCTCCAAATAATGAAAAATGTATTTCCAAGGATCAAATTTAGAGGAGGGGTGTTAGGTGACATTATTACTATTAATTAAATTGTAGCTGCTTCAGTTTTACGAGCAATGCCCTTAGTGATAATTGCAATTATTGCTGCAAAAACAGACACAGTAGTAAAAATAGGGATGAAACCGGCTCAGAAACTCAAACCTGCTGCAGTTCGTCTCTTTGCATCTTTCCATTTCAGCTTCTCTCAGCTTTTCAATTAGTTTATATCATGTGACATTTCTATGGGAACTCTGACAACAGACAAGTCAAACTCCTGCAGCGCTCCAAAGCTGAGATAAGCACATGGAAGCACAACTTGCATCCCCAAAGAGAGAATTGTGTCTTGAAAGGAAATGAAACCAATCAGCTCCCCATCTCAGGTGGTACAATAAAGAAGGTGATATTAATTTAGATGGATAAACCTGCTTACGTTTTAGAAATGAAATGTAATAAGCTCTAATGAATGTTAGATTCCACTTATCTCTATGTCAGTCTTACAGGACTGCACAAAAAGCCCCCTATTGTTTTATGACTTCACTAAAAACTCATCTCAGTTACTTTGCTACTTCTCTGGAAGTTTTCTCTCACTGTTCTCTACTTATGAATGCTTTTAAAGCGTCTTTAATTTATACGTCTAAATCTCCAGTTTAAAGGAACAGCTCATCCTCTATATTTTGCATCACAAAAAACAAACATTATCCTGTAGTAGTTCCTATATGACCCTGCTCACAACAAGGTCTTTGGATTATCTCGAGTAACCGTGCCATGGCTTTTGGAAAAGATATCACTGTTACATTTTTCAAATGTATTTATTTTTTCATGCTTTGAGAACCACAAGCGACACGCTTTAGTTTCATTCCATTTGAGTGAATGCAGATATCTCTGCAGCCAATAATTTCCCAGCTCAGCTGCTCTCACGACAACTTGTGAGAAAACTTGACCTGAGAACACATCCTCCCTTGAGGACTGGATTATTTGTCTGTTTGTTTTGTTTTTGTTTTTTCAATCTCTCATTATCCTGTAGTAGTTTTCTAAATTTGTTTGTTGGCTCAATATACTTGATTTTACCGATTGTCTTAGTGGCCTATTATCTTTAATGGCGCCAGTGGTATTCTCTTTACTCCCTTCACTTGCTTTTATGTTAATGTCGGTAATTCAAAGAAGAATCCTGAACTGATTCTAAAACCTCAAAACTAGGTCTCTTTGGTCTCCTTGAGATATTGTTGTGCCTTTTGTTGCAGTGTAAAATTGTACTGCCATTTTGTTGAGTAGCCCTTCCAATATCAAAAATTCAGAGAACTAAAAACCTGCAGACAAGCATCTTATCTGGAGGTTTTTAATTCTCAGCACTACACCAGCACTAAACTGTTGGTAGATTCAGGTGAAGACCTGTTACTGTTCCCATCTAAGAGATGCACTTTTTCACTTTTCCTTGAGTAAATGTGAATAGATTCTTCTACCTTAACCAGTGTCTTTTTTTGCATAAATGTACTTCGACTTAAGTAAAGAATCTGTGCACTTTTGTCACTCTGCATTTTCCAGTAAAACTGCATTAACAAGGAACCATACATACCTCTTCCTCCTTCTCTCTCTGGATCAAGGGCCCACAGTGCTATGACTGCCTGCACAGGTCTGGAGGACATTAGTAGGGATTACTGAGGATCAAGGTGTCAGACAGCATCTCCACCTCATATCCTTCCTCAGACAGGCTCCCTTAGCTCCAATGCTAGAGCAGCATTATAGTTGCAATGTAAGGAATATCAACAGTAAGCTGACAATAAACAATCAGTCCTAACAGTGTATAAGTGACTGCTGGTCAAACAATACTGTACATTAAAAACATTAATAAATAAAAAGCTATGCTTCTGCATATGACGTGCTTTTTCACATACCAAAGGTCATTTATCTTATATTATGAAAACAACAGGTTGACATTTTTCTCTGCCACAGCAGGATTAAACTGCCACAGCTAAATGCAGACATCATCTCTCTGTGCAGCTGGTCCCTGAGAGGAGGGAGGATCTGCCAATGAGACACACCCACCTGTCACTAATAGGTGAGTAGACTCATCAAAGTGGTGAATCAGCAAGTCAAATTAAGCTGAGAAGATGCACATTTTTATTTGAGTAACTTGTGGTGTTGTAATTGTACACAGAGGCATCAGGTTGCTTCATTTCGCTTTATTTATTTTGGTTAACTGTATGGTTGAATTTTCTGTTTGTTATTTATAGACTGTTATTTGTCTTGTTTCTACACTTGATATTGTATTTTTATGCACCAAGAGGAGTCACTTCTAATTTCATTGTATGCAGAACTTACAATGACACAAATAAAGGCTTTCTGATCTCTGAAAATGGACAGATGAGACAGGTAGAGCAATGCTATAAGTGAAATGTTAATGTCAGCATATTGAGATGATCATGAAAACAATGCTGCTGCCAAAGCATGCTTCACCATTTCAGTTTGCTTTTTAGTATGCAAGCATTTACGAATTAGCAAAGTATGGTATTTAAAAAGTACTGGTAGAAATATTATCCTTTTTAAGACTCAGACACAAAACACGATATTCAGCACTCTGAAGCACATTATGCAGTGAATTCATTTTCTACTGTTGAGATTATACAATACTCATGATCTCTACCAGCAGCACGGTCATTTATCATGTGCCTTTGAGTTTGGGGAATGTAGCCTGAGGATGGATGTTTTCCTGTCGAGCATTATCCAACTTACTTCACTTAGATATTAATGTGATTACACAGCGAGGAGCGTGAGAGAAGGTTCTCAAATGATTTTAGATGCATCCAAATTTCCAGTTTTGGACTCATGGGCTCATATACTGACTGGGGCTGGGCTAGCACAGATCTATCGGGAGGATAGGGGGAGGTGGTGATGCAGAACACCAGGATGTATGCAATCAGGCATGATGAGGTTCCGTTCTGGTTACTCATGGCTTACATTTTAGCAGTGCGGTAAAATCCCTCCTCACAGAAAGACCTTTTCCCAGCTTCCATTGTTTAACTTCAGAAATGAGAGGGAATAAATTATATGTTTCTTACAAAAATGGCAAATCTTTAAAGCATTTTACATTGTGATTCAAACACTCATACACAGAATTACAATTGAACATTTTTTTAATAATCATGCCAAACAACTCAGTTGAACTTTGTCAGTAGTAAATAGTAATGGTATTTCTGTCTCTTGAATGGCCTGATAATAACTTAATTATATTTTGGTTTTGGACAAAACACCATCTATGACTCAATTTTTCAGAATTGTATGACATTTTACAGACATAATCATTGAATGGAGAAAATAGCCAACATATTCAATAATACTTAAAATTGTAGCAGTAGAATTATTTCCTTTAACCATTAAGATTGTTACTTGTCCGATCACAGCAACAGAAATTTTCAACATGAAGTTGTACAGTTCCATCTGGTGGATATTTTCAAACTGCAACTCAGTATCTACCAGATTACAAGCAGTAACCGCCTCATTTCATGATGCTCCCTTACGTCATTACAGAAACGCTTCACATGGTGGACGTTTTATATGTATAAGAACTTTACTAAAATTGAAATAAAATTTTGCGATGCCAAAAAAGAACAGAAGTCAGAACGCTGTCCAGTTAAATTCCTGATATTTATTAAATACAGTACTAAAATTAAAAGGGCTGGGACATTAAGTTCCTTTGTTTCTGTGATTTATTCAAAAGTGAATACACAGCTAACACAATATCTTAGAGCTCAGGAAGAGTTCCTGTAGAAGGAGAGCATGTCATCTAAACTCTGTGCAGGCTGCTGGGCCTGGCTGAGCTCTGCAGGCTGGGGGGGCTGCTGAGGGGGATACTGGGGGGTGTACTGGGGTGGATAATTGGGCGGATACTGGTTCAGATACTGTGGGGAAAATGGAGGAAGCAGGTGAGGTGGTCTAGGAAATTGAGGAGGGGGAAACGCAGGAAAAAATGGAGGAGGTGGATAATGGGGATTAAAAGGGGGAGCAGACACAGGAGCTGAATCTGCTGGGGGGGCCTGTGGTTGTGATGGAGCTGGAGGGTTTTCTTGAGGTTGAGGAGGTGAGGGCGTTATGGGATGAGATTGTAGTTCCTCCTTGGTCTCAGAGACTACTCCTGGGTCTTTGGTCCACTTGAAGGACGTCTTAGATTTATTCCCCTGAGTTTTATTCTTCTCTGGTTTTTGTCTCCTCTCCTCAGTGAAGTATGCAGTGGGAGGTGCAAATTCTGTATCTCGCTCCTCACGACGCCGAGTTTTCCACTCGCTAAACATAAACTCTGGAGGAAAATGTAAAAAAAAATGTGTTAAAGAAGTCAATAATATAAGAAAATACAGGGGGAAAAAAACTCATCTTAAACACTTAAGCAACCAGGCACAAGCACAATAAACTATTGCAGACATATAGACCATAGAAAGGGAGAGATGAAGATCTAATCTAATAACTATAGAACCCATAATGTTACTTGCTACTAACAAAATGTATTAGATGGTGACTTGCCAAAATGACGGAAGGAAAAAAGTGTAAATTTTTGGCAATAATGATCACATAATAGCCTCAAGTCTTAACTGTCATAATGTGAGAAGATGTATTAAAACATGAAAAATATGGACCTTTAAATAAGAAGGCTCACCTTTTCCTCTGTCCCATTCTCTGACATGTGGAACTCCTGGTTTGGTGTCCCTCCTCTCCTGGATCTCCACTTCAACCTTCTTCACTGTGCTGACCACTGGGAGTTCCTCTGGTGGTGCCGAGGGTCCAATTAATTCACCTTCCCCCACATCTCCTAGGACAATTAACAATAATCTCTCATTAACATTCATGTGATCACTGAACTGCAGCATGAAAATAGATTTAATTCACAAAAAGGTCCAATACTAGAATATCAAATGGAGCAACAGCTCATATCCACATTTGATGCAAGATGGGTTTGGATTCTAACCTTCATTCTCCTCCTCGATTGGCTCATCCTCCGTCCCATCCGGCTTGGCCTTCTTCATCTTCCTCTGCCTCACTTTGGCAAGCCGGGCCTTCAGGATGGTCTGCCTCTTATCCTTTAGTTGTTCCCTCTTAGTGCGCTGCTCTGTTGTCTGAAAGACAGGACAGATGGAAGAGAGAAACAAAGACTGAACAAAAGCTGAAGCGGGCATTAATCATCTGTTTAGACTCAAAAAAGCCTTTAAACATTAACCATAATAAGTAAACACCACTGTGACGGTGCAATAAGCTAAACTTTGTAAACAATGAGGACATAACAAAATGTAATGCAAGTGTACAACATACGTTTGTCATGTGTTTAATGTACATACAAGTGAGTGTGGTGGCAATTTAAATAAAAACACTTAAGATAGATATGTCTGTGTTTGTATCTGTCCAGTGATCAATAGCTCACCTGATCTCTGAGCATGTCCAGAGTGTCTCTCTGCTTTCTGCGGAGCTCTTGATCTTGAGAGAATGAAAAGTAGCCCACACCAAGCTCCCGAGCCTCTGAGATGAAAAACAGAAAACATGTTTCCTATGGCATAAACTGAAACTGAAACGCTTCATTTTGGATGTGTGCAGAAACATTTTAAAATGTTTTAACAGCAACCTTGTCCCCTGATATCTTCATAGTGAATAGGTCCAATTGGCCTCTTCATAGCCTCCTCTTCCTCCTTCTCCCACTCCAACCTCTGCAGCTCTCGACGCATGTCTTCTGAGAGTAAGGTCTTGTCAGCAGAGGCTTTTCTAAATGCAAGAGTCAAGAGCTTCACTTGTCAAGATGACACCAAACTCCAGTTTCCAGTTTTAAGAAACCATAACCTGTGCCTTGAAATTCTTGCTATTTGTTATATTTACCTATTTCCTTGAAGATCTTGGTCCATTTTTTGAAAATCTGGCAGGTCTTTCTTCATGCATTTTCGAGATCGGCCCAAAGCGTCCACATAATCCACCCTTAAGAGAAACAATGCGGAAAGAGAACAGTTTATGATGAAGTTTCAAATAGTATAATTATTGAGCTTAGTAATGGTGATGTTGGTACTACTAATAAATTAACTTAAATCAATGGAAACGGTCAGTGTTTTATCATTCATACAGTTAACATATATACTTTTGAAAACCATACTAAATGATGCTACCATTCCTCATCTGGATTTTGAGGAGGTGGGACAGGAGGAGATCTGTCTCCTTCCTCGTCATCTCTTTGCTTCTGTGCAAGTGTTTCTCTCTTTTTGTCAATGATCTTCTGGGTGAAGTCAACCAGGAAAAGTCCTTCTGTCTCCTCATCTAACATAGTACAAGACAAGTTGATTACCAAATAAATGAATGTCTTTGCATAATTACTTATCACAAAGATGTAGTTTATACTTCACCAACCTGGAAAGTCTCCTTTTATCATTTGCTCGTAGAGTTTGGCCTTCTCCTCCAACTTGTGTCTATTATATGAAAATGAATGGAGAGTAAGGGCTTTTGGTCACTTCTGTATAATGACAGTAAATCTCCTTTACAGTGTGTTGAACTCACTTTGCTGTATCGAGGCTGCTCTGCTCCTCAGCCAGCTGCTCTGCATCTTTCGTAGCTCTTGTTGAAACACCAGCGTTTTGTTTGCTCCAGACATTAGGCTTCTACACAAGGGCGAAGAAATCATAGCTAGTGACGTCAGTCTTTAACCACTAAAGAAAGTAAACAGCAGAAAATCTAATACACTGTACCTTCACTTTGGCTTTTGATGCTAATCCAGCACCAGCGTTTTCTTGTCCGAGTTTTTCCTGCTTGAATTGTTCCTGCTTTCTGTACAATTCAGCTTTAAGGTCCACTAGCTGTATGGAATACGATATGACAGAAATACAAATTAAGAATAAACTGTAAATGGTTATTCTTTAGGAAGCTGTAACTTCATTTGCTCGTAATATAGCCTGCTGGCTAACGTTAGCTGCTATTATCTTTGACTTAAACGTTCCTCAGCCACACAGGTTATCCATAAAATGTTTGCTTCTCAGTGTAACTCACCGAGGAAGCGGTCACGTTGAATGGTTTCTTCTTTTTATCCATTTTTACTCATTCTTTTCTACGCCATCATCTCTGTGCCACTGTTGTGTTGAGATAGCTGTGATCAACTTCTTCGTTTGGTATTGTCTCACGGACAAAGACGCTTACTGCCACCTAGTGGCGCATTTATTTATTGCGTGTTATTAGTGGCGATAATTATTATATATTTTTTATTTAGCCTGGAAGGTCCCTTCTTAAAAAAAAAAAAAAAGATCTGTCCTTCCAGGGACTTCTGTTACCTCCGCTGACGAGAGTTGGAGGAGGAGGTTATGTGATTGCCTGTGTTTGTTTGTTTGTTTGTTTGTTTGTTTGTCCACCAGACATCTCAAAAAGTTATCAATTAAAGTTTGCGCAGGGGTGAGGGGTGAGAGTCAATTTGAAGGAGGATTTGTGTTAGTTTTTCACTTTCTCCAACAATGTGAGATGGGGCTCTTTTTTCAACATTTTGCCAATATCATGCAAAATAATAATAGGCCAATCAACATAAAAACAACTCCTGATGTCCCACTGCTATGCTGAACTGGAGCCGGATTAAAATAAATAAAACATTTTGGAGGGGGCAATATGTATTGGGTCACAGTACATTAACAGAGAGGTGCAGAGACAGAGGCAGAGACAGCAGAGGCACTACTACCAATGTGTAGCTGAGATAATGCAGATTCAGTCAGTCAAATGGATTTCATTTATCATATCTAGATGAAAAATTGTTCTGGATCCACCATTATGGAGAGCCACATATTTGTTGATAAGTCATAACCTCCTGATGATAAGCCAGGGGTAGGTTTCCAGGGTCTATGTGGTATTACTAAATATGGGCTGAGGCAGTGTCACCATGCCAACATCACCGTAGTGTGTGCTATGCCCGGGGTGCAATGATTAGTGACGTTCATGACAATATTGTTAGCTGAGTTGTGCACTCACAGACTATATTTTAGTTTAACCATTGATTGTCAAAAATGTAAACACACATCTCTTTGGCTGATATAAAACAAAACTGTCAACTTTTTACGCCCTTCTTCTTCTCTTCCATCCTCATACATTCAGTGGAGTGGATGGATTCAAAAGTCTGGTCCCAGGCAACCTCACTACCTCAATATCTTTTCCTGTTTATTCTGCCCTTTATTTACAGTCTATCCTTAAAGGAAGTCCAGCTGCTTCTGATTCAACCTTTGAGGATCACCATGGCCCGGATGAATTAGAATCCACACACGTATACTGTATAGCTGTACACTAAGCCTATGTTACAATACCTACAAAATAATATGTGAAAATGTTCTATCGATAGATACTGAAGTGTCATAATAAAAACTATGTGAATAGCATCTCTGAACTGTAAATACGTGTCTTAATATGAAAGTTGTATGGATATGAAACAACTTACACTGTACAATAAAGAAGCTACACTGCACACATTCTCATGTGTAAACACTGTCTGTATTGCTTTATTCCTAGTAATAACGACACAATATTGGTATGTTGCTGTGGGCATGCATAACAGGCTGAATCAGTCCCATTAGTTTGTATCTCTATGACGGCAATATCGCAATTGATTAGATAAGATGATCTGCAGGACAGCTATCAGTTTACAACAGAGAAATGTCTACTTTGTTAACAATTCAAACATTTGAACAGTCCAACGCTACCAAGCTATGAAAGCACAACTACCTGTTAGTGCTGTACGGAAAGCATTTTTTTCAACCAAGATGAAAAAGGATGAAAGGTATATAAAGGTATGAAGTCATAAGCTGAGCTCAGGTTGGTATCAATGATCAGCAGATCAATATTTTTATGGTAGATTGCTTCATCATTTTGTCTTTAGTAAATCAAGCAGTTGAGATCTTTATTACACCATGTGTTTGAAAAGAAACACCTATTTACTGGTGTTTTTGCTGTGTTATTTGAGTTTGTGGTTCAAGACGACCAGTGCAGGCTCCAGCTTCCTCAGCCCTTCACAAAAACCTCAGGTAAGGTGCGGTCTGTCTGATAGTCATTTAATGCAACACAATTCTCTGTGCGAAAACTCTTTGTGAAAATATTTAAAAAATGAATGACACACGTCTGTTTGGCCGCTCAATTAGAACAATATATAAAGCAGTTTCCTTTAACAACAACCTAAATATGTGATTGTTTTTGTTGTGACATTGTCCAAACCAGGTTTCTAAATTTTACATCTATGCTCCTGACATCCCACAAAGCCCGATGTTCAATTTCTTGCAAATTTGTAAATTTAAGCAAAGTTAGTTATACAATAGAATAGTTGTGTTGATGACAGTCCTATGAACCTTTCACTTTTTCTTATTTCAGTAGGTCATCTTTTGGTCCTTTAATAATTGGATCATTTATAGCATCTGAATGGAGTTTTTGGTCTGTCACAGTTAAAAATTCATATAAAGTGACTCCATTCTTTACTATATTCAAGACATGAGATGTTTTGAACTTGTAAAATCATGAATTGTCTCTGTTCTGGGTCAACTGCAGAACAGAGGGAAGTCTACCCGGGTTGGCCGTCAAGCTATGGAGGACAACTACATCACAGTAAGTAGAAATCACACTCATGACTACCATGCACCGAAACCATCCCTCTAACATTGTCTTCCTCTCCTCAATAAAGTTAGGTGTCCCCTTTGACATTGATGTCACAATGAAAGAAGAGGACTTTGTGGAGTTCTTTGTGACACTGCAGGAGATCATTCAGCGTCTGCTGGGAAAGACAGAGACCGCAGGTTTGCCTTATTATTCTGTGTCATACTTAAAAAAAAATACCTTCAGTCAATGTATTGTAAAATCATAATCTTGCTTATTAAAAATATCTTTAACATTCACTGCCTTTCAGAGAGACCATCATAACTTTGAAGATCATGGACAAGAATTTAAAATGTGCTGTCTCAATGCCTTCAAATTTCAACTTCATTAGATAATAATCCTGAAAACTCTGAAAGCAGAGACATGCTGGTCTCATTTATTTAAAAACTTAATATGCTCTTTGCCTCACGGATCTAAAATTATTGCTCTTCAGAATGGGTGTGTCCCAGTAAATCTTGGGAGATGTCAGTCATTACAAACTAAAACAAAGTTGACATTTTTGCTAAATTAATCATTACTCAAGGTCGCTTTTGTAGCTTTCAACCTCATCCCAATGTCTTCATGACGTGACCTCATTAGAGCTAAACTGGAGTAAATATTGTAGAAAATGAATACAAAATGAGGACACGTTCGTATGAGGTGAATATGGTTGTATAAGGAACTTGAAATTATATCAAGCCAGCATTTTCAAGATTATTATTGAACCCTCACTCTAAAATGTGTAAAATGTTAACTTAATGTCTCTGACATTCCTCAATTGGTCCCACTGTGTAGTCTGAATTTGAATTTTAAGACTCTGCTGTGACAGCAGATGAGTCATGTAGATTCTTACTTGTGTATAGAAAAACAGCAGCATGATCCAGAGACCCACATTACTTGTAAAAATAAAATAAAGCATCAATTAAACTCGTCTGACCTATATTTTGGACTGGGTATTTTAAAAATGATTTAGGATGGGGTAAAGTCAATGAACAAGGAGTACTTTTTGATTGCATATGACCAAAGAACAACAACAGAAAGTGCACATAGAGGCAGGAACAACTGCCATAACAGTAGTTACAGTTCTCGTCTACTGGTTGGACAGACTCACAAGGTTTACAACAATCACAGGCTTGAATGTTGTTCTTTAATTCACAGTGAGAACATCAAATGAACAAATCCCTGAACAAGGTTGTACAACTTCCTCTTCAAATCTAACAAACTGCGTCAAACACAGCAGAGCACACATTGCTCTGATTGCTTGTATAAGTCCTGTGCTCCCCCTTACAGCCCTTAATAAGCACAGATATACAACCATGAACACGGTGTGCTCTAAAACATAAGGGGAACATACGTATTTTTAACACACCCATTTTGTCAATCCTGATATACTGGAAACACATCTACCATTAATCAAATGCTAATGATGGCAAACTAACCGACCTGAAAATACCACAAGGCTGCCAGGCTACCCTTTCTCAAAATAAAAAGCACTCATGCACAATGTGTCAAACATGGTGGGTTAAAGGCAAGTTAATGGACTAGTCTTAAAGCCACTTCCTTTCTTCAATAAAGACTCAGATCTGCTCATGGCAAACACTTCACTTTTGTGTCTCTTGTATTACAGATTATACATTTCTCTCGTCCATTTTATATCTTAATTTGCTCTACAGTCTGCCCTTATGTGCAGTAATTTAACAAAACATGCCTGTAGAATAAAAAAAAAGAAGGGTTAAAGAGTTTTAAGACGACTCACTTCAAACAACTACACAGCAGCTGGACAACACAAACATCCGAAACAGAACAAAGCAAGTAGTGTCAGATTATGAAAACATCACGACAACAACAACTTCAAATCAAAAATGATCGGAATTAATTAGTATGATGAACAATGACAAATATGATCAGATAAACAATGATGCACGTCATCTCTATCAGACAAGAGACATTTTCACAGCAGGCACTTTTTCCCCTGTATTTGACTCAAGATCAGGATCAGGTCTTTAAGGTTGTTTGGTTTTTTTTATGATGAGACTGCTCCTAAATGTTCCGACATATCTACATGCAGGATTAATAAAACTAAAACAAAAAGCCGCACAAAACCTTTGAGTTACAAACTAAACTCAAAGATGTTGTGCCGTCTTTCTCACTAGTTTTAATCAATCATCTCTGAAGATCATATGCCATAGAGCTGAGAGGTGTTGTTTCGGATGGTTGCGAGAACTGTGTGCATGTCTTCCCCCTTCAACAGGCTCAGCTCCTGCAGCGTATGGATGCCCATTCCAGGATGGGAAAACTGGCAGACATCTTTAGTCACCTGTTAAAGAGTAGAGCAAGAGTTATCGTGTGTATACAGTCAAAATTTACTCGTTTGTTTGCAAGTGTACCAGTGTTGTCAACTGGTACACTTGCATCATAACTCATGTTATCTCATGAGTTATGATGCAATCTCACATCTAATATTTTATATCTATGGAGAAATAGAGATACTGGCCACATTTTAACCTACCTGTCTGGGCAGGAAATACGGTGCATCTGTCTCCAATACAATGCGGTTAAGAGGGATCTGGCAGAGAGCAGCTCGGGCCGCCTTGGCACTGAAGTAGGTGATCAGGGATGTGAAGCCCACATACAAGTTGGGGAACTCTGTCAGGAAAGGCTCAATTACCGGATAACTGTTTGTGAAACAGTGTCTGGAAACCATTAAGATAACGAAGAAAGAACAGATTAAATGCTTATCAGTTTACATTTAGATAATCCTTACAGTTGTCCTGCTCAGGATTTCATTCTTAAATAAGTAGAAATAAAACAAATCTGCTAACAATAAAATGACCATAGTTACATTTTTGATGAACGGTTGTGGTCAACACTCACTGTGGTGACAGTGAAAATTACTATATAAAGAGATAATTACTGAACGTAAATATATTAAATGGACATTGAAGAAAAAATGCCAATCATAAATGATTGATTTCATGACAACCTTAAAGATTAACTACAAAATTGTTGTCATGTTGATAAAGAAGTGAGAAGAAAAACAAAAAATGTGACCAAAAAAAAAGTAAAATGAGTAATCAGTCAGGTGATTTTCTTCGACTCTCACCTGTGAATTTTGTAATCCCATGGGACACACTTCCTCATGATTCCCAACAGGTCATCATCTGCATCCCTACAGTGGATCACCAGCGGTTTCTTCATGGCCACAGCCAAACGCAGCTGACGCTCGAACACCTTCACAGAGAAGCAAGGAGACAAAACACAGACCAAAACGTTCATTATGATTTTACAGTTTCATCATTCCACTCCACGTAATACTGTATATTTATGACTAGGCCTATCTACTTTTAGATCAACGCTTAATGGGGTACAAAGTGATAATAAACCCAAACAACATCAAACCAGACCTCACCTCTTTTTGTCTAGATGCAACAATGGAGTTTTTGTGAGAGTAGTCCAAGCCCATCTCACCAAATGCCACAGCTTTTGGATGCCGCATAGCGCTCAGTATGTTGTGTTCATGTAACCTTGAGTAGCCTTTGGCAAAGTGGGGGTGGCACCCGAATGCCCCCCATACCATGTCTTCAGCCAGCAAATCTTCCCACAGGGCTTCCTTCATCATGAGCCTTGGGTTGCAGAAGTTGGTTATACAGCCTCTAAACTCGGGAGGAAAGCTACTTTCGTACACCTCTTGAAATTGGCTAAATGACCCGTGGAAGCCAAGTTTTCCATAGAGCATGTCTAGATGGCAGTGGGTGTCAATAAAACCAACTTGATTGTTGAGGTAGGGATAACTGGTCCATATAGGTTCTGCGCCCATGGATAATCTTTTAGGGGTGTTACCATGACGCACTTCTCCGGGGGGGTAGCGCATGTAAGAGCCAGCGTCTGACCATCTGCGTGTGGCTGTGGACTTCAAGTCTTGTCTATTTGAGTGTAGTGGCAGGGCAAAGGGATCTGATAGTGGGTCGTAATAGGTCATATTGAGGGAGGAGCGAGAATTCTCATTCTTCATTTTTTTGGATGCTTTTGAAGGGTTCACATTTCGTGGATTGAAGTGCTTGAATGAGACAACAATTTCCCTCTGTGTTGGTGACAAAGGCATCTCCATGTCCCCTGCAGTTGCCTGGATGACCCCGGAGTTTTCATTAGTGAATAAAGACGTGAGAGACGAACTTGCAGCTCCCTGGGTGTAAACCGAAGAACTACGCATTTGTCGGCTGCCTTTCTGAGACGTTGTGACGCAAGGCAAATAATCAGGGATGTACTCCAGATCAGGAAGGGAGGAGTCACAGTCAACTTCTGGCATGTTTCCTGTAGCATACAACTCGTCTGGAGAGGCTGTGTCTACAAACCCAGGGTCCTCTGCAACAAAACTCCTGGGTGAATCATTTCCTTTTAGCACAACACTCTGAAAAACATGAATATTGAAAAATTACAAAAAGCAACTCCCTTTAACTTTTAGTCCTCAGTGGATTGTCTATTAATATATGGTCACAAGATTTCAAGAATGCCAAGTTTCTGGCTCCTGTACAAATATTCTGGTCGTTTTTGATTTAAGAAAAAAAAATTCAAACATTAGCTAAATGAACACAATTCAGATGATTAACATTATGATTAACATTAATTAAAACTAATTATTGTTACTTGTTAGTTGACTCACCCTTTCATCTGTTTTTGGCTCCCAGCAGTCACTTTGGGCGTCTGTGTCCTCAAAGTGGGAGGGCCACTGATCTTCCTGGTCAGAGCTGCTGTCCCTGTATTTATTTTCAGGTTTGGTCAAGGAACAGTTAACATTCACCACCGTTTCGTCAAGTGAGGCAGGCATGGGCACTTCAGTCTTCACTGGTGAAGATCCAAATTGCAAAGTCTTAGCAACGTTAGTAGTGCTGTCTCTTGCTCTTGTGCTATCAATGGCTGCAATCAATGCCATCCTGTAAATAGCCTTTGATCCCTCATCTGGCGTTCTCTGTTTCTTTTTTGAGACAAAAGAGTGAGTTGGCGATGGTGATGCTCGCCAGCTCTCTGGGGATTCCAGCAGCTTGGAAGAGCTGTCTTTAGATTTTTCCTGACAGTTAAGGTGCAAAAAGGACAAATGAATCAGTAACCTCTTCAAAAGAACTGAACATATCGTATGAAATAGCATATCTGAGATTTAAGTTGATACATTAAAAAGAAACTTTACTGTAAAGATTTACCTTTGAAGTCATGAAAGTTTCAGAATGTTTCCTGGAGAGCTTCCTCAGCTTAAGCTTGCCGGAAGAAGGGATTCTTTCACAGAGCACCTCTGCTTTTCTCTTGGGAGTGTCCAGACTCAATGCTCCAAAGCCATCGGGTCCTGGAGAGTCATTGAGGGGCAAAGCGATTGAATCTTCATTTGGCCACGTCTTCCGGCGAGAGTGTGTGGCTGGGACAGCATTTCTTCTCTGAAGATGTACGGGTGGGGTGGCTGCAGTCCGTCGCCACTTGAATGCTATCTTCTTTCTGTTGCTGTCCATGTCTAAGATCCTAATGCAATACACAGATGGAAAAGGAATGTACAGATATGTATGACCATCGAGTACATCATGTGAGCAATAAGTGAATATCAATTTTCCTACAATAGCAAGATATGCTGCTGTCTCATGATCAAATTAATTAGAGGACGTTGACATATACTTTGGCAACTCTCATTAAATATGTAGTAAAAAGCAGAAAACCTTTCTCCATAGGTTAGGAACTGTGAAAAGAAGCTCTTCTAGACTAAGAGTAAATCTGCATCCAAGGGTAACCGTGGCATCTAAACTGTGGAATGAATAACACTTCACAATCTGTACCACTACCTCTATATTTCCTTTTGGACACAAAAGCTAAAAACATGTCTTTCAAAACTGAAATTTAACCAGTTATGCGTGTTTAAATCCTAGGAAAACACACAGCATGTTGTTGTGATGCTATGACACCAAACTGCTTAAATCATTATTAAATCATCCGACGTAACAGACTACATCTTAGCCTTCCTCAGGTGTGCATGAACTACAAGTTATGAACTTCTTTTAAAAATACAAAAATTGGAAAAGATCTTGTCATCGATTGAAAGAAATACATAAAGGGCATAATTTTCAAATCCACCTCAATATTATTTTATCCAATTTAGCTGAATGATTTCATTACTTTGCTTTAATTTATTAAGTTGGAGGAAGACGTTCAACCTCACTGTATATTGAGTTTACTGATAGAATATACTATTCAACAGCTCTTTGAAATACCCAAATCAAACAAGAACAGTTTAAATAGCTCAACATAACACATTTTACATGTGTTTTTCCCAAATATAAAGCAAAATGCTACTTTTACTAACTACGGCAATCTCAAAATTATTCAACCCCTTAAAGACAAGAATCTCTAGTACTCAGTAGAGCACATTTCTGCTGCTATGACCCGCTCCAAATGTGATGCATAGCCAGACACCAGCTTCTGACAGCATTCCTGAGGAATCTCACCTTCAGCTAACATAGAGGAATCTCAGCTTCAGCTTCCTCACAGATGGTGAGACTTTTTCTTCTAGGAATTCCTTATACTTGATGGAATCCATCACCCGCTACGAACTGCATGTTTCCAGTGCCGGAAGAAGGAAAGCAGCCCCCAGAGCATCACCATCTTTCACTCTAGTTATTACATACCACTGATCCATAGGCCCTGAACAAATTTAGTTTTGTTTCATCACTCCAGAGAACAGCATGCTAAAACATCTTAACTTATCTAGATAGTTTTGAGTGAACAGGAGCCGACTTTTCTTGTGCTTTTGGGTTAGTAGTCATGTATGTCTTGGAGTTCAGGCATAGAGTCCTTAAGCATATCATGTATGCTTTACTGTGTCAACTGAAATCCCAGTGCCTGCTGCTGCCAAGTCTTGCTGCAGGTCATTTGCAGTCACTCAAGGGTTGTTGTCCACCTGCCTCCTCAGCAATCTGGAGGCATCCTTGCTAACTTCCTCTCTCTGCCACACCCAGGTTGTGTAGCCACTGCACCTTTAGCTTTGAATTTGCAAAATATGCTTTTTGTGTCCTTCTTGCTGATGCAAGACAGTAATCTTTACTCTTAACTTCCCTCTTGACTTGGCCATATTGCTAATACCCAATAAAGTGTGATACGTAAGTTTAGGCCCTACACAGAAAACTTAGGGACCCTCCTGATAAAGTAAAATCCTAAAGTAGAGTCAATGAAGGTTGGTATAGTGTTTTAACAACATCTGATTTGCAAATGTGTGCTCTTCTGAGGGATGCTATTCAGGGGATTGAATAAGTTTGAAATCTATTGCATTGAGCTATTCAAGATGTTCTTGTGTGGTTTGGTTATTGTAAATAGCTGATCAATCGTATAATTTGTCAATAAACCTAACGTAGAATGGAGGTTGAATAATTTTGCTTCCAACTATAAGTTAGCATAGCTGACTTCTGACACCTGGAGATATGCTTATCAATTTTAGGCCCTAACAAGTTAAACAAAAATGAAAGTAGGACACCGTCTACAAAATTTCACTACTTCATTTCACTACTTTCATTTCACTACTTCACTTCATTTCACCAGTACATGGCAAGTAGTGTGATCCAATTAGCGCTTGTTAAATGTTAGCTAATATTGCGTAATGTCACTTGTTGAATCAAACTGCAACTCAACAGTTGGCGAACGCTAAATGTTCTTGTTTCGAAAATACGCTTAATAGTCACTGTTATTTTACACTAATATGTCTCATATATAGTTATTTAGCTGGCTACAAATGAAAGTTCTTAAACTACGTTACCTTCTCAGACTCGGTAGAAATCGTAGGGACTGTGGAGTCAATCAAATCAAGATGTCACTTGATACGCGTTGGATCAGTCAGCCACCGTCTACCTAACAGCATAAACGATTTCTTGTCAACAACGCCACTAAACAAAAACAAAAAGGGAACACTTTTCATTGTAATGTTTAGAATTGAGCTATTGAACCTGTGAATAATTTAACCGCTAGATGGTAGTAAAGCTTAATTTTCGACAGATCTGATTAGGGTACTTCTCGCGAGATCAATTCAATTAGTCCAATCGACTTGACTTTCAAGCCTCCTACGGTTCGTCTTTGCTGTTTGCTAAGATGCTAACGAATTTGGTAAAGGTGCACATCAGAAACAGATACAATAACATTTATCGATTAGACAGCATAACTGCTGGAAACCGTAATCACAAATTCAATTTAAACTAGCAAGCACGCAGAGTAGATACTCTCGCCACCTCATTTGTCACAAATCAGTTTTTGGCTCTCTGGCTGACTCTCTGATGACGTCACCACCACTTTATTAGTAAAGGAATATCTTAAAATAAGTGATTATCATTATCATTATATGATTTAAGTGATCATCATTTTATTAGATATTTTGTGAAATTTGCTATAATTAGGCTATGAAGTCTGACATAAGTTATGTCTTAAAATAGTGTTTTGCAAATCAGTGACCTTCGACAACATGTGATTAGACTTTGACCATCAAAGTCTAATCAGTACATCCTTGAGTCCACAAAACTGTACATTTCATTGTCCTTACTAGATATCTACAAATAAACTTGCAGTCACTACTTTTTTTCTTTTTTTTTACATTTCAAAGTTTATTACTTCAATCAGCAATTCAAGTGAATGGTAAATCACTCTTCATGTTGTAAAAACAATTGTCTTGACAGCTGTGGACACCCTGTAATAACAAGATAGAATTATACATTATTCTCTCTGAGTGAAAATATTATGGTTTTAGGTAGTTCAAACAAATGTTTACAAAGGGTTTGAGAATCTTTAGATGCAACACTTTTTTAGACTTTGGATAATCCCAGAGAGGTCTTGTAGGAACCAAAGCTTTTTCCTTTACCTGTAAGGAAGGAATGAAGATTCATCAGTCTTCTGGTCATTGTGTAAACCAATCACAGTGTAAAGTTATTAAAACATGCAAAACAAGTGGTTGTCTTAAAAGTGTTATTCGTTATAAATATGTGTTTCCATTCATTTTAAGAAATAGCCTACAGAAGATGCTGATTATCTGTTCAGATATACAGGTGAAACAGATGTTAATCCTGACACTCAGTCCGCTGTGATAATAATATCCACTTTAATAAACCAACATGAAATTATGTGTGTGCAGACTAAGGTCTGTAATGGACAAATGAGGGTTAAGACACAATCCAGTGATCTGTTGCTAATAACAATATATGAAATCAGTCAGTCGGACAGAGCAGTGAGGGATTTCTGCAATTTTTAAATTAACTATGGTTCAAAATTTAAAAGGTTATGCAGCAGAATCAGTAATGAAAGAGATTTAGGGTATCAGTCTCACTCCTCCCAGCCACATGTCTATGTGAGCGCCACATCAAGCTGATAATTATGGCATGCAGGTGACATTATGCTGCAATCAGAGCATGAATCAGAACTTACATGTTGAGCCCTTCTTTTCAACGAGCCAGTAGCAGAAGCCCCTCCTTGCACGGTCATTGAACACATTTCTGTACTGGAGCATGTTTTGACATGAGGTTTTTGCTGTGCTTTTATGCAAACCTAAAGAAAAGCATATCATAGTAAATCAGGAGGGAAGCAAATAAATAAATGAAAATATTTAAACAAGTCCAGTTAATGTGGGACCTACTGTATCCTTGCATCATGGATGGTAAATCCTGACTCAGAGGAGGTAATAGGCTGGTGGTGGTGCAGTTTAGAGCATCTTCGTAGTTATTCATACAATAGAGCACGGAATAAAGCCAAAGTAACATATGTTAATATATATACTTTTGTTACTTTCATTTTACGTATCTGTCATCATTTCACTTCATTCATAAATGTCATCTATTTTTGTTTTAAAAGGTATGTATATATAATAGTGACTGTCTTCTTGTTTTCACTAACCTCTCTCTTTCAACAAGACAGCTGGAAATGATGCGAGGTAAACTGGAACCTATATGGGAAAGACTGTGTATAGTATCACAACAATACAAAGTAGTTTACATTTTTATTAGTGAAGAGTGTCATTAGTTTCTATACCATTCTATTAATAGATAAGAGGTCTGTTTCATTCTTACCTTTGTCTTCATTTTACTCCAGTGGTCTGTCTGGAGATGTGGATACATGACTGGGTGACTCCTTGACCAGAATGTCATGCTGGTGAAGAAAACCAAAGGATCATTTATTGTATATTTCTTCAACCCAACAAGGACACATCATGCACAAATCTGGATCCCAGCTGCAAAACTGTACATGTGTGGGATACAAAGAATGCAATGACAGTACTCACGACTCTTGCCTGAAATGACTCAAGTCCCTTATTTTTTTCTTCTCCCCTGCCTGCATGTTCCAGTATTAGCACACCCAGCTCACCTCGACTTGTGCTCACAGATGGGTTGTGTTACTTTGTTGCTTAGCAACGTGTCTGCCAACAGTACTCCTGCTGTGGTAAACTGGAGCAGGTTATAATTTCAGAGACAAGTCACTTTAAATGAACATCCTGTCTGTGAGCTCATACAGTTGGTTTTGCACACGTTTTAAAAATGCTACAGTAAGTTATTCAGCTTGTACCAAGATTGATATGATACATCAAAAGCTTTTCTCTTAGCAGAATTACGAGTAATGAAATTGCTTAAAATCGATATGTTGTTGAAATTATTCAATTTACTTGATATCATTTAGTTCCATATGACATATATTTAAAAAATCTAAAAGGAACTTAACAAAGAGGATACTAATACACTAACATAGTAAAACTATGTAGTAAATAGAAGGGCCCTCAATACTTAGAGTGCATACCTCTGCCAAGGTCCAACAGTCCCTTTTAATAGAGTAAACCCATATCCAAATTCACACAAGACATATGTTATCAAAACGGCTGCCTCCCTCATGGGTCTGTTAAAGTGAAAAAAAACAAAAACAAACAAACTTCATGAATCCATCCCTTTATTCAGATCTACTCCAAAATTTGATGATTTCTTCCATGAGACATGCCCCACCCTTCCCCCCTCATTCAGGGTAATCTGCCAAGTAGTTTATGAGACATTGACAAAAATCTTGAAACTACTCCGGTATTCAACTTCTGTGGCGTATGTCAAACCAAGTGTCAAGAAAATCCATCAAAAACTTTTTGAGTAATCCTACTAACAGACTAATGCCATTGAAAACATTAAGTCCTTGGAGGAAGAAATTACAAGTGTTGGCCCTTAATGAAATCCAACTTACTAATGCTTTACAGCACTGAATATTAATTATGCAATTATAAATCAGTTCCATTCATTAAACACACACCTGATAATACAGCTGTAATAGTATGTTTTTGTGGTCAAAACAGATGTTGGGGATGTGCTTTTTTTCCCATACTGAAAGGTTTTATCACTAAATTTTCTAACGATATCAATATTTTCTTTATGAAATAAACTGGAGTAATGTTGCAGTTGTTCATCAATACATGAGCTTCTGAGTGTGTGATCACATCTGTATTTTCCAAGAACTCAATCACTGTTTTAAGATGATGAGCAAATAGCATAACAATACTATTCATAGTCGTTCAGTAAGAGATATATCTTAATTATTCATTACACAAAAATGAAGTTTGCGATACAACAGAAATACATGTTTGTGTAGATTCTCAGTCATCCAGTCATCAGAAATACAAGAATTCAAAACAGGGTGACAGAAGAACAAGAGACGATTACAAAAAAACACACAAAAACTAACAGCATACACTCACTCAGTGTTTTCACTATTGGAAATCACCTGCATTACACAATTTTAGAAAATATTTTGTCACCTAAAGTGGTAGGTATATTCTGAAAAAGTCAACAGGACAACAACATTTTCTAGGTTTTAAGTGCCAAAGCAAAGCTTCCTGATAAATACTAAACAATTTAGTCTTGGTTATAACTGCTGAGGTTAATAGCTTGGATAACAAAGTAAGATATTTTTTGAAGAGAGATGTAAAGTTAACTGTATATATATCTCATCTAAGGCATTCTCAGTAAGAATATCAACAACAAATGGCTCTCTGAAATTCCACTCTCTAATAATGTGCATAGATTTTTTATTTTTTATTTTATTTATTTATTTTTTAAATCATTTCTTTTACTTAGTGTCCTTTATAATTGTGATGTTTAATACAGAAGGCCAATTTTATGTGACATTGTAACATAATCAGATGGGCATCCGGCTAACTCTCCACATTTCTCTAGCGGCCTTCAAAGAATAAACAATGAAATCCTTAAATAACATGTTAGAGGACCAGAGATTCCCTATTTTGTCCTGCTGCTGAAAATATTTGCCAGTGAGTGAATATGATCAAACTAAGCCTCCTTTGCAGGAAATATAAAATCGCTAACCCAAGAAATAAATCCCACTGTTTAATGCTATATTCTATCAATTCTAGTTTCTTCACTAATAGTCTGGAATATAATATATCTGTCCATAAGTGACTGCTGTCCATCCAGTTTCATGCCTCATTCCTCCTGGACTTGGATTCTCTCCAGCAGATGCTGCTCAACTCGTTGATTCATGCAGCAGAGATCTTTCAACGCACTGGGCCGGTCCTCCAGCTCCTCCTGAAGACAATGCGCTATTTCCAACCTCTTGTAGTTTTCAGGTTGTACCAGCTGCCGAGTAACCTGAAGAGCACGATCTTTGAGGCTGTAGACTGTACACACAAAACAAGTTTTTTGTGAATGTAGAGGAAAATTTTAAGCAGGTAACACATTCTAACTATAGTCTGGTCTCTAAAATATATCTGGAGTTTTCTACCACAAGCCAAATGCCTTTCACCTACATTTTTTTTGCAGTATGCCTCAGTAGAAGATATTAAATCTAGGGTTGATCTGATACTGCTACTAATACCAGAAATGCCATCATTTAATTTATTAATCCTGAAAAGGGACCCTATTTCCCAGCTGCATCCTGTAAATACACCTGCAATGCAACCTAAGATTTTTTAGTGCAAAACCTAAACATTTCCAGGCTCAAAAGCATATCATCAAACTTACATTTGTTGATATTTGTGTTGGATTTCAGTTATAACTGTCATAATAGATTATAGAGGACAGTTCTATGAAAATCATTATTTTTCTGAAACCTCAAGGGATGCAAAAACACACTTTATTTTTTATTTTTTGAGGGCAGCATTTTTTTGGCCTCAAATTTGAAGGCCCATTTGAGGCCCACAAGTTGAGGTCAAATTGCAGCTCTGACCGACGAGTGGGCCGCCACCCCTCAGGCTGACATCTGGAGGCTGTGTCAGTCCATGAGGAGGAGGATTACTGCTGTAATCAATGCTGATGGAGGACACATTAATTACTGATTGTGTAAAATGTTGCACGCTCCAGGATGTGTCACCTGAATTATGTTGTTGGTGAAGTTGTTGTTTTTTTATTTCTCCCTTTATATCATCAAACTGGAAGTTGTTCACAGTACCTTGCAAGATAAATGAATATGTTTTTCTGGAATTTACGATGAGCATAAATCCGCTAAGATGTAGTCTACAATGAAATTGGCTTATTACCCAGTGAGTAATAGATTACAGCTGATGAAAAAAGCTAATATTTTGAGTCATTTGGCTAATCTTACCTGGTAAAGTAATATGAGCGAATGTAGCACTTCCACCTTCTGCTGGTTTCGGAAGAAACAATTCTTTGCCGTTCACCTTCAGAAGCTCATCAGTCTCTGCATCTCTGAACATCCATGGGTGACCTTAGAAAACAAAACATTAAACATTTTTAAGTGTGTATGTCCCAGGCCACAAGTGACATTGCACAGGCATCTACTGCCTCCCAAAACTGCAAATCAAGCATAAGGACTTGAAATAAAAGGTCATCAAGTCACACTCTTTGGTGGTCGGATCACTGACGCAAATTGGTGACCAACTTAGTGTTTTGTAACTTTTTTTGTCTAATATGCTCCATTCAAAATGAGTTTTAATTGAATGTGAGGTTTACAGCTGTGTCGTGGTGGCAGCTGCCACAGCATCCTCGGATGAAAGTCTGACCAGCATCTCCTGTTTAGTTTTCTGTTCATCTTAATGAGATGTCCTTAAACCAAAAGAGCTGTAAAATATTCTTGAAATAGCATAATTTCTGTTTAAAAGTGGGCAGTTGTTTTGTCCCTAGATTGCCTTTTTGTGGAAAACCAATCTGAGCAAAGTGACGACACTTGTAATATCTTAAGCAGTGGCTCCTTGTGGTGTTTGAAAATATAACTTACCGACGAAGGTTGTCATTTTTCGTCCCGTCCCTGGTTGTAGGTCGTCGAATGCCTGGGGTACTCCCAAGAAATCTATCCATAGTGGTCGTATGACTCGCGGACTGCGGTTACAAAACACTGCATTGATGGGTATTCGACTGTTCAGGGAGCGAACCAGGGGAAGAGACTGTTCTCCCTCTTGAGGCATTGGTTTAGGTTTGCAAGTTAACACTGATTTTATGCGTAGGATTAGCCGTTTAGCTACAGCTAGCTAGCAGCAAGCTGGCAAGATATCCATAAATGTTGATTGTTATCGCCACACAGAGATCGTCAAATCAATAAGTGTATCACATGTGTACCAACAAATGACCTATTAAAGACTACGAGCGACTATTTCGGTGAAACTATACTGGGAGAACTGTCTCTCAACTATTTTGTTTACATTCACTTCCTGTTGAACGTCTTCTCCCCTACTTCTTCGTCGCCTCCTTCTTCTTCTTCTTTTTCTTTTATTGGCGGTTGTCAAACAGCTTTTAGTTGCATTACTTCCACCTTCTGGACTGGAGTATGAATCAGAGTGGTTCCTGCTACATTAGATTCTCTAACTCCTGAGCCCTCTGAAAACATGAAAACAGCTCACGTCCTAATATCACCTGAATTTCTCTGCAATATTTCCCTTAAACCTAATGTCATGAGAGACCAAATATCATCCCTCATATAATGTCCTCCAGCTCTCTATTTCTATTGAATTCTCTCATCCCTCCTACTCTCTTTTGAATGTTGTAATAATACTGAACCTAATGTTCCCATTTCTTTTTCATTTATGACAATGATATTGTATTTGTATGGCTGTTTGTTGTACTACCTGTTTGTGCTGCTGCCTGTCTTGGCCAGGACGCTGTTGTAAAAGAGATTTTAAATCTCAATGAGACTTTTTCCTGGTTAAATAAAGGTTAAATATAAAGAAAATTAAAAAATAATACTTTTAAACTCAGCCTTGCTAAATTTTACAACCATACTCATTTCTCTTTCTTCTTGCTCTTTTAACAAATCTTCTTGCTCTGCCAGCTCATTTCCCTCCTCAACTCTATGACCAGGAATCCTCATAAATTTCATTTCAACTCCTGCGCACTTATTCCAAAATACAGTTTGTGCTATGTCATATAAATTGTGCCCTGTAAAGACCGAATATATTTCATACTTGTTAGTACACTACTTGAATTAGATATTTTCATATACTTCAAACAAGAATGCATTCCATGCAATGCATGTATTAATCCTTAAGAAATTAAAGAAAATGTTTTAAAAAAACAACAACAAAAAACTCCCCATTCCATAATGTTAAAGAAAGTAAAAAGGATCCCGATTTGCACCAAAATTTAAAGGGGTCTGTTCTCACCCAAAACCCATACTTGCACCAAGTTTCATTTATATCTGTTTGCAAAACTGCTCAAACATGCTGACAAATGCTGACAAACAAACAAACAAATGGACACTGGTGAAAATATAAAAACATATGCTCTTCTTGCTGAGTATAAAATGTTAAAATTAAACTGCCAAGTCATAAAGTGATCAAAATTACCTCCATCTCAACCAGCTCCCACTTGATACCCAAATTTCAGACCATGTAGTCACCACATAGCAGCCATAACACTTAAAGCTGAGGCTGAGATGGGTCTTGTATGTTTCTTTTTCGGGGCCCACCTATGACCCAGTGTAAATCTACATGAAACCCACATAGGCAATTGCCATGTGGCTAACATGGAACCAATGGACAAACTCACTACAACTTATATTTCAGCCCATGCAGTCCCCATGCACCCACATAGAACTTGAAGTTAGGACCAAAAATGGGTCTTGAATATGTTTCCAGTTGAGGTCCACTTAACACCCAGTGCAATCCTGCAATGACATCCATGTTGGTAATTGACATTGGACCACCCCCACAAAATCCAATACTGTGCCATGTTTGCAGCCAATTTAGTACCCACATGGTCCCCTCATACAAATGCTGCCAGGGCTACAGAAATAAAATGCTACAGGCCTAATAATAAAACTCTGACAGGGGTCATCCTACTGCACAATGAGATATTTTGCTTATGTCTCTGTGGTTTCTGATTTAGTAAAATTTTTTGAGTAGTGTTATGCTATATGTCATTTTTTCTGTAAAGATTCTGAATATGTTTTCACATGTTAATTAACATAAGATACAATATTTAAAGCAATTTACTGTAGCATAATTTTATTTATTTTTTTTTACCTTTATTTAACCAGGAATCATTTTACCTTGGCCAGGTCTCTCTTTAACAAGAACGTCTGATCGAGCTGCTTTCAATCATATCACCGGGGCTTTATTTATTTATTTATTTTTTTACCTGTAAAGAATAATTAGACTTATTTACCAGGTAATCACAGACTAAATCCAAGCTCCACCCAGTTTCATCCTCTTATATAAAACGAAGGGGCACAGCTATAGAGGCCCTCTCGCGCAAGACCGTCTTCTGTTGGGATTATAACCAACCTGAACTGAGCCACAAAAAAGACTTTTAATTCATTTTAAGGTAGGCAGGAATATTTCATATGAAATCCCGTACCAACATAACTGTAAATAGGACATTTTTTAAACGAAACTTTTGAATTATTATGTAACAGAGTCGATTCTTAGTTCTCAGAATTATTTTTTTCTTTGGAAAAATGACGACTTTCAATATAACCAGACTAACTATTGTTGTTTAGGCTAGTCTGAACTCCTTCACGCCCTAAGCACAATGCCTTCTCTGAACGACAGTCAGATTGGGGATGAAGAGGATGTGTCGAGAGATGAAATTCTGGCCAAGGTGGAGATCGCCCTGCTCAGTGTCATCTTCTTCAGTGCCGCCACCCTTAACACCGCCCTGCTGCTCGTCCTCTGGAGACAGCGCAAACAGATGTGCAGGATGCGCGTCTTCGTCTTTCACCTGTGCCTAGCGGATCTGGTGGTCGCATTCTTTCAGGTGTGTCCGCAGCTCATGTGGGACATCACAGACAGATTCGTCGGACCAGACCTGGTATGCCGCCTGGTGAAGTACCTGCAAGTTCTCGGCATGTTTTCATCGACTTATATGATCGTGGTAATGACAGTTGACAGATACCAAGCTGTCTGCAACCCAATGGTGAAGTTCCAGCGGACGCGCACAAGTCTGAACATCCCTGTGTGCATCGCGTGGGGGATTTCTCTGCTGGGCAGCTTGCCACAAGTTTTTATTTTCTCCAAGGTCGAGGTCGCGCCCGGCGTGTTTGACTGCTGGGCCACGTTTATCCAGCCATGGGGCTTGCAGACGTATGTAACCTGGACAACGGTGGTCATATTTGTTTTACCTGTTATTGCAGTTGTTTTTTGTCAAGTGCGCATCTGCCGATCCATCCAAACCAACCTGTACCAAAAGATTCAAAAGCAGGGCAGCGTGAGTCTCCATTTTCCATCCAGAGTTAGCGGTGTCGCCGGGATGTCCAAGGCTAGGGTGAAGACGCTGAAGATGACGGTGGTTATCGTGCTGGCTTACATCGCATGCTGGGCTCCCTTCTTCACTGTCCAGCTCTGGTCTGCATGGGACACACACGCGCCAAGAGAAAGTAAGTCTATTTCTGGTCGGTGCTCAGTTTGATGTAGTTTATTTTCCTAATTTTAATTTACAGCGTGTTATATTTTGAATTTCTTTCAAAATGCACGTAATTAAACAAAGTGAGTCTTGCATCGATGTCCAATCAGTGCGTTTTTACGCACAACACGCGTAAAGAACACTTCTTTGCCAACACATATGACACTCCTCTCCTCTCATTCCAGCTGCGACTTTCACTATCCTGATGCTGCTGGCCAGTCTGAACAGTTGCGCGAATCCCTGCATCTACCTCCTGTTCAGTGGTCACTTTCCCAAGAGGCTGGTGACTCTCATGTGCCACCGGCAGTCCCCGGATTCAATTCATGACGAGGCTTCGCTGGTCAGCGCCTTGTACATGAGCTTCAAAAACGTCCATGAGTCCAAATGACAGCGACGCGTTAAAATCTGGGAACGAAGAAAGCCTACTGGGGAGAGAAAGCGTAAATTGGTGCGTCTTTAACCTGACTCTGAGCTCTTCCTGCGTTTCAACGACTGTTTCTTCAGAAGACATGGACCCAAGATATTCTGAGTTTACTGCATCTATCTGACCGAGGACTGAGGCCCGACTCATGATGTTGCTGGACTGCGGGGTCAATTCCTCTTTGAAGAAACAAAGAATCAGTATAAACCCTGTAAATATCTGCTGTAGACCATGACATCATTTTGTGATTGCTGTGACAGTTTTGAAGTGATATGAAAAAACTCCTCACTTAAAATAGAGGCTGAAACACTTCTATCCTTTCAGACAGATTCACTCACTGAATTTCACATAACGTTGTTAAGGATGAAGCAAAACATAAGAATTCAATTCCACTGTTATTTTGTGTATCAGAAAAAAACATTATATGAACAGTATATGAAATTATACTACTATCTTTTGAGTTGAGTGTAGAGATAATGAGGTGATACTATGTAGGCTGTTGTATCTATATATTTACTTTACAAATGGAAATTGTAACAGAATGTGAAATCAAGAACAAATGAATAGAATCACAATGTAAAATACAATATGTGCCTGTCTCCCAAAAAGCTGCTGTACCATTACTGTATTTAAAGATTGTAAAATATGTTTGTCACTCTTTGGTGAATAATTGTAATCATAATGCCTTGTTCAGGCTGTGACCAACTATGGAGAGCCATGGAATAAATTCATATCCTCACAACTGTAGATATACAATATACATTTTTGGAAACCCTATAATGACAAATTATAATAATTATATACAATTATAATAATATTCAAGTATATTATCAATATTACATTATGTTATCATTGAATATTATAATCATAATTATAATTTGTCATAATATTATGTCTTAATGTCATTGATTAACCCAGCCAATGACGGTGCACAAGCCACTTGGTGCCAGTCCCATGCCTGGATAAATGGGGAGGGTTGCGTCAGGAAGGGCATCAGTGTAAAATCTGTACCACATCAACAATGCAGATGGAAAAATCCACTGTGGTGACCCCTCAGCCAGATTTAAACCTGGTGTATGTTATGCATGGTATGATGTGCTGGTCAACAGAAGGACTCAGCATGCAGGATGGCAGCAGCAGGCAGCAAGCAGGCGGACAGCCTGGACGAGAATACATGTGTCCAAGGACACAGATGCCCCTGCAACTGGAAAACCTCAATTTGTGCTGATGTGGACAGACCATAACCTGTATCATAGGTGAATGTGAGCAAACTGAAATAAAAATGGTGTAAATTCAAATGTGTCTAAAAATGTATAAATAAGCAAATTGCAGGAGCCAATTATGAGATAGGGTACCTACAAAGTCCTTTTTTTAAAAATATTTGCTGTTACAGCCATCTTATTTCCCTACAGAGATTAATAACGTCTCTTTCATCCAATCCTGATGTATGTCAGTACATATTTCTAGAAGTTCAGAAGAAGAAAGGTCAATTACTCATATACAAAGACCTTCTTTTACTCATTTAACCTTTTCTGTGCACTCCCATAAGAGGAACACAAAGATCTATTAGCCTACAGATGTTCGATTCCTGGTCTCCTGGGTCGAAACCTTGTAAAAAAAAAAGAAGGTGCAGGATCTAATATCTACCACTTAATTATTACCCACTTTATTTCAGAGGGCTGCACAATATCATCTTTAGTAATGCCTCGTTGTGATGACATAAACCCAGATAATTGTATCAGCCTAGCTTTAGGCATTATTTACAATATGCACACAGGCTGTGATTGAAAATGATGAAGCATAACACACTATGTGCTTGCATCACTGTAACGAACACATGCTCACATGGGTGCATACGTATAAATGAATATATTAACATCTCACAAAACACATAATAATAAACATATTATAGCCCATAAAACCATGCAGCGTATGATGGTGACAAAACTATTTCTACTCACATACTTATGGTGCTTTTGACTATATCACATGGAGTTTGCCTGGTTGTCAAGTAACTCAAACTGTGCAGTAATCTAAATATGTTAAGGATGTCTATGTTAGCTAAAAGTTTAGTTTGACATTTGATTCTTGATCTTTGAAACAGCAATCTTAACTCAAGGTCCATACCCAGTTGTTCTGGAGCTTTTAACTACCATTGGTCACACCTGAGACCAGCAGACTCAACATACCGTTAAGGAAGGTCAGCCTTGTGGCTGGGCTGGAACTGGGCAGCCTGCAGTCGGTGGCAGAGAGGAGGATGAAGGACATCCATCTCCAGGAAGAGATGTGGCAGCTGGGCAACTCATTCAGACACCGGATCATCCCACCCATGTCCAAAACAGAACCACAAGGTGCCATTCGTACCTGCTGGCATCTGACTGCACAACAGCAGTGGGGACACAGTCTACATTACACAACACCCACAGACTACTTTCCCACAGAGTTAGGTTTAACAGAGACAACCACACCCCTCTCCCACCCCATTGTCTCTCTGCTGAACTGTTGGACTGATAATTTCACTATATTTGATTGTATGTTTTGTTATTTAATACACTAAATTATATCCATACAATACCATATCATATTTGATATATGTACCACATTATAGCATTTTAATGTTCTTGTATGACCTTGTATAGTTTCTTTGTTTTCTTTTCTTTGGTTTCATATAAGGATTTATTTAATTTTCTTTACTGTGCTGTTGCAACAACCATCCCTGCTAAGGATCAATAAAGTTTTTTTTTTATCATCTTAAAGATTACTCAATAATGACAGCAATGTGGAGCCCTCATCAAAATAATAGACTAATATACATGTTCCATTGTGCAATAAATGAGCCCACAAACAACTGCAAAAACACACACTTCAAAACAGATGAAGCAAAACACTTTAATGGACAGAAGAGAGATGATTAGCAATGATTGCTACAGCCCCAAAACAAGTCTGCAGGATTTTAGATATAGAGATGAAGTGATGTGAGAAGCCATATGTCTTAAGACCAACATTATTACAAATCCTCTTCTCTGAGGGACCCCCCCACACATGGTCCACATGGCCTCTGTCTCACAAAGGGATACTCGTTAGAGTCTGTTCGCATGCAAATGATCCTGTCCATGTGAACCTGCAGGAAAGGTTAATAAACTGCAAATTTATATGCAGACACATGAACGCTCATAATGAATCTGCGGTGATTTGTCTGTAGAGATGAAAATAGACATTCTGGGGAGGCATCACATAACATTTACACCTGCTTATTAAAGCTCAGTTCATCACCTCACATCTCTGGCTTTACACACACGTGTTGTCTGAACTTTGAAAATGATGCCTCTTGATGCACTCATTACCTCCGTGCTGAAAATTGGAGAAACAGTCACAGAATACCTGCATGTTTATTTTATTGTGGTTCATTGACTCTCATGGAAAAACAAGGACCTTCTGCAGAATCAAACCAGTGATTTCTTCTGTAAAGCATCTATTTTATTGGTGAATAAAAGTCTGACAGCCTTACGAACAATGATTTACTGATGTGACAGAGAATATAATGAAAAATGATTACATTTTAATGTTTTACTTCACGGTAAAAACCTCTCTTTGTTTCAACAAAATTATATAATCAGACAATGTGTGACAGGTCCAAGAGAGAATTACAAGTAAAACATTTAAAGTCACTGATGAAAAAAAAGAAATCACAGAAGCTGCTCATGTATTCCGATTGTTAAAGAGGAACTCTATCACATGAAAGTTTGATATAGATCTTGGTTGCACTACTGATTATGTCACTTGAGTCGGTGTCAGATAGTCCTTAAGTTTACAAGTTCGAAAACGAAAAAGCTTTCTTGGGGCTTGGAAGCATTGAGTTTATCACGGAGGAGGATTGGGCCACAAAATTGTTTTAGACTTCTGACTTTAAAGTCAGGATTCTGAGAATAAAGTCAAAATTCTGACTTGCAAGTCAGAAGTCTAAAAATGTATTCATTTTCTTAAAGACAGGTGAAAAAAAAATCGGAATTCTGACTTTAATCTCGAATTTTGACTTTAAAGTCAGAAGTCTAAAAATTTTTCATGTGAATCTAATCTCCCATATTTACCAGACCTCAGTAACCCACTCATTTCTGCTCACACCTAGCAGCTTGAGGCGGGATGAGCCACTACTAACATTTCACACCTGAATCGTCAGTGTTCTAGCGGCGGTTGAGTTGCTTTGTGGGTCATGTAGGGACCCAGAATATGGAATAAAAAAGACAATATTACCGGTTCTGATGCATCAATAATGACACTTTTTTAGCAGTCCATCATGAGCCGACAGTGTCATAGATGTGTAATGCTAACCCGGTGGAGCATTCTTTTCAGGGAAGACAAGAATAAAAAGATAAATTAAAAATTAATTCAAAACAAACTGTTTTCTCACACAGACCTTTATATACATATGACAACTTGATTAGGCCACAAGAATCACATGTAAGAATTTTTAACACCATTCAAAGAATAGTAATGACATCACATCTGTAGAATAAATATCAAGCTACACCCAGTAGTTACACTGCAAATAGGTGGAGCTACGTAGCCTGGCTCGGTCTAAAGATAAACATAAATCTACTTAGCATCTCTCTGCCTAGCTCTGTCATTAATAGGTTGTATCTTGCTTTTTTAATCTGTGCAGAAATGAATAACAGGCCGTAATAACGCCATTGAGTTTTGGCATCTAGGAAATAGCCAGGTGTATAACCAATGTAAACAACTGAGTTATAAAATGTTATTGAGTGACCTTTGGAGGTGTGGTAGGAAGGTTTTGCTACTGTTGGACTGAGCCAGGCCTGTTTCCTGTCTTTATGGTAAACTACTAAGAGGCTGCTGGCAGCAGCTTAATATTTATACTACAGACATGAGAGCGGTGTCCATCATTTTTTCTCTCAGCAAAAAAGTGAATAAGTGCATTTCCCAAACTCCTAAACTATTCCTTTATCATCTTTTCAATTTAGACAAGTTCTTATTGCGATCAAAATACTTCTCTAAAAGATGAAAAGATTATTCAACAGCTCTCTGATGTGACAATGTTCGAGCAAAAAACGATTCACCAGTTATATTACACAACAAATGCTGTAACTACCTCTTCTTTAGTTACACTTCTATAAATATGAGCCAGCGCCTTGCAACAAAACAGCAAGAAGAAACATCCTGAAAACTGAGAGACTACAAACCAAAGAGAGCCCAAAGAAAACTTAAATAAATCTAAATCTCATCATCACTTTTCCGTTTGCAATCTTTCGTTCACATCTGTGGCTTACTGATCCATCAAACGTGACCGAAGACAGTGAGCTGAGGCGTAGGCACATCATTTTAAAATGCCACAGAAAAAAGAAACTAAATGAAGGAGTTGAAATCCTCCTTTCACTCTCCATGCTAATAAGCTCCGACAGTCTGCCAAGACATCTGTAATTCTTAATTGTATCACCAGAGATAATGCTTGTGTCCTGAAGCACATTATCAGACAGGACAATGAGCCTTTTTTGAATACAAAACAGACACTGATTATATTTGAGTATATTAACCTTTATCGCTGTTGTCACCTCAGTTTTTTGTTTATTACAGAAAACTGCTATGATAATAAATAGCACAATATCTCCACACATGGATGAATATGTTACTCTTTTTTTCCCCCAATTTTCTTGCATACAAAAATACATCCAATTTAATTCCAAGATTCAAAATATCCCCTATGGCAACAGACCTACATATACATGAGTGCACTTTGATTCAAATAGTTTTCTGAACTGACTAAAAGGATCTGAACCTACATCACAGAGCCAGCCCACCGAGGGTCTGAATTCTGAGTGAATTTTAATCAATTTTCTGTTGAAAACAGATGAACTGCTTGCCAACCATGTCTCTATCTCAACTGCATGCAGCCACACTCTCCATCATACGGAGTATAATTACACATTAGGCTTTAGTGTTGGTGCTGTGACCGAGAAATCAAAGCACAGGGGTTCAGATCAGGGAGCTGCATGTTTGGACGTTACCTTGTGTCATGGAGTTAAGTTTGGTCAATCTACTAATCTCTATTTCATTCTCACTCTTTCAAGATAAAGGTTTAGGTTTAGGGTTAAAGGTTTCAAGAACCTTTAAGAATAATCATGTCCTCCATACTGTTTTCGTTTGAGGTGCTATTTAAAAAGGCTGAATGAACCTTTCAACTGATATGATGGATTTGCTGCCAGGGGTGACAGGTGGTGTGTGTGATACATTGATTACTAAAAGCAATCGCAGACAGAGAGTGCCCAAAGATCCAGACATGAGAAGGTTGTGGGAAACGATGTCCGATGTCACAGGCAGAAGACACGAGAGCCCTCTCTCCCCTCCTCCCCCTCGGCCTGGGGGATACGGGGTAGCATAGCTGAACGGGTTAGACCCCAGAAACGAGGTGGAGACAAGTCCTTCTTGGTGGCTGTGAACTTCCAGCCCATGTGAGACCCACAGGTTCGGCACTGAGCAATAGTCCAGGCATACCTGAGAGCAAAGGAAGAAGGGCCACTTGATACATTTTAAGATAAATAAAAATAATCTGCTGGGAATAATAATTTGTGAATTAGATATATTTTTTTCTCACAAAAAACAGAAATCTTAAAATAACGACCCCTCCCTCACTGGAAAATCTACGGACATGCAAAGAAGGTCCATTTCAAAGGTTTACCTGCTGAACAGAAGATGCATGCACATTTTTATTATTGATTTATTTTTTTTGATCAACCAATTTCAGCATTTCAAAGAATGCGGCACTCCTAGCTACGGGGTGAAACCAGTCCTAATCACTAACATAAACGTTCCTGTACCTTCTTATTCTTTTTTTTTTTATAGCTAAGTTAGGATTCCTCTCAGAATGCTCAATGTTTGTGGATACAGCCCCCCCCTGAGTAAATAATAAATAAATAAGCCATGTTATTTATCTACTGATCAAGAGCAGTGGAACTGTTTATGGAAGAATTTCATTGAACATTTAGTTCTATTTATATATATAATTTATTACTTCATTTTCCAAATATAACTGAGAGAATAATAAACTCCTGGAACAAATGCATTATGTAACTGTACATGAGACTAGGTCCCATGTTATTGTTAGAGCAGTTTGATTTGACACAGAGAACCTCTGGGATGTCTCACTCCCCGGCTGCAGAAGTCTGGTTCTATACAGCAACGCCTGATAAACTACCAGAGGTCCCCCTTGATAAAAAAATACACTATTTATCAAGACTTGACACAAAAGCCAGCTGCTTGTGTTACTGTTCAACCACTAGACAGCATCACGACAGAGTACTGCCAAACCAAATACTGTATAGTTTTAAAACATTTTAAAGAACTCTGGTGCCATTGCTCAGAAGTAAGATTAAAATTTTCTATAGATGTATTTCTGAAAGCATTGAAAAGCACAGGAAGGGGTGTGAGTCAGTCTATCAATGTGTGATATGTGTTATTATTCAATAACCCGAAGCGGGAGTGTCAGCTAAATGCCATGTATATCACAGTTACCCTGGAAACCAACTGTGCAGAGTCGATGGCCTGCCGACCAAGTTGAGGTTGTTGGTTTTGTAGACAGTCAGAGTTTCATGAACGTAACCGTGAGGGTTGACATATGCAGCCATGGGGCCGTACAGGGACAGGCTGCAGGGACAGAAGAAGCAGGTGGAACATGTCAGCAGGAGAGATTCTGTCTTTAATAAATGCTTCAGCCAGAAACAGAACAAACAGAATGATCCTTTGGAAGGAAAAATAAAAACAGACGGGTTAGAGACTCCATAAAAAGTATGAAGACAATGAATCTACATTACAAATACCTAAATAGAAAAGTTAAATTCTGCAGCCTCTCTGATCTGAGTCATGTGTACAGGAGTGTTTCTAAAAATATCTATATATTTGCACATACAATGTGTGTAATGTAAACTTCAAATGTTGTTAACACTCTGAAGTGAAACTTTTACTCTGAATAAAGATTGTGTATTTCATAAAAGGAGATTATTATTATTCCAAAGTAGCATGTGAGTTGTAATGTTTTCCAACCTTAGAACTGCTATAATCAGGACTTAAGCAGCATTTTAACGATGGATCAAATCACTGTGTGTTATGCTTTTCAAAGGTCGCCTGTAGTGATAAACCCCCAGATAATAAGTCTATTGTGCGCTCAGACTGTGTGTGTGTGGAGATACAGAACAGGGCCACTTATATACATGATGTAACACTGACTGAACTTCCAGACAGACAGTCAAGTGTTGACTTTGGCGCGTTAATAATTACAGTGATTACGGAGGTTAAAGTGAATATAAAAAGAACATTTGAACAGAATCAGTTCTCTTCCTGGCAGAGAACCACTGTCACTGTTTTAATGTGTTTTTCTTTACACGTCCTTGGTTTGGTTAGCTGCTTAGATGGGTGAAGAAAGGGCAACATCAAGTCAATGTCGAGTCTCTTGAACATTCTGCTGAGATAACTGAGCTAAAACATGCAAAGGTGCTAACATGGATGACATTTAAACACAATACTGCAACAACATAAAAAAACAACACACTGATCTGGCTTTAAAATGAACAAAACAAGTTCTCACCTGAAGATCTCCTTTTTTGTGGTGATTTCTGTGTCCTGACACTGCTTACAGCACAGCGATGTGCACTGAGGAGGAGAGGTAAGAATTAAAAGGTTGTACACATGTAAAACATTCTCAATAAAGCGTTGGCAGTCCTGAGCCTAATTAAGGACGCTATAATAATCCACCCAATGAGACTCTTTTAGGCCATGGGCCAAAGCATGTAACTAATAAAAGTGCTTCAGGGTACATGGAGAAATGATGTCATCACCAGTATACAAGCAGTACTTCTGTGAAGTGGCCCAGGAGTGTTCTATGTCTAGTGAGTTTACAGGAGGGTGTGGAGAAGTTTGTGTGTGAATTAAATGGCTGGTCTGAATGTGACAAGGTGAACGCTGCTCTGCAATATTCATTTAGCTTTGGAAACAGCAGTGATATCTGAATGCCACCAAACCTCGACAGTCCCCTGCTTCATATACAGAGAGCAAATAGCAGTCAAGAATATACAAATGTCGTCTGCAGCGACGTCAGTACAGCGACTGACTCAGGACTGAAGATATTTCCCATTGCCCCAGTTTGTGTGCTACAGAATGTTCACTGGTTCTGCAAGAAAACCTCTTGTGAGTGCAACAAATGTTCCTGTAAGAAAGCAGGTTACATACAAAGGGTATAAAACATGTGACCATGTGCGGTCAGTGCCATAATTGCGAGGCTCCAGAGGAGATCATAAACGATGATGATGGCAATGATGACAGTGATGAGCAAGTTAATCAGATTTCTAGAGACTTGGAACTCTTCAGATGTATTTCATTCAATGATTATTGACAGTTAATGCATCTACCTATTTTTCTTTTGCTTGGTGCTCTTATGTAATCACACTGACAAACAGCAATTATGAGAATTTTGTATTTTCCCCATACAATAAGACATACAATAAGATTTTATTTGTACTTTTTGTCAAAACTTGTAACCGTTTAATGTTATTACGTATTTACGAATGGTTAAAATTACTTTAATAATTTCATAATTGAATGATATTCCCAGTTTTGAACTATATAGCCATGATGCAGCGGTTGTTTTTTTCCCAAAGCTGTCTGAAATAATAAGAAACCAGTATATTGGCTTGACCATTTCTGCTGGGTTTTTTGTTACAATGGAAGCATACTGATTATTACTGCATAAGGTTCATGCCTTTTACAATTACACTGAAGCACCGTCATTGTAAAATGAGCAGGAACTGTCAGCCCATGGTCTATTTAAAGAGGATTATTATCATCATCATCATCAATTACACAAGAGGACAAAGGCAGATAGCAGCTTAATATTTGCAATAAGCTAGAGCTACATTAGCCGTCCTCATCCTGGCATACTTGTAATATCTGTCATTATAACATTCAAACATTAATGTTACTAAGGGCACATTTGACATGATTTAGTTATTCAAACAACCCTAAAGTTAATTATCATAGAATTAAATCCCATCATATCGAGAGACATGGAACTCTCACCAAATACGTAGCTGAGATCGTGCACATTCAGAGTCGTTCAAATGGTTTTCATGCATCAGTGACAGTTAAGACGCTAGATTCACCGCTATAGAAAATCAGATTTTGTTGAAAACTCATTAACTACTTTCAGATGCTAGGAGTAGGTATCCAGGGTCAAGTAAATAGGTGGTATCACATGATTTGGGATGAGGCAGATGAGAGTTAAGTGATGACATCATAGCAACATCACCATCGTCTGGCTATGCTGTTTGCAATGATACAACAAACTGATTATTGGTATCCCCACTAATTGGTATCCCCACCCCCAACCTGCCAGCTCTTACTTGACACTGCCACCACTCGATAAGTACTCACCATAGCACAGGACCCCTGCCACCCACTCAATCCATGCTTCATCCTCCTTCCCTCTGGCCGTCGATACAGACAGACAATATGCAGGAAAAGTGGCTTTGGGAAGAGTTTCGTGCCCTCAGCCATAAGGGCTCTACACAACCTGGGCACGCTGCAATGACCTGTTGTGTCTTTAATGTCTTTGATTGTTGTACTTCATGTGTACAGTCTGCGAAAACAAATTCCCTCAAACCAGAGGACAATAAAGTATGAATCTGAATCTGATTAGTGACAATCACGGTGGCGGAGAAATGCACTCTCAGAGTGCTTCCTAGTTGGTACCAGCAATAAATTCAAAATATCTTTGTTTAAACTAAATGATTTCTAAACACTTTGGACTGAAACATTGCAGCTACACATCTACTGGCTCCTGACAGGCATGGTTAAATATCACAAAGAACATGAGAGGGGGAAAAAAAAAAAACAGGCGCAGTCTTCACAGCACAACAGAAGTAGGAACACCAGATCTTATTACACAATGAGGGAAAAGATGGCGGTGACGGCAGGGGCGGAAAGGAGCGACTGAGGTGGTTGGAAAGGGGAGAGAGATTAGTGGTGACCTTGCATTACCCTGTCCATGATGTCTAGCTCACAGCGGAGTCTCTGGATGGCACTGCCAATCTTCAGCAGCTGGAGCCTCAGACCGTCGTCTATGGGCAGACAGGCAGCAACTCTGTAGGAGAAGTCTGACAGAAACCAGACAGCAGGAGGGCGGGGATGAAACGAGGGAAGGAATGAAAGCACAAAGAACACAAAGACATATAGGCGCATGTGTGTGTATATGTCTGCAGTCCATCTGTAATGTGCTGAATAGAGGCTGAATAAAGGCTGAACAGAGGCTGACCTACTGCGTTCGTAGGGAGAGAGTCATCTTTCAGATTCTCATCCCATTCATGGAGCTGTTTCTTCACTCTGTTCATGAGTGACTCCTGCGAGGTGAAACACAGGAAGCACATCAGTCGGATTAGATTCATTTCCACAGCAATGTGATGTTTATGTATGGCAGAATTCCAAGCACAGGGCTGCTATACTCACAGAGTCATAAAGTGCATAGACCCAGGGTGGCCATGGCGTCAGACTGGCACCGTGAAACTTCCTCTGAGATGAAGAGCAGATGCACCGTTAATGAATTAAATCTACTGATAATAACGATTAAAGTACCTCAAGACCCCAACAGTTTCTCTTCCCTAGCCTTCTCATATTGCTATTACAGACTGAAAACATGGCCAAAGGTATGTGGACATCCAAGAGTTATACCAACACATGTCAATGCAAGAAGTTTTACGTTGCAAAAAGGAGATTTCCCATGTTGCCACAAAGTTGGAACCTTGCTATTGTCCGAAATATTATTGGAGCATTAAGATTTCCTTTGACAGCAATGAGGGGCTCCAGAACAACAATGCGCAAATTATATGGACCGTCTAAATACTTTTGTCTACGGAGTATAAAATTAAATTGATCACAAGGCAACATGGATACAACGAAATTATTTTCGTGATTACCTGATAATTCATTTGGTCTAAAAAATTAAATTGGGGGTAAAAAAGGTCATCACCATTTCTTACTGCCAACAAATTGTTTGTGTTGAAGGAACAACAGCTTGTTTTTGTTTTTTCTTTGAGTGCTTTTCTCTTATCTCGTCTCTGTGTGTGTGTCTCACTTAATGAGTTGAGTCAAGCTTGGAAGTCTCAAACCCGCTGCTTTACAGAGCAGTGCTCACTTGCTTATGTAAAGTTCATTAGTACTTTATATGTTGCGTGCCCAACTTGTTCTAAATTTGACATTGTGTCCCCACCAATACACCTGCCAACAGTTCTTGAGATATCTGGAGGACAGACAGAGATTCCTTGCTTCATACCATAAATAGATGTGTGTGCTTTAGGGTTCAGTCAAGCAAGAATGTGTTGTTTGCTCTGGGGAAACCACCCTTCAGAGTCACCTAAATCAACATGATTCCATGGAAACCAAAATAATAAATATCACCTAGAAAACTGGTGTCCAAGTACACAGATGCTCCTGCTACTGGAAAAAAAAAGCGAATTGTGCAGATGTGGACAGACCATAATCCCAATCATAGGTGAATGTAGGCAAACTGATATGAAAATAAGTTGAAATGTGCTTAAAAAATGTAAAACTAAGCAAATTAAAGAAACTAATGATATGCACACCTTTAGTGCCCCTACAAAGCATGTGTGGAATTTCATTGACTTCTGTCCAGCGGTTTTTGAGGGGATGTGGATGGACCAACCAGGGGCAACGATAGGGCAATCATAATGCACCCTTTAACAGGGGCACAATAACAGGCATAACGACATTATATGGTTGACATGTGTATGAAATATGGTGAAGCTAAAAGGTATTGTTTGTCAGATATCGTACAAGATGACCGTCCTTCAGACTCACCTTAGAAATCATGTTTCCATGGAAAAAGAACGAAAGATAACATTTGCGTAAAATTGAAAACATCTGAAGGCACAACTATTTATTAGTTGATAAGTGTGTAAAGTTTGGTGAGGCTAGTATGTATATTTTGCGTGAGACGGAAGACGGACAGACAGACATACTGACGACTATATTATATCATTGCTATGTCAGGGGATATGAAGTTGATAGGCAATATTAACAAGCAACTATATAATTATAATAATATAATTGATTATTAAAGTACTTTTTTCAAGATAAAATGCTAAAAAAAAAAGTTTTTGGGGTGTTTGTGTTTCTGACCTGATTACTCCAGCAGCACTGGGCCTGTTTGCAGCTCTGAGTCGTGGGTTTGGAGGAGGAGGAGTGCATGTGGTGTCTGGAGAGGGGTGTAGGCTGCACAGCTGAGAGGGGATCTGGAAGGATTCGTTCTGGAAGAATCTGTACTTTGGCTTGTCTGATCCTGCAAAGAGAGATAATAAATATAGGTCAGGAGAAGAAGAAAAAAGACAGATGAGGAAGGAAACCAGAATGAGAGCAACAGAGGATGTGTGAAGCCAGGCAGAGGAATAAAAGACTAAACTAATGGTGTGCTGGCTGAACGTCATAAGGTGTTGGACAGGATGTTTGAACATAAAAAGGTGCTGTCTGTAGATTTCTCAATTTATTACCCAAGACAAACTCAGTGAACTTCCTGGAGTTCAGACGGATTCATTCACAAAGCAGCAGCACATGAGAGTGACAGACATCTAGTGAGCCCATGAAAGGCAGTCTTGGGACATGAATAATGTTTTAAGCAGACATGTTTATTGAATTTTGATGCACCAAGGAGAATCAAAGATATTGATTGCTCCCTCCGGCACAAGAATATTATTGAAATCCTGTAGTATGTGATACCCACTATATTTTAATCTTGTAGTGTGTGCATGTTTGACATTCGAGAGAAAATCATCTGTGGGGATTCTTGTTGCATGTGTGATGAAACCTGATTTCTACATCGGTTAGGATTTTAAAGCTGTGGTGTGAGACTCTTGTCTTGAAAAGGGTGAGTGTAAAGCCCAAATCGGTGTGCTATTAACACAATCTACAAGTGTGCTTATTCTATTGGGTACATATTTTACTGAACTCATCTTGAGTCCTTTCTGCTCACATGTAGTGTACGCTAAAAAGGAAAAAGTCCTTTCAGTCTGTTGTCTGCAGTGAGTGATCAAAACTCCCTGGTCAAACATTCAGAAAGTGTTTTAGAGGTGTTACAGAGAGAAGGCCGTTAAAATATATAATACACAGTACAATATTCAGTACATATCACCTCGAAGCACAATGGCAGATCCAAAGTAAATGAGTGATAACTTCAATTCTATGCTTCCTGGTAGTACAAGAAAAAGTCAACAGGATTACAGCAGCCAGTTTGTGAATTATACAAAAGCAAAAAGAGAAAGGGGGAAATGAGTCTGAATGAAGACTTAATTGCATTTATTTTAACCTCAAGGATTTCCTGAGAGTTGGAGGATGGAAGTAGACATTATCACCACAGCGCACACTCAGTTTGACAGGTTTGTGAGACTTAAAACAGCCTTTTCCACCCAGGATTAATAAAATATCACAATAGCTGGCGACCATTTTTCTGTCTGACTAATTTATTAGTCAAGTAATCATTACAGCTATGATTGAAAAGAGAATAATAGACTATATTAGCAGAGAAACTGTAGCACAAACATAATAAACTCAACTTTAAAGAACATCACATCTAATGAATCTTGTAAAAAGAAAAGAAGTAGGTTTAGAGTAGTGGCAGCTGCACTCAACAAATAAAATCACGTCTTCAGTTTACTTTTTGAAGATGAATATGAGTAGAGTTAGTTTTTTCCTCTAGTGGTGAACTAGGAGAACACTGCTTGAGTCATTATGGGGGGGGGGAAAACACCCTGAACATACTGCATGATTGGCTGGAATAAATGTCTAGTCAGAAGCTGAGATGTGATGTGATGTGATGTGATGTCATCGTCTTTGATTAAATATGCATTATACAAAAGGTGATGATTCAAATTTAGATTTGATTTTTTTATTTTCTCGTTTCAACTGAGTGTCTGAGGGGACATGAATTTCAATGCCATGCTTATATACTGAACATTAATGTTGATAGGGGCTGATCTGCAGTCAGGTAGTTAATAACAAATAATTAAATTCGTGTCATAATCCTGTTTGAATCCGTCCCTGACGATTGTGATCATGAAAACCTGCAGGGTTCTGATTCTTGCAGATGTGAGAACCACGGGACAATGTTTATGTCTCAAATTTGCGAATGCATTTAACCTTTGGTTTGATGGCTTATGGGGCAATTAATCTCACCCGTCTGCTTGAGTTCTTATCTCATGGACCTTGAATCTCTGCCTTCCCACAGCTTTCACTTTGACAGTTTCAATGCCGTACTCTTGCTCCTCTCGATACGCATAGATTTCAGCTGTTGTCCCGAACTCCGCCTGCAGCTCGCTTGTGTCACTGCTGAGACAAATATCAAATGAATCCATTAAAATGTGAAAGACATTCAAAAAGAGTGGTAAATCAGAGCAGCAGAGGAAGAGACATCCTGACTTTTAGTTCCTCATTTGGGCCAAGTTCCAAAAACACCGGATGTTACTTTTGCCATGAAGGAACATGATAGTATTATTTTATTACTGCCAATCAACCCTAGTGAATGCCCAAAATCTACATGCCCCCAGTTTTTAACAAAGGCTTTCTGTTATAAATTTGATATCTCAAGCAAAGATAAAATATAAATGATATAATAAAGATTATATTCTCAGACTCTGAGTGTCATCAAAAACATTATACAACAGTTTACATAGACTAAATAGTTCTGTGACTAGTAAACCAACTTTAAACACAGGAATGCTCTCCTTATATCAGATCTGTCCAGTCTGTGACCATTATCTAAGGACCCAGAGTAATTTTGTACCTGTGTGCAAGCACAGCAAAGGTTCTGTCTTTCTGGATGACGCTCCGCATCATGCTGACCTCCTGTGGTCTGAAGAGCTGCAGAGGCAGCGTTTGACCTGGGACCAGCATCACAGCTGTGTGTGGTAGCACAGGGATGGTCTGACAGCTGTCGTCATCATGGACTGTACGGCCATGAAACTCCTCCATGTCTGAACCCAAGTACTGCCACCACAGGGGTCAGCGTCAACACAATACAACAAGATGGCTGCAGCTGCAGAAAACTAATTATATACAGTAGCTCTCTGCAGGTAAAACCATGTAGAGTTGGATGCAAAATGATTAAAGCCCCATTGTATATTAGGTTGATTGGCAAAATGTACTGTTTCACAGCTGTTTGCAATGACCAAATCACCAAATCAAAATCAGTTCAATAAATAGCTCAATGTAACAGATTTTACTTTTTGTTTCCACATTCAACACAAAATGCTACTTTTACTGACGACTGCAGTCTCAAACTTCTTAATAACAAGTGTCTTTAGTACTTTGTAAAGCAAACTTTAGCTGCTATGACCTGCTGCAACATCAATTTCTGACAGCAGTCCTGGGAAATCTTTGCCCATTCCTCATAGGCAAAGGCCTCCAGTTCTGTAATAATCCTGGGTTTGTGCTGCAACCACCTCCTTCAAATTCCACCGGAGATTTTCTATGGGATCCAAATCTATGACTGTGACGCTCACTCAAGAATGTTCCAGGACTTCTTCTATAACTAAGCCTTGGTGGACGTTGAGGTATGATTGGCACCATTGTCCTTTTGGAATGTCTAATGACGCCCGAGCTTCAGCTTCCTCACAGATGGCGAGATGGTTTCTTGTAGGATTTCCTGATACTTGATGAAATCCATCTTACATGCTGCAGGTTTCCAGCCCCAGAGCATCACCGAGCCACCGCCATGCTTCATTGTAGGTGGGGTGTTCTTATCAGCATATGCTTCATCCTTCCTCCTCCTTACATACCACTGATCCATAGGCCTGAAAGGTTAGTTTTGCTTCATTGCTCCACGGAAGAGTATCTCAAAACTTCTGTGGCTTATGTAGATGGTTTTGAGCATACTGGAGGTGACTTTTCTTGTGCTTTTGGGAGGGGCCCTTATGTAAATTTAACCTTATCAGAAAAAACCTTGGCACTGCACTGCTAGTCTATGAAGGTTGGCACAGTGTTTTACCACAATCTTTAAAAAATTACATTTTGTGTTGAATGTGGAAAAATAAAATTTTATCTGTTGCAAGGAGCTATTCAAACTGTTCAAACTCTGATTTGGTTACTGCAAACAGCTGATAAATAGCATATTTTGCATTTTGCATATAATGAGGGTTGCACGATTAGCTTCCAACCGTATGGCGGTGACCACGCAGAGAGCCATTATCTGAAGAAAGGATTAAAAGTGTGGCATCACTCACAGCATGTGATGTGGGAAGACTGGGATCAAATGTGATGGCGGTGGGCTTCTCTGCATCCTCACTGTCTCGGTCCTCCGTCTCCATGTCATCTTCCTCCTCCTCCTCCTCCTCTTCACCTGACATGGCACAGCCAGCATAACGTTATATAAACTAACAGTGAGGGGAGTTGGCTCTTTGAGTCAATTAACCACAGTAAACCTGCAACCTAATCGTCGTAAATAAGTCACTCTGATGCAGTAAAGGAAATGAAAGTGAACGAATTGGTACCAATCAGGGTGTGATCTCTGACAGTGGCCTGCTTTGAATTGGCGTGTTGTTAGCTAGCTGTTTGCAGGGTGAAGAGTTAAACGCTCCTCCGGTGGAAACACCGACCACACAGGGAGCTTTACTGTTACCTGGCAAAAGCTGTAACTGGTTCCCCATGTTGTCGTTAATGTTGTCTTCGCCTCCTCCTCTCTCGTCAGCCATAGCCTTGTGTTTACAATACTGACTCTTCTTCTATCACGTCTTCAGTGTGCAGCATAAAGACGGATCCTGAGCGCCCCCTGGCGACGGTTTGATGCAATTGTTCAGAAAACCATTTTTGTCACGCGCTTCTTTGGGTATCTATTAATGACATTCCTATGAGAGGATTTTTTGAATCTTTTCTTTTCATACTTCCTCCCTAATTTGGAAACAACTGGATTATGAAAAAAAAGACGTACATAGAAAACTAGACAGCACTCAGATAGTTTGATCCTCATGATATGACCATGATTTGACCATTAAACATCCCCCTAGAATTTGGAATCACATTGGTATCATTATTAATTTTGATAGTTATTCAAGAAAAACAACATTTCACCAATTTTCTTCTTCATACTTCCTTGAGTGGTAGATTGTATTTGCCCCACAATTTTAAAGAATCCTTTAAAAACAGTCTGGATCCAGATGATCCAGATTACCACCAAAATCTAATGTTCTTTGGGTCATACCCTACATCTCCAAAAAATGTCATCAAAATCCGCACATAACTCTTTTGAGTAATCCTTCTACCAGACAGACAAACAGACGGCAGCAAGATCAATACCTCTTTGGTGAAGGTAATGATTTTATTTATCAGAAGAGCTCTCAGTAGAGGGCCTACCTCCACCAAGGCTGTACACTTTGTCTTCATTAAATTGAACCCTAATCCAAATTCCAACTATTTATAAAGCTATCCATATAACAGGTTGATCATAGCTAGGATTCTCGCAATGATCACGTATCCATCAGTTAATCTATATCTACTCAATTCAATGATTCTATTCAATGACATTACAGATTAACAGGAGAGATTATTGGAGTTAAACACCAAGTTAAATTAGAAATACAGCAATATAAACTGGAAATGACAGGTATCAAAATGTCAGCAGATGACATGTTGCTATTTAGGTGAACTTGCAGTTGCAACCAAAATTGAATCAGGAAGGCCCCATTTTATCTCAAAGGTGCCACCTTAATCAGTGACTTTGTATCTGTGGTGAGCAGTGATGAGGAAGTTGCTGAGATTCTGTGGCCTTACATTTGGATGCATGCATATGTCATTGCTAACCTTTTCTCCACGTGAAAACAAAGTTGTATTACTTGTGAGAATAGGCTGAGATGCCATCTTTTTGCCTGAGGCAGAAAATCCATTCAAAATTAAGTACGTCCTGCAACGACGTGATTGTCACCTGTTTGTCTCCGTTGAAGCTCACAGTTATTGATGTTCTTTCCAGTAATAATGTGGAGTTGAAATCTGCTTTAGAGCATCAATGGGTCTGATGCCTAAGGAGTGAGAAACTTTTTCCTCCTAGGTGATCCTTAAATGAAGGCTGTTGGAACTTGTAACCATTATTTGCTGTAAGCCTTAGCAAAATATACTTGGAATGATGCCTTTCAGTACATGTTGGCTCACATGCACATTTAAAATTGAAGCATTTTGCTTTCAAGGTTTTTCAAACTTTTTCAAAACTCTTAATCTGAATTCACATTTGCTTTATATACCTGACGAATAAAGGTTCATTACTGACAATCAAAACCATTGTGATGGTATAAACAACCAATTGATTGTCTCTCCCTAGATTCTGTACAACACATTAAAATAAATATACAAGCCCGACAGACTAATCCTGTAATGTCAGTTAAATTGACTGAAACTTGTAGAAAACGTTATTATTCATTTATTCAATAAACCACATGACAGTTGTTGGTAAACATATGTATTATGGTCCATGAACAAAGCAGCTGTTCTGATGTCGAGAGATCTGTCCAGCATCTTTGCCACCTTCCAGTCACAATCACAGCTGGCTCCATCTGAACTCAAGATTTGAGGCCGTGATACCACAGATGGAGGTTTCATGACCCTCTTCAGACAGGAGTCAGTCATCAGGAGAGGCTCTGATGGGATCCCAGCTGCCATAGATGAGGGCTTACTTTGACCTCTGCCTCATCTTTCTCCTTTTACGCTTCAGTCTGTTGGGAAGAGAGGGGACAGCAACCATCAACAATGTTCAATGCCCATTAAAAGTGCACATGCAACATTAGAAAACCCAAATTTCATGGCTTGTTTCAATTGGCATCAACATTGGTATGTCTGTGTGACAGACTTTGTATTTGAGCATTCAAACTGTAGTTCCTTCGCAACTGTGTTAACACATGTTAAGTCATGTATTTCAAAGGTATTTTGGGGGGGAACAAGTGGCTAATGACTTAAATTTAAAATTGGGCATTATTCCATCTTAAAGTTTTATTTACAAAGATAAGTATACACATGAACAAGTATGTTAATTGACTTAAGGGAAAGGCTCCTGCCAGGTACACTTAAGTTAACAAGATGGCCATTTCCAACATGGACTCTTTTTTTGCAGCATGTATTTGAATCTTAAGGGGTATCAAAATGTTTGTAAGCATCCTTAACTATAGGCCTATGTTTAGTTACCCAATCCTGCCAATAGGGGCTATGATCAAAATGAATGCAATGTTTCAATAAGAAATAGCCTTTACTGAATGGCACAACGAAGTCCAAGTGCATCGAGTCTGATAAAGTGTTAGAGGTCATCTGGATTTCAGGATATTAAAATATTTGGTGCATCATTACATTTTGAGACCATTCCTGTGGTGTATGCATACCAAATTTACGCATTGTTTGTGGCAAAGATTGTGGCTTACCTGCGCATACGCTTCTTCCTCCACTAAAAGACAAGAGAGACATTTATTAGTTCACGTGAGTGTAGCAAGTATGCCATGTGTGACCCTCACATTTAGAGACTGGCAGACTGCATGCATATTGTGATGCAGAAAAACTACTAGTAGAATAGTTTTAACTATAAACACAGCTAGTTTCACAACTGATCTACCAATGCTAATACGTCACATCATTAGCATTTACACTGACTCTCACACCGTGTACAGGTAACGGTTGACATGTCAATGTTTTGTCCATTATTGTAATAATGTCAGTGAAGTGATTCAGACAGAAGAATATTTTAAGCCAACAGACAACGTGAAGCAGGCCAAGGTGTTTTGCTCAGGTGTTAGCTAACAGAATTAGCTAGACAAGGAAGAGTATCGAAAACATGTAATGGCTTCTATTGGCTTATTCATTTACCTTGGCTCTCATCGTGTGGAGAAGTTTTTCTGCAAGGGAAAAAATACAATTATTAGTAACTTCGGATGATTTGTTAAACGTATTGATTAATTTGGATTAATTTAGCAGCGCCACAACACCCCATACCTCAAAGCTAGAGGAGCAACGAAAAGAGGATGTGACGAAGAAAGAGGGCGGTGTTTATACCCGGCGAACGTCATACTGAAGCGCCAACTTCCTCCTCTTAGCTCTTGGGAAATGTAGTCTAAACAGTCAAGTCTGAGTTTCGCCTTTTATTTGTGTATGGCACATCTGTTCAATGTATATACTATATTATTATTAAGACTATATTTACATTGCGATTAAATGTGCCCCAAATTATATTTTTCTGAAATCTGATCTTCTTGCCTCGACTGTTTACATTCATCTCTTTATCTAAGTAGGTAGAGATGCAGTTTGCTGTGGTAACAGTAGTGTGGTGACAGTTCTTCAGCTTTTCTGGTTAAGAAGTCAAATGGGCTTGAGCAAAACATTTTTATGAATGAAATTTGCAACTTCCTGTCTCGCAGTACACAAAAACTACTTGTCATTTTTTCATTTTACAGTGGCCTTTTATTGTGACCATCCCAACGCACACCATCTTGATATGCTACACCTGTCAGGTGCCAATTATCACTATCAAGGGTAAATGCTCACTAAAAGGGATTCAAACAAATTTGGTAACAAAATTTGAGGGGAATAAGCCTTTCGTGTACATAGACATATATGTCTTTGATTGTTTACTCCACCCCTTTAAAAAAATGGGAGCAAAAACAAAAGTGTTGCCATATTTTTGTTAAGTGTAGATCTAAAAGGATGGAAAGGATGAATTCATGATTTTTTAAATCACTTTATTTAACATTATGAGAAGCTTGAAGGTGAGCCATTTTAATGATGCATTTGGAATTTGGATTAGGGTTTAATTTAATTAAAAATGACTGCATATGAATGTAGAGTGAGGCCAGTTTTTAGAACCTTTTATGAAATCTTGTCTATTATCCTGGAATTAAATAAACCTGATCTTTTGTTTTTGACAGCAGGATTTTTCACATTACATTAACATATCTAACAACTGAACTAACTAAAAAAATTAATTACAAAAAAAATTCTTACTTTAAAAAAAAATTGTAATGATAATGGTTCTGCAATGTTGCAAGTTTGGCCCTGCTCAACCAAGATTTATTGAAGCATCTCATTAGACATGAATTTTTGTTTGTTCCCAAATTATAACTCACAAGTCAAGTTGAATGTTACTTCATACTGTATCAAAGTTCATTCTTGATCTTGGAAATACAATCCCACTTCACAGTTCATTTAGACACACTGTTTCTTATTTTAGCTTTCAACCTATCAGTTTTCAGTCACAGACTTAAGACCTCATGGTAAAAATTAAATACGGAACAAATTTGGCCTTGAGATCATGTTTTTATAACATGATCAAAAACCGTTTTTTGCTCAATTAGAATAACTTTTAACCTAAAAATGGATTTATGCATAAACCAATGCTGAGGGGAAAATCCCCTATCATATATGTAATTTACTATTGTTTTATCAATGACTACTAGGATATGGTCAAGTCGTTTGAAAATTAAATAATCAGTTATGAATTATTGTTCTTGTTAAAACTAAAAACCTCAAAATCAAGTTAAAGTTCTCGTCATTGATCTGCAACACCCCAATACATATATTTAAAGACAAACTTTAAAAACACCTGATTGAAAAGGAATGTGTAACTATACCTCATTGTGTATATATTGGCCAATCATTCTATATCTAACTTTGTCTCCGAGTTTGTGCCTTGAATACATTTTATTAGGATTTAAAAACTTTAATTCTTACTGTTCAGATGTAAATAGGCAGGCAGTCTTGATATTTCATTGCAGACATTTCCAATACTGAACTTACGACAAAAAACATGAGGAAACAAACAAATGTATGAAAATGTTTTTATTTCATCTGATGTAAAGTTACATCGCCCGCTGATTGGGCTACAAATCAGATTTCACTTTTCCTACACTGTCCCACACCTGATATGATCTTACTGGATTAAGACACCCATCCACCATTTCCAAAGCGTTATCAGCCTCAGTTTTTATGCTTCACAAGAATTATGATGGTAGTACAGCAAGTAACAGGTGTCGCTAATATAAAAAAATTTGTTTTGAAAATTTGAATGTATAGATTATGTGTCTATTTTTCATAAAATTTGAAGGGAATGGCAGTTAATCTGGCAGTTTTGTTCCCGAAACTCAAGCTGATTACAGCTGTGTATTTTGCTCTTATACTTAAAATGTTTATGGTCTGCTCAGGTTATTGCTTTTAAAAAATCTAGTTTGGTCATGACATTGTAGCCAAAAATGTGGTCCTTCATCACAGAAGCATAGCCGTAAACCTTCACAGTAACTCTCATGCAGATGCCATATATTGCAATCTGTCATCTGCATTAATGCCCACAGCAAGCTTAATTTTTATTCAAATTAAATTATTAGCTGCTGATAATAAGGACCAAAGATTCTCTAAATTATTTTTATTCTAAAAACAGGCACCATTCACATATCATGTTGCCAGATTACCATTTGGCAACAAGTCTTTTGAAAAATGTAAATCTATTTGCAAATATTCTTTATTTCTGTAAAATGAGACACTGTCATACTTTCAATGATTGCGGTAAAGGCCCAAGGATCCATGTTGGATTTCTAGATATTCATTTAATTCCAACATCCTTGTGAATTAATCAGCTTAATTTGTGAAATCAACATTAGGTGTATAATGGACAGGGGATTTGGTTATGTTTTCTCTTGCTTCTCTTTGGGGTCTTGCATGTGTGGAAAGGCAGTGTATTTATTCTGCAGCTTCTGTTTCCTCAGTTGGCTGTCCAGTGGCATTTTCTGCTGTCTTTGAGGCCTGTAGGGAAAAGGGATGTACAGATAAATAAGGTGAAAATAGACCAAATATGTGGTCTGTTAACGGTAAGACAGTGTGATGGGTCCAAATCTAGTCTGGTTCTCTGTATAAACATGGAATAATGATTTACCTTCTTTTTCTTTTTCTTCTGTGTTTTCCGGCTTGCAGAGCTCTGTAGTAAAGTCTAGAGATGAGAAGAAGAGTTTCAGTACAAAGTGAATCATTTGTTTATTGCCACCACTTTCTGTGTGACTAAGGAGCTCCATGTAAGTCAAACGAATTCACAATCTTTACCTTTAGGTCTGGATCCTGAACCTCATGCTCTGACGTGTAGAGCTCTGGATCGAAGGATCCGTTGGTGATTCTGTGAGGCCCATTGGCCATCAGCAACACCGTGAACTTAAACTGTGCTACATACTCTCCTGCGAACAAAGACACCAAAGGAGGGGGAGGCAAATTAAAAAAGTGACTAACCACTAACACGAAAAGAAAAAGAAAAAAGGGAGAGGTAAACACTCACCCTCTTTCTCTTGAAGCACACTAAAGGGCTGTACCAATTCATGTTTGGCACACTCCACCACACCAAGACGGGCTTTTGCCTCATCCTCGAATGCCCTGATGAAAACAATTGGACGGTGCATCAACATATGGTAGACTACATACATGAGTAGGCACATGTAAAGTGGAATGTTCATACCTAAGTGTAAAGGGCATGGCATCAAAGCGTCGTTCCACATCACTGAAGAACGCACGGGAAGTTTTCATCTTCAAGCCGTACTGCTTACTGGGGTCCCTCTTGTAAATGGTTGTCCTCAGACCTCCATCTCTGGCCTGATTTGAAATGACAAGGGTAAAGACATTAAATGTCTGTTCTTTACACTAAATAAACTCAAGTGTTTATCAGCTACAATGGATACAATACTCATTCATAAGCTATGGGTATGATTTAAGACAAAGAGCACACGGACCTTCCCTTCTCCGGTGCTAATCAAGACGTCCACAGCATACACTTCATGTACTTCAAACTCTGCCTTCTCATGGTCCTTCCTGAAAAGAGACGACAGCAGCAAGTGAAAAAAGATGCACTTATTTTATACTCCATAAGTAAATACAACCACTCGTGATAGTTACAGCACATCAGTTATTTAGAATCATCCCCAGATCTCACTGAACAGATTTAAGAACTATAATATTCCACTAAATATGATTTAATGTTGAGTTTTTCCAATTGCAATTGTGGGGTTGGTTGTTTTCAGCACCACAAACTGACTTCTATTCATTTAAATCATATTGTGGCAACAGAATACGTCCAAGGCAGAGACACGATCACCTCATCACTTCAAACTGAAGGTTACTGTCTGGCCAGAGAGAGATTGCAAGAATTACGGCTACATAATAGAATTTAGAGAATAGTATTGTATCCTGTTAAAAACAACTCTGAACAATTGAAGGCGACTTTTAAATGTATACAATTTCCATACACAGCTTGGCTGTTAATGTATGTGTTGACAACTGTTTTTTTCATGCACAATAAGCAACTGTGTAACATTAAGTTTATGGGCTGATGGTAACTTACAAGGAATTAAAGACCGCTACAAATATTTCTATGTAAAAAAATATAACTAGTGTGTCTGAATGAACAAACAGGCAGTGTTTGGTAATATTTTAAATCCCACACGCTTGAAACTCTCTACTTATTATTACACGCAAATACTATCCATCATCTACACTTAGTGTGTGCATCTGGACACAAAATGTGAGACTCCAGTTAAACTTGGATCTTAATGGTTTACTCCCAAGTTAAAACATGCACAGAATACTTCAGATTTCCGTCCCTCACTAAAGGTACCTTTGCTGGTCTGTCGGGTTCTGAATAATGGTCTTCTCTCCATCTATGACATGCTGCTTTAGCTGATGAGACAGCATACCTTCAAAACACAGACCCAAGCATATTAAAACCAGAACAAGTGAACTATTTCCATGAAAATATCCACTTGTATATTATGAATTCATAAACATTGTTACATTCTTGTTGTTCAAACATACAAATCTCAAGCTGTTCAAGACAGAAATTTAAGGACAAAAGGAAACTGAATTTGCCCTGAATGCCTTTTCCATGACATGGCACAGGGAGAGACGCAATCTTTTAACGAGACACTCACCCTCGATTGGTGAGCATTTGAATGACTGAGCGATCTTGTTCCAGGCTTCTGTCACTTGAGCGTTCTGACACATAGAAAAAAAGCATTATTTTCACAAGCAAAATACAGTTATGTACGAATTGACCTCTGTTGAAATGCATTCTGAAGACCATTTATGTTGGTTTGTATTTAAACCATGGTCAATAATGACATGTATTTTTATTTTGGTGGATGCAGAGTAGGAACAAGCAGCACTATTGGATGACTGCCCAAAAGAAAATACTCAAAACTATTAAGTTGGCACACTGACACATGTAGCCAGGGTTTCAATTCTTCCGAATAAGGCCCAGTTAAATGTACTACTACTGTACAGGTCATTTTGGGTGAGATGGAGAAGAATGTGAGAAAGTGGTTACACGTACCTGGTTACCAGGTTTAACAAGGCGAAGAGCTGCTTCTGCACAGAGATGAGCTGCTTTGATTACATCAGCTTTCCGGCCTGTGATGGGGTTCTCCTGCAAAAGCAAAAGACAGTGAGAGGAGGACTAAAGGGTACGCTAACAGGAAGACACAAAACTAAGACTAAAGCTGTATTGCTCTCACCTTACTGGCTCCCACCACGAAGCTGTGAGCAACGTTGGCAATGAAACCATCGACATGAACCCCTAGATCACTGCAGGAAAATAAGAGGAAACAAAGAGATGAAAGCATGAAACAATGGAACTAATTAAAATGATCATGTGATAAATTCATTGCAAGTTCTAAGTGCAAACGAGCTGTCAAAATTACCAGTGTTGATACAGGAAACAAATCAATCTCTCTCTCACACACACACACATTAAGGTGAACAAGGTTCACAGTTATGGTTAGGATGTTGATGGTATAGTGTGTGTGTGTGTGTGTGTATATATATATACACACACACGCATATATATATATATAACTGCTGTTGATGTTTTTGTTGTTTGGCTGTTACTGTGTCTCCCTTGTCTCCCCAACCCCTTGCTGTTTCTCCCTCTCTTTCCACTGTCTCTCCACCCCACCCCGCTTTTCTGGTCCGGTCGTCTCGTCTAATTCAACAATAAATAAAATGCAGATTACGAAACAGGAGGAGTATGATAGACTCCTCCTTTGCAGAGCAAAATCTGTCTGGCACTGCAAGGCACCCAGGTCTTCATAATGCATGCCGAGGTTGCTGGACAGGACAGGTTAAAAAATAATAATAAAAAAAATCAACTCAAAAAGGACAAAATGTCTATTCTCCACTTTGGCAAATTAGACTAACGAAGACAAAACAATAAGGTCAAACAAAAACACAATTTCATCTCTTATAGCCATTAAATGGATGATGTACTCCAAGGTGAATTTCTTTTGACTGACTGTACTGTTCTTAAAATGTCCAAAACTTGTCTTTTGCAACACAGGATAGAAAGAAGGACAAGACCCGACTGATGAACAGACAGTTACAGCAAACAGAAAGCCTCACATACAAGCTAAAATATGACATGGAAAGAAGGGAGGACACACAGTGGGAGACTCAAGACACAGGGGGTGGAGGAGAGGGTGACATTGCAGAGTGTAGTGCCTACATTTTGACCAGATCCCCATCTTTAAGTGTGTAGTCAGGGTCACTCTTCAGAGGAGAGAAGTGGCAAACACAGTTATTGACTGAGATGCTGGTGGGAAAGGCAATGCCTAGAAGAGGGAAAAGAGAACCACCAAGTCGTCAATTGTATGTCATCCATAAGTTTAGCAAAACCACAAAACATGGTTCAGTTCACCTGAATAATAAGACTCACTGGTGTCATCTTACTGTCTCACCTTTCTTCATTTCCTTTTCCTTCTTGAAAACTTTTCCAGTCTCAGCCATAATGTAGGCATCTCCCTTCTCACAGAGGCTTAGCACCGACACACCGGGCTTGGCTGTTTCCACGACTAGACGAAGAGCCTCTGGACGAGACAACAAATAATTATGAGGAGCAGAGGAGGTACACAGTGGAGCAGGTAGATGCATTAATGTAGTATTGGTAGTGTGATGAGAGATAATATCTACAACATTGTCTTAAAACGATGCATTAGTTATTTGACTGTAATCGTTGAGTACAATTATCACTGAAAGCTCACACATAACGTATGATATTTTCAGAGATCACATTAACCCACCCCTAATTTAACATCATAAGGTATGAGGAAACAGACTCAACATTGCAAATGGATGATTATAGCAGTGTAACCCAACTCAGTAATGGCATCCAGAGAAGAGGAAGGTGGTGACAGAGGATATAGATACATATAGATTTAATACTTTATTGATCCTGAAGGGAAATTAGGGATATTAGTCACAGTCACCATTCATTAGCAGCAAATGATGAAGTATTTTCATGTCACAGGTGACCCTGATTAGTCAAACGACTGGGTTTGCAAATGCACAAGGTAAATAACAACAATGTCAACTAAATGACGTTAAAGGCATGTAAACCTTAAGTTCTCATTCTATTCATGTTGCAGATATCGGGGTTGCAAGCTATAGATAAACTAATCAGATAACTAAAGAATAAAACTTTATAGGAAAAACATTAAGATTTCACACTGCGATTGTAAGAAAGAGTCGTGAACATGCAACTATGTGGCTTCATGGCTATGGCTGCCTGCTTATCTTTCAGCTCGTTATCTTTAGTATAACATTCTCAGTCAGCGGATTGTACTGAGCAATAAGCTGGGCTATGTTAGCTGGTAAGTTGGCATCCAACTTTATTCAAAAGGCAGACAATTTCCTCTACTATAACATAAACTTTGAGCAGCGCTAACCGATAAGCTTGACTTCGCTACGAATGAACATGGTGCACCTGCTAGCTAGCTAGCTAGCTAGTCAGTTCAGACAGCATATGTGTACCTCGCATGTAAACCACATGGCTGTTACTATGTGGGGAAACTAATGTTAGCTGGCGGCACGACAGGCCGAATCCTGCTGCACGTCTCACACACCAATGAATGGCTACTCCGTCTAGCTTACTTACGATTGGCGATGTCACCACCCATCTTGTACTTGGTGACCACCAGATCCTCGGCTATAGTCTGCTCTTGTTCGTCGTCCGACATCTTGGCAGTGAAGTTTAAGTAGCCAGTCAGCCCTTGACAGCGACAGCTCCCGCGGTTCAGCTCGCCTCTGACCGATGCTGTCTACGCTAACGACGTCCTCCTCCTCCTCCTCCTTCTCCTTCTTCTTTTGGTTTTATGGCTGGTGGCAACCAGCGTTAAGGCGCATTACCGCCACCTACTACGTTGGAGTTTGGACCAGAGTTATTCATCCCCCCCAACACTGTCCTCCTGTAGCTGCCCTCTAAGTCACTCCCACCTCAGCGTGACGCTAACGACGTCACAGTGACCCCAAAGCGCCAAGAAATGATAATTTATAAAAAATAAAGTTAAATAAATAAATATATATAAAAATATAAAATAAATAATAATAATAATTTATAATAGTAATAATAAAAGCAGTTTAAAATATCACAGCTCTTGTGACCAGCTTATAAGTGGAGTGGTAAATAGTAATGTATTGCACTGACCCTGTGGACAACCCTAGTGTTAAGAGTGTTTATTGAGGATCTTAATGGACATAGGTTGAATAAATGTTTGTACCGAATCAGCCTGCTCTTGGGTACCCTTAATCTTCTACCAGAAGGTAAAAGTTGGAACTCTGGGTGGAGAATGTGAGTTGGGTCAGACACTATTTTCTGTACCTGTCTGGTTACAGACTGCTCATAAATTGTCTGGAGGGACAGGTGATTTTTGACCTCATAATCTTCACGGCAGTCTGCACCAGGCGGGCAATATGTGACCTAAACCGCACTGTCAGGTTACCATAGCAGGCTGAGACACCATATCTTATTATATAGCACAGCTGGGTGAAATAGTAAAAAGAGCTTCTCCTCTACTCCGTAGACCCTGAGTCTGTGTAGGAAATACTGTTGAAGTATTCAACAGTACGCTGTTGAAGTCTAGAGCAGAGAATTCCAACGTGGACCTTCCAGCTCAGTGTGTTGTCAATATGAACCCTGGGATACCTGTAAGAGCAGACCTGAGAGATGGATACATTGTTAATAAACTCAGGCCTGTGGTCACCTATGGTCTTTGGGTCAAACACCATCTCTTCAGTCTTCATCACATTCAACACAAGATGGTTGTTATCGCACCACTACACAAATTTCTCTTTTTACTGTGCAATAGGCTGAGAATGGCTCTATCATCTGAGGATTTAATACTGTAGTTCTCAGGATGGATTCTTGTATAGTCATTTGTGTCTAATGTGAAGAGGACTGGAGAGCTGACACAACCCAGAGGGCCACCTGTTTCGTGCTGAAGTCGAAGGATAGATAGGATTAGTGCAGAAGGAGGGTGTAGTGGATACTACTGTTGTGTCACAGCAAGAAGGTTCCAATTTAAATCCACCTGGGGCCTTTCTGTGTGAAGTTTGCATTTTCTCCGGTTTCCTCCCACAGTCTGAATACATGGTTTATATGTTCATAATATGCACAACAGATCTATTGCAATATACACATTCCCAGTTACATAGAGCTGTAAGACTGCAGGTAGTGTAGAGATGATTTCTGGTGCTATAGGCAAAATATAATGAAGCTACCTCCATGTGCATGTTGAAAATGATGGATATACGACACCAAGTAAGTAGATACACTATATACCGTTTATAGAGGAGGGTGATTAGTGGCTTTAATTCCTAGCGGATGAGCTACCCACCTCAATAAGTGTCTATAAGTCAATCAAACTTTAAGACAGGTCAGAAATAAACTATGAACGTTCACTATTTGACCTAACTGGAAACATAAGTAACATTTTACACATTGCACACAAGAGCATGTTATGCCAGTATGATAAATAAAAAGTTGGTGCCTCAAAATAGCTATTTGAAATATATTTATTGAGTAGAAAATGTATTTCATTTACAATCAACCAAAGAAAATCAAAGTCCAAACATTCATTGCAAAATGTAAACAGAAAAATACATAGCTTGGAATGTGTTCATTTCTGTTAGTGTTTTCAACACTCAGTGCTATTCTTTCTGATAATGCCTCAAATCGCAGGCCTAAATACAAGACATAATGTCAGCCTGTAACAGACAACAGAGCTGTGGAAAAAGTCACACATGTTGAGTTTTAAAATTGTGTCGTAGGCTACATTACTAACATGGCTTTTGATTGTATTTTGGGTCCTTCATGTCCTTCATCTCAGAAGGAAGTTCATGAGATTTAAAATGTTGTTCATGTAGGTACTGCTTTGGTTTTCAGGAACATTCTGCTGTGCCAGTAGTCTGGATTGTCAAAGGATCTGTCACCAGCTGCAGGTTCCCCTACCCCGACTCCAGCTCGCACTCTTATGTAGGGTTCAAACCCAGATTGATGTCCGTCTGAGCCCCCTCCTGCTCTGTCCCCTTTCCTCTGCACGTTCTGGTACACCGCTGCATCTCCAAGCTGTACGGGAGCAAGGCAGTCCATGTCTTCATACTCGTATGCCTCGCCCTCATCCCTTCCCTGTATCTTCAGCTCCCTCATGTCTTGAAGAGCTTGTCGCAGCTTTGGCTGTCTGTTTGTGTAATGGTAGATACTGTCCTCTACATATTCATCCTCCCCTTCCTCCTCATCCTGATCCTCATCCTCATCCTTCACCTCTCTGCCCATTCTTGCTGGTGTCAGAGGAGGAGGAGGAGGAGACTCATGTGCTGGAGGGCGTTCATCTTTTTCACTACCCCTGATGTCCATGTATTCATATTTGACTTCATTAGATCCCTGCTGCTCTGAATCCGAATCCTGATTGCTCCTTGTGTTACTTCCCCTGATCTCTATCGACAGCATGGTGTCACCTGAACATGCTGTCGCTTGTGATGACATGGAGGAGGTGCGCCTCTTGTTCATCTTCATCCAGTGGCTGTTGTGTCGGGGCAACACAGATGTTACACATGCCTGTTTGTTCATATACTCATATTCTTCATCTTCTGGGTCATCCAACAGGCCAGAAGAATGAGACTTGCCCATCCTGCCAGGAATGGCTCGAGATGTGGAAAGAAGGGTATCTTGAAAAAAGACAAAAAACGGATAAAGTGAAGTTTAGTGTATGTGATGAAAATATTCTCCAAAAAAGTTAGAGCTGTATCTTTTAAGTGTAAGGGCACCTTTTTCTCTTCATGTTGTTTTTGCCAGCGACTTATTGTCTTCTTTTCATTTTGTTTTTCCCCTTATTCTTTCCTTTTACACCAGAAATATAATACTGCAAGAGCTTGAAATTCATTTTCAAAGAATACCTTGATATATTGGTAACATACATATTTATGGACTATGATGAGAAGATACCTCTCTTGAGCCTGTGAGTGGAATCAATCTTTTTCTCTGACTATCTGCTATCTGCAAGAAAGCTAAAAATGTAGCATTTCCCAAAATGTCAAGCTAATTCTTGCAGCAAGAAGATAAACTTTTACAGATAAATGTGACATGGCTTACAATTAAAAGATGGTATCTGATCCTGTGCTCAGTTCAATGTTGTGGTCTCAGAATAATGAATTATGTAAGAACCATGTAAGAACAACCAATAAACAGTATTAACAAGGCAGCTTTGTGTTAATTTTATGGCGAGAGACATTACCCATTTTACAGGAAAGATTGTTAGACTCATGTAAATTGATATTATAATTTCAGTGGAAGACAAATCACCTCTCTCTGGGCTGTCTCCAGGAAGCACATATCCATTCTGGTCTTCTTCCTCCATTTCTGGTGATGGAGTCTCTGGTGGCCCGGCGGACATGCTGTCCCTCTGCGACATGTAAGCACTGTCCTCCCGATGACGATGTCTTTTCAAGCTCCCTGCCAGAGAGAATTCCTCACTCATCTCCAGCTCCACTGCCGTGCCGCAGCCTTCTGAGCTCTCAGACACAGTGCGTGCTGAGTTCAGTCGAGAGCGAGACTGCCACGTGCCCTGAGAACAAAACCAAACCTGTTTTATTGAAATAACAAGTGTGAGAAATGTACAGTAGGATGATGTTGGTGTTTTAGCTACCTGCCCTGGGTTATCAACACCTGGGGTCATAGGCAGATATCCTGCCACGTTTGAAGGAGCAAGAGCCATCTTGACAAAAAAAAAAGACAGAAATAAGGTTTAGATCCAGGAAGTGATCAATTTCATGACAGGCATGAAACTGACAGAAGGTGGTGGCTCTTACTCGGTGAGTGTCCATTTTTGAGAGGCGATTGAGGCTCCTGGACGGAGATAGGTAGTGGGGGACTTGAGGTATGCCATCTACCACCCCCTCCTCCTCCTCCTGGTCCACCATCTCCATGTCTAGGTCATCTAGGTCATCCAGGTCTGCACTCCGCTGGGCAAATTCATCTGGGGCTGTGTCCTGTTGGCTGCAGTCCTCCTGGTGGACAGAGGTGAGACATTGATTAGCGCATTGCATGTGTGCTTTCACTCCACAATAAATAGAAAGCTCCAACCACAGGAGGTAATAAATGCTGTACAAGTTGATTGACTACTGATAAATACACAGCCTCTCTTACTTTGATCACCAGGTAGCGAGGTGGGTCTCTGGCCATTCTAGTGAATTCATTCGCCAGCTCTTTGAATGTTGGACGGACATTCTCATCAATCATCCAGCCTGGAAATTAAAAGCAAAAGCAATTGGTTGCTGTTCAGTTCTATGGAAAAACCTCATGCACAATAAAGAGCCTCGAGACAATCTAACAGCTCTGAAAGGCTATCACTGATGCTTTGGGTTCAATGGCAACATCACCATGCCAACACCATCCATGCTAATAATATTAATCATATCTGCCATCTTACTTTAGGATGTTAGCATTCTAACACTAACACTAACTCTAAACACTCTAAACTCTAAAGTACAGCTGAGGATGGTGGTCCATTATTTACTTTAGTATTGGACCAAAGAAATGGGGCCTGATGATGGGGCTAGATCAGAAGCTAGGTCATCAAATTTTTACACTTTATCCTGAAAAGCATAGCAATGTCATTGGCAATTTTCATGACATTGCATTTAATAGTTATCAGACACTTCAATGTAAAAAATGACAAACTCATGTTATAGAGGTAGAAGGTAGAAATTCAGGAGATCACCAAAGTCAGTGGCACTCGTCCTCGAGTGATGATGAATCCCTGTACAAAATGTCATGGCAATCCATGTGATAATTGTTAGATAGTTCACATTAGATTAAAAGTCAGGGATCACCAAAATTTATTTGGATTTATCATCTGAGCAAAACAAATGTCTTCTCTGTTGGAGGGTCATTGAGGTATTTCAGTCTGGACCAAAGCGGTGGACTGATTGAGAGACCAATGTTAGCATGTCTATAAGCACATACTAAAAGAGAGATAGAAGAAAGGCACTCACACTTAACCATAACCATGTAGACATCAATGGTGCAAATCTGAGGCTGGGATAGACGCTCGCCTTTTTCCAATAGATCAGGAACTTCCAGTGGACGCATCGTATTGTATGGCTCTGCTCCATAGGACATCATCTCCCATACTGTCACACCTAATTTAAAGTGACATATTTAGTGAGGCATGAAACAGCACACCTCCAACACAAACACTCTATTTGTAAACACTCAATATTTACCATAACTCCAGACATCGCTCTGATGTGTGTATCTGCGAAACAAGATGCTCTCCAGGGCCATCCATTTGATTGGTGCCTGAATGTAGACAGAAAATGTCTTTGTTGATTACTCAGTGGTCAGTGAGAAAGAGGATCAATAACTCAGAGTGTGCAGCTTCATGTAAAAGACACTCTTGGTGATTTTTTAAAAACATTTTACTGGTGTCCATTTGTCTATCATTGTCCTCTGCTAGGTATTCCCCCCCTGTCCTCATGCAGATCCTGCCACTCCTGCAATCATTCCCTTCTCAGCTGTAGAATCATTGGCTTCACTGTATTTATACAGGTCCAGTTTAATTCATCCTCAGCCAGATTGCCTAGTTTGTTTTGCCTCACTCTCCAGCATATTCTCTTCTGTCTGACTAGCCTGTTCAGAACTTAGTCTGATCGCCTAGCGTTTTGGTTCATATTGGAATATTTTGACAGTTGATTTCCTGATTTCCTGGTTTGGTGACTGCATCATTCTGAATTACAAGTAAACTAAACTTCTTTATATTGATTGTTGTGGTGTCGTGCTTCATGGTTCAACGTGCTACTAGCCATTACAATCGTGTCTTTTCTGCCAGGACACAGACCTTGACCTCATTGTAGAAATACTTCTTCTCATCTGGGAAAAGCAGGTCTGCAATGCCGTAGTCTGATATCTGGGCGGTGTAGTTATTCTTTAAGAGCACATTTCTGGCTGCAAGGTTCCTGTGGACCACCCTGTTCTCCTCCAGGTAGTACATACCCTGAAGAGAGGACAAGAACGATTTTAATTGCCTGGTCTATTAATGGAATAGTCCAGATCAGGTGCGAAACACTCATACAAACACAAAAAGACTGGTCCTTTACCTTTGCGATTTGGACACACCAGTTGAGCAGCCTCTGCGGGCTGAGTTTGTTCTTGCAGTTCCTGACGTGCTCCAGCAGGGAGCCCTGACTGCTGAGCTGGGTTACAAGCTGCAGGCTGTCTCCAGGACAGATACCCAGGATTCTGACAACGTTCATGTGGTCCAGGCTTCCCAGTGTCATCATGTGCTGGAGTGAACATTTAGGTTTAATTATTGAGGATTTTTAGAAATAAAATATAGGGGTTTTATATGAATTTGACTGGTGTTATCTGGGATTCACAGCAGTTACAATGGATTCCAATCACAACCCAGAGTAAGGCGCAAATTAAACATCAAAAATGTCAAGTTTCTTAAGGTTAGTTTAGGAATGTTATTTTTATTTGCATCAATCTTAGTTGCCAAATGAATCCATTGCTACAAACCTCTCAGAGCTACCTTTGAAACCTAACATCAGTATTTGAGACAGGAAAGACCCTTTCTTTGAGGTCATGCTTTCTTACATCCGTCAGCTCATTGAAGGTCTGCCGTCCCGTACGATCATGAATCACCTTTATGGCCACAGGAAGCTTCACTGTATCACCCTCAGGAATCCAAATGCCCTGTGAGGTAAGAAAAACAGATTCATAATTTGTTAAATAAATATCAAATGTGGAAGAGGGGACTGCATAGACAATTACGCCTACCTTATGGACCGATCCAAATACTCCGCTACCCAGCAGCTTGATTTTACGCAGCTCTGTGGGCTTTAGGATCCGAGCATGGACTTTAGTTCCTTTCTCTCCAGGATCCAGAGGCTCAAAGCTCTGTATAGGCACATAGAGCATATGTCAAAAACAAACTTAACTGAAACATAAAAGCATCACGAAGACATCAAACTCTGACTGACCTCTCCACTTTCCATGTATCTCCTCATAGCTCGCTTGCGACGAATTGCAAGACCTCGGCGGTATAGAACAGTCAGGACAAACACAGAGAATGAAGCGAAGAGAAAGGCAATAACTCCCAGTACAATGGCTGTGGTTGCTTGTCTAATGACAGATGAAAAGGAAGAAGAAATGTCATATTGTCAGAAGCTGTTAAATCATAATGTCTAAACTGTTTAAAAGACCAAAGATTGAGAGGAGCAGTTTACCCAGAAATGTACCGAGATGACCCAACACAGTCTCCATTACCTGGACCATAGCACCTGACCACAAAAGACAGAACAGAGTTACATTTGAAATAAACACAAACATATGAATGAACACGCACAGAAAGAGATCTCCTCAATCTTTACCCTTGGGTACAGTTGATGTGGCATGGTTCACAGTGGCCTTGCTTGTTGGGGTATTTGAAAATGACTTCCTCCCCTCCCATCACCCCCTCAGGACAGGATGAAACACAGTGTGGACCATCCTGCAGTCTGGCACATACAACACACTGATCTGCTCCCTTAAAAGAAGTAAGGACAGTTTAATTGATAAAAGCAAAGCAACAGAAATTTGCAGAGAAAAAAATTGTTCCAAGTTGTTGCAAGATGGAGTATAAATATATCTACTGTTATGCCTTTAGATGGCAGCAACACACTCACAGAGAATAAAGAAAATCATACCGGGCCTGTGCAGGTCTCCTGCCCCTCCTGAACCTTACACTCAGGGTGGCATGGCATACACTCCCCTGATGGAGCAGCAAACTCCCGCCTCTCTCTGCATTCAGGGTGAAAAGTTATTAACTATGAATAACTCTTTCAAAAGGCTACAGATAAGATTGAGATAGTTCAGACAGCCACACTAAGCCAACATTACTTACATTAAGGCAAATACTGTGATCATTTTTCATATTATTAGTTGTTTCATAAAGACTAACCCAGTTAAGAACATGCAGTCTGGCACACAAGTTCCTCCCCTGCTATATTTCTTACAGGCCAGGCATTGATTTGGCCCCGGACCCCAGCAGCCATCAGAGGAGCACAGAGGATCGCACACATGGCCGTCATTCACTATAGATGTAAATAGAAATATGAAATACTGCATCATCATAGACATTGACAACATTGACTGGTTACAAATGATCCATATTCACTCACCACACTGATTTCTTGGCCTGTTTTCCTTGACATCGATGTGTTTCTGGCGTCGCTGTGGGCGGGAGCTGCTGGTGAATATACGAGTCCAGTTGACGGTGTCATGGTAGCAGAGCTTCTTGTTTCCTGTTATGTAGACGCCGCCATCATTTATTTTTCGTAGCGAGTCTAACCCCAGGGAGGTCAAAGAAGAGATCTTCATCACCAGAAGAGAGTAGCCCCTGGAATAACAAGCAGTGAATAAATGTGAAATGAATGGTTGAAAAATTAAGGGAAGACTTGTCAATTTTGTGATTATGTTTAAAATACTACTGAAGGAAAGAAAGACCAGATCATTTTTATGAGTGGACGTACTTTACTTTGAAAACAATCTTTCATAATTTATGAGGTTTAGATTCCCAAGGGTTCCTCCAAAGTTCTCAAATGCAAAGTTTTGCGATTTTAAAAACATTAAATATTGGACAATTTTTAAGGTTCACAAACTGAGACAGAAAATATGAATTTCACATATTAAATTCAATTAAATAATTATTAAATTAAATGTATTAATTTGATTTACAGTAAGTTTCCAGTTATTTTGAGTTTTGGTGTCTGAATTTCACCAATCAAGTGTGAGAAATTTGGTTCTATTCATTTCTTCTTGACTTTCATTTCTTGTCTGAATTTGTGAACACTAAAAACAATAATATAATCTCTTTGAAACTGCACTGCTTCTAATTACCTACTGGAAATTTCAAAAAGGAATACAAACCAGACAAACCTATGTGATGTTTTTAATGTAAAAAACTTCAGTGCTTGAATATATTTGGACGTTCCTTGCCTTTATAAGTACAACCATTATATCTAAGTCCATAGTTTTTCAGCCAAATCCCACTTTACATCAGAAAGAGCATGCAAGAAAACCATGTGAACTCATCAAAGATTTATGCCCAACACCAAATCAATCACACAATCCCAATAGGCTACTGTTAGAAAAAAACATTTCAAACCAAGATATTTTACAGCAAGAGGAAGATACAGGTGGGTATGTGAAATATTTACTTTACCTTCTAGAGCTCACTCCTCTAAATGGTGTAAACATAAGATATAATAAGGGAGGAAGGAGATACAAGATCCAAAAAGACAATCAGATTCAAGTCAGTGAAGGTTTGTTTTGCAATGCAGTGAAAGATACAAAAACATGATAGTGACATGACGTTAGTCAGTTACGGGAAAAAACTATGTCAGAACAGGGAAGAGGAAGAAACATCTACTCACTTGTAAAGTGTTCTGCCCTGAATTGTTTGGAGGTTGGAGAAAACTGACAGGTCAGACATGTTTGTAGGCCATGACTGGATGCTTAGGATGTCTGAAATTGGAGACATTTAATTTCAGAGGTTGGAAACACTGTAATGTGACATTAAAAATGCTCACACACACACACACACACACACACACACACACACACACACACACACACACACACACACACACACACACACACACACACACACACACACACACACACACACACACACACACACACAATGGTACCTGTAATCTCCCTCACAGTGTTGAAGATTTTCAGTTTCTCTGGATCAAGGGCTGGCACATCATTGTAATCATCACTGTGAAGAGAGAAAAGAGAGGAAAACACCTGCTAAGTAGAATAAGTGCACCGTTGTATCTTATAACAGCTAATGCCAGCTATAAAAGTTTACCCTTTGATCCCAGTCACTAGGAAATGCAGACTGCCTTGGATCTTGGTGCAGTTTATGAAACTATCGATGTTAAGAGCATCAACAGTTTGTCTGGTTGGACTTCCTGTGCCATGGCAAGCTGAGAGGACAATGAAGAACAAGAGGAAGATAAGGATAGGTACACATAACGTTAGCTAAAACTAGAATACAAGGCATATGAGCAACAAATAAAATCTGATCTCATCTTTGGAGATTTAACTACCCAACAATATAACATGTAAAGCAGTAAAATCAGTTCAATTTCAGTCAGGTTTACATTATGCTATTATACTAATAGTGTCTTCGTTCACTACTATGAATGCAGAACTTTTGCTTGCACTACTACACTCACTGCTACTATTTCTTAAAAGTATACTTCTTAAACCACTGATGACCACAGAGAAAGAAGGTTAGCTTCTATCTCAGATGCAAAAAACAACCGTCCTGAATGACTTGTGATAGCAGCTGTAGAATTTTAAAAAAAACAACCTTTTGGACAGAGGCCTCCACAGGGTTCACATCTTTTCATTCCATTTTTCTCCACCTCCATTTTATCAGATGGACAATTGCTCACACATGAGCTGCCATCCACCACAAAGTTTGCTGAAAAAAGAAGCCAAATAGCACAACTAAGTGACGTAAACAACACTAAACCAAAGATATACAGTACCAGTAAATAGTTTGGACATACCTTCCCATCCACTTGAATGGGAAACTGTGTCCAACCTTTTGACTGGTACTGTACATCAGTAGGTTGAGATACAAGAAGCATTTTACAGGTGTTTTATCTGCATGATGAACCAACATAAAAAGCACATTGATGAAATAAGGAGAGCAGTGACTGTTTAAATACCACATGTCTGTGTGAACATGTGGGCATGAAGCAACATGTGTACTCACTGGGGCACTGGGCCACACAGATGGAGCCATACTGATACTTGGCATTGGGGTTGGGCTCCAGTTTGAATGTATGCTTGTTGTAGATGAGGGTCTGGGGACACAGGGGCACGCAAGAGCCCGAGTTGTTGAAGTTCCTGCAAGCCTGCAAAGCATCATAGACATCACAGTCAGAAACACAGCTGATCGATGTATTTTGTCCATTTGTGTCTTGTAGAGTAAGTCTTTGTAGGAAAAGCATCGGTGTTACAAAAACATCAACAATGGCTCTGTTTTATTCAAGTCCCCCAATAAACCACGACAGGGTTACCGTGTGGCATAAGTCCGTACAAGGCGGAAGCTGAAACAACTAAATAGAATTTAACCATCATTAATTTATTAATAACGTGCTTGATTTTTCTACTGTGATATGTCTTCTGTTATAAAGGCCTACTGAAGCTGCAGACTCACAAAGCAGTCAGTATCCAGGGGTCCAGTGCAGCCTCCAGCACACTCCATGTGGCAACACTCGCTCGGGTTTCGACCAAAGCATCGGCCATTACACTGGGGTGCGCATACAGTCTTTGTCACTGAAAGAAAGTTGAATGTGTTAAATTTTGCTGTGTGGATTTGGAGATATATAAATACCAAACAATGCAAAAAAAAAACTATTAATAAAACCAAGTATACTTGTAATAATGAATTATATATATATATATATATATATATATATATATATATATATATATATATATATATATAGCTGCACCCTGTTTTAATCTTAATTATATCCCAGGGCCACAGCTCCCACTTGGCAAACTACTGCATTACAGAAATGAATTACAACATGGAAAGATAAAGGGATACTGATGTAACTCACAGATCTGGCACGTGTCATTTCCTGGACCCCAACATGGAACATCTCCACATGCTTCGTTACAAGGCTCTAATATATAATTTCATTATTAGAAGATTGATTTTTTTTTTTACATCTTATGGCAGACATTAAAATAGCAGGTGATACTCATGTGTAAACTCATCATCTTTTCCACTCACTTTCAGGCCCATTGCCCTCAATCATAATATGTGCCGTTCCATCCTTCACTATGTCCAGCCAGTTCACCTGCGGGACGTAGCTCAGGTACTTATTCTGGATGATTTTGACTCCTCCCTCAAGTATCTCTGTGGGTGGGACACAAACATTTAAATTGGGAAAGACAAAGTGTAAAGCAAGTCTGAGCAGACCTATGACTCCTCCTTTCAAACTCTGCTATTCACTGTTTACTACAGCACATACCTGTACAAACTCACTATAATGTGCTGCAGCTCATGTTTCACTGGCAGTTGAGCGGTTGAGACATTCCAGGGACTTCACATCACTGACTAAACACACCACTGCTGCCTAACGACTGCTACTCTGAAGGTGTGTCTGCACCGTGTGGGTGTGGGAGCTACAACAGTAGCCAAGTGTGACATACAACCTGAGCTCTTATCGGCTCCCCTCCGGCCTCCCACACTTAAACACACTGAGTGACTTCCTGTGTACCTGTAAGGTGTGTCAGGCCCAATTCTTGCAGGCCATGCTGCCCATCCTTCTGGTAGTTGACCATCACAGCCAAAGCGTACTGGTCCTCATACAGTGTGGTACCTCTGATGACACGCAGGTGGTCTAGAGGAACGCGGCTGAACTCATTGACGGCAAACAGAATGTAGCCCGTCACCTCCCTGATAGACTGCCGGGTAAAAAAAATATAAGAAGGAGGAATTAAACAAAGTTCAAGTACCTTCTCCTCTTGTTGGCAATGGTGAATCATAACCTCACAACAGAACTATGCTTGCTTGTGTTCTTGGTCGCCATGAATGAAGTGCAGTTATTGATTTAGAGAAGGACTTGGAGGGGGACATAAAAGAGCTCATTGTGCGCTTGAGACAGACACATCATCCACTCAGACAGTGATAAAGAACTTGTTTTGTTTCTGGCATCATGGTTGATCCATATCCTTGTCTGAACTGGTTACCTTCCAATCCTTCTCACTGACACATATTGTAGCTTAGTAGGAGTACCAGTCATCTGTTTTCTGCAGACTTGTTTTTCTGACACATCCATGTGTTCAAAATCTCACCTGCAGGAAAGAAAAGTCTCTGGTGTGCTCCATCATGGTAATCTCAAGGTTGCCCATCACAATCTCACAGCCACTATACATCTCCTTCATCAGGTTGTACTGGATCTCTGAATTTCCTGTCGTGCTCAGAACATTCTGGGTGCCAGAACAAACGACCACTGGAGAAGTAAAGAATAAACTCTTGTTAATTTGTGCGTTTAATGTAAAAAGGATCCTGTAAATACCCACATTGTAGCTAGAAGACTGAGGATGATTGAATGAAACCAAGTATTGTATTGAGAACTTTATACCAGCACTGTTATGCTGCTTTTCATGGGAGCTGTAGTTTTTTTAGTGCTCACGAAGTAATTGCAGTTTCACTTTGTTAGAAATCACAAAGGTTTCATTTCTTATGGCAACCATTGCAATGGATGGTGATTTGTCTGAGAATATGGAATGTAAACTCCAGGAAGACACACAAACACGTTTTTTTTTTATAGTTTAGAGTATCCCTGAACCCTGGACTAGAAACAACAGACACTTACAGAATAACAGCTAATGCTTTGTTGATCTTGGTATTTTCATAGGATTTGTTGTCCGTAAGAAAAGTATAGAATGACACCAGCTTACTTCCTTTAACAAACATTCTGCATTTCAAAGGCAATTCTACAATTGTATGTACCATAAGTCAGTTTTCAGCGGTATACAAGTAGATTATAGTTGAAGAACGACAAAGGTCAAAAGGAAACATATCCACTAAGGTTCACACAATGGTATCACAATACAAAAAAAACTGCATATTCTATTAAATAATTTTTGAGGGAAAGGTTCAAGCCCTTACAAAGAGTGTTTTATGCCTCTTACTACAAGCCCATGTTTTACTCACGCAAAATCAATGAATGTACTGTAACAGTGTGAAACAAGCTGAGGATTGTGTACAGGGCATGTTCTTTTGAGGCCAACATATAGGGCCTTGTTGTCGGTGTGTGGGAGTTCAGCCATTCAGCGTCACTTGAAGGCTGCTTTGCAATTCAAATGTCAGTGAGGAGGGAAGCGGGGGGGAGAAAATGGAAGAAAGAGATGGACAGAGAGGACATGGAATTAAACATGATTCTTCATTTCAAAGTCATCTAGGTACCAATACCTCACACAAATATACAAAAATGCACTTACACACAGTATGTGGCTTCTGGCACAAAGCATGGGATCATGGGAGTTGTAGTCTGTACTATAAAACAACCACCACTGCTAATGAAAATCTATGTCTGACTGACGATGTGACAAAGGCAGAAATGTTCGTGGACGAGGTTAGGTTTAAAAAAATTTCTTCAGGTTACTTTTATTCATGTTCACGGGCTTCTTCCTCACTCTCTTGATTCTCTTGAAGCTATAGCGTCAGGCCAAATAAAACCGACCGTTACCTGGAATAACATAACGATACTTCTGAATCTGAACTTTGTTGGAAACATTTGAGATGATGTAAGCACACAACTCAACAAATTATTTAACAAATGTACAGTCATTTGTAGTCTTTTTAATACAGAAATGCTACATATTATATCTTTAAGTTCTGTTCTCAAAGTCACGTCCATGCACTTATGGTCTGGAATGGTTTTACATGAAGTTTTTAAAGTTTTAAAATGACTCAAAGACTCTGTGCACACAGTAGAATCTATAAAGATATGTTTTCTCCTGTTTGGTATGGAAGAGCTTCACTAGCCTGCACAGATTCCTTATCTGAATCCCATCACTTTTGGAATGGAAACCTAACTGTGTGCCTAACTGTCACCCATTAGTACATGACCTCACTTGTGCTCTTGTAACCAGGCTCTGTTTGTGGAAAGCATTCCCAGAAAACTGGAGGCTTTTATAACAGCATAGTAATTCCTAATATATTTGGCCATGAAACTTAAATATGCACATTTTCATACCTGCTAACTAACTCAAATATACCCTTAAAATCACACTTTTTCTCTTCTATCGAGCAGTACTGAGCCATGTTGATAATCTGGGACTTTGACTAGATTTTGTGATACATGCCTAAGGTTTCTGTCTCTAAAGTTAAGGTGAGTGACATTTCATTACTAGTGTTCACAGCATTGGAAAATAAAAAAAATCGACAGCAACATATATCCCCATAAATATAGTTACATACAGTTTTCATTCAAGAACTATGTCTTTGTTGGTAATTAGGACAATGTTTCTGGTAAGATACTTTTGTTCACTATATGCAAAAAAAAAATCTACATATAATTCTGATCTGATGAATGTTGTTTTGACTAATGTTGTGTTTTAAACCACTCTGGTGCACATGAACTACGCTCAACACACTCACAAACACATTCCTTCTTTATGGACATTAGAGTCAAATTAGAGCCCAGTAGAGCAACAGGATCAACAAGGGCATATAAAGGCTAATGATTATATGATTACTAAAAGCAGAGTGTGTGTGTGTGTGTGTGTGTGTGTGTGTGTGTGTGTGTGTGTGTGTGTGTGTGTGTGTGTGTGTGTGTGTGTGTGTGTGGGGTGTGTGTGTGTGTGTGTGTGTGTGTGGGTGTTGGTGTACGTGTATGTGAGTGAGTGAGAGAGAGAGAGAGAGAGAGACTGTGCTATGTCTATAAAATCCAGATAAGAGTCACTTTATTGTGTTAATGAGAACATGGTGTTCCCAATTAGTTCACTCGAACTTCCACCTGCATGGTCTGTAATAATGCAGATAGTTTTGTATTTGTAAGAAGATATCTTTTAAATATCTTGTTTCCTGTCCACAAAGCAATACAACAGAGGTGAAGAATTGGAGGTGCAGAATCTCATGCCGGCTGCTTCACACTGGCTGCAAATTACTTCAATGTGTGCCGAAGGTCATGGGTTGACAAACCCAACAGCACTGTCTCACCTGCAAAGAATAGAGATGCATTTCTGAGGTTCCCAATCCAGACACTGTCCCCAACCAACTGCGCCTTGAGATCCCATCCATGAATTTCACAAACAGGATCAGAGACAAGGTGCAAACCTTGGCAGAGTCCAGCTAATGAAAACTTATTTGACTATGTGCCTAGAATACATACACAGCTCTCACTTTGTGTATCAGCGACCCTATTACCCCATACTCCTGCAGTATTGCTCACACAGGGGACACGGTCGTATGTCTTCTCTAAATTCACAAAACTCCCATGATCCCCCCCAGCAAATAGCTTGTCCACTGTTCCATGTCCAGGATGGAATCCACTCTGGTTAAGCCTCAACTTAATCTGAGGTTTAACAATTTCTCTGAGCCTCCTTTCTGGCATCCTGGAATAAACTTTCCCCGGCACTGTTCCTGACCTCCATCTGACATTAAAGAGGTGTGTCAGCCAAAACTGACCCACAATGTCCAAGCCTTCAGCATCTCTAGGACAAATCTCACACACACCTACTGCCTTGCACTGAAGATCTTCTTTGACTACCTCAGTGGCCTCTGTCAGAGATATGGATGAGTCTTTCCATGTTAGTCGGGTTTAGGAGCTCTTCAAAATGTTCTTTCCACTGCTTGACAATATCCCCAGCTGAACACAGCCTGGGCCAAACCCTGCCTTCCCTTTCCCTATCAAACATTTTGCCAGATTTTCCTTGAAGCCTGAGCCAGCCAACCCCAAAAGGTCTCCTACTTCAGCTTGATGGCCTCCTTTACCATTAGTGTCCACTGGTTGACACCAAGACAGACAGCAATGACCACAGTAGCTTCCTCTATAATAGAAGCTTTGAACATTTCCCACCCATATTCCATGTCCCCGACCTCCTCTGAGGTTCTTGACAAATTCTACCAGAGGCAGGAGTATAAGACCCAATGGCCAGGGGCCTCCCCAAAAAGTTACCAGTTCACCCTAACTACCCATTCGGGTTTACCTAATCTGTCCCGCAGCATCCAAGACCATCTGATCCAACTCAAATTACAGATCTGTTCTTTTCACCTGAGTGTCTTAGACATACGACTGCAGGCCTGATGATATAACCACAAATGTAATCATCGACCTCTGACCAAAGGTGGTCTGGTACCAAGCATAATTATGAACAAAATATGATCAAACATGGTGTTTGTTATGGCCAATCCATGACTAGCATATTAGTCCAATAACAAAGCACTGCTCATGCTGAGATCAGGCAGACCTTTCCTCCCAACCAACCCACTTGTTGGATTCCCATTTAAAATTTGAAGCACACATTAGGAAAGTGTCCAAGACCATCAAGACTAAACTGTTTCTGACTTATAAGATCTTGTTTACCTATAAAGGCTGCCCAACTATATATGCACACTATGATTCTGTCACATTCTTAGTGTGTAATAGTCTGGGGCCAGACCACCCAATTAGCAATGAAACCTATATTATCATTACATAAACATGCTTTGAAAATATGAAATGGCACCATTCTAAAATTCTGGAAAAATATAATCTACTAAGCCTTGAAAATGACAAATTTTTCAATTTCTCATTGATATAATTGATTTTTAAATGTGTAAATGGCCTTGCCCCAGAGCTAGTCAGTCAAATGATTACAAAATTTAACAGCAAAAGAGTCACTGTGAGGGGTTATCACGTTATCGCACATGCTCAGTCTCAATTCCTGAGCATGTGCAATTTCTTCCTGATGAGTTTAAGCGCCAAAACTTTCTGATATACAAATTATAGTATATCTTCTCCTGTAATAAACAACTATATTTACTTCATTCACTTGTCTCTCCTGATAGCACCGTTTTTACAATGTAACATAAAGGCAGCATAACAAAAGACTTTACTTTCAGAGAAGTGCAAGATCCAGTGTCATTAGAGATATAAAAGTTGGGCCTGTATCAATTTTGACAATATGTATTTTTATTTTTTTTCCAATCAACTTTCTATCAGTGAAATCACTAAAGAAGCCCTTCGGTGACACAGAACATTATCTCTTTAGCATTGACAAGTGTGCATGCTCTAGGACGTGCATTTCTATATATTGCCGCAGGGTTATTGTCTTGTAATGACTGAGTCTCACTCAGATTATTTTCAGATACTTTTGTTCATTAAAAGCCATTCAGTTGAAATGATGTCAGTTTATGAGCTGCTCAGGGGTGAAGCACTTTATCTACCCCACCTTAGTAAAGCCTGAAGGAGCAGCTCAGTTATCAGTGGATGCCTGTTGATTCAACACCATTTGAATTGCCTATTGGGAAATAGTCATGAAACATCTGTGCATGTACATTCATGACGCTTCCACACACTACAATCTGTACACTATACATACAGTGCAAGCACAAGCTACTCCAGAGAGGCCCAAACCGGTTTAAGCACATGCAATACAGTTTGTGACAAAATGACATGTCAGCCATACAGACAATGCACAACCTACAGCTGTGGAAGCTGAGAGTCTCAACAGGCTGAGTGGGTTTTCTCTGTCAAAGGAGGACTTTTAGTGTTGGCAGATGGATAATGGGAGACAAAAGTAGTGGGGAGGAGGGTTTAGAGTCAACACACACATGCACACAATGGCCCTATTTTGAAAAAGTGGAAAACAAGGGTCATAGTGTATAAAGATATATCTGCACTGATACTACTCTCTGTATTGTGCATTGCAAACACTGCATTGTGTCTATTCCATTGCTAACTATCATATACTACACACATATACACATACAGTAAAAGAGAAATGGTGCCATTGTACTGTACTCATTACTAAACTGTAACCTAACACATGAAGAAGACATAATATGGATCAGGTGCCGCTGTTATTTTGATTTGTGTGTCACTACGGTTCCAACACTTGAAGTGAGGGAGAAAAAGAAAAGAAAGGAGTGAGGAGGAGATAAACAAGCTCAATAAAGTGATTGTGACGAGAACTAGGTAAACAGAAACTTGGCACAGGGCTGCCAGAGATTACTGCATACCGGGCAAGTGAGCATGCAAACACAAAGACAGACACCTGAGCACATGAACTATTTAATTTCATGGTGCATTCACTAGTTCACATCCAGGGACTGTGTACAAGTGAACTGGCTGATTTCTTTATGCCAACTTACAGGACTGCTGCCTAAAATTATAGTGAACATACTGAGGCAGAGAGTTTCCTGACATCATGCTTTGGCAACAGGAACGACAGCATATTTGGTTTTTGACTCATCAGTAGTTTGGATGTCATGCCTGTAAAAGTACACAAATATAGAGGCACCGCCTATTGTTGTTTTCTTGAAAAATGTCAAATCAAATGTTAAATCTAAAAGTGAAGCAACTTACAACTTCCATGTTCATGTGCAGGTCCACCTTTCTACATCAATATAACAACAGCACCACTCTTTCATAAATGCATGTTTCTTGCACAACATAATTCTGTTAAACAGGCGGCTTAAAGACCAGGACTGACGAGCAAAAAACATTCTTCTGAGATCCCTGAAAATGTCTGAAATTTATATCTTTCTAAGAAATAGAAAAGAAGAAACAAAAGTCTCTTCACAATGAAGAATGTATCTCAATTGCATTACACATCAACATCACTTAGAGTGTCACCTGAGTATCAGCTGCCTAAAGGTTGATGATCTCATGTTGACATTGTTTTTCTCAAACTCAGGGCACCACCTCATTCACCTGTCGCAACACTGACAAGTGACAACATCAACAGTATAAGGTCAAAGTTCACAGTGATTCAAATCTCAACACCTCTCTGTGCCTTCGCCCTCAGTAGTGGAAAGCAATTACTTACATTTACTCAAGTGCTGTATAAATGTACAAAATTGATGCTCTTGATTTCCATCTTATGCTACTTTCAAAACAGAACATTAATTTGCACTTGTTTTGATAATGTTTTAGATCTTTTAAGCAAAATGCAAAACGTTCAAGCCCACCGATTGTGAGGATTGGTTGCTTTCCTTAACAATTTTCAAATATTTTACAGGTCAAATCATGAACCTATTAAATTGGAGAAAAGTTGGGAAATTACGATATAATGAAATTAATCATTACTTGCATCAAGCTGTTAATTTAATGTTTGTCATACAAAACATGTAGCATTTCCTAAATGTGATAGATTTTTCTAGATTGAACTACCCTACTGCCTACATGTTAACACATCAATAAACCTATATAATGGATAACAGAATTGATAGCGGCCATTCTGCTCTCAAATGCGTACATTTTCTTATAATAGTACTAATTAAAGAAAAAACTTTAAGCAGTAAGGTTTTGTGGTATTGCTGCATTTACTTCTGAATATCCTCCAACCACTGAATATACTGAGAAAATCAATATCTAAACCAATCAGAGGTCAAGTTTTCCATAGTGGAAAGGTCTTTCGGGCTGACTGTGTTTGTCAGTTAACAAGTGGTGAAAGGTTGGGCTCCTCTATCGCAAAACTTTAAAACAATTGAGACAAACAAGATAAAGCTCAGGCAGAGCTGTGGGAGAGGTGCAGGTGACTCACAGCAAACAAGTTTTACGTGTGTAGAACAGGTTATGGTCTCTTTGGTCTGTGAGGTAGGACAGGTGTTTTCCTGAATCAGAACACTGTAGTAAGAAACTTTAATCCACGTGTTAGGAAAAGATTTGTTAAAAGTACACCGCAAATAATTGTTTTGTTTACCCAAGTATAAAAGAATGTGTGTGTGTGTGTGTGTGTGTGTGTGTGTGTGTGTGTGTGTGTGTGTGTGCGCGAGAGAGAGAGAGCACACCTCCTTGTGTCTGTGCGCTGCAGAGTTGTAGGACACACGGCAGCAAGACGCACAGCACCTGCTTCACCTTCCTCAGGAGTGCGGTCATCCTCACTCGAGATCCCAAATTGGTGACGTTTAGAAAAACACAAGAATCATATTAAAGAGCCGAAGTCTGTCCTCTTTTTTTCTCAAAACCCGTCCTCTGTCGTCCCCGTCCGAGAGAGTCCATTTAGAAGCAGTAACCGCGTTGAATTAATCCAGATTATATTCCCTCTTATTCCTTTCAACTGCTTTCCTCTAGCAATAAGATGAAGAACAAAATCCGCCCTGTAGTGAAACCCTGTTGTTGTTTAATCTGTTTCACATTTAACTGAGCCGCGACTTTACAAGCTGCCCATTCCGGTCTGTGTAAGAGGAATCACTACAGCTCAGTGATTTGAGCGCAGCGCGGAGCCAATCAGCGGCAGGAGCGTCTGTTTCTCTCGCAGAGATTTATCTGGGAGGGCCATGCCCCAGAGCATACGATTAGACTACACAGAGCACGCAAATGTTTTCATCAATTTACGAGATGCATTAACACATGGAGAAACTTTAATTCCATAGAAAACATGGATTGATGCATTCTGGGATGGATGTCACAGCAGTGTCCTCTAGTCACTGAGAATCATTAAGTCTATATGCAAAAAATTACAGAGAAGAAGTAACATTTAGAAAAACTTTGAAAGAAAATTCACTTGAATGGGCTTACCTAATATTATCAGTTATTCAATCAATCAAATGTTATTTATATAGCATCTTTCAAACAATTTACATGCCATACAAAGTGCTTTTACAACTGATGCAAAAAAGAAGTTAAAATGGATTTAGAGACAAACGCACACCACAGAGAGACTAAAACAACAATAAAAGATGGGCATAAGATAAAAAGATGAATAATAAAAGATAACACCAGCAAAAAACAATAAGAAGAAGAATAATGAAATCATGTCTTACTGCACATGATAGATAAGATGTAATTTTAGAATAAAATAATTATAATAAGAAAATCAAAATAAGAAAACAATGTAAATAGTATAATGACCAACAGAAAATCCTGTGATAAAGAAATGAGTTTTAAACCATAAAATTATAAAACAGTACATAAAACCCAGGCTCCATAGATCGGTTCGTAGTTTGCATTTGAAAATATCAATGTTTTCAGCTCCTCTCAGACTCTCTGGAAGAATTCCAGCAGCTTGGAGCGTAATGGCTGAACACAACATCACAAATGTTTTAGTTCTTCTTTGAGGAGCAGCCAAAAGAGAAGAGCCAGAGGATCTTATGGGTCGTCCTGGTTCATAAACCTGGTGCAAGCCCTGTAGTGCCTTATAAACTAATTATAATTATAAAATCAATACTTGAACTAACAGGCAACTAGCGTTGAGACTTTAAAATATGTGTAATTTGTTCTCTGAGCAGTTTTGGTCAGTCAGCACTCATTCTGAAACTCTTCTAATGTTTACTGTTAAAGAAACTCTTGGAGCCACTTCATTTCAAGTCTAGATCTGGGTAGAAATAGCCTAAATGATTTAATAATCTTCAAAACCTGCTACAGCCCAGGTATATAAACAAACAGGAAGAGTTGCTGTACAGGCTATCCAATCAAAAATGTGCTTAAGGCAACAATCCAGCCAGTCACTGAGTCCATATTCACAACAATGTTGTTCACAAGACCAGGAACCTTTAACCACACCGTGTGAACAAGTATGGATGATATGCAACAAAGGTCCTCAGTCACAGATCCAACCTCAAACATTGTTATTGCATGGCTCTTTAGGCTCCAGAGTCACGAGGATGATCTGAAAGAGACATTTCTAGTCATGTACTGTATGTGTGATTTTTGGTAACAGCATATAAAGGAGTCAGATGCCTCCAGTTATGCAAGTCCACAAATAAAACCGTCTTCCTCAAAAGCATCACCTTTTCAATTTCACAATACTCAATTCTTTTTAGCCTCAATTTCTTTAAAAATGCAAATAAGAATTTCAAGTTTCAAGATTCAAGTTTATTTCTGAAGCTTGCTTCCGTGGTCATAATGAAGTTTTTTTCTCTTCTTCAGGGTTCCTTAATATTTAACACAAGTTTTATTATAAGAGGAGGAACAGGTGCTTCACTTCCTATATGGACCATTTTTACTCCCTAGAAATAAAATCCAATCCCCTCTGAAAATGTCCATTTAAAAATAACAACAAACAAATAACTTTACAAAGAAATTTGTTCTCAAGCTGCTCTTGGTGTGGGTCACTCTGTCTTACCTGACAACACCTGTTGTCAGGCATGTTAAGACAATATGTTCAGACAACATGTTAAGACAACACACCGTCTGTTGTCTTAACAACTGGGCTTTGACCCCTCCACTCCCTTAAAGTGGTGGCTTGGAAATATAAGATTATTTTATCACAGCATCATTCTGCTGCTGTGTGATTTTACTGCTGCTCCTATCTACCGTAATTCATGCACAAATTGTGCACAATACGTAAATTGTGCATTGACACATACGTGTTATTAAACATTTCTTCCAGTGTTGAGCAGTGTTGAAGTCAAACTGCATAAAAAGGAAGAATTCTTCACACTAATCTCTGTTTTGTTTAGAAAATCTTATCTCTTGTCATCTTTTTACTTGTCCTTTTAAGCTTCATGCAGACATTGTCTGCCGGTAAGAGTGGGTGAGCCAGCTAAACAACCCTGTGGTGAACAGGCTCTACCTGCAGCTCCAGTCTGTCTGTCACAGACACACAAACACATACATGACGTAAAAAACTGTTGTTTTTCTATTTGTGCAGGTTTATTAGAATTATACATCTGATGGGGAAAAGCCTACAAAGAAGAGTCATTTTGTTCTTTTCCAGTGAGTCACTTGACATGCAGGAGGGATGAAAACAATCGGTTAATATTTCACTTCTACCAGGAAGTGATTCTTAAAAGTATTTCTTTCCTTTTTGTCCTCTCAGAAAACAACATGTGAGACAAACGGAAGAAGTTCAAGGAAACATAAAAACATTGCAACGTCACATGTGGTTCTAGCAGAAGAACGGCACCAGAGTCTTGTCTGCCCTTTTATTCCCTATAACAATGTAGTACAGGACACAGCTAACAAATACACACAACTCCCTCTTTTAACATCTGCTCAGGAATCTGTTGATATAATGGATGTATCCCATTTCTCACAAATGATCACCCCAAGCTGCAAGATATGCAAGAAGCAGGAAGGCCCCTCAGATCCTTATCAGCTACGATGCTTCAGGAAAGTCAATCCTGATCAACCAAAACATTGAAATACCTATCAGTTACACCCACTTGTTACAATGCCATCTTCTGCTGGGTGCTGGCAATCACGTAGATGTTACTTTGTTTTGATGATTTGGTTGATTGGTGTATTTGTCCTTAAGATTGCACTTAAAATATGCATACCTTGAGGAAATAAACTGCACTTCATGAAAATTTAACATGACTTAAATTCAAAGCATAAATTAAAATTATAGTTCACAAATTGAACGTACTCGGAAAACTAAATGAAGTTTTATGGTAGAATTAGTGAAGTATGTGAAAAGATTGTGCCAGTTGACCTATAGCCAAGATTTAAAAGATTCAGAGGCACAGTAGCCAGAGGGGGCATCATCAGACCCACTTTACTGGGGCACATGCCTTAATATTGATCTACTGTGCCCTTGTAAAATCTCATAATAATTTTAACAGCCTCTTATATTTGGCAGTGGATTCATTTAGCTCTGTTCAAGGCCAAGCATTACCTAATATAATCATTATCTTCTAACAACTTACGTTAGCAAATGTTACCACTGCTCGGGGCTGAGGATTGGGAAATCTAAATGTTACCCTACTAATGACTAACATTGGCTAATGTTAGCTCTGTTCAAAGCTAAGGATTAGCCAATATAATTATTACCTACTGACAATTAACAATAGCTCATGTATGCTCTGCTCCAGGCTAAACGTTGTGTAATATAAATGTCACCCTTCTGACAACCAGCACCGCTAATATTATTACTTTAAAACTAAGCATCATTTCATATAAATGTTACCCTACTAACAAGTAACATTATAGCTAATGCTAAAACTGCTAAAAACAGGTCAACATGTTTATAATGCAGTAGAAAAATAAGAAAAAGTCCTCAAGTGTCAAGTTTATACAACAATGTTATGTTTTTGACTTAATGGAGCATACAGTATCTCACCAGGACCACAGAGTGAAAAATAGGATTTAAAAGCCACAACAAGCCACTTTTAATTATGAAAGTTGACACAGAATTTAATGCTTCACACACATTGATCTAACAGCTATGATTGCCCTCTTCTGGTAGAAACTTATCACAGCAAGACCTTCTCCACTGTTCACTTGTAAAGAGGACTATAAAATATGTGACGAGGAAATACGAAGCCCACCAGCAACACTCACTCACAGCTGATAAGACAGGTCATACAGAAAATGAGTTTATTTGTAATACAGCGAGATTTGTTAGTTGTCTTACATCACATAGATGTCTCCTTGCACTCGGCATTGAAACATCCCATCTTCACCTTTTTAAAAAAAATCTACCTGTGTAACCATAGCGGTACAGAATGAGTCATCAGAAGTATTTTTATTTCGCACAGATTATCATTGTTTCACAGACACAGTCTACACCAAATTTCTTTACACCCCAAAGAAAACCAAAGAAAATCTACCACCGAATATGAATCAAGTATACTGGCAAAACAAAAAGGACAAAGCTTTTGCCTTATTATCCTGAACTGTGGTGCAAAACCCGCCTTTTGAGGGCATGGAGAAATAAATCTGTAATCATTCTTTAGAGATAAATATTTGTGACTTAAAATTAGAAACAAATGAGCTGAGATGGAATCAGTTTGAAGTCGTAACTAAATATAAGGCCACAAAACCCAAATGATCAAATGATAACATGCTGTACAGTCTGAATATGAACAATGCACTATTAGCTTGGTGGAGTGGATTACAGTTTGCTGTACTGTAATTGGTATTTGAGTAGAATTACCCATCTATGGCACAAAGAAATCGTTTTATTGACAGTAGTCTGTGGATTCTGCTGGTATCATGATGCAGTATTTCGTCTGGTGTTCAGAAATGAATTGATCTGCTTTACCCCATTTTCTTTCACATAATTATGCCAACACATCACTGAAAAAAGAATATGCATGTCAAATAAATATCATTACAGCCATAGATTCATCAACAATATTCACATTCAGTAACACAGACTTATCAGCAACAGAACTGCCCCCTAATATGCAATCTGAGACAAAAACACACAATGCGAGAGCAACCTGATGCAATTTGAGTACTCGCACATGAAGGCAGATAAGCAGCAGCTGTGCAGGTCCTGTGTTTACACATAGGTTAACCTATATACCTATATACTCATCAAAAGACCATAAAGCTGATTTCATGCAGGAGTTGGTGGTTCAATTAGTTTTTGCATCCCACTGTAAACATCAGAACACAATGAGGACAGTTAAGAGAGAAAAAAACCTAAAACAGTGTCAACATCCATGCAGCTCTGCAGATGGAAAAGTATGCAACAATGTCAGTAAGATCTACCAGCTTGCATGCAGTTCAGGCAGTCAAGGACCTGTGGAGCATTTTAAAGTATTTTAAAAAGAGCAGCCTCGACGCTTCAGGTTACTACACAGGGAAAAGAAGCACGGCACAGATATCAAGATTTCCAAAACGAGGCAGTAAGAGCACATAAAAAGGAACCTCTACTCCTTTCGTCTTCAGTTGTTCATGGTTAATACTCACTAAGCCGCTTGCACATACAAGTATGTGTGCACACTCATGTTGTTATCTGATTATCAAAATGCCTCAGCATTGCTCCCAAATTAAAAAGGGGAGAACAAACCATTCGAGGGAATTATTGAGCTGTGATTGTTCTCAAATATGGTTCTGTTGTCCCTGCAGGAAAGGAAAAAAAACAACATAACTGACACAGAACAGTTCTTTGCATGGATGACTGACATGCCTCAACAAAAAGCCGAACTTGACTCATTGTTAACTCAGTGGAGTCCCACATGACTTGGTACAGCACCTTGAGACAAACATACAGTACACTGCACCTAAGGACAGGAGGTGGACACAGATAAATCAAGTGTCTGCTGTGACTGCTTACGGTTTGTGTGTATTCCTGTGTGTGTGAGAGAGATTGGACAAATGTGAAGTGTAGAAGAATCTGCTTTCATGAAGCACTGACAATTATGTTTCAGCTCAACAGACTGAAAACGAGGCCTAAAAGTCACCCCCAAAGCAAACATCTAGCTTTTCATCTATCAATCAAAACCTAAACTTCTAACTTGCATACACATTTTCAAAAACAAATAAAAAGTTGGACGGGTGTGGCAGCCGGCTGATTTTTGCAGTTGTCTTGTTATTTCTTGTTCTTGAGTTGATTGGCCAGCCAATCAAGACCCTCGTAGAGGCCATCGCCACTGGTGGCACAGGTGGCCTGGATGTACCAGTTGCGGTGACGCAGGGAATGTAAGCCCAGCTTGTCTGTGATCTCGGCAGCATTCATGGCGTTCGGTAAGTCCTGAGAAAAGAAAGACAGAGTTTGGTGAGGAGAGGGTAAATTAAGTATCAGTGCTACAGCTAAAGACAGGAAAGCTGTTGTCTTTGCCATATGACAGTAAATGTAAATTTTCTAAATTTTTGGTTGGACAAAACAAGCAGCTTTAAGATATCAGCGTGGCTCTGTGACACCGTGGAAGGCATTTTACTGACCAGCACTTGATGAGTTTATCCACCAAATAACCAGCAGATTAATTTTTACAATAAAATTGATATTTACTGTCTGTTGGACTTAAACAAGATGTCACCTTGAATTTTGTAAACATGCATTTCTCCTTTTTGTCCTCGTTTCTTTCTTCTTCTATATCTTTTCATATCGTAGCCATGAATTCTGGGGATGTATATTTATTTGTTTTTATCTTGACCCAAGATAGCTGTAACGTTGATGAGTTGAGGCTTTCCTCTCTGTCTGATGTGTCAAAGTGTAAAAGAAAATGAACCTACAACAAAATAACATTAAAAAAAATCCAGTCACTACAAAGAACTGGGCTTATGTGGTTTGATCCTCCACTAAAAACCCTTTTGTGAATTCATTTCTATGTTTTCTATATATGTGTGCGTATATGTAGAGCATTAATGGTTTCTTGCCTGTTTATTGGCAAACACAAGGAGGACTGCATCTCTCAGCTCATCCTCAGCCAGCATCCTCATCAGTTCCTCTCGTGCTTCGTTCACACGCTCTCTGTCATTACTGTCCACCACAAAGATGAGACCTGAAACAGCAAGAGGAACAAACTAATAACATTATTTTTGTGATTGAAAGAAGAGGAATGTGTTCCCATTAAAGCCCTTTGATTGTCTCTGCTCACCTTGTGTGTTTTGAAAGTAGTGTCTCCAGAGAGGGCGAATCTTGTCCTGCCCGCCCACGTCCCACACAGTGAAGCTGATGTTCTTGTACTCCACTGTCTCCACGTTAAACCCTGAAAACAACACCAGGGTAATACAGCATGTAAATCAAAGAACGTTGACATGACAATAATTTACATCCTGTTATGTTGAATCGACACATACCAATGGTTGGGATTGTGGTGACTATTTCTCCCAGTTTGAGTTTGTAGAGGATTGTCGTTTTTCCAGCCGCATCAAGCCCCACCATTAAGATCCTCATCTCCTTCTTCCCTATGAGGCTCTTCAGCAAATTCCCAAAAATATTCCCCATGATTCAGATGAAGTTTTTAAACTGCAGTGTGTGGCAACAATCCTGTCTTTAGGTGCCTTTCTACTACGTTTCACTGGTCCAGCAGGGAGAGATTATGAAGGAGGGCTGAAAAGACACAGAACAAATAACCATTACTGATGCTTGTATATGCATTGATATATTAGAAGTAAAATGACATACACACAGTGAGGCCTTTGGTAAATTACATCTTCTCTCACCTTTTTTAAAACACAGCACCAGCTTGCTAGAAAATGTCACTTCCGCAAGCACCCAAAGACAGGTGCAATTTATGCTACTCGCCTGCAGTCAAAATCAGAGAAGATCAAGGAGGCGCATGTCAGTGCCATGACTCCAGGCTGAAGTGCAATCTGTTCAGACCCATCTCACTTTTTTTTCCCTTCAAATGTTAGCTTGCCACAATGCCAAGCCCTCAAAGCAAATGCAAAATGTCCTACATTACATACCAGGCCTGGCTTCAACACAATCAGTTAAAGCCGATCACAAGGCCACATGGGCTAACACAGGAACAGAAGCAAACAGTTCACCTGTAGCTCAGGTTAGCAATGTAGTGTTACATGTAGATCATAATTATGCTAAATGTTGTAAGAAGCAAAGATATTTACAGAAATAGCTGTCAACAGATGATTAAAATACAGCTCCAGTGTCAAAAAGACTTTGGTAAAATGAAGATGCACATGTAATAAAATATTCGAGCTCAAATGTTCACTTAGTAGCTTCCTGAGTTTTCAAGCGCATATTTCCCTAATGATCGGCTTGGTGATCCATTTAACTTTCCTTGATTTATGCGTTCAATTTTCATCATTTAAAGTGATAAACGGATTGGAGATCAATCAAAGGTCAAGAACCAGGATAGTATCTTACAACATATTGTGATAACAAACAGAAAACATGCCCGTATATAAGACAAGCTCATGTTTTGAGGGTCTTGTAATCTAAATTACATCTTTGGACATTGTGCTGTGGGGTGTGTGCTATGAGAAAGGCCATAGTGATTCAATTATCAAGTCTATTAGCTGTATTTCAATGTGGAAAGGAGACAAAGTGATTCAATTTATACTGTACATATATGTATCATACGTACATATTTTTACATACATATTTATATACCCTACAAAAACAGTGTGGTGTTCAGAAATTTAGCAGAATCCATAAATTGAAAAATAGAAGATAAAACAGAAATAAATGGAGTCATCAGTGTATTTGAGGCTAACAGCAGCCCTCTCCATGGTGCTGAAGACGATCACACTGCTGTCACTGTCCCAACCTCTCACAACTTAGTTTACACCTTTAAATATGAGCTCTTACTATGGTGATTTAGTTGAGAGAAGGGCCACGATATGCCGGCCTGATAATGTTAATTCAGATCCGGGGGACTCAGATTACGTTAGCCAGGGATGCTAATGTCGGTAACTTAACGTTACAGCTCTTCTGTCATTAGCCCTTAGCGTCGGCCCGGTAAATCTCTCCGCTCCATAGCTCTATATTCACACTTCATTTCAACTCACGCTACTAGGCTCGAACATTTACACATTATCTGATCTGTTATAAACTCTTTCATCAGTTTCGTTTTGCTTTAAATTGCTGAGGCGATGAGACCCAACGAGAGCTAGCGTATCTGCCCTTTGCGATCCACCCTATTCATTCATCCTCCCATCACCCCAGCGGGCATCCTGATGCCACCGAGACGTCCGCCGCTGCTTCAGCCCGGGCAATAATCACAGGACAGCACCAAACAATCTGTTATTTCATCAACTTCTGGAGCCTACGTGTATATTATCAGGTCGATTGTAGTGCTCACACTTACCTTGACTGAGTAGTCCTCTACTAAATGTCTCACGTTATTTTCCGGGGGACAACGCAGCAATAAACGAGATCTCGCGAGAATAGGGCAGAACAAACCCCCACAATCAGACATTTGTTGACAATCGTTTTGAAAAGCATTTGTATATCGATTTGTTATCGAGAAAAACTGTCACCTCAGGGTTTTTTTGTCTTAGATGCAATGCATAACAACCCTTATATATTCTTGTCTATTATTATTATTATAAATACTGTGATGTAATACCCCCTTTTTAATTTAATTTTTTCTTTTTAATCTTCTTATTATTTTTATTTTACTTATTTACTTATCTTCTATTTTAAATCATTTTTTTTCAAACTTCCTTTTTTTGACACTCCATTTTTCTTATTGTCAAAGACTATTTACTTATTATTATAATATTATTATTATAATATACTTATTATTATTATTACTATTATGTATTACTTACTTACTTACTTAGTTACTTATTACTTTATTATCAGACAAGTCTGAAATGTTTCTTGCATCTCAGCCCCTCCATTTGCAACATTACAAAACAGACATCCTACAGAGGAAACAAGAGTACATACAATAAACATAAAATAAAAAATTTAAAAAAAAGATTCAAGTCCTTTCCATTGTGCATTTCATCTTGGATTAAGCTCCAAATTTAGTTTAAGGATTGACTGATGAACAAAAGAGTGAACTTTGTTTACGTCGTGCTGGTGAATCCCATGGCTGCCCGAGTTACTTAACAGAGATAATAAAACTGTATTGTCAGAACATTTTAAAATGTATTGATTTGGTATGTCTGTATGACAATCATCGGTATAAAAGGTCAAAAGAAAGGCAGAACTCACACGGCCCTGGGGGGCTCCAACATTGGTCCTTATGGAGATGAGCGGGTTTTGTTCACCTTTACCATCTGAACTCTGTTGGTAAGAAAAGAAGCATACCATAGAATCAAATAAGGATTCAATTCCCGTTGAACCATTTTTGACACCAAAATGTCAGCTTGTATTGTGTTAAAAGCTCACGAAAAAATCTAGAAAGAGGGCCCTTGCATAGGTGTTGGGTTTGTCTAAGTGTTTAGAAAGAATGTGGACCAGAGTAGCAACAGCATCCTCTGTACCACAACCCTGCTGTAAGCAAACTGATACAGACCACATTTGTCTTTGTTGTACTAACAGAGACATTTCAGCGGGCTATAGGTCTAAAATCCTTATGTTCTTTTGGACACAGAATTTTAGGTAAAGGTTTTATATACGAAGTTTTCCACAGCAGAGGGACAGTGTGTGTGTCTATAGAAGCATGAAAAATTGGTTGCCACACCGGTGCCAGCTCAGATGCAAAGTTCTTTCGGAGATAAGCATGGCATTCATCTGGCCCAGCCGCTTTATTGGTGTTAGTACATTTAAATGTTTTCCTGACATCTTCAACTGTGATAATAATTCTGTTTGAAGTAGCAGGTGTAACAGTTTTAAGCATTTCCTTGCACTTCACAGAATTATTGAAAAATTCAAATCTGGTAAAAAAACAAAAACAAACAAAGATCCTAGGCTCAATGTCCACTAAGGCTTGGTTTTATGAAAAGTCCCAGAACATTCTAGAATGGCCGATACAGTCGCCTGACCTGACTCTCATAGAAAATCTCTGGTGGGACTTGAAGAGGATGGTTGCAGCACATAAACCCAGGAATATTACAGAAGTGGAGGCCTTTGCCCATAAAGAATGGGCTAAGATTCTTCAGGAACACTACCGGAAGCTGGTGTCTGACTATGCATCACATTTGCAGCATGCAGGTCATAGCAACAAAAGAGTGATCTCAAAGTACTAGGGACACTGGTCATTAGACTGCAGGGTGGCATAGTGGCATAGTGGGTGGCACTGTTGCTTCACAGTCTCCTGGGTTCAAATCCACCTGAGGACCTGGGACTTTTCTGAGTGGAGTTTGCATGAAAAGTTGACTTTTTAGAGATCTGTGGTTCTCACTGGATAGAGACAATACAAACACATGATGATCTTACAGAATTTAATGCATTGCTATAAATTAAACTACCCACCAGTCAGGGTTGGGTAGTAATGAATTCAATGTAATCAGGTTATGTAAAACAATTACAAAAGGTTATTATAATCAACACAGATTATCTTTGAAAAAATTTGTTATTAGATTAGACTATAGTTACATTTTTTAAAGGATTACTTGATTACATTTTTGATGTTGTTGAAATATAGTAATTTTAAAAGAATTAAATGTTTTCATGCATAGGCAATGAATATGCAGAAATATTTTGTACTGTATATTAAAAACTCATCTCAAATTTTGTCAGCCCTATCTTAACTAATATATTTTTTTGATAATAATAATGGAGTTTTGCTTCCCTTTTATTTACACTGAATTTTGAAGATGAACATTTTAAGTAAGTGTTCTGCTTGTGTCTTGTAAGCTTTAGCAAAGTCTTTCATGTGACCTTTGATTAAATACTTCAGCAACACAAACTTGCATAAACTATAGAGAGCATTCAGAGTGTGCACACCTCTCCAACACCATTGTCACTAAAACCTGAATAACTGGAAAATGGTTTCCAAGTTATGCCAAAACAAAGTCTTGTAATAACTGTTTATCAGCTGGCCTCTGAAAGAAGAATGGGTGTTCTCATGAATGTGCACATTATGTGCTTTCCATTTTGTATCACCACGAGGAGATCGTCAATTGTTGTATCATTGCATCCAGGCATTGCTCATACAATGGTGATATTACAATGATGATGTTGCTTTAGGAGGATCTGCTTCAGTTTATCAATAAAAATATGATTGTCTATAATGGTGGATCCAGATGCCGTAATGTTGTGCAAGACAAAAAAAATTGAACAGAATAAAAAAAAGAGACATCTGCACTGTTAAGCTCCCAGAAATTGTCTTTACTATTTTGATCTGGTGGATCTTCTTCAGGCTTCTTCTTTTTTTCACTCTTTCTTTCATCATTGGACATTACAAAAGGACAAAGATCCCAGGCTCAATGTCCACTAAGGCTTGGTTTTATGAAAAGTCCCAGAACATTCTAGAATGGCCGATACAGTCGCCTGACCTGACTCATAGAAAATCTCTGGTGGGATTTGAGGAAGATGGCTGCAGCACATAAACCCACGAATATTACAGAAGTGGAGGCCTTTGCCCATAAAAATGGGCTAAGATTCTTCAGGAATACTACCAGAAGCTGGTGTCTGACTATGCATCACATTTGCAGCATGCAGGTCATGGGAGCAAACGAATGATCTCAAAGTGCTAGGGGTTAAGGATTTGAATACTTTGGGCTGCAGAAGTCAGTAAAAGTAGCATTTTGTGTTATATTTGGGAAAACACGTCTGATATTTGTTGTATAGAGCTATTTAAAGTGTTCTTATCTGATTATTGCAAACTGCTGATTAATAGTATATTTTGCCAATAAATCTAATATACAATAGGAATTGAATAATTTTGCTTCCAACTTTATACCATAGACTGGGGTGGCATAGTGGCATAGTGGGAGGCACTGTTGCTTCACAGTCTCCGGGGTTCAAATCCACCTGAGGACCTGGCACTTTTCTGAGTGGAGTTTGCATGTTCTCCCCGTGTCTGCGTGGGTTCCCTCTGGCTTCCTCCCACAGTCCAAAAACATGGAGGAGAGGCGAGTGTGAAGTGTTGTTTGTCTTTCTATGTGTTGACCCTGCGATGAACTGAGTCCAGTGTAAGCTGGGATAGGCGCCAGCCCCCCCCACCCCCCCACCACACCCCCCGTCCCTGCACAGTGGTTACAGATAATGGTTGGATGGTGGCGGTCCAGCGGCAACGTGGCGTCTGTGCGGTAAACAGAAGACATCTGAAGAAGCTGCGCGGCAGCGCCCCCTTGCGCCTCTGTGAAGCGCCGCTTCCGCTTCTCGGCCGCGGCAGCTTGATGGGCTGCTGGCGGAATGTTTGACACAACGTCCACGGGCCGCTAGTCCTTATCGCTCCAACATTATAACACATCAGCGTTACTCTGTGTTGAGCCATTTTCGACACTCTGGTCGACGAGCTGACTGTGCAGCTCGGCTCTCTATCCGCTGCCAAGAAGACGAAGGAGAAGCTTCGCGGAAGTTATTGCATGGCAGCTCTTTTCCAGGAGTTCACGATGAAAACCAGCGTTTTTCTGCTCCTGCTCGCAGCTTTCACCTGTGGACTCTCGCGTGGAGAACCAAATGCTGCCGAGGAGCTGCAGGTGGAGACCTTGGTGAGTGAGACAAACAGTGATACTGCAGTAATACAGCAGATCTCACACTGTGAGTGAATGCAACGGTGTTAATGTTGAACTCCTCTGACCTAAGGTGAGACCCGAAACTTGCTCTGTACTTTCCGCAATGGGGGACACGCTGCGGATTCACTACACGGTAAGACAGAGAAATACTATATTATCCAATGTGAAACGGATGGAAACAGTCCTATGCACGTATTTTTTTTATAATAGTTGATATGGACAGCAGTCCAGCTGATGACGAGTCGGTCTATGTGGCACCGCCTGCATGAAGCATATGGACACTGCCCTGCGTTTTCACACTGAAAGGGAAAATGACTAACAAGAAGCTTACATGAATGGCTTTCTGCTCGAACAGATTGCGCTTTAGAGTCTGTAGGACTGATTTTATCTCTCGTGTCCGAAGATTGCCTCTGCTTTTATCATGGTGTGATGTTGCAACACGTCAGCAATAACAGCTCTTTGTAGCAACATCCCAAATAGTTCATCCAGCCATGCGGTATGTTGCGGTACATTAGGTCCGTGATTTTCAGGAATCTCACTTGTTCATTTTTTTTTATTTTCATCAAATTTTCCAATATCTAGTGTAGACTCTTACCAGACTTTCTTCTGACTTTTCCAGCAAACAACATTGAGGTTTGGAAAAAACAACACAACTTGAAAGGCACTCACTAGAGCGCATACCTTCGCCAAGGCCCAACAGTCCCCTTTAATTCAATGAGGCCTTACCCAAAATCAAACTCATAGCCCTGTAAACATAATTTGCAGGGCAGACTACCCCCTATGAAAACACTGGATCTGGTGGATCTGGATTTTTATTTTGGATCCTTACCAAATTGCACACACTCATAGATACCAACCACCTAAATATGCCAGATTTTTTTCATCAACATCCATGCATTAAATTTCACTGAGAAATTTATGGAAATATGGAAAAACCTTATATCTTATTGTTAAAGTGGGGGGGAAAAATCCTGGATCCACCCCTTTATTTGGATCCACTCCGAAATGTATTGGGTTCTATTCTATTCCAAGACCCATCCTCATAACAGGTTTCATGGAAATTCTTTCAGCAGTTTTTGAGTAATACTGCTGAAAAACCAAACAACAAACAAACAAATGAACACATAACCTCCTTGGCAGAGTTAAAGATCTAATAGTAAAAACTAAATAACAAGCAGAGCCATGTAACACTTATGATTTTCCCTCTGGGTGCTTTCCTCTCACAGTCCAAAAACATACAGTATAGTCCTATCCGTCTTAAACATGAAGCTAGAAAAAAGTCAATACCGTTCTCATATCAGTACAAAAAAGTTTATCTGCAGTCTGTTAGAGTAGCTGAGAAACACACACAAGAAAACAGCTTGCTACCCACCAGGTCACAAAGGTCAAACTGACATGAGGCCTTGTTCATTTGATCCATAATAAACCATCTGTGGAGTGCTGGTAGGTGTTAAGCTAAGCTTACTAGCTGCATATGGCAGCTTTACTGTACAGACATGAGAATGGTATCGATCTTCCCGTCTAGCTCTTGACAAGAAAGCAAATGTATACAAATTAAAGCTGTTCCTTTGAAATGCACAGGCTGTACACATTAACACATGTTGTATATTCAAGGCCTCGAGTCTTGCTGCAAAATACATCAAAACCACAATATTTGAATGTTTTTTTTTAAGTCAAACCCACCTCTATAAAGTGTGCTCTAAATACAGAAATGACCCGTATATGAACAGTTTCAGATTAACCTGTGAAATCTCTTTAGTCATCTTTCGTCATCTTTTCATGGCTTTCATTTTGTCTCTCTGTCCAGGGTAAACTGATGGATGGAAAGGTGATCGACTCATCGCTATCCATGGACCCTCTTGTTGTCGAGCTGGGGAAGAGGACAGTCATTGCTGGTAAATTATCAGTAAAGTATTTTGTGTTTGTCACATTTACTGCAGCTGGTTGTGTGCAGGTGACTGTGCTTGCTTTGCTGATACTCTTGCTCTGTGTGATTTTCTTATCAGGCCTTGAACAAAGCTTGCTTGGCCTCTGTGAAGGGTAAGTGAAAAGTAAAGGTCCATTGAGAAGTAAAGGCCTCAAAATAGACTTGCTATTCAGTAGCTGCATGCAGCCATTAATTTATTTAAACAAATCCACTGTTAATAGTTTTTTAATGGAATCTGAAAAAGGCTTCCTCAGAAAATGTGCTTCGTGTTTCTCTTTCTCTCCTTCAGGCAAAAAATCAAAGCCACTATTCCATCTCACTTTGCATATGGAAAAAAAGGTTACCCTCCTACAATACCAGGTATTGAAAAATATCTGTACAATTTCACAACAATGACCATAGACTGTAGCAACACCACATATGTGTTGAAACATAATGCTTGTGTAATTCTTTGTTTTCTTCTTGTCAAACAATCCAATGGAAAAAAAAACCAAAACCAACAGGGTGTTAGTATGTCTGTCAATTTTTTTATGACTCTATCGCACTCAGCGAATTGGGTTTTACTGAAGATGAAACTCTTTCAAGAACTGGTAAAAAAATATTGATTTTTTTTTTTTAAAAAGGGTTTTGTTTCCTAAAATATTGGGACACTGTAATGTTAGTAAATGCATCTTAAACTAGAGTAAATAGTGTGTTGGGGCCTAATTTCAGCTGTGGATTAAAACACACCAGTGAATGTTTACAACATCAGGATGGGTGATGTGGAAATGACTCAAAATGAAGTACAGTGTCACTGCCCATGTTCATCATTATGAAGGAACGTGTCACTCAATACAATAGTGTGGCTCACTGCTGTGTTTTAAATGTGTATGTTTAATTTATTGGTTTTGTTCTTGTCATGGGATTTGTTGACAACAAGAAAAATAAAGAGTATCAGCCGTCCTTCCTTTAAATATATGTTAGTGACCATTATGTAATCTTATATTTAATGTCCTCATGTGTTCACTTAGGGACAAAATATAAATAAGTGAAAACTAAACATGACCTCGATCTGCCCTAGGTGATGCTGCTCTTGAGTTCGAGGTGGAGGTAGTTTCTCTGATTCAGCAGACACCGTGGCAGAAAATGATCAACGATGTGTTTCCTCTTGTGTGTCTGGCTCTAGTGCCCACACTGCTTGCCTTAGTGGGACTTTACCTCTACAAAAAGGCTAATGCCGAGAAACCAAGCAAAAAGAAAGCAAAGGATAAGAAGAACAAGAAGAAATAAGAAGCAAAGAACTATTTAAATAAATTTTTTACTCTATTTTGTGCTCTTCATGTTTCTTTACTATTAATAGAAACGTTTATTTGTTTATTAATACCTGAAATTAAGATTGTTTTGAAAATATAGCAGTTAGCTCTTAAATGTAGTGTTTAGAGTATGTGCTGTACTATGAAGTGTTACAGTAAGAGTGATGTTTGTACTCTGCAGGTCCTGGGTCAGTGATGGTGTAGGCAGATGGTCGCAGATTTTAGTCACATGCGGTCTCAGGACTTCCAGAGAAGTTGCAGATTCATGAGTTAAAGTTGATGATTCTGTTTGATCATCTGTGTCTAGAAACAAGCAATGTCACAACATTATTAATGTAAATGGACGTAAACATATCTAAAGCACTTTACAATTTGCCTCTGATTCATGCACATATCGATGGGAGCAAGCTATTATATAAAGTGAGGGTTTGACCAGTGGAAGCTATTTCGGCTTCTGCATCTGACCAAAGGTCTCTGTGACGTGCAGACAGGAGGAGTTGGCGATCAAATTTCCAACTCTGTCTTTACCTGCTGAGCCCTATGATGGTGCTGCCACAACCACAGCACATAAATAAATCAGCAGAGATTAGACTATAAACACACGATTTAAGAAGAAGAAGAATTGCAGACTTAAAAACTCTTTGCTCCTTCAGATGATGTCTCATAGAAAAAAAAAATCTTTCCCTGACAAATCTTTTCAGTCGTGAAAGTACATGTAGTGGTTAAAGAAACACACTGTGCAACATGACATTGTGTTTAAGTCCAAGGACACTACTGTAGGAGCCCCCTGCAGAATGGACATGTTGCTTTTTTACTTGCATATTAATGTATTGAGTAGCAGCTTGTGCAAAGACTTGCTTGTTTATAACCATTCCAAGGGCAGCAAGTTTACCAAGGCACCATTACTAATAGCTTTATGTAGAAACATGACAAATTACCCAGATAATGGCATGTTGCTAAGAGATCATTTTTGGAGGTGACTGGAGCATAATGAGAGATTTAATTAAGTATATCCATTTTTGAGGAAGACCAGCAGTACCTAACTGAATAAATAAGCAGTAATGCTAACATATTCTACAGTATTACACCTGATTATCAGCATCAACTGCATCTTTTTCTTTTGTTATATGTTTATTTTGAGATCTACATTGTCACCTTCACCTAATAATCTCCTGTGGCTTCACTCCGACTCCACAGAGCCTTTAAAACTTGATGTTGGAGGTGCTAAACTTTGACCTACAACTGGATCCACAGGTCACCTCCTTAAAGGTGTAACCAAAGAAGATGAAATATTAGAGACCAAATTTGAAAATTATGCAACAAAAGCTGTTCACATTTTAAAAATTAAAGTAAAAGTCGTTAAATAAAACCTGTCATCCTAAAGGTTCCTCTACAATGATGTCACCTCACCATGAGCATGTGTTTCTAATGGACTTTGGTGTAGAGATATGAAAGTCACATTCTCCAAAGAGATAAACATTTTGATACCTGACATCAACTGGTCTCTCAATGAATGTGAATTGTAATATATAAGATTTTATTTGTAGATACAGTAAATAGCACACAGGAACAAAGCACCAACACAGTGCTGCCCTGCTGTTTGACCTGAAGCTGAACATTAAGTGTTTGGATGAACTACACTAAACTATTGTGTTACTTGTACAAAAGATGTCAAATGCAATGTGTATTTAGAGGATTATATCAGTTTTTTAATGTTTGTCTAATTTACTGCAAATGACAGACATCCAGCATCTTTGAAGGCATACCAGTGAATTTCCTATCATCCACAGCATATGACACAGCATTGTTTCCCACAGCATATGACTTGAAATCTGAATTGCGCTGCTTTTCTCATGCGGATTATTGCAGCAATTACGAACTCCGCTCAGTTGGGTGACGCTTGGTAGAACCTTGAGCACACTGATATCCCTCCGCGAAGAAAAGTTTATTTATGTTATGTTCCGGATGAATTTTGTGTGTTTTTTTTAACTGTACACAGAAGAAATAATTTGTAAAACAAATTGAATAAAGTGAGATATTTTCGATCTTGTGTTTTTGATGCAACTATTTGGAGGGCGGAGCGATAGCACTACTTCTCATGGTGCAACCTCTTCCGGTTCTCTTTCCAGCTTCCCGTGCAACATGGTGAGTGTGATTCGATGGCGGCCGTATGGCAAAAACAGAATAAAATTGGTTTTCCCCTCAAAAAGTCACAATTAACTATCTGTTCTTGGGTATTTTAATCAAAAAGCTAAACCACAATATGGGAAGTTGTCATTAGATGTCTTATTGTTTTTAGAAATCAGTCTGGCCTAGTGCTAGCTGTTAGCAGGCTAACCATTTTGTGCATGTGTTCGGCTGAATTGGATGATTCTACTGCTAAGGTGCGGAGAAACACTACCTGCATCTAATATTTATATCCGTGCTTTAAAAGAAGATAAACGAATACTTCAGTCAAAAACATTTTTTAGATTAGATTGTTAGTCACTTAGTGGTGCACCAGCAGATTCGTGACACCGCAGTCTTCATGTGAATTTGACCAACTGTGTTAAGATACATATACAGTAATAAATATTTTTGCTGGTTGTGAGAATTGGACTGCTGAAAAGGTTGTGTATTTATATCTTTGAGCTGGTAGAGGCTGCTGTAAGTTCAAAGGGCAGTATTCAGCTAGTAAAGTAACAAACAAGGACTGTCAAACATGCTTGTTCATTTTAAAGTCTTCATAAATAATTTTTAAGCCTTCGAGTAATGTAAATTAAACTAACAGTAAAGTGATTTACTCAATGGTCAATACTTAGGACTGTAGAGCTGCTAAAAGTTGATTTTAAAGAGAATTAGTTGACAACTGTTTTGATTCAGATTTGACATGTATTTGTTTATAGATTAAATGATTACTTGACCATAATTAAAATAGTTGTCAGTTTGATTGATTATGAAATATAAATTAATAGCAGCCCTAATGGACTTGTGTTGATTTGAAATGTGTAATTAATAGTGTTACATACCTATGTCAAGTTTTGACAAGGATACAATTCAAAACTTAATTGGATTTTGAGGACAACTTTCTCTTAAATCCTAATGCATTTATCAGTAAGGTAAATAATAATAAATAATTGATGTTCAATCTTAGTTAAACTGAATGTTTTGTTCTCATCTGTGTCATCAACTGTGTAGACCAAGAAGAGGAGGAATAACGGTCGTGCCAAGAAGGGCCGTGGGCATGTGCAGCCCATCCGCTGCACCAATTGTGCCCGTTGTGTCCCCAAGGACAAGGCTATCAAGAAGTTTGTCATCAGGAACATAGTGGAAGCGGCAGCCGTTAGAGACATCTCCGAAGCCAGTGTCTTTGACTGTAAGTGTGCCTGCCTTTTTTGGGGGGAATCATGCACCACCAGAGGCTGTTTTTTTGTGTTTTGATCCACTTGGCTTGTCGTCATCCGTGTCTTTCTCCACTGTGTTCACCTTGCAGCATATGTTCTGCCCAAGCTCTATGTGAAGCTGCACTACTGTGTCAGCTGTGCCATCCACAGTAAAGTGGTGAGGAACCGCTCCTGTGAGGCCAGGAAAGACCGCACCCCACCGCCCAGATTCAGGCCTGCTGTAAGTTATTTTTACACCACTGTACTGTTTACTGCCAGAGCTGTTCAATGTGAGGCTCTATAGTTTATAAAAATTTGAATAGCAGGAAGAGCACAGTTGTAAATAATAATTAGTGATGGTTTTCTCTATATCTGATCAATCTAAATTTGTGTTTTGTTCTTTTTGCAGGCCGGTGCACCAAGAGCTCCTCCAAAGTCCATGTAAAGCAGAATTTGAAGATGCTGTACACCTGAAGAATAAATTCAAAACTCCTTACAAAAATGTGGTTATGTGAAGCTTGTTATTATTATGTCGTAGTTTTAGTAAGGTCAGGCATTTTAAGTTCTTCTTTTCACAGTATAAAACTTGGTGTAAACTGCGTAATTACATATGATGCATTTAAAAAAGGCTCTGGTTACAAGTAAAATCAGACAATTTAACAGATGATACATGTGCAACGAGGAAAACATTTCAACACACAAAAAAAAAAAAACTAGTTAGGTTCTTTTAAGTATAGTCTTGTTTTATGTACTGGTCACTTTATTTGGTTTTATTTAGGATTTAATTTATATGGTTAACAGCAGTGGTACATATCAGATGTAGCATGTTACTGTCTAAAATCAAAAAACAGTAAAAACAATACACCCAAACTGAACTTGAGTAGAGGAAAGGTGGTGATTTAGCTCTGTCTATGATGTAGAACTTGGACCCCAAGCCTCTTTTTCTTTTCTTTGTATTTACTCTACAATATCAATAACACTTGAGACCAACTAAATGTCTGAGGGTTCAGATCTGTATGAAGCTTCATATTGCCAAGTTCTTAAGCTCCTAGCAGTCTGCATTACAAGTCATTTTGATGGATTAATGGTTAACTGGTATACTTTTTCAAAGACTGGCAAAGTAATATGAACTTAGGAAAGTGAAGCATTTAAACCACAGTATTGAGAGTTTGCAAATCAAGCTTAATGCTTAAAATATTGTTAACCTTCACAAATATAAGCAGAGTCCCACTTTTTTCTAAGGGCTCCATGTCCTAACACGATTTGTACCACTGCTGACCCTAAAGCACAATAAAAGTTGGCCCCAGTAGCTCAGAACAATGTAGATAAGACTCTGGATGCTGATCTGTGAAGACATGAAACCAAAAAGAGACCTTTGGGGCCTATGGATCAGCAGTATGTCTGGAGGTGGAAGAAATGAACACCTTCCTACAGTGAAGCATGGCTGTGGTTTGGTGATGCCCTGGGACTGTTTTGCTTCCTAAGGCACTGGAAACCTGCACCATGTAGAGGGTAAGGTGGATTTCATCAGGTATCAGGAAGTCCTAGAAGAAAACGTCTCGCTGTCAGTGAGGAAGTTGAAGCGTGGGTGCCATTGAACATTCCAAAAGGACAATGATCCCAAGAATATCCTAGAGTGGCCATCACAGTCGCTTGACTTGAATCCCATAGAAAATCTCTGGCAGGATTTGAATAAAGTGGTTGCAGTATGGAAACCAGGAATAATCCAGAACTGGAGGTCTTTGTCCCTGAGGAATGGACTAAGATTCCTCAGGAATGCAGCCAGAAGCTGGTCTCTGGATATGCATCACGTTTGCAGCAGGTCATGGCAGCTAAATGGTCTACAAAGTGCTGGAGATGCTTGTCATTAAGAGGCTGAATCATTTTGAGACTGCAGTAGTCAGTAAAAGTAACATTTTGTGTTTTATATAGGGAAACACTTCTAATATCTGTTGCATTGAGCTATTCAACCTTCAAGTGACAAGAGTGGGGTCATTTATGCTGTTTTGATATTTTTAATTGGAATTTATATTAGAGCAATTATTATAATTATTATTATACCACTATTGGTGTGGCGAGGATAATGGACAGGTGTGGACAGATGTGTATGTTTCTTAACATTATAGGATTTGACTTTCTTGAATTTTTCCACTTCTAATCACTACTTTGTTTTGCAGTGGACCATGGACAACAGACCTAAAGTAAACATTTACTGCTGCAGAAGCCTTGAGGCCGTTTCTTAATGCTCAAAGAGTGACAATGAAAACAGCTCAATTGATGGAAATGAGTCACAATCTGACAATGATCATATGTGACATTAGATATTAGAATATTTTAGAATATCTGTTATAGATAAGGGGAGCTGTATAATTATGCCAATAAACCTAATATACAATTGAATAATTGTGCTTCCAACTGTACATTATCAACATGAGTTCATTCACTTTGATAAGAAACACTGGTTTGTTGGAACCCCTGAAACCTCTCTAGAACCTCTCTAGTCTTCAGTCTATTTTGTTAGCTGTTGCATTGCAGACAAGGGCTGTATTATCTTTGTAAGCACTGCAGCCTGGTTAGTGGTCTCTTTAAGAACATCATGCAAGCATGACTTTTCTTTGCCAAAAGCTGAATTACTATTATATAATACTTCCACGAGCGCCCTCATCACCCCAGAGGATGTGACTGCCCCGTCTGTATGGAGACACATTTGAAAATGCTTTCCTTTTGCACCCAAAATGAATCAGACTTCCACTGCTGTACTTCTGAAATAATGAAGACAATTTCAATATAGGATATGGAACATCGCAAAATACTTCAACATTGAGCTGATTCAGTAGAGTGTATACTGAAAATGATGAATGTGAACATTATATAACTCAGATGGTGACTGTTCAGAGGATGTACAGTAAGTTGCTTTTTACTGCCCGTCAAACAATGCAATGGACTCCACACATCTGCATTGAGTTTTCTATTTTCTGTCTTGTTCTCCAGTTTAGTTCAGCTGTTTGCAGCAGCTGTGTGGTCCCTGAGTGTGAGCTGCTGTCCTCCTGCTCAGGCTGGGGATCGTCTCTCACTGACAGCGTGGAGGGCGTAGTTGATGGCAGTGCTGTTGGTCCAGCTCCAGGCTCCTGTTACTGGGTTGTACAGCAGGCCATGGACAGACTGCACAAAGAATCAACTCCCACCACCCTCTGCTTCCTACCTTAGAAAAAAATAAATAACAGACACCTCAGTTTGTGAAATATTGTTTTACTCATTTGTATGTAGCTGACTGTCATTCTTCCTCATGACCACATACAAAGCATTTAATGCAAAGGGACACACTAGGAGTGAAACAGGTTTGCATTGCTAATCAAAATGTGGAAATATGAACTTGAGAGAGAAAACTGTATAAAAAGTTAAACCAAAGGCACAATAGTAACATCAACTACACAGATGCGACACCAACTGGAGAAGAGAGACACATTGGCCTTCTGTTTATACAAGTTGTTGCCTAAATCTAAATGTACACAGTGACCTAAGGTGTAATTGATTGCATGGGCAAAAAAGCTTTGACCGAAGTGACATGACAATTTCAGTGATTTGCAATGACAACAATGGCATCAACCCAATAAGACTTGAGTCAAACTGGCAACATTTTTTAGATTAGTGTTGCAGGAAATAACATTTCAAGACTGACATGTTTGATCCACAACAAACTTCAGTCCCAACAGTCCAACAGTCCCTATTCTTATAATAATTTGATTATCAAACCACAACATTGGAAGAGAAAAAAACTAATGAACCACTTATCAAGGTTGGCTTTTCCTATACTAGTGAGAATATTACCACAGTGCATTGTCTCTGATCTCAGAGCCATAGCCCAACATCTGTCAAATAAATTACTCGTTAAGAATTCTAATGAGAGTAAATCGAGGTAAACATTTACAATATTTATTAAGATCCACATGATTTTCTAAATGTCTACTGTCAAACTCAGTGAAGGTAACTCCTAAAAAAACCTAACATCTATGATTACTGACAGCAAAAAAAAAGTAAGATATTACCTTTTTACATCTTCCTAGTTCACTATAAAATGATTTTCCCTATTACAGTGGCAAAATCAGAAAAATAGTTTTAGTATAATTTGTACATTATATATGTACAAATATATTTGTACATTTGTACATATCATTTGTACATAATATATGTACAAATATATTTGTACATTTGTACATATAATTTGTACATAATATATGTACAAATATATTTGTACATTTGTACATATAATTTGTACATAATATATGTACAAATATATTTGTACATTTGTACATATAATTTGTACATATAATTTGTACATTATATATGTACAAATATATTTGTACATTTGTACATATAATTTGTACATTATATATGTACAAATATATTTGTACATATATAATGTACAAATTATACTAAAACTATTTTTCTGATTTTGCCACTGTAATAGGGAAAATCATTTTAACAATAGGAAGCAGTGGTTCTTTGGCTGAGGAATGGGACAACCATTATTTGGTGCCATATAGAATCATGCTAATGGTGATCTACAAATAACATGAAAACCAAGTGCTTATTTTATTCCTCATCATAAAAACTGTTTTTTTAGACCTTCTGTGCTACACCAGTACTTCATTTGGTATTCAGTATATTACAGAACAAAGAGACAATTTACAAGACTAAAATGACCTTAAAAATCAATTTAAAGCCTTGACTAATTCAGTGGTTAGTTTCAAAAAAAATTTCTGCACTATACAAAAGTTAATTAGCTTAAATCGTCTTAAGACATGTCAATATTTTCACAGCCTTTTTGATAGAAGGAGCCCTATGAAAATTCAGTCTCACAAACTTGATTTTGTGGCCTTAATAATTGAAAACATGGAGATACATCTCATTCACCAAAGTCCTATTCACACACAATAACTGAGTATTGCGTTTGTTCCCAATTATGTAATCTGGACTTTGCCAGACAGTACAGTGTATTGTGCTTAAAGCGTCTAAAATCAACTCTTGGCTTTTATCTATTCTTTTAAAATGTTAACAGATAAGATCGAGGGCTGACGATTTCAATTGAACTGACACTTCACTTGACATACACCTCGTTTCTGCATCACATGAGTATAAGATAATTTATTACAGAACACAACTGATAAAACTAATTTTGAAATAAAGACCGACTTCGCTCTAGTGTCACAACAATGACAGGTGACATTGTGGACTGAAGTGTCCAAATGAAAGTCAAATAAAACAAGTTTTTTATCCCATGGACATTTACTGTACTCTGATAAAGTTTCAGAACTGGTTCTTCACCAACAAACTAATGAACATCGACCCCATTTTTGTGGAATGGGAGTAAATAAACTACAAAGCTATAAGTCAGATATTTAATAGTGTTTGAAAAACAACTTCAATATGTTATTTTGTAACTCATTATCTCTACAATCACCCACAAAATCATTTTCAAGATATGAGAGAGGGTTCATGTCCTTCAAGCAGGTCAACAAGGTGTGACCAATGTGAAGAAAGGCACAATACAATGAGATAAAACACCCAAATCATTTTTAAATAAAGCATAAATAGTTTGATTTTGTTATGAAAGGGAAATGTTAAAGACCCTAACATTTTCAGTAATCCTTAAGGTTGTGGCAGTGATACTCCTTTTTATTAGTTTTTCACATTTTAACAGAAATGTGCAGATCATTAATGTATTCCATATGATAGTTTAATATAGTAATTCTGGCAGGCATCAGTGCAACAAAAGCAGTCAAAGGGAAGAAAAACTTTACTTATTCAATTTACTTCTAAAAAAAGAAAAACACAGGGTCTCTCATGTTCTCACACACGCGCACACACACGCACACACACACACACACGCGCACACACACAAAAGTGCAGTTCTAATTCATGGACAACCCCTCAATCACATCTATTCGACATGGACCTGATATCTGAGTTTGGTTTGCACGTCACAATTCATTATATAAAGCTATTAATTGTATGGAATGAAGCCCAAGTTGGAAAACTCTTTGCAGAACATTAACATCATTGAATTGTTTCATTAAATGAGTGCTTTTAGAACAAGGCATTAAAACCTGTACAGATTCCATGACAGATGAGCCTATAAACTTCACATTAAGCCTTTTTATATAGTCTCTTTTAAAGTGCACAAGAAGGGAACGTTTTCAGGTTATGGACAAAAGTAAGATTTGTCAGCCACAATTTGTGCATCAGGTTTGAATCCTGATCGTTGGGCAAGGCACATCTGTGGATGAAAAAGTGCATTGTCTCGTCATCTTCTTTAGAATACATTTAATTAAAAGTGCATTTTAAATTGATTTGTTATTCAAAGTGCATTGAAAATAATCACGGCCACTATTAGAATTTTAAAAACAAAACTGAGCTTGCCGTTTATGCTGGTACATGTGAAATGTACCAGTGCCTGTTTGAAATATTCATAGTAGTTTCATGTCATCAGTGTCTCCTAGCTTGTGTGCAGACCAAACCCAGGCAGGTCCTTGTCTCAGTTCAGCTCAGTGTCTCAGTTCCACCCTTTATCCTCAGTCAATGATGTGCTCCCCGCGGACAATATGAGAAGAAAATTCATATCGGTCCTGGCTACGGTGGCCACAGATGTTACACTCAAAAGGCTGGCGAAAACCGTGGCAACCCATGTGAATGGTAAACATGACATGGTCAAGGAAAAGCACACGGCAGTGCTCACAACGAAAAGAACGCACAGCTCGCCCCTCCCCGTCAACAACCCGAAAGGCCTCCCTAGAGGTGGAGGCAGGTGCTGTGGGGGAGCTGGGAGTTGGTGCAAGGGCAGGAGGTTGGAGGGCTAATTGGCCTCCATCCTCTCTTTCCACCTCCTCGTCTTTGGCGTGGCTGGGACTGTGTCTATCTCGACTCCTGCGGTGAGCAATGGAAGGAGTTGCTGAGTGATGGCTGTTGGAGTGGAGAAGATGATGGCCATTGTTACTGTGCAGGGTCAGAGTCTGAGCAGTACTATTGCACGGCTCATCTGGCATGCTCTCTGTGTCCGTGGAGTCCTGGCAACCGTTATTAGATGAAGGCGCATGACTTCGACCCAAGGGCAGGTCTTCATGACCTTCTGCTGCCTCCCTCCCACCTACACCTGCAGCTCCCAACCCAGCTCCAGTACCTGTACAATCCAGCCTTGGGCCGAGGGCAACGGGGTTGTGAATGGAGCTGTGGAACGGCCTGAGTTCTGATAGACAAGCAGGGTGAGTGGTGGGAAGGTGTATAGGCCTCCGCATGTCTGATAGCCCTCCTTCTCCATTACCTGCTATACCGGCATATTCTCCTCCCATACCAGCAAAGTGTGGAGCTTCGAGGTCCCCTGGATGCATCTCCCTGTCTTTATCCAAACCAGCGCTGAGCTCATAAGGTGCATCTTCAAGGCTGAGGCGCATGTGCTTCTGTCCTGCAAGAAAGAAACAAAAACCACTGAAGTGATTGTGGTTATGTCTAGAATAAGGGTTCTGAATGGTCACTGTTCCCTTGTTAACTGATTAATTATATTGTAGGCCCTGACACTGTATTAACTTTTGTACAGACCACAGCTCTCACGAACCAACTTCATCAACAAAATTAAGAAGGATGAAGTATTTTGATCTACGGTATAATCATACAGCTTGGCTACATAAAAATGTGAAAGTCAGTGGTCATACAACTCGCACAAAAAATATCAGTACTATTGTATGTGGTATCCGATTCAAACAATTAATGCTGCTTTCAGTTTCCTCAGCCTGTCCACACTGAGATGAAATGCTCACCTACAAATTTTTGTGGTGTGGATCTCTTGCGTTTGGTGATGCTGTTAGCGAGACGATCGATAAATGCCATCTTGTCAGAGGAGGGTGGCAGTACAGATTCTGGTATGAACTCTAGCTCTCTCATCTCCTCTCCTGCAGAGAGTACAAACAATTGTAATGATATTTCTGGGATTTATCATTACCTAGAGATATATATAAATATAGATATAGATATAGATAAAACCAACATTTATATAAAAAAGAAACTAAGTGACGGGGTTGTGTCCACTGCCTTGTACATTAGACGCTACAACAACACCATTTTTGATTTAGATGACTGTCTTTTCTAAGAAAATGTTGTTTATTTCTGAAATATCCTTTTCGTGATTGTCATGAAATGATACCTGTATTCTGTGCACTGGATGGCTGCTGTGACTCCAGACTCTGTAAGTAGCTGTGACAGCGCTCACGGTGCTCCTCCAGGGTGCTCTGCTGCTTGTAACTACGGCCACAATAGCTGCACTTATAAGGCTTCCCAACAGTTGGAGAGGACACTGTGGACAAAGTGGAAAGATGGCACTATTACCGTCATTGTACATCACCATGAGGAAAAATCAATAACTTATCAGGCTTGAATCTTTCCTACCTGCATGAGTGCGAAGGTGGCCAGTGAGCGCATCTCGTCTTCGACAGGCATAGCAGCAGAAGGGACATTTAAAGGGTTTCTCCCCAGAGTGCAGCTTGATGTGGCGGAGCAGGTTACCCTTTTGAGTGAAGGAGGCACCACACTGATTACACTGGAATGGTCGCTCACCTGGGGATAGATCAGACCTGTTAACCCAACTTCTTTACCTCACAATGAACCTTCTTCAAAAAGAATCACTCTTAAAAACAGAATTGTTCTTAAGAGAATTTGTGGCATTCAGCAATTTCCTGAAATGAAGAATTTTCTGTGAGGTACAAATACAATTGACAAGTGGTCCAGACATGTTGTAGCAGTCAAGCATAGTCCAACTCTCTCCACAGGGGATAAAAAAAACATTTTTACATTTAACTGTTTTGTTTTTTTCAGAACTAATGTCAACAACGGCCCACAAAATTTGTGTGCAGAAAAAGATGAGTATGAGACAAAATCACAATTTCCATAGATTATTTCCAAGATATGCTCTGTATCTAAACTCATCTCTTAAAAAACAGAACGCATGTTTTTCCTCATATTTGTGCCTTATTCACACCAAACTAAATGCATGTTTTCTCACAGAGAAATACTTATCTAAACTGAACTGTTCGGTCACCTGTATGACTGCGTTTGTGCACCATGAGGACATTAGGCCCAATGCAAATCATTCCACAGATGTCACACTTGAGCTTTCCATTTGGCATTCTGGTGGCTTCAGATGGCAAGATGTCAGGGTTGGTGTGTTCCCTGTAGCCTCCGACAGCCTCAGACCCCCGCTCTAGACCTCCTTCCTCTACCCGCTCCCCTCTTTCATCTTCAGTGCTGCGACCTGGGTCTTCATCACTGTATAGCTCCACTTTAATGGAGTTGGCTACAGAGACAATAGAATGAGCATAGGTTTGCATGTCATCACTTGTGTACTGACAATAGGGTTTCCTCAGAAACTAAATCTCAGATTGATATTTTTAAATGTATTAAATGTAATCTGAATAATAAAATGTTTGTAAAGCTTTGAGAACATTTGAAATGATATGTTCCATTATACTGGGAGCTTATGAACTGTGGGATAATTAAGGTACTGGGATTTTATTAGCCTTCCTATTCATGAGAATATCTCACTGACCACTGAGCGACCGACTAGGTGAGGTCTCCTTGCTGTTTGGGGTGCTCACTGTTGGACCTCCATGGGCCACAGAAAACTCTCTATCCATTGAAGAGTCTCCACTTGCTACAACCAAAAAGAAATAGAAGCAAAATTTCAAATTAAAACAACATGCCTACCTTTGAAAGCAATTATATGTGGGATGAAATAAGACTCCTACCTGATATGTAAGACCTGCCATTGCAGTCATCAACATCCATACTAGTTCAAGCTGAAAACTAAAATGACAGTAATGTCAGAGGTTATCCATATCATAACCATATCACACAACAGTCCTTAATTTGTATGTGCAATTTAAGGTACCCCACTGACTCTTAGCACCAATCGCTAACATTAAAAGTAGTGATGATCTGAAGATAAGACTAGGTTAATTAATCGTACCAGAAAGTAGTTAACTACCAGCTAAGTTACCGCCAGCTTGAACCGTAGCACTAGCAGCCACATATCAGCTGATTGACTCCGTTGACGTTGCAATTAAGCTGACCCATTACAAAATTGGTACTTTAAAGCTATTAATGTTAAAATATCTATTGTCAGACTCATCTGAGAAAAACTAGTTGGACACACAAATTGCAATACGGAAAGCTTGCGTTTGCTTAAACGCTGATATACATTACGGTGGCGTTGAGCTAAGTGTTAAGTTTCCGGATCGGCCTAGGTGGCTAACGTTAGCTTTCCGCACGTAAAGGAAATTACAGTTAGCCAAGTTAGCTTCAATCAGCACCTTAGCGCTACACTTTCTCATCCTCGACAGCTTACTAAAAAAAGCACGAGACAATGTTCAAGTTAAGTAATATGGGCGATGAAGCGCGGTCGATAACCCTGACTTGTGACACATGGCTGACGAACACTAATTTGGGCATTCAAGTCTCGACGGCGTCTTCTTAATCGCTAGCAAAACAAAACAGCGTTAGCTTAAACTATGTTAGCTAGCTAGCCTCTACAGTCAATGTTTCCTAAACGGTTGCTATGGCACCCACCGCCTCCCAAATGCGATGGCTAGCCATCTAGTGGTTAGATAGCTAGCTAACTAGCTCTCCTTAAAGCTGACTTTTACAACACAACACAGCGGAAGCAATCAACTATTAAAGTACTTTTAAAGTTGTCCGATGCTCCGTGTAACAGTTGCATTAGCTGTCCATGTCAGGACCGTTTCAATGAGGTTATTTTGTATTTGCATCTGCCTGTTTACGACGGCAAGCATCTCCCGGCAGCGTTTACCTCTAGCTCCAAACAATTTCCGGTTGCATTCGGCTTTTCAACGACGAGAAGCGAGTAGGCTCATTTGAACCAGGAAACACTGTTAAAATCCACTAAATGAGTTAATCTATTGAGCAAACACGTGTCACTGAGACAAATGAGCTTCACCGCCACATTTTTGTGTTTTTAGTCAGATTTGTGCAGCTTTTCAGCTCCTGTCAGGGACGTCGTTACATGCCCCAGTAAATTCTCATTTGAGTGACAAGTTCCTATATGGAATAGTTTCATTGTTTCTCAGACTTTTTATGTCATGTACATGCCTTTCACCTCAAACTTTCATTAATATTGAATGGAAGAAGCATAAGGATCCAAGTTGAAAAAAGGTCAGCATGTCAGGGTCTGCAAAGTTTTGTTCATATTACCACCATTAGTCATTAATCCAATTTGCTTTCACTCCATATTTTCCCCAGGTCATCCACTCATCAATTACAGCATAAATAATAATAATAACACCGATCATCTCTTTACAGTGCAATCTTCTCCTGGGAAACCTTAGCTCCTGGCATTCATGTGGATGGTACTTTGGCATGCACCCACCCACAGAGATGGAGATCAAGTAGACCCACTTCTGGCAACAGCATTCCCTGGACCTCAGTCCAATCGAGCATCCACAGGATGTGCAGGAACATGTCTGATCCATGGAGGCCCTAACTCACAACCCACAGGACCCAAATCAGCCATAACATTAAGATATTGTTGTTGCTGATCGTTCTCATATCATAGAATAAATATGTGATTTAGTATAATAAAATAATTTAAAATAATTTATCATGATAACAGAAATTGCTGATCAGACCACATAATTGAATATTTCACAGATTGTGGTGTTGTGGTGTGGGTATAAAAGAACAGTTATGCCTATGTATTGCAATATAGGCGATTGAAGTAAAGAAATAGGTGTGTGTGTGTGTGTTTATATATGTATATATATATATATATATATATATATATATATATATATATATATATATATATACAGTACTGTGCAAAAGTCTTAGGCAGGTGTGAAGAAATGCTGTAAAGAATTGATGCTGTTTTGAAGGCAAAGGGTGGTCACACCAAATTTTGATTTGATTTTGGTTTTTCTTCTGTTCGCTCACTTTGCATTTCGTAAATCGATAAAAATAAACAATTAAATTTGATATTTTTGAAAGCATTCTTACTTTACAGCATTTCTTCACACCTGCCTAAGACTTGTGCACAGTACTGTGTGCAAAAAAAAAAAAAAAAAAAAAAATATATATATATATATATATACATACACACAGACACACTAACTCACATTGAGGTTCTAGATTGGGGCCTTAATATAACTGTTTATTTATTTATTACAATGTACAGAATACATGACCATATTGTTAATTCTGCCTATATTTTATGCTGTATTATTGTAGTTGTTTTGTTATCATTTTCCAGTGTAATTTGCTAAACACCAATCACAAAAGCATCTTTTCAGCTGCGTTTTCCTGGATAAAAAACCTGTTCAAATGAGGTCGTGACCGAACATCGATCCAGGTTCTTTACATTAAACACTTTACATTCATAGCTCTGAAAACATCTACCAGTACTATTCTATACTGAGACAATGGAAACACACATTTGAAAGACTATAAGGTGATTGTACCCTGAAGGTGAGTCTGGAAAAGTCTAAAAAGGATGGCTGTCAGAAACACGCTGGGACAAACAAAGAGTGACCTCTGCTGTACAGATTGACCAGAAAGCACGTCCATGTCAGCCCTGACGTGTTTACTGGTTTTACGACGGTTCGCCTACACAAGGACCGTTTCCGTCAGTTTGATGTGCTAATTGTAATTTCATCAAACAAGTGTTTTTTTTGTTTGCAATTTCCTTTGAAGCAACAGTTTCATCATTTCAAACTATCTATCGATACAGATGACTACAACATAGACATAAAGGGACTACTTTTTGAGATAAGTACAAACTGTACTTCAACTCTGAACTTTCAACTCTAGCCCCAGGAGAGAGCTCGAGCTACAGCTCCGAAAAGTTTGTTGTTGTCACGTGACGTGATACGAATGAGGCGATAAAAGTTTGCTTAGATAGTAGATCTAGGTGTCATACTACGTTGTCAAAACCTATTGAACACAGTTTTCACCACAATGCCTCAACCAAAACATCGAAAGATTGCTGTCATAGGCTACAGATCTGTAGGTGAGTAAAGCACACGAGCTCGTGTACAGCTAATGTTAGTCAACTAGCATGCTAACAGGCTAACGTCCTGGCTTTGTTTTCCTCTTGAATGTATCCGACTGCCACGAGTAACGCTAGATTACTGTTGTATATGTATCTTGTGTTACATGTGTTTTCTGAGCTGTTTATAGCTAAAATACTCTAAACACGCCATTATCTCGCAGTAATCTTTATAGCTAAAGCCATCTGTTATTAGTTGTGAACGCGTTCTGTTAAAATAAAGTTAGCTCAGCCGGCCACATTCAGGTTTAGTGCCAAGTGGTGTGTGTCGAAACCTTTCCCCTAGCAGATCAAACATATGAAATATGTAATGTTAACGTAAATAGTTAAAGGAAATCAGTCTGTAACTATATTTGACGATCCACCAATTTAATACCTGTCGATGAAATTCGGAAATATCCTCGTGTGGTCGATGTTGCACCAAACTTTATGACTAGTCAGGTTGTGTTATGTGTTCAGCTCCACTTTGAGTTAAGAAAATTTAGCTGTATTGCCATTGCGGGTATTTTAATCCTACTCCTACGTATCATTTATTCCGACAGCAGCCATTACCGTAAACGGAGTATTCGTGACATTTAAAAATAGTCCGAATTTTGAACAGCCGCAAAGAAAAACATTACCTCACATACACGGAGAGATCACACATTTTGATAGCAGTGGTAGAAAAAAACTAGTGTAATGGGTCTATCTGAAGAAGCCCTAGCACTTCAGTCAAAATCAAAGTTTGTGAAACAGTCGAAATACTTTAGATTAATTTGGGATTTAGCTTGATTAAAAGTCATCATGGCAATATTGCTGAAATTCCTTGTGAGGTCACATTATTTAATGGGTCACAGAGTCTGGTATGAGCATCAGTTAGGCCTATGTGTTGTAATGTAGACAATTGTTATATAGAAATAGACAGTTTTAACGAATTGAAATTGTAGTTAAACAACCATGTTATGCCTCTTTTGTCTTCACAGGAAAGTCATCTCTCACAATACAGTTTGTGGAAGGACAGTTTGTTGACTCTTATGACCCCACCATTGAAAACAGTAAGTCTCTCATTGTTTCTTAGTTATTTCAGTAAAAAGGTCACAATGTATTTGGTTTAATTTAAAGAAATGTTTTGTAAAACAAGTTCATCCTATTCCCCAGCTTTTAACAAATTGGTCTGCGTCAATTGTCAAGACTACAATCTTCAGCTGGTTGATACAGCTGGCCAAGTAAGTTTTTCATCTACTGCCACGTCTGACACCACAACCACGAAACTGTCGATTTAATTCAACACTTCTGATGTGTTAAATCCTGATATTCAACCTTAGGCGTTGCTGACATTGTGACATTTACTCAGATATGTCTATTTAACTTAAAGTGCCAGTTTTTCTAGAAACTGTAGTCTCGCACTGTATGTCTGGCCCTGTTTAATAATGTGTTGGGTTTGGTAATAGTCATCCCCAATATACTTATAATACCTTTCCTCTGTCACTAGGATGAGTACTCAATTTTTCACCAATCCCACTCAATGGACATCCATGGGTATGTTCTTGTCTATTCAGTGACTTCCCTGAAAAGGTGAGTGGATGGTTGTATTTTACTATCTGAATGAATAATGAAGCATTCACTGTTAGTCTTAAAAGGTTACATTAGATAGCCAACAATAACATTTCTTACAATTAATGCTAGCAATGCATTTTAACATCCAGTTGAAAATAAAATTATTTACTGCCCATTGTGTATTAGGTTTGTTCCCAATATATACTATTTATCAATTTGCAATTACTAAATCAAACAAAAATAGAATAGAATAGAATGCCTTTATTGTCATACTATCGAGATGGTTTTGAGCGTACTGGAGACAACTTTTCTTATGCTTTTGGGTCAGCAGTGATTCAAGTCTTGGAGTTCGAGCATGGATCCCTTATGTAAATTTAGGCCTTAATAGAAAAAAAACCTTGGGATTCTACTGTTCAGATAAGCCAATGAAGGTTGACACAGTGTGTGGACAACATCTGTGCAATATGAGTAAAATGAATAAACAAATATGAGTAATGCTATTCAAGGGGCTGAATACTTTGAGAATGCAGTTGTTATTAAAAGAAGCATTTTGTGTCAAAAGTGAAAAAAACAACTTAAAAATCTGTTGGATTGTGCTATTGAAAGTGCTCTTGTTTGATTTTGTTATTGCAAACAGCTGATGAATAGTAAATTTTGCTAATAAACCTAAAATACAATGAGGGTTGAATAATTTTGCTTCCAACTGAATATAGACTTCAGTATTCATGACACAATAATTATTCCTTTATTATTTCTAAATCACAAAGATGTGCAGGAGTTACTTTCATGTATACAGTGTTTTCTAATGCAGTGTAATTGCCATATAAGTATGTTAATAGCATTCAATTCTTTTTTATGCTGTATCGGAGAGAGAGATAGTCAGTTCTGTGGTAATTATCAAGGCTATACTTCTTGGTTTTGTATTCAAATTAATTTGCTACCTGTTTGTCTGTTGATTTTAACCAAATATGTTAAGTATAGTGCTCTTTAGACTGGCACTGTCATAAGCTAGTAGTAACTATCATCCAGGTTACATATGGTCTCCTCTCAGATCAGCATCTAAAAGTTCTCTGATGTCCGTCTCTGTTCAGTTTTGAAGTTGTGCAGGTTCTACATGACAAGCTGCTAGACATGGTTGGCAAGATTCAGTAAGTTTAGTTGAATCTTCAAAATACATTTTTCGGTTTTGTCTTTTTTGTTTTTTCCTAGTGATTTTATTTTTTTTAACCAGGATATTTTTGTTTAGGGTCCCAACTGTTCTTGTGGGGAACAAAAAAGATCTCCACATGGAAAGGTAATCAAGATTGTTTTAAGTCTTTAAAATATCAACTGCAAAATAACACTGTTATTGCAATGCATTAACACTTAATATAACTCAATGTTTGACAGTTTTAGAGGTAAGTGTTGACCGTTTAAGGATAATACTGGAGATACTCAGATTTTTATCCCCCAGACATAAAAATGACAGTCCATCTGTCTGTAAAATTTTATTTTTTGTTGTTTCCATTGAAATGTGACTTTTTTGGTGAGCCTGTAGGGTGGCCATCTTGTCCGAAGCATATCTGACAAAATTTACATTCTAGCTTCACCAAACTTTGCTCATAAATGAACCATATTGCGTTGTTGTGCCTTTTTATGTATCAAATTTTATACTATTTTTATTTTGTGTAGTTTCAATGGAAATATGTTTTAGGTGAAGGGTGGTTGTTTACACGAGTTAACCACGATAAGTAGACGTCTTTTAATAATTACATTTTTCTACTAAAATTATTTTAAGTTTTCCATGGAAAGTTGATTTTAAGGTTTATGGTCATTTCTCCATGCTATATATCTAAAACAATATACACTACGACAGACGCACCAAAGTAATGGAGGATATGTCATACACTGATGTATTTTTTGTACAACTTTTTTGGGGAGATATGTCATCTCCAGATGACTCATGTTCTTAGAGTCAGCCAATTCCATGAAAACGGCAAAACCACCATGAATTGTTACAATTAACATGCACTGCTTGTGTTGCAGATGATGTGATGTGGACTGCTCTTGTTGTCCAAATGCTAAAATTAAAATCTCATTATTCACGGAAGTCGCATGATGGACATGAGCACTGCATTGTATTTATTTTGATCTCATTTACACTGCCGAGCAACCATACATGCTCACTAGTGCACAGAATTTGTGGCTCAAATTACAGTGCCTGGCTGTGTCAGGAAAGTATTTGGTCTTTTTTCTTAAATTACAGTATATATTTATGACCTGTGGAATGTTAAATATCTTCAGTAGGAAGGTCTGGGCTTCCGGGCAGCACACAGTCTATGTCGAAGCATTAAGAGGACTCAATCTTGTTGAGTTTGTTGACAGCAGAAATCTTGAATATTGCCAGTCTTGTCCTTTAAAAAAAAAGTACCACATACTTGTTGCCATTTATCCCTCAACTTTTTTGTCACCATCCACTCAACACGTCCTGTAAAAGAGTGTGCTTCCCTGCTGTACAAGAGGAGTTTGCTGTTTTCATTCAGTGAAAGTCTCTTTTCATTTTTCCCAGGGTTATCAAGCCAGAGGAAGGAAAGAAACTTGCAGATTCCTGGGGTGCTGCATTTATGGAATCCTCAGCAAAGGAGAATGAGGTAGTCATAGATACCTTTTGAATACCATCTCATTAGTGCAGTCCACATATTAATTCTGACCCAGATTCACATTTTGATGAGAATATTCTTGCAATGCAGACTGCTGTGGAGGTTTTCAAGCGCATCATTTTGGAGATGGAGAAAGCTGATGGAAATGCACCCCCAGAGGAGAAGAGGTGTGCTGTGATGTAAAAGTGAATCCAGGACATCAATAAGTTAATTTGCTGAAGACGGGAGGCCCAACTTCACCAGCTTGCCAATTCTGACCTCACCAACACAAGACACTACAATGGAACTGTTCTGCTCCATTGTGGTACTGGACTGACTGATTTACATAGCAGTGTAACTGCCAAGGCAGTTGACAAACTATTCCACAAATTGTAACCACAAGGAGAAGTTTCTAAGAGCAAGATTAATCTTTGCTTTAGACAAAGAAGCACCATCAGTGAACACTTTAATTATTGAAATGATTCATTTCTGGGCAAAATCTTGACTTTGAGTTCAACAGTATACTCGGATACAAAATATTGCCAGAGGTATTGGTCCCAATGAAATGCATCAGTTGTCTTTCATGAAATATAGTAGTAATAGCTATTTGTAAAGCTGATGTTTCAGACAACATTGTCTTATGTCTCATAGCTATTTGTGTAGTTGAGCTAATGCACAGTGAGAGCTTGTTAATAATCTTTTTTAAGGACCGGTATTATTTCAGCTTCTAATTTTTTTTTTTTACAGTGATGGACTGTCAGTACACATTGCTTTAAATGTGTGTTAAAATGTCAGTATTTTCCCACAAATGGCGAAGTTCCTTGAACACCCTTGAATAAGATTTCACCTTAGAAATATCACTGTGGTTTCAGTTCTTCTCACTGTAATTTTTTATCAATTCATCTTCAGGTATCAATTAACTCTTGAACTGTGTCTTCACTATGGAGGATTGTACTTGTATATCTAACAACTTACATTTTAAAGCTCATGTGCTAAGCATAGTAGTCCTTTTTTTCCCCTTCATTTTTCCTTATTGACTGTAACAAAGATGTTCTTACGGACAACCCTCAGAGAAATTTAGTAGAGATATGAATACATCTTTGGTGTGTAACATTTATGGCATTTTATACAATATAAATAGAATCTTAGAAGTTGGTTTGATACTACTGGTTATATATTGTGTGGTGCAGGTCTGCTCTCCCTTCATTATCCTAGAATACATTATAATAAGTGCATTATAATTAGAGACATTGTTTTTAAACTGCATTAGACAATTTAAATGGCTGAGGGTCACAGAGTTAGTAATTTGGGAGCTCATGGCTTTGATTTGATGGTTCATGCAGCCTTCATAAAAACAAGGCAGGAATGCATGCAGTCCATTTAATTCCTATTGTTGACTTGCTTGATCACTATCAGGTGCTTGAGATTGTGAGACTTGTTTTTCTTAGATCCTGTAGCCTTACAATGGCATCACAGAATGCAGATTTTTTTCCGCCTAAATCCTGATGTACTGGGAGTGGGTAATGTTTTATCAAGTGCTTTGCTGAGTAAGTAGTTGATTGATGGGTGATTGATGACGGTCTAAGAGAAGCTGCTGATGCTGTGTCTTGTGCCTTACAGTTCCTCAAACTCCCTCATCTGCTTCCTTCCCTTCATGATTCAAGGTGCTCTTAAAAGGTTGTTTTTTTCCCTTCTGTTGAATTGATATAATGATGGAGGTGTTGTGCACCTGAACATCTCCCCCTTGTGGGTCAATGTTGATTCAGAAATCTTGCTGTAAACAGTTCTGTATATAAATAAATCTGTTACTCATTTCATGTGTCATTGAGCTGTTTTAACTGCATTATTTATGGAAATAAATGTACATTGTCACTGCAGTGCCTGCGGTGGAGTGGCGGTACATGTGCAGGTTGATGTCCTACAGTAACTAGTCATTTGTCATACTAAAGCTTCACCGGGAGTCGGATTGGGGTTACCTTGAGGTCTGCATCAGACTTTAGATTGCGGTGTCGTGCACTACGTGTATTACGGTAGCGACTGCACAGCCATTCTATTTGCTCTTCTAAGTTATAGCGGAAGACTTGTTTTGCAAGATCCTGCCAATTGTAAACGAATCTGGCTACACGACGCCGACACAGCGAATGAAATATGGAGTGTGTAAGTTATTCAATTAACTCTGACTTATATACATGATTAGCTTTCCAACAAACCCTTTCCGCGCAAGTGAACTAACGTGACTTTCCCAAGCATGCTAAGGGTAGCAGCTAGCGGATAACTGGCTAGGTTAACTCTTTAGAGGAGCAGAGAATGACCGCTGACATAATGTTGATCAGGAAGCACACTTTGTTACCCATAACTACAGTATTTGTTGTTTAAATACGACGACTCGGATAACATCTTTAGATGTTAGATGAGGTACCAAACCCGAGCTTGAGTAAAAGTCACCTCGACTGACTCGTAAACGTCCACACTAGCTTAATGCTAATGCTTCGCTAACATTATTGTTATGGTTTTGTTCAAAGTAGCGTCTAATTGTCACGTACGTCTGTCAGCTCTTCAACCAGGCGTCGTTAAATTATAGCAATACTGTCACATAAATCTTTGTAACAGCGCTACCACTTAAGCAACTTTTACACTGCTGCTTCAAAGTGAAAATCTACGCTCAGCCAAAGTTATTTAATACACAGACCTGACTACAATGTAACTTAATGTGTATAGATTACGTCACAGTTCGCTGCGAAGTATTGATCAGCGAGACAAAGCTTTATTTATATGTCAAATTAACACCATCATCTCCGAAATAAGACAGCGCACCTGCAACTCGATAAAGAATATTAAATCTGACTTTATCCATACAGATAATCCATTCCTAACTTACACTAGCCACTTAATTTGACTTAAATGCATCATGCAACTAATCCTTGTAAACATTAATCCTGATGATCCAAATAGTCATTGTTTCAGAGGTCATATGGTCAAAGTCAATCTTAATGATCTTTTTTATTTCAGATTCCAGTTACTATTGATGATCTCGATGGCAAAAAGGAAGCAGTTCTAGAGGGTGAGGAACTTTTATATACTTCATGAGACCAAAGTGAGAAACATTGACATTGAAAAGCTGACAAGTATCCTCATAAGCCTCTCTCTCATTCCTTCAGACCCAGAGCACAATGTGTACACCAGATTTATGAAGTCTCATCGGTGTTATGACCTCGTACCCACCAGCTCCAAATTGGTTGTATTTGATACATCACTTCAGGTTACACAAATTAAAACATTAAAATCTCAAAAATGCAATCTATCTCTCATTGGGTAATGTAGAGAGAAACTTATGGTGTGATTGATTTAACAGGTCAAGAAAGCATTTTTTGCTCTTGTTTGCAATGGGGTAAGAGCAGCACCTTTGTGGGACAGTAACAAGCAGTGCTTTGTTGGTAAGTGTAATTTTCAGTTTACACATTTCCACTCTGTGGAAGACAAAATTAAGAAAAGCACTGACTTTGTGCTTCTCCACAGGTATGCTAACCATCACAGACTTTATTAACATTCTTCATCGCTACTACAAATCTCCGTTGGTAAGATGGTGGAAGCCAAATAGTTTTATTCCTTGAATTGTAAGATTTGATGTAACATTTTCAATCTTAAACTTGAGACTGTAGGCTTATTTTTTCCTCTTAAAATCCCCTTAAAGATGTCAATCCATTTTCTCCCTGTAATCTTTCAGGTTCAGATATATGAGTTGGAAGAGCACAAAATTGAAACATGGAGAGGTGAGAGTGTTTATTGAATATCTACTTTATTGCTTGACATTTACTCTGGTAGTCTTAAAAGGCTTGAACAATATTTTCTGTTCTTGTTTATATTAGAGGTGTACCTTCAGGACTCTTTCAAGCCCTTGGTCAGCATATCTCCCAGTGCAAGGTGGGTTTTTTTATATTAATGCTTGATTTTTAAAATTTTTTATTTAACCTTTATTTTCACCAGGAGAATAAAACCCATTGAGATCAAAGATCTCTTTTACAAGGGTAACCTGGCCAAGAAAGCAGCAGCACACGTCATGATTTACACATGAAACAACACTGTATACAAACAGAAGAAATATCGATACAGACAGCAATAAAAAGAATATACAATGGTACAATGATTTGCAGTGGTACTTCCAGTCATCTCTGTTTTGTCGTTAGTATCAAAGTTCAAACAATTACCTGAGCATTAGCTACGGCAACCAGCAGCTTATCAAGTTCTGTTCATACCCATATTTATGTTATAAAAGCTAACACTTATTAAGTTATTATGCCAAGATATTGTGGTGGTTTGACACTATAAGAGATGGACACAGGTCTTTTGCATGAATAAAAGATCTTGAAATCTCCTTCCCCTTCTCAGAAGTCTTTTTTTCTACCACAATATCAACAGCTGATAAAGTAACATTAGCAACGAAGCAATTCTTCATTTGTCTTCCTTATTCATTTGTCTTATCTTACAATGAGCTATGTTCAAAATGACTTGATTGAGTTCCCTCTCTATCTCTCTCACCCCAACCGGTCAAAGCAGAGGGCCGCCCACCTAGAGTCTTGGCTCTGCTCGAGGTTTCTGCCTGTTAAAAGGCAGTTTTTCCTCGCCACTGTCGCCAAGTGCTTGCTCATGGGGGGTTGTTGGGTCTCTGTACAATAATGAGTTGGTCTAGACCTGCTCTTTTTGGAAAGTGTCTTGATAAAACTTTTGTTGTGATTTGGTGCTATACAAATAAATTGAATTGAATTGAATTAACTTGGTTTGCCTGCAACTTCCCCTTTTCATTACAGTTTGTATGATGCAGTATCATCTCTGCTGAAGAATAAGATTCACAGACTGCCTGTGATTGACCCGCTGACGGGGAACACACTATACATTCTCACGCACAAGAGAATTCTCAAGTTCCTGAAGCTTTTTGTGAGTCCCTTGACCCTCTCTCCACACTAACTACTCCATGAAATATTTTTAAATTATTTTTCTTTCAGTGTTTGAGTCTTAAAACGACACTGTTGATGTCTAGTACAGAGTAACTACAATTAGAAAATAGCTTCTTTTTTTTAAAAACAATTTTACATAGACTTCTATTTACTTCATTTTTGTTCATCATGTTTGCATAATGTGTTGTTATTGTTTACAGATATCAGAGATGCCAAAACCTTCGTTCCTGAATCAAACCTTAGAGGAACTGAACATCGGAACATTCCAGAACATAGCAGTGGTCCATGCAGACACACCACTGTACACGGCACTGGGTATTTTTGTTGAGCAACGAGTGTCAGCGCTCCCTGTTGTGGATGACAAAGGTATATTGGCTTGTTGAGATGACATCTTTGTTGATTGTTCATTCATGGCCAGACTGCTGATATATGTTGCCTCTCCCTTACAGGTCGAGTGGTGGATATATACTCAAAGTTTGATGTTATAGTAAGTTGTTCTCTGTCAGTGTCTACTCATGCATTTTTACCATGTTTTTGTCCTATAAGCAAATAGTGTAATTAACAATTCCTTTATTTATATAGAAATATCTGCTGTTTACGCTCTCTATTAATCAAGTCCATAAAATGTACATAATTTAATATTAAAAAAAAGATCAAGATGATGTATTCAAATTGTTTGTTTGCAATATGACAACATTATTCCTGAACTCTTTTAATATTTTAGGCAGTGCTGCATATCAATGAGCACAACTGCTTTATGGCAAATTTCAATATAGAGGGTTTTTGCATCATTATGATATATTCTTTTGATTTATGAGGTATTTACTGAATTGGCCACAAAACAGATCGTCCAGTGTGATTATTTTGTCTTTGTATCTCTTAATCTTCCTGATTTCTCTACAGTAAATCTATTGGAATCACCAGAAATTTTTACTGTATCACCATATATATCAGTATTGGGATATAAAATTCAATATAGTGTAAAAAAAGAAATTAGAGAATTGTACTTGGACTATAAGTTACGTGTAATATGGTAGATAAAACACATGGCTGTATTTCTTTGAAACAATATTTTGTACGGTTTAAGATGAAGAAACATTTTTCAACCCGAAGGTCTGTGTTTACACAGAATCTGGCAGCAGAGAAGACGTACAACAATCTGGATGTGACGGTGACCAAAGCCTTGCAGCACCGCTCTCAGTACTTTGAAGGAGTGCTGACCTGCAACAGGCACGAGACCCTGGAGGCCATCATCAACAGACTGGTGGAGGCAGAGGTGAGAGTCACACGTCATCATGTCATGAAATCAAAATCAAAGTAGTTCAAAGTCCAAAATAGAGACACATCAAATTTCACCAGACCTTGAGCCAAGGCTACAACCAGCTTTTCTTCTATTTAGCATCTAACACAAACTCATTGGCACCTTAATTCTAAAGTCAAAAAGGTGTTTTACACCTGAGTAACATAATGAACACACATCAACCTTTCAGTGCGTCATCACTATACTGGATAACTGCCCCCTCCTTGTCACTCTTCTATCATCATCATCGCTGCTGTCTATGTATATTAACATTGTCATGGATCAATTCTTCCGGCCATGGTGAAAATATTATTGTGCTGCGATAAAAGTAACGTTGGTGCTTTTGTGTGTTTTTTGTTTTGTTTTGTTTTGTAGGTGCACAGGCTTGTTGTGGTGGATGAACAGGATGTGGTGAAGGGAATTGTCTCCCTTTCAGATATTCTCCAAGCACTAGTGCTCACTGATGGAGAGGAGGGTAAGTTCAGTCATGTAAATATACCTACACGTACATTTAAACACCTACATATCTGTCGTATTAATTTAATTAATTTAAATTCATTATGTTCCCCAAATATCTTGTTGTACACTTTTAAGTGAATTTTGATTTTTCTGTCCACAGGCACAGCATGAGGAAGTAATGCAAACAAGGACAGTTTAAAGAGGAGGTCAGAGCAAGGGCATATGGAGAGAAGGCATGTGGAAGGGGACTAAAGATGGCATCAGCTTCTCTCTTGTACCCAGTTTTCCTACACTCACACATGAAGACTTTTCCTGCTCTCAAAAATATTTAAATGTGGTCATAGTTTTAGCAACCCAGCAATATAAGATTGTCATACCACAGGACATACAGAAGTAAATTGAGCCAAATTCCAAGCTGCAAGAGTGATTTATAAGCACAAGAGACCTCTGAAGAGGAGCTGTAGCCTCTCAGGATGGGGCATCATTCCCTCCTCTCTGGCTGTTGTGCATCTATGTTGAGGAGAACGGTTAACCATGACGTTGATGATGTATGTATTACCGATAATATAAATCAAGTAGTCAAGTGTTGGTGTGTGTGTGGTTGTTCTGCCACGTTACAACACTTGGCTGAGCCATGTTGTTTGAATATATAAGTAGTATGATAATAACCAGCTTAAATGATCATATTATTCACCATTCAGGTAGGTTGGTTATTTCAATGCAGGTGGAGGGTTGATTGTGCATCATTCTTTACCTTGATCAACTACATTCTTCTAATTTGCAATACTTTGATAGACAAATGGTTGCTGAAGTATGTAACTATGTATACATACAAAATATAAGAACTAGCTATATGATAGAATTAAAGGTTGCAACAATTCATTTATTTTATTTATTCAGCCTAATTTACCATTCAAACATTGGACCTTAGACATGGTCAGCAGTCTGTACTGGTGAGTCATATTTTGAAATAATTTGATGTAAAATGAGGAAGGTCTGGCCACAGTCTAAAGTTTTCTGAATTTTTTTAAGCTAGGGTTTTTTTTTTTAGGGCTCAGCCTCAGGACATATTCCAGAAATAGATCTGGACAGTTTTAAAGCCGGTTTCAATGAACCAGAATAAAGAATGGATTTCAATTTGTCAGCAATTAAATCAAGATCTTACAAGTCAAGTGTGTGAAGAATTCAAGGCCTCAGGTTTTAATTGGTGGTGTAGCCAGTCGGCAAAGTAGCAAACCTGGAAGAGCAAATTAGGACCAAGACGGCCTTTACTGGTGAAGTCAAGAACAGCATTGAACGGTTAAATGTGCTGTACTCTGTCTGAATGCTCTAGGTCTGGATATTTATGGGTTTTGTGTTTTGCCGTTATGTCTGTGTCGTCATGTATAACAAAATGTTTAATGGATTGTACATTTTATTTTAAAGACACCTTTGGCTGCTTGTTTTGTCACCCACATTTAGGGTCTTAGCATTATCAGCGTTAAAAAAGGGATTTGCTTATTGCATCAACATGCAAAACATCTTAAAGGATGGTCCAAATGGTGAAATTAAGAATTCAGATTTCTGTATTTCTATGATATTGTTCATGTTCTGATGGTTATCTTCTCGATGTGTTATTGAGATGTCCGTTACAGTCGATGACATTTTAGAACATCATGTCTTATAGGTTTTTTGGGGGTTTTGGAGACTATCAAAATCACTGAAAAACAGAATTTCCTCCATTTTCATAAGATAGGTCAGGAACATGCCACACCTAGTATCGGTATATACCAAAATGAATGTGTACACTTGTATGTAAATGCACAATTTTGTAGTAATCTGCATTGAGATTATGATTTAAAGGATGAGCAATAAAGGCTCTTGGAGTTTCTTTTAAGTGGTATTTACTGGGTAGCACTGATAAAGTGATTTACTCTGCAACATAAACTTTAGATGAATGAACCTGTATTAACTTTGAAGGTCATGTTGGGGCAACAGTTAAAAGCTGTAAACATTGATATCGGGACGGGCCAAAAGAAGAGCTGAAGAAAGTTGTGTAATGCTCATTAAAACTGCTGGTTGGACATTCCATAGGTAAACAATTCAGTTGTCAAAAGGTGACACATGAATAGGTATGAAAGGAGCATCCATGACCAGCTCAGCTGGTGTCAAGCACAGATGGGATGAGGTTCACCACTTTGTGAATCACATAATTGTACAAACCCATTTCCGTGAGCTGATAATAAGCCGGGTGGTCCCTCTCTTTAGCCGCCACCTCCATGATTTCCAGAGGACAGTTTTCCACTTCGCCTCAGTCCATCTTAAATGAGCTCCAGCCCAGTGAAGGCGGCCGCGTTTCTGGATCTGGTTTATATACGGTTTCCTCTTTGAATGGTAGCGTTTCAGCTGTCATTTGTGGATGCAGCGACGAATTGTGTTCACAGACAATGGCTTTTGGAAGTGTTCCCCCATCTTTACCTCACAAAGACTCAGCCTCTCTGGGATGCTCTTTGTTGCCAGTTAACCTCATTAATGTTGAGATGATCCACCAGGTGTTTTCTTTTAGCATTTCACAACTTTTCCCGTCTTTTGTTGCCACTGTCCCAACATTTGAAACATGTTGATGCCATCAAATTCAAAATGGGCATTTAACTTTCAAACAACAATGAAATTGATCATTTTCAACATTTGATATGTTGTCTTTATGCTATTTTCAATTAAATATGGGGTTTTGATTTTTTTTTGGAAATCATCACATTCTGTTTCTATTTCCATTTTACAACTCCCAACTTCTTTAGAAGCGGGGTTGTATAAAAGATATTACTATGAAGCTCAGGAAAACTTTTATGTTTAACTGTAGGTAACACAGTTTGCAAATAATATTTCATTTACGTTTTACACAGCGTCCCAAATATTTTGGAATGAGGGGTTGTAAAAGAAATAGACACCACATAGGAAAGCCACTGCATTTATTACTCTGTAATAGGAGGTACATGATTGAAGTCCTGAAGGGGATTTTACACGGATACAGTTCTTTCTTTGCCATGACTGGACAAGGGATAACTTGTAGAATAATACCAGATTTCCTTGACTCACACACCTCCTATTCATCCAGAGGGATACCTGGAGCAAGGTATTGAAAACCTTCAATACATTTATTTTGTATATTGCAAGGCAGATAAAATTTGACAGTCATGCTCGCCTGATATCAGACTGAATGTTCAGACTTGGACTCAAACGTCTTGACAACAAACATAACCCTGAAGTGTATAAATATGGTTGACACTTAACTACCTGTCAAACACTAGATCTCCTGTCTTTCCAGCCAAAAATAACAGCATCAAGTGCGTCTAAGATTGAAACAATACAGTGCAGTGATTCTACTAAAGTATTGGTCAAGCACATCAGCAGTGAGACATTTCAGTAGTATTTCGTTTCAACATTTCTTCTCCTGAAGGCTAATCAGATACTCTTCGCAGGTTCCAGTCTGACAGTGTACAACAACTGACTGACATGGTTTGTATTCTCATTTTCAGTGGTGGGATTTTAAATAAACACTACCGGCTGTGACCAGAGATGATTCTGAGAACATTTGGTTTTAATGCTGTGAGGTCAGTAGTAGTGCACGTGTGGCTGGCCTTTCAGGCTTTTCATACGAACACACAGCACACAAATATAAATAACATGGGATAGATTATACAATAGTACCTGTTGAATCTGCATACAGCTAAAGACAAATGTGCACCCACTTCCTGAAAACATACGAAAAAAATATAGACAGCGAATTGTGACAATATTTGCAAAAAGGAAACAACCCATTTATAATTTGCACATTGAGTAGGTATTGTTTGGTCAACAAAAGGACCCATGAGGGGACACATTAGGGGATTATGTGAGGAAGTCAACATAAACAGTGTGTCTGACATATAATATAAGTAAGGTTACGTCAGAGGTCAGAAAGTAGATTAGTAGAGAAGTCTTAGATTTTCTCCCAGTGAACAAAAAAAAAAGCTGGTATAAAAGATTCAACCATCTAAAACACCAAAATATCAACATAAAACGAAATTTACAGGTCATATATACACAGACAAGCATCATCTTAAAAAGCTAATTTATGTGCAGTAGTAGTTGGCCAGGGAGAATGTGCCCTGAGGGAAAACGAGCATTGCTTTCACATTACAAAAACATGAACATAAAAAAAAAAGATTCCATGTGTTTCCAAAAGGGATTAAAAGTAAGAAATTTCTGCTCTGTATTTGTGGTACAGTGAAATAGTATTGGCTGCTGCAAAGGACAATGGTTTATCTGAATTGTGTAAACCGGCTTATCTGAGGGACTGGAGAAATGTTTACTCTCTCCATCAACAGACAGGGGCTGCATTCAGACTGGAATATTAACGTTTAAATAGACTTAAAGAAGTCTGTAGTGTTACTGTGTGAAGTGTCTTGTCTGGAGCCATCAACTGTCACTGGCATCTATTTCTCTCCAACTATATTTAACCCTCCATTCTAGTGAAATCTTTGCTTAAGATGGTTCTTAAAGCTAAAACAAAACAAAAAAACCTGATTGACAAGCACAAGGAAAACCTGAGGTTTACATCAGCCAAGTGGTTTAGTGGTCCAAAGTCTTCATCATGTTTGGCAAGTTGTCCTAATGCAGCGGTGACACTGAAGTCTCAAAACACCTTGTTAAAAGTCAACAGGCTGCATTTACAAGACTGCTGTCTCAACTGTGTTGGTGATCAGCAGATAACTAAAACACACAGTTCTAGCAGATCCAGATGGATTATTCTCTTATGATTTCTGAGCAGTTTGTGATGTGTCTGTGTGCTGTGGGTGGCCACCAAGAAATAACTTCACAATCACTAATATATTTACAACAAGACAAAGTAATTTGAATGAAAATAAATTAGAAACACTCCTAACCCTCCCAGCCTGCCCACCTGTCAAGGACAAAAGGTTTGTGGAAAGATCAGCAACTGATTTTCCAAATGTTAACTGGTTTTAATTACATGTCACATCATGGCCTGCATACAAGTAATGGAGGAAACTCAAGGATCCTTGTTAGTAAGGAGTCTAGAGAGGAAAAGAAAGGTTCATGTAGGGCAGCAGTAGCTGACGACAGGACAAGAAAGCTGTTCCTGGTAGTTTGGCTGGGTGAGCGAGGTAGGGTTTGTCAGAAATCAAGTGGCTTCAAAAGTGGCAGGAGTGTCGATGCAGTAGTATTTTACAAAGTGCGACTTTCTTGATATTCTCTTACTTTGTGCATTCTTTGTAGAAGACTCGAACCCTTTCTTCTCAGTGTCCAATAGTCTGTAGTCTGGTCCCACTCGATACTCTGTCAGTGCTCTTCTGAATATTGCTCAGACTTTAATGTCCTCTTGAATGCTGAGCTGGGACAGGGTCTTTTTGATGCGCAGAGCCGTCAAGCGCGCAGCTCCATTAGCATACCAACACTCCCTCATGATTTTGCCCATAACCCGCAAGGCCTGGAACAGCAGGGAGAAAAAGAAAACGAGAGAGTGTAAATTAGTCTGATGATACAAATGTAGGTTTTTTTTTGTTTTGAAAGACAGCATTCATGTACAGGTATTGTATTGATTGAGTCAATCACCTCATTTGGCTTGAAAATATAAAAACCAAGAGGACATAGTCATCAATATCCCACATGATGCTTGTTTCTAATGTGCACACTTTTATAAAAAGAAATGGCATTTATGAATGAAGTGAAACGATGATGATAGATATGTAAATCTAAAGTGTCATAATAAATGTTAGTTCAGCATGGAAGCAGCTAATGTTGCCGTAAAGCTTCAAAATCAAGTAGACTGAATAGCTATTTGCTAAGTGCAGGATACAAAGTAAGGGCCATAATTTAACTAAAATAGTTTTTCGGCAGCACTGTTTGAACTAAATCTCTTACAGTACAGCTCTCCAAAATTTTATTCACCTATCATTAACAGGTTTGGAGAAAATGTGTTCACTTAGCAAAACTGTGCGAGTGCAATTTTTTAAATTTAGGATATAGTAAACAGTAACGAAAGTTTAGATTTAGTCATTTTTATACCTCGTAGCTCTGCCACCAATTTGGGATGTTGGGCCGTAGCTTTTGATCACACACCAACTTTCTCATCTCCTCTATGGAAGGGTCAGAAGGTACGAGGTCATAGTAGGGCAGCTGGTACTCTTCATGAATACCTAATAACACAGGACAATGATAAGGCCATATAAGTGCTGCTGTCTCAGTTGTACTGTTAAAAAAGTAAACAACACCGACTGAGAATCGAATGTGAAAACAAGAGTCTGACCTCCACTATTACAACGGCGTGCGATCTCCCAGTAGACCAGCCCCAGAGCATAGATATCAGCACATTTGAATGAGTCAAAGTGTCTTATATTGATAGTCTCATCCAGAACCTCTGGAGCCATGTACCTGTAGGATTGTGAAAACAATCAAAGTTTGCCATGATGCACATTAAATTAAAGGGTATTCTGGGAAGGGTGTCAAAGGTGTCTGTGAGAGAGGATGGTCAGCAGCTGCAGGGGTGTTTGTTGACACAGACCTCTTGGTGCCCACTCTTTGATTGGGTGCAATGTCAATCGTGTCTGTGGCAGAGTCATGACGGACAGCCAAGCCCAGGTCAGCAATGGCACAGGTGCAGTTCTTCTTCACGAGGATGTTCTTGGACTTCAGGTCTCTGTGGGCAATGCCTGGCTTTCCTACCAAAACATTAATGAACGAGACAGACACCCTTGAATTTATATCTCTAAATGTGTTGACCATAGCCTCTATTACAGCAGAATAATAGCAGAATGACATCAAAATCACTGAAGTTCAAATTTGCCTAAAAATGTTAAATAAGCTAATTAAAGAAACCAATTATGAGATGCATTCCTTTAGGGCCCCTACAAAGTATGTGTGAAATTTCAATGAATTCTGTCCAGTGGTTTTTGAGGAGATGTGGATGGACCATACCCCGTTACGTATGTTTGAATCTATGGACAGATGGTAACCATATATTTCCCCTTTGGCAGGGGAATACAAACACTCTTTAAGTGTTCCGATATTCCTTCAGTGATAAACGAATATCTTCCAGGACATAGCTATTTCTCTCCATAATTCTTTTTGTGGGTAATACACAATCAAATTCTACACACAGTGCTTCAGAGAAGTATTTCAGTACTGGTATCTACTGCGCAGATGAGAGAGCAATGTGGGGATCAGACATAACTTGCCGAGTCTGGGGGTATTTGAGGAGACATCCCTTTGACTCTGGCTGAACAATGAAAAGAACCTCTGGAACTCATTACACAAACTGAGAAGATCCATATGTGTTATACAGAATGTTTACTGTCTAATCTCCACCATTTGTACATCATATTCGTTAATGGGCAGAATCCTGGAAAAAAGTATGATCAAATAAAAAAGTGCATATTTATACAAACACTACCTTGTGTTCCAAGAATCTCCATGTGCAAATGTGCGAGACCGCTGGCAGCCGACAACGCGAGTTTAATCATTCCTTCAGTAGTGACAGAGTAGCGGTTCAGGTAGTCGAACAGAGAGCCATACTCATGGTAGTCTGACACCAACCACAGCTGGGTCCAAGTGCCATTGTCTGTGCCAGAGCCAGAAATATAGAGACACCAAGGAAATTATGCATTTGCTTGAGAATTAGTAGACAACAAATAAAACACAGACATTAATAATAACCCATAGATTAATAAACTCTAAATTATCAGACATCACAGGTTTGCACCTTTGTTGTCAGCAGCTATGAATCCCAGGATGTTTTCATGGCGTAGCATGATGGTCTGATATATTTCAGCCTCACGGAACCAGGAGCGCTCCTCTCTGGATGAGAAGATCTTTACTGCCACGTCACCGCCTCTCCAACGTCCTCGCCATACCTCCCCGAAACGCCCCTTACCAATGATCTCTTGGAGGACAATTGTTCGGGCCACGGTTCGCTGGACAAACAGAGGAAGACCTGCTCAGAAGGGATGAGAACAGAAAACAGTCATCAGCCGTCTTCTGATATAAATTTGATCTAAAAAAAAGAAAGAAAAAAAAAAGAAGCCAAAACAAGTGTCAGCAGCAACATGAGGTCTGGCTTGCAGCTACATTATCATGTTGTACACTGACCAGAGCCTGAACCAGATGTTGACAGATCATATATGAGGTCCTGCAGGGTCCTGTCTTTTGCCAGGCAGAGGTTGTCACAAGAGGGGTCCTCAACCTCTAGCCTTTGCCTGTGGCTGTAAGCCCCCTGGTGGAACTGATACATGAACACAGCCAGCAGCAGCAGCATACACAGCAGGAACAGCGGCCCTGCAATCACAGCTATGAGTTCCACCAGCCCCCAAGTCCCACCGGGGCCATAGCCTCCTCCGAGTTCTGACTGAGTTGTAACTAGAAAAAAAAAGAATCGGAAAAGAATTAGAACATCTGGCATTCAGAACAACCAAAGGCCTGACTGTATTCCCTGATATGAACTGGTTTGTGTTGTTGGTGGCAGCATAGAGCTTTTGGTTTAGCAGGAAATTGAGTCAAAGTTTGACGCTTCCATTAATGCTCACTGATTATTTCCAGTTCTTTAACAGAGAAATGCTTAACGGTCTACACTGAAAGGCTTTTACTGTAAAAGAAAAATGCACAAGAAGTGTAGAAATTCAATTTACAGCATAACAAAGCTGTAAAAGGTCTGCTTATTATCTCTGTCGCTACATTCTCATATTTTTCAGCAGTACTTTGTCTTTGTAAGGCTCTTGTTGAGTTTTGAGTTTCTCCTCCTCCAACCTTGATTTAGACAAATTAATCATTTTAGGAGTCCTCTGAGTTATTGGTGTTGAAAATCCTTATTGGTGGTTGTAACATAAATTATCCAGGTAATATAACTATTGCACAATCACCAAACCTGCATACCTTGGAAGGGTAAACTCCATAGTATTTTACATCGTTTTCACACAGTGTTGCATGGTTTAGAGTGCTGATGAGGAAATCTATACTTGCTGAGTATATGAGCCAGCGACCCAAGAAAAGCCACTTTGGGTTAAAATATCAGTCATTTTGTTTATACCAGGCTTTTAAAGTGCTCCTTTTGGAACAAAACTTTAAATGAATTGCTCTTTGTTCATGCTGGGGATGGATGAGTGTCTACAATTTCCTGGCACTTTTCTCTCCACACATAAAAAAAACAAAAAACACCAGAGGAAACATTTCTCAAGAACCATGAGTCACTAAAGTGTGAAGGAAACTCGTCACAGACGCTGAGATGCTTTAGATAACATCCCAGATGATGATTTAAGACTTGTTATAACAAGGCCACTCATTAACTTTCCGGGGTGAGTCAAGAGGGTGAAGCTGCTCTTCAGCCCTGGTGATTGAGGAAGTACACAGGTTAAGATAGTTGATGTTCTTGCCTGGATTTGGCTCATTCAATGTATGCTGGGAGTGGGTGTTGTGTGTCTGGCAATCCAGGTATAGACATACTTTTCTTGGATAATGTGATTGCTCCAAATCATATGACAGATCAATCATAAAAAAAAGTAACACTTAAATGTAACTGATCCTACTTAATATGCAGTGGGATACTTCGGTCCTAACCTGAGGGCACTTGAAGGTCAATACTGTTGCAGTAGTCAGTGTAGCAGCAGTGGATGTTGAGCAGGCCCTCTGCACTGAGGCAGTAGAACGGTTGTCCAGGGGGCACAAGTTTGTCCTGTGAGATGCAGATTCGGATGTGCTGCTCTTGACCATCAATGAAGGAAGTGGAGGCCATGCAGGCTCCATCGGTCTTGCACTGAGAGCCACTTTTCTCACACCGGGCAGTGGTGCAGTTACACCACAGTGCTGCAGAGACAGAGGGAGCAGAAGAAGCAACACTGTGTAAAGTATAACCGTTTGCGCAATTAATAATACTGAACTTGGTCTGCAAGCACTGCAAATAAATATTGTGTTTACAGGGTGTGAATTTATTGTTACACAACATTGACACAGTTAATCAAATGTATAAGCAAGGTGCTTTCTTTTCTCCTAAGCTGTAAGGGAGCTTACAGTATAAATCATGTGTCATGCTTTTAGGGGCTTCTCTAGCATGTGGTGTCTCACTTTTTGATTGCTAAGGAAAAATGATTCATTCGTTTTGTGGGACGCTTGTGTGAGACAGCACCCAGATGAGGTTAGGAGAGTTCATTTTTGCAGCAACATTTGAAGTAATAAAAGAATTCTAATGAATACTGTTTTGCCAAAACAAAACTAAAGCTATCAGGATACAGAGATGGAAGATATTCATGAGGTCAGGAAGTAGAGGAAGCATTAGAGTTTGGGTGGGGTGTCTTCTGGTGGCAGGGGCTTTGGGAGAATGAGTGGAGAATTTATGTGAGGGTATGAAGGTTTCACTGACCAGCTGCCATTTGATTAACAAGAGACTAAGAATTCCTCTGTGAAATTGAGTCATGTTATTAAAACACAAGCATGGTGTGACTGAAGGCTGGATGTGTAAGAAAACCGGCACACAGTGTCATCCTCACCAAATGGAAAATTTAGAGGCAAATACATAACAACATCTTTTGTGGCACTGACTCATACAATGCCAACACTTAGTTGGCAGATGCTCACGGTCAATTATGAGAAACCAGAGAAGAAAAAACAAAGATAAATGCTGGGTTAAAAGGAACTGAGACTGACATTTCAGACTTTCCATGGTTGTAATTGTCCCAGTTCAATCCTCATTGGGCTGATTGTTTTGAAATCACAAAGGAGTCATTCGTGAAGAAGAAATTAATCTATTTGGTATAGAAATCCTCAAACCATGCAGAAATACAGGCAAGATACTGAACCCTGCAGTTAGGCTGTGATAAAAAAGGTGATAATAGAAAGAGGTTTTCTGAGTTCTTACTTCTGTAACATAAAAAAACATGTCTCCCTGAAAAACACACAACAGCTCATATCACCATCCTAGATCAGCTGTTGAAGCACTGAGTCATATTTTCTTCTATCTTTGTTTTCAACAAGAACATAATAAAGATGCCATTGTTTTACGACACGTCTTACACTCCAAGCAACAACTTCATGTTCCATATTTTGGAAAACAATAATGGGAACAGCAGTAACATCACAATATGCACAATGAAGTGTAGCTTCTGAAGGTGCACTAAAGGAAGGGGTGCATTTGGTCATTGGATTCAAATGTCAATAACTTTTCAACACAATCGCCTACTCCACCTTCAATTTCAGTTGATCAACTAATCCCATCAATTAGTTGATTGACGAATCAATTAGAAAACAGTATTCAATTGAAATTACAAAAAGATAAATAAATGATGAATAAGGACGCTGTACCGATCGCCTACTCTTATTCTGACGCATATATTTTTAACCTGCTGTTGAATACATTACAATATATCATATATATAAAAGATAAATAATCATGAAACATAATAACTCAACAACTAATCACATCTCTAAATGTGTCCTAAGATTTGTGCGTGTTAACAGGAATCTGAAAATTCAGAATCTGTGTGTGCAATAACAAGAGTTGAAAAAAATCTTAGAATCCCAAGATTTACAAGTGTATTGAGATTTGATGTGGAGACTAATCGGTAAACACATACATTTATCTGCAAATGTGGAGAGAAACATTACACGGTTATAGATCTGATCGTCACACGGATTGAGATACAGTTACACAACTCCTCATTTGCAAATAGTTTGGCTACAATAATGGCCCCATACAGATACATGTTAGCTTTGTGTAAAAAGGAGTTTCATCTCCATATTTATGCCTCGATGCTGCAGGTATTAGATTAACCCTACGGATGTCTGCATACATGGCATCATTATCCAACGAGCTTCATACGAAGGGTCTCTGCGTAACACTACTGTGATGGAAAGAGGTCTTTAACTCTATACAGAGGGATAGGGGAGAGGATGTAGAAGGAAAACACAGCGGCAACAACATCTCTCTGGTTGTATGTATATGTAAAGTTAAATAACCATCACAGCAATAAGCTGCCCATCTCCACAGCTGTTTACAAGGAAATCATTCACCGGGCTGACAGTCCCTGCTAGCTAAACACTCCTTTAAGCTGCTGTTTCAGACTTGTCTAACTTGCTGACAGCGACAGTAAAAGGGTATGTTAACGTGTTTTATTACGGCTAAATGTAACTCAGACTAACTTGGTTTCCTTTCTATGGGTCACATTAGTTCGTCGTCCGACAGGGCTAGCTAACCTAGCTAACGTTAGCTTGTAGCTAACTCCACAATTGTTCGCCTTGATGATTGCAGCGCTACTGAGTTTATGACCGAAACACACGGCAAGTTACTTACCCCCGCAGGTCCTGAACAGAACAGCCTGAACGACCAAGACGGCTAACGAAATCCGTAGGTTAGCCATGATCAATAAATTCCCGGGTCATTGCATCAACGCATTTACTGTAGTTAGCTAGCGTTAGATGTGGCTAGATGTGATGACAGCTAACCAGCCTGTCAGACACAGAGTAACATTTACTAACAATTTCTACCAGCAGGCAGCAGCACGTCGACATGAAGATGTGTGCAATAATAAAGTAAAGTCAAATAAATATACTGAATAGGATCACAAAGAAGGTCACTAACAGGTGGCCGCTTGTCAACAACAGTTCCCAGCTGTAAGATCATGCCCAAACTCAGTTCACCTCCAGAAAGTAGAATGTCAACAATTTTGATGATAAATAAATAATTATGTATTATTATGCGCTCAAAGATTTAAGAATGTACCACTTATATTTGGCCCAATTTGAGAAACACCCTCATTTTAAAATTGCTCGTTCATCTATATGAAGGACAGATTTTGTGATCATTGTTTAGTCTTACTTTACTGTTTTTTTTTGTCTGTAGTCTTAAGGCTGAAATCACTATTATTACATGAATAGCCCCAATGGATTTATCCAACTAATCCCTAATGACCAACCCCTTGTTAATCTAACCCACTCCTATAAAAAGGCATGGAGATTGAGGAGAAAATGACATTTGCTAGAATGCCACGCCAGGGGCAACATGGCAGGTCTTGAGCCATTGGCATTCTAGAGGCGGTTCTAGAGTTCTGGACTGGCCAGCGATGAGCCCTGACCTAAACCCCACTGCAAACCTGTGGAATTGGTTCTATGAGCAAGTGCTACAGCGTGAACATCCTCCTCAGTAGCAACTCCAGGCAGCTCTGACTGATGCGTGGGGCCACCATTCCACAGGGGCGATATCCAGAGACTGTGATAATTACTCAGGAGGCCGATTACTGCTGTAATCAATGCTGATGGGTGGCACACTAATTACTGATAAAAGTCATGCCATCATCAGCATTGATTAACATTATCAAAAGATAAAACTGGTAGTAGCAGCACCTCAGTAACAATGCTGTTTGTGTGGACACCACACATGTCCAACCTGCAGCTGTTCACTCAACGCAGCAGGCAAGTGGGAGACAGAAGTGTCCTGGGCATTGTGATGAACTTCTAAGCCTAAAGTTGCATATTTTCACATACAGCAGATTCAGAGAAACATCAGCAATCATTTGGACTTTGATTGGAGAGGTCTTACATCCAGTTGCTTTTAGATCTGGTTTCATCTCCACAAATCTCTGAGAAAAATATCTGGCTCTTAAGGAAACAGTTGCCTGCTGCTGTTGGAAAAAAGGTTTATGAGAGTAGATAGTGGCCACGTAAAACAAAACAATGCGGTAAAAATATATTAAAAACTCCATACAGCTGATTGAGGATGTAGAGTTTGGTGGTGACTCATTATGAAACTATGAAATAGTGACTTGTGTAAGTTTAAACACAAATGATTGAACTGATTGAATTAAAACATGCATTGACCTGTATTTATTTGTAATTTCAAGCAAAGTGCATCCACTCATAGAGACAAGAAAAGCAGATGATATTATATAAATGTGTTATTGGCAATATCAGAAAAGTGCAGAAAACTTAGAATAGGACTAGAAAATTGAACAGATCGTATATATCGATGACACTACAGGCTATAAACTATTTACAATTGATTGTTGGTTTGCTATTTAAAAATAACTTTCAATATATTCAACACATAAAGCAATGTTACATAACAATAGAAGTGAGCTACGATGTGTCTATAAGTAGTTTTTACAGAGGAAATTGATATGCTAGTTTCCATGCATGCTGTTCTTTGTTTTATGTGACTGATGAGGTAGATATCGTACAAAATGCTTTAGCACCTGTGAAACTGAATCAGTGAAGATGGGTTTCATGGATTGTGAGTCATTAAAAGAATTCCTTTTAGTCTTTTTGATTCTACAAATTTTTACTATATTAAATGAAAAATATACATTTCCTATTGTAGCTCAAGATATATGTAATATCAATCTTTAGACAGAGGCTAAAAGCTTTAAAGTCCTCCTCACAATGCCCCTTTAGGTCGTCTGTCATTCACTTTCAGGAGGGAAAAAAAATCCTCTCACATATTTTCCATTTAGGTTGTAGGGTCAATAGTTGATGAATATTTTCAGGATATTTGATTTAAAAGTTTCAAGCCCTGAGTTTAACACATTTTTTAAAAAGCACATTTTCTCAGAAGGAATGGTTTGTTCAGCAGCTCTTTTTTGAAACTCTTAGTTTTTGTTCTTCTTTTCACTTTTTCTTTTCTCCTTTTTCTCTTTCTCTGTCTCTTCCTTCTCAGCTTTCTTCTTCTCCTTCTTTTTCTCCTCCTTGATCTCCTTGTACTTCCACATGGGTGGTTCCAGAAAGCCCTTTTCAATCTTCTTCTTCTTCTTTTCTTTCTTTGGTGTTGCCTCTGAAGGTCTGATGATGCTGATCTTGGGGATGCAGCCTGAGGGGAACACGCTGTTCCTTCTTGCCATGCTGCGGGGAATAAATGTTGATGCAACTTTGGTAGAAGCCAAGGAGAGGATGCTGCCTCTCCGCTCAGTCTCAGCACAGCACGTTGTACCAATGGACTCTGCAGAGTGGACTGTGGGAATGATGTGTGAAACTGAGCCGATGCTGTGGCTCACTGAGCTATCTTCTAATTCCTTGTCTGGGTGTTTCTTCACCAGCTCTGGCACAGCCAGACGCCGTTTTCCCACCTCAGGAGGGCTCGTAGGGCAGAGTGGACGGCATCCAGTTGAAATTAGGGGACTGTGGACACTTGTGGTGATGCGCACCATGTGGTCCAAGCATCCATTGTCCTCGGGGTCATGAGGAAATCTAAATCCAAATGTGTTTTTGATGCGCTGGGTAATTTTTTCCCTAGCACCTTTCTCAGCTGTGGCTTTGGCCACCCTCTCCTTGAGTTCAGGCCACTCAGGGACATAAGTCTCACAGAACTGCTCAGCTCTTGGTCGCATTTTCAGGCGGCGGAGACGGTGCAGGGTCTCATAGCGACCTGTTTTCAGTGCCCACTCCCGAGCACATTTTCCTCTTGTGGAGTTTACTGCATGTATGTCAGCGCCTGCAAAAACAACAAAAAAAAACATGGTGAAGCAAAGGATTGAGAGAGCAAGAATTTATTTTAGTTCTAAAATGAATAAAAGAAAATTAATCAGATCTATAGAGAGCCGATATGTCAGTGGCATGCAGTGTGGCAGTGAGCCAGCATGAATCAGTTAATCAGTAATATATAACCACCGGGTTAATAAATGAAAAAGAAAATTACTACAATTCTAAACAACAATTTATTTCTAGCATTTTATTTTAGGAATTGTGCTCAGTCCACAAATAGCTCTGCAAGTGGCTAATCTACAACCAGCCTGCAAGACAAGTAAATCAGAGATTACTGTGTTAAGATGTGATAATGTCTTCAGAATGATCCCTTTAACGGGTCTGGCGTCACTGGCAGGTTCACTTGCAAACAGAGTTAGCTGGCTTCAAATATGGACAGATAAACCGTGGGGTCAGCTATTCTCACCACCAGTGCTGTACATGTTCATTTAAAGCTGTAAGAGTCTTGGTTAATGAGCTGTCAGGGTTTCAAAAAAGACCCAATGATATCATAGTACAGCAGTTCTTGTAGCGCAGCATTGTCAAATGTTAAGTTCTACCAATGCATGAACAATGACTTATACTGTTTGTAAATGTCTGCCTTTGATCAAGTCATGTGAGCATTATTTTATATGCCCATGTAAATGCATTTATGTGCTGTTTATCACTCATAAAAAGATTAGATATGATATATTGGTATGATGTCAAAAAGGTCCGAATGAGTAATTTTCCAGAGAGTCTCGGCCGTTACGTACCAGCCATAACAAGGGCGGCGACGACGTCATTGCGGCCAGTCATAGCAGCTTTGATGAGGGCTGTGAACCCTCGACAATCCCTTACTTCAGTGTCTATACCAGAATAGTAGTTCAGGAGATACATGACTGTGTTAACATAACCTGGAGATAAAAACACAGAGAAATTTAGATCAGTAGTGGGTCAGAGAGTGTGAAACATGGTTCTGCTGCTCACAAAAGTCTGAATTCATGTGACTCAGATGATGATATTGGTTGGGACCATTTGCATCAAATTGAAATATTAAAGTTTGACATTTTTTCAGTACACATCAGTCACATAATGCTTTATATTGCTACTGACTATACCATAATGGAAGTAGCTTGTATTATTTGTGTAGTAGATCACTGTTTTAGCATCTGAGCTCAATTAATTGTTAATGTTTGGTGTGTAAGTACAGCGTACCTGCTTGGGATGCAATCATCAGAGCAGTGTTGCCTTCATTGTCCTGGTGATTTATGTCGATAAAGGGACAGCTGTGAAGCCCATATACAATGTCCACAAATCCTTTGCAGCAAGCCACCATCAAGCCATTCTGTTGGTAAAAGTTAGTGTAAGAATTAATGACAGTGGGAGTGGTTTAGACAGTTTAGCAGACTGGACCTGTGATTTACAGGTTCTCAGTTATGAACGTTATGAATTAGACTCTCACCCAGCCATTGATGTCCAGCTCCATGACCTCCTCTCTTGTGACCCCTCTCTCCAGAACTCTCCTCAGAGACATGGCTTCATTACGGGCGCACGCCTGATACAGTGTTGATGCCACATGCCCATTTGTTGTCGCTGGCATGTAGTCTGGAAGCACCGAGTCATCAGAGAGGATGCTGTCTGAATCTGATTCGCTCCCGGACAGAGACAAGTCGTCCTCATCTGGGCCCGGGCCCAGATGGGGATCGTCTGCTGCAGTTGCCATCTTCAAACAGCAATACAGGTGAGATGTTACCGTTTCCTTTTGCTACATCTAAAAGAAAATCCCAAATAAAGACTTGTTGGACAGGAACTACTAATATTAATAGCAAGAAAGGTGCAATCATATGTGCTTGAGAGATGGAGAGGATGAATTCTTCCTCCCTGGAAAATATATGCACTGAAAGATCAAACGTTTCCTTTTTGTCAGACTTACAGAGAGTAACATGAGAGCGTAAGTCAGGGATTATGAGTGTGCAGTCTGTGTGTCATGGAGTGGGTGTGGCTGTATGAGCACAGTGTACCTTTACTGTTGAGTAACTGGATCAGCACCTGAAAGCCTGGCTGAACATACAGGAGCTAAATGAGGAACAACTCTCCTCAGAATAACCCCAGTCACATGGTGCCCTGGTCAACTCACGTTTTGGCTCCATCACTGCTTTAAGAAGCCATAATAACACTTAAAACACATAACTAATTACTGTCCAATGTAGTATGAAAGCTATTTATTTAGTCACATGCAGATGTTTGCATTTATGTTTACATTTACGTGTCTCTGAAACAAATTAAAGCAACAGAATTGTGGCGCTGGGGATTTTCCAGATATTTGCATGCAACACTTATCACCTTTTTTTATAGTCATTCTTACGGTCAAAAATATATAAAAATGTACAGTCCTGTCAAATCTTTTATTTTACACACCAATGTGACCCTGAACTGGTCTTGAAACCAAAGTAAAGAAGTGAAAATTCAGAAGCATGACCGCAGCATCTGCCATCCTACATCATTACAGAATCCATGTTCTATTACTTTGATCAAACCCGCTGACACTGATATAAAATATATACACTTACCATTAAGGCTAATCCATCAGCTGTAGATGAAGACACATCCGCGTGTCACAGCTCTGTAACTTCTTGTGGATGACCTCTGACTTTCTCCAGCACCTCTGCTGTGTGTTCAGGGCAGCTGAGAGGTTTCCTCCTGGCCCTGTAAATAAAGGTTATCAATTTCCATCCTGCATGTTGTCGTAATGACATAAAACAGAGAGGAGGAGTCTTTGCAAAGTCTTCACTGAGACACTGTGTGTCCAGCTCCCATGCTTTGCTCATCCCACTTACAAAAGCTTTATGAAGAGGATTACTTACTGCTCTGGCCATTTTCGTCTTTTAACACAACAATAGTGTCTGCATACACAAACTATTATTATTGTAAAAAAACAAAAACAAAACAGAAACCTACAGTATTTTGTAATACATCCAGAAATTAGTGATGAATGTAATTACAGAATATATGACTAAAATCTTAATTGTAAGATTCTTAAGCCAGAGAAATCTAATTAATTGTTACGACTGATCAAATGATCAAATGTCATCAGAGGTGACCAATGAGATGGGACGATTTCCAGACTCGAGTAAAAATGGCAACAAAAGTAATTTCACAGCCGAGGCTGAGTCATGGTATTTCTCAGGTTTACCACAGGATGGAGATCTCTCACACACTTAACAGGCTCTACTCTCACTTTATAATTTGGTGATAATATGGTGAAACTAATAAGCAGTTATGTCTGTGTCTCAAATCACCAGGAATGCACAAAATACAGTAACATGATATGAATCTGAGCAGTGTTCTGTGAAGTGTGTTCTAAGAGGACTTTGGTTTCACTGCAGGATTGACAGTGCAGTCTTTGTTGAGTGTGGAAGCTGGAATGAGAGTTGTGAGTGAAGAAAACAGAACTAGTAAAAATAAAAAATAAAAATCAAACATTAAGGCAGTTTGATTTAGTCGACTAAATAAAACACTTTAACTTTTTTCTGAAGCTATTTTGAGTTAACTAAAAGTCCTGCTCTGGGAATGGTCTCCTAATGAAAATAGCCTATGGGACCTGTCAGACGTGGCTGGACCTGTCTGGACAGACTGACCACCCTCTTGACCAGAGGGGGCTGAGAACAGATCTGCAATTGAACAGCTGTCTTCATCTGCCCAGAGGAGAACAATTATCTGGTGAGAAGCACAGATTCTCTGTATTTGTCCTCGTGTTGGACATCTGGAAGGACAGCTGGGATCTTTTTTGAAGTCCTTCGACTTGCTTTCTATGTTTTGAACATAAAAACCGAAGGACCAGGCATGGATGCTTAATTTAGGGGAGAGGAGTGAATTTAAACACATTAAGAAATAGGACATCACATCAGGATTAAACTCAAAGGGAACAGAAGAGCAAGATATGAAAAATGGAGACTTTGACAAAAGGACAAGGGAGCACTGAACAGCTTCTGGGATATAGGCTTGATAAAGTGGGCGCCCTTGGTCCACAAGGCCAACATTGTTCAAGAGAGGTGATGGAAATAACACACTTAAAATTTGCATGTATTAACTTGGATTATTCTTATTTATTATACATACTGTATATATCTGCAAGTTGTATGAAACGTCTGCATGCTTTTATTTGTGTCAGATGATCTACAGCAATGCTTCAGTCAAATCCTTCCCTCTATATGGTTCAGTGAAGTATATTTTTTATGTAATAACCTGAAAGCACTCAAGCCCTGTTTTCTGTTTTTTTTTTTTTTGGTGTTTTATAGATTAGAAGTCACCTTTAATATGAAACTTAGCATCAAACTGAATTTGCCATGGATTCAATGCTGGCCTGCACTCTCCTGATCAGTTTAGTCCTCTTAGTGAAGTTACTCAGATAAGATAGGAAAACACTTAAGCTGAAGCAAAAATAGGAAAGAGAGAGGGGGGAGGGGGGGGGGGGGAAGATGAGTGGTATAATTAGCTTAATCACTTTTTATACAATGTTAGTTCCTAACTACCCCTAAGAGTGTCACACATATAGTACATCAAGGTACAAATGCAGTTTCAAATAAATATTTTTGATAAACAGAGTAACATTTTCTTTTTTTTCACCCTCTTTCCCTCATTTTTCTATGAAAGATTTCAGACAACAGCCTGGAGAAATTGTTGTCGGATGAAAACAATCAGGACATTCACATGCAGTGCCAGGGGACCAAGGAGTTCAGTGTGGCTGCAGGATGCAAAGGTAACACTGTGGGCTTATCCTCTGTGCTCATACTGTGGTTGACTGGAAGAGCAGCTTTCTGAGATATGACTAAAAATGTTTCACTTTGGACACAAAACATGAACTTAAAATTTTAAATGCTAAAAGCAGCAATAATAATAATAAAAAGCACACATAACCTAATCCTGATGATTAGACATTGTTTAATTAGGTGTGTGCACTCTCACATACACATGCATGGATATACAGTAATCCTTGTGCATGGGAGATCAGTGCTTTTTCAGCCCAAAGGGATCATCACGTTAGCAGTTTTTAAAAGCTTAACTCAGTGGCCAAGAGAGCAAGAGCATTTTAATATTTTTATAGCTGTAATCTGTCCTCAGTGGATTGAGATTCCAGGGTTGTGCTGGTCGACCTTTGATGGAAATGTGTGCTTGTGTGTGTAACTGTATAATATATATGTATATATATATATATATATATATATATATATATATATATATATACACAGTATATATAAGTCATATAAAAACAGTAGCTGCATTAGAGACATATTTCTGTTCTGTTTTTTTCTTCTTCTTTGACTTCATCCATGTTTGGGTTCGTATTAGTTTTTGCGTAATTCTCCTTGAATCGGGCACAGCTGCCACGAGCCTGGACAGCTGTGCTCGAAAGATCATCTAGTCATGAATGCTTAATCTTGGCTTTGAGATTAAATCAGTCTGCTTCCATCCTTTCACCTCAATTTGCTGTGTGATACTCCACAAGTTGTTTTTTCCACAACAGAGGAAATGCGTTGGTATCTGTGGTAACTGTGGTTTGTTACAAGTTTAAACAAACATATATGATAGATTGTAATTGCTGATCAGATTTAATTCATAATTAATCTGTATTGGCAAGTAAGTAATGGGGGCTGCTATAGTTACAGTCAGCATAGAGTAACTACAGCTTCACATAGGGAGTGTCATAGCATTTGTGTCCACAGTGGTTTTTGTGACTGTAAATCCCACAAAGACGTAGAGTCAATGGGAATGACAATACAAACAACAACAGGTATAACATTTACCATGATCACTATTCTGTGTTAGCATGCTAGCATTTTCTATTAAGCACCAAACACAATATTACAGCTGAGGTTAAGGGGAATGTGATTAGGTTTGGACGTGTTTGGTCATAAACCAAACAATTTTTGTTAAAGTTGACTGATTTTGAGGCTTGATGAGAAGTCAGAGGATCCCCAAAGTTATTACAATTTATTCTAATGAATATTTGTCCCAACTTTAATGGCAATCTATCTAATAGTTGTTGAGACATTTCCCTCAAAACGATTACTGTTAATCTCATGGTGATCCTATAGGGAAAGTCAGGGGATTAGGATTCATCCTCTGGAACCATGAATGTCTGAACAAATCTGGATGCCAGTCCGTATAATATAAGATGAGAAATTCCAGTATAGACCAACCAACTGACAGATATTGCATCCATGCAGCTGCTGGCATGTTTAAAAAATGCCAAAATACTGAATGCGAAGTTACTCTGTCCAGTTTAAATTTTGGTCACTTTGGAAAAGTCCATGCTTGTCCCTCATGCAATGTCAGAATTGAAGGTTCCACAGACACAGGGTGAACAGAAAGAAGAGAATCTAACGAGGGAGCAGAAGGGGAGGGGAGGGAAATGTGAAGAGGTGGGACTATTTGAGAGAAAAAGAGAGAGAGAGAGACACTTGTGCAGTATAGTGCAACATGTTAGCCACCACCTCCTCCCTCATCACAGCCCCTCCCAGTCACTGCTCCTCTGTAGCTCCCTCACTTAGGGTCCCTCTCATGATCCTTGCCCACTATCTGACCACACAGAGAGGCTTGAGAGCGGAGGAGACAACTGCCTGTCTGGGTTTTCCTCTGTTCTCCTTCAAATCATGGAATACTGACACATCTTTTCATCCCAGTGGTTTCTTCTCAGATTTGGACTGCGACTGCAGAGCTCTCTGTACGCTTTTCCTCCCATCTCCTCAGGATATTACCTCAGGAATAGTGTTTGCATGCGCTTATGAGTGTGTCCATTCAGCATGATGCCTTCCTCTGATAGTCTTGAGTCTAGCAGCAGGAGTGGATCATCATGAAAGGAGGTCACCACCACCGAGGGTGTGGGTGTCAGCACCTGTTCAGAAAACTGCTCAACAAATGTGGCTGCTGCTTTGTTCGAGTTGGAGGTATGTAGATGCTCTGCTCTTCAGGAGGAATTTTACTGTCGTTTTCTGGCTGTGGAGTTTTTTTTTTTACTAATAATATGTTGGGTTAGATTTCTAAATGCCTCAAGTTGTTGCAAACAGATATTGTTGTTTGTACACAATGTTTTGTAATGATAGGGGATGGACTTACTTGTTAATTGTTATCATATTTCCACACTTCAAAGTTTCACAGTAAAATTGGAGTGTTATTTCTTCATATGTTTGTTGCACCAGTATTATTAATTTGACTATGTTTTACATCCATTCCCTTCCCAGTCTTAATGCCTGTGTCAGTATTATAGAGACGGCAGCAGCATTAGATAGCCAGGCGGGGGGAAAAAACGGCGCTTTTTGGACAAAATCTTTCTGCTTTTGTCCTCCATCGTCACAGCATCATTCAACAAAGTGAGAGAAGGTGAGGGTGAGAATAACTTTTTTCACTTTTACAGGATAAAAATCACAGAATTAAAGAATTAGACAAGATTGGGCATATTTATTTAAACCATTAAAAGGTCCACAATTCAGGATCTATTTGCAGAGATGAGGAGATAATTTTCAGAATTATGTTTTGTTACTGTGTATTTACCTGAAAATAAGAGTAGTCATGGGTTTGTTACCTCAGAATGAGCAACTCTACAGAGGAAGTGGGCACTGCACCATCTGGCAATGCCAAGATCCTACAGTAGCCAAGAACAGACAAACCACACACTGGCTCTGAAGTGGGCCTTTTTGTACTTTTACCAAAAAAAAACAGGCTTGGAAAGGGAGGCGAGGGGTATTCAGTTGGCTGCGATTTGCAACTTCACCACTAGATGTTACTAGATGTTAAATAGATTATTACTCATCCAGGTCATTGTAATCCTAATGGTTGAATGAAGGCAGTTGGACTTCTTTAGTTTTGAAAATGTTTCATATCTTGTCCAAGAGGCTTCATCATGTTCTGACTTACTGATGGGGAGGTCTAGGTATTTAGCCTCCTGTCAGGTCATTAACATCTTGGAAGTTGTTGAGGTCAGTTGTGTGCCATTAGCCCACCTGGTACTATTGTGGGTTCTTAGCGTCATTGAACAAAGGAATACTCCACTGATTATATGATAGTATACCAATTTAAATGGTTACATGTATTTATAAATGCATAATGTATCAATTACACACAGAAAACACTTTCTGCCTGCAGCCCAGCTCTTCCATGTGTTACCCATTGCTTCCAGATGTAGCTCCTCCCACACACTCATCTTCACACCACTTAGCTTGACCGTTTAGGATAATATCATTTATTCTTTAATCCACATTAGTCTCCACTAAGAGTTTGCTGGTTAATATTAAAATCATAATATCAGCCCAGTTATGTTGGCTTGTGTTTGTTTTGTATACAAACCCATATGCATGTATGCACACGTAACTTTTTTCATTGTCTATGGAAAAAAAAATGATACTTATAACACACAGAATAGAATCCCCACTTTGTGCGTGACCAAAAACAGAAAGTTTGTGAGTTTGTGTAATGCAAACATTTGATCTGATGAGGTGAAAACATTCGCTGAGGTGAGTAAATCATTTCCTCTTTCAGGGTCGGGTTCTGTTTTCAGATCCGATCCATTTTTGACTGCTGTTCTGCATAGATACGTGTGTGGCAGCATGTAATACCAAGAAGTGATTTTCTTAATCTGTACCCCTATGGTACTAAGACTGTGCTTCAGAGCAGAAGCATCTGTAACACACATTCACATTTGAACATGCACATATACAGACACCTCCCATCACTGCTCCGACCCTTAAATCCTCTGTTGTTCCAGTTGTGTGGGGAATGATTACAGAACAGCTCTTCTCTGAGCTGCACTGCTCTGACAGGCCCTGTACAAAAACATATGAAATGTAAAAAATGAAACAGCCTTGTGTTTAGATGCCTTCCTTTCTCACCTTTGATTACAAAGCTTAAAAAAAACTGAAACTTTTCTTTAGGACACCCTGTGAGAAGTGATGTCACCATTCCTGGTGTATAAGGTGTTTTCTTCCCCTCTGACTCTAAAACTAGGCTTCCTTTTTTACTAGTTTGCGCGTCTGTGGATGAGTTTGCTTTGTGCTTATAAAAAAAATAAATAAATAAACCTAGCAGTTACACTGAGTGTACAATGGCTCTCTTCTGTCATCTAATCTGTTTGTCTCTTTAGTATTTTTTTGCATGAAACATCTACCTTTTCTTTCATTTTAAAATGTTTATATGTGGTTTGGGTTTTTCTTCTCTATTTTTATAGCTTCATGATATCTCCATACCTTTCCTAAAGACTTCCTTCTTATAACTTGTAACTCACTGAGTGTTTCATTCCACTTTGCTGACCCGTCCAACAGCTATTTTTAACGGCAGAGAAACACCTCCAGATAAAGTACGCTTGGAAAACTTGCTTGGAAATCTAATTAAAGTCCTTCCAGCAATCGCATTGTGTCATCACATATGCATCACTCTTCCTCAGAAACTGCCATGACTAATAGTGCATTAATCCACCAGTGTGTGAGATCATCACTGTCAGTATGTGAAGAAGTAAACATGACTTACTAACACACCACAAAAGTGTTTGGTACCACAGAGCACCTACATACAGTATATACAATGGACTTTCTATGTATCATTTTTCACTTTTGCATTTGGTGGTTTTGTGTTTTGCTGAACCATAGGACTACCTGAAAAAACTCAGAACTCAATCTCTTCTTATGCTTTATGATGCATTACAAACACAGAGCAGGACAATTCCAAATTAAAACATTCAAATTAACCGAATAGAAACTATTTTAAAGTACTTTGAAAAGATAAAACAGAATAATTCATCATAGGCCAAAATACATGTGCCAATTGCATAATGAGTGATTGAAAAGATGCTATAATTGACCTCGACTGATATAAAACGAGGAGATGAGGAGCCTGCTCAGGGTATACTGTTTGTATGTGGGTATCTGTAGATGTGTTCATGAGCTCATTCTGGTTAGTTTTTCTCTGTACTGCCCTTTTTGGGTCACATAGAGGATAAGATCAGAAAGTAATCTTTGGTAAGACATTTGGGATGTTGCTGTGATGTCACATCTTTTCAATAGTGTAAGATCGCAAGGCACAGCTGACGGGAGGTAAGTGTCCAGCTAGGACACCTCATAATTGGTTTCATAATGGAGATTATGTGGTTCTGTTGGCTTCATTACCATACCAGAGTGACTAGAACTGCTGCTCCTTCACGTTGAAACAAGTCACTTGAGGTGGATTAGGCATCTGATCAGGATGCCTCCTGGGTGCTTTTCTTCTGAGGATTTCTGTGAATGTCCAACTGGAGGGAAACCCCAGAAACCACTGGAGAGATCATATCTCATCTTAGTTGGGAATGCCCCTCCCCTTCATCTTCCAGATACTACATTCTCTTTCTCTCCTTCTCCTTTTCCCCATCAATTATTTCATTTCTTTCATTTTTTAAATTCCACAATATGTATGGATACATCTGTCTTTGTCCTACCTTCTTAAACTGGTTAATTATTGTTGATTCATGGTGAAGATAAGCAAACAGGCCCAACTGTCTGCTGCTTCAAACATCCACCATGCACCATTATACACATAAATAACACACAACACACACTCTTACTCTCACTGACACACAAACACACATTCACACACGCACCTCAGCACACACTTAAACTCAAGCACTTACCCCTAACCCTCACTTCAACCATCAGGACTTAAAGTCTTTCCCCAATCCTAACCTGATACTGTACAGTACAAACCGTAACCCTGAAACCAAAGTCTTAGCCTTCAAACAATCATTTAAAATTGTGAGGACTGGCCAAAATGTGTGGCCGGTCTGCCTGACATGTCATCCTGCTGTCACCTCTGCATTGTGTGTGTGTGTGTGTGTGTGTGTGTGTGTGTGTTATGAAGAATGAGTCGTAGACAGCTGCTCCCTTGCAAGCCGGGGGGAATTTACTCCTGAGTTACTCCTCCTATTTTGAATGTGTACATGAACTTATATTGAAACCAGAGGCCATCTTTGAATGTTGTGTTTACAAACAAGGACAAATCCTCCTTATGACTTAAAGCAAAATCCAGACACAATGTACATTGTGTTCCTCTCAAACTAGAACAATTGTGCATTTTCTTTATGACTGGAACTGAAACGCGTAGAGTCATGTAGAGTCATCTCTATGCCTCACAAGCCTAGTTGGAGATCCCAAGAATGGCTTGTTGCACTGAAGTGCTGTACACTATAAAAATGCATATTCACACTAAATTAAACATGATGACAAAGAACAACAATATTATATATTACTCAGTAATATTTACACTTCTGCAGGGCATTTCTTACCATGTTTTAACAGAATAAATAAGAACACAAAACCCTTAGCCCAATGAGGAGAATAGCGCAAATCTATTGGAAGTGATATCATCACAATGTCAAAGGTCACAAGACAAAATTCAAATAACATAATAAGAGCTCCCTACAAGAAATGTCTCCCTCCTTACATAGAAGAACAACAACAGAAATGGATTTTTGGTGAAATATACACCTATCACGTTGATACATGGTTTACACACACACACACACACACACACACACACACACACACACACACACACACACACACACACACACACACACACACACACACACACACACACACACACACACACACACACACACACACACACCGACTATCCTCCGTTCCCTCTTAATCATCACATTATAGAAATTAATTTGTGTTGTTTGCTGCATGAGCGAAGAAGCAGCCGATGAATTAGTTTAATTACAGTCTTATTTGAATCCAGCCTACTTTACATGACTAGATTGTTTTGTAGGAGGATGAACTTTTCATTGATAACCAACTGGAATATTAACATGATAAAAATATGCATAAAATCATCACAAATTATCACCACCAATATTTTGAACACTGAATTTTGTGAATTCAGAGAATATGTTGCTGTAGATTCTCATTCATCCAGGTCATGGTCTTCCCTCTAAATAGAAGTCTAGTTGCTTCAGATTCAACTTACAAGGAGGAATTCAGAGACGATTTTCCTGGCGTCCATTAAATAAAAGGAGAACTGAAATGGAGCAGGAAGAAAAGGAGAGGAAGAAAAATATTATCTGATACTATACTGTCAGTATGGTGTCATGTTTATGGCTGACCCAGATTTCCATGGGCTTCTTTAACACTGGTTATTATGATTACAGCTTACATGAATGTGCTGACAAGGAATAGTGGCTCCTGGGAAAAGTTCATAAAGATAACATGGGCTCATGAAAGATTCCACTTTGTTATAATTAGCAGAACAGAGTGAAGTGTTAATTTTAGGGTGCTTGATTAAAACAGTATGGTTTCAGATTAGGTGCCAGTTTCCATAGTCAAGAGACTTAAAGCTGGTAACAAAATCCACCTGCGGTGTAAAAGGGTGTCAGTTGATCCAGCCTGAGTTGCAGAAATAATGAGGTCAGTTTAGTGCAAACATGATGGGTTCACTGATTTTAGGTCACATAATCTACTCAGGACTGGAAACAGTCAATCCAGTATGTATCATTTAAATGGTTCAGGCATTAACTAAATTAAATTTTAAATAAATTGTCCCTCATGTGGCTAAGATAAATGAGGGTTTGTGTTATCACAGTAATTAATTGTGTAGTGCAACAGAGCATCTTAACCATGTGTCAGTTCTATCCAGTGCAGATTTTAACCTGTCAGTAGCCTTCTGTAGTTACTTTCGAGTATTTCCATATGACCTTAAAATTCTGCAATAAAGATATGAAATATCCTAAGCACATGGATATAACAAGTCATTTTTAGCATTTGATATTAAAAAGTCAGAAAATAACTCCTGCTTGAAAAGCTATAAAATTAATTTAAATGTTTCAAATTAAAAATTATTCAATTTAGGGCATTGCCTCTTTTTAAATAACCAAAATGTGCAGGGAGGGGCTGATATAGTGTATCTTGTACGTCTGACCAGAGCTCTGTTGTGCTTCTGCACTCAGCTGATCAACACAGCATGAGTGCCACCTCTACAAATTCAAATAATGTTTGTTTCTATGCATCAAAAAGACTTTCCTTTTATCTCAACTGCCTCTGTATTCCAGCATTATTACTTATTCAGCTTGGTAAAAGTGCTGCAGACACTTTGAACATTTCCACTAAAATTAGTTCTCACAAGGAGTCGTTCCTCGTGAGAACCAGTCTGTTTTTGCATTTATAACAATTTATGACCAGTTGGTACAGTAGCTGCAGCTACTCAAGTTACAGGCCTTAAGACAGGAAATTGAACTATCTGACCTTTTTGTGAAGAAATCTGTCTGCAGCATCTGACCTGGGAGGATGTACCCCACAATTAGCTGCCATAATTTAAACCAATATGTCTCCCTCTTTCTATCTCTCTCAGCGGCAGAGTCATACTCTGTGGCGGGCAGTGACGGCAGTATCCCCCCATCAGTTGGCTCTGTGCCCCACCAGGCTTCAGAAAGCTCCAGCCCCTGCTCACATTCCTCGCCTGGAGGATCACGGCACCCTGTCAGTGCCCTCAAGAAATGGCTCTCCAACCCTGTCCGCAAGCTGAGCTCTGATTCCAGAGGAGGAGCGGGAAAAGTTGAGAAGCAGATGTGCAGGCCCGAAAGGAGGCAGTTGCCATTGCTCCCTTCCCACTGTGAAACTCAGCTGAGGCCTATGGAACCACACAACAACTACACTATCCTGCCTTCTGGAGACACGGTGAGACTTTAGGACAGACATGCAGGCTACCATTTTATACCTCCTGCATTTTGAAACACCTTTGTTGTTTGTAATGGTTGTTGTGTTTGTGTTTTACAGGTGTGGAAAGACGATCAGCTGAGTCCAACAGCTGCTCCGCCTACACAGACACACTGTCAGGGCCACATATCTGAGATCCTGCAAGGCGGAAACACTCAGAGTCTGGTAATGTTTCTATTCTATTCTATTCTATTCTATTCTATTCTATTCTATTCTATTCTATTCTATTCAAAGCTATATAGCTCTATTCCAGGGCTGCCTTAACTTTTTCCCTTGGAGGACCAAAACTGAAAATTAATGGTGGGCCATGAGCCTACAGCAAACACTTATTATCTTGTATTTTTTAAGATGCAAAATAGGACTTGGATCCCAAGTCCCTGTAATGGACTTATTAACTAGTTAATATTAGTAGGATTTCTTTAGAAAAGTTCAGGAAGATAGAGTGTTATAAAATCCTTTTTGGTTTCTGTTTTGTAAAAACATACCAGGATATTTAAAAACATTCAACCTATTAAACTTCATAGGGGATTGACATAATATAGATATAGATATAGATATAAATTGAAAGATAAGATTGATGAGTCCTGGGCTTGTTTCCAAAGAATTCCCTGATGTTGATGTACATAGTCCAACAACCTTTATCAAGACGGAAACAGGCATTCAATGTCTATCATAATCTTCTGTAACCTTTAATATGCTTGTCCGGTTGACTGGAACATTATAAAAAATAGAATATTATAAAGATAATAATTATGCAGTGCAAGAAAGTTGAGGAACACATAGATATGTAGACAGTAATTCACTGGACACAGCAGTTGAGAAAAATGAATAATGAATAATGCAAGTAATTCAAAGGTCCTTTCCCCACTGAAGTCTTCACTCCCCCCACAATGACTTTATTTCTCTCAGTGGAGTCTCTCGTCATCAAACCCTCTTAAGAGTATAAATGTTGTACGAAGCACTGACACATACTTAGATGTGAAGGCAGCTCACACTGAAACTGTGAATTATAAACATGCACATGTCACTGCACATCCTGTCCAGTTGTATTAGCACTTATCACTTAACTTACACCAGTGTGCCAAATGAATAGCACAGATTTTGCTGTATATTTGCTCACTGACACATTTCACACAAGCCCTTGCGAGTACTCTCTGGTAACCCTACAGTGTACTGAGTACTCTTTAAAAGGCCCTGTGGAGTGGATTCAATCCTATGAGCTTTTCTGGACAGCATCTGGAAGTGATCAACAGGCCAAACAGTCTGTAATAGGCTGAGAAAGGGTCAGTGTGGGGGCTGAGGAGCATACTGTCACTATGCTCAAGCTACTCAAGCAAAAAAGACCTAATTAAACGGGCCGCCGGCTGTATGTGGACATAAATCACACTGATAGTGGAACAGGCTTACGGCACGAACCTGTCGATTTTGGTCATCTTTCGAGGCCATCGACTGGTCCAGCTCCAGTTTAGCAGTTCATTTTAAACGTAGAAGACAAAACTCTTTAGTAGAGATCCAGAGGTTCTTGCAAGAGGATACATTTGGACAGAGGCAGGTGGGCTATTTCCTCCTGTTTCCATGTCTAATGCTAAACTAAACTAACTTGATGGTGGTTCCAGCTACATTTTAATCGTAGAGACATGATTGTTTATTGAACTTCTATTCGATCTCTATTACTGCAAATAACTATAGTTCTCAAAATGTAGAACTATTCCTTTAACCTCCTCATGGATTTCAGAGGAGTGAATGGATTTCTAGCTGTTAAAAATTGACTAGAAAAAGGGAAGGAAACTTTTAGAAAGACCAAGCACAGCAGTTTGAATGATTGCATAGTGGATCAGAACCAGGGTAAAGATGGAGTTTAGCCTCAGATGTTTCTCATAGGCAGGATGGGATGTCTGCTGGTTGAGTATGTGAACAGTCCAATCAATGAGATTGAGAGAAAATAAACACAAAGTGCATATTTGACCAAACTGAGTCCACAGAAGGATTATCATCTAGAACACTGTGGCAGAGAGCAGAATGTGGCAAGCCTACCTTATGTCAAGATCCCAATCCTGCTTTTAGGAGTGATCTTCGTCTCCATGCAGCAACCAGTCACCCCGACCTTTATTACATTACTTGAGAAATGCTCATTATTCACTTTCATCTGTCAGGACTGATGCTACTTTTCCAAATTTCTCTGCTCATCAGTCTTCTCAGCAGCAAGGGGAGACATTAAAAAGTGATTATATCTCTCAGGTTACTCGGGATTCAGGGTTGTCTTGACTTTCCAAAGTAGATTAGTTTTCCACAGGATTAGAATCCTCTCATCTTTATTTTTTACCCATGTGTGCTGGCTGCATCAGGGGATGCTGTAGATGACGCTTAATGATATAGGTTAATGTCAGGGTCTCACATTGCTCTGCAACACAGTGATTCAGAGAACTCAGATCCTTTACTTAACTGAAAGCACCAATAGAACAATGTAAGGATGCTCCATTACAAGTTTAAGTTGTGCTTTCAAACTACTGCTTAGTTAATGCACAGAATTATTATTTACAAGATGTATCAAAATTCTAAGCTATCATTCTGCAGAAAAATGCCCTCATTGACAGATATATTATTAAGTCGCATTATTTGATTATTAATACTGATGCATTAGTGTGTAAGAAGCATTTCTGTGTTGTAACTGGACGGTGTTTGGTGTGTTTGCTTACCAAAAGCTTTACTGTCTTCTTTGTGTGTTTTAGAGTCAAAGATCCAGCATCAACACCCTTCAAGGGGAGGACAGCTGTACTGTGACAGAGGACTCAAGCAGTCAGTGGTCTGCTACGATGGACAGTGAAGAGGAGAGGAACACTGCCTTAGAGAAGAGCATGTAGGTGTTCACCTCGATATTAAAGGAATAGTGTGACACTTTGGGAAATTTGCTTATTTGCTCTCTTGCAGAGTATTAGATGACAAAATGGACTCTTTCATGTTTGTATGCTAAATATGAAGCAAGCAGCGGATCCTTAGCTTAGCTTAGCTTAGAATAAAGACTGGAAATATTGGGAAAAAGTTAGCAAGGCTCTGTCACAAGGTAACAAAATTCACATAGCAGCACCTCTAAAGCTCACTGATTAGTGTGCTATAATTTGTTAAGTAGTTCCCTTTGTGAAGCTATTTTTAATCAAGTTGAGGCACCAAAACATCGTGGTTAGATTTAGGCATCAAAACTACTTGGATGTGCTTAGGCTCAAAAATTACTTTTTTATGATTAGGAAAAGATCATGATTTTTGTTCAAATACTTAGCCTAATGTATTATGCAATTTACACACATACCGTAATTATAGAGTTAGCAAAGGATGATGGATGAGGTGGGTTTTTTCACACTGGGATTTGGTTCCTGTGTGGAGCCAAGTTATTTTAACATGAACCAAAATGTCGTCCTCTTTTCAATCATTCTTAAATGTCCCATGACTGTCAAAGGAAACAAAAATACAAATCTGCCATGTGTAAAACAAGTCCCGTTGCAATCTTCTACTAATTTGATAGAGAGGACATGTTGCGGCCCTGGAACATGACCACAACCATAGCTCCAGTTTCCCACTCTTTCTGGTCTTCATGCTAAGCTAAGCTAACTGTCTCCTGGCTGTAGCTTCATATTTACCATACAGACATGAGAGTGGTGTCAATCTTCTCATAATTTCTCAACTAAAAGGCAAACAGGCCTTATCCCAAAATGTCAAACTTCCTTCAACATGTATTTAGATTTCTGATTTTTATTTTGCCAGCATGCTAGTGATCATATCGAATCTTTCTCTCAGATATGTGCTGACAGAGCTGATAGAGACAGAAAGGTTGTATGTGGAAGATCTTGGACTCATAGTGCAGGTGTGTCTCTCTTCCACCCAAAAACATTCTTATGACATGTATACCAAACAAAACTGGGATTCCTTCATCAACAGCAACATTCATGTCTTAATCTGAAAGAGATGTCCTTATTTTCTAATGATGTGTTTGTGTGTGTGTGTGTTTGTGTTTGTGTGTGTGTGTGTGTAGGGCTACATGGCCACCATGGCCAATCAGGGAGTTCCAGAGGACATGAAAGAGAAAGACAGGATTGTGTTTGGAAACATCCACCAGATCTACGACTGGCATAAGGAGTGAGTCAGACACGTCATTTCTGTCGTTTCTCCTTCATTATGGTTCATGATGGTTCAGCTTGTGTCATGTCCTCTCTAGCTGCTTGTTACCCCGTCTCTCTCTTTCTCTGTGTGTGTCTTTGTGTTTGGCTGGATGACTGTTGCTGCCTGACCTTCAATGCTTCGTGTCACACAGTTATTTCCTGGGAGAGTTGGAGAAATGTGTGGGTGATCCAGACAGCCTGGCCCAGCTCTTTATCAAACATGTGAGTCTACGGAACAGTGAGTAACAAATGTGGATGAGAGGTTTTTGGCAGAAGGTTGTAGCCGTTTCAAAGATCAGAGTTCTAACTATGTATAAAGCCTTGGCCCCCTTCCATCCAGATGTGTCTTATTATTGGAGATCAGTTGTCTGCAGGTGGAGCTGCAGAATAAATGCTTTTGTAATAACTGATTTGACTTTAGAGCCCTTGAAACTGACAGTCAGGATAAAGATGCTCCACAGAGACCGCGCTGTATATGAAAATGTGCTGGAATTACAGATCGCTATAAAAAAAGTGTTCACAGCCAACTTTGTGTTTTCATACCCAGTTGTTTTTTAAACTGAACTGTGAACAAATCTCTACTAATTGATCCAAAGGAGCTACGAACATGAAACACAATATAAATGCTGAATTAGAAGACACTAATGTAAAAAAATGGGCTGTGAATAAACTTTTTTGGCACTTTACACATCAGAACCAGCATCCAGTCTTGTTACAGCAGAAACATAAACTACCAGAGAAAAGTTGGGGGAAAAAAATGTAGATTTGATGCAGCTTTTCCAGCTCAGCGTTTCTGTACACTTCCCTCAGTGTATTGTACCATGCCCAATTAAGACACAGCTAATTAAACCATTCTTTCTCAGCCACTGGAACTATTTAATGAGGCAAAAGTCCTGCACTACAAACTCCTAAAAATTCTTAGGGAAATGGGAACACAAAATATCTAACTCTCAGAGAAATCTGAGAGTTAGATATTTTGGTCTAACAGGCAGAGAAATCTGAGCGTTAGATATTTTGGTCTAACAGGCAGAGAAATCTGAGAGTTAGACCAAAAGCTTAATTATTTCTGCTCACACAGTCTTTCATTCCCAGGAACGCCGACTTCACATGTATGTTGTTTACTGTCAGAACAAACCCAAATCTGAGCACATTGTCTCTGAGTACATTGAGACATACTTTGAGGTGAGTAGACTTTCACACTACATTAGTCATTTTTACTGGACCTCTCCAAACATCTTTTTCTTATTACTTAGAAAGAACATGTCTCTTTTTTTTTTTGCCTCCTGGCAGGATCTCAGGCAGCAGTTGGGTCACAGGCTACAGCTCAATGATCTGCTCATCAAGCCTGTTCAGAGAATCATGAAGTATCAGCTGCTGCTGAAGGTTTACTATTTAACATGACTATGTATACACTGCATTGTTTTATGTGACTATTAATTCTACATTATTATATCAAAAAATATGATCAAGGTCTTCACAGGACCCCTGCAGACGATCAGTGTACAATCAATACATGTTTTTTTAATCATGTATCCACTATGATAAATGCTTTCTGACTAATTAAAGACATAATTAAGCCTCTCTCTGGCTGACAGGATTTCCTGAAGTACTACAGCAAAGCTGGAAGAGATGTTGAGGAGCTGCAGGTACGAGCTCAAATATGAATACTCAGTTGCCACTTTATCAGAAATTGGACTTTCTAATATATTATCCAGCTCATATACATCGGTGAGAGTAGGCTAAATGAAACACCTCCCTTTATAACCCAATACACTTCAAAAGTACCTCAAATTACATCCCCCAAAACTATCATAGGGCTGGCACAACACATTTCTAAAACAACATGAACATCATTACCATGAGGGAGCGATGTATTAGGCTGCATTAGTTTTAGCTATAGGTAGACCTTTTAAACAGGCAATGTATTAAGTAATTTTCTGACTCTGAACATCATAAAATGTAGTTTTCATTCACTGATTCTCCTCCATTCAATCTCTTCCACAGCGGGCGGTGGAGGTGATGTGTTTTGTGCCAAAGCGCTGTAATGATATGATGAATGTGGGCCGGCTTCAAGGTTTTGAGGTGAGATATGGATTTTTTTTTTATTGCAGTCAGTCATCACAGATGAAACATATCATTTTTTCTTATGGTCTATGACAATGTTCACATGTTTCAGGGGAAAATCACAGCTCAGGGGAAGCTGCTCCAGCAGGATACCTTCTCTGTCAGCGAGCAGGAAAGCGGCCTCCTGTCCAGAGCCAAGGAGAGGCGGGTTTTCCTGTTTGAACAGCTCGTCATTTTCAGTGAGCCTATTGACAAGAAAAAAGGCTTCTCTTTGCCAGGGTACACCTTTAAAAACAGCATTAAGGTGCGGGAAACACTGTTTTAATGCATCTTCAAAACATCTTTGGTTTTGTGTTTTTTTTTAAAGTCTCTGTGTGCTTCAGGTCAGCTGTTTAGGTGTGGAGGAACACTCTGAGGAAGATCCATGCTGTCTGGTCCTGACCTCCCGCAGGACTGATGGCAGTGTGATGCGCTTCATCATGCAGGCATCATCTCCAGAAATACAGCAAGCTTGGCTTGATGATGTGGTCCAGATCTTAGAGACTCAGAGGAACTTCCTTAATGGTACCAGAGCTCCGTGTTTCCGCACTAAACCACACATTCTAAGAGTTTGTTCATTTGAGTCATGTGACTTCTCTGCCTGTCCACTGCAGCCCTTCAGTCTCCAATAGAGTACCAACGCAGGGAAAGTAAATCAAGCAGCCTGAACATGAAATCTCCAACGGTGTCAGCATCTGGCTTGCGACCTCACTCGTCTGCATCCATGGACCGACGTCAGCAGCCCTGCCGGCTGCCTCACAACATCTCTCTGCCCTCTCTGCATCCACCACAACACAGCCCAGCCTCGAAGGCGGTGAGTGCACAGCAGAGCTTCCTCACACATTTGTGTACATTCAAACATTTTGTCTTTCTCCAACATCGTCTTTCTGTGATTTGTCCCTCTCTCTCAAGGTTTCTAATCCTTGTGTTTCAACACCTCGAGCAGCTCATCCTCCACTTTTCTCCCACCTGCACCTCAGTTTGTGCACAGCGCCGAGACACGCCTGTAGGACGTTCAATAGCCTGCCACCCTGCAGCCAGCACAGCATGCAGGTACATCAGTCTTAGATTTTTTTTAAATGAACCTTTTCAATGCTTTAAGTATCATAAACAAGTCTATGCTATAGGGGTATGTTGGAAAGTGTGTCTCCTATGTGGGAGAACTACTATTTTTTTTTAAAATGTAACAGCAGCTGAGACTCTTTCAGTGGTAACTTTTCACTTTGGAGAAGTGATGCACAAGTGTCCAGGGCAGTGTGCATTGACATCACTGTGTGGTATGGTTTCAGGCAGGGGTTAAATAGGGGTTAAAATTTTTAAATTGCGTCGATCAGATTGATGGAGCTGGTATATCTATGTCAGCATCCTGAGGCTGTTTGTTGTGATGGTCACTGATGATGAGGGGAAATGAGTCACTGGGTGCCTTTGTCAAATATCCTGTTATTGTTTCTGCATGGATTTACAAACCTGGTCGACCTCATCTTTTGCTATTCAGTCATCCAGTTTATGGAAAACTCACTGACCTGCTGTTTTATCTTCTTCATTCAGACTTCCACATACAGAAGGGGAGGAAGTGGTGTGATCACAGTGCTCTTATTAGACATGCCCATCTGGCCTGATTCCTTAAAGTCACTCTTGTCCTCTCATTCTCCCTCTTTGTGTTTTTGGATCAGCAATGTTTCCATCCTGCTTTAGGCTCAGCAGTCCTGATATGTATCTCATTTTCTCATGTCATCTTTGGTGCTTATCAGTCAGGGAGAATATTGGACTTTTGAGTTTAGCAATTGGTCAGAGGCATGACTCCAAATGAATGATAGTGTTACTCCACATCTGTAAATAAGCAAATGTTTGCTAACATGTTAGCTGTAATAACTATGTGATAATAACACTTTGATAAGTGCTGTATAATTAAACTTTATTATTATTATTATTATTATTATTAAGGCCAGCCAAAAAGCCAGACTAATGATTTTAATTTGGGAAATCTAAAAAAAAATCTCAAATTGTGAAAGTTCAAACATGCTCAATCTTTTTGTAACACTGATACTGTATGTTTCTTTCTGCTATTTGAAATAACACATTTAAGCCACACATGTACAAAATGGCATTTAATTGTTGTGCTTGTTGCCTCTCAGGGTGTGACTGCCAGTGTCCAGGCAACCACGATAAATCAGAGTGGAAGTCATTCGTCGCATCGACCAAACAACTTGGATCAGCTCGCAGAGAGTGAGCAGCAATGACCTGCACAGACAAATGAACTCAGTTCTGCCATTTTGAAGTCGGATAGCCTCAACGGAGTCCGTGCTCTGTCAGCATTGTTTGTTTCAGTCCTGTACTGAAGTTGTCAAGTTATTAGTGTTTCTGTCTTCACATGTTGTCCTAAATTTCCTTCAAATATCATTTTGGTTTAGGCTTATCCTGACTTTGTATAATCATATAAGGTTTGATAGTGTTCTTGTGTGTATACTCTGCATATACACATGTCAACAGGTGGTGATAGCAGATGAACTGAAAAACATAAAGTTGTAGTTTTGAAGCACCAAGGAAACTGTACTTCATTTTGTATATGTATAAATTTCTTACTTTTTCCAATGAAAATTCCTTGATAGATATTTTTGTAATACATAATATTTTCATAAGGGACCAATTCCACATTATTCCACCTGACAAATGCAATTTCAAATCCCTTTTACACTGTTATAATTGGTATACTGAAATAACTGCCTTCTTGAAAGCACTGACTGATTGTAGATTCCAGCTGAACTGTGGACTGTGAATCCATGTTACATTTGTTTGTCTGTGCATTCCCAGCACATTAGCAAATCGCTGTGTTTTTCCCTATGGTGGGCTATTTTAACCATGCCATTGTTAAAGCATTATCTGAGCTAAACACATTTGTAAACTCTCACAAAGCATGTATCCTAATCAAGAAGAGAGGATAAATGGAACCAAGATAAAACAAAACAGATGTGCTTGTCTGTCATTATCATAATGAATATAAATTATCTCATATGGAATCGTATCAATACAACTCTGTGACTTATGGTGTATTTGATTTAAAATTCTCTTTACATATTTGCCATCATTTTTGTAAAAAAACAACAAAAAAAACGACAACTTTCAGAGCTCATGTTGCTACATAAACATTTTGTCATGTTTCCCAGCCATGAACAGAAATGTGGCCACAGACATGTAAAAGGCCCCCCAGCCCTGCTACTATAGGTACAAGACAAAAAAGAAGTCAGAAAAAGACAAAGATATTTTGCATCAATAGTCATTATGTGTCTCTTTGTGACTTTGACTGCTTGGTATCTCTAGAGTAATTTTCTGTAGCTTGAAGGTGGTTTTTTTATCTCTTTGTGGTTGTTATGTGTCTCTTTGTGGCCGATTGGGCATTTTTGTTTTGATTTTGTGTGTCTTTAAGGTTGTTTTGCATTTCATTGTAGTAATTTTGCACCTATTGGCAGTTGTTTTGCATCATTTTATTGTCATGCATCGTTTTGCATCTCTTTGTAGTCATTTTGTGTCACTTTGTGGTAGATTTGAAGTTATAGTTTATTATTAGTTATTATTTAGTGTGCCTTCCAAAGGGCTCCTGGAACCCTTGGGCCCCTGTGCTTGTGCCCTAATGGTTCGTTCAGTAATCCATTCATGTTTTCATAGTACTGTTGATATAAACTGTCAAAACATGTGGATATGAATTGTACAATGACAAAGTTTCATTTTTAGTGTGGAACAATTTCAAAAGTCACTGCACAAAACAACAAAAATATGCGCTGCAGGGGAATTTTGTTTTTAAACAAGTAGATTTCCTTTGAAACTATTAGCATGATGCTTCAGTGAGAAGAAAGATGGTTGCAGACCTTCTCTCAGTAATGTGAGTCCATCATCTTTCTGTAATCTGTGTTAAAATTATTTTGAAAAAATATGGAAAATACCCATGAAATCTGGAGAACAGCGTCCTCTAGTGGAGAGATTGATGACATTCTTGTGTGTGTGAACACTATCAAAAAGATTTTATATAGCTTTATTTATATATTTATGAGTTATTCAAATGACAGGGGAGTTGTAGTTCTACATCACAAGAATAATGTTTTTCTTAAAACCCTGCAGCTCTTCAGCTCTCCAGGTGAAAGACTTTCTAGAACTCCCTGCAGCACACAGAGCATCATGAGACATCATGTGCCAAAGCAGCGCACATGTGCAGACCTTATACATATGTGGTTAATTTCTTTAATTATCACATCGTTCAAGGGTTCTTTTGTATTATATGGTGTATCAAGGGTCATCACACAGCTCAGTGTGCAGTCAGCAAAAATAACCTGGATCTGAAATTTAACTCAGGGCTGACCCTTTACCTCCCTGACGAGGTGAGGTTTCAGTCACTGTCTCTTGATGGTATTAACATGAATTTCTTGCTAATAGGAGCTTAACATGTGGGAGTAAACTTTCATTTGCAAGATTATTGACTCACTGATGCTTCATCTGTCATTAAAAAAAGAGTCCCGAAGTCTCTATCACTGTTATGTATCAGTGTTTGTTCCCCATCCCCATCTCATTTATCAAAAAAGATTTATTTTTGGAATGCATGTAGTCACAAAATAATGACAGTAATGAAGTGAACCAACATGAAATATGCAGGTGCAGATTATTGCATTTGCCACAAAAAACAACATCAAACACTAAATTCTACTCGTAACAGTTTTACTGTCTTTCATTTTTTGGAGGTGAACTGGAATGCCTTGAATGACATTTAACTAGAATGTAGACTGCACCCATCATCGCAAACATACTGCATTTTTTCAAGAAATGAAACATAGGTGTTTCATAGACATTTTAATATATTAACATTTTAAAAAAATAAATAAATAATTTTGGGTGGAACAGGCAAATTAAATTTCAGTGTTAAAACACAATAACTGTCACAAAAACAACAAAAAAGAACATTTTCAGCTGAGCAATAGATCTGTCATCAATTACAAATCACATGAGACACATTTTGAAACACATGACTACACAAAAGCCTTTTATAATAGTGATGAAGTTTGATTCTGACCTCTGTCCACAGAGCTAACATCGATCACATTTTGGTAAGAAAAACACATAAGAGACAGAAGCATCAAAACCAAATAGATTTAAATTATTCTTCTGGTGAGAAAAATTAGTAGATAAATCTCAGGCACCCCTGTGCTAACAACAAATGAATTATTATATGATAGACCGACAAGGGTCCCATTTAAAGGCCATGTTATTAAAGAGCAGCATTGTCACTTCAGGGTAACAGTAAGTCTCCAAAGAGAGAGGATATAAAAACAGGATTCTAAAGCCGTGCTGCTCCATTGTCTCACCTTGTCTCATTCACTTTTGTCACACTAGTTGTGACTTCTCATATTGTGTGTTCAGTTTATCATCAAACTCCAATTAAACTCTGGTTAATTTGTTTTCTTCTCTTATAATGAGGGGAAATAAACATGCACTTTGGTTGATTCAACTACTCTTTTAGGCAGCATGTAAAGATGCAGTCTTATTCATCAGCGTGCTCTGGACAGAAACTGTTGAAGAAACTGGAGAATGACAGACAGCAAAGGACAGAAAACAAGGCTGCTCCCAGATCAGGTAACACCTGATGTGTGACTCCAGCTGGGTGGGACCAAAACTTTGTTCTTCAAATGACTCACACTATAACACAAATAAATAAAAACATCTAAAAGGCAGCAGCCAAACCTTTGGCACAACCAGTCTGTCAAGGAGTGTAGGTATCACGGGAGAGAAGGTTTTGAATGCATTCTTCACGTGACAGGAGCTACAGTATTATAGCTACTAAAGAAGTACAGCTGTCCTCTGTGTCTGCAGGATTGCCACTTTCTGGGAAGTGTCTCTTTGTTCTCATTCTCAGGCTCTCTGATGCCACTATTGCTTTTCCAAGCTCAGTCTTTTTGGATAGTGCAAATTGAAGAAGGACACATACTGCATACCTCTATTCACTTAAGCACACAATAGAAATTAAGTGACTCACACTGTATAGATGCCACCAGTTGCCTTCCTTAAGCTCAGTCTCTGTATTAGAGCAACTCAAGGATGTATTGCAAGATATGATTTGAGAGACAAAATGCATAATACCTTCATACTCTGGACTTTATCATGATAATTCTGTGATTTAATTGGATTTGTGTAAATAGGACAATACATTTGTTACTCCAGCTGATTCTCTTCTGTTTACATTTCAAAAGACATGCTGTCTGGATATCTGCTACGTGTGAGGACTTCTTAGTTCACCACAGAGCTCAAACATGCTAAAACTGCACACATTTCTCTGTGGTAAAGTCTCAATTTTTGTCAAGGTTTTCAAGAAAAGGCAAACCAGTGTGATTTTCTGAAACCTTATCTGATGGATGCAGTGGTGGAGAACTTCTTTGGCAACTCAGGAAGAGAAGAGAAACGCTCAGGAAAAAGAGGAGAGGAACTAATTACGAGTCAAACATTGGAATCGGTTCTTGAAGAACAGGAGGCCGTTTTTTGAGTTCGTGGCATCAGAGGAGGCCGGGGGGTAACGAAACTTGGCGTAAGTCTTGTCGCTCTCTGATTGGCTAACCCAGGGAAGTCTGATTTTGGTTGCGTGATTAACAATGACATCATCACAAGAGCCCACGTGGAGAGATCCCAAGCCATCAATAAAAAATTCTGCAAAACAAAAAAAAACTAAAATCAAATCAAATACATTCAATAGTTCAATTAATTTTAATTGAAACCTCACTTCGTGGGTCAGTCTTTAAAACCTGCAACCACACTTTTTAAAACCCTCAAAACAAAAAATTTAAATTATTGAGGAAAAAACATCAGACATATCAAATAAAGGGAAATAAGATACAATGCAAGATAAAAAAAAATGATGTACAAGACATCTGGAATGTTTCTATCAGGTGGTGCAGCCATGAAGACTTGAATACAATGTGAAATAAGAGGATTCATTTGCAGCGTTAAAGTTAAGGGGGGAGAAGAGGGAAAAGCACTGATTCTGGGATGTTGGCATGCGCTGACAAGAAATTCCCACGGTCTAATTTCTTTGTAAAAGAATATCTTGGTGTATGATACTATCTCAGGAATTAAAGTGAGATATGAATCTTCAAAACAATGAATAAAACACTTTACAGTAAAATTTGGGTTGATAAATAGGCAGTCTGCTGTTGTTTGAGTCTTATGATTTTTCATCAGTAAATGTTTCAGGTATTAAGTGTATCAGTGTTTAACTGCACATCATCCTTTTGATGTAAAAGTTATTTATCACTTTGACGCTATGTAAACATTTAGTGTGCCCTAATTTCATACCCCTCTACGTAATTAATTCCAACTGGGTTTTAGGCATGTAATATTTTCACACTAAGTGACTAATATGAATAGAATCAAATGTAAATTTGCATGCTACTACTGTTTTTACCAATTTTTAAAAAATTGTCAAAATGTGAAAAGTCATATCTTAAGTGTATGATTGATATGTGCACGAAGTTTCAAGAAAAAATACTGGATGGTTTATCAAAGGGCACCTCTTCTGTACGTAGAGATGTGTGTAAAAACCCACACTCATCTGAGACTAGACTAATTTAATTTTTTTAATTAAAAAAATATAAAACAATCTTTAAATACTCAAAATATCCAAAGGTACCTCTTCAGTACATGGAGGATGTGTAGATAAAGTTTTCTTAAAATATATTACACATTTTTGAGTTGTGCTCTGGAAACAAAATGATTACACACACACTGACATGGTGAGCGACTACAGCTGGAAGGTTTAAAACAAAATACAACAAAACATAAATAAGTTTTACAGTCTCCATTGTTTCATATTTTATATAATTCCCTCTCGGTAAAAAACACTAGCATGAAAAATTGGTTTAAAATACAAGCTGTAAAGAATTTGTGTACAGTGGTATTTAATGGGGCACAGCTGCTGCTTTTCTCATATCCTACTCTGAAAAATGTGAATTTACTATCATGCTGCTGTGTCTTCTCTGCTACTGTACATTCAAAAATATTTATTACCATATATGTAACTGTAAAAAAACGCCATCTGTACTCACCCAGATGAGCTACCCTGGCGAGGCGTGGGTCGAAGCCCACCTGTTGGACTTTGTCGGTGCGAGCCAAGAAGAAGTTAATGACTCCGTCAGTCACAACACAGTTGGGGAAACCTTGGATGACATGATGAAATCCTCTCCTCATGTGTAAACAGTCACCATCCTCCTCCCCTGGCTCAATGGAGATGGTCTGCCTGTAGGTGGCAGTATAACCAGTGGCCTCCCGCACCGCACCACCCACCTGACAACAATCACACAGCAACACACTTAACAAAAACACCAGACGGCCACATCCATTGAAAACAGTCTATTCCTCCATCCCTCACCAGATCCAGAGTGGTTCTCTCTAAAACATCCACAAGTTTCTCCAGCTTGGTGTTGGCTGTGAAGATGAAGTCATCATCCACCCACAGCACGTACTTTGTGGTCACTTGGGAGACCGCTAGGTTTCGTCCGGCAAACCAACCCTTAAACACACGACACAGAGCTTGAAGGCCAAAGAGATTCAATAGTGATGGCAGAGATGTGAAATTAAAAGACTTTCCTACCTTTCCAAAAGGCATGATGTAATGTTCGATATAAGGCCCCAAGATGGGTTGGGGGTTTTCACTGTCATCAGCGATTACTATGGTGACAGTAGGATAGTATCTTCTCACACTGTCGATTAGATCTTGAAGTTTGTCATACCGCATGAACGTCTTTGTTGCGATAGTAACAAGGACACTGACATTGTACTCTGCTAAGACGAAAGAACAAACAACAGTTAGACAAAAAGTTACAAGGTCTTTTTTTTTTACACAAATAATGATATTGTACATGGGTTGAATAATTCTCTGTTTTTTTTTTTAACTTTGTATAAAGACAGATAAAGTGTGTTGTGTTTTACCTGCTTTGGATCCTGTGTTGTACAGTTTGGGTGTCACACCGTGGCGAATCTTGATAGTGAAGACAGCTTGATGCCCCTCTGTCTCAAACCGCACTAAAAGACACACACAAAAAGTTATTTAAGTAAATTTGATTTGTGCAGCTGATTGACTCCTATCTGCTCCCACAGTTGTTTATATGCTGTTTGGAGTAAAACATGTACTTAAACTGAATGTTTTTCTACACCCCACAAAAGATTAATACTGACACACCTGCCATATGGGGGTAAGAGGCTGCCAGACAATTCATAGAATATAAATAATTAAATTTGGTCTTTGGTTGGTGCCTGTCCTCAGCCTTTGTCCATTTTGAACACGGTTAATTTTCTTTTGAAGCAAAACAAGCTGTATTTTCAACCTGCCTCCTGATTGGGTTCATGAATCATTTATATATCACCCCGCCCTGGATACTTATGTCTATGTGTGACACTTTCTAAAAGCAGGTGTGAAGAAGATGTGAAAAGAAGACAAAGACAAAAAAATTGTCATAGTATTATATTTAAAGCTTTAAATAGAAGTAATTAGTAGTTTCATTAGAGTAGTTAGTTCAGTTTTTGAGAAACATAATTATTTACATTCTCCTGTCCGCAGAGAGACCATACCTTTACCATTAATTATTGATTCTCAGAGGTGCGAGATTTTGTTACCTTGGGACAGAGCGATCGGTTTCTCTGTTTCCAGTCTTCACACTAATCCATGTTAAGAGGCTGCAGATTCATATTTGAAAGTGGGAATGATCCACTAATCTAACTCTCAGAAAGAAACTTTAAATCTAATTCCAGATTCAAGAGCACTCAATTCTTGATTGTATACTTTATACATAAAACTTTTCTCTCCAGTGTTCCCCACACCTTTTAAAAGGTAACAATGAGTTTGAATATCAGATGAGACATCAAAACCTGTGTCCTTTCTATTTAGATTGTCTGTGTACTTTCCTTCCAGGTACTCCAGCTTGCTCCCACAGTCCAAAAACATACAATACAGGTAAATTGATGACTAAAAAAATTGCCTGTAGATGTGAATGTGAGCGTGAAGGGTTGCTTCTCTCTCTATGTGTTGGTCCTGTGATGATCTGACGACCTGTGCAGGGTGTACCCCGCCTCTAATTTCAGCTGTTCCTCCTGCCTTGCGACCCTGCAAAGGATAAGCGGTTCTAGAAAATGGATGAGTGTTTGTTTGAGGCCTCACCTGTATCTGCTGTGCTTGGGTGAAACAGCGTGTTTGTGTAGGTGACAAACTGCAACTGTCGGTTCAAGTTCGGCAGGAGGGAGCTTGACAGTGTCATGTGCATTTCGCCGTCACCTTTCATTTTCACCTTGTCAACCTCTGCTGCTACATTCAGCGTTCCCAGAGTGGCAGTGATGTTTATCTGCAGTGATATAGAGAGAAAAAATTGGTGGCATAAAAGGACAGTGGATATTTAAATTACGTCAAATAAAAAACAGACATTAAAATACTCACTGAGTAATGCTCTCTGGGAAGGTTGTGTAAGGCCAATCCTGAAAGCACGTGATGACAACCAACAGACTTAGATTCTTCATTTATTAGAATATATTTAATGCACTTCCTGAACTTCCTACAGACACACAAAAATGCTCCCAAAACTATATAGATAATGAAATCTCCTTTGCTTTTTGTACGTTCCACTCTGAGGTCTTACCTGGAATAATGATTGTTTTTAGGGGTCGTACCTCCACCCCCTGTGTTGGATACTGTAAGGGATTGTTAGCCTCTGCAATCATGAGAACATCAGCAGGTGTCTGTGACCTGAGGAAAAAAGATTCATATCAGGAAGGTGCCTACTGTAGCATACACACAATATATATCCACAAGAACAGAGGAGAATAGAATAAGTGAACATGCGCACTTAAACTCCAGACTTTGAAAACACAAAATGACTGATCAAATAATCCTCTTAGGTCAGTCTGGAGTTAAAGGGACAAGCCAAAACACTGACCACTCACAGCAGTGCACGTACAATCGGTTGAATTCTGACGTGTGTTGTAATGACTAACTAAACATTATTTGTGGCCCTTCAAGTAAAGTGGAGCCCTGGTCTGTCTTTAACACTGATAAATAAGATCAATTGTGGCATACATGTGAAATATCATGCATTAACCCTTTGTTGCTTGTTCATCACTCATCTCTGTGACCCCTCAAAGTCAACCCTTCTGTCTATTCAGGCATCTTGTGTTTGTAAAAGTTACGAATGCAAATTAGGTCATAATTTTGGAATTCAATAAATGCTTGAACATATTTTTTCTTTGTCTTTTTTAAACAGAAATGCTTTTATTCTTGCCATATTTTAAGGTAGTAGAGGGCTAATTTTGCATTTGTCTTCATGTGGCTGCTGAAATTTGGGTCAGAGTCCATAACCACTGCAAGATTTATGGCTTGATTTGTACATTTTAGTGCCATGGATTCAAGGTAAGCTCTGAATTTTAATCTTGTTTTAATCTTTCGTGTTTGGGGCCAACAACAATTACTTTAGTTTTTCTGTGTTCATTTGTAGAAGATTCAGGCACACTTACTCATTAATTTGTTGATGCACTTATTCAGCAAATGTAAGAGACTGTAGTCACGTGGTGACATTTTTATGTGTTGTGTGTCATCCACCTAAGTATGGTACTGTGTCTAGATGTTTTAATAGTCTGTAGTCAGACCACGGAGAAGCATATAGGTGTTGAATTGGTCCCCGACAAACTGATTACCTCCTCTGGAAACTCTTGTACTCTTTGGCCCGTCTCCTCTTCATTTCCTCCAGCTCAGTGGCCTCAAAGGCTGTGTGAAGTGGGTGAGCTGACACCCGTGGGAATAAGAACTGGGCGAAGGGCAGGTTTACTCCTCCACTCTCACCCTCACATACACATCTATTACGTGCCAACAAGCTGGAGACATACAGCATCAATAAGAAGAAATCATCTGAGCTCTGTTGTGCTGAGATGGAATAAATTATTGGGTAAAAAATGTCCATACCTTGCTACACTGTCCCTCGTGTGAAAGGGGATGTTGCGTAATCTGTGATCTGGTTCTGGGAGTCTCTCCTCCAGATGCCTTTCCACTATTGGTCCCGGTCGCTGCCACACATCCACTGTGGTGTAAGCCCGAGTAGGCCATGAGTGGAGGAGGGCCAGTACCAGGACCACAGACACCAGGATGATGAGCAACACTGTCTTTCTCAGGGAGCGCATCCTAAAACCTGACACAGACAAATGTAAGTTGAAAGGCTTACTGGTTGTTGAAATTATTCTTATTCCTGTCTACACTTGACATGAGATCTCTTCTTAACACAATTCAATATAAGTGATGGTGGATAAACTTACAGTCTTTGTTCTGTGTAAAATGCATTGTAAATGTAATAGGCTTCAAGGCTTCTGCAAACAAGTAGATATCTACCAAATGACAGTTTGAAAGGATGAAATATTATGTGTTCGTGTCCATCCTCAGGACATAAACAGTGTGGGAAAACAGGGAGAGGGAATTTTGGACTGAAAAACACAAAACTTTCAAAGTTATTCATTTGATTTGACTAACTTTCGGCTGGAGCCCCACATTGGCTTTGGCGTAATTTCAGAAGACATTTTTGCACACTAAGTTAAGACAGATATAAACTATATTGTAAATCATCATCATGGCTCCAACACAGTGGAGCGTTCTTCAGATGCCCTGTGGTTACATTTATGATTGAACCACTTACTTTAGTGATGGAATGGAAATAGTTCAAAAAAGCATTCAGTGAATAAAGAGCTGTGCTCTAGGTGGTGTCTACATATCTACCACTACAACAAACAATCATTAATATCTCTATTACGCAGGCACAGGCAAAGTAAATGTTTTATTCATACAGCCAAGGATAAAACACAAGCAGATTGGTACTCAGCAGAAAAGAGTTTCAGACCAGCTAGCTTACTATGTGTAAAATCCTTTAGAGGCTGTTTTATCCTCCCTTTTTCTTCTGTCCTTCTATCGTCTCTGGCACATGTACAGTATTGAAAGCAGATGATTTTTCAGAATGTGCCCATATACAATGAGCTCTTTCTCCTGCCGTACAGCTGTGACGATGTGATTTCCGCTCTAAATGTTTATGAGATATTACTAGTGCTAGTGTGTGTGTGTGTGTGTGTGTGCTGGGGGTGGGATTTGCATCTAAGATGCATAAGCTGAAGCTACAACACAGTGATCAAATATGGCAAAGCACAAAATGTCTGCTAAGATTTTGTTTGTTTATTTCTTTGTATTGCTCTAAAATTACCATCTGTCCAAAATTTACAAATGTTTTGATCTCTAACTTTTGAACTGTCTTTACAAATAACAGACTTCATTCTTCCCAAGTTCAAAGAGCAAGAAGGAGTCCAACATTTCATTACATGCCCTGTGATGAGCTTGCAATTACTCCAGGATGGACTGTGCCTCTCACCCAATGTCAGCTGGGATAGGCTCCAGCCCCCCTTGGCCCTTCACAAGATATGTGTTTACAGAAAATGAAAGAATGGATTCCATTTCATTCCATTATAGTGAATTTTGTCACAAAAACTATTTTTGCTTGTTCAGTGCCAAAAAGATACTTAAGAAACAAAGGACAGACTGTTGTTTTGATTTTCTGTAACATAAACATAACGACTATGATTATTCAGGAGGAGTCTGTATTCTTTCTCAATCATGACAGCAATTTCTGCACACACACACAAACAAGTACCAGCATGTACACATGTAGTGCAGATACTCCCCATGAAATTGTTGTTTGCAGCCACAAGTTAACGTAAACACGTCAAATGAATGTTCAAAAACTGAATTTGTACATGGTTTGTGAAACCTCTAATAACTAATTAGGAAATCCCTCAACCTCCCTTAATTTCCTGCATGTAATTTTTTTTAAAAATACCCAATTGCCTCTATCCAGTTAGTGAAAGGACACCCTCTGAGAGTACCTGCATCTCCAGAAACCATGTAGATAGTCACAGAAATGTGTGATCGCCTTCCCCATCTCAAAACAAAAAGAAATAGACAAAATTAAGCATAGCAATTGCATCATCACATAAGGACACTATCCAGGGTCCATGTGCTACAGCAGCTGCGTACATGGTCTAAGAGCTCCCATAAATCCTGCAAGATTTGGGGTTAACCAATTTAGCATTATTGTGGTAAGCTGGAAAAATCCATTTGTGCTGAGCTGCCAATTAGCCAGACTGTTATGGATGTGTCTGTGCACTTTACACGGGAAATAATTTCTCAAGGTGCTCCTTTCAAAAATCACTTCTTCCTGTTCTCTTAATGATGTAAGATACTTCAAATATGCATTAGATGAGCTACTTTGCCAACCTTACTTGTGCATTCAGAATAACTGATGTTTCTGCCTCTTGTCTGCATAAACTGTATGCCATAGTAGAATACTCATCTCCATCATTTTTGCTGTAGCAAATGCCAGCAACATCAAATATAGAACTACAGTCAAATAAATAAACAATAAATACATAGCATGAAATGACAAAATGACAATGATGGGTAAAACCTTACAAATCTGCTAGTGATGAATCAGCAAACGAGCGGTTTTTAAACGCAGTTTAGGGGCTTAAAATGATAATATAATATATTTAATATTATATTATATATTAATATATTTAATAATAGTAATAATAATAATAGTTTTAATAGTAATAGTTTAATGCAATAAGATCAAATTATGTGGTCATATCACAAATATCAGACTCTAAACGATATTATTGGTCAGCCCATAACGTGATACTAACTAGGGCTGCAGAATATGAGCAACAGGGAGAATATGAATGGACGTTGTCATTATAATAACAATAATTCTGAAAAATATAACAAACTAATCATGTTTAAGATTAAGTGTGCCCTGTTTGCTCAACCCTACAGACTTGATGGTGGCATAACTAGGTTTTAAATTGTGCATTTCCTAGCTGAGATGGTGTAGCCTTCCTTGAACATAACCGGCTGGAGATGATCAGAGTCATGAGAATTAAACTGCGTGCTGTGTAGGTGCACTGCTTTTATGATCAACCTGACGCCGGAGGGTAAGGAGATGCTATTCATGGACATAGCAGTGCGAGGGTCCCTCCCAAAATGCGTGCGACAGATTTTTCTTAAGCCAAATTCATATTCTAGATATCAAATCGTTACATTTTATTCACAAACAGTCCCTCCTTACTGCCCAGCGTTCTTAAACAAAAGAAAAATGTAATGCAATAATCAGTCCAGCAATCCGGATTGGCGAACAGAAATGACGGGCTGCATAAATAATCGGCTACGAACAAGTAGGCCTATTTGTGTATCTTGCCTTGAATAAGACTGAGGGGAAATGCTCGCAAAGCTTTACGTTTATACATTTCAATTACATGCCATACATGCTGAAACACATCTCCTCCCAAACAAAGATAAATTTACACGTTGGCTTTTTATCGACATTAACCATGGCTCAAAATTTTTTCACGCCTTTTCTTTTCTTCTCTTGTTTTGCCCAGTAAAGACACCATCAAATGTCCACCCAGTCTTGAAAATTTCGACATAAAAACGTGCTAAAGAGAGATATTTATGGGTATTGTTGTCACAGTAAAATAATATGAACCAGGAGCTCACCTCAGTTTCAAGATGCACAGCTGCTTTCACCACCCGACTGCACGGAGGTCTTCCTCTTTAATGAGTTTGTTCCTCGGCTGTCTTGTGAAGGAGGTTACATGAGGAAATAACAGGGCAGTCTGGAGACAAATAAGACGGCAGCACTGCAGGCTGTGGACAGGCTCTACCCCTGCAGCAGCAGCAGCACAGAGCGCTCACTGCACCTCCACGTAAATCGGTTAGTCAGCAGCATCATGCGACGGCAACACACACACTTTATCGACTACATTATATACAACATGAATGCACCCTAGTTAACATTACGCTTCAACAAATAAATTTGTTTAGAGACTCAACAACAGTGTGTTTACTCGTATGAACATGGGTGTGCGCGGGCGTCTGTGCACAAATGTGTTTGTTGTTTTTCTGCTGGTGTTGTCTTTAAGAATGTGTGTGTCTGTGTGCGCGTTCTAAGGGAGGACATTTATTTTATTTCGACAGTAGCCCTCCAGTTACATACGGACTACATGATGCAACTAATCAACCACCACAGAGTTGTGGTTCACATTTTTGCTCACCAATAAGCCATACTGGCTGTCAACTGAGGACATTTATGATCAGGCTATCTATATGATAAGTGTGGACCTTAAAAATCTTAGAAAACAATATTCTGGTTTTAACAAATACGATGAATCATCATAATCAAAATCTGGCCAAATTGATACACCTTATTTATTCAAGCGGGAGGACGGTCTCTGTAACGTATGCGTTCGTTTTATTACATTTTAAACGCCGAAAACTGGCATGTGCGGTGTTAAATAATGATTCTTGAGGTCAGGAGGAGGCGATATCCATTCCCTCTGTACCGGTGTAGTAAACTAACACATCCAAGAACGGCAATCCAGTTCGTCAAACAAACAAATAACCAATGACAGAGCAGCCCTTCTCACCTCGACCAATCCACTGCTACCATGTCAGACGTTCAGTGTTTTGTTGCTGTCAGACAAATGGGGCTATGACGACAGAGTCAATCATGGCTACTTCCTTGGTACGATGGCTAAAAAGACTGTACGTTTTCTTGTTGATATGTCCCCTCTGCGTCCCAGCCTTCTTGAATTTAGAGGAACTGAATGAGATGAAATATGGGATTCAAATTCTTCCCGACCCCATCATTATGGGGCAGGTGAGTGGAAATGTTTGGAGAAGCTAACTGTTAACGTTAGCTTGCTAACAAGTGGGGTTGGCTTCTGTTAGCTAGCGTTAAATATCTTCCTTTTATTTCTCGAAAGCTTCTAAGTATTGACTTAACTATTAGCTTAGTGAGAAACCGAATTAAAATGTGCAATTTGCTTGCAAGTTACACACAGAAACATTAATGCTTAAATTATTCTCAAATGACGTACGCAGCAAATATCGTTGACAGCTGTCTGAATACAACTTCAGCCTCCTCACTAACACCCTGCTAGATGCAGCTTCTTCAGATTGTATCACACTACTATAGAAGTATCACACTACTATAAAGCATTGTCACACTTGGAGATACTGTAGTTTCCATGACAGTGTTTCTCCTTCAGACCAAGACAGAGGAGGTCATGATGGTGTCAAGTAAGTACAAGCAGCTCTATGAGTGTCGCCTTCCAGCCCAGGCTGTACGATTTCATCAGGATTCTGCCACTGAGCCTGAGTCACTAGGGTACACTGGGCCTGACATCCCAGACCTACTCACTCCACTGCACAGTGCCCAGTGTTTAGTAAAGGTAAGTTCTGAAATACTTATCTGTGTGATCCAGTTGACAAATGTTTGTTATGCAATTAAGAAACTGTAAAAAATTGGCTATCCAGATTAGAGCATTTTTTGCAGGCTGTATCACATTGACTATGCTTGTCAATAAAACACACTCTGGCAGATTCAAGCAGCCTCGCACCCATGTTGTGCACAAATAGGGTGCTTCGATTGATTGGTCACTGATCGTTTTATATTCATTGGTAGTCTCAATGAAGGATGATCAGAAGAGCTGATTGCATAAACACACTGGCCAGCTTTTCTATGCTGCACTAAAATTTCATAACATTAGTGTCCTGTCGTTCTATAGCTGAGAACTACAGAAATTGTGTTCAGTTAGGGCTGGCTCAAATAGTGGCAGTGATAGCTAGCAGTAACTCTTCTAGTGGCAGCTATCACTGACCTGCTGCACCAGCTGCCCTAGACCTGCCATGTCGCCCGCCGTTGTTTGAGGCGGCTGATCTGCTGCTGTTTTAGCGATACTGCGGGAAGTTTAAAGCTTCTGTTTTGTCTGGCAGAGAGGCATTAGGAATCCTGGTGACATCGTCTTTCAACTTATACATTATTTCCACATAGGAAAATATTTAGCAAAAATAGATAAAGTTAATGAGGTAAAACATTAAATATATTGTCTTTGTAGAGAAAGACATTTATTTCTATAAGGATTAGACACTTCATCTAAATCTGTAAAACTACAGCAGAATGCTTATGTCCTCTTGTAACTATATACTTTAGAGGAAACCTATTTGAAAACTGCTAAAAATTGTAAATAACAATTTTACTAATTGATTCAATCTCAGAACAAATTATTTGAATTTAAGACTGAAGACACTCACCTTTCCTGGTTGTAATTTTTCATGTTTAATCCTTATTTCTCAATTAGATCATTGTAAATTCATTAGATGTTTGGCAGACTAAATAAGGAGTTGACTGCAAACTGTCAGTCAAAATGATAGTCACGCCAAAAATGTCAAGCTCTCTGCTCTCACCACTCTAAGACAATTGCCAACAAATCATCCACATGATAATAAAAAGCTGTATATTTTTTTTATCTGTGTTTGCACTTATGTTTGCATTGGTTTGCTCAATTTGGAGTTGGGCACTTGCAGGACAAAGTTTAAATCAACTGTAAATTCAGTGACTCAACTCAAACCATAGCAGCAAAATAGTGAAGAACCTTACTCCCTCTGGAACAAGTCCTCTCTATCCATCCGCATCCTCTACCATATGTCCATCTAGTGAACTCAAGCTCACGTGTCTCTATTCACCTGCAGCAAAGATGCTGTATGCATCAGCCCATTGACTGGCACGTGATGTCACCATCATACGGAAGTGGTCCTGTCGCTCACACATACAAGTCCTTGTATAGCGGTGGTGTCACTTACTGATCCTCAGCAGTTTTATTTCAAACCATAGCTTTGAAGCGCTTGAGCGAGTGTGAATGTTACCACACTAGTTGATCAAAAAAAGCAAAGCTACAATAGTGACACTTAAACCACACTACCGAGAAATGTAGTTAAACTAGTGATGCCACTGGTGCCATCACTGATAACACCAACTAAATAGCCTTTTGCTTGTTTCTGCTGTTGTACTCATTAAATTGTTGCTCATTATGAGCCAAATACAAGTGTTAATCAATCAAAAAAACAAGTACAGTCATTGGAAAGAGAAACAGCTGCTTATCTTCACCATGAAAAACATAACATATTTGGAAGTGCCATTTTGTTGTGAATTTTGTTAAATTATTACCGAATGAGAAGTGTGTTTGCCTGAGAGTAATTTTCTGACCAGCGGATCATAATTTTTTTTGTTATTTTGGCTTAAATTAGTTTTGTTTCTTTCAATTTTAATTGAAGTTGCTAGCATTTTTGTATTTTTTTGTGGTTTGTGAATATCTGAAAGTACTGGAATTTTTTTTTAAAGATTTGTTTAAAAAAATTTTCCTTTTGAAAAGTCTATTCTAAGGAATCCCAACTTACTTGTTGAAAGCACAACAGTATGTGTGTGGAATTCTATGAGTAATAGGGTGATCAGTGTTTTTGTTGATGGCTTTAACGTATAAAGTATCCTAAATTTAAAATGTGTCAGTCAATCACTATATGTTGAAAACTGTGTGTGTTTCTGACAGACAAAGGACTGGTGGACATATGAGTTCTGTCATGGTCAATATATCAGACAGTACCACCTTGAAGGTAATAATGCACCTCTGTGTTTTTCATGTATTTTTTAATGACAAATAGTTTTACAAATGAGTTGTCGCTGTGATTGTGATTGATGATTCTATTCTTTTCTCCTCAGACACAGAAATCAAAGGGGACATTCTCTTCCTTGGTTATTATGAATCTGAATTTGATTGGAGCAATGAAACAGCAAAGGTAAAGTCACCTCAGTTTGTGGAAGTAATTGTTTTTATCATTCTTGTTCTAGATTTCTGTTATACGTAGTCAGAAGAAATTGTATGAGCCTCACTAGTTCTGAAACACACATTTCTCAGTCAATGTACATATAAATAAAACAAAGTCATACCTACATTTACAAATTATCATCAGTCCAGTAGTTTGGTTTTACAAACTGCTGGTGCAACCTAATCCTAGTCTTCAAACAGAGTGTTTGGTGACTTACCAGCTTTCAGTAATGATGACCATCTGTGACATTATTAAAGTTGTACAAACATCAGAAGCAGTTAGTTAAAATATCTCATCTGTTTATTTCCCAGGCCTCCAAGCAGCACAGACTGAAGCGCTACCACAGTCAGACTTATGTAAATGGCTCTAAGTGTGACCTAAATGGAAATTCCAGAGAGACTGAAGTCAGGGTGAGATCTTTGAATACAGGATGTATTTGTATTCCATGCTGCTTGTGTAGGTTTGTCTGTTTTTCTCTCTGTTTTGTTGTTCTAAACAGAGATATATGAGGTCAGTGGAAATTGTCACGTTGTTCTAAACGATCCACCTAAAAACATGTAGACAATTAACTCTTACTATTTCCAGTTTGTTTGTGAAGAAGGCTCAGGTGACTATATCGCCCGAGTGGATGAGCCCCAGTCGTGCCGTTATGTGCTGACAGTTCACACCAGTCGTACTTGCCAACATCCATTCCTGCGGCCACCATCCACCTCCAAGCCCCAGAGTATTGTGTGCCAGCCAGCACTAAGTGCCCAACAGTACATGGATTATGTCAAGGCTCAAGTCTGTGAGTTCACAAAAATCAAGGTCATTGTAATGCAGTATTCAGAGAGAATCTTGCTTTATTGCTTACTGTTGAAGCAGGATAATGGCCAGGAAACAATATGTTGCTTGAAATCAGATGGACAGAAAGACTTAATTTTCCAGTCATTACATTCCATCTTCAATTGGACATTGTCTCCACTCTAACCGATTTTTAAATGGCAGTGTGGTTTGATTTTTCCCTAATCAGAGACCAACATATCTGCTTGAATACAACGTCATTCTAAATCGATACTAATACATAGCCATTCCAACATACTGGTTTTTGCAAGGTTTGACAATCAAAGTAATTTTTCCGACGTTACAATGTAACAGATTTCATAGACTGACAAAAGCATGACAACAGCATTGGTCCCATCCATAATGCTGATTGGCTAATCTTTAGTCTCCTCCATAGCACTAATTGGATCATCTGCTTTTTCAGACAGTGCTTTTTCATAACAGGATGCCAGAAGATCAATGGTGGGTTTGGCAGACTCAAATGTCTGGATCCAGGCAACATAATGTGGGAGAAGAGTGACTAAAAAATGTGAAAGTTCTTGACATGCGTCGTTGAATAGGATGAATTGAATCGTTGAATTGAATTATGTGATATGTAAAATCTTGCATGGTCCGATTTTAAATATGTGACATGATTTTTCTTTAGCTCTTCCTTTCATTCTTCTTTTTCCCCTCTCTCCTTCCTGCTGTCTGCTCCTAGCGGACACAAAGCGTAAAGTAGAGCAGATCTCAGAGGAGTTGAGGAGTCTTGATGAGATGCTGGCTGGTAATGAAGGGGCAGATGGAGCAGTGGAAGTGACAGCAGATGAGACATCACCTGCAGCCAGTGACGACTCAAACCAGTTGGAAAGTAAAGGTGAAGTTTTTTTTTTACTTTAGTGGCCAAATGTCCTTTAAATTGTTGTGGTAATTTCTCAACGCGTTAAATAAAGATAAACTTTGTTTTTTTATTTCCTTCATACCGGATGTCAACGTGTGATATTGATTATTATTATTATTATTATTATTTTGGAACAGATACCGCTGATTTATCTGAGGATGCCGGGTCAGACGATGCAGAAGATTCTGACTTCTGGGAGGGAGTTACAAAACCCAGGAGTTCAAAAAGAACTTCTTCATCTACTCAACAAGAGAATCAGGTCCAGAATTTGTCTTTTATTTGTCAGTTTTCCCAGCCTTTGAATGATGTTTTTCTGATTATAGGTGAATAAATTGCTTTTTTTTGAAGACTTTTGAGTTGTTTCACTTAAATAAGCATTTTCATGCATTCTTTTAATCTTTTTGCTTTTAATAAGGGCAAGATTCAATTGACAGATTGATTTTTTTCATAGTTCATGGTTGTACATTTTTGCCAAAAGTGTGGTTTCACTCGCTTGAGTATTTTTTAAAAGCCAGATCCCAACCACTAGATGGTGTAGATTGACACTTTCCCTATAACCTGATTTTTATTTTTCCCTACATACAGGCAGGAGATGACGGCTATAACTCTCTTACAGACAATGAAGTAATCGATGATGGTGATGAAGGTATTGAAATTCCCTGCTCTGGTCTTCTCTATCACACAGACAAAAACTTAAACACACACACACACACACACACACACACACACACACACACACACACACACTAGTGTCATGTCATGATCATTCTGATCACTGTTTCATAGCACGGATAATTTAATGTCCTGCTGCTTAAGGTAGACAAGATTAATTGAACCAGAGTCTTTAATGTCTGTGCAGATATGTTATCTGGTATATTGTTTCTCTAAATTGAGTACTTTATGGTCAATCTTTGTTATACATTTCTTTTGTGTGTTCTTCAGTGTAGCAATTTCTCTCTCAAAATAAATGTCTTTCAGTTGAAAAATTCAACTTTAAAATCATCACTGACCCAGCAGACCTGATGAAATTTGTCCAACATCTTAAAGAGAGTAACAGGAAGGTCAGTACCTGCTAAGACTACTCTAATACTTTTTTTGGTCCAACTTTTAAGGCCTTTACACACGAGGAACCTTTCTTTTTCTTGTGATTAATTTGCACTTCAGTATTTTGCATTCTAATGGTTGTCATGAAACCATTTAAAGTATATTTAAATGGTTATTTAAATATTTTATTTATATTTTAAAGTATGTTTCTTTTTCTTCATGGTTTATGGGTGTTCTAATTCAGTGCAGTATTGTTTTGTTTTAGAAAGCACAAAACCAAGTCAAAAGTCGAGGAGAGAAAGCAACAAGTGACAGGGTAATGGAGCAGGTTCGCGACGAAGAGAAAGATGAAGATGAACGTCTGCTGCAGGAGTTTGAGGATGAGATGTCCGACCTCTCTGTACCGTCAGACAGGATTGAAGAAATAAAGGAGGAGATGCAGAAGGAGTTTGACAACATCATAAATGAGGTTTGAGACTGTGTAACTTTAACACAAAGATTGTTTTGTAGAGATCATATATATTATAATGTTTTTATGTCGACCTGACAAAATGAAATAATCTGACGTATCGTATTGAGATGCTTTGACATGATTGGTTCCTCTTTATTGTAGGCAGAGCAGGAATTAGAGACAGAAGGTCTGAAAGGGGAGTTCGATCGCACACAAGCAACACAGACACTGGAGACGACACTGGACAAGTTACTTGATCATTTGGAGGAGAAAGATGTCCAGGAGCCAGAGCAGGAATCAGAGAGAGTGCAAAGAGCCAGTGACCCAACGAGAGGCAGTCCCAGCCTGGCTCCAAAGCAGCCAGGTAACCATGCAGCCTAACCTTCTGTTGTCATGTTCGTAGCTGTACGCTTTGTGTCCACCTCAGTCGTCCTCATATTTCATCCGTATCTGCTGTCGTTTTTGTGACATCTTTCATCCCTGTGTAGACACACATATGGAGTTAGTTTGATGCAAAATTCCACAGAGAATTATGTTATCAGATTGATATTTTGGTTTGTTGTTACCTTTCTTCTGCTGCCATTGATGTAACGATATCAAAATCAAAATTACTGAAATCATAGGAGTTAAAACCTGAGACAGTACTCGCATGTAATGATTGTAGGAGTGTTTTGGCTCACACATTCTTGGCTCTTGCCTCCTACATCATGTGGCCCCTCTGATTGGTTTTGAGGTGAACTGTGTTGTTTGTCCCTTTTTTGTCTCGTCAACCTAGACCAAGCGGCTGACGACCATGTTAAGATCAAAATTACTAAGTATAAGACGGGTAGCAGCTCTGATGGGGAGGTCAAGGTTCAGGAGATGGGAGAAGGAGACCCCCAGTGGCAGCACATAAAGGACGTGGTTAAAGAACAGCTAGAGAAAGCAGGACTGAAGGCAGAAGGTATGAGGGGGAGAGCCCAAAACACTCACGGCCATCTCTCTTCCATCTGTTATCTTGAGCATTTCCACGTGTCTTTCTTTTTCATTCACTGTTGTGTGTACCATTCTCCATTTTGAGTATCTTCTGTTTTATTATGGTTCAGTTTTTCCATTTTAGGCTATCTGGAAGTACATGTATTTTAATTTGCAAGCCCAACCTTTTCCATGTTTTTGTTTTTTAGGTAAAATTGAAGTGAAGATCTTGACTCGTAAAAATGCAGAGGAAGCAGGTGATCAGTGGCTGACTGAAGAAGATACAAAGTCCTTCAGGGAGCTTCTCATAAATCTCCTGGTAACTTAAGAAGTGATGGTGTCTTTTTATCAGGTTCATTTGGATCCATCAGGGTGTTTCCAACTGCTGTGTGCTGTAGAATGTATGCAGTAGAATTTCTGCCTGTGTGAAAACAGAGACAGCAGTTCTTCTTGTATATTTGTCTCTCTGAGTAACAACGTCTGGGTCACTTGTGAACTTAAAGCAATAGTTTGACACTTTGGGAAATATGTTTTTCTGCTCTCTGGCAGAGAGTTTAATGAGAGCATTGATCTAAAGGTAAATCTAGCTGTCAGATAGTTTAGCTGCTGACTTTAGCTTCATATTTAAGAACTCCTTCTTTTGTGTTGTTAAATACGAATGAACATGAATCAATATTGTTATCTTAAACACATCTAAAATTACATGTCCATATATAACAGGTTTGATCTGCCTACATCTCCTATAAAACCACTGGACAGAATTCTGTGAAATTTCACACATGATTTGTACTGGCACTAAAGCTGTGCACCTAATAATTGGTTTCTTCGTTTAGCTTATTCTTAAGTTTTAAGCACATTTGAACGTAGGTGATTTTCATGTCTTTCTGCTATTATTCTGCTCTGATAGATGTTATGGTCTGTTCACATCAGCAAAAAAGTTTTCCCATTAGCAGGGGCATCTGTTTCCTTGGACACAAATTGTCTACTTTTTTGTTTGACACTGAGCTATTTTCTGAAATGTCTTCCCATGAATAGCAGCGGCTATTCTTTAGAATAGTGTAACAATATCTACTGTTCTTTTCATTTTATGCTGTATCATTTATTTTGTTTGCGCTACAGATCACACTTTTTACAGCAATATTGTAGCAAGCAGCACAGAATGAGAGACAGGAAGCAGCAATGATGTCAACTCATTAATAACACTCAAGACGAAATAAGACAAATGTGCTGACTGTAGTTCGATGTCTCTACACAAGAATCATTTTTCTACTTACCTTTTTATAATTTATACATTAATATTTTGTTATGTTTCATTAAATATTGGCACAAAGGTTCTAAATAGGAGAAAAGTAATCAAACATGAGTAAGCTCATTTTATTTGTTGAGTACATAATTCAGAATGTAATAAGAAATTGCCCTTTCTATGTGATAATTTTATATTCACTAAATTTGCAGAAAATATGGTATTTCATGATGTGTATTGAAATCTGGATATGAAATTAACTATACCTATATGGGCATATGAAAGCTTTTCGGTGCTGTCTACCAACTATTTTTTTATCACAAGACAAGATTTGTCAGGATGTGGATGGCTTACCAGCTTACCACCACACTGACATCCACTTATCTACTGGTGACTGTAGGTGACTGCCACTCGGTAATTAGCATTTCCTTTTATGGGTAGTGGGAAGTTATTTTCAGGAAGTCAAACATTTGATTAGAAGGTTGTGGTTGTTTTTAAGCCTATCCTTTTTTTCATCTTACAGACTGGAGGAACAGAAGAGGTTTACAAAGAGCAAAAGAGGCAGCAGGAGTTGGAGAACAACTATAGGTTTGTGTGGGGAGAGTCCCAGGAGGAGTCCCAGTCATCCAGCACCTCTGACTCAGATGATATGGACATATGAGCTCCTCTACATTTAGAGCACTTTTCGTAACTCCTGTTACTCCTGTGGAGACCAGCAGGAAGGGGGACTCTGAAGTACTGTTGCAAATTTTTAAAAAGAGCCCACATGATTCAATTACTGCTATTAAACATGGCAGATAATATGAACTCACCTGTTTGCACATTCAGAAAATGCGTGTATGTCTTGAATAGGCAATATGTGTCCTCAGTACGCATGAGTTATACTGTATGTTGCACAATGATACCACAACATCTCAGCTGTCCGTGTGCAGTTGAATGAGCTTATGCATCTTCCCCTTTTGATGGGATTCAGTTTTGATAGACAGCTAGAAAAGCCTATTGTAACAATGCGTACCTTTTTAGAAATATTTCAGTGATCGTTACTGAATATTTGCATTTCAATCTGACATTGTCAGAAGCACAGTTTCCACAGTTGATTTAATAATAATTATAATTAATTATTACTTACTGGTACATTTGTCTCATACAAAGAAATCCTTACCTTAATTGATAAAGCTGGAGGAAATCGTGCATGCCTCTACAAAGTGGATCAGTGTTTGTGCAGGTTGTTCAGTTTGCTTTACTGAAAAGTATGTTTGTATATGGATATGAAAAACAAAGGATAAATCCTAAAGGATCTCCAGGATCATCAAGTTCACCTTTCAGGTCCCACCTGTTCTCTGGAACTTTCTGACACACTATATTTGGTGATAAGATATGGCAACACAACTGTTGATTTGAGAATTCTTTGCTCACAAAATGTGGCACTTTATTTTTTTAGAATTAACGTTTTGTAAACTCCAAATTTTGACAACAGTTCACAAATACTTTGGGTTTACCTTTGGTTATCATGTGGTTTTAGAGGGATTCAAAAAAACACTTAAAATAATGTAGGAAGATAAATCTTTTAAGTGTGTACTATTTTTGTTTCTGATAAGAACTTTCTTGTACTTAATTTTCCTTACTTAAGAAATGGAAAACAAAGAAAGCTACAATCAATCAAAATTAGTGTACCAAAATCCACACCAAACTTTTCTAAGGATCCGTCATAGGTGTACTAAAAGGGCTCAATTTGTACAGTTTGTGAATAATTATGGAGACTGAACTTAACATGTACATATTTGCGTAAAAAAGGTTTTGGATTGAGGTGTTGTAAATAAGCAACAATTAAGTTGGGCTTGAGTTAACTGAGTAAAAGAATTGTGACTGTGTAGTCGTATATGAAACTTGATTTCAATGTTGGACTAAGGCATATACACACTTTCAGACACACATTTGAAGCATCTGTTCATAAAGAAGACAGTGTCCAGAGGCCAAAGATCAGTTGTGAGCCGATAAACAGAAAAACACACTTGGGTGTGTTTATTTAGTTTGACAACTGAATATGGTCCCACCCTTATGACTTTTTATTTTACTTGTTGACATGAGTGAGTAAGGAAAGGATGTTTGAGCTTTACTCACACTCCAGTATAACAAAGATGACCTATTTTTAAACTTTTCTTTAACATGAACACGCTAAAAGAAACATAGCTTAAAGAGAAAAACCCAGAGTTGGAAATCAGTTGATAATTAGATGCTGGTTATCTACACTAATGCTAGGCACATTGAAGCCAGGTTACACAGAGAGTGCCAAATTATGTCCAAGTTTATGATAACAGGCCCCAACTCCATCATAGAGCTTGATGGGAACATTAATTTATCTTTAAAACCAATCGTTACCAGAATACTCTCTAGGGTTATTTTGATCCTCAACACTTCACATTTGTAATACACCTTTGTAAATCATCACTATAGCAGAGGTAGAATGGACAAGATAGCTGTGCAATCACTGTACTCTTGAATATCACTGTACTGGTAACACCATATTAGCAAAATAACAAAGGTTAAAAAAAATCTGTGCTGTCTTGTAAATACAAATCTTTGAGCACTCTTTATTGTTTTGAATTAAAAAAAAAAATAGGAGTCCTCTAGATAACATGCAGCCCATTAATTATTTTAATCATACTTTTTCACATATTGTATTTTGACTTTTTCCTTTAAAAAATGTCAGATCTGTGAAACTAGAGGATCACCTGTATTAAAAAAAACCCAGTGTCAATCAAATATTGGTGGGTGAGATGTCAGCCTTTGTGACCATAGACAAGCCCATGCACAGTGCAGTACGTTTAATGCTATCAAAATGTTTGTCTCACGTGTGTGTGTTAAAGGTGTTTCAGTGACTGCATATCTGCATTACCTCAGCTACATATCAGTGCCATACATGCCACGTCTCTACCCATCTCTGTTTCCATATTGTGGAATACATATTGCCCCCTCCAAGTGAAGCATATATTTTCTAATCTCTCAGATCTGGGTTATGATCTTGATCTGGGACTTAGAAAACTATTAAATGCAGCAGCACAAGTGTCTGTTCAGCAAACACTGGTTTTATATTGAAATAATTGACCGGAAATACTTTTTCTGGACGGAAGTCAGCATTCAGATGTGGTGTATGCAGGGTAGCGGAACATCTTCATTACTACTGTATTTTAGTCTGTTGGTGATTTTCACTGAACTGCTGGGCTTATCACTGTCAACAATCATTTCGCCTGGGTTGCTTTACTTTACTCCAACGTTTCCGGTAGCTGTGTTGACGCCGAATGATCGTCAACTTAGCACAGAACCAGTTGTGTCGATCTAATAACAGACCAGCTAGTTAATTTAGCTAATACGAGTTGTCCAGAATTCTAGGCCAGGAGCCTATGATTTCAGACGGTCGTTGTAATTATTAATTTTAATTGTAATATCCCGGAAATTATTTAGTTTAAATTTTTTACCCGTTTGCTATTTTGCCACGCTATTAGTATAATAGTGTGGCTAGCTTAGCTAAGTAGCGATAAGAGAAAGACAACATTGTGGTCGAAATTATATCTGCTTTCGCTTTCAAAAAGCTCAAGTTTCCGGTTACAATGAAGTAGCTGTGGGATACCAACGCTGCTATGGTGCCAGCGGTACCTCTGGTGAGTAAACCACACCTATAATGAGTTGTGCCATTTCACAATTGGTGCTTGGTGCTTGGTACTCTGTCATTAAGTCATATTCGCTAATACCACCAGGGGACTGGAACTTTTCAGCTAGCTGTGGAAGTGGTTGCAGTGACACTCGCGTCCATGCTTTCTCTTTCAGTCGGAAATTCAGCAACTACCGAGTTGAACGACAGTAAACCACCTGGTGCAGCATGAAGGCCCTCGGATCCAGATTCTTCTTCTATGCGGGGTTTGTGGTGGGAACTTTCACACTGTACGTGTTTCTGCGGCAAGTGTGGTTTGAGAAAACGTCAGCGCAACATACCTCCCTGAACAAACTTCATGAATACCAACAACTGCTCGATGAAGAGGAGAAGATATGGAAGAAGGACAGGTCTGCTCTTTTCAACCTGAAGCACCCTCATCATACAGGTGCGTCTATGTGCAAAAGACGTTTATGTAAATTAACCGGGATATTCTTAAATACCATGCCAGCTTTATTATTATTTTAAGGGTTAAACGCCATCACGTTTTTCACCAAACCAGACTGAATCACGAGGTCAAGTTTCAACTTTGTACCTATGAGTGTGTGAACCTTGCCTTCATAATATTATGATGCACCTGTCCCTCTGAAATACTACACTTGGCTTCATAGGCGTGATACTAAACAAATTTATAATATAGGTCATTATCTGTTTATAGTCGGATACTGCTAATCTAGGATTTTTGATCTCTTACAAATTAAAAGACTCTTCATTGACATATCAGACTACTGTATTAGATTATCTGTACACACATTATTGCAACTCTTCAGCTGTACTGATCTTAGTTTAAAAATGGTCACATCCTAGTAGTTTGTCTATAGTTTTCTTTCACTTGATATACTATTTTAGAATTTTTATAAGTACCATGATACATGGATCTGATATAGGCTATTCACCTTCTTTGGAGTGTGTCTTTCTCTAGGAACAATTTTACTGCATTTACAACCTTTTATTACCTTTTGTTCATCTGGAGTGTGCTTTAATGTTCAGGTGTGGTCATTCCAAAACGAAGTGCAAGCGATTACTGTGTTTACATGTAGGGCTGGGCGATGAAACCGTTTTGAAAAGGGATCCTTTACAAAGTCAGTAATGATGATAAGCCTTTGACATACAGTATTTCCTGTATGAAACTATTTCACAGCCTCTAACACAGCAGAAATAAATGTGGCAACAGCCAGACTGTGTGCTACCTCTCTGGCTCTGCTGCCTCATGGTTCAATCCCTTTAAAAAAAAAAAAAAGAAGCTTTGTTTTAATTAATTAATTAATTAATTTGTTGTTGCTCAGATCAGATTTGGTTATCTTGACATTTGGTTATCTTCACATTCATAATTACAGATCACCTATATCAAGCACTAAGATGAATGTATTTGTCCTCCAAAACAGCAGGCATGATTAGTGACATGTTTTCGGTCTTGTCATCTGTGTGTGTGTGTGTGACACCAAAAAACATTGTCTTTGTGAGACAGCTCATGGTATTCAAAACGATATGGACATGGTCGTAGCAAATGTATGCTTGACATTTTGCTCTGAAGAATATTCTCAACTAAGCCTTGTCTGCCCAATTTAATATTTACATTCTGTTATTGTATTTTTTTTTAAATGTTAAACTGTATTCTTATGTGAAATTGATGAAGCCTCTGGTTGTTTCAGGCTTCAGCCAATATCAGGATACTCTTCAAACAGGCAGCAAATTACATGTCATGATAAATATCCATATTGATCAATAATGAAAAAATATTTTTTGGTTTTATCATCATGCCCTATTTACATGCATTTAAAATATTGGGTTACAATTGAGTTTCTCTAGGGCGTATTATTAATGTCTTAAATATCATGTGTAGCCAGACTTGGTTTTCGTTCTTGCGGAAAGGGGAGTAGGTAAACCTGATTTTCCTCATATTTTTCTCCTGGCAAACGATGATTTCTCTACCATGGCTCGTGTACTATTAAGGAGGTTTTTAATCATTCTTGGACCTTGACGCAAATTATAACTTTGCCCCAGAGGCATTTTGTTATCGGGTTGTCTGTATGTACGTCCCATATCTCAGAACACTTTGAAGGAATAATTTTGGGTGCCTAGCGTGGAGCTCTTCTGATTGTTCAGTGTAGCTAGTTTGTCTGGAAGATGTGTTTGAAGCTTTGGCTTATTATAATTAGTGAACTTCCTCATGCTCAGAATCAGAAAGAGGTTGATCGGCCAATAAACTCACACTTGGAATGTGAGTGTTCTTTGTTTCTCTCAGTGAAGTCACGCACTAACATCATACAATGTAGTCTACCACAAATGAATGGATTTTGCTGATCTTGAGCCACAGGTGTTTGTTTTTGCTCTCTATCAGTCCATGACACTCCTCTGTAAGAAATGGTCTTTGAAAAATATTCACAGAATCATAAATGCCAATATAGTGATAACTTCCTATTCACCAAGAACTACACCTATTAGTATAATTCAACTCTTTACTAAATATAATATTAGTCAGGATGTGGATGTAAATATAAGTTAATTTACAATTGTGTCAGTCTAAACCTTGAGGCAGTAAATCTGGTTTTCACAGGGACTAGTGTACATGACCAAAGACTGTGTACACTGACACATTCTTGTATACGCACACACACCCACACCGGAAAAGAAAACAGAATAGCACCACTACAGTTGAAACTAACCTCTATAATAAGTCAGTTTGCTTTGAAGAGTACGTGATTGGCAAATTCAGACACATTTGTGCTCTAAAGGGGAAAAAAAGTCGGGACTGACAGATGACTTAATTTAATTAAGTCATTCTAACATGCTTTACATTAACAAAGTTACTATAGCACATGTGTACAAGTCCTCAAATCTCCTCGCAAACTGTTTTCCCTGAGTAACCTGTTAAAGGTATGCTCCCACTCAACTAACAGCCAAAACACATTCCATCCAAAATGTGGCAATTAATCAATTAATAAATATAATTTGATCAATATATCAATTTTATTATTTGGTCAAGTTTCAATGCATAATTCAAACGAAAACATGCCAAATGATAGGGAATTCCGTGGGTAGATTTGTTTTGGTTTTCCCCCACCTGGCAGCCATTTCCCTTCAGCTTCCCTCCCTTTAAGCGTGAGCACAAGCCAGCCGTCTGTGTCCAGATTTCGATTTCAGTAGCTCCCATCAATCCTTCTGCTCTCCAATATTTACCAGTTTTGCTCTCCATTTCTTTTGTTCAGATACTCGACGCCTTTTCCTCGCACTGTCTGTTATTTTAGGTCGTCCACACTTCCGTGTTCTCCATGTTCTCGCATAAAATCTCTCTCTCTAGCTTAAAATCGGAATTGTTCTCTGTATTCCGCTGTGCTAAAAATATGACCGCTATATCAGGCTGTAGAATAGCATTCGTCCTGCTGAATAAAAATATCGTGGTTACTTAAGAAATTCTTCAAATGTCTTGAGAAGGAAAAGACTGAGTGGGAGTATACCTTTAACTTAAAGTTGAGATAAAATGAAAAACGCCATTTTAACTCCTTTATATCATATTCCTGGTCATGTTGTGCACCTAATTAACATTCTATGCCAAAAATACAAACTAAACTTTTCTTAAACATAATTTAACAATTCCTATCAATAACCACATAACCTATCAATCAATTTTCAACTTTCAGCAACACAGCTAAGATCATTTGTTGACCTGCCAGCGACAGCATCTTATGTTGGAGTGTCTATAGATGTCCGTCACCTCAAACCTTGTTTTGTTCCCTAAAATACAATCCTAATTCCAAAAAAGTTTGGACATTATGGAAAATGCCAATAAAAACAATGCAATGATTTGCAAATCCTTTTTAACCTAAATGCAGTTGAATAGAGTACAAAGACTACATATTCAATGTTCAACTGATAAAATTTATTGTTTTTTATATACACACTCATTCTGAATTCGATGCCTACAACACATTTCAAAAAAGTTGGTACAGGGGCATGTTTATCATTTTGTTACATCACCCTTTGTGTTTTGGAAGAGAGAACACTAATTGTGGAAGTTTTGAAAGTGGAATTCTGTCCCATTCTTTCTTGATATACATACGACTTCAGTTGCTCAACAGTCAGAGGTGTCCATTGTCATATTTGTTGCTTAATAATGTGCCACACATTTTCAATGGGGGGCAGGTCTGAACTGCAGTCAGGCCAGCCTAGTACCTGGCCTCTTTTACCCCAAAGCATTCTGTTGGAAGGCAGCAGAATATGGCATGGCATGCATTGACACTGATAGGATATAAAGGAATTTTGTAAATTAAATGTTTAGCACTTATTTATAGTAAACATTTAGAATTGATGATAAAGGCTTCAAATGTTTTGGCATAAGGTAGTACTTGAATTATACTCCTAAAAATGTCTACGAACCCCTGTAAGCTATTCATTATTTAACATCCATTTAAGTGCCTAAGATTTGTTTTGTTTTTTATTTCCACGAGAGCACTCCCCTTTTAAATGGTGCATTTTCACCACTGAGAGCACAGTAGTAGTTGTAGAGGACACAAGAATAACTCGTAGTCATTTTTCTTTTCATTACATTATCACTATATACTAAGGAGAGATTAAAGTGTAGAATTGTGATGTTTTATGTTTATATCTCCTTACCAGGTGAGGATAGCCACATGGCTGATGAACTATACAAAAAGGTGCGTATTCTTTGCTGGGTGATGACTGGACCGAGCAACCTGGAAACAAAGGCTCGGCATGTGAAGTACACGTGGAGTCGCCACTGCAATATTGTTGTCTTCATGAGCTCTGTGGACGACCCTGACTTCCCCACAGTGGGCTTGGGTACAAAGGAGGGTCGGGACCAGCTATACTGGAAAACGATCCGGGCCTTCCATTATGCCTACAAGCATCATATCGATGAGGCCGATTGGTTCCTCAAGGCAGACGACGACACCTACGTCATTGTAGACAACCTGCGGTGGGCTCTTGCAAACCACACACCGGACGAGCCAATTTACTTTGGCCGAAGGTTCAAGCCCTACACCAAGCAGGGCTACATGAGTGGTGGTGCAGGCTATGTTTTGAGCAAAGAGGCTCTGCGGCGATTTGTAGAAGGATTCAAAAGTGAACAGTGCACTCACACGACCTCTGTAGAGGATCTTGCAATGGGGCAGTGCATGGAGAAAGTTGGGGTACTGGCAGGGGACTCCAGAGACAATTTGCAAAGGGAGACATTTCACCCATTTGTGCCTGAGCACCACCTCACCGGCAAGTTCCCCAAGAGCTTCTGGTATTGGAGCTACTGTTACTACCCTATTGCAGAGGCAAGTGCATCAAACACATTCTAGTACATACATTGACTGAAAAGTATTTCTTGAATGCATTACGTTGTGACAGGCCATTTATGAAATTTTCTTTGTGCATGTGACACTTTTAGTGTTTGTGTAATCACATACTCTCTTTTTCCACAGGGTCCAAATTGCTGCTCAGACTTGTCAGTGTCTTTCCACTATATGGATGCTTCACACATGTATTTATTGGAGTATTACACCTATCACCTGCGTGCCTTTGGCTACAGATACCGCTACCAGCCCCCCACTCCACGAGGCTACAGTATTAAGCATTCAGGTTCCTGGGATGCTGCAGTAGATAAAAAAGACCTGATTTCTCAAGAGAGAGGCCAAGGAGATGGGGATGATCCGTCCAGGACTGGCAAGAAACAGGATGCAAATCCCCCCCCTGCAGCTGGTGAAGACCCTCCTGCTGATCCATCGGGAAAAAAACTGTAGAGTGTGAGGGTGTGTGACAGCAACTTATCATTAAGATCATGAGGAATGTGTGATCTAATTGTTTGCTTATTCATTCTGATCATCTTGGCACATATTTCTACAAAAGTAGAAAAATGGTGCGCTTCGATTTGAAATGTCCCCACATAGAAGTGAATTGCCAGAAGATTCTCCAGCTGAATTAATGCTATTAATTTTAACTGTGACTGCAAGACTGGTCTTAGGTGATTTAAGGCGTTTACCCTTGTTTTTCAGGTTTGTTGGGTGTTTTTTTATGACCCTGTGTCGTCTTTTAAGGGAGCAGCCGTCTGTAAGCTGCATTCGTTTGAAAACTAAAGCACTTTTTAAATCCAGGTATCTTCCATAGTTAAATTTGATGTTGTCAATCTTTTCACTTCACACTTAGCACCCCACTATAACCTTATCTGCCACTGTCTACAGCGAAGTACTTCTTGACTTGTTGGACTAGTTTGACTTCATTTCATACAAACATTACTGTGTGCCTTGGACACCAAGCAGACTTAATAATGTGTCTTGAGTTGATCAGACAGCTGTCACATGAAAATGTTTTTAAAAGAGTGAAAGTAACCAAGATGCACTGCAGCTGGACTCAAATCTGCAGAAGGTCCTTGTGAATAAGATGATTCTAAATCAGTACTTCAGTCTGTGCTTTAAATCGGACTAAGACACCCTGTCATTTGCTTTGAGCATACTGTAATTAACCAGTCTCAATTTGCTGCCTCCCAAACTTGTTTCAGGCTGTATGAAAAACCATTTCAGGATACAAGCAAATGTAATGTCACATCTATGTTCTATCTATGCTAAGAAGATTTTAATCAAGTGTCTAAGAATGAAAATAATCATTTTCATCACTGATTAATCCAGTGATTATTGTCTACCAGTCAACTAACATTTGGTATAAATGATACACAGTTTGTCACTGCATCTACAAAATATGAAATGTCTTGAAAAATGATAGAAGTCTTTTAAATAGCTTGATTTCTGACTAGGACCTGTCAAATTTCCAAATTATTAATGATTTTCTCTTACTTAAGATGAAGAAAAGCAGCAAATCCTCACAAGAGTGATGCTGTACCCAAGTAATGTTTGGCATTTTTGTTAAAAAAAATACTTTAACACTTAACAAAAAGACGTTGACTGTTATTTTTCTTTGGAATGACTGATTGACGAATCATTTCAATTATATGAATGACACTGCAAGACATTGCAATGACATTGCAGGTTTTTGGTGCATTGTAGGTAAAGTACAACAGAGGTGTTTTTTTCTCCATAGATGTTAGAAAAATTCTTATCTCGACATTCGGCAAAATAAATGTGTGTACCATTTCAGCCATGATCTTGCAGCCTTAATCAAGTGTTAGTGGAAAGGAAAAAGCAAACCCATAGATCTAAAGTTAATTTCTAGAGTGGTATCGTTTGCATTCGTGTGTATTTGTGGTCGATTTTAGATACAGACATTGATGTGACCATGATGGTTTAAATTAAAAGTCCACATGACTGATGACAAAAGATTTACATGAGGATTTATACCAGAGTGAAAGAAGAGACTAGTCAATATTTGCATAGTTTTAGTCTTGGTGACAAAGCAGTAAATCTTGGTGCCTTTCATTCGTTTTTATAATTGGTGTGTGTTCAGTAAACATCAGTCATTCAGGATGCTTATTGGCTCATGAACCTTTTGTTTATTTGATCTGGATCAGTGTTTGGTATTCAGACACACCTCCAGCTGGACGAGAAAGTAGTTAATGTAATTAAAATGCAATTTCCTCCAAACCATCCGTGGCACACACCTATACTTCCTGAAGCTGGTCCTGGATACACATTGTACCCCCTAATTTTCCCCCTGTGGACCCAATTAGCTTGTGCCTTGTAAATTGAGATTGTATGAGCCACCAGCTGCACATATGACTTTTCACTGTGTTATAACCATGATAAGAGCGAGAGTGTAATTTGATTGAAACCCTCCAATGTTATGAGTAAGGCCTTTGGTCAAGCCAGTGGATGTCTTATTCATGACAGCGTTTCTTCTTTGTTTTATACCATTTTAATTTCCACATTGGTGTGTAATTTTTACATTCTGGGTGGGCAATACCTTTTCTTTTATAGTTAGTAAGATGTTTATTTTGAAAATTATTCATAAAACTTCCTTTGTTACTTTTTTAACCAAACAGAATTTTGAGCGAGATGCAGTAATTACCAAATACAGAAAATGGCTTCAGGAAGCACGCTGGATTCATTGATTCAAAAGAAAACGATTTGTTTGACAATTGCATGCACTTTTGAGTAATAGAAGTGCTTTTTGTCTTTTTAAGTCAAACATTTGACTCCTTTCAAGGTTTGCAATGTATAAGGTCCTCACATTGCATTTTCGTAGTGTTTACACCCAGTTTCCCTCAGTACATGAGCACAGAGCATGTTCCTTTTTTTCTATTTAAAAAGGAGAAGTTCAGTTTAAACCAAATCCGCATATTCTACATAATGGTTTCTTGGGTAATTGATGAACTTGTTTGATTTTCACTGATTTAGTGGGCAGTAGCAAAGGACTGCTGTGCAGATTCTTAGCTATAACTGGATCATGAGGGCCCAAACACTTTGTTGATAACTACTCCCACATTTGCTTTTTGTTGCAACACATCAAGCCTTTGACAATCTACACCCAACATTCAAATTTTATCAATGGAAAAGATGTACAATATTGTATTTATATTTCAAATGTATTTATGTTGTTCTTGACCTCTAAATTGAGTCAATACACCTCAATGTGTAAATGATTTTGAATGACCATGTTGGCACTCGTGATCAGCGTGCAGGATCCTTTTCTGTGAATGGTACTTTAATCACTAAATAAATGCATATTTTACTGTACATTTGTTGTATGTTTGTTAATATAATATGAATAAGTCAGAATATGCTCAGTGACAGTAGCCAAGTATGAATGGTTAGTATCACATCTTTCACCTCTGCTGATACAATAGTTGTGAAGGCTTTTAGTCACTGGAGGTTTTACTGCCAGCATTGAGGTTGTGGAGGCGTGGCGTCTCTGCTACAGGAAGCGTTGAAACCTTAGAGGAGAGAGCAAGGTTAAAGAAAAGACCAAGCAAAGTTTGTTTTTACATGTATGTTTTAGAGAGTTTCTTGCCTCTGCCTCACGTGACTGATGAGTCGGCCTCTCCCTTTCTGTGAGTACTTCTCAGTGCATGGACATGCCATTCCTGTTACAGAAAAAACACGTTCTGACTTACATACAGTATACTGTGAGTCAGCACTAGCAGTCAGCCAATTTGACCAATTCGACTGGTTAATATTGTCACACAGACATTTCAAGCAAAATGCACTTCCTCTGTGTACTATATCAGTTTTACAATGACTACATAGATGAGGTTATTTTAGGTGGCCTCAACCAGCACAACAACTGATCTGCTGATGGGAGCTGACAAGCACAGAGTCTTATGAGTGTGTGATACATGAAACACCAGCGGAACACAATATATCACATACACCCGGAAGTTCAGAGAGTGGTACATCTCTATACTATTGGAACATCTCAGGGGCTGCCTCATGCGTGCACAGAGTGACTCCTCCTGGCTCTGATTGGTGGTCTAGATTCTGGCTCGGGTGGATTCTTGCAAGTGACATCAGGAGCACTAGATGGGGCTCCCTACTGCATTTTTGAGATTCAGCACCCAGCCTTTAGGTCTTATCAGGAGTTGAGCAGGTTGTCTTATTTTTAATCACAGTTTTGCACATAATTACCTAAAGGGAAGGGATACTCATGAGCTTTAAGTGTGATATTTAAATATTTGTCCTACACATAGCCACAAAATACCCTTGATGAATTGTGTAAAATGAATCAATAGCAATGACTTGTTTAAGAAATTACTCTCCGCAGAGCTCAACACTCATCACTCACTTGTTCTCCGCTTCAATAGAGCAGCTAGTATGTGATCCATGTGTCCTGCATGAGATGAACAGAAAATGTATTACAATGCCTCACCTTTAGGTGAGGTTGTTACAGAAAAATGCAGGATACTTTCTTACTTTTTCTTGGTGACGTGTTCCTCTGACCTGGAAAACGAGTCAGGGGTTAGATGACAAGAGTTTGTGCTGTCAGTGAGAGAGAACACTGTAGGACGAGGTGCTTCCTGCAAAAGTAACTCACGGTTTGGCTGAGCAGCACTTCTCCTTCCCATGAGACCCACAAAGCTGTCGTAGTCGATGTCATCAAATCTCTTTGACTCTGCATCTCCACAGCACTTGAAAGACACAAAGAAAACCAAAACATTCGTTGGCTTGCAACAGTGACCTGGAGCAACAGGCCATAACTCACCTGACTTTGTAAAATGTCGTATAAATGTAGCTACTCTTACCTCTGTCAGCGAGTTGTAGGTCTCTTCCTCACACCAAGACCTCACAGGAAATAAGACGAGGATGGCTAAAGCCGCCAGTGAAGCAACAGTGCAGCAGTTTAAAGTTCTCTCCATCCCCCTGAAATGTAAATGAAAACCTGCCAATAGAATAACCAGGCTGACAGGAAGTTTTCCTACAACTCTCTTCTCTAGGGCTTCTCAAGGACCTGTCATCTCTGGTGTTTTAGGATGGGGAATTTTGTTATCCAGTCATACATTTGCCCCCGTGGTCAAAGTGTAAAAAAAAATCTACAAACATGTCCAATTTCAACAAAACTTTGACAGCAAAACTTAGTTAAATACCCTTTTTTTCATTTGTTTTCTCACTGCTTCATAGATTTTTATGAAACTTGGTTACATGCAGCAAGGGAGAACCCATCACAGTTTTGATAGAAATAAAAGGTGGATCCATGATTTCCCCCCCCCTTTATTTAACCCTGCAACAACCCTGAGGGCAGCCATTTTTATGGCACACATATTCATCCTTTTATTCATTTTCTGTATCCGCTTATCCTGTGTAGGGTCACAGGGGGCTTCGGGCGTGTGGCGGGCTACAGCCTGGACAAGTTGGTCAATTTAGATTCACCAGTTCACCTATATTGCATGTTTTTGGTGGTGGGAGGAAGCCACGGAGACAACATGCAAACTCCACACAGAAAACTCCCAGGTCCTCAGGTGGATTTGAACCCAGGACCTTCTTGCTGTAAAGCAACAGAGCTACCTTCTACCCACAGCACTACCCACCCTGGCACACATATCTTGTTGAAATTTGGATTAAGGTTTGATTTATTTAATTTAAAAGGACTGCTGGGCATTGGAGTATGCACTGCTTTCTTGTTTATATCTGAAATGCTGTTTCTACTAATGGGCCTTACATTACTTTTATGAGCCATATAATGAATAAAGACTAAATACATGTTCAGTATTTTTAAGTGTCATTTCACCTCATTGCATTTATAACTGGAGCAATATATTCAGTGCAAACAGTTTTTGGGTGAGTAATATCATCTTTTCAGACAGCATGACAACCTGCAACAATCACAGCCTCTTCCTAAAAAATGTTTCCCTGGCTGTTTCACTCATCCTTAAAATCATTTTTGTATCTTGTTGTACAAACATTGGCACTCATCATAACATAGAATTTATCTTTAGGGTACATTTGCAATCAGGCCCAATGCCACAAGGTTCCAGGTATGACCCAACAAGTTAAGTTAAGACCTAACATGTGTTTCACTATTTGTTGCATCCAATTTGTAACAGCAGACTTGCCTCAATTTTAACTCAAGGTATTAAGTAATCCTGTAGAATAATAACCACATGTTGATAATGGTTGCATTTTTTGACAAACCTTTGGGTTTGTCAAAAGGCGTCTCTTTTGTAAGTAATGCATAATTAATATATGAGTTCTGTTTCTAGAGAAGACAAGATGGGTTTGAAATGCTTTTTCACTAGAACTAAATTTCAGATAATTTGTTTGCATAAAAACTGTAAATAAACATAAACTCTTTGAAACTTGTATTTTTCTTAACTGTCAGTAAAGGATGTCATGAAACATCCTACATTAATTGATGTATTAATTCATCATAATGCCACAGTTGTGCTTTATAAAGTGCTATGAATTCCCCATAAAGTTTTTTTTTTCAAAGAACTTAGTAATTTGGTACTTATAGGCTGAAACAAAATATAAAGTTGGTCACCTTCCAATAAAGGAATTCCAGTTGAATGATTAAACTTCAGTTAATTCACAGCGAGAGCTGAAAATGCATAAATATGCAATTTACTTGCAGGCATACATACAATTGAAATATGTTTGTATATTATGGTGAATTTCTTGGGTTTACTGTACATGATAAAGTTCGGGATCATTTTATGCACTGCAATGCATCACAGTGATGTTTTGCTGTCAAGATCAGAAATCATTCATAACAATCACGCATGTCATTCATTCCTCTAATAAACCATGTAAATAGTATATGAGATTTTTTTTAATAGAAAATAGGCTGGAACAGTATCTTTACTTCTTGTCTGAATACACAGAGGAACCAACCACAATGTCATTAGGATCCTTTATCATAATATTCTACTGCAAATAAATGATAATAAGAAAATCTTACCTGTTAATAGTTTAATCTCGATCTGGTGGTAAACAGGGATATTTTCTGTTTACTGGCAACTCAAACTAAGTCCTCCACTCAGCAGCCTACCTCAATTATTATGGTACTTGAGCTCATTTATTATCCAATTAGAGCTCCTCCCTTATCCAATTAGAGCTCCTCCCTTCCACACCTACACACACACACACACACACTCACACACACGCACATGCATCTTGTAGCATCTTTGTAATCATACTTATAACTGAATGAAAGAATCAACTTGACATTTTTTTTATTCAATTATAATGGGCTAGAAATACAGGAAAATAAACAACAATGCAATCTTTTCGTCTGTGTTTCTTTAGTGAAATAATCATAAAAAAAACTATTATTATAACAGCAAACAATAAAAGAAGACCGGACCTGTAGAGTGTATGTGTCCCATGAGAAATTAAAAGTTTAATGTGAGGGGACTGGACTTTGGAACAGTATACGCCCTCTGCAAGCGGATATTGCTGTTCTGTCTACATTGTGTAAACTGGTGTTTAAGAACAGAGAGCCTATTAACGCCCACACTCTCTAAATCAAATGACAAGCGGAAGCCTTCTAAATGACTCTATCCTTCCACAAACAAAAAGCCAAAAGTTTGATTACATCCACCTGGCCCTCATGATGTCACATGTGAACGGCAACAACTCCTTCATACAGTAATAACACACTGTGTTCATGACTCCATTTAGGATAGCAGAGGTGAATTGAATTTTACATTGAAATATATATGCTTTTTTTCACCTTACTCTTTTTTGTGGCTCATTACATGAGACAGCCTTTGCTTTTAAAGATTTTATAGTTTAATCTTTTCTTTCTCATTTCTCATTAAACCATCTCTCTATTCATCATTGGACTGTATTTAAAAACTGCTTTTCATTTGCATGTAACATTTGGAACCAACACACATTTAAAGCATAATCAGACACTGAATTTCATATTGGAGGTTTTGTGTGGAGACAGGATCTAGTCAAAAGTAACTGTCTATGGCACTGTGTTAGAGTATAGGCCTGGTTTATTGATTTATTATGTTACAGCAGGACTTTGCAGAGTAAACTGTTACAGGAAAAACAAATAATGGGATTATAACTTGTGACGCTTGGTTGAACTACTCAGTTGTTTGTCAGTCTGTCTTTCTGATGGTAATTTAGATAAGAGGATTGATATCAATCTTATGTTTGCATGTTAGATGTGAAGCTACAAGCCAACAGCTGGTAATCTTAGCCCAACATAGCAAACAGTAGGTACGCTGCCAACCAGCACCTCTAACGATGACTGAATAACAATTGTTTAATCCATACAGAGTGTAAAAACAACAATTTGGTGGTGGTATTTCAGGTACAGTGACTTTCTGGAGACTTGTTCCAACTAAGAAGTGGTCTGGAACATAATCCTATGTGGAAACCACATCCTGTTCTTGTTATGTTTCAAAGGGAAAAGGTTGTGAGGGTGGACTACTTTCACTACTTTTACTCTGGCTTCATAATGTCATTTATGTTCTGAATCAAAGAAATACAGTTTGGGCTTTTGTTTTGTTTTCACCTCAGCTACTCAAATGCACCCAGGTAGGAAGTAGGACATTTAAGTTCAGTTCCAACTCTGCACAAATGCAGCATATTGGTGACATCTCTTCATAGATATAAATCCACGTGTTTATTTAGGGGAGTAGAGAAGGTCTTTTTGAGAGAGTGTCGCAAACAGAAAAGACACCAGTAAGCACCTCAAACAAATGTTTTTTTCTTTAATCACAATTAAAATCAAGGACTAAATGGTTTGTGTGTGTGTGTGTGTGTGTGTGTGTGTGTGTGTGTGTGTGTGTGTGTGTGTGTGTGTGTGTGTGCTCACAGTTCTTAGCCCTGGACTGAATCAGTCACACTTAATCAACACCTATAATAAGTATTTGAGGTGTACTGGGGTTCTCACATTGCACACAAGATGTTGAATCACCTGAGAGATAGATTACCTTGACATCATTGGGGGACAACACGAGCTGTCAAGGTTGTGTTCTTCATTTACTCATAATTTGCTAATATTGCAATTATTATGGTGGAAAAAGGTAGCAAAATTAGTATTACGACCATGACAATATCATTCTAACAAACAATCCATTTTACTTGACATCTTAACATAAACTGACATGTGCTGATACTTGTAGTCTGCAAAGGAATGAAAATATATGTCTGCAAGTTGCAAATATGTATATTCTAAACCCTGTAGGAACAAACCACTAGCTGCTGACTTCACATTCATAACTCAGTCTGCTACACCGACCAGCTACAGCAACCTCAAATGGTCAGAAAACTCAAATTCAAATCTCCAAGAAGTCTCATATAAACACCACTGGAGGTCAGCACATATTCAGTGCAGTATATATCTCTATATTTTCTATTTAATGTACTATTCTTATAGCATCAGAAGCTTGTTGAGCAGTGACAGTTATCAGTAACAAATAATTTCAAAAATTATACATTTTATTTTATTGTGGATTTTCTTTACCACAGTTATATGTAGTCCAGGGTTTTGAAAAGAGAGTTTTCAAGTCAAATTTCACATGTGAAAACATGGTATTAGTTTAAAGGCTAACATTTCTACTGGCTAGAGCAGAGTAGCACAGGAAGCAGCTCTCCATGCACCAGGAAAAGACCACACAGTTAAAGCATCCCAGATAACAATCGCTCAGATTAAACACTTAGATAACACAACTTACATGTTTTTTTTCCCCTTTCCCTTCCTGACTTATCCTACATAGAGCAATGATAATGTGCAAACTTTTCCTTTAACTATATGTATGTTTTTCAATTCTGATGAAATTTGCAAAGTGACTTCATTTTCAAGTTCAAAAAAACTGTCTTAAAATTACATCAAGATTTCAGAATAACATATACGAATATGAAGCATACTGGACTAAAAATGGTACACCTAAAACATAATAATGTATGTGGTGATGGGAGTTTATAACATACACAGCAGGATCCCTGGTGTAAATAAACTTAAACTAAACTAAACATGATAATTGCACTGGGATTATCTGTGTGATCATAAATCACAATGGTGACTCACAAAAGAAATTAGCTAATACACTCAAGACACAAAGCATCATTGTTAATTAAACCACATCTGTGTGTAGAACTAATCAGGTAAGATCAGCCCATTCTTTATTAGTACCCATCAGCTAGTGGAAATTCTCCTCAGTTCCCCATGGAAATGTGAAACGTGTAATATGTACGCATTGCTCCAATAAACAGTAATACTTATCCAGTATGAGTGAAACAGGAGAGAACACTAAGCACGTTTAGGGCTGTAATATCCTGTAAGCTCCACAGACTTATGTCATCTGTTTATGTCCCTTTTGCCTCAAACTAATAACCATAATGATATTAACTTTGTTTCTCTAGAGTTGCTAAGGCCTCTGGTCGGGGCAGTGGAGGAGCAGCATCGCCCCCTGAGGGATAAATAAAAAAGGTATCAGTGAAAGTGAATTCCTCATTTCCTTTTGCAGGATCTGCAGAAGGGAAAAAAGAAATGTGAGTAAGAGGCTAAAATATTAAATTAAAATATTGTTTGTCTTACCCAGCAAAGGCCCAACCAGGGACAAGGACTGCAAATTAGCTATGGCTAGAAGTCCTATATACAGTGCATCAGATCCATTTCCAAATGTAACAATGTCTACATGTATTGTCCCTGTCAAACTAATAAAATAAATAAATAAATAAAACAGAAGAAAACAGATTTAATGAAGTTCACCAAACAAATAAAAGACTTATAGTCTACGAGCCAATCACTTTATATTTAATCTTTTTCTGTACTTGATTATAAATTGCTAACTGCTACTGCTACAAACTGCTTTTTTTCCCACACAAACACTTTTTTTGCTAAATCTTGCATCTGCACAACAAATTTGCTCTTGAGGTACTAATAAAAAATCTTGAACCTTGTCAAAACATCATACCTCTTGTCCTTATGCCTTTGTAACTTTTATATAGAGGGGAGAGGCACAATATAGGCCCGACAGTCTCACCTTAAACAAGCTGTGTAAAATGGGGTTACTAACAGACAGGGAGCAGACACGAGGCAAACAGAAAATATGGAAACACAAAGGAAAAACCTGAAGTCACAGCTGGAGCTGTGACAGATATGCTGAGCTTGTTAGCAAGCAGCTATCTATATGCAGTAGTTGAAGTTGCATCTCCGGCAACCAGATGAATAATAAGTTCATTATTCACTGGGTTTTAGCTCTGAATTTGGACCAACTCCTATCAGGCTCTTGTGCTGTGGGTGGTAAAACTAAAAGCTAAAACTACATTCACCACACACAACATCACAAATGCCATTTAATGTACATATTCACCAATTTGCACTACCTATACCATGTACTTACTCTCATTTTATATTTGCTTATTTTATGTTACTTTAGTTTACTCTTCTTATTGTATTTTATACACAACCTCAACAGCTTTCAGCCAAGTTAAAGGAAATACGTCAAAACCATCATTCTCACCAAAGCAATGAGTGTTCTTTATCTAACGTTTAGTAATTAAACATAAAGGAACCATTTAATTTCAACTCAAAATCAGTCCGCATTAAAGAAACACTCTGCAATCTTCTCACATATTACACAAAGTCTAGATCTAATTTTTAACCTTATTGTCATCATCATGGTGATGCTCAGGTCACATTTCTAACTGATCCTGTTGTATCATTGCCATCCAATGAAAACCATGTATTTCCAATTTTGAATTATATAGATAAACTGGAGGATACAATACAACAATGTTCGAATTCCTACTTCCTTAGATAAATAACCCATTTTAAAAACAGTGAGCACAACCACAAGCCTGTAAACGGCTTTTCTTCTTAGCTCATGAAAAGTTGACTTTTTGGAGATACATGGTTTTCATTGGTCAGATATGGTACCAGGACAAAGTCAGCTTATTCTGGGTGCTCTGAACGCCAAAGAGGGAGAATTTTACCAACAGTGTTGAGTGAGTGAATGAACCTAAGAGAATAAACAATGCCCCTTTCTTGATGAAGTTATAAAGGAAAGTGATGAGTGGCTGTGCACAGATATACAGTTCCAAAATGCATCCATTATGATGTTGACTTTTGCTCACATTTCAAATCCTCAGTCTTTTCCTCAGATAGACGACTCTTTTTCTCACAATTCTTGGATATATACGAGATAGGTTTGCTCGCAAAGAGGAAGAGGGAGGAAGGAAGAGATCTTCCAAGTATCTGGGTCAAAAACAAAACCTTCCAACTGACAAACAGGGAGCAGAGAGAAGAGGGGGATGAGAGGATACCAGGGCAGACAAACAAAACCACTTTAGAACACATGGACTTTCCCCACGTGAATCAATATTCAAGACCTGATCTCCCTGTTAAGCAATGAGGGCAAAGGGGAGAGGGGGCTGAGAGGCGGATGAGACAGAGGGAGGGCCGTGGGTTGTTTTGTGTTAAGAAGGAGATTCTCATTGGAGGCGAAGAGAGAGAAGATTGCTATGCATGTTTTGAGAAAAAACAGAGAAAAAAGGAAAACAAATAAGTATCCTACATGCTGAAGCCGACTTGGTTGCACTGCGACACTCTGCACTCCATATCGGATTTTTATTAAGGTAGGTGCTGTGTACATATCTGCCAGAGGATCAAAAGATGCACTTAAAATACGATGATGTTGTGGGGAGACCAGTATTTCTATTTTTAGTTGCAGTCAGAAGAAAGAAGAGAGAGCATGCATAAATGTTTCATCTCAGCACGGATGCACTGTATTGCTATGCATTGCTTACAAATATTTTTAAAAAGCATTTTAAAATGTAGATTTCTTTTGTTTGTATAGTATTTAATCTCTGCTCTCTTCTGATGTGAGAACACTAGAATAGATTTTCACTCATAACTCAAGACAAACTCATCTAAAATATCTACTCATGCAATTAGCTTTTATTTTAAATTCATATTTAATATAATATTACTAGAAATAGTTTTACATTACATTGGGCTTTTTTGCATATAGACATGGGTAAAATGGTCTTTTAATATTGTTCAGTGTTTGCAGAGAAAACAGTGCATCAACAAAACTGTCACAACAACTGGTTGGATACCAGCCAATTAATCTCTGACATTAAAGACAAATATACTCAAATGCAGGGTTTATTCAATTTAGAATGAAGTTAGTCTAAGCAAATAAAACACTCTGCAAAATTAAAACTCTTTTTTTGTGGCTTTTTTCTTTTATTTCCTTTTGTGACCTTGAAAGGAGAAACAACAGCTGTAACAACAGTGGAAAGATGTCCTCCAAGTTGAAGTGGCTGATTGTGATCCAGCTCCTGCTGACTGAACAGACTCTGTGCAGGGTTCCACCTCCTCTGGCACTGAGAAACATGCTGCTTCCAGGAAATTACCTCCAAGTAGATGTTGGCGAAACAGCCAAACAGGAACATCAGTCTCTCCTGGAATCCCAACTCCAGCTTGGTCCTGTAGCAGTGGTTGCAGAAAAACAGGACAGACTCCAAGCTGCCAAACAAGTAATATCAGATCTCAGGGTGAAGCTTCAGAGGCAGGTTCAGAATCATCTCCACATCCAAGGGAACGTCAGCTGTGAAGAGCTGCTGTCTGCCAGCACCATGGATGACCCATCATCCTCTGTGTTCCCCCAGGAGCTGCTGGGTCTCTCTTTGGTGCCTGTGTTGGTGGTAGCAGGCTGCCCACAGGAGGCACAAACCCTGGTCCTAAAACTGTACAACATGCTGGGAGTCAGGGATACAGAGGAGCTCCTGATGGAGGTGGAGAGTCTGATAGAGAAGAGGATGAGCAAGTCTCCATCCATGCCTGCATCTGCATCAGCAACAGCACCTTTTGAGAGGAATAAAGCAGAGCACCATATAGAGGCTGTGATGTTTAACATCCAGCAGCTGGTCATGGGAGAAGGTACCTCAAAGCATGAAGGGCATTGTGAGGATTGGACCAGGGTGAATGGAACCACGTTGGTAGGAACAGCTGTGGAGGGAGCCACAGGTAATCTGGAGGAGGCTGTGAGAACCTGTGAAAGACTAGGAGTCCTGTGTGCTGGTGTCACCAGCAGTGGGCTGCTCAAACCTGGAATGTACCAGGCGGTGTTAAAGAAAGGAAGTCGCATCCTGCCATCAGAATCCAGAGAGGAAGAATGTTGGATCCGTCAGTGCAATGCAGAGGAGGATGTTTCCATCCCCCCTGCTTTTGGTCGACGGATGAAGCGAAGCTCCCAGGGGAGATGCATCAACAAAAGTGAGGAGCGTGTGTATAACGTGGTGGAGTGGATTCCTGCGGTCAGCACGCTCTACAACCTTGGCACAGCTGTGTATTATGCCTCAGTCAACTGCTCTGAAACAGCCAAGGAAAGAGCCATCCTCAGTGCCGTTGACCTCGGCACAGATGCTCTCATGGTTGCCACAGGAGGGACTGTTGGGGTGGCAGGCTACGCGCTTGGTGCAGGCGTGAAGACTGGTGTGAAAGCTGGTGTCAGGTACCTGCTCAACTCCATGAAGGAGGAAGATGATGTGCTGGTGAACCAGTTCAGCTGAGAGGAGGGCGTCCTCACCATCCAGTAGATTGAGGGATCAATATATGTGAAGCTTTAGAAATTTACCTGTGAAGCTTCAGCAATAGCAGAGGATCAGTGTTTGGTAACTGGTTGAAGAGACTGGTTATAATCTAGATTATTTGGAGGATAAGATTACACATTGTTATATTAGTATGTTTTGAAAGGGGGAAGCTCCTCTTTTGTTTACATGCATGCAAACGCAATATGACACAATTTATTCTTCATTGAACATGATGTCAGTTACTCTGTAAATGCAAATAAATTAGCTAGATTTATGAGAGACATATTTAGGCTAAAATGTAATGAAGATTACACATTCATTGAAAACAAACACATAAAGTAGGCTTTGAACTAAACCTTTTTGCTTTTAGAAAAATAGGCTTTTTGTGAATAATAATGTGTAATAATGTGTATAATGAATAAAACAGTTGAACAGTTTATAATATTAAGCAGTAACTTCTGAAAAACTGGTCTCAGGAAATCAAACCTTCAATCCCTCATGACTTACTTTTGCCCTCTATCTGGTGTCTTTCATTCTGTTCACCGTCCTTATTGTTTTGTTTTTTTCTCAAATCAAATGTTCCGTCATGTCACAGACACATTCTCACCTCTGGTATTAAAAGGGACATCAGATGGACAACTAAATTTAGCTGTTTTAAATGTTTTTTCTTTAAATGACAATACATTTTAAATTGTACATCTCTGTGTATAGTGACTGTCAGTTTAGCACACAATTATATTGATTGTATTGTAATATAACGCAGTCATAGGGGTTAATGAAACAGGGGAAATTTAAAAATATGTACACACTAAGAAAATATTATGTAATTAGTATGTTCACATTAAAATGTATTCTCAATGGTCATTTGAGGATAATTGTCGAACTGTTTCTTTAAAAAAAAATTATTATTATTTTTGTCCATTAATCTTTTCCCTTTATTTTAGTTGGATTATTCTTCTGTAACGTGCAAAAACAGTTCAACACGTCTGTTAGCATTAAGCATAATTAATAAAAACTGTGGGAGTCACTAATGCTCATGCACAACTACAAAACATTTGATGTGACACAAAGGGCAGAAAATGAGTGTGAACCACAGTGACAAGTGTGAATTACACTCTTTTACATTATTACAATTAAGGCAAAGGGGACAGAATGCTGGCTCATAGGAAGAAAATCTTAAATTAGTCTTTTCATTGAGGAGTATAGGAAAACCACAGGTGTCTGTTTCACTTTGCTGGTATTGCAGCGAATAGCAGGCCTATTAGAAAATGTATTAGTCTACTGGTATTTATCACAGATAATATTAAATTACATTAATTTCACTTTTATTGGTCCAAAAATATAGTGATTTCCACCTATCTGTCTTTATGAGACAGTGTTAGACCTAAATGCAGTTCTTGAATATAATGTTTAAATATGTTGTATCAAGTTTAAGACCTATATGTGCAGGTGTGACGTTAGAGATAAATGAGAGGTATTGAGTGGCCGGAGTGACAAATAAAAATATTAACTCAGGAATTTGCACCATCCAAAGCAATAGTGTTCCTGTTTGCTGTAATACTGTAATACATGTAGTACATACGCCATACATAGCTCTTAATTGGTGCGAAAGTGTCAAATGACACACCTAACACCTAACCCCCCTTTTTAACGGGAACGCACACAGTGCATGAAACAGTCTCAGAACCACGACCATGATACTTCTCATCTCTGACAGGGGTCATAGGTTTTGTCCTGCCAGCTCATGCAAAGAAAGCATGGCTATGTCCATCTTGCTTCAACGTATACCCCTCAATTGTACCGCTTTGGTGGGGAAAACATTTCCCGGGTTGCTTTTTATGTATTTATTATTGTTAACTTGGATAAATGGAAATAGAAAGTTATCTGATATCCATTGCAATACATAAATTGACACATCTGTTAAATACTTATACAAAGCTATAAAATTGTCCATTTGTACCTAAGTAGTAATTTTATAGTCAGCAACCGAATAGATTCACTATTATTCAATATAATTTCTTGATACTGGCACTTTCCCTGATTATTACCATTATGTAATAGCCTATCGTCCTTTTTTACTTCATTATCTGACCGCTGTAGTTACCCTATAAATTGAACTTGACATCAACTTAGATATATTAAGAATTGCTAACAACAATAAGATTTAACGTTAAACCAGACAATTAAAGGCGCACAACCTGTTTTTTTGTTTACAGGTCTGGCCGTAACTGCGTCACATACTGCTTCCCTCTCAGAGTGATTTCTCGTGAAATTGCTGGACAGACGGCTGTAAGTTTCTATTTTGCACACCACTCCCCCAAATTACAGATTGGCGTGAAAGCGAACCAATAGAACGTGGTATTTTGTATTTGTATCGACCAATGAACTTTTAGCTATGAGGACACGCGGAAACTGCATGCCCTCACAGAACATTTTGTCTCTTCAACTGCTTTAAGAGCAGTTGTAGCAGAGCCAAAATGGCGTCCGTAATTATCTATCATGACCTACTTGGGAGGGACAAGTAGATATCCAATGAAACTGAGAACGAAGCGAAACATACGACTGAAGTAACATTCACAAGCCTAGAGTCTCTTGAATGTAGCTTTGTTTTACCACCAACAGCGGATGCAGGTGGTCAGTAAAACGAGAAACGAGAGCTAGCTATGCGTCAGTTTTAAAATACGAGTTACTAACTCATTTCTAAGTGGACTCGGACTGATAGCTTTAAGTAAGGTGAGTAAATGTGTCATTACTGACGGTTTCAGCCTTGTCTATGCTGTTGACTGGCAGTCCTTATAAGTAGCTAACAAATAAATAGAATACACCCAATAACATGTTCATAACATAATTTGTAGCTATTACTTGTCATGCAATAAGTAAATAGCACAGATGATACGCTCCCTCTGTTGATTACAGACGTGTAAACAATATACTGTATATATTCTTTTAGGACAGGTTAGCAAAAGCACTCATTGCGCCACAAATGTGGTTTGTTTATGTTCATGTTGAAGTTTACCAGATCTACACTAGGATGGCTCAGTGGGACAGACTGAGGCAGCTAGTTGGGTACCAACAGGAAGTACATGAGCTCTATGACAGGGATGGTTTGCCTATGGATGTTCGGCACTACCTGTCAGCCTGGATGGAGAAGCAGGAGTGGTATGGCAGCAGTCTCTTTTCGCTCTTTTTTGCCCCTTCTATCATTCAACTGACATTATTTCATTTGAAAATTACTGCAAATTACTTTATTTGTAATATATTGTGGTTCTATCGTGTTTTTTCTCCTCCAGGAAACGAGCAGCACAGGACCATGCTTATGCTAGGGTGCTACTCCAGGTCCTGCTGGAGAATCTTGATATCCAACATAGCCGCTTTGCCCAGGAGAAGTCATTCCTCTTACTGCAGCACAACATCAGACGCTATAAACAGAACTTTCAGGTTTGTGTAGATGGGATTTGTGGAAATCAAAAGCATGGGGTGACATTCTTGTTTAAAGTTGGAAAGATCCACTGTAAATCTGAAGACCATAATGGCTGTGATCAGCTCTCTTTATATTTACTAGCATGGTTGTTGAAGAAATAGAGTTGTCCTCTAGCTTCCTGTAAGTATAATGAGATTGTAGAGCAGGTTTAGCAATGAATATTCAACATTCTATGTGTTTCTGCTCCCTTTGTCCTGCATTTTCTAATAACTTGAATTATAAAGTTTGAGTCTGACATCTTTCTGACCACTCTTCCCTGACAGAACCTGGATGACCCGTGCGAGTTTGCAAGAACAATCCTGTGGTTTTTGGAAAAAGAGAAAGAAATCCTGCAGAGGGCTGATCTGGCTGAGCAGGTTGGGGCAAACATTTCATTGACTAACTGACATGTCGCACTTGTGTCTATAGATAAAGATAAATGACATTTGAAAACTTGTATTTTTACAAAAAGAAATTTATCATATGGTCACTTAATGCATTATTTGTTAGTGCAGTGTACAGTATAGTATATAGTACCGTATACAGTATGACTCAGTGGTCAACCATTAGCTGGGATTACATGGACCTCTATTCCGATTGAAATCGGTTTAAAAGCTCAATCAGAATGAAAATGCTCCATATGAACACCTCATGAAATTTCATTCGGTTGCAGAGGGGTAGTATAAACCTTTTCTTAATCAGATCAGAAAAACAGCCGTACCATGTAAACGGTGGAACAGAATATCTACTGGTAGAGTTCTGTCTGCATGCTCAGAGTTGTGATGTATTTGCAAGATGGCGGCTTTAAAGCAGAAGTAGACAACAGCAGAGAGTTTCTTTTCTTGTGCTCACCGTCTGTCTTTCATTGCTTCCAGTATGAGTAAGCCTACGTTATTATCATGCTGCAGCTTTATTAAAAGCACCACAATAACAGCAAAAATTGCGCCGATCACACGATTGACATCCATCTTCTGGTAAAACGCGCGAAACATATGTCACTTCCATTACTTGGAATGTTCTGATTAAATGCGGTGGAGCATGTAAATACCAGATCGTATTAGATCACAACTCATGTAAATAGTTGAGACGAAACCTTCAATCGGAATTATTTCAATCAGAATGAAGAAAAGTGTCCATGTAAGCCCAGCTATTGACTTATATGGGCACATATACGTGTTGACGTGTGTCAACAGTACTCTAACTTCATTCTTAACTTAAATATATTTAAAATCAAGTTTACAAAAGATGTGTGTTGTCCAGTGTGAATTTCCACTGTAAATTTTTCTGTTTTTAGTTGAGAAAAATATCTTTGATTATTAGTTATTCCACAAAGGGCCACATGTTCAGAATACATTCTACAGGAATCAGTGAGTGGGCTTAAAGAAAGTCTCTCTCCGTTCAGTTTTATTGTTTCAGCTGCCACTTTCACCCACTCTTTCTCTTTTCTTGGTATAACCTCTGTCAAGTATAAAATTGTAAAACTTTCCTCTCTTCATTGTTGTATCAGGTCCATCTTATGAAAGTAGAGCAGGAAGTCATGGAGATAAGCAGCCAGCAGGACCTTGAACGTAAAATGGCTGGCCTCAGAAATGAAGTGCAGGTGCAGATTACTTTGCTTCATGGTATTATGTTGTGCTTTGAGGATGACAGATATTACAGTTCCTCCATTTGTTCTGTGTATGTTTGGGATTTAGTGCATGGAACATTCAATGGTATGTCTGGAGGAGCAGCAAGATGAGTTTGATTTTAAATTCCAAACCTACAAGATGGAAGGTAAGCAGATTAAAAAGTTCTGGTTGTATTTACATGCTCTTATAATGTTCTCTGAACATGAGTGATAAAGTGGCTTGAATGACAGCTTCATGCTCTCTTTTGCTTTGGTCTGTCATTAATGGAAATTGTGATCCCACTGTGGAAACTGTTGTGCAGCTGTGGTAGATGAGGCTTTGCAGAAAGAGCAATTGAACGTCTTCCAGTCAGTTGTCAACAGACTGGATGGCTGTAGAAAGGTACGGCGTTTTAAGAAATTGTTAATATTCTTAAACACAGTATTTTCCTTGGTTAAATTCTTTTCCTATTTTTTTGTTTTTAATTTCTTGTCTTATACAACCACCTTCTTAGAGTACACTGTCAGGCCTAAAGAAGATCCTGGACCAGACTGAGGACCTGATTGACATATTGGTGAGGAAGGAACTGGTGGAGTGGCAGAGGAGGCAGCAGATAGCCTGCATTGGTGCCCCAGACAATGTTTGTCTGGATCAGCTAGAGAACTGGTATGTTCATCTTCACCTGTTGCACATTAGGTTTAATCATTTGTATTAATATACAGTGTCTTTATATCAATAGTTCCTCTGTATATGCATTGCTAGGCTGTTCCACCACCACTATTATCATGGTCTTCAATTGTTGGTGTTTAAATAATCTTTTTTGTTTTGTAGGTTCACTTGTGTGGCAGTGTGTCTGTTCCAGGTGCAGGAGTTTCTTAGGAAGCTGGAGGAACTGGTTGAGAAGTTGTCCTATGACAGCGATCCTGTGAAGGCCCAAAAACCTGCACTACAGAGTAGAGCCGATACACTTTTAGAAGAATTACTCAAGAGGTCTCTTTTAGGAATAATTTAAAACATTTTAGGCATCATTTTAAACATTTATTTTACATTGTCTTGCTGTCTTATGATTTCCTTGTGAAATTCTTGATACTGTTATTGTTATTAATATAGTTTTTTTCCCCCTTGAAGTTCCTTTGTGGTTGAGACACAGCCATCCATGCCTCAGGGGAAAGGACCCCTGCTGCTCCGAACACATATCCAGTTCGCTGTCAAGACCAGGTCAGTGTGCCACTCCAGACAATGACTACAATACCATGTATGTATTATAATTTACTTTATTATATTTTTTTAACGTAATCTATATGTACAGACCATTAACTCTACATAAAGAAGTCGAAAAAGTGATTCCAAAACATCTTGATCGCTCCCTGGTGGCTGACTGCAGTATAGATCATAAACCCCTCCATGTTATAACTCAAAGTACACTTCAAATACATTTTTCCAAACATAGTTTCTGTCATTTCTGATTCTTCTTATCTTGAAGTATGTTCAAGTGTTTTCACTTTCTGTTAAGTGTGGTTTTAATTATTTGATGCTATGAAAAGGTGTGATGTCAGGATTTACAGCTTAGCCCTGCTCACAGGTGAGATGGATGGGACCTGAATACTATAGCTCCAGTGTCCAATCACTACTGTATAAACTCTGCCTCCAAATGAGGCAGAGTTTAGGATAATTTGGCTTCACTTTTCTACAGTGAGAAAAAGAGGGGACTTAATGGCAATCTTAATACACATCAATGGTATAGACTTTTTCTTGGTACATTCTGACTTGCACATTCATTGTAATGAAGTAATAGGTTTCCATTTTCATAATTAAACATGTAATATTTTTTATACTATAATATTTACAGTATAGGCAGTATAGTAGTTGCAGGCAGGTCGGATCAAGAAGTTACCAAGACATTTGAAAGAATGCAACGTTCCTTTAGCGACACAAAATAGACTGATACATAGCATTGTAGTGGAGTCAGTTTACTTGGGTTGCAGTGGATTGTAAGTTCCGAACTTATACAGTATGGGGATAATTAGGAGACGTGACTTTGTTTTCCAGCGGGTAACATGTTCCTATTGTCCTGTCATTGATAATTCACTGTTAAGTATCTTAACTGAGAATTTTAAAACCTTACACCTCAATATTTTACTTAATATTTTCAGACTTCTCGTTAAGTTTCCTGAGCTGAACCACTCCATGAAAGTGAAAGTGTCCATGGACAGGTGAGATTCCTCCTTAAGCTTTAGTTAGTCTCACTACACTCACAGCAAACATGCAGCCTTTAGTTCTTGACTTCAAACAATTGAGGACGACGTTGTGTTGCCCCCCTGTGGTCACTGCTTTCTTTTTCTCCCCCTTGAAAATAGGGAGGCTCCGCAGATCAAAGGGTGAGTTTTCTCTTTTTGCATAACTTCAGGTTCAACATAAAGTATGATTTTCAGGTGAGCTGTATTGAAGTTTAACATTTGATGTGAATTTGTTTTTCTGCACTTTTGTAGATATCGACGTTTTAACATTGTCGGGACCACAACCAAGGCCTTGAACGTGTCAGAGAGTCAGAGTGGAGGCATGGTGGCAGACTTTAGACATCTTGTAAGTGATAATGATTTTAGAAAAAAAAAAAATTAATGACAACAGAGGAAACTCCTCTCACCAGTTAGATTAAAGCCATTAGATTTCAACAGCTGAACTACAGAGCAATCAGAGATTCAGATTATGATTCAGATCTGGATCAAATTGCACATGGTGGTGGAAAATCATTGGTTGTCTATGCTGGGATATTTTTATTTATCATTATTTTTCATGATATAGGCAAAATATTTAAAAGCAATCTTATTTCGCAATGTTGAAAAAGGGAAAAAAGTGTTCAACAATCTACATCTGTATCCAGATTTTCCTTGGCCTAAGATCCACCACTACACAAAATTTCATCAAATCCATTGACAACTATTTATCCCACATCATAAAAATGATGGGAGGATGTAGTCGCCGGTACGTCCATCTATCTCTGTCCATCCGTCAGTAGTTTTTGTCCAGAGCATACTGTATGTCGCAAAGTCTACATACTAGCTACACCAAACTTCACACATATGTCAGCTATGAGAAGTAGTAAAGAAGTAGTAAAGAAGTAGTAAAGAAGTAGCCTTTTGACATTTTGAACTTTCTACAAATTTTATTTATGATTCTTAAGGTGAGCCTGAAGGGTGGTCATCTTGTTTGGAGCATATCTCGCAGCCTATACATGCCATCATCACCAAACCTTTCACATAATTTAATCATGATATGTAGTTGCACCTTTTAATATACTGAGCAACAGTAGAAACACTCTTTTTTATGTGATGCCATCTTGTAGATTAGATTAGGGCTAGTGAAAGGAAAATATTGGGTTTTTAAATTATGCGTTTCTACTGTAGCTGAGTATATTTTGATTTTACGGCAAATTTTATTTTGTGAGTTTTCCCTGGAAAGATTATTTTAAGGTGACTCTGAAGGTCGGTGATCTTCTACAACTTATGCATCCATAACAATATTCACTACTCTAGGCTGACCAAGGAATGGAGGATATGCCATATACTGATGTATTGGTTTTATCATTTTTTGGGGGATGTCGGGGAGATATGTCATTTTCGGATGACTCATGTTGAGATATCTTGCGGACGGACCAACAAACACACACACACAGACCAACTCTTGTTGGTGGAGGTAATTATGCACAGTCTTAAGTCTTGCCATAAACTGAACTAACACACTGTGCACATAAAAATGTCTCCTGCAACTGAAGTATGTGTTTATTGGTGCTGCTGCCTATCTTGGCCAGGACGCTCTTGTAAAAGAGATTTTAAATCTTAATGAGACTTTTTCTTGGTAAAATAAAAGTTAGATTAAAAAAAAAATAAAGGGTTGAAAATTTAAATGAACAACAATCACTCTAAGGTCGTAATCTTGTTGTTTGACTAATTCTGTTGCTACTATTTGTCTGTAGACCCTGAAGGAGCAGAAGTCTGGCGGTGGTGGGAAAGGAGTCAGTGATGTGAGTTGACTTTGGCAACACTGAGGACACTGTGTGTACATTTTAACTCCATAATTTATTATGCATGAAGATGGCTCATCCATTTGGAAACAGGACACTGCCTAGTAACAAACTTTTTCACAGTAAACCTAAACAGTATGCTAAAACATGTTGATTATATGCAATGGCAATGCAGCAACACAATCTTAATTCATATTTGTGAATCGTAACTCATATTTGTAGTCTGTCTCACAGAGGCTTCATTGTAAACTGACATTTGATCCAGTCTTAAGCCACAATTTTACCTACATGTTGTAATTGGGAAAAAGATTTTAGTCTGGTGCTGGTGGCTCACTACAGTCTATACAAGAGACTACTAGTTTGAGGACAATCCAAGGGAGCTTCATTCTTCATACTTGAGGACAAAATAAGACCAGTGACACTGGAGCAAAATACTTACATGGGCCCAGTTTCGGGCCCTGGTTGGTAAGTTTCCATTGACTAGTTTCCTGCAACAAGCTATACTAATTTTATCTCCGTCTTTGAAAATCCACTATTGCTCAACCTAATGTGAACAATCAAATCATGATCTGTGTTTCGGTGTGTTTTTGTGTTGACAGATTTCTCTGAGTGTCACAGAGCAGCTGCACATCATCTACTTTGACACCGTATTTGTGCTGAAAGGCTTGTCAGTTGAGCTGCAGGTAATTTTTTACAGCTACTTTTCTTGTATGGCTATCTTAAATAAGAATTTAATCAACCTAAATGTCATCTGTATAAAAGGTATATCGTTGTGTTTCTTGTTTTGATTAAGGAAATATGACCTAAATATAAATCGTTTTTCCTTGGCATACAACCTAGGCCTGTTCCCTCCCTGTGGTTGTCATCTCAAACACCAGCCAACAGCAGAGTGCCTGGGCATCTATCCTCTGGTTCAACATGATCAGTCAGGACCCCAAGGTATGAGATCCCCCTGACCAGAACACACCATTTGCATTTTTTTCTGGTTAGAAGGCATTGGAAATAAATTTTGTGTGTGTGTTTGTGTGTGTACACTGTATTTGTTAATGTGCATCTGTTTCTCCAGGATGTCATGTTCTTTGCCAATTGTCCTGCTGCCACTTGGCCGCAGTTTGGAGAGATGTTGAGCTGGCAGTTTCTCTCTGCCACTAAACGAGGTCTGAATGGTGATCAGCTGGAGATGATTGCACACAGACTCTTTGGTAAATCCTGCTTCTGCGTTCTGCTTCGTTACTTGTTTTTTGCTTGTTTTTATAGGTGGATGTTATTTTCATAAAACATCACATCATATGAGAGTCAAACATAATATCAGGAAACACCTTGGTCTGATTTTTTCACATATTACTAAAATGCATCTTGGCTTTTTAGACTGATTAGGTTTACGTTTGAAGAGTGGTGAAATAAACACACAACTATTAAAACTTATTTATGTTTCCCCTGCATGATTCAAAGCGAACACTAAATGTGAAGGGAGACAGATTAGCATCAAGCTAAATTTGATTGTATGGAAACCTCTCACAAGTTAATCATATTTGCAACAGCTGTTTAATTTATATCCATTATAGCTGCTCCTGTGGAAAAGAATTTATTGGCATTGGATTAGAATTACGTACAGTAGACACCCATCAGAATTTGTGCCCAGTTCTCAGTCAGATTATGATAAGAACTGCACACTATAATTCAACATCCTTTAGGGTTTATAACCATGTTTCATGATAGATTATGTCAGTGAGTTAGAGTTGATTTATGCATAATCTATTTTCTATCCCACCAGGAAAGAGCAAGACATATGACACCTGTAAAGTAACTTGGTCAAAATTTAGCAAGGTAAGAATCCTGATTCCTGGAAAATGTTTTTCAGCATGATTTAAGGGATCTAACTTTCCCCTCTGGTGTCACCATGCAGTTGACAGTTTTATCACATTTTTTGCCCTAATTACATTCATATTTTGAATAACCTTGCTATCTGTAATGTTCCTATATTTTGTTTTACCTAGCTTGCTGTTTATAAATGACTGTATTAAGATATAGCAGGTGGTGTTTTGAAGGAATATATTGCCTTATTTCACTATTGTAGTTTTACATAATTTTTCACCTTATTTTAGTGCATACTCACAAACCTAACCCATCACTTTGCTTATCTCTTCAGTTTTGTTATATGACCATCCATTGACACGTTTGAAATACAAAGCAATGATTACATGGAAATTTCTTCACATTCTCATGTGTATATAGTACCTTCAAAATATTCACGTCAGCTGACAGCCATTTCCATGCTAACCACTACCATTTTCACAATTAACTCACTGTAACTGATTACGATTAAACACAAACTGTACACCTCACCCGTCTTAAAATTTGGATTTCTTTACAAGGAGCATTACAGCCTCACAGAGCAGCTAGCATGCCTTGTTTCTGAAAATACCATGTGTTGATGACCTTTCTCTACGCATTTTGTACAGGAAAATCCTCCCAACACATTCTGGATATGGTTTGATGGCATCTTGGTGATGGTGAAAACATGGCTTGAAAACCTTTGGCGGGATGGGTATGTTTTCGTAACATGAGTAGTGTATTATGCGAGCAATTCAACCCATGCCTGAAATTCATGGGAAATGGGAGAAATTTCATATTTTAAATACAACTTTTAATCTGTTCTGCAGCCACATCATTGGTTTTGTGAGCAAAGTCAGAGAGAAGTCCCTCCTAAAGAGAAGACATAGAGGCACGTTCCTGTTGCGCTTCAGTGAAAGTGTCATTGGAGGAATCACCTTCTCTTGGGTGGAAATCACCAAAACTGGTGAGACATATTTTCATAATGATTCTAAAAAATATAAAATTGTTATGTGGTAGAGGGATTGCACGGTGGCACTTTGTTAGCACTGTTGCCTCATCGCAAAAAGATTCTAGCTTTGAATCCAGACCTGGAGCATTCCCATGTGGAGTTAGCATCCTTTATCATATCTTTTCTCTGTGGGTACCTTCCAGGTGCTCTGACTTCCTCCCACTCTGCAAGAACATGCAATATAGGTGAATCGGTGACTCTAAATTGGCCAAACTGTCGGTGTGAATGTGAGCATGAATAGTTGTTTGTCTCTCTCTGAGTCTGATGAACTGGTCACCTTTCCAAGGTTTACCCTGCCTCTTGCCCAGTGTCAGCTTAGATATGCTCCAGCTCCCCTGTGACCCTGCAAAAGACAAGCGGTTATAGAAAATGGATGGATGCATGTTATATGATGGACAAACAAATACAAACAAGCTTTCTGTACTTTTCTTTTTCTAATAATTCTCTGTATTTTAGGTGAAATTGACATAAAGACAGTCCAGCCCTTCACCAAAGATGACCTTTCCCAGGTCCGCCTCGAGGACATCATTAGGAATTTCCAGATTTTAGAAGATGAAAACATCCCAGAAAATCCTCTACTTTACCTCTATCCCGACATCCCTAAAGACGAGGCTTTTGGAAAATACTACTCTGAGAAGAGTGGAGGTAAGGGTATCAAATGACACGCCTCACATGTCATTTGTTGCTTTGTTTAATATTAACAGAGTGTTGTTTTGTTGCAGTCATTGGCAGTATTGACACCTTATTGATAGTGTTGAGGACACACATGAAACATTAAAAACATGAAAACTCATTGTCTTTCAGATGACAGTCTTTACAAAAAGTACATCAAAACCAAGCTGGTGTTTGTTTCTAAAGAGTAAGTATATTATTAATTTAGTCATTTCTTGTCTGATTTACAACAGCATGCCTCCTTTAATACAAAAAAGTCCTTTTTATTCTAAATGTACTATTTATACAGAAACCATAGATTAGACAACAAACTAAAATTTGACTTATTTCATGTATAAAGCAGTGTACCCACGTCCTTTTCTATGTCATGAGCATCTGGTTGTAATGACTGTTTGTTATTGGTCATGTAGGAACACAGTGGAGGCTAGGTCACCCATGTCCTCTGACATGGTACAGGGTGATGGCCTGGAGCCAGTGAATGGCCTGAGTGAAGAGGCAGCTGGTGAGTCATGGCTCTCCTTGCTGTCCCAGCATACTGAAGCCCTAATGGAACGATTTGCTCTCCCATCAAAACAAACCTTTGTGGCATCCTCTCTGTTTTGGCCTCGTAATTTAGGAAATAAATGGGGAAGACGTTGTTAAGATAGATTTCAGATAAAAACTATGACGTTGAATTTCTACCTTTTGTGGAGGTGGGTAATTATTTCATCTTACATTAATTACATTTCAAACCATTTGAAATATATTTTTTCATAGCTGGGAAACATCCATGAAATTGTTATTGGAGATACTTTTTTCCAGTAAATACTTTGCTTGATTGCAAATCCTTGTACCATTATCTTTAAAGCAACAACTTGGGACATTCTGGAATCACACTTTTTCAAATGGTTTCATAATCCACCTCCTGGCACCTGTTTTCTGTTTGATGTGTTTGTCTGTTCGTCTGCAGGATTCTGGGAAAACTGGGAAAACAGCTCCCTCTCTTCATTCAACCATGATCTCTGTCACTGCCTATTTCTCACCTAAAATGTTTTCAATAAAATATTGTTGTCTGTTTCGAAACTCAAGCACCACCCAACTCTCAGAACATCACCCACCACACCTGGAGTGTTTACTGGTCTGGTGCAATGCAATGCATTCTGGTTATTGTAGATTTTCTGCAAAACCTACAACAGCCAATGCCTTTTGAGCTAAAGGGAATACCACAGTCCCTTTTCTCTGTTCATGTAAATGATGAATATCTGCATCTTGCTACACCATCAACAGCCCAGTTTCATAACAGGCCCATCTTTCTATTTCTATTCTCTATTTCTTTCTATTCTATTTCTTTTTTTCCCTTTAAGCTCATAGTACAGGAAAGGTACTCTCAACTGAGTTATAAGTATGTTAAACAAGTGTATTAAGTTGCAATCTCAGTTGAGTAGTGAAACCTTCAGAAATGTAATGAGCTGAAGAGAAATAAGTATCTTGCAAAATATCACATCCTTCTAGTTTGTTTCTTTTTCTTCCATTTATGTATTTTGGAATGCAAAACACTTTACTTCTTTGTCACTCCATTTTTCTCAGTGAATGCACTACCATAAATGAACAACACATCCATGACATCAGAAACTTGACGCTCTTTTGTCTTTTATCCCTTTCTCTGCTCTAAGAACAAAACGGGAATCCTCATCCTCTGAACTCACCGCTGGAAATGTGTCACTCTGATCCCATGGTATCTGGCTCTGTTTCTGCCCTCGAGGACGATTTACTGATGTATCTCAACAACCCCAACCTCTTAGTTGACTCTGATAGCCTGCAAGATGAACAGGGTTTGCCTGAGTTAAGTCTTCAAGGATTCAATTGTCTGTCCCCACAACCATGTGGAAATATTTTCCAACAAGATCCTGTCATGTTTGTTTAACCATGCCACGGTGTCATTGATCATCAGTTTTTCTTTTAGCTACTTAGAACACCCATGTCATAAGATTTTTGCTTGTATCGCAGATCTACTGTCAAAATAATAGTTTGCTATGAAATACTTGATGCCCCCTCTGCTAATCCTGGCAGTGTTTAAGTCTGGCTTTGACAGTCAGCATTTTAATGCCTGTGTGCACTTTGAAATCAAGGGAATGTGACATTTGTCTCTTTTATCATGTTGCAATATTGTCAAAAATGATTCAGGGAGACTATTTGAATACAAAAAAAGAGATAATTGAAGTAGCTGGAATCATATCCTCTTGATTATTATGCCAGCCACGTGTACGAGACCCCTCAACTATCAGGGGACCCTGTTATTTTAAGCAAATAAATGTAAGGAATGCTTTAAAACTGATCATTTAAACTGTAGGGAAAAGTCTAATACGAGGTGTTGTTATTGAGTTCATTGTTGCAGAAGTCTCTTTGGTTTTTATGTTTCAACCTACAGTCTGATAAACCACTGGAATATTGCACTTCCTTTAAGTCATGTGCTTTTATATTAATCTGTTTAATAAAATTAAAATGAAACCAAGAAAGGAAAGACAACTTTTTATGACTGTGCTATTACTAAATGAAAAAAAAGCTCCTTTTATATTACAAAGATGTTCACACTGAGTAATTTATGATACAAATTTGTGTCTTGTTTCAGACTGCTGTGCCAAAGATTTGTTTAAACTGCACAAATATTTCAATACAAGCAAATTCTGTCCATCTGCAGAGATTTTAATAATTTTTACACTAACTGGCTCAATGAAGCATGATTGCACATTATTGCATATGGCATTAGGAGCACTAGATGGGGCTATAGGAGTCAGATTTTTCACAGATTATCATGTACTACTGTCAGGACAAAATGGTAGTTTTAAAAACCACTAAAACATAGTCTCCCCTTTACTCTGTTTTGTAGATTGAAACGTATCTGCCGGAAAACAGGATTTTGACAGAAACATGAATGAAATGATAAACAACTCGCTGCTTTGGTAGTTGCAGCCAATGTAGTTATATTTATCGCTGTAACAGCTTTAGACCCTCATACAGGTAAAGAAATACCCATTAAAGGGATTATTTCATGCCATACCAAGTCATTTATCTATCTTGTCACTTGCCCTGGTGGTAAATCACATGTTGGAAAAACAAGTAGGGCATAAAAAACTCGCATTGCTGAACATAAAAGCACTATTAGAAGTAAAAATATGAATTATGCAGTATTTTGTTGAACCCAATCATCCCATTTCCTCTCTAAGATACATTGCTATTGAAAAAAGTTTCAAGTCAGAACAACTCAGCAAAAATATTGCTCGACTTGTCATCTTTGATGTTGTAGAGGCAGAAACATGGCAGATGCTTAGTTGTTGATGAGAAACTTTTAATTCACATTACAAATCAATATTTTGCATACATGTATTTTGTATGGTGGTATTATATTGTTAACTCTGAGTTTCTGTCAACACAGGAATTAAACCTTAATTCTGCTATCAAGTCCGATAAACTATTATATTTATAATAAGTAAATTGATTTTTGGGAATTTAGTGATGCAGCACCAACTCTGTTGTCATTTTCCATGACTAATCTACAATACAGATCAGTTTATTTTTAAGCCTTTTTATCTTCCACCTCGTAGATTTAGCATTCATTTCAACAAAGTGGTAGATGACGTATAAATAACAAAACTGCAACACAGTCCAGTCCATTTGTAAAATTTATGAAGAAGAATTGTTTTTCTGAATATACCTCTCAGCCTGTTGTCTGTCATTACGAAGTGTAATGCATTCACTAGAGAGGATTTTTTTTGTTTTTTTATAAAAAGGTCAATTGCTTCAAAATTCTGAGAAAGGTTTTCATACAAAATAAAATTCTGCTTTGTTTTGCTCAATAACGAGACAATTATCTTATAAATTGCCCTGTTTTTCTGAGCAATGTTTAGTTAAAATCTATTTTAATTATTTTTTATTTATTACTTGTCTGATTGGGCAAGTGAGTTTAGATTCACTCGCCTAATGTGGCATTTTGTTTACCCTGGTGCCGCCATAAGGTTAAGTGTCTTTGACAACAATGGTATGTGTTAAAGTTGTTACAGTTTTATTAATATTGTTTGCCTTTTCCGGTATCCTCAATAAATTAACGTCCTTACTCAACTCCACAGTTGACTCACATGTCAACCTGAGGCCAGACCAGATGAGCCCTTTTTTTCATTAGTCATAGCTGTCAGCAGTAATAAAGCAATGCAGAGTTGAGACATGACACATAAATTTTTGAAATAGGATATTTTGTTTGACAGGAATGTCCTGCTCTGGTTTTGTAACATTGGTGGTTTTTCCAAATGATGTCACAGCAAAAAAAACAGAAGTGACGATGCATTGGGTAATTGTTGCTCAACATTCTGAACTGAATTATAAAATATAATTTATTACATGCTGGTACATAAGACATGTTATAATTGTGGCATACATCAGGTAAACAGCAAAAGTAAAAATATGGATGTTGTGGTGAGAACAGAGCAGTGTTAAATGTTGAAAATCCAGTATAAGTGCAATTTTTTTGGTCAAATTCACCATGTGTTTTTGTTCACTATATGAGAGCTACTCCTTTTTTTCACTACATCAGACATTAAACAGACAAAAAATGACTTTGACAGTGGCTGCATGTAAGCTGCACTAAGAATGTCTTGTGTTGAATGAGAATAAAATCATAATAGGCTTGTGATGAAACCACAGGCACGTTTACATTTTAGGATGTCTGTGCTCGGCACCAGGTCCAGAGGCGGGTGAATGGTGCAGCAGCCCTGTTGAGCAGCACATGGTAGGCCTGTCGAAACTGTCGGTTCATGATCGCATAGAGCACTGGGTTGATACAGCTGTTTAGCCAGGTGAGGTTTGCACTGAACATGTGCAGTACTAGTGGGGCACGGTTATGTTTGTCAGCTATGTTGAGCAAGAGGAAGGGGACGAAGCAGAACACGAAACACAGGAAAACAGCGAAGCACATGCGGGTCACACGCTTAAATTCACCATCATCTCCTGCAGTTTTTGAGTGCGAGGAGGACGCTGCACCAGTGTGATCAGGTGTGGATGAAGGTAATGTAGGGATGATGTCATGGTTAGGCTTGTTGGCGTCGGATGAATCTGAGACTTTGGGGGAACTCTTTTCACATGGGATGTCATTTTGGGATAGATTTGCTTGGCTGCTCATCTCACAGCTGCAAGTGTTGGTCATACCACTCTGTACACCACTGTCATCAGTCCCTTGTGCCGATGAAACTGGTTTCTTCCTGGATGACCTGCGACTTGGCCTGTAGCGTAGTAGAGCTTGTGATGCAATCTTAACACGTCTGTAAATGAGGAGGTAGAATACTCCAACACACCCCAGACCGACAAAAAAGTAAAAAAAGAGCAGGATGGTGGTGTAGGGGCGACCCCTGGTACGATGGAAGCTGCATGTGCACACCTGTGGCACAAATACGTAAACAGGCCAGAGTGGGCCAAAGCTGGCCAGGCCTATTGCCCATGATGAGATGAGGAGTAAAATAAGACCACAGTGAGAGAAGACACGGTCAAACACAGCCCTTTTAGCAACCAAGAGATATCTGCTCACTGCTACCAGGCAGAGGGTGATAATGGAGACAGAGTTCGAGAGGAAAAGGAGTAGTCCAAAGATGCGGCACCAGAGCTGTCCACTGCGCCATCTGAGGTGTAGATAGGAGTCAACTGAGATGGGCTGCAGTATGGTGCAGTACAGGAGATCAGCTACAGCCAGGTTGACGATGAGCACATTGAAGCGAGTCCTCAGATGTGGGTCTAAGACGAAGGCTAGAATGGTCATCAGGTTCCCAATTGTACCAGAGATGGTCACAGCACATCCCCAAATCACAGCTACATAGCGGTAGCCTACAACTGACGGACTGTAGCACGAGAAAAGGTCATCCTCTGTTTGGTTTGTGTGGTTCATCAGGTTCATTCTGTGGATTAACAGAAGAAAGAATAAAGTTCAACTCAATCAAAACCCTGTCCTCCCAAAGTGACAAAGGATGTACTGGTGGTCTAGATATTTCACCACTTCCTCTCTTTGACAGACCCTCTTACTTGCAGTTTTATTCAGATGTGTTCTACAGTTTCAGGATAATTCTTTGCCACTTTATTTACAACGACTGTGTACAAGTGGTGTGGCTCTATTAACTTGAATACACTATCTGGCAACCATAAACAATATTAATTCCTCACCAATAGCCATAATAAACAGGTATACTAAAGAACAAATTAGAGACAGGTTTGTATGGTGTCAGAAGAAATGCCCCCCCCCCCGTGACAATAACTAAAAATCCCCTCTAAAGTAATTTGATATTCATATGAGCTCTCTCTCTCTCTAATCTCAGTCATATGTTCACATCACTGAGATGAACCCGTAGATTATGACATATAGATTCAAATTTTCAATCAGTGAAACAATGCATGAAATAAAGCTAGAGGACAAAGAAAAAGTGCAGCATTTATATTCAACATTTAATCAATAATGCCATTTAAAACAAAGTACTCATGGATTTCTTACCTCAAGATTCCTGCCAGTCTTTCTAATTGTTGATTTGTTCCTGTTCCATTCTCTGCAGTGATCTAGCACACTGAATGTCCAGCTCCCTCCTTGCACTGCATTTTATTTGCATCCTCTGTGTTGCAGTTCTACCCCCACCATGATGAAATAGTATTCAGGAATTCCCATTTCATGTCTAAAATCAGGAAGTGAGATCTTGCATATTTTTTCTAGAACACTCTTTATATTTCACATGGACTACGCAAGTGTGGAAAAAGGATTTTATTCATGAAATATCTTACTCTACTAAATGAGCTTAAACTGCATTCTGGGAGGAAGTATCTTATTAGTTGGGGCAGACAGAATAGGACTTGACGTCAGCGGATCAAATGTTTATTCAGTTAACATGTGCTCAGCATTGCTTTCATATACCAGGTTAAATTATTTTATGTGTAATTTTGTTTTGGTGTTACTTTTGAGGAAGCTTCATGATTGGCCACATAAACTATTAGATGAATTATCATGAGCATAGTTTTCATTTAGTGCGTGGTTGTTGGTCGTGGGCATTTGGGAAATATTCTAGGGAGGCACCAGCAAAACCCACAGACTGGTGAGTCATACCTACCGACTACTCTCACTAAATTAGACTGACATTTTATGTTTGTTAAACTATTTTTTTCAAAGAAACTATTGATCTTTATGGTGTTGCACATCCACTTCCTGTGTCAACCACACAGGGGTAAATATAGGCCATTACGTACTAGTGTGCCAGTTTAGTGTTACATAGCTTGAACAAAGCAAATGAAGAACAACCACAGGGTTGAGTTGTTTAGTTCTACGTGTTGCTAAAATGTCTAATGTCTAACCTGGTAGGCATGTTTTGTTGACATTGATGCTTTACATACGTAATGAATTACTGCTAGTGAAGTGATTTTAAAAACATGACAACTGAGATGTTTCGAATATGACACAGAGTCATATGAGAGTGAATATCAAAACAGTATATATGTTAACCTCACAAGGTATTTGCTGTATTGGTTGTGAATACTTCCCTCATCTGCATCCATAAATATGACTGTAGGACCATCAACTTTATTAAGAGAAACATACTAAATTACATTTTATGTTTCATTTCAACATGTCCACAAGACATACTTCCCTTATAACCCTTTGAACTATTCTTTGCTGTTTGAATCCTCATAAAACTTGTCTTCCTATATTCAAACTGTTTTTATTTCCTCAAATTAAACTTGATGCCATTTTTGTATGTGGTTTGTAACCTGACAGCTTGCAATTATCATTTTGTCTTTTTCATTCCCTCTTAATCTCTATCCTTTAAATGAATCATCTGAAAGTGGATTCATTTTAGTTGTAGAAGAAAATCACAGGTTCCAGGAGGTCAGACCCAGAGTTGACCCCCAGGTGAATGGTGGTTGATTCACCAGGTGAATGGTGGTTGATTCACCAGGTGGATGGTGGTTGATTCACCAGGTGGATGGTGGTTGATTCACCAGGTGAATGGTGGTTGATTCACCAGGTGAATGGTGGTTGATTCACCAGGTGAATGGTGGTTGATTCACCAGGTGAATGGTGGTTGATTCACCAGGTGAATGGTGGTTGATTCACCAGGTGAATGGTGGTTGATTCACCAGGTGAATGGTGGTTGATTCACCAGGTGAATGGTGGTTGATTCACCAGGTGGATGGTGGTTGATTCACCAGGTGAATGGTGGTTGATTCAGCAGGTGGATGGTGCAGCAGCCCTGGTGAGCAGCACATGATAAGCCTGTAGAAACGGTTGGTTCATGACAAAATAGAGCACTGGGTTGATATAGCAGATACAGCCAGGTGAGGTTGACACAGAACATGTGCAGTGTGGGTGGATTTCGGTCATGTTTGTCAGCTGTTTTGATCAACATGAATGAGACAAAGCAAAAAATGAAACACAGGATAATGGTGATGCACATGTGCTTGATTTAGTTATTTCCTGAGGCTGTGAAGTGGGATAAGTAGAAGTGGGTGAAGGTGTGATGATGAGATCAGGGGGTAAAGATTTAGAGAACTTTTCACAGTTCATCTCATCTGTATTTATAATCATTGCCATTATTATTATTACTCTTATTATCATGATCATTATTAATACTATCATTATTATTAGTGTTGTTATCATAGCAGTTATTATAAATACAACAAACTGCAATCTCTCTATTATAATAGCTGCCTTTGCTATTGTGGTTGAACATATCTGTGTCCCTGTCCCTCACTCTCTCTGTATCCTCCTTATTTCTCTCTATCTCCCATCACTCTCTCATTTTATACATTTTTACATTACTCCTATCGCATACACTGTGTACTCACATTATCACACTACTAATTTACTTGTGCATCCAAGTGCATTTGTGTTTTATTGTTTATTGTCATAGTTCATTTACTGCATTTGAAAGAAAAGAAAAAACACCAATTGACATCGCTTACAACCATAAACTCATTTTAATGATTTTATATATAATTGTGTTTTAATTCAACAATTAGGAAGCCCCATCAAGTACCTTTTCTTATTATTTTATAATCTACATTTACAGTAATATTTCAATACACTCCTACTCTCCTAAATAACAGTTCATACATTTGTTGACATGATCTTTTTATTGCAGTTAACAAGAAAAGCCGGGGTGCTTAAAGTATTGCTACAGTTTCCATCACCTAAAGCTTCCCTCTATTGTTTCACAAGCCATCCTGACAGTCTTCTTTGCGATAGTTCAGAGTTATGTATAGGGTTGGAGCGCACAAGGCAGAGCAGACAAACTACAGGCCTATAATACCACCAAAAATGGTGGAGGTTTTTTCCATACAACTATTCTGTGGTCCTTTTCTCTTCCTTCTATAACATAATGCTGGTGTCTTTTGTCCCACGGTTTTCCACCCTCCTTGTATTGGATTGTGGAGAAAATGTGGTTTGTATAATTAAATGTGCACAAAATGCAAATACCTGCTACAGTAGGCCTTCTAAATTAACCATTGTCCTGCTGTGCACACAATCTTCAAACCATCCCATTAAGACAATAAAGCGTTTCTGTTTTGTACAGTTGGGTGCAGATAAAAATGATAGATCATCATTTCAAATATATTTAAGCCATTTACATGTAGACTGTCACTTATGTGCTTTGTGAGCCATTATGCACATGTGTTTGTCATGTGTTTGGCCATTCAGGGAGAATCTGGGGTTACATCTCAGCATAGGTTTTTTTAATCTTATTGTATTGTTATGTACTCCAACTGTAATGCATTTTACACAGACTGTAGAGTAAACACTGATAGCTGCATAGTGCACCAGTAGCAACTACTTCCTCACAACAAGGCCATCTTTGCCAAACCATAAATGTGGTTCATGTGTACATTTACAGTTTTAAGACGTTGTGTAATTTCTATCCTCTTGCTGTTACTCTTTGACTTCCTGTTTCTGTCCCATAGAGGTAAATATAGACCATATAGGCCAACTGTGAAAATGAAGATTTACAGTACAAAGAAATGTTTGCCAGTAACTGCAGAAACCTTTTTTTTATAGGCCACAAAAAATAACTTTACAGTGGTACAATCCACTATACTGCAACAGCTACAGCATGATACTAGCTAACATTAGAGGCAACTACTATATGTAACCCTGCGGGCATGATAATATTAATGTTCTGGATATGTAATGAATCCTTGCAGAGGTGGACATTAAAAACATGAGAGGTAGGGTTTTGAGTTAGATACAGAGGGTCATATGTTAGATGTAGGTCAGTTACAGATTGGAGGATGTCAAATAAGTCCATGCTGAGTAAAACTTGTTTAAGTTCCTCTTCCAACTGTCTGCAGAGTCATCTTGATGACTGACAGATCGTTGAGTGATGAGTGATGGAAACTGGGAAGGATGAAAACATACAATCTCTTTTAAATGTCTAAGATTTGTCTCTGATTCACCCTGTCATCGTAACAGTAGTGATCTGCAACCACAGTATGCAACCATGAGGAGTCATATTTGTCTTCACTGTTTTTATTATGATGAAGCACTGGCTGGAGCCAGACTAGCTGATTTGGCTTGTGATGGCACATGGTTGCAGGCCGCTACTTCACAGTGTGCTTCTTCCTGATTCGTCCTCTTTCTCTCGTCATCAGTAAGGAGTGAAAAGGATCGGCCCATGTGTGGTGCGAATGGGACCGGGAGCGGGCCTCAGCAGGCTGAGGGGTGTTCCCTGTAGGAGGTGGTGATGGGGATGAGGGTGGGAGGCTGGGCCAGGAGGACGTAGTGCCAGTTGACTGGAGGAAGCTGCAGCTGCCATCGCTGCAGCAACAGCCAGAGGACTTGGTAAAAGTCCCGCCCCAAGACTTTTTGGAAGTTCCTTTAAGAAAATGAAAAATGGTGAATAACATCAGTTTAGACTTTATTGTCCTAGTGGGAAATTGTCCTATAATATCACAGTGTCAGCAGTATAAAATCACAGTGATGCAACAAAAAAACAAATCCAACGACATGAGTGAAAAGTCATCAAAAGCGCACACATAGTACAATATGTAACAGTGATCAACAACAAGAAGGACAGCTTCGGTACACACAAGACATAGTTCTGTCTAACACATAGTTAGTTCTGTCTGATTATAATCTGTTGAAAAATAATCTGAAGCCTGGGACTCTGATGGACCATGATCTTCATGGTTGTTTGATTTGTCAATTAATAAAGGCCTTTAATTGACTACTAAACCATTCAGAGATACTGCCTTCTGAGGAGGTGCTGTACTCTGGAGTAGTCATCCTCATCAAGTCAAAGTGACACAACTGTAAATGTAGATGCAAGAGTGGTAACAACAAACTGAGTATCTACCATAAAGTCTGTGCGCTTCTTGTGTCGGCTGAGAAGAGGATTAGGTTTCCCTGCAACTCCATCCCGATGCCTCCGGCTGGATATATGCTGTAACATAAAGTGAGAGGGGAGAGATATTGCACATTAAAATTGCTTGGACAGTACTTCACTCAGGCTCTATGGCTCTTTGTAAGGGTTTCTCACCTGTTTTAGCTGCAGCTCTGAGTTGACTCTGACGTTGCATATCTCACAGTGGAAGGTACGTTCCTGAGTGTTGGGGTCAGACGACTGATCACCCCCTTGCTCTGGGCTGAGTTTAGGACCCAGACGTGGGTATGCTTTAATGGGTCCCAGTCCACTTCGAGCCTCTAGAATGGTTTTGTGTTTGGTACCTGGAAACAATTAAAATTAAGGCATAATCTGTGTTGTTAATTGGTGGTATATTCACCTCACTTTGACATTGTAATGAATATAGTACATAGTGAAGACTACTACACACTGAATTGACTTTGTGATGGTATTATGTTCTCAACTGCTGTTTTGAGGAACAAGAAAGATCTTTGAACCTTGTCATAGCTCTGTATGTAGTTTAACATTTCCTGTTTTATTTTGAAAGCAGAGTTGTCCATTGTGATTTCACTTCCTGTTTTTTCTTATCGTCTGTTTTGCCCCTTTGGTTCCCCTGTCTCTGTTGTGGTCTATGTATTCAGTTCTGATTGAATATATGAATATATTATATATAATAATAATACATAATAGAATATATTATTATTATTATATATAATGAAAACAATCTCCAATGCAGCTACTAAATCTCTGGATCTTGAGGGGAGACAACTTACAAAACTAGTAATTACTTCAGTGCAGAGAGCAAATTAAGTTGAATAAAAAATTCATTAAAGCTGTTATATAAAACATGTCCAGTTGAGATGGGAGCATTGCTGTAAGAGCATTAACTGGACGCAACAACATTTAGCATGCAGGTCGTAAGAGGCAAGGTTTTTCAAACCATGCCTTTTTTAACTTTACCACAGAGTGTCACTAATGTACCAGCTTTAGTTTTTGAAGCCTAAGTTGCAGAACAGGTACAGAATTGCTTCTGAAGGACCGACAATTACCCAGGGTGTCTAAAGTTGCTTCCAATACTGCACTCTGCATAATACTGTTATTTGCAGAAGTTTGTTTCAAGATTGTGCACACACTGCGGTGCACTCTGATAAAGCCATGTAGGGGTTACCTTTGTTATGTGCCTCCAGTTGTGAAAGGGAATTAACAGCTACTTTGCACAGGGAACAATAGAGCAGCTTCTTGGCTTTCTCTTCCTCTGATTCTCCTGAAGAAGGGCTGGGTGCTGGGGATGGGGTGTCAGGAAGACCAGCCACTGCAGGATCCGCAGAGGGGTTACTGAGAGCCGTGGAGGACGAAGGAGAGGATGGCAAAGGTGTGTTGAGTGAGGGCAAAAAGGGACAGTCAGCATCTGCTGAGCTCGTTGTGGGCGTTGGAAGGTGGCTATGGCTCAAAGGTGACTTGTTAGAGTTGGAGCAGGATTGAGTGTCGTCTGTAAGCAACATAAAGTTTTCATGTTAGTGAAACATTTGTGGAAAGTCTACCATACATTGAACCCTTCAACCATGACCATGATATAAAAATGTGAAAATAACAATGCTTTTCCAGTGCTTGAAATTCTGCCCATTTGATGTCGAACACACAGCTGAGCCAGTCCATCTGGACCAGCCAGCAGGTCTGGCAGCCCTGTACAGAGTCACCTTAGCTAGACCAGGCTTGGTGACTAATGTACTTTTTACTTTTTTATTATTATTGTCAGAGTTCAACTCAGTATTGAATTGAGCAATGAAAGCTTGAATCTTTGGATGTAGATTTATGCAGGTGGATAGAACAAATGATGATTCTTTTCTCTTGAAAAAGTAATATTCACACTGCATTTATAAGTAGACCTCAGAACTCCTTTGGTTAGTTTCTATCATTTCACACAACAGCTGTGTTGTGCACCTGTGCCATTTTGTGACAGATTGTGTGTGTGTAACATCATATGCTGCTGGTGATGCTCACCCTGTTTATTAAGATCTGGCTCAAGGCTGGATGTCAAGGGGCCTGGTGGGATGGGTGAGGCAGTAGTGGGAGGGTGCTGCTTGTCTGTGTCTTGGAGATGAGCTGTCTTTGATGTCTCGATCCCCTTCACCCTCCGAGCGTGGCGGTTCCCCTTATAGTGGGCCTCTGCCTGGCTCTGGAAGAAGAACAGGATATATGAGAGGTTCACATGAAATCATGGATGTGAATGGGCATGATGGGATTCTCATTTCCATTTTCACAGAGCATTTAATTTTGTTCACAATGTTGATTAACTGTTTTGTTTTTTTCTTCTTGACACCCGGTTGAGCTTAGGTTAGAGAGCCTAAACCCATGATGCCATGAGGAATTTATTTGAGGACCACATACCAATATTCACATTGTATCACCTCTGTTTTATTTTTAGTAGTAGTGCACAAATGGGTTGTGACACCTTCTGCAACACCTTCTGATGAGATATCTGGGAAAAAAGCAATTTCACTAACTCCCAAGGTCTGCAGATGAGTGACCATTAGTTGAAGGCTGTGGTTATGATGGCCACCTTCCAGGTATGTGATTGATGTAGCTCAAACTAAACAACGGAGTGACTGTTTCTAATTAAGGTTGCTCTGTTGTCTTACCTGCCTTCATAAATATTCAACTATACAACCCACATATTTCATTGAGGATTATCCATCTACTCACAAATTTTGTGATATATATTGGTACCCTGCGCTTTTGATGAATGGCTGTTGGGCTGATGAGGCTGTCTATGGAGATTAGCCTCTAGATCTTTCTTGTCTTCCTTCACCACTGCTGTTATCATTGAACTGGGCTGCCGAGCTGGTGATAATGGCGAATGGTGGGATTATCTGAAAATGGGCTGCAGAGCTGTGGGTGATCAGTGACAGTCAGATGCTGGGAGTTTGTGTTGATGAGTGTGTTTGCCTGCTTGTCCTTCTGTGATTGCACTTAAGAGGATCAGTTTAAACTCAGGAAATTGCAAATGTGAGGATGAGTTGACATTTCAGTCTTTAGTGGGGGTGTAGAGTTTGGCTATCAGTCCATAAGAGTTGAGGGTAAGGTAAGAGAAATCAAGGCATGTGTTAGAAAACATAAGATTTGCATTAAATCAAGCTTAATTTTTTCCCCTCCATAATATCAACAGAATGCAAATGATATGGGGTTATGTTTTGGGAGAGATCTGTATCATATTAACCATGGTTAAGACATCGTAACAATTAGGCAATAGAAGCTAGGCTTAAGGTTTGCCAAATAAATTGCAGTTGTTGTTAAAAAGTTATCTGCTGGCCATCAAGTCCATTCTAAGTCCATTAACCTTAATGCTCTTACTTTCCACCATGCTACACCAAGAACTCTCCATCTCCTGCACCAACAAATAATATTGGCATCAGATGTGAATCGTACAGAAAGGTTCAGAAATGCCCAATAATGGAAAAAAGACACAAAGATACTGGGCTGTGAAAGAAAAGAGTGATGTGTTAGTGCTCAGATATAGTTCCTGTAAGCTCCTCACTAACACAAGACTGTGTGTGTGACTGTGCATCCCTGCTGGGATTAGGTTACTATATGTCATCGTAAGGCGCATGACAGGTACATGTCAGGGGCTCTGTGGGGTGGATGCTTCACTTAAGCAAGTGGACCACTGGGATGTGTTCGGGATGCCTCTGTAAGCCTGGGATATTAACTGCCGATGAGAGTTACCTATACAGCCCTCATCATGATTGGTGATGACAGAAAGGCAGATATAGCTCTGACTGTGTAACCCAACTCGTCTGGCTGCTGCTGCCCAAAGCCCTGCAATTAGACAAGGAGATGAAGCCCTACAACTCCACGAACAAATGACAGCAGAGATCTAGAAAGCTAGGAATACTCAAAGCTCCTTCTTTCTGCAGTCCACACTTTGTGCTGCTGGACTTTTGATACTTTCCCTCTCCCTGTGACCTTCAGTGTCAGGTCTTAAAAAAATCGATAGTGTGCCATCAATTCAAGAATAAAGAGCTTGACTGCATCAGATGTGGGGGGGTGGGAGGCAGGAGGCAGCAGAGACTATAGGATGTAAAAGAGATTAATGCATCCGATCTTTGGAGTTAAGAGGAAAAGTGAATAATGATAAAATATGAATGATAGGAGGTGAAATGGACCGAGAGAATCTACGTAACAGCCTATAGAAAGGGGGATTACGATGAATGAAAAAGCAGAAATGGGATTTAAGAGAGAGAAAATGAGAGCAAGCGAGTGTTCCTCAAATCCCCCTTTTTCTCAAAGCAGGATGTGCTTTGATGTTTTATCTATAAAGAGGCAAAGGCACAGAAAGCAGGAAGCGTCTAGCAGCCAAATCTACTGTACGATGTACTGGCAACAGTGGCAGGCAGAGGGGGCGGGAAGAAGCTGGAGAGGTGGAGAAAAGGAGACGGGGCAGATGATACCGTATAGCCCACAGAGGGGGGGGGAGCAAAAACATGAAAACTGACAAACATAATGGTGAACAAACTAAGTTGCAGAATATACAGGAGGTGAATGAAACAAGGTTTGATGTTGGCCTGAGAGGAGAGAGAGAGAGAGACGTGTCCAGTGTGGCATTGCGGTGGTGATGATGGCTAATGCAGCATGGTGTGACGTCAGCCTTGCAGCACAGCTGAGCTAAACACAGACAGCCTAATCTGTCCTCTGTGGCCTGAAATGAATTACAATGTTTTAATTACAACACGTGTGGCTAGCAGTGAAAAGCAGCTGCTCCTGAATGGCCAATATCAATCAATGTGCCTCTTTCGTGGAGTACAGGAGAACTCCCACTTAACAACCGGCCTCCACAGACATAAAGACAAAAGACGACATTAGTATTATCAATCCACGTTGGTGGGATATGACCTGAAGAAGATCGGATGAAAAATATTTGAATTGCAATGCAGCCCAGACAGAGTAAAAGAATTACTGTAGTGTAAGCATCTTATTCTTTCATTATTAAAGAGTGTCCACTGTGCTTTAAGCTCCCAGGCTCTCGAGTTACTGTGGAAAATGCTGTAAGCTGCAGCAGAGCAGACGCACACTGCGGCTCACAAGGAAATAGCAGGCAAAACAAACAGGTGGCTCAGTATTCGAGTTCTCACCAGCTGACAGCAGTTAGACATACGCACAGGCATTTTTTATACATGCAGTGTGGAAATATGAACATGCTGGGGTAAATAAAAGCAGTTCTTGCTTATGTTCTGTACCCCAAGCTCATGTAGACCCTGTGAGAACATGCAGGTCTGAGCAGGGGACACAGACGTAAGCGGACTCTCACAGACAAGACATTGTTACACAAGTTTCAGATGACCCCCCCCTCCCCGAGTTTGTCCTTTACACACCACTACATTTAGAATACAGTTATTTAGCGCGTCATTACTGGAATGCATTTATATTTTTAGCTACCTTAGGCTCAAATGTCAGGCTTTTGTTTGATTTCTCCTCGTGTTTAGGTTAGAGGTTGCAGTGTAATAGGTCATAAGGATTTTTCCATCTGTAAAAACCAGTTCAGCATTGATGAATCACACAGATTCAATCAAGATTTGAAGCTTTACTACGCATTGTTCAGTTTCTATGGAGATGACAGTAGAAATGATTGTGGGCTGTTTTCCTGTGGGATGATTTTAGAAGTCACACGGGTTTTCTTCACAGATGAATGAACAAAGGCAGTGTTATCAGAGTTGTTGTGGACAATGTAGTGGAACACCAGGAACCATATTTGTTCATTTCTCCATGCAAATCAAGACAGACTTACTTCATGTACTTACAAACACACACACATCGTAAAAGGCCCAGCACTAGTCTCGTAATACGTCAGTCATGTCACCCAGTAACTGGGTTTTGGATGTCCACATTATGAGTTATTTGCTTTTCAACTTCAGTTAACACCACTGCCTCTTTAATGAGGACACTCAAGTCATTCCTCTAGAGTTTCATCATATCTGGCCTCTTTCATTTCAGTCCACCGTCTCTGTCAAGACTGCATGCTGAAAATGTGCTCAGTCAGCTTTGAGGACTGGCTCACATGTCCTTCACTCCTCCATTAAAGCTTCATCAGAGTGGAATTAGCAACGACTCATTATACTGAGAGTCTTGCTATCAGCACCTGAATTATGCTTTCCAAGCCTGACACACAATTCAGCCATTCAGGATCTCTGTAAACATGAACTAAAAAGAACGGTCCTGCTAAATGGGAATCTTGATGCTGTCTTTTTATTCGGTTTTCTGATGGAACGTTCCCTGCAGTCTTTGCAACTAGTGTGCAGAAGGACAACAAAATGATGCAGTAAATTTAAATATATGAAATGCGCTGGGTTTTTCTCCGTCTTCCTCCCCCCACTCTACTTCCTGGACAGGCTAAACTTGGAGCTGAGAAACTGTGAACCCAGCTCTCACCTGCTCCAGCTGTGCAGTCAATCACCAACAAACTCTGTGTCCAGCCAACAGACTTCTCAGGTCATGATTTAATGTGTTCAGATTAATACCGAACTTTTGTTTTGTCTGTCAAGTTTTCTATCCTCACAGGGAACATGAGAATTTGACAACGATAACAGCAGCAGATTTACGGCTCATAGTTATTTGTAAATTGAAAACAAAAACAAAAACAAACGAGTCTTTGATTTCAAACGGAGAAAGACAAAATTAGACTTCTCCTTTCCAGCCAGGCCAAACCCGCAGGAATGGTGCTGGGCTGTGAGACGATTCTTTTGACATTGCAACCTCTGCATTCATCATGCGATACACACTAACCCAAAAAACATTTTTTCTCAATAAACAATAAACAATAAAAACAAAAAAACAAGAATGCATTTGTGTTTGCTGAGCCAGGAGCCAAGTTGATGCGCTGTTTTTGAATGAAACTCTTTTTAACTTGTAACCCCACAAACTTAATAGTTTGTTAATGACGCGCTTGATTGCTACTGTCAGTGGTAAGCTATAGTTAGCATATGTTATCACAGCCAACATTTGGGCAGACAGGCACCATTAAAAGCATTTCTTGAACTTTTACCTTTGTGTTTTTGGTTTTAGAGACACCATCCCTCATAATCTTAGTATCAAGTGTCATTCATACTGCTGCCTCATGCACACCACTTCAGCATTTGTTAGAAATCCAATGCTTGACAGGCTAGCTTGTGTTTAATTACAGCTGTTAAGATTTGATCGGACAATCTCTGTTCAGGACAGGAGAGTCAGTGATTCAGATATTGTCTATAAAAGCAAACCTTTCCTTTGAACCATTCAAGGTTTAGTACCTCTGAGTTGAAACGTATTTGACAGACGTTGCAGGAGATGATTGGCCGCTTTGTCTTCACCATAGGAGGCCCAAAGGTGTGCGTCATCACAGCTTTCTGTATAGGGTCCATCTGAGGAGAGACAACCCTGAGGTCACATCAGAGTTTCACAACACAGGAAGAGCTCGGAGGGCAGATATTTTGTGTTCCTACTAACAGCAGACCAGTGAAAGTGCGTGCTGCCCTGAGTCACAAAGCAAATGCTGAGGTTCTTTACTCACAGATGTTTAATGCATATACCTATGCCATCACAGAAAAACTAAATGAAAAAGGGACAAATGTGAAAGACAAAACCATCAGTCAAACATTATTACAGTGAAAAACACACAGGGCAATTTACTCATAATTAAATAGAGGAAATAAATGTCCTAAACACAAGATTTGTGACTGTGAAGTTAGATGGAGAAAGGTATTTAAGAAAAATGCAGATGAATGACAGGTGGAGCCACCGAAGAGGGAGAAAGCTGGGAGATTAAAAGAAAAAAAGAGTAGAGAAGAGTGAATTAAAGAGGGAGCAGTGATTGATGTGGACAGGAGAGTGTGTTTTCTCAGCAGCTGGTGCTGCTATCTGTGCCTGAGTCCTCGGCTGACATTCAAACACTTTAATTCAAGCTGTGATTAAAAAAAGCCTAATTACAGATTCCATATTTTCCAAAAATTGTACTTTGTCTATGTGCTCAAACCTCTGCTTTTCAAACCATCATAACCAGAATATTACACAAAGCAATCCAGACGTTTTCTGTGAAGCACTTTGATAAGACATATATTGAATTCTATAAAAGACTCAGCCCTGTGATTGCTGTAGGGACTTTACATCACTGCAGTGAGAAAAGCAGTCAAACTCTGCTGCTGGGAAATTGAAATTCATATTTAAATAATCAGAACAATGAGTAATAGAAATACAGAAATACATTAAAACGTAAAAACAATCAAATAAACCAAATGAAATAAAGTCTGTCTTTAAAATATGCTGATGGTAAAAACAACAATTGAGGATTAGATCATATGCATCTTAAATTAAATGAGGAAATGGATTAAAAATACCAACCAGGTTCGCTCAGATCAAGCACAGATATATGCCCTATCGTTGTCTTATGAAGTGTTTGCCACCTCATTTTTAGAAACTTGAATATAGTCGTGTGAGCTCTTTAACCCTTTGGCAGAGTTCAATAACCACAGTACTGGGTGTTGCCCTCATTAAGCAGCCAAAAGTGCAGTGTGGTTTTACACAGTCTCTCATCTTCTGCTCAGACTGTGAAATTATGCTGCCAAATGAGAGACTGTTTACAAGTTGAAGCTCCATGCACCAGGGGAAATGGTGTAATTGGTCTGAAAACCTAAACCCTATTTGAATGCATTGTGAGACATATTTATAGACTTTAGCCTATTTTCTTTCTTGCTCCTGTCACTAACTCCAGTTCACCTCTCTTGGTTCATGTATTTTATGGGAGACATGTAACATAATTTGTTTGTTTACATATTTGTCTAGTGTCAGTATTGTGCATGGGGAGGGTAAGACAGTTTGCACGTTGTGAATGTTTTTATGTATCTGAATGTGTTAAAGTGTGTGTTCCATCAGGGTAGGTAGATAAACACAATGATGCCTCTCTCACTGTCCTGTCTCTCTCATATTGATGGAGGGATGACCATGTTGATCCCCCTCTACTATCACAGCATGCCTTTTGCTTCCATTCTCTCTATACATCAGGATTTCTCTCCATGCGTCTGTTCCTAACCTCATTAACCTTTTAGTTCAATTTCTCCTTTTAGTTCAATTTTAGTTCAGAGTCTCCTCTTTCACTCCCTCCTCCCTCAAACAGTAGAGCTTTTCTTGAATCAGAAATTTAAATTCTGTACCATTTTTTTATTTGCAGATTCATTCTTAAATATTCAATTTATTATACACTCTCAGATATCGGTGGTCCTTCAGATGTCTTGGTTGATTTGGTGGCAACTTTATAGACAGACGATTAAAGAATACTAATATATTGAATTTGTGTTGCTGAAAAAATGACCATATTGAGTATGAATATGAGCTTTGATATGATGAAAATCTTAAAAATTGTCACTTTAAAATGATGTTGCTTTCCCAAACTAACTAACCGACACAGAGACTAATGATAACATGCACATTAAACTTCCTCTATAGAGAGTTACACATCAACAGACTGGCACAGGCTCATTCTCTCCCATGCAAAGACTGCATCTCACTGTAAAGCTGATGTTTCAATGCAAGAAGGTGAGACCAACACTATACTGCCCACACTGTACTGGAACACACTGTTAGAAAAAATTAATACTATAATCCAATGTGACATACGGTCACATCGGCCCTCTCTCTGTGTCCTTTCAGTCTCTGCAGCCTTAAAGATGAGCAAGCTGCCCCAGTCTTCTATCACTAGATGACAGCAGAATTATAGACTTGTTTGAATTTTTTTACTGTGTGGACAGAGAGTAATTTGGATTGAGGTGCTCTGACTTTAGTGGCCACACTCAATGTCCTCTTCTTGAATCATCTACCTACTGTCGGGTCATTTTGCTGGAGCGAATGAGGATGAGCTATAGACGATAATGTGTGTGTGTGTGTGTGTGTGTGTGTGTGTGTGTGTGTGTGTGTGTGTGTGTGTGTGTGTGTGGTGCACATGCATCTGTGTCTGTCGCCACACTGACCTTAATATGAAACCCAATCGGGAAATGAGAAGGAGTCACAGAAAATGCTGACTGTAGAGAACACTGCCTGTGCCTCTTACACAATTGATTAGCTGTAACTCATTTTATTGCAGTAAAACATTCACTTGGGCATTTTTTCAATTATGCTGAAACTCACTCTGCTGAATAAAAAGCAAACAGCTGTCACCTCATCATTTTGGATTATATAGTATAAATCCTCAGCACTTTATCGCTTGTCTTCCCTCAGGAGGCAGTGCTCCGCAACCACAGCTGAAAACCAGCTCTGCTTTTGTTGAGTTAAACAAGATGATAACAAATCCCAGACACCAGGTGAGCACACATGTGTGTTCAAGCTTGTGTGCAGGTATGCCTGTGAGCACTCACTGTATTAAAGTTGTGGAAGAGACCAATGCCGGCCGGATGAGGCGATTCGAGGGGGAACTGGAGGAAGGGCTTCATGTCCAGTGGGGCAGGGATGACAGGCGGGCTCCTGAGGAAGGCAGGGACCGGCCCAGGTCGGTTTATGCTTCCTGTGTTAGATGCACAGACAGGGAAATTAGAGATTTAATAATGAAAAATACATAAAGCCCTATAAATATGACATAATTATTTGTTCCTCTTATCAAAAACAGTGGAAAGAATCTCAAACTGAAATTATTGCACAGGATTTTTAGTGACAAGATGAGAAGAGCTACCCATTTATTTTAATAATATTTTATTTTAATATTAATATACATATATGTATGTGTGTATGTGTGTGTGTGTCTATGTGTGTATATTTACATATATATGTGAATGTGTTTGTGTGTACATTTACTTATATATGTGTGTGTGTGTTTGTGTTTAATTAGTTTCCCCCTGTTTCCAGTCTTTGTGCAAAGCTAAGCTAAGCAGCTTCTAGCTATAGATTCATAATTACCTTACGCACTTGAGATTGTTATAGACCTTCTCATCTAACTCTCGGTACGAAAGCAAATAAGAATATTTGCCGAGTTGTCAAACAGGTCATTTAAAGCTATACTGATCATATCAGAACGAGTGCCTGCTGTAAAACAGGTTTCTTCACTATCAATGAATCAAATCCTCCATTGTTTCTAAATCTAAACCCTCAGCTTCTGCATCATTTTCCCATACGGAGCCCCCCACTACCACCCACACTCCTCCTCTCTCAGCGTCTCTTTTCTCGCAGTGGTAGCTCAGCAGCAGTGAATGTCACTTGAGGAGTTTTCTGTGATGGACAGGAGTACTAAGCTCCTTAAGCCTCGCAGCTGGGGTGCTGCAGATATCTGCCTTTCCTCCATCGCTCCCTCTGTCTCTTTCTTACCAAGCACAGTTTTCTATCCCCATTTCATGGTCCCCTGTTCTGTCTGCCTGCCACTGTATTCTCAGTCTGTGCTTCTTGTCACTTAGCACCAGTCCTTCTAGCTGTTTTGTTCCTCCTCATCCTCTTTCTGTTTCTCTCTCTCCTTTCCACTTCTGCTTCCCGTTGCTATTCTTCTCTTTAGCGTAAAATCAGCGGGGTGCCTCGGGCAAAGTCTTGCAATGCAGAGTGAATTTGTATAATCTTTTTTCCTGAGAATGTATGCAATCATCATTCTTTATTGCTACTGCTTTGTGATAACTACTTAACAATTTTGTTACATTTGAAAAGAAAAACTGATCACTTGTCAAAATGAGGGGAAGAAAAGGCTGTATTGGGAACAGCAGAGCTCCCTTCTCTGACAGCAGGGGAGATGTAAAGAATCTGCTCAGAAATAGATGCAGGGGAAAGTCTCTCCTTCTGGCATTCCTCCTCAGCCCGTTTCAATCCTTGTGGCAGGTGATGTTCAGCTGTAGCTATTGTCAATTATGTGTAGCAGTTTTCTCATACGCTGCATGAGAAGGAGGGAATTTAAGAGGGTAGGGACTGGGAGGGAATTTAAGAGGGTAGGGACTGGGAGGGAATTAAGATATAAAAGTAGGGGTCAAGGTTTAATGTCCGTCAGGCATGCCATGACTCCCACAGCTCACATGGCTGCCATCACCACCTCACACAACCAAGCAGCAAGATTTTAATTTAAATTCAATTAAGAACGAGTGGATGCTCAACTCCAGATATCATGAAAAATGAAAGCAATATTAAAGTAATATTTTAAATGATCATGGAAAGGTTGATGCATGTTTGTATGTCCTGGTTTTAAAATGTAAAATGTTACAGGGTGGTCTTAATTTTACTTTGTAGAAAACGTTAATCAAACATATTAAAGTAATAGTGAATTTGTTGGGAGCTAATTTCAGTGTAAATGATCATTGTCGTTAAATAACATGGCATGTGCCAGACTGGATTAGTGTTGTGTGTTAGTAGGGTACATTTCAGACAACAGTAGAGCTCTGTGGCACAGAGGAATAAGATATGTTAGGTTTTTCTTGGACAGACAGGATCAGTTCATTAATGGTTTTAGTGTTCTAGTCTTTGGTCTGCTTTGTTGAAAAAAAATGGAGATTACCAGACTAGAGTTCAGAGTTACCCCTTACATTCTGTTGCTTCCAGTTTTTGGCATCAAACACTAAAAATGCCTTAGATGCTATTAAACATAAGCTTAACAAAGCATCTAAAGAGATTTTTATGGGCTGGCTCGGAGGTATCATCATTGTGTTTCCTCTTTGGTTAGTGAAGTGTATTCATGCCTGTGGTAAAGCTGCTGCTCATTTTATGCCACATTACGATTTAAATGTCAAAGCATGCCTGTTACCTATAAAGATGTAAGTACTGTGCCGATACAGTACACACAATTTCCTGACGTATTTAACAATCACACGCAGTGTTTTCAGGGTCATATTCTGCACCATGCCACAGCAACTTGATGCAGTGTGGCTGTAGCAGCAGTAGCAGCAGCAGCAGCATTCCTTGACCTATCCTCCTCCTGAGTGATTTACAATGACATCAGATAAGTGGACGCCATGTCTCTTCAACAGCGACCACGCAGGGAGGGAGTGCATTGATTGGACACATTCTGAAGAGCGCCAAAGTGTTAAAGTGCTGCCAATCTCTATCAATCCTCACCGTCTAGCTTCTTCTTGCCACTGAAATGAACAAACAGCGGTGTCTCTCCGAGCCCCTCATCTTACTGCCTTTTTTTCTTATGCAAATATTTTTTGGTGAAAAAAAAAAATCAATGCCTATGTAATAGCTTATTGAATTTTTGCACGGATTGTGAGAAAGCAGTAGCTGGAAAGAAATGAAGACACGCAGAGAGAGAAAAAAAGAAAAGCAGGCAACCAGAGACAGAATCTTTTCTGATTCCACAAACCCCTAGACGTGTGCACACAGGCATGCACACGCCAATATGCTGTGAGTAAGGCCTCTCAAATTGGCAATTCATTTACCCAATTTAGGTTTGATGATCACAGAGGTAATCTCAATGTCAGTGACGTCGCCAGAGCCCCTCTGCATTCCCTGCATGCCTCCATCTTTGTTCTCCATGTGGGGACCAAGAGGGAAGGGGACAGGGGACTGGATGACATGCTGATTAACAAAATTAAGTCAGATGAGAGGCAGCATCACTGCAGCCCCCAACCCCCACCCCAAAAATAGAAAAACATAAAAGAAATGGAGCCACCTTTAGTTCCAGGCCCCTCAGCTCCAATCTGAAGAGGACTGACTCGGCACACGGTGCCAGCTGCCTTACATCTGCATCTAAATGGGTTGTGCACAGAAGACTCTGAAATTAGCTTCTGTAGAAGATTAGCCAGCCTTCCCCTGACAAAACCCCCTCTCTGTTGCTGCAGCAGAGAGGGACAGGTCTGGGGCGAAAGCCTGTCACTTAACCAGAGGACCACCGGATCAACTGTGTCTTATTTGTCTTTCCCCAATGTTTTCGGTAGAAAAATATCCAAATGTTGATCCAACATTTGGTTGCGGATGACTAAGTTTGTCGTGATTGCAGGGGGAAGATGGCTCTGTCTTCATGTTGCATACTGCTAGTGTGAAGGACTGAGCATGAAATCCAATTTACTGCAGCTCAGCATACCCTCAAGTCAAAAGCGGCTATTCTAACCTAAGCAGGGGACAGACGACAATACACACATATTCGCACAGCCTTTAAAGTCCGAATGGATGAATGAATGCTCATAAAAGAGAAACTCAAAGGATACATATGCCTTTTGTTTTGTCTTCCTTTCTTTTAGTGTGTTACGTAGCTTTTTATGCATGTAAAATATGTGCAAACGTACGAGCCTAAAGTCCATGTAAAGGGGAGAAAGCACGGCTCCTGTACTTGATGCACCTCACAGCGGTCCATCCTTTTTTTCAAAACATATCTTATCCCCTCCCCACCTTGCTGTCTGTCATTGTTATATGAATATGTGGAAGGAAAAAGCGTAGAAGGCTTTTTTTTTCAAAATATTTTTGTTAACAAACCACAGTATTTCAACTTTTGTAAGAGTTAACAAGATATTGTTAACCAGACGAGGGCCAGTACAAAACTATTAGGTGTTATGTGTTAGCATGTTGCTCAGCCAATGTGGCTACTTCCAATCTGGGCTAATGTTGGACTGATATTGTCATATTGAGGGACAGTAAAGAGAAACTGTATGTAAGGTAAACCTATTCTAAGGGCTAGCATTTGACAAAATAAGTTGATTACCTGACTCTGTTTATTCCTGTTACCTATTTGTGTGTATATTTACAATGCAGTCCTGCAGTAGAATGAGAGCCAGATCCATCAGTTATCAATTTCCTCTCCTGTGGAACCATCTTCCAGTCTTAGTTCTTGTAGAAACCCTCTCTAAGTTTATGAGTAGGCTTAAAACTTTCTTTTTTGATAAAGCTTATAGTTAAGGCTGGCTCAGGCCAGTCCTTAGTATGATGCTATAGGCTCAGACTATAGTGGGGGACTTCCACTGAGCAACACTTCTCTCTTCTCCTCTCCCTGCCCTTCTCCAAACATTCATGTTACTAAATGGAGTCTTCGTGCTTTCTCATCTCGCAGCCTCCCATGGATGGTAGTTTGGGCAACTGTTGTAGTCCCGGTTGAAACAATATAGCTATGACTGGAAAGAAATGGTCAAACAGAATGAATTATTTTACTTAGCAACTTTGTGTAAATTTGATTAGCACCCAGCAGTTATGATAACACCATGAAAAGAACGTTACAAAGCTGTAACATTAATGGCCCGCTGTGCAGTGAGGGAGAGGCTAAAATGGATCATATTCATTCTCTAACACCCTATAGACTGATGAAAAAAATGGAAAAATCTGGAAAAATAATGTGATGTTTTGAACATTAAAATGAAGCATAAATGAAGTGTGTCCAATTTAATGTTGTGTTTGTCAGAGTGAGATCTGAACTGTAAGGAAAGGACAGGATTAGGTGGACCGCTGAGTGGTGGTGAAGGAGAACACAGTTGATTTCAGCCTGCACTTTGTTTCAATGATAGATGCTTTGCACTCCAGTGGCCAGGCTTACATGCCACCTCCCAGAGAACTCTCAGAAGTCCTCTTTCACTCTAAATGTGTGTGTGTCTGTTTTTATGCAGTGTTCTTGAGCTAGTCCTTATGCAGCTGCACTCAATGGTTTCATACAGCATATGTAACTAATGAAGACTTTTGTCTGCCCCTTCAGATTTTGTACGGTACTCATTAAAATTAAAATCATTATATAATGATGGTAGCACATTGCTGTGTTTGGAATTTTCCCTGCTAACAATTTTTTCATGAAAAATTCTCTCTCTCTATAGTGTCGCATTGTGAAACATCATAGAAAGGAGAACATTTTCAAGCAAAGAGGAGCATGGTAGGCAATAATGGCAGTGGGGCTGAGTGGATGGAGGCGATTGAGCGCGGAAAAGAGGTCTGGACAAGGAGGGGAGATGAGGTGGAAAGAGGAGGAAAGCATCAAAGAGGGGGAGGGAGCCGCATGGTTTGAGGTGAGTCCAAGGTGACCAGAAGAGCTAAAGAGCTATATTAACCTGCAGGTTAATGTACAGACAGTACTCATACTCAGCTGAGCCGCAGCATGTGACATAATGTACAGTTCATGTGTTAAAAATCTCATGGTACCATCATCAAAACCGTGAAAGCAGTCCAGCTGGCACATCAGCTTGTAAGATTTAATCTTTGGCTGTCATGTGCAAAATATCCTACATGCATGAATAATTTTGTGTTATTTTGTAGCCCTCCCTGCAGGTTGTCTACACGTCTGGTCTTGTTTTAAGCATAGACACGAGGCCTGCCTGAGACGTGGAGGTGGAAATGTGGGTCATGTACTGTCCATTTTTAATGTGTGTTTGCAGCGGTGTGTGTTGTCAGTCTTTTTTTAGCTGTGAGTCAAGGTGCAGCATTATTACTCTATGCACTGTTCTGTGTTTGCATCATATGAGACAAGCTTAAGTTGATTGTCAACAAAGATTTCCTCAAACCTTTCACTGTGATGCAAGTCGAAACAGAAGTGGATTCCCAGGAACTTTAACTTGTAGAGTAAATTCTTTACTCAAGTTTAGAATAATGACAGTTTCAGTTGTTTCACCATGTGCCCTGACATGGGAGTGTCCTGGAATCTGTATGAGATCATAAGACTGCAAATGAGGAAATGTCAAGTGAGGTTATAGAGTGTTATTAAACATTTTCATATGGAGGAGGTTTAGGTGGATGGATGTGTCAATAATGTGCTTATTATTGTAACCATGATGATGAAAGTAGTTATTTTCTCTTAAGGGGCATCTGATCAGATATAGCTATACTGCATGGATGGTAAATGATAAAGATTCAACTTTAATAGTGCATTTAGAGGACGTTAGCTCCTTTTATGCAGACTGTTCAAAGCAGGACTGTATTGCTCCTCACTGTTCTCCATAAACGTTACAAAGGTGTAATGGAGGGCGGTCACTGTTGTCCCACCTTTGATTCGGCAGCAGAGATAGTAACAACTATAGTTTGATCAAAGTTTGTTTACGGCAAGGCGGTACGAAAGGATGAGGGTGTGATGTTTTGACGACGAATATTTGTGCGACCCATAACCGTAAGATTTAAAAAGCAACTAGTAGCAGTTAGCCACTAACTCAGAGAATTAAAAAAGTCAATAGAAAATGACTTCAAATTGGGGAGACAAGGTCCGAGAGCTTTTTATCCCCCGAGCAGAAGACGAGATCATCTGCCATGTAACAGGCAACGTAGATGACTGTTTTTGCAGTGTTTTTTTTTCGTAGTTTACAAAGTGTTACTTGATGTATATGTAAAACAACACACTAGACGCTGATACTGCTGTGTCATTCATCACACCTCTTTTGCGTGCAGAATACCGGCAAGCTATTTGAAGTTACGCACTAGAGTGTTGTGATGTTTAGTTCAAATTCGGCGTAGAGAAGGGAATTTGTTGCGGCACAATCTCTGTGTGAAAAGGAGTAGGCTATAGTTATATTGATATAATCCATCTTTGCCTATGAGTTCTATGCAGTTGTGTGAATTTTAACTGAAATGCCTTGTTTCATTAAAAAAGCTCATAAGCATCTGCCTATTTGTTGCTCCTCTCAGGCCTTTTAGGGAAGAACTGGAACATCCTGAAGCTGGCTGTAAGCTTGCTCTTTCATTAATGGAGGACAGTTTGAGACAAACAGAGAGCACAAGATGACCTGCAATCCAGCCCCATATTATTGTTCTGTTTGCCAAACCATTTACAATCATTTACACACCTGCTGGGTGCTGGGAGAACACGCCACTGCTGGTAAAGACAGACAGAAACCTGAGCATGTAAAGTACACAAGCAAGCATGCAAACACTCAAAGCCTAATGTGGGTGAACACACATACGCAACAATGGTGTCAAATGCACAGAAGCCAGGTGCATCTCCTTGGATTTAACACAATAGAGAAAACACAAAGACAATGAAGCCCAGATCTTCAATAAACAGAAAAATAAAAATAGAACCGAAAGAGGACATAAGGAGCTGAATTACATACCGTGTAGGAAATTGTTTTCACCACAGAAGCAGAAATTACAGGCTGTATTTTGGGAGCTGATTGGAGTCTGAGGGGCGACATGTGGTTTTGTACTACAGTCTGATCTTTAAGAAACATGCAAGAGTGATGTCAGCTGTGGTCTACATACCTCCAGGACAATAAACAACAAAGAGACTTCATCGGCCCATGTGCCCTTTTGCCACTTGTCCCTTGGAACCAGTAAATGACTGTGCTGCAGTTTTCAAGGCCTTGTACTTTTGTAATTACGGTCAACAAGTCCCCAGACTAAATGACAAATATATCTTTGTCATTCCCTTTCAAAACAACAACATATACGAACATTTCACCCGTAGGGCAACATAGTTTGCTATCCAAAAACATTACACACAACAGCACAATTAAAAAATGATAAATACAACTGCTGTTCTGGTAAAGGTTTGGCACAAATCAGACAGGACAGGGTTATATACTTTAAATAAAACTGACCTGACTTTTGCTTGTAAATGAAATAGGTTTTAAAACTTATTTTGGCTCTAGATGTTTAGGTTGTCTAGAGGATAAACTAAGTGACTTTTTTCACCAGCATGTCAATGCTTTCACTTATCCTGTCAATATTTCAAAATCTACTGGATGGATTGCCATAATGTTTTGCACAGACATTCTCGTTTCCCACTTACTGGACTTGGGGGAAAGTAATTGTAGACCACAAATTAAAGGCTACATGTAAATTTAGAGCTATTTTAACTTGCATGATGTGCGATATCACAGTTCCACCTCACAGCACCAATATCATCGCTCTTTCGCTTCAACATGTTTACGTTTTTTTTTCTTAATTCCCGTAATACATTGACTGTTTTCTTGTAAAATTACAAATCTATTCTCCTTATATTTTCTTTATTTCAAATTTATTCTCAAAATTTAAGACTTTACTCTTATAATATTTCAACTTTATTCTCGAAGTTTCAGAATCTACTTTTTTCCCTCAACGTATCAAACAAGGTGATACACTAGTTATTTCTTTGGTACATCATGAAGTGCCCCAGATGCTCCGTTGTCTGTCTTCCATGAGGACCTACTACATCATGGAGGACAAAAAGCAACCGTTCCACTGCTAAACACTCATTTTTGTTCCTGACATCGGTTGGGTTTCGAACCTTATCAGCCTGATATCCTGTTGTCCAATCCCAGCATATAGTTAGGAAAAGATTGTGGTCAGCATTATAAGAAGAAAATAGCTGGTATTTCTTCTCTCACACTAGTTTACCATCTTAATGAGATGGTAAAGATGGTAGAATATGTTTCATGTTGACTGTCAGTAGTAAATTGAAAACACGTCGTCACTCAAGGTTCTTGTCAGACACAGTAAATAGACAGACTGTATATAGCACATACAGTACACATACAGTACACATACAGTACACGGTGTCTATGGACCTTCCTGATTGTTTGACTTTCTCTTCTTTGCTTACTGGTACTGCTTTTCTTCTGCGCCATATTTTAAGGCATTTCTCTATTTTGAATGTCAGTCTTTTTCATCCCTCACCACATTGCCTCGATTTAAAGTTCACGCTGTTTATCGGGGACAACATGCTCCTACTGTATGACTATTTGGATGACGTTGAGCAGGGAGATTTGCACACAGACCCATACACATTTATAGATTACCTCATACTGGTTAGGAAACAGTGATGCAAGCTATAAATGTCTTTTCATAGCGCTCAGTGAGGTCTTTGCGTCAGACTAGAAGCTTGGCCCATTTTTAAATAAATAAAGATCTCAAACCTCTGGGTCTGAAATATTCATCATTAAAATCACACAAGAGTTACTAAACTGCGTTCCATTGCTCTGCACTGAGATGAGCCAGCTTTAGCACAGTTCTTTTAGACACTACCGCTGATTGTGTAGACATGTTTGAATATTGCTTTTCATTGAAATAAATACAGTATATAGATGGATAGAGGTGATATGAAGACTTTTCTTTTGCTGATGGAGAGGAGAGGAGAATTTTCCTCTGTGTTTGCTCATCCATCCTTTCTGTCACTGTCATCGACTTTCATGGAAACTATTTCGGTCTCTGATCTTACATCTCTATCTCAGTAAAAGGAAATTAATACAGCATATAAAAACCCATCGCCTCATGTTGTTGTGATCTTGTGTCAGTGTCTTCAGTGTCTAAGGCACACAGAGTTAAAGCTTCAGCTCAGGGGAGGGATTACCACTAGCTCAAACTCAGTGAGATCACAGGGAGACTTGAGCAGGGTTAAGAGCAAGCAAACCAAAATAAGTATTGAAATGTTTAGTCAACACATACTAACATGGAACAAGGTCATTGCAGATAATCAAATATAAGACTATAACCAAACATCTCATGATATTGTTATAGAGACTAAATGAAATTTGAAAATAAAATGCTTAAGTCTAAGGTAAAGCTTGTTGTTGACCTTGGATAAAATGAGCAAATGAACAGAGGTGTCTGATTTCCTGATTCTGCTTTATTGAAGCTTATTAATACACAACGGATCACACTGATAAATGTCACAGAGTCTTGCATCCTGTCAGTGGTGAGTGCACTAAAGGCAGTGAGAAACTGAGGTGACTGATTGTGTAATGCACCAAAATTAGACTATAATTAAGAATTGCATTGACTGAGGGTGAGGTTAGCGTACTTAAAGTGAAAAATGAAATGTGACCTCTTCTGGCCACATTTTCCTATCATTTGGCACATTTCCTATGAATTTGAACGAATATTCTCCTCTTGTCTGTCTTTTCTTGTTTTGGACTAACCAAGCAAAAAATGAATGATTGTGATGACTGCAGGATTCCCGAACACACAGTTTAATGAGAACGAAGTTCTATTTGGAACGTCACACAAACAGGGACAGAAATGAGCCTTAAAGCCACACAGTCCTACAGATTTAGCAAAAAGGGCAACCCTTCCATCATGCCTTTTTTTAATCATCATGACTACACATGAAAAATAAACTAAGACACATCTAAGTTGGAGACAATAGCACATGCCACCAAAACTTTGTTCCATAGACGAATGATCAGCTTGACTAAACAGGGATGTTACTGTAAAGAACAAGTCAGTCTGATCAATAGGAGCAAGGAGTGAAAAGCATTCTGACACTGTCTTACCCAAGATCATCCTTTGTCCTTCAACCGTTAACTTCTCTTTCTCGTGTTATCTTCTTGCCTGAATCTTTCCTCACTTGATCAGCTACTGACGTGACTCAAGTCCTGAGTGCCCACCGCTCTGCCTCTCAAAACTCAGTGTGGAAAACACATCCAACATCACAACCTTCACTTTGCATCCCTACGTTGTGTCTCTTTCCGCTTGCCTCGTCCACATGGGATGCTTCTCCTGCAGGTCTTCTCTTGTTCAGCCAGCTGTTGCAGGAGGAGCAGTACAGCATCCCCTACTGCAACACAACATGTACTCAGGCTTGTGCAAAGGAAGCCTGTAATTTATTCACTGTTATATATTCACTCCAGCAGGGGGAATACAGCTGAGATGGAGCACTGCCTCACTAGTGGAACCTCTGCACCACAGCATGCCTCTCTCGCCCTCCCTCTCTCTCTCACTCTCTCATATTTTGGGGTTGGGTATAACCTAAAGGCACCTTGCATTCCTGAGCTGCGATTGGTTAGCGGCTCTGCCAATGAGAGCAGTCAGTGCTGAGCATTTTCTTTGGATGTTTGACTCAGGAGGCAGAGTGATTATGTTGCTGTCGATTCTGCTCTCATTTTCCTTCTGTCACCCTTTTGCTGCTGTTTATTATTGACAGTTTAATTCTCTCTGCTAGTCTCACTCCATATTCTGCCTTGTGCTTCACACTGACAGCACCTAGAACACGTATTAAGTATATTAATTTCCAGCCTCAGAAAATCTCCTCCTATATCTACTCCTGTCTTTTTTTTCACCTGAGTATTTAGTTTTTACACTCAGAGCAATGTTACATTTTGGAAATGCTGAATCAAGTTCACACTAGTTGCCTTACCAGACAACTGTGTAAACAGAGTTAAAAGAAATGCTGACACAGAGGAGACTGACAGCTCCAGAGTCTTGATCAAGCAGGGAGGGAGTGGAGAATAGATTGAAGTTAATGCAGACTGACTGAGGATGAAAGTGTACGCTGAGGAAATGTGGAAGATGTGTTTAAACATCAGGATGAAAGAGGACACTGACAACTTTTTGACAGGCACAGAGTGCTGAATGAGCTCAAAAACTAACCTTAGGTCACACAGCACTTAGCAGAATAATGTATTCAAAGCAAAACGCAGTGCTAATGTGTATTCAAGATGTCATCAAACTCTTTCCCACAAGTCCCTGCTGCACTGTCATTGAATGACCTCCAGCGTGTTGCAAGATGAAGTGAGCCATTTCTACATTCTGTAACAATTATCATAACAAAAAATAACATACATTCCATGTGTGCATGTGTGTTTAAACGTATGTGAACCAAGGATAGGTTTTATGTGTGTGTGTGTGTGTGTGTGAGAGAGAGAGAGAGAGAGAGAGAGAGAGAGAGAGAGAGAGAGTGAGAGAGAGAGGGCTAAGTTTTCCTCATTAGTTAAGTTGGGCTGAATAATGCAGGTAGGTGTATTGTTGTGGCCAATGGCCCAGGTGCTAATGTGGCTGTCTGAGGGTGAAGGGGCTGACACAGCATGACTTTAATGGATGTCACCATGGGAAACTGAAACAGGACCATTGTGCTCAGATGACACACCATTCTGCTTGTGTGTGTGAATGTGTGTGTGTGCGCATGTCTCTTGAAAGAATACATGTAAGATAATTATGGCCTGAAAGAATGAGGCAAGTTTTTTTCAACATGTTCAATTAGTAGCCTACAATGGTTTAACCGTACAGGTGAAGTGAAAACACTGGCCTTAGTAAATATGTTTTGTTTGTTTGAGAACTATTTCAAATTTAAATAAACATTATTATTTTTTCTATTTGTCCAATGCTTTGTTTTTCTGGCCAAATACCTCTAAAACCAATGAAATTCACCCTCAGCCGTATGTTTTTATTCAGTGCTAATTAGCAAATGCTAGCTTTCTAACACATAAAACTAATTCCATGTATGACTGAGGGCAAACATAGTTACAGCAGATTGTGTTGTTGCCTTAGAAATTCATTTTGGACTACCACCAGAGATATTCTAATAGTAGTAGAGATATGCCACTCTCAGAACTTGCGGGTAGTCCAAAATGAATGGGACTCTATGGAGCAGATGCCTCAAAATTAAATGTAAATATATATATATAATATATATATATTATATATATTAAATATGTTTATAATATCATCTACACTATATTTATCAAAACATAATTTAATGACTTTGATACAAAGTATAACAGTGAGGTAAAATGGACTGTACTTATATATCGCCTTTCTAGTCTGACTGACTACTCAAAACGCTTTACAACACAAGCCAGCATTCGCATTCACCACATTCATACAGTGGTGGCGTTCGTACCATGCAAGGCGCCATCTGCTCATTAGGAGCAGTAACCATTCACACATGCACACAGCCATTGGGAGCAACTTGGGGATCAGTATCTTGCCCAAGGACACTTAGACATACAGCCTGCAGGAGCTGGGTATCGAACCATTGACCTTCTGATAAGTGGACAACCGCCTGACCACTGAGCCACAGCCACCCCAACAGTTTGAAATGCTATTTTTGACCATAGAGACAAATAATCTCAATCCTCGGTCCAGAGTGTTCTACTTTATCCCTCATCTTTTTTGTCAGGGGTCCAAACATTTTGTTGAGGGCAGTATTTGTTGACAGCTTTGCAGTTGAACCATGTCTTTGCACTGAACAAGGTAAATACAGAGCATATACACAAGAGGTTGAGTTCCATCCATCTTGTCACAAAATATAATTATTTTCTGCATAAAAAAATCATCCTCAAAATGTATAAATATAATCACAACAGAATCGTAAGTATTGTGTTGTGTAGTCAGTCGGCCTGTGTGTGTGTGTGTGTGTGTGTGTGTGTGTGTGAGTGAGTGATTATATTCATATGACCTCAACCTTGCTATGCCATCCCAGGAGGCCATAGCTGTGTCGACAGGCTTGTTGAACTCTAATTTTAGACATGATCGTTAGTGTGTGAGTCCTGAGGAGCCCTGCCAATGCTAAATGTCTTATTTGGATTTGTAACACGGATGAAGCAGCCATACATGTGTTAAATTGACCTCTCAGGGGTTAAAGTGCAAGCAGACAAAGATGAAGAGATCAAAGAAACTTTTCTCACTGCTGTTTTATTTTTCTCTATCCTGCAAGTATATTTTCATTATGAGATAACCTTAATAATACAAATCATTGTCTTTGTTTTTTTTACTGTTTCTGCTAGCTCTACTCTTTCTGTTTTGTAGTCAGACGGTCCGGTTGCATACTGGATGTTTGGTCCAAACACTAACTAAAAGGCAGTCAGCTGTTTTTGGGTATAAATCTATTTGATGTGAAATGTGTTTCTCCTCAGCTGGCAGAGGCAGGGTAGTGCAGGCTCAGAGCAGTGGTTGTTTATTGTACCTCAGAGGTTAAATTATATGTTGCCAGAATGGAGACTGGAATGCAATGTACATAAATATGCACACACAAACACACACTGGACTAAACACATGCCTACGTGCAGTGACGAGGTAAGAAGTTAAGAAATTGTGCTTTCTTGGAGAATGGGCTTGACTGGTCATGGTATTGTATGTAGCTATCTGTCTTTTTAAAACAAATTTTTATGTTTGTGAATATAATGTAAACATCTATTGTCTTAGACACACACAGCTTGGAAGAAAAAAATGTATTCATGATCCTCTTACTAGTTTTTTCTGTGTTCAGTTGCATCAGAAACCGGTGTTATGATTATTTGCAAACAAACTGTGTTTATACTCATCGATTTAGTGATATCCTTTACAATAACGTGTTTCACAACGTGGTGAACCTCACCTCATCCTTGCTTGTTAACGACAGAGACTTTCAAGGATCCTTCTTTCATACATCATGACACACTCACCTTTTACCAATTAAAGCTGGAGCTGGTATCATTGGATAAACAAGCAAGAGAAAGCTAGGTTTTAAAGTATCCAACAAAAAAAAAAAAAATACACACACCCTCCCTTCAGGCCTCCCTCCAAAGTCACTCATCCAAAACACATGAGCATGCATTGCATGATTGCACTGCATCTCTCTAGCTCACTCTGGCCAGGTGGAGGATTATGCTCCATAAATTAAATTTTTTTAAAAAAAAGTTAAATTTCAAAATCACATAAACACAAGCAAAATAGCCACCATAAACATGCCTCAGTCTGAAAGGGTTTGCTGCTCACTAACCTCACTGTGGGTATGTGCTTTGTGCAGACATTTCTGTGTTAGCTGCTGAACCAGAGTCTGCCGCTGGCACAGCGACTCGCTCATCCTTCAGGTCAGGGGGTTACTGCTCACTGCTTTGAGCTCCTGGATTAGCGGCTGCACAAAAATCTAATGCTGCTGCTGTTACTTGTTCTTCAGCTATTAACCATACCCAACTCCCACATGGCTCATTCATGTGGAAGAAAAAATTTAACATCATAATGAATGAAACTGTACTGTTGTCAACAGAGTATATGTCAAAAAGGATTAGAAAATGATCACATTATTTTTTATATTTGGGGTCGTTCAACCACATTTTATAATTGGAGCAGAGCTCCACACTCTAATGAAGACCATGAGAGAAGTTCAAAGCTGCAGGAAAAGCTAATTAGTTGATCTTGAATAATTTTTTTTTTTTGTCAAACATAAGAGAAGCTGTTTACATATTGGTCAACTCTAATTTTTCAGCATTGACTTATTAAAGGCACTGATGACTTAATTCTGACATCTGATTAATTCCTTTCCTTTTGATCACACCAGTTCATTAGCTTGCTTCTTTTCAAAGTCCAGGCACGTCTCAACATATATATGACCTCACAAAATTGTTTAATTTTTCTCTTGTGGCAGTTTAAGCTAACACGGCACAATCATTTGAATCCCCAGTACCCAAATGCTGGAATATGTCAATTGCAATTTTATTGATCATTTGTTTCCAGCGCCTGAAAACTACACATGAACTCTACCGATTATTTGAATCCCCAGATTATGAAACAGAACTCTTCATTGCACTTTATCACACATTGCTTATTTCTTTTACATTTGCCAACTCTTATATCCTGCTGTGATTCTAATGAAGGTACAATTTGATGAGGGTACAACATGATGTATGTGAAAGGTCGGGGTCAGAACAGGTCGAAGTCTGACACTAAGTGCTGACGTTAGAAACTGCTCTGACATTCATCAAAGAGAGAATTCTTCAAGGCTTCATGTAAGACTGTTACTCGCCTTTTAATCCTGCTCAGAATTTTTTGCAATAATGAGTGGATGCTGCCTTATCTTCTCTTCAATTCATTTTTAGTTGATCAAAGGAGGAATGCTTGGTATTGTGGGGGGGTTAGTATTTCTCAGCAGTTGGCAATGGTCTTACCTGAGCACCACATTGGTCGCCTCTGCTCTTCACAAGAAAGTGAGTCCAGATCCTTCGTCCAGTAGTGAGTCCAAAGGTCAGTGTATCAGCCAGCATAAAGTAGTGCAGTCATAAATCTTCTTTGCATGGAATACATAAAAGTACGCTCATGTTATTGATAAATAAAGTAGAATGGAGCCACATGAGTGCAGACATTGCACCAGTCAGCCAGAGAGTGGAAAGGAAAATGCTCAACCCAGGCATTACCACACAGTGGCTGCATCAAACAGCAGGCAGCTTGACATTCAGCTTCCTCATCTTTCTCACAATCTCTTTCTCTCTCTTTTTATCCTGCTGTTTTCAGATTTCCTTTAATCCCTCCATGCGTTTCTCTGTATTTTTCCTGTGTTTTCTCTTCATGCTGTCGCCTCTGTCCTAGGAGCGTAGGAAACAAGTGCACAAGATTCCAAAGCCTAATTCTGCCTCTTAGGACAGGGGAACCTAATATGTGAGGACAACTGTGGAAGGAGGGAGATACAGAGTGTGTGTGAGGAAAAGGAGGGGCAGGGCAGAGAGGAGGGAACAAGGATTGGAGTGTGTGTTGTTGAGGAGCAGAGCAGGATTGATTGAAACTTTAGAGACCTAAGAAGAGGAATAAAATGTTGACATGGTGAAACAAAAGGAAACATGATTGGCAGATGAAACACGTGGCTTAAAGGCAGATGTGTCTTTCTTTCTCATATATGTCACACGGTATGTGACTCTAATAAGCAAGAGACGATATATGTATGCCTTGGTCACACAACCACTGTAACCTGATTGCATGCACATTTGTGATTTAAGAGCCAAATGAAATAAATATCTTTCTGGTGTGTTTGTAAACTTTGGTTTCTTTTCATGTTTGCATTCAGTAAATGTATCAGAAAAGTCCCAAAAGGAATGTTGCCTTTCCTGATGTGAGGGCTGATGTAAGACTTCTGTCTTCTTCAAGCTGACTTCCGGTACAAAACTGTGCAGTTTCTCTAAGGCAGGATGTTATACACTCAAGGGCTGTCTCAGTGTGGACAACAAGGGCAGCATCATCGGCAAATAACAGTTCTTGGATTAGTTGCTCCACTGTCTTTGTGTGGGCCTGTAGACTGTGATGCCGGATGTAGATACGATCTTCGACATCAAGATCTTCTGTGGCCTGCTGGAGAAGATGGTGCTAAAAAGGTGGATCTTAGGACAAGGACGAGTTAAGTAAATTTTGAGGTGGATCTGGGTATGCATGCAAACTGTGTTCCACCTTTTTTTTAAAATCATTTTGCCAATGTTATAAAGGAAAAAAATGATATTGCAGACTCAGAGTCATATCAGTGGATTTGTCTATTTATGAAAGTATTGAAGTTCTATTATATATTAATGGAAAATCTGATTTTTTTGTTGCTATCTCATAAACTGCTGATGATAAACACATGATTCCACATGCTAGAAGTAGGATTCCAGGGTCAAGGAATTAGGTGATATTACTTAATTTGGCAATGGGGCAGACCTGAGAACAGCGAAATCACCATAGTGTGTGCAGGGGGCTGGGTGCAATAATACTACAAGAGATGAGCTCCTTACGATGATACCAAAAGGAATGCACATATTGTGTACGAGCGTGCCCATTTCTTCTTTAAGACGCCCAAATGCTGACAGAAATTGTTGAAGAGCCTCTTAAGTGGGAGAACTATATTGTTTGGGTTTGGGTTTGGGATCAACCAAGTGATCAAATAAATGTTTACATTTCTTTTTTTCAATGCTTTCAAGCGTGCTATCTGGTTATAGTAATTGGAGTAGTGGGATAAGGATGCACTGATTATCTCAGTTATATATTCCTAACTGTTTTAATCCATTTCAGCAGCTCTTTTAGGATGATGGCCTCCTGGTGCTGTTGTTTTAAAAAAAAAAAATCATTACATCTCACAGTCCAAAGCATCAAACATCAGGAGGTAACTTTTACAGTTGCTGGCCTTCTTTAAAATGCTGATTTACTGCAAGCTCTAAACACCCTGTGTCTCTTAGTTACCCATTACACAGTGGAATTTGTCATCCAACGTAACACACAAAGTGACATGCAGACATAACCTGGAGGAAAAAAAATCAAATGTGGATGACTATGAAATTAACAGTCACACAAAATATACAGGCAGGGAACACTTGGGCTTCCGCAGGCTTGTATGTTGATTCCACACGTCTGCCAGTTAATGTGTTAATTCAGATCCGATGTCATAAATGTGCTTGCAAGTGTTGTTTCAGAGATGGAGGAGAGTATTAGGTGGAGGAGCAGGAGGCGAGGCCTGAGAAGAGAGTGACGCATGGCGCAATGTCGAGTAAATGTCAGTCTAATTCTGATATGCTAAATACCTGTGAAGAAGTCCGCTCTACTCTGCCGGGTACATTATCCCTCACCTGCAGAACATAGTGGATAAATGTGGAGTTAAGTACAGACCATCAAAGTTATTGGACAGTTTAATGACATTAAGTGCTCTTGCGTAAATGTGATGAGGCTGCTTAGAAAAACCAAGTGTTAAATGCACGCAGTAAAAGCGGTAATTGCACCATCCCGTCAGGCTTGGCAGGGTGCCACTGTGACGCTTCTGAGGCTGATTTAAACTCCTATCCTAGTTAAATTTAGGGCAGACACCTTCACTTTTATTTCATTTACATAATATGGACACACACACATATAAACACCCTCTGGCTACATGACACTTAGAGGTTAGGCTAAAGGGGAAGGACAGTGGGGAAGGACAGCAAACTGGAGCAGTAAGCACATTTCACCAGGGGGATACAGTTATACACACATACTGATTCCTCCCCCTCCGGGTTGCTCTGCTCTGTCTCCCTCTCTCTCTCTCTCTCTCTCTCTCTCTCTTGCTCTCCGCAATAGAATTATTACAAAAAGGCTCACCATTATATCAGACAGAGTAACGCAGATATTGCATTCCTCTCTTTCTCTAATCTTTAGCCATTTTTCACGAGAGCACTGCAATAAGACCACAATGAAGACCCTCCTCTACGCCCACCTTTGTTTATGTACGTTGAGCAAACCAATTCCAGCATAAGACCCATCCAGTGTGTGATTTTAGATAGAAATCCAGCGTTCCACAAGCAAATTAAGTGTGACTTATAATGTTGAGCATCGCTTTAATGTGGCAAAAACAACTATTTGCTTCCCTGTTCATGGATATCGTTCTCTGCTCAAAGGGTTAGAAGCTCCTGGACCTCCCACTGTTTCCCTAATTTGAAGACATTTTTGGTTGATTTCCTCCTTTTTTGAGTTAGCTGCTTTCATGACCCCTTGTGTCCTCTTGGAGGTCACATGTTACTAATCTGCCCTTTTCTGCAGGTAGGTAATCGGGTGATTTGGAACAGCTGTGGTGCCCAGTAGTTTCCGGCTTACTTAAGGCCAGCCTGCAGCCACTCTCTCTCTGCTCTTCCCACAGGAACCCCCACATCTTGTTTGCTCATGTTATGTTAGAATTATATTATGTTCTGCACCTTACAACACCTTCACGCATACATTCTCCACTCATGCACACCTTACATTACTGACTTTACTGATTGCTCACTTCCATGTGTAAATATTTACTTTAATTGGCGCTTCAGTTTGGTCTAAATTAGTTTGATTCAGTTTAATTTGATTAAATAAAGTTTTTTTTTTAAACTGCTCCTCATGGTATGTCTCCTTGTTGTTGTGGTTATCTGAGACAGGTCATAACAGCTGCTAAGTGCTACTAGCTGCTTTTTAAACCTTCTGGTTGTGGGTCGCACACATAATACATCATCAAAACGTGACACCTTAGCTCCGTCCTGCCACCATTCCAGCTTGTTTTGTTTATACAGATGTCCATTCGGTGCTCTGCCAGCTCAGGAAGAAAATAAATGACCCTCCATTACGCCTTTGTAACATTTAAACAGAACAGTGATGCACAATAAAGGTGCAACAGTCCCTCCTGGAACAGGCTGTGTTAAAGGGGTTATGACACGTGGAGCTGTTTGGAGTGATGTAACAATTCATTTGGCCATGTGACGTATTTCTTGGCTCTCTGTCAACAGGCTTTTTGCCTGGATTGGCTTTTTTGTCAGACAAGTAATAGCTCATTAGAAAACACTTTATACATTGAGGCTGGGATTTTCTGTGCTCAGAGGGAGGCCAGCTGCTTAACACTTAATTCAGAAGATCATTAACTGGTTCAATATGACAATGACATTCATTAAGAATGTGAACCAAAAAAAATGTTCCATATAATACAGTAATCCAAATACATTAACAAAATCTACATTTTCCTGATTCTTTTTTATAGAAATATATCTATGATCTCTTTTTTTGTTAAATTCTGTTTTTCATAAAAATCATAAATTTTCTATTAGTGTAGAAGTATTCAAATATATCACTTAAGGATATACTATGCAGGATTTATTGGTTGCTGTTTGTAAGGACACAATTCACAGGTGCAGTGAGTAATTCTAGAGAGAGATAGTAGATTGTTAAGACTCATTCCCATCAAATAACAATACTTTGGTTGGGTGAGCCACCTATCAAAGGTTTGTGACGACCTGGGAATGAGACTTAACAATTACCAATCATTCTCCAGAATTTGTGATGCAAAATAATGAAAATACTATGAAAAAAGAAAACACAGGAAGAGTATAGGGTGTCTTCAGATATAGACAATGAGGGTTTAGTATGAAAATATATGTTGCTTTTCTTTTTTAAAGACAGTCCTGCATACTATACCTCAAAATCTAGCTTATAAGAAAGGATTCTCTCAGTGCATCTACATTAAATGATTACAATGCTACCCGTCAGTGTTATATATTCTATTGTATTAGTATTGTTCATGTGTAAACATGTGAGCACATTTATAAGCTATTCAAGGTTGAGCTGATTTTAACTCCTTGATATACTTCTAGACTTGTTAGATGTGATTCAAAATTCTAGGGGTAGGTTTTCATTGTCAAGGAGTCATATTATGAGGGTCAAGCTATCATGGGACTGTTACCTTTAGGTGCAATGACATAATGGGGAAACAGAGCTGCCTTGGCAGAGGATTTCCCTCTCTACTCGTCCATTAATGCAGCCTGTGGTTCCAATATGTCCATTATGAAGATATTTTTTTTCTTTTTTCATATTGTGAATCTGAATCCTGATGAAGGTCTATGACCATAATGTTGCAATTTTGATGAAGTTTGTGCTGGAATGAATTCCTTTCTACCATTATGCAACTAATGAAAAATGTGTAGTTGATTCTAGGTTTATCATAAAGACCAACTTCCATTAGACAAACCATTTGTCTCATTATCTTTAAACTCATAATCACATAAAATCAAAGTAAAATGGGTCAAACAATAACATTTCATCCAAACAAGAGTTTTACTTCAAATGGTGTCACCGTTGCATTCCTAGAGGGTTTTTGGCTCTTTTTTTACCTCAGTGTGCCAGCAGTCCTAGAGAGCACTGTCTGTTGTGCCTCTTTTTTTTGCACCTCAAGGATAAAATCACCAAACACATTCCTTATTAGCCCTTGCACTTCAGTGCAGCCTTTGAAGATTTAATAAGTAAGATTTTCTTGATAAATCCCTTTTCATGTCCTTGCACGGTAAATAATTGCAGAGTTTGATACGATCTCTTTCTGGATAGAGACGACAGTGTGCAGATCTCTGATAGAGCTGACTCCCCTGGTACCTTCATTAGCCTGATTATTCAGATCCAAACACACTCTACCAACCAGCCTACATGTAAATAGGTTAATTCTATTCCCACTCAATGTCTGCACGCTGTGTTTAACAGGTCTCACTAAATGTTATCTGTTTTGTTCTGTCTTTACCTTGTGAAACATTACCGTCAAATATGCAGTTTGCACATTACAAAGGCTGTGAGGTTTCAGGAGATTGTGTTTAACAGAAAACTACACATCATTCTCTTCATAGGTGAAGGATCATGTCTCTCTTTCGACTGCTATGATGTGGTGCATTGGTCAGGGCTGTAAAAGAATTACACTGCCACCAAGTGGTGAAAAATTGTTACTGAAATGAACTCATCAGTGTGATGGGGGGTGAGCATGTGGCTACTAGGTGTCACCATCAGACAACAATTTGTAACAGAAGACTTCTGGAGCTATCAAAGCACCACTCATGGGTATGCACAGCACAAGTTGCTGTTTTCTCAACTTCATTTGAATTAAGATACTTTCATCGGTGCCTCAGTGAGTTGTTAGCGTCTTCATAAGCTTTGTTGTTGAGTGTACGAGTGCACAATGACTGCAAAGTATTGTATTGTAACAGAGGAGATGCTGCCCTGGTTGCCCCTCTCCGCTCAGGATTAGTGAGCTAATGCAACCGTTCTGACACTGAGCTCTGATATGCTGCTTAATACGTTTTTATCCCAAATAACACAGCCCCGCTCGCATGATGTGTGCTCTTCCACAGACATGTACTACATATTCATAAACATACATATGCCTACTAAATCCAAAACATACACTTTATATAATAGAAGAATTAGATGATATTCAGGATATAAAAAAAGCTATCATACAAAATTTAATGTGTATAATATATATGTTTTTTACAAATAATTTCCTTCAGCCTTTCCCATTCAATGCTTTTTAAAATGCACGATAATAGAAAAAAGTATATGAATTTCCTCAAAAGAACAACTGCATTTAAACCTAAGAAAATATTCATTCATTACTTTAATCCAAGTATTGTAGGCATTAATGAAGTTAGGAGCAAAAATCTTATAGTTGCTCCTATTGCACAATGGTAAAGAATACTTAAAAAAAAATCTGGATTCAGATCATCATCTGGATCACCATCAAAATTTAATGATTGTTCCCTGGACCATACCCTACCTCTCCAAAATATTCATGAAAATCTGTTCATAACTTTTTGAATAATCCTGCCAAGACATAAAAATAAACAAAGGAATGAATGCCAACATCAAATAACCTCCTTGACAGAGGTAATAACAGACCTATTAAATAAGACATGATCAAAATGTCCCTTTACCAACCAAAGTAATGTACTTTACTGAAAATGTCTCTTATCTAGAAGTATAGTGGCCAAGATACTAACCAGTCGCACATGAGACATATAGACACATATAGACATACAGCCATGTAGATCAGAGTTACAGTTAAGGGGTCAGGATGGTAAGGGCAAATAGACCACTTCATTTATTTTGAGTTTAAAATTTCCCTTTTCAAATTAAAAATCTTTTGTCCCCCTACGACACTGTTCTATCAACTGTTCATCATCTATCATGATCCAGAGTCAGTGTCTATCCTATCTGAGGATAGTCTGCGCCTTCTAAGAGCAAGAGATGCCCTGTTTTTGTTATTCATCCTGCCCTTTCAAAGTAAGTCAATGGTTTCCCTAGTTATAGTGCAAATGCACTGCAAACACACTCGCACACTCACACACACACACACACAGAGAGAGAGAGAGAGAGAGAGAGAGAGAGAGAGAGAGAGGCTTATACTAATCCTTGTGAAAACAAAGTGATATATTTCTACCAGCGCAGGTCAAGCGCGGGATGTTCATCAGCATGTTTATCAGGATTATGAGAATTTTATCCATAACATAACCTCTAACATTGTACTTACCAAACACTCGTTGTTCCAGATGAAAAGATGCAGTGAACATTGTGCAGAAATATACAGGGAGACAAGAGTACCAGCAAAAAGAAGGTAGAACTGATGACCATTCCCACCGTCGAGCCACGACCCTCTGTGACCTTTTGACCCTCTTAAACTGACCTCTCAGTGGGTGGCCTTCACACCGACCAGCCTGGACCATGAATCAGCTGAAGTGTCTGCTCTTAGATTTGAGCTTTGTTATTTTTGTCATTGTCTTCTCTACCTCTTTTCCAGGCTGATATTTTACTCAGTCGGTTGCTCTTTTTCATTATTTTCTGTTTTCCACTGTCGTCTTTTAATGTTTTTCCATGTCATTTTCATTCATTGAAATCATCCATTTTCTTTTCAGTGGTCAGATTCACTATTGCCTCCTCAACAAAAAAAGAAAAGTCAGGTATCTCCAACACTAAAAGTCTTGATTTAGCTATTAAAAATGTGTATATCCGTGAATGCCTGTGTGTGTACATGATAGGTCAAAGGTTTAATTGAATAGATAATGTTGTTAAATTGTGGTCTGAGCAAATGTCAGAACAGGCTAATGCCAACCCAGTTGCATTGAAGTAGAAAGTCTGCCAGGCCAGGCAGCCATGTTAATCATAAATCTTTATCTTACCATCCTGCCTCGCACATCCACCCCTTTCATTTAATGACGGCTAGATTAGTGCAGCTAAACCTCTGAGATCTGTCTGTCTATCTATCTATCTATCTATCTATCTATCTATCTATCTAGCTAGCTATCTATCTACAGTATATCTGTCTGTCTGTCTGTCTGTCTCTTTAACAAAAATAAACAAATAAACACAGAATCCAAGCACTGGTTGATTTTTTTAATATCTTAATAACATCCAAATTAACTAGGGAAACAAAAACAAAAACCAATAAGGACAATTACAAGGTAACTAATGTAAAATGTGTTTGAAATTAGATCATTATCACAATCTTAACCTGAGAATTACATTTCATGTTGATCTGTCACTCAGTCAAAACAAAACATCTTCCCTCTGTAGTCGACACCTTCCAAAGATCACCTACAGTACCAGTCAAAAATTTGGACACAGTTTCCCATTCAAGTGGATGGGAAGGTATGTCCAAACTATTGACTGGTACTGTACATTGTGCTGGGAAATCTACCTCTGAATATGTTTTGAGTGCAAAACTTGAAATAATGTAACAAACAACAACGAAATGTCAACACAAGAGAAATATATGAGTTAAGCAGCCAACAAACAGAAGCCTTGATCACAAATATATACAACAGCAAAACCAGACACACACCTGCACATCAGCACAAAGCTCATATACACAGTCTTAAATTAAAGAATAAATAGAAATACTTTTTTTTAGTTTATGTAGAATATCTGATGTCACCAAAGCTAAATTAGAAGTGCTCGTGTCACAATAACAGGACATCTGGTCAAAATGGCCAAAGCAACATTTCCTGTTGCTAAATCATTTGGTAAAGACTTTTTTTCCTTCAAGAAAACATGTTGATCTGATTCAAACAAGGTTCAGCAGTGCTAGTCTAATTTCACCAGACATTTAATAAAAAAAAAAAAGTTGTATTCTACCGTTCTACCTGCCGACTGTCTACTGAGAAAAACTCATCCTTCAGTCTCAGAGTCCAAGAAACATCGATGTATGTTCATGAATGTTCAAAGAGCAAAGACTATGAGTATGGCTGTATTAATGATTGAAGAAGAATTGTCTCTCCTCATTTGTGTTAGTCTCTGTAGATGGAGGTTATCTGTCGGGGTGGCATGTGTGGTGGATGGTAGGAATCATATGGAGCCTCTAAGTGAACATCGTAGCCGGTCTGAGTCTGATACAGGTCTTTGTCCACAGGGGAGGGGGAGTAGTGGTGTGGTGGTGGGTAGTGGGGTGAAGGCTCCTGCTTGGACACCAGATTGCTGCTGATGCTCAGAGGCGGTGTAGGGGGGCCGTCGTATGGAGGCGTACCCACACCTCCAGCATTATACTCATTTGGTGAGTGATTCTCGTATACTCCTTTCATCGCCCTCAGGTGGAGCAGGTGAGCAGAGTCAAAACTGCCGTACGGTGGACTCGGCAGGCCTGGAGAAGAGTAGCTCACCATGCCGCCAAGAGGGGTATTTGCTACTCGAACTCTGTGACTGTCTTCAGGCCTCATGCCACCACCGGGAGCTGCTCCCAGCTGAATGCAGCCGGCCACCAGGTTGGTGGTGGGTTGTGAGAGGCCCTTACACAGCGTCTCCATGAAGGCCCTACTCTCTGTGGAAAGACCCCCCTCCAGGGCCTCAGACAGAGCACAGATGTAGTTGCGGGCCAGCCGTAATGTCTCAATCTTGGACAGTTTCTGTGTTTTGGACTGACAGGGCATGATGCTGCGCAGGTTCTCCAGTGCATCGTTTAAACCATGCATACGTGAACGCTCCCTCGCATTTGCTTTTACACGCCGTGCACGGAATCGCTCCAGACGGGCCTTGGTCATCCGCTTTTTCTTGGGGCCTCGTCGTTTGGACTCATTTTTGTCCCCCTGTCCCTCCTCCTCCTCATCATCTTCCTCTGCATCCTCGCTCCCCGTCTGTTGTGGTTGTTGGTTCACTCCACCTGGTCTGTAATGGTGTGATGAGACTGACGCGTCTCCATCAGGTGAGCTCACATCTCCATCCAACCACTGCAGAGGACTGACCTCCTCCTCTTCCTCACCTTGTCTCACATATGGCTTAATCATCATAGTAGTCTAGAAACAAAAAAAATATCTTTGTCAAACACATGTGCTGTGGGGCAAACAGATGTACAATCCTGTCACTACAGTAACTGTGTTACATTTCACAAATAATATGGAAATGATGCACATTCAGTGCTTCTATTAATAGAGAACATTTTTTCTTATTGTTGGCATATTTACATTTTACATACAAAATGAAATTATGCGTTTATAAAATATAATGTATTGTTATACAGTAAACTGCCAACATAAACTCAGCCAACAACAACAAAATAACAGTCCATTAAAATATTGTATCCATGTAAAGACATCAGTAATAATAATTAATCATGTGGCTCTGAACTAGGGTGTACTTTAACTTTTTATACTTTAGGTTGTTACCAAAACCTCTTGTGTTAAAACTTGAATTCAGAACTTTTACATTCTGATTGTGTTACTGTTCAATTAATAATAAAAAAGTTCTGACTATTTCTTCTGCCTCCTTCAACTCTTGCAACTCAAGCTCACCAAACCTTGCAGTTGTCTATGCCTTCTTTAGTCACTATGCAATGATGCTAAGACAAACTATCACGATGTCAGGTTTACACCTAGCTGAAGAGCTTGTTCTTATATAAAAAATTACATTACTGATAATTAATTATTACAAGGGAAATGGTCAGGACTGTGGTGATAGCTGTGAAGATACTGACGTCAGGCCCACATTATGTGTTGTGGCTTTAGCAACCTTCACATTGTACAATTAAAAACTACATTTTAGTGGGTAATTGGTAGGTAATGGGTGTCACTATTTTTTAATGCTGGATGTTTTAATTTGATTGGATTCAGGCCAATAAGGCAGCAATTACGCCTCAATATGAGCAATTAAAAAATACAAAACAAAAAAAAAATCGAAATTATAAGAAAATTTCAAGTCCTTAAGGGGTGCATCATGGAGACTCATAACTTAGATATTTCTAAAAACCCTAGATAAGTCCAGGTAGACGAAATGATGTAACTCGGAACAGAGAGTAAGGGATCATCCACCAATGATAATCAATAGGTTAATGTTGACAGTTAACAGTCTACAACCCGGCCAAACAATTTCAGCACCGGACAGTTCCCTCTTGTCTCAGCCTCAGGTGTTGCTGCCTGATTGAGTGAGAAAACCCCAGACAGTAACTTTCTGATGAGCGGTGACTATTTGAATTTTCACCAATGTATTATCTATTTCTATTCCTTTTCTTCCCCTCCTCCCCCCCCCCTCATGCAGGGTAATCCCGGTCAATTTGTGAACTGGTAATGATAAAGTCACCGACAGGACTTCAATCTGGGGCATCGCAGGATTTACTGCGTGGATGAAGCGACGACCGTGGGATTAAATGAAAGATCGACTTCCCTAGATCAGTGACAGACAACTCACACTGAAATGAAGCAGACATTTCCAAACCAAATACTAATATCCGGCCACAAATGGCGTGCTTGAACAGCTATATTTGCTTAATGGCAACTAAAACATACAAAAACAAGGCTTTCATGTATTTTTTCCATTGGAGATATTCATTGCATGATGACTTAAGGTGTTTTAGTTGGAGCCCAAACCTGCAGGGTAGTGAAAATATAAGGATTAATCTGGGAAAAAATACCAGCTGTTTCCCTCTGATTAGCTCATATAAAACAAATTCCACAATTTACTGCTTAAATGACTTTTTAAAAACTTTTTGAAACATACCCTTGCTGATGCGTCCCAGGGCCTCTTCAGGAAGTTTCACTTTCTTATCTCCGTGGGTCACAGTCGTGGTCTCTCTGTCCACTGTCACTGTGGAATGAAGTTTCGTGTCCTCTCGTTGTAAAGCTGTCCCACAGTCTCAGCGTGGGTCAACTCTGCGGGTGCTTTGGGTTTTAACCTCCACGTTAAAGCTCCTCCTCCTCCTCTCATCAGATTTCTGTTGACGCGCTCCAGCTTGCGCGTGGCCGACTCGTGGCTCGAATCCCTGGAGCTCCACTCGTCTGTTGTGTGTGTGTGTGTGTGTGTGTGTGTGTGTGTGTTTACGGGGGATCTCAGTGAAATACTCCAGACAATCAGAGGAGGCCCATGTGGCCTTTGTGCATAGAGAGGGTGGCCGCCAAATCCGCAGCACGTATGCATTGAACGGAGGAGAGACGCGCTCAGTCGGCTGAGCCTAACTGTATGTGACAGCTTGAAGTTGCATGTGAGCAGGTGTTTGCTCCATCCAGCCATCCATCGCTCCGCACTGCGGAGGCAGGCTGTTGAACAAGTTCATTTCACCCTAGAGGCAGCTCTGACCAGATTTAGGTTTGGTCACATGAGGTGTTCAGTTATAGCATCACTATCTGTGGGATTCATTAAATTGTCCTGCAGTATGTTGGCCTTGCCTTCTGGATTTATCACCATAACCCATACTGAATGCTGTAGCAGGACTTGCTTTGTATTGGTCTGTGGTTGAAGAAATAATGACATCCTTTAAATAAATAATATTTGAAATACCACAGGAGACTATATGACAAGTCAGGGCTCTCCTTCATACTGTGATTGGAGTTTCAGGTAGCCTCAAGCCTCTCACTCAAGAAGAGATGAGGAGTGAGCGATAGGTCAGGTCATATGTTTTTCATTTCAAATTTGTAGCCTTCAGACCCAACAGCCATAGACACATATGAGGAATATTGTAATTTGAGGAAATTTGTCACACTTTTGTGCCACTCCCTTCTTGAGCCACACAAGGCGTAACACAACATTTATCACAGGTTATTTCCCATAACCTGCAAAATCGGTGGAGGTCCCCTCAGAGCACAATTACCTCAAAAATGTGAGTAAATATACTTTGCTACATTCCATAACTGTATTTTTCAATAGGCTAATAGTTGTATCATAAGAGTAGAAAGTTTACCTTGTTGTATGCAATGATGTATGGTACATGTTTTTCAATGTCCTTTCAGTATACCATAAATGTGATGTCAACATTGTTTGTAGAGTCTTGGCTTTTGATTCCAATGATAAATAGGTAAAGTAGCTAAAGTAATGATTTTAGAATGTTCAAAAAAATTGTCACGTTTTAATAGCTGTTGTACATAAAGAGCAGCCTGTTTCAAGGATGGCCCTCCACTTTAACATTGCTCTCACTGTGAATGTCAAGTAACTAAGAGGTATGCTCTATGTTAAAATAAAGACATTTGTGTCTGACCAGGATTAATGTCTGCTTTAACTAAGACAACCCCGTGTTGTTCTTGGTTTGCCTTTAATATGTGAGAATGCGAGGAAATTGCTTTTCTTGCCAGTGTGTGCAGTGATTTTAATGTAGCTAAAAAATGGGACTTTTCCACAACTTTCTTAGATGCTTATATCAGCCTGTGAACTGATTTCTATGTAAGACGCTCAGGACTTGTTTCCAGGACAATCCAAAGGATGTGACGTTTATGCATGCTCTCAAGTGCCAGTGTTTAAACAATCTTCATGGTCATTCAAGTATTGATTTCTGAGTTTAAAAGGTGCTTTTGAATGCAACATGAAGCCCCTGTAGGTTTACCATCCATGGTCGGCACCCAAGGATTTTTGCCATGCAAAGTTATGTAGATTTCACTGTTTCTAATGTGCACCAGAATGCACAATGATGTATCTGTCCTTGCCCTGTAATAAAAGCAAATTTCGCAACTACTATGAAAGTTGATTTTTTTAATTCGGTGAATAATCAAACTGGGCAAACCTGCAGTACAGACAGGGTTAGCCTAGTTCCTATTCAACCCCTGTTCATAGCACAGTTAATGATATTAAAATTAGTGTTTTATTTTGTTTTAGGGGTTTGAGTTGCATTCCAGCTTGCTAAATGCTGCTGCTCTTTTTTTCTCCTTTATGGTTTTTATTTTCAGTTTGACCCACTTACTGTGTATCACCCAGTCTTCATTTTCCACAAGTGGTATTCAATTCAATGCAGTATGTATGCCATAGTGTCCCCAGGTCCCTCACTGCTGACCGCACATGATGAAGTTCCACTGCAGATGGTCTTCTCTTAGACATATCTCTTATTCTAACAGCCCGTGGCTCAGATGCTCATCTATCCTCCACTGGCTGCTCAGCTCACTCAGCATATTCACATTACTCAGAGGACACTGTCTACCTCACCTTGTCTAGGTAGATTTGTGTTATATGAATTTAGTTTATTATAATTAAAACATGAAGGGCAGATAAAACTTCACTCCAGCACACACACAAACATTATCTTCCTCTGAATCCCCAGTTTCTGTTTGTGACAGGGGGGTTTGTCCATCTGCTACACTGGATGTCCTCAGAGATCCAGCAATGTCACAGCATGCCACATTGTGTGCATGTTAGTGTTTTTGTGTGTTCATGTTTAGGGAAGTGTGTGGATTGTATGTGCAGCGAACATATTTTCTCCCTACAATTCCCAGCAGCCTTGAATATATTCTTATGCAACGGTATACAACGGTCACTTAAAAGGACCAAGATTCTATCTCTCACTCTGCATATGTTTGAGTCCACTTCGAAGTTTATGCCATTGGTAACAGCGATGACAATACAGTCATCAAATTGTTCAGAAAGCATACAAAAAAGTCCAGAGAATGAATGTTGCTCTGAATTTCATGGTCTGCCTTCAACTTTAGAAATGGCCGGCATCTAAGCCAAACTTGAACCTCCCTCCGGCCCAGCAACGACCCTGGGGAGACAGGGGTGATGTTGACCATGTGTCTTCTTACTAACCATCTTACTGATGGACCCCACGACTGAGCAAAATAGACACCCCCACTCTGTCTGAACCCCTAAACTCCATTAACCCTTCCCTAAGCCCTCTGTTTGCCCCCTGTGGTGCATGCTCATTGGCTGACCGCCTTCAGGCGTCCCTTTTCCACGGGTCCATTGTTTGGCTCCATAAGCAGCTTTGTTCCTGCATGTGCAGCTGGGTTAGCCCGCGCAGCCATTAGCCACAACACGCTAAAGGGAGAGCAGGATAATATAATTACAAAACAAAAGTCAGGTGGCTCACGAGATCTGCCAGGAGGAGCCCATTTGGGGGTGATGCAAAGACACGCTGGCGGGTGGCCAGCTATAATTCGATTATGAAGTTGTGTGAGTGACAAAAAAAACAATTGAATCTTTTCTTTCTTTTATTTGCCGCACTGTGATTTAATTTGATTCCATTGAGGCTTTAAAATGAGGGCAGTGTGAAAAGAGAGAAGATTTACTCTTCTAATTTCAAGAGTCACCAGCCCAGAAAATGCAATATAGTCTGACAAAATAGTGAATTCTTCCCTGGGCTAACTTTATTGTCATGTTGCTGCAACACTTTGACTGCATGTGAAGCCCAAATAAAATGAATCGCTGAAGGCTGCAGTATTCCTGTGAACTGACTGGTCTTGTGCTCTTGTTTTGCATGAATGCACAGAGACTGGTGGACAAAAGGATCAGTGGCAGATCCATCTCCTGTAATACTTTCTTCAAACAGAGCTGCAAGTGTGTCCCCCTGTTCTGTCGGCAGACCAGAATTTATCCTGTTAGTCACCCTAGATGAGTGAAAGAGTAAAATCAACCCCCATACCAGCTGGACACACACACACACACACACACACACACACACACACACACACACACACACACACACACACACACACACACACACACACACACACACACACACACACACACACACACTCAGCCCTGCACTGGGGAGTTACACATACGCAGCTTTATGGACAGCTGATAAGAATAGGTTTAGTTGGTGGCTACTGTTTGAAGCAGGTCAAGCAGAACAGGATCTGTTAATGTCTTTTTGTTTTCAGAGTTCATTCTGCAAAATAGCGCATTTTCTGTTTTGTTTTGCTGTTTTATGAGACAATAAGCAATTGTGTCAGATGCACACATGCTCTTACTACTGAAGGGCTGGGGTCAGTCTTGTGCCCACTCGGGGTGTGTAAAAACCCATTTTTTTGCTCCATTAGGCACAGTTTGATCATGCCCCTGGGAGAGCACCACATTCTTTTGCTCTCTAAGTGTTCTCAATAAGGGTGCACAGCTGATTAATCCACTGTCTGGTTTACTGTTTTACTTATACAAGTGGATATGCATGTGTCAGAGTAGGCTACGTCTAACAAAAATCAATAAAGGAAGATGTACTCTTGCTCTGATTATTCTAGACTGCTTTATTGAAGAATTTCCAGAACCACAGTGACATTTACATCATTTAGTGTCTTTTAATTTTTGACATGAATAAGGAGTATTATTTTTCAAAGTGGTTGTATCATGAATGTAATGAAGCACAAGCTGTCTCGTCCATTGAGGAGTTGCTTATTGTTTGGCAGGGACTGAGGCTTCAATTCCTGGGGGTTGCAGGAAAGGCAGAGCCGATGAACTTCTTCCCGTCACCATAGAAAGAATTATCCCAGGTATAAGTTTGGATAATGAGCTCCTTCCCTCCCAGTCTCAGATGACATCTGAGGAACAATGAAATATCTAAATCAGAACAGATTCACAATCAGAAAAACATCACAAGACATGTAGATATACTCACTGTTTTCCTGGGCGAGTGATGTAGCAGAGGCTGTATAAGGCAAAGTCAAATTCAGGGCTGCAGCCAATGATTGCAGAACCAACCTGTTTGAAGTATCCCTCCCACATAAACTGCATGCCCAAGATATCAGGATAGGTAGTCCACTGAGAGCAGATGAGAGAAGGAAACAGGGGAAATCAAGGGATTGCTTGAAATCAATATGTCAAAGTATAAATCAACATATTTCAGTCTGTGTTGTGGATCCTTACAGGCCCATTAAAGCTGTGGCTGTAATAGTTCATCTGTCCTCTTTTCTCCAGAATATAAAACTGGATCCAGTTGTGGAAACCAGACACCTTTCCTCTCTTGATCTCTCCTACAGTTTTACAGAATGTGTTTCTAAATAATCAGAGAGAAAACAATATCTGCAGAACATCTGTGGTGTTGAAATAAACTTGCTCCGTCTGAACCTGCAAAGATGTGTTCAAAACCGCTGGAGTCCATTTTGTTGTTGTTGCGGGAGTACAAACCAAACCACATCATCTTCAGGTCATGAATGAACTCGTCCTGTGACGCGTAGATGCCTTAAAATACAGAATGAAATGCTTTGAAATCCCCTGCACTAGTATTACAAGATCTCCATGAATGAAGTGCTGGACAAAAGTGTCATGGTGCACAATAAGAGTTGGATGTAGTTACCCTTGGTGTAGAGGAAAGCAAACAGCTCTCTGCCCAGCTGAGTGTTGGACATGGTCTCCTTGAGGAAGATGTCTTGCTCTGCTTGCTGCTGAGGAGTGAATTCCTCTGTTTGTCCTGTCATCCTGTTGTAGTTGTCCAGCACGGCCAAGAGAGCAGCGTAGGTGGGTCTGGAGAATAGAGCCTCCTCATCTAGGTATTGAAACAGGCTAGAAGAAAGAAACCCCAAATGATACGGAGATGAATACATCGCGATCAAGAGGAGCAGTCAAAGAGAGAGAGAACCGTGATTAAGAAAAAAGAAGAAGTTGTCTCCTCACCGCTCAGGGGAGAGATCTGACTGGGAGTTGGTCTGAGAGTCGGGCACCAGAGCCTGAGGGTCAATGATCAGCTCAGAGGCCGAAGCCTTGTTTGAATCCAGAGCATAGAGCTTCTCAGAGAGAGTCTTGATCTCAGCATCAGTGATCACAATACCTCCACTACCTCCATCACCTGTCAATCATCACAAACACACATGAACCATGCCTTCACTATGTCAGTGTTGACTTTCAATAGTTATTAATCCATTTCTGGAGCACATCGTTACCAGAGTTCAGATTGAAGGTATTTACTTGATTCCATCATTTTTTATGCTATTTTATACACAACATTTCAGAATAAGATGCTGTACTTTTTTTAAAAAGTCGAATATATTTATTTTATAGCTATAAATTACATTGCAGATTAAGATTTCACATAATAACTGACTGCATAATCAGTAAGTAAATATGATGTAAAATACTATTAGATTACGTAATATAATCTCATTTATGTATTATTAAACATTAGTACAGTGTATATTAATAGCTCAAGAGGCTCCACCTCTGCTGTTTACATCAGTACTATTGCTTCTACTACTACTACTAGTAACAATAATAATAATAATAATAATAATAATAATAATAATAATAATAATTTGAATGGGGCTTTTCTCCATAAGGATTGTTTTTGCTGTTCATAATTTAAGCACATTTTGCTGTCACTGCTTCCAGCATTTTTACTTGGGTATAAAATTTTGAAAAGAATAAACTAGTTATGGGGTAGATTCATATTGTATTGTATTGCTTCTTTACTACAGTAAGTAAAGAATTTGATTATTTGCTCAAATATATGGGACCCATTTAATTTCAATGTGTTGCATAGAACAGCAGTGACACCTGCTGGTCATATATTGAAAGAGGATAAGAGAGGCTGGCCCTGGACACAGGGCAATTAATTACCAATACCACGATGAAAATAACTCCATTCATTCCAGGCATTCCAAACAAAGTCCTGTATTTAAATCAAAGAAGTATTAGCAGTAAAATGTAGTTTTTGTTATTTTTGCAGGAAACCAGCCCCTGTGATTGATGTCATGTAATTTAGAATCTGTTTTCTTATGGCCCTGAGCAATTTAACTGAAGTCATCTGATACATTTAGAGGGATAATCTCTTTTTGTGGTACTGTTGAGAACTCATAAACATCTGACCGAGAATTTTAGCTTTTTGCGTGCCAGAGGCCTCAATGTTTGACTGGTGACCGCTTAGATTATGTGTCTGCCATGTCAAAGTGGCCAGGTGTCATAAGCAGAGAAGCTTATGCCATGATGCTGATATACTGTGTGGCACATGTGAGAGGGTCAGCTGTAGGTGACACATGTTTGGTCTTACTGTCACAGAGGTCTGCGTAGTCGCTGCAGCAGTTTTTGTACTGGGTACACTTGGAGTTGCAGTGGCACTTGTTCTCAGAGTTGTATTTCTCCCCACATCTGCCTTTACAAGACGTGGATCCACCTAGAAGGAAAAGAAGCACAGTTGTAATAAGAGACATGGTAGAAACAGGTAAATAAAGTGCCTGCTTTGGTCACTCACCTTTACATATCCCGCTGTAGTCAGAACAGCAGTCCTTGTAGCGCTCACAGGAGGGGTTACATTGACAGGAGAAACTACTGTCTGTTCCATAACCACACCGGCCCTGACATGAGTCTATGGATTCTGACAATCAACAGAACAGTTTGGTAGCCAATCCTAATGACACTATTAGCTGTAACTATACCACACACTTGTACATAAATCTGTAATGATGGGTTATGGTGATAATAGAGCTGAAAATGATCTTACTGCTGTATCCCTGGTGGAACAGGGTCGCCCAAAGTGCAAGAACAGCAATAACCTTCATCCTGGCTTGGCTGCAACCTGAGAACAAGCTGAACTGACTGTTATCATCGTCTCCCTTTTATAGCAAGTTTCACCAGACCACTCCAAACACAACACTCACATTAGCCCTGCCCATAAGTCAGGATGTCAGTTCTTTCATCTTGACCATGTCTCTTGGATAAAATGTGCTGGCAGATGTGACGTTTTAACTTAGTTGACTGTAGGCAATTGTAGGCATTTGTTCATATGGAACATTTGGAGAGGATTAATGATTGACATGGTGTAGAACAATATCTCTAACAGAGTGGAGACTTATATTTATTTCAAAACAGTGTTAATAAACAAATTTCCTCTCTGTGAAACTGTACACCTGCTTAGCACACTGGCAGAACTTTAATGTCTCAAAATAAACTATGTCAAGGTGGGAATAGTGATAATAACTGCCTTCTTTGATGTTATACCCTGTTAACAGTTCATACCATTTCTATTAAAGTAAAGCTATAAAGCTAAACATATTTTAGATTCTGTTTTATTTTAAGCCTATAATTATCTGTATTATAATTAGTTATAAAAATACATTTAAACATATTTCTAGTGCCAAAGTGACCAGATGCTGTTTTTCACAGGCTTTATCTACAATAGCTCAGAATACTCAGAATGTCTCACTGTCCCTGGTGCTCTGGTCACGTGTTCCTACAGTAAATACCATGCAGTAAAGATGCATGTAGATCCATTATGTTAAGCATAGAATATAAAATGAATATGAATTTATATCCTCGCGCTTTAAGATGCTTTCAAACAAATGATGCTAAAATGAATGATTTTCTGTTTCTAAACAATAACTTCACGGCAGAACAAGAACAGCACAATTGCAGTTTCTCTTCAGAATTGTGGCCTTTCCATCACTGCGATTTAGATTACTATAAAGAGAGCAAATGTCAGTATATTGACTGAGAAATACTGCTTCAGAAAAGCAGGGATAAATAACAGGTGCAAAAAAGGCCTTGTATTTTGCTTGGTGATCAACAAGTCATAACCAATACAAGACCAAGTAACAATACTTTACAAAGCTTTAAAAAGCCTCAATAAATAAGCTACATTTTTCTGGTTTTGAACTCATAGTCTACATCAGGACATGTAAAACAATAAAGCACTCCAGAACTGTGACATCATTCTCCTCCAGAAACTGGGCACACACACAATGTCATTCTGACAACACAGCACCAGCATAAGGTTGTTGGGCTTGAAGTCCATCATACCTCAGGCAATTTATTTTAGTTTTGGCATGTCCAGGCCAATTATGGGTGCCAATAGTCTCTGCTTCTGTAGCAGTGACTGGTCTGAATCTGTTTCTAAGGTGCAGCAGGTGAATGTTTTGATACCGATTCTGTGGAATGCTGAGCATTTACCGCCCTGGCAATTTGTCTGGTGGACTGCCCCAAATCCTGCATGTCAATGGCACAATCCCGGTCATGTTGCCCCAACCATGGCCTTCTTTTGCATTCTTGCAGATGTCATTTCTCCTCAATCTTCATGCTTTTGTAGAAGGATGGGTTGGTTTAACGAGGGAGTGTCGTTTTTGATTGGTTGAATAAAGGCGTCATATGTTTTCAGACTGAAGACCACTCACTAAAATCACTCAAGTGTGACCAAACTTTGTATGTTGAGAATTATCACAAGATCGACCCTACATATGTGCAACCAAATCTAAAATAGAAAAAAGGCTTTTAGATATTGCTTTTGGAATCGTTTTCATGATCACAAATACTGATATTTGTATTGAGAATCATATTTTATTTTTTTTGCCATTGTTTCAGCTACCGATCTATCACTGTACGTTACATCCATTACATCAAAATAATGCTTCAGTCTATGAGCTGAGGTCATGTCAGCTGCCCGCCTTGGAAGATGCATTTCTACTCCCGTCCTGTAGGGGGCGCAAACCAGCAATAAGCAATGTTACTCTTTCGGCCCTACGCGGCTTCCTTACTAAGCGTGGTTTCAATGACATTCTGAGCTGTTGTAATTCTGTTCACTGCTGGAGCCTGTAAAGATGTCGTTAAGCTTTTTATTCAGAACAATTACAAAGGTGAGCACATTAAACTTTACACATAGTTATGTTTTTGATATTTTACCAGAATCTTGAACTGTCATGACCTGGCTTGTTAAATTATATTTAAGCCAACGTTACAGGGCCAGTTTCAATCAATTACCTTGAAAATTATTCCTTTTTCATGTTACTTAGGTAAATTGTGGCAACTGTAGACCATTTTTACGGGTTTAAGGTTATGACACACCAGACTGTACTTTACAGAAGTTTAGAGGTTTTACTACACTTTGTTACATCTTCTCCCATCTGTCATCCTCAGGCCAGCTTTTGTCAACATGCAAGGTCGTTACACACAGGTCAGGTTCTGGCAGCTGAGAAAGCCCTCTTGATGAAACTACGAAAAAGCACTGGCTACTCATTCATTAAATGCAATAAAGCCCTGGAGAAGTTTGATAATGACATAACACAGGTAAGCCTTTCTCAGCCTGTATTTGCACTCCAAATGCAGGTGTGTAACAGAAAGCTCCACCTGGATAATGAGATGTGTTGTAAGATTTTGTTGAATGCAAAGAAAATTAAATGATCTAACAAATACGTATTCATGAGACCCAATATCAGATTAACACAGACCACATATAACCCCAACCATGTGATGTTAATATGACTGGAACTCTCCATTATAGCTGAAGTGGAAAAAATACTTGTGGTACATATAATCATTTAATGTTGTCGTGCCCTAAAATTGTAAAGTCTTGTTCATCATTCCAGAACAGGATTAAGAAAATTGAGATGTATAGATCTCTAAATCTTTTTTTAATTTTGTACTGGGATTAGACCCCAGTTATGAATTCAGGTATAGGTACATTCTGAGAATTGCTTTCTATGCTGCATACATCACAATATTACAAAAATAGTTAGATGATGAACATTTCAGAGAGGCATGACAAGCTTATGTCCATCTTACCACTGGAGAGACTACCACATGTTTTGAAGAGTTTTTATTGGAATGGTCCCCAATAGCATTATATCTGAATGAGTAATGATCAAGAGTAATAAAGTAAAGTAAAAATAATCAAATAGAACACAATAGTATATACTATGACTACATTTAGTAGGCTCAACTACTACTACTACAACTGCTGCTACTACAATTTTTTTAATTTGTATGTTTTTTTCCTGTTTGTTTTGTTTTGATTGTGTCTCAGTTGTGGTCCACATATTGCATCACTGAGCTACTATCTGAAAATATCAAAAATTAACAATAAATGAATTTAATGCTACAACTTTGCTGACAGCAAGTAGTTGTGTTGTTGTGTTGCCAATGTAATTTTCTAAACTTTCAGGCAGAGACCTGGCTACATGAGCAAGCCCAGAAGGAGGGCTGGACCAAAGCAAACAAGCTGGAGGGTCGCAAAGCCAAAGAGGGTCTGATTGGCCTCTTAATAGAAGATAAAGAAGCAGTTATGGTGGAGGTACAGTGGTACAGGGATTATTTACCAAAATCCTCATTTCCGCTCAGCTCTTTCCAGTTTGTTGGACATGATTTCCATTTGTCTTTCTTTTTGTCTGTTTGATGCAGGTAAACTGTGAGACAGATTTTGTTTCCCGCAATGAGATGTTCCAGCAGCTGGTTGAGGATGTGGTATTTGCCACCTTGGCTCACCACCGGAATAAAAGCCAAAGCCAGGCAGGATATGTGAAGGTAAAGTCCTATACAGATGGTTGGAGTTGTTTTTCTTCAGCCAACTTCTCTGTTCACTTCATGTAATTTTTTCTAAATATAAATATAACACTTTGTTTCGATCATCAGTAGTGAATTTGTATCTTTCTATTCAGCCTGGTTTTATCAAGGGATGTACACAAACGTCATCATTAATCTGAATTGGAATGATTGATTTGGTGAAACTGGTCTAAACCGAACTACACATTCACTCATAATGAAGGTGGACTTTTATTTATCATCTTCTTGCTTTTATGAAATATCCTCCAGGTAGTGTCAGAATAATCTATGCCAGTAGTTCCTAAACGTTTTCTGTCATGGAAGATGGACAAAAAATTAAAAGTCTTGATAAAAAAATTAATCTTATGCCCCAAAGTTATAATTGTTATAAATATTATAATATATTAATTAACATTTAAATTTGTATATCCTCTTGTAACTGCATTTAGAATGTTATAAATCATGTTTTTTTTATGTTTATACGACTACTACTTATAAATGTTTAATGGAGGTTAAAGTGATTTAGTATATGGTCCTGAGGTCGTGCTAATCAGACAAATGGAGGACTCTTAAAATACTACAAAGTAGAGCTGTACATTGTTAATTGTGTTTGACACCATGTTAATGTGTCATTAGATAACAGCATGATGCATTTAAAAAAATCCACTTACTTACACTTAGTATTTTGACTTAAATAGCTTTTAAATCTTTAAGTGGGAGATCAGACTTACTGTGAGAGGCAGCATAAGCCTTGATCCTGATAAGAAAGAATATATGACTGTGTTAACTCTATGCAACACTGGTAACTTAGGATGTTAGGAAGCACCAGGCATGTTTCCTTTGCTCTGATTTTATTCTACTGACATACTACATTTGTTTACAGAGTGTCCTATTAGGTGATGAGTTGAGCAAACTGAGTGTGACTGAGGGATCTTCACTTGCTGACCAGGTGGCGCTCACAATAGGTCAGTAAGAAAATATTAATTAATTTATTATTGTAATTGAGACAAGTTTTTGCAGTTTTAAAAATAAATGTAATGCAAAAAATGTTTTTCCTTAACAGCAAAAACGGAAGAACAAAAAAACAAACATATTTGGACTACTTTTTATTATCTCTAAAGGTATTTTGTGAAAAAGGTTTATATCATTGTTCATTCATAGAACCTGTGTCTTTCTTCTCAGGTCGCCTCGGTGAGAACATGTCAGTGAAGCGCGCGGTAACAGTTGGTGTTCCGGCTGAGTGGCACATTGGCTCGTATGTACACGGTGGTGTCAGCAGCCAGACTAATGTGGCCATGGGGCGGTATGGTGCCCTGGTTGTATGTCAGGGTGGCAAGGAGGGAGAACAGCAAGTTTTAGGACGTAAGCTGGCACAGCATGTTGTGGGAGAGGCCCCTGAAACCCTGGGCAACATGGATGACCTGCCCTGTGGTGAAACTGAGACACGTTTGCTGCCCCAGACCTTCCTGGGAGACCCCAGCAGGACTGTGGCGCAGTTCCTTAGGGGACAGGAGGCTCGGGTGCTGGACTTTGTACGATTTCAGTGTGGCGAGACAGTCAGTGAAGACACAAAATGAAAGGAGTGAAATAATTTGTCTTAAAGGATTTATCATGTGTCTTTATTTCATATAAAGATGAAATACAAATACTCAGTAAGTCTTGAACATTCAGACAGTCACACAGTGTCATTATGAATTTGATATGTAGGCCTACCACCTATAATACCTGATGAAATAAGAATCCAACAATAAAATACTTCTTTTTCTTGAAATCTTTGTCCATATTAATTTGTTTATTTTACTCAGTATTTCTACATTTTAGACTATTTTAGACAGATTGTTAAGTCAGTGCCATGCATTCTTTATTATTCTGAAATATCCACAGGAACATCCTGCAAATCAGGTAATGCATTGGAATGTGCCAACCTATAGTTTTAATGTTTGTGTTTTTCCCTTCAATATATGTATTTAATGATGTGGTTGAATGGAAAGAAATGTTCTTGTCTAGTTGAGACTTGACATGTCCGACCTCATATGCATTCTCCCTAGAAATTGTGCATAATGCATAACAAGTCTAAAACAGTTTACAAGTTTAAAACACTGGGTTTAAGAAATATATCCAACACATTACTGCCTTTGAAAGAATGCAGTATCTTTCTTCATTTGTGCAAAGACTACAGAGCTGCATATAATCAGTGCATTTGCTACTTGAGTGAAAGGTGGTGAGTCCAGGTCCTGGGCTTGTTTGGAATCTTATGCATTTGGCTAGTTACATATGCTGTGGTTTCAGCACACACAACGGGGAAACTTTTATTTAAATTCACCATGGGCTTTACTGTTAGATAAATACCCAATGGGCATCAGATATTTCTTCTCAAATGAACGTCATGGGGCAGATCTGCGTCAAGCAACGTCATCATCTTTAAACTGTGTATGTTGTAAATCTTACAATTTAGAAGGCTGTTCATTCAAAATGTTCCTCAACACCCCTATATAAATACATGGGAGTGTTTATCGTGTAAATAATTTTATTTTTTTTGTAACGCTGTGTGGTTTGTTTCTGTAGGCCTAATTGGTATTCAATTGATACGGGCGTGACACGTAGCCGCATCCCTGCGAGCAATGTAAATGTAAAGCGCGCCATATGATTGGCTGTTTGCTTATAAACTACGGTGACGTCATCCGCTATGTACTGAAGCCTAAGCTAACCAAGATAAGACGAGGCCATCACCCATCTGTCATCCGAAAACCAAATAAAGACATGGTAAGTAATGTCATTGTTAAATCTATCCAGATAGCTACTTCTGATGAATTTGGTATAAATGGCACTGTCTCGTTCTTCATGATAAGGTTTTGAACCCATTTAACCCAGCTAACTATCTCCTTGGCCTGCTCTACCTAGCATTAACGTGAAGCCTTCAACCACAATCGTTTTAATAGCTGTGCGTCAGCGCTAATGGAGAATTTACCACACTAATATCAGTTTGTTATCCGTCTGTCGCATCTGTTATGGGTTTTCTTCTGTGCCTTTTAACGCTGCTTCCACCAGTGTGACTTCACAGAGGACCAGATCATGGGTGAGTTAACATCTCATTATCAGACGGGATTTCCCTCTTTTTGATTCAGCTTCTTATCATGCTATTGATGTAACACACATATCTTTTGAAATATGGCTTTATGAATTCCTTACTATGACCTTGTAGTTCAGTTGTTGTCTCTGCAAACCAGTGTATCATTCCAGGTAACTCAGCACTGCAAGGACAGACTGATAAAATATTGTTTAACAGTTTCAGGTTTGTTGAAGTGTGTGATCGGTGCTGGTCAAACTCAAACGGAGTTTTGAATTCACAGAATGCTGTACTAACATGCAAAAAGTGAATTTGTGGAGCATGTTGGTGTTTTTGGATGCAGATACTAAAATGTATACTTGACACGTATCACATGTCAGCAGTCATAACAAAGCAGAGTAGGGGTAGCACAACTTCACCTACTTCCAAGGTGCACAGAGAAGGGAAAATGGTCTAAAAGAGATAAAAACTCCAGCAACACTTACAGTATCAGGAACAAGTTTATTACTAGACAGCAGTCAACACTGACCGGTTGTGTTCAGTTGTGTATGGATTAGGATGATGGCTCAGATTTCAACTCTATGGTGTACTTAAAGGTGGGGTGAAGGACAAAACAAAATGTCATATTTCAGATTTTCCTTTACGGTGTGTTTTCAGAAACGTCATAAGGAATGTGTCATTGTAGGTTACAGTATTTTATATTGTCTTGATGTTTGATCATGTATGGGTTTCCAGAACTTGATCAAATGTGAGACGGATACATTTTTGTTATCCATACTGTAAACAATTTTTTTTTTTTAAATCCACCCTTACTTTTTGAGCAATGCACATTCCACAATCTGCTCCTGTCTGGAAAAAATGTTTCCTCCTTTCATCATACTGTACATGGACCTGTATACTAGGCATGTAATGGCTTCTCATTACCATCATGGTGAAAAGTGCAGTTGCACAAAGCCAGTTTTGTTTGCTAAGTGTCAGCACCCATGCATCAATATCAGGATGTGCTTCTCCTGTTCAGAGACCTACAGTTATTGCATGTTTCTACTGTCCAAACAATTTATGCAACGGTGTCAGCTGTTTCTCTCTATAAGCAGCTTTGTTCAGTAAAACTGCACATGTAGTATCTGTATGATTCTAAGCCCTGTGTTATTCATATGTGTTTGATTATGTCTCTAAAGTTTGAGAGCAATGTTTACTGACCTAATTTGCTGTACTGCTGAATCTAACAGCTACCTCTTTGTCTCCATGTTAGAGTTCAAGGAGGCATTCCTTTTGTTTGACCGGACGGGAGACGGCAAGATCTCCTACAACCAGTGTGGTGATGTCATGCGGGCCCTTGGACAGAACCCTATCAACGCTGAGGTGCTCAAGGTCCTGGGAAACCCCAAGTTAGAAGGCAAGCCTTTGATTCACCAGTCACAAAAGGAAGAAACCAATTCAGCTTTCTGTATTATCTTCGTCCAGGCTAATAGTTAGCATAGTATATAGTCTATTTATCTTGTTGAGACAGAATTCCTTTAATTCTTGCCATATTTTTAAAGTGGTAACAGAATGATTTTGTAATTATCTTGATGTGGCTGTTGAAATTTAAGTCAGAGTCTATGATTACACCAAGACTTCTGGCTTGATTTGTAGATTTCAGTGTTATGGAGTTGAGGTGAGCATTGACTAAGCATTGTCAAAGATAATTATTTCAGTAGTGGAGATAGAGGTATCACCCTGACCCAAAACCCGAGTTTTGAAATGAGCCAGTACACAAACTGCATTGTGTTTTGTTTACATCATGTCATTGAATTGTTATTTACTTCCAGTGAACAAACCCTGGACTGTGATGTGATGTCATCAATGAATGGGCAATCACCCTAAAGCCCTGATATTGTGAAAACTGCTTTTTAACTTCCATTGTTTGCCTCTGCTGGGAAATACTGTGCAAGCTGTTGCAAAAAAACAAACAAAAAAAAATCAGTAAATGATTTCATGTTCATGTTCCCCATTTGTTTTTTATTCACCTGTAGAGATGAGCCGCAAGATGCTGGATTTTGAGCAGTTCCTGCCCATGCTTCAGAAAATTGCTAAGAACAAGGACCAGGGCTCCTTTGAGGATATCGTAGAGGGTCTGCGTGTCTTTGACAAGGAGGGGAATGGTACGGTCATGGGAGCAGAGCTACGCCATGTTCTCACAACACTAGGTAAGAACTGCCACACCTTTTGTCTTTATCTTGTAATCACAGGTGACTTATGTCTCTCATCTTGTTTGGCATACTGTAATTGAAATCCCTTCAGGCAATTATCTGTACCAAGAACACTGTATACAAGTGTGCTGTCTCATTGGTCAAAGAGGCCATGTTTCCTTCAATGCATCTTAAAATACTGAATAATTCTCTGTTGTGTTCCAGGAGAAAAAATGACAGAAGAGGAGGTGGAGACTCTTTTAGCAGGACATGAAGACGCCAATGGCTGCATTAACTATGAAGGTAAAACTGCACACTATGTGCAAGTGGAGTAAGTGGTAAATGGACTGTACTTATATATCGCCTTTCTAGTCTGACTGACCACTCAAAGCGCTTTACAACACAAACCAGCATTCACACGAACATTCAATCAGTGGTGGCATTCGTACCATGCAAAGCGCCACCTGCTCATTAGGAGCAGGTGGCGCCAACGCAAACACGCACACACCCATGGAACAGCCATTGGGAGCAATTTGGGGTTCATTATCTTGTTCAAAGACACTTCAACATGTAGACTGGGGATCGAACCACCGACCTTCTGATAAGTAGACAAACCCAGTGGGTTTCAAGTACTGCACTGCACCTTCTTCAGTGTTGATCTCCGGACATACAGAGTTTGTGTACCTCTTAACACACAGTGGCAGAGTAGTATTGCAGTTATACTGTTTTTCTTATACCCAAAAGAGCTTCATTTTGTTTGTTTTTCATTCTCTCTTGACAGAACTGGTCCGAATGGTGATGAACGGTTGAGGATCTCAGAAACACACTTCCAACTTTAATTATATTCCAATTCTTTTCTATTGTTTGTCTCATGTTGCTCTCTCTCATTCATGTCATCTGCTCCCAACATGTCTTTTGTCTGTAAAATCTTTATTTGGTTTCAAAGTGCCTTTTCTGTTTAATGTGAAGGAACCTTTTCATCTCATTTTGTAACATTCATCCTCGCATGTACTATGAGCAGTAACATTCCCCTGATGTTTTCACTGGTTCCATCAGTCTTGTTGTCAACTGTTTTTTTTCATTTAGATGAATATAATAATGTGACATGTAACATTTATCAGTACTGAATAAAAATCTTTCACCCTGAGAGTCTTCTGCTTAAATCAAATCTCTCTCCACAGGTTATAGACATTACACGCTTACAGTTGCATTAGTAAAATATCCGAAAATATTGTTTGAAATGTGTGAATATATTCCCGTTTTAACTGTGATAATCCTGAATTTATGAAATACAGTGCAGTTTCATATCAAAGGATATGAGGAAATAAAACGGCAGACTTTATACATTCAACCAAATTTTGTTTTGAATGAAGATTTTATTACAGATTACATAAAAATAAAATTTGTACAGGTGAGCTCTATATCCAGAAAATGATAATGACATGTATTTAAATACAACGATTTCAATCTCTCACCAATGGATTGACAAACTAATCTGAACTCAAGGTCCACTTACTCGCTTGTACTTCTAATGTCTTCTGCGGTTGAAATCACAGCTGTGAGTCTTGGAAGTATCAACCAAAACAGCTGTGAATCTAAACAGTGAGCAGAAATTGACCAGTCAGAACATTGTTATGGCTCTTTTCCATTGAAGTGACACAGTAAACCAATGTTAGTGAGGCTTCAAGCCAGCATGCAAACTACCACTCTTGAACTGAAACAGTTAAATGAAATTGAACCATCACTAATTTTATTATCTAAAGGTGAGATTTTCCTATCATGTCTGGTCCCTATGTGATGGACTAATGGCCATGGCTAATGGCAGGAAACACAGAACGTCAGAGAGCAAATCCTTATAACAAGTGTAGTGTAGTGTGATACATTATAACATCTCTGTTCTAAATTATCTTGACCAAACTGTTCCAAGATTCATTTGTAAATTCACCCTCTTAGTTTTTTATTTGTGTTACGTCTGTGGAGTCGCAGATAAAAAGAACCACTCTGCACAATGGCTCCTCTTCACATCTTTATTTTTTCCACCAACACTTTTGTAATTAAAACCTGATCCTCTTCTCTTTTCTTTTTTTTAATACAAACTTCCAGAGTAACTGTCAGCACAAATGTGATGATTTACTGAGGAAAAATTCTACTGAATAATAATTATCAATGCAATTGCTGCTACCTTCAGCATAGTGAAAAACATACAGAAACGTAACGGACACTTATTTCATATCACAAAATCCACATAATGTAGTAATAACACAGATAAAAGGAGTCCATTTATGCTCACAACTGTAGGTGAGGTCTGCAATACTGGCTTGACGGACATTAACTGTTAAGTTTCACCATCTGAATGTATTACATTTCATGTAACTAGACTTGATGGCACGTGTGCAGAATGAAGAATGTTTTTTTTTTGAAATTCTTCAACCTTTGTAACACACAGCAAATGGCACATAAAATAAAACTGAATGGTAATGTTGTTTACATATCTTAATGGCATGCGTTAACATTCGCACGTACTCAGTCACATCTTGGGTAGATCCAAAAGACCGTCCCAAATCATGCACAACAGTGGAAAGGGTAAATATAGGCTACAAATGATATACAGGCACAATGTTGACATATCAAAGAAAGAAGATGGAAAATGGACAGTAAAAAACATAAAAAATTGATAGGATGCGATTATGATTATAAAAAACATTTTGGTTTAGCAATTAACACAAAGTCAAATAATGAATAAATCACATACTGTATGTGGTCGCTGGTAGAATTATTATTCCCAGACCTTCTTTCCCAGCAACTCCTTTTGAACCGAACTACATTCCTCACAGAACTATGATTTGAGTTCATCCAGATTTGCAAAACATGATGCTCCCCACGGACATGTTTTCTCTCTAAGTGCTGCTGAAAGGAGGGACACAAGTAAGATACACTGAAAAAGTTTCTTCGGGATGATGATCTCAGGCTGTCAGTATTTTCACATATTATCATTCCACACAAACAAAAGGTGTGTTTGTAACAGAAAATCCAGTTTACAGTACATTTTCTCAAACTGCATTCAAACCATCTTATACTAATTTCCATCTGGCCTCTGATTGGAACGTTTTCATTAAATACAGACATTTCTGGAGAGTTTCTGGTTTTAGACGTAACCCTCAGGTCAGACACCGGGGAATGACCGTTGTTTCACGTATTACAGATAAAGAAAATGCAACATTCCCAATCAGGTTTCCAAAACCTTCAGCATGAAAAAAGTATTTAAGACAACAAAAGGACGATATAAGTGCTTAAGTTCAATTCCATGGATGCTTCAAGTCTTTCAATGAGACCTTGGGAAACATGTTAAAAGTGCATTTTACATATATTTCAATTAGTACCTACAGTACAAAGGGGTGGTCGGGGGTTATGAAGAATGAGACTTGAAAATAAATCCAACAGTTTCCAACCACTGAAAACACAAGATGAGTCTTTTCTTCTCCTTGAGTGCCAGTATGTTGGTAAGACACTCTAAGTTTACCAGATCTCTGGTGTTACGCTTAGAGTGTCGAACCAAACACAGCATTAACAGCTTCTGTTGGAAAGTACATTGTCTTCATAGCTGGATTCAATTTGAAAGGGACGTCTTTTTCAATGACAGTCAAAGTAGAGGTGGTTTGATGTAGTTGTTGTCATTTTTTTTTTCGACCTCACATCAATTGTCCTGTTGAAAAAACAAAACAAAAAAAGAAAAGCTGGACATGTAAAAATGTGTTCTCTTTCTTCGGTTTAGGACTTCTTCATTTCAGATGATACAGGCAGGATTCAAAGTGGGTAATCGCTCGGATTCTCACTGTGGAGGTGGGACTGGGGCCGAGGGGTGGAGTGTTTCCCCGGGGATGGGGGCGGTGGGCTCTGCGAGGGGTGAAACCAGGGGAAGAGGAGAAAAACGTTAAGAACTTCGTTTTAGAACACATAATGTCCTTGTTCTGAGTGTTCAAGAAGAATGACTCTAAACACAAAAACAAATTCATATAAGCTGATAATAGTACATGTGACAAGAATTTAGTATATTATCTTACATGGGACTCATTAATTAACTGACTGTCTGACTAGTCTGTTCAATATGATGCTCTCCTGATTGAAATAAACATATAATTGGAAGAAATTTGAGAAAAATCCTTCATCACAACATTAACACCTATTAAAGCCTCTACATTGTGCTTCAACCTTAAACCTACCATGGAGAACAGGAGCAGAGCTTGAGCTGGAGTGGGCAGCTGGGGCCTGGCCTGGGGGACAAGGGGGTGAGGTGTGAACACCTTGTGGAGGTTGGGACTCAGGGGCTGTGGCAGAGGAGGCTGGAGGTGCAGGGCTGGGAGCTGGCTGTGGCGCTGGTGTGCTGTGTGTTGGCTGAGTTGCATTCTGGCTCGGGGGGGGTTGGCCTGAGGCAGCCTGGTTAGAATGAGGGCCCCCTGCCTGACTGTGCTGCTGGTGCTGAATCTGCTGGAAGTGCTGCTGACGGGCCCTCATCTCAGCATATTTCAACTGCTCCATGTGGAAGGACTGACGGTCAGCTAGCAGCTGTTGACGCTGGTACTCCAACTACACAGAAACAAAACAGATTTAATGTTTTTGTATTGCAATTAGGTCGATTGCACTCTCGTGAAACTACATATCCCAGAAACCCTCACTCACAGCCTCCCTCTCTCTGTCCATGATGGTTTCCAGTTCTTCAAAGTGTCTCAGTTTAATCTCCAGCTTCTTCATCTGGGTCTCCACCAGCAGAGCCACGAGAGATTTGATCTTCCTCTCTTCGACTGCAGCCAGGTGCTGCCAAGAACATGAAGGGCAAACTTCAGATTAGAGAAGATGTGAAAATAAAGGTGACAAAGATTACGAAACATCGACTGACTTTACCTTGGCTTTGACAGCAGCAGCAGCGAGTGCAGATGCAGCAGCAGTGGCCAGGTTCCCCTCTCCCACATCTCGCTCCACCTTCGCTTTCCTTTCTCCGTCACTCTCTGATTCTCTTTGTCCCTCCTCTGTGCCCTCTTTTCTATCCTTCTCCTTCTCCCCATCACCTAAGAGAAAAAAGAAGTTATATTTTTTTCCACCTTTGACAAAAACACTATATTTTTTGTTTCTGACAGAGATGTTTTTTTTTTTTTACCCATTTCTGAATCTGTTTTGTCTGCCTCCCTCTCTCCATCTTGTTCTCTTCCTCTTTCTTCTTCCTTCTTCCCGTTCTCCGCCTGCTTCTCCTCTTCCTCAACTGCTCCATCTTTACTATCCTATGTAAGGAAGTGAACACGTTACAGTGAAAGATGCAGCAGTTCCTTAGTAGAACCAACAAATAAGAAACATTATAAGAACATGCATCATACCTTGGCCTCTCTCTTTTCTTCATTTGACTGGTTGTCACTCTTACTTTCATCGCTGCTTTCGTCTAGACAGGAGACAAATCAGAACCTTATATTTTTCGATGTCACAATTTTTTGAAATTTTTTCTTCTTCAGTTCTGCCTGCAAAAATATTTGACCTCTCGTACTTTAACATTCTGTAAATATGCTGTAAACCCATACTACCAGGTCTGTCTCCCTCCTCCAGGCCGGTGCCAGCGATGCCACTACCCTCCAGGCCATACAAGGGGTCCTGTCGGCCACTGACCCTCGCTGCTTCCTCGACCCGCCGCACGTGAGCTTCAACAAGCGCTGCAGGAACCTCCTCCTTCATACGAGAAAACTCCTCTGAGAACGGGAGAGGCAGGTCGAGATTAGAAGTGTGAAGCAAATGATGTAAAGTGTGTTATTTACACTTCAAATACTTGAGTTGGGTTGTAAAACTAAACCACGATGACTGTTTTCTCATTGACATGTTCATTTACTTTAAGTTTTTAATAATTAAAGAGTGCTGTTCATTATGGCTGACTTGGGAGAAAAAAAATATTTTAATTTAAATTTGCATTCATGGTGAAATTCAATCACACCTCAATCTTCATTAAGATGCTCATTAGATATTAGTTCTTGCCCATATTTTGTGTGGAGCATTCAATAATGCTGAGAATGGTTTCAGTGTCAGTACATAAGGCAAATTGAAAAAAAAAGCTACTTCTCACCCAGGGCAGATTTGGCTGCAGCCGAGGCCACACGGGGGTCGACAACAGAGGCAAGGAAGGCCACGGTGCTCATGACTGGGTTTCCTGCTTGGCTGAAAGGTATCGGCTGGTAGGCCAGTGGTCCCAGGGTTGAGGAGGTGTCCTCCAAGTAAGGGTCTTCAATGGGCAGCCGTAGGAAGTGCAGGATGCACTCATCCTGCGTGCGGCTGCCCACGTGTTCTGAAACCTTGTTCCAGTCATCCTTGTACATCTCCAAGCCCTGGGGGAAGTGAGGGTAATATTTAGCTCCACATTTCTACTTTTTTATTTTCTCATTTACAAAAGGAATTATCAGCATCATTACACTGTGGGTTTTAAGAAGAGTTTGTACCTCAAGTAGTAGTAGTGTTTCCTGTTCTGTCCAATCCCTCATGGAACTTGCCGAGCTCTTGCTCTGTGCACAAATATCAACCACTATGTTAGCATGAAAGGTCATTATAAATTACAGCAAATGAATTATTCTGTCATGCATCTTCTCAGACTTGGACCTTTGCAGAGCCGGTCTTCTTGCTATACATGTCAGTCCGCAGCCCAAAGTTTTGCAGATCTGATGGTTTATCCTTCACTTTATCTGGGAAGGGTATCAACTGCTGGGTAGCAGGAGTCTGTGGATACACAATAACAGAGGGACAAATGTAAAACAACCCAAAATATGTGTGCATGTATCTATTATTTGTCTATGTGTGTCTGTGGACCTGAGACGTCTTGGGCTGCAGGGGCACCAAGCTGGAGGGAGTGTCTGCCAGGACATGAAAGTGAGAGGTGGGAGGGGGACCCATGGGTGTGGGCCTGCTTTCAGAATCCACCTGGTAATTAATCAGACCCCACTGCTCTAGGAAGGCATGGACTCTGCAGCAGAAGGAGCACAGGGTAAAACTCACTGACAGGAGTTCTGACTAAATCAAGTGTAAATACAGACCGTGAGATCTGGATTAACTGGAAAGATTCACAGTCTGGCTTCTGCCTACCTCATGATTGCACACACGTCTCCTGCCAGGTTCCTGCGGCAGGCCGTGGAGGTCAGGTACTCCTGAGGGTTTAGTCGGTAGGTGTCAATCATGAAGTTCCGGTACGCCAGATAACTGAAAGAGGGAGGCGCATAGAGATATTTCATCTACGATTGACTGTTTTACCATGTGTAAAACATAAAAAATGGAGGTGTACTGATTAAAATACTTACATCTCAGGGGTTTTGGATTTGTTCTTCCCATTGAAGAATTCTGGCAGGGCTCTGCGCTCAATGGCATGAACACTGGGGAAAACAAGTATGACACTATACTGGTTTTCGTTTCAACCAAACAGACTCGAGATCATTGCACAAACGTGGTGTCGGTTTTTTCTTACTTTCCACCTCTCTGAAATCAGATGCCACTGTCTTTCCTTACCTGTTGTAATCAAACCAGGCAGCGTAGCTCGGTATGATAATGTGATGAGTTTGCTCAGTCACATTGTCCTCGTGAAGGTCCGAGCCTTTCACCGGCTCACCCTTCACACTCGGAGAGCCTTCCTCCTCCTCCTGTTTCAACACAAGCACACACTCAAGACCATTAATGGGTTACTGTTTGAACTGTAATGTTTTCGTCCAATTATACAAACTACCTCACCTTTCCCGTTGTTTCCATGGACTCATCCTCTTGCTCATCTGATCGAATCACAAACAAATGGTAAGCACATACACTGATACACTGAGTAGAAAATGAACTGTCGCACAAAAACTTCCTTCTCACCAATATCTGTTCCTCCTTTGACTGGAGTTGAATCAGAGTCCTTCTTGGTGTTATCTGCAAAGTAAAGGTATATATCAATTTGAATGTTTCAAGTTGGATTTGGTCGTATGGTTGTTTTGATTTATATTTGAACGTATGTGGACTTGTGTACTGGTCTTTGCTGGGTTTCCCTCTTCAGATGCTGGAACAGGTGATGCTTCATCCAAGTCCTTACTAAGATCTTCCTGTTCTTCCTCCCTCTGGCCCCGTTTAGACTTGGTGTATGGAGTCGTTGGCCTGTACATACACACATACGTACAGACACAAAGGACATCATTTCACAAGAGCACAATTTCATACAACTGGTGATACCGTTGTACAACAAACACCTAGAACAACACATCCTTCATTTACAGCTGATGAGTTGCATCAAGACATGTCACAGACCCCTTTTTGGTGTTTTTCTTTTTGCTCTCCTGAGGCGGAGGGGTGGGGGAAGGTGACGGTGAGCGTTTCCTCTTCTTGGCGCTGCCCGGCTTCTTGTCCCTCCGCTCGTCAGGTGTGGTCACCTCATCTGTCAGGGTCTTGGCTGAGATCCTTTTCCTCTTAGGGCAGCCCTCACCTACTTCATAGTCCTCCTCATTCATCCACTCGTTATATTGGTCCAGGTCTAAAATCCATTTCCCATGGACCTGTGAACAAAGACCAGACCAAAAAATGAATATTATATTATATTATATTAAATTATGTTATATTATATATGATGATATATTGAAATATTTTCAGTAGGCATGCCAATGACCTGACTGAAATATATTCCACAGTTTCAATTGGCAATGCTGCCTCTTTTTCAGAGACAAACTAGAAAAGCTAAACCTTCTAGAAATCAACAACAGTCTTTGTGTTATGATTTAACATGGAACAGTTTAACCTTGCACGCGTGGAATCAAATTTAAAGCTATCTTAGATGACTTGGCTACAGGAACATCTGGCTGTAGTTCAACTCATACTCATACAGTCCCTGCTTGATCCCTGATGTTGACGACTAGTGACAAATATTGATAAATAGTTTTGATATTTTATGTTTGTTTGTTTTTTGTAATTTATTCTCATTATAAGTTGTTATTTGTAAGCCTGTGTGTCTACAACCCTTTTTATTTGTGCTGCTGAATGTCTTTGTCAGGACACTCCTTTAAAAGAAATTTTAAAATTTTAAATATTAATCTCAATTAGACTTGTTTCCCTGCTTAAATACAGGTAAAAAATGCAGAGTCTAAAAATTGAATTTAAACACCAATTCTGTAAGTGGATCCACTAAAGATATATTGATGCTAAGAATATGGTCAAGGATGTTTTCTAGGTCCTATGTTGCTTTGATTAATGCTCAATGGAAGACTTTCATGATTTGAGTTTGATGATTCCTACAGAGACTCAAATAGAGTATGTGAGCTGCAGATGTTTGCTCATCATTCCCCAATACCTCTACGCATATATATCTGCAGGGAATGATAAAAATCGGAGCCTAGACGCCAAACCCAAAATCTCTGTGTTCTAATAAACATTTCAAACTTGTTAGTTGTCTAACTGAATGTATGTTAAGGTCTAACATGACCATGCCATGACAATAAAGGCATTTTGAGTTTCCTTACGATTTTCATGTGAACATAATATTTAATTTGACTATTAGGTTCAATAAAACGGTGCAACAAGCAGATACAGCCCATATTGTATGTATACACTGTATGATTTAGGTTGCAGCAGGGAAATATGTCTAATTAAACTTAAGGAGCATATAAGCAGAATATCAAAAGTCATTTGTAAAATTTAAAGACAATAAAGGAGACAGATTTTAAAAAATGGATATGGCCACAGAAACATACACGAGGCGAGAAACAACAAGCAACAACACATCATGACAAGAAATTTGATACCTTCCTGGGCTTCTCTGTGCTGGGAGGATCCTCCACAGAAGCCTCAATCTCGCTGGCTGGGATCCAAGTATCATAACTAAAGGGTGAGAGAAGCGGGGTCAAAGGTCAAGGCGGGGGAAAGATTTCAAGTTTGGGCTTGTAAAAACACCCCAGGGAACATGATGTGTTATTTAAGCTTGTGGAATTCAGGGAAGCAAGAAGCTTCAAGAAAACAAGAATCCAAGTGATCCACTCTATAGTGTCTTTTTCTTCCACAATAGGATGAAGTACTAGTTTTTGTCTGGTTGACTGGTGTTCATTTCTGTGTAAACTCAGCACCAACCTGTCGGGGAAATATCCCCAGTGGAGCAGCACTTGCTTATCTCTTTTCATCACGGGACGCACCCACTCCTCTGAAAAAAAAAATACCAGCACAAAGCAAGTCAGTGCTGTAGAATTCACTAAAATAACTAACTGTCCTTAAACACATCATTTGAAGCCTCACCTTCCTCAAGGCTGGCGGGAATAGGAACGACAACATGCGAGCCGGAGGCCTTGTCCTCAGTTACTGAGCCCTGCAACAGATCATGTGAACAGATTAGTGAATTACTGCAACTCTTCATCAAAATTGATCAGATTACATTGAGCACTGCTGTGACTGAACAGTGTTTTTGGCTTGTCCCTTTAACCGCAGACTTACCTACATAAATAACTCAGAAGTCATGATTGAAATACCTTAGTTGTTACATTAATGTACTGTTCAATCAGGTATGAGATACTATTAATACATGCACAGTACTGATACTTCATGACGTACTACATACATGAATGAATTCATGCTTTCTCATTCATGAAGTCATGATAATTTATGTATCCTTGCCATAAAGCGTTGCCAAAATGTTTCAGTGTAGTGCAAGTAAATATGGATTAAACATACAAACATAAAAACAGTTTTCTAATCTGTTTAAACATCTCACATAACGGGATGTTTTCATTAAATCTGACTATTAACAGAACAGCAAACAGACCTGATGTCTTTTGATTATGTCTTTCAGTTTTCCAAGCAGTTTTGGCTCTATGTCAGGGCTCAGGTAGATAACAGGTCTTGAGAGGCAGTTGTTCTGAAATGAAGAAACGCAGCAGATGTGTGAATGAGTAAAATTAAGACATTCAATAGCCTCAAACAGGCAGGAAGATAAAATTAATTTCTAATATTCTCCATGATTATATGAAATTAAATATTTCAAAATGCTCTAAGATATTAAAGTCTTCATATTAGAAGAGGGATTATCTTGTAGTTTAACTGCAGGACTGAATAAGTAGGATTACTGGTCAAGTCACATGACTGCGCGCCCTTTATTATTTCTATCCATAAAGCTCAGACAGCTTGATTTTCAGACTTTCCACAAATAATGGGACAGAGCATTTTCCTTGATTTAATTTATCTCTGGTACCTGCAGCAGGAAAAAAACAAGGAAAGTTTGTCAACTGACTACTGCTGGAGTTCATCGCTTATCTCTCAAAAAAACAACAAATATAATTGGAGCAAAATTGTAGGAATGTGAAGAAAAAAAGGCTTTCTTTAATTAAAACATAAACAGTGTAATGTCTCATAATATTAGAACTTAAAATATTTACAATTGTGCTTTGATTATCCAAGTAATGTGTATGACAAGAATTTATAAAGAAACGCGCTGAGGCAAACTCACCTGCACTAAGGACTTTTCAATCGTCATGAACATCTCCACATTCCGGTCCATCCTTGATGGATTCTGGAAGTCAAACCTGCGCCTACCAGGAAATTAGACTGGAGTTACACATGAAACAGCAACCTAGCCAAAATCCAACTGGGCACTGTTAATTTATAAAAAAAACCTCATTTTCAATTTGTCTGTTTATCAACCAGCTAGAAAGAAAGTCTTACCATCCTTGGTCACTCTTGAACTTGTAGGCAGCAGCCAGGATGTGGCAGAGAGCCCCTCCTGACTTGAAGTCCAGAAAACACTTCATCTGCAGAAAACAAAGCGGTTTCAGAACAGAATGGGGTTGAGTCATGTGTATAAATGACGGAGACCTAAGGGAGACATACTGGCAGCTTGGTGAGTGGAGGGTTGCTGACATGCCGACCAAACACCTCCTCCTGAAACTGGAGCAGCTGGACCACCAGGCTGGACAGAGACTTGTTGGTGGGGGGCTCAGCCTGGATGTACTGAGGGAACAACAACACAGAGAGGCAGTCAGAGCAGAGCCACAGAGAGGACACATCAATTTAAACCAGTGTGCAGCGTCAAAAACTGGTGGCGCCTTGCTGTGTTTTATTTTTCAGAGTTTATCTTTATGTTTTATAATAAAAATCTGAGGTGGGGATTAAATACCGTTATATCATCATTATTATTGGCATGCGTTCAAAAGAAATAATGTATTTATTTCGTTTCGTCACTGTGTCTAAAAGCCAGAACAGCGCTCAATTACTCCAGATGGGCCACTGCTTCAGTCGGCGCGGCGCGCCAGAGCCAACATCTGGATCTGAGCTGCATTACCGTTAGCCGATAGCTAACTAGCTAGCTAGCTGCCTTGCCGGCTAAAGTCAATCCTTTTACAAAGCTCCACACTCGCATGTCTGATTGTGTAGTGCCTTAAGATGGGTTTTGCTGCAATAACACAGAGGGATGCCGCCGTGCGCGGCTGCTATATGTTGCAGCTGTTGGCTCAGCATCCTTTTGTATCCCTTGCTCGAGTGAATCAAACAGCTGGACGTTCAGCAGCACCCTCCCCTCCTCTCTTTGTCACTGTCTCAGCCTAAGAGGTAAGGGTCCACACTTCGGGGTGAAAATGTAGATTTAGTATGATTGATTACAAAGCATGCGGTCGGTACCTTTTTGTAATTCTTTCCCAGCCAGACACGGACATTATCAAATTGAGAAACGGTATCAGACGCTTCGAAATATTTTACATTCGGGCCGCCGTCTTTCTTCCGTACCGCCATCTTTGCCTGCAGACAACTAGTCAACTTCGACTGCCACCCAGCGGCCGATGCCTGCTACTACAGCTGCTGGATAACACATGGCTGTAATAACAGTCAATGAACAGGAGGTGGCGAAGTTGTGTCGAGAATCATTTTTGAAATATTCTGCTCCTGCAGTGGAAGAGGATTATGTATTAGCAAATCCAACAATATCTGATTGTAAAAATACTTGATTACAAGTAAAGGTCACACAATCAAAAGTTTTAGCAACAAAATATAATTCATCTATCAAGAGCAAAGGCAGTGGGCTTACTCATTATGCAGAATGGCTACTGTGAGTGTCGTATTCAAAGATTCAAAGAGGTTTATTTGCCATTTGCACAAGTACAGACAGTAGAGGTACATTGGGATTCATGGTGCAGAAAAACTCTCGAGTCAGTGGAATGCAGAGTAGAAAAAAGAAAGAGCAGCGAAAACAAAACAAAAAATAAATATTCATATATTTTACACACACACACACACACACACACACACAGCAAACACTTATTGCACAGAACATAAGAAAATAAATCAACACTGTCTAGTGCAATTTTAAAAAGAAATATGAGCCAACAAAAATGTTTAATATGAAACTACTTAAAAAGTTAAAAAAAGAAAAGGTATTAAAAAAGAGAAACCCAAACAAACAGTTGCTATGTGTAAGAGATGTTATTGATCTTTAGAGACTTGTCATTATTGCACTTCAAAGAGGGGACAGGTTGATGAGGATGAATAACAGCGGGGGATGAGGTAGATGCTAATATCACTCTATGATTTTATGAAAAAGCTATGGTGGGAGTGAGGTGAGGGATGTGATATTTGCTTCCCTCTTTGCATCATAATTATTGATGCATTAACATTTAAGCAGTCCACAAATGCTGTGATTTAACTGCTTTATATAATGCTGGTTAATGAACTACTGCAAAACATCCTATTTGATAAACGTGATTACATGTTTGGTTTTTTTGTCATCCATATTTGACTTTTATGTCCCGACAGAGTTTGAAACCAAATAACTTTCTAAAAAAATCTTGCATGTATTCATCACATTCTTAACCAGCCATTGTCCTTGTATTCATTAGGAATGGGGAATTGGGTGAGAAATGTTTTGCCCACAGTTTTCATCACTGCCTCTTTTCCACTTGTAGAGAATATGGATCAATGTTTCACAGATTCAGTTTACTCAGATCAATGTTCATGACATCAGACACTCATTCAAAGACAGACTGAATGGTTTCCTTCTTTACCACTCTTTAATATACCTATGTTCTGCAAACACATTCCATAATACTGAGTACAGTCTCATACAATCGTATATTTAATTATACAAGTGGAAATTCCTCTCAATACATTGGTATTTTAAAAGAGACAAACAACAACATACAGTGTCTGATTACTATAGTTTGCTTTAACAGCTGGTCACATCTGTCAGCATTTTGCCATCATTAAAAAGGAAATCATTTTCAGAATCAATGGGTAGTTAAATGCACCACAAAGCACTTTGTATGCATTTTGTAAGTGACAATTAAGAAACAAATGTGTCTATTTGATAATGGAGCATGACACAGTCATGTCAGTGCATCTCATGCTTCCACTTTCTGCTTCCTCACTGAGAGTGATTTAGAGGTTGATGAATTGCCACTGCCTTGAATAGACTACAGTACCAGTCAAAAAATTTGGACACAATTTCCCATTCAAGTGGATGGGAAGGTATGTCCAAACTATTGACTGGTACTGTACGTAAGGAGGCAAATTTTAAATCACCAAAACAAAGCAGTAGTTTTCAAAACTTGACAAAGGTAAAATTGTGGATTCATTATTTCTATAATGTAGTCATTTAATTATGGTAGCAATTTATAAACCTCTTGCTGCGGGACATCCTAACTTTATGAAATAAAACTCATATCATCAAAATAAAGTTGAAAAGAACTGACGGCAGTGAATACACTTATTTAATTTACTGAAATGTGGCGTTAATTATGTATAGATTAATGTCTCTTTAAAACATACAAAGTTGATTTCACAATTTTTCATATTATTATACAGGAATAAATATATAGATTATTTTATATCTATATATTTAAAAAAAAAATATCATTCGATTAATTCAGGAGAGACATTATGTGACAGAGGGAGGCCAGTCAGATTTATGATCCCAAATTAACTACTGGTATTGAGTGTCATTAATTTGTATGCAGTATATTTCTGGCTAAATAAACCAAATTTTCTTTCTTTAGTACAGTGATAAATACAGGCAATACGTGAGGGAACAAGATTTTTTTTTTTTAGGGTAGGGATGATTATTTGACTGTCTACTGGAGTGTATTTAATCTGGGGATCAAGAACAACGATAAACGAGGACAAATAGTGTGTGTGGTGTGTGCGTTATATATATATATATATATATATATATATATATATATATATATATATATATATATATATATATATATATATATGTGTGTGTGTGTGTGTGTGTGTATATATATACATATATATATATATATATATATAAAGGAGGAATGAGAGAACAGAACACAAATTAGAAACTACCAGACCTTTTTCATGCCTCTGACCTTTTTACTGGTTTAGTCAGAGGCAATTAACTGAGAATAAGTGTGTTTGTGTGCATGTGTGTGTGCATGTGTGCATGTGTGTGTGTGTGTGTGCGTGTGAGTGTGTGTGTGTGTGTGTGTGTGTGTGTGAATCTTACATGACCCAGGCTAATTTGTTAAAGTCCAGAGACAACGTTGAAGAGAGTAGTGCTCCTTGACTGTCTGTGTATTTTTTCACATGTGCGTGTTTGTGCATATTTGTTTAGCGGTTTGTGTGTGTGTGGTGTGTGTGGTGCACCACTCCCTGCAGAAGGAGAGAGTGAAGCCTATTGATTATTTTAATCCTTCTATTTGTGAGTCTGTGATCCTCTAGGCTCAGCCTTCCACAGGGGGATTGCTAATGGGGCCGAACGCTTTCCTCCTCAGCCACTCTCTCCCTGTCCAATTAACTGAACGCTGGAATCTGCGAGGAGGGAGCATTGGGACCTGGGGTTGAGGGGGCAGTGTTGAGATACAACCGCACCAACACCCCCAGTCAACCATCTCCGAAACCTTTCATATGCACCACATTCAGCAAGAACCTCCTTATCCAGAATAGTTTTATCTCTCACCTTTAATTAAAGATCCATCTTGTTTCATTCCAGTGAGGTGAGAACTCGCTTTAGCCTGTTTTTCATTTTCACAGTGTGGCTTTGCAGAGCGTAGATGTAGGTGGAGAAACTTATAATGGGAACACGTCTTTCAAACAGGTTCCTGTGGCTGTAATTTTGTCTGATCTCAGACATTTCAATGACTATTTGTGGAATGATTATTTATGTTCATCCCTCTCCTGAAGATATCCTGAAGATTCAGGGAACCAAACCTTTAATTATGGACATGATAATAAATGACTTGCTTTATTTCAGAAAAATGACAATGGACCTGAAACAGAGGAATGGTTTCAATGCTCACAAAGTCACAAGACGTCACTAAAGCTCGCTACATCACATTTATCCAACCTACTTGCCAACATATGACGGATGTCAAAATGACGTCACCCTCTTCCATGCCTACAGTATGATGACACCTACTCTGATCTTAATCAAGTTAACAAAACCATATTGTATATGTATATATAACAGTTATTTTTATGGCATGAGGAATTTAATAGACTCTCAAATCATTACTGCAATAAATGTCTGGTAAGAGTGTGAAAGAGTAGAAAAGCACCAAAATTGTAACACATGTCTGTATCTGTATATCTAATTTCTGTATTTGTATTTGCAGCCCAGTTTGAGTTTGTTCTGTGTTCAATTGTCTTTTTTAATTGTCATTTCTATTCCACACATATATATTTATATATGTGTGGAATAGAAATGGCTAGCTGCCCACAAAATATACAAACTAGCCTTTTTCATCATTTAATTGATTAATAAACTATGATTGTAGGATTCTCGCAAGAATTAAAAAGCTTGTGACAAAAATCTGAAATGTTGTCTTGGTTATTTTGCATGCACTTTTGAGATAGTCCCTAATGTCAGCTCAGTCAAGTCACACAGCTTCAGTATTGGATGATGAGGTAAAAACACTGGATATCACTATGCTACTTCAAACACTCCTCACATTTGTTCGTAGCACAATATATCTGTTGTACAACATCTGTTCATATTCATTACATCATTTAGAGGCAGCCTCAATGGTTGAGCAAATAAAAAGTTTTAGGGAAAGACCTGGGTGCCAAATATGAATCCATATATTACTTACAAAGATAAAACACTTAGTTGGAAACTACATGATGTGTCAGAATTTCATTCATAATCAAGTCAAATGAACGAAACATAAAAAATTAGCACTTTAATAACAGGAAATAATGTCAATGCAATAATGAATGAAGATATGATACGAGGGTTATTGTTGACTCGTCTTTCAGCTTTTCTTTTTTTTTGCTGGAATAAATATCTGAATCTCTATAGTTATTTTGAAAATGCTGCTAACATTTTGAGATCACTGTAATCAAAGCTTAACACAACAGATGTCAACATCAAATGAATTTTCATTCAAGGAGAGAGAAAAGAACAAAAGGGATAGAAAATAAAGAAAGCACTGGTTTTACTCTCACTTAGTGACAGCAAAATGATGCTGAATTTTCTGTTTTTATTGTGTTACATGGTCTTCGAGGGTAGAGAAAAGTCTATGCTGATCTCATACATAACAAATACACTAAACTCAGCTTGCAAAGTACACTGACAGCAATGAATCCACACTGCTCTTGAGCAAAGGTAGTAGAAGTGCCAAAAGAAAACAACAACATATATGATGCCGCATGACACAGAGGTTATGTAAAGCCACTCAGGAGGAATGTCTGTGTACAATATACAATGTCAGGATGTTTTTGCACAGACACAGCTAAAGAATGAGGAGCTGAAAAGTTCACATCCAAGTCTCATCAGGTAACAAAGCTGGATCTATGCCTTTTGTCAGAACAAGGTCCCTGCCACACAACGTAACAAGTGTATTGTTGAGTCAATATGGAGCTGTCTTCTTCCATGGCACTAAAACTACAGTGAATGTCTTCGATTATATTCTTCCGGTCTAAGCATTGTATTGTGAGAAAAATAATTTATAGCAACATATTTATCATTTTTCTGGATGTGAATTTTGAATTACACAGTTTCATGCCTCTGTTGTTCATTCACAGACGTGTTTCCCATTATACATAATGAACCTTAGTTAGTGGCTTTAATTGACCTTAATTGAATTTAATAAAACAGTGAGTTGCATCAGATACATACAATGAGTCCTCAGGTGGCATCTGCATTTCGTAAATTGAGTAAAAACATGTGCATGGACCACTCGTGTTGGAGATTTCTTCATGAGAAATCCTTGTCAGATTCTGTTTGTATAAGATGGATCAGCTTGCTCATACAGCCTGGACTCAACAAGAGAGAGTCTCATGCATTAAGAGCAAAAATGACACAAAGATCCTGTAAGGCACAAAATACCAACATGTATGGTATGTATCAGTAAAACATAAACTATCAATCAAATTGAAGGAATAGTTCCAGTTTGTGAAATATATCTTCTTTCGAGCAGAGAGCTACAGGAGAAAATTGATACCACTACTATGTCTGTGTCTGTGTGGTACATATGATGCTATAGCTGTCAGTTACCTTAGCTTACTACTAAGACTGAAAACAATGTGCCTATTAAAAGCCTTAAGTACCAATGAAACAAGGCATATCATATTGTCAAGGTTATAGCAGGTCAGTTGTGTAACGTTTTGAGAGAGCCAGGCTGTTTCTCCCTGTTTTCAGTGCTGTGATGCCATTAAGCTGCGACTATGTATCTTCAAAAGTGTTTGTCAGACAGTCAGACTTCAGAAACCCCATCTCCCAACATATGTAGGTTACGCTTTGATCGTTGTTGAAGAGACTATCTCTCTACCAAGCTATTTATTCCATATGGGGATTAGTTAACGGTGTATGTCATTCCTTTTTTAAGCTCAACACCTGTCTATGACATGTCCATCATCTGTGTGCATGTCCTTTTTATTTATGCATACATGTTACACTCCAGAGCTTCTCACACTTGCCCTAAGGTGTGTGTAAGAGAAGTTGAGGAATAATAGAGACGGAGAATTATTGAGATACAGTCAAGTGAAGGTATAACTTGTGTGTCCTTTTCAACATATGGTTGTTATTGTGCTGAATGCGGAAGTGACCTATAAGCCACTCACCGTGACGAGGAAAGACACTCCCCTTGGCACTTTTGTCTGTCTTTTCCCTTACTGTTTTGTGTTACCTGGCTAGAAACAACTAACATGAAACTAAGCCTTCACTGCACGTCAACACAGTGCTTCGCTCTTACTATTTGTGTTACTGTGGCTTTCCTTTTCCCTGCCTGGTGATTACACAGGGAGACACCAATGCGGAAGCAACTTTTGTTCCCACTTCACACTGTTGTCCTCCACCAATAATGCACTTTTTAGGATTTTACAACAGGATACTTTCGTTCACTCTGGCACTCGGCATGCCCTGTAGCTTGCATCGAAACATGGTTTCCACTACAAGTCTACACTAGAGATGCGTAAACTGAGCAATACAACTCCAATGTGCTTTCTGCCCTTCTTGCAACCCACAAATGAGACAAGCGACAGCACCTCGAGAGGAGCAAGACTCCATCTCTCTTTCGCACGTTGCAGCTGATGTAACACTGTCTGTCCCATTAGTAGATCGCTAATTTATGCGGTTTCTGTCTTTATCTCTTGCTTTTCAATAAACACGACAATAGACTGTGTGTACCTGTCAGTGCAGCTGGTGTGTCTAAGAAAATTATCCATGTCATCTGTCAGCTGGGGACGAGTCTCCCGTACATATGGAATGTGTAATTAGGTGGAGAAATAGTCTTGATACGATAGAGAACGTCAGATTAGTAGAAGCTGTGTTCAGCTATTTCTTTAACATTCCTACACAACGTTAACACATATTTTATGGAGCCAGGGTGTGAACTTCTTTCTCTAACTCTGTTTTCTGCAAGTGCAACACGACCATTTTCCAGGAGATCCTGCTTAAAATGTGTGCTAATCTGAACTGATATAAAGACTTTTGATTGGCCACCACTTCGGATCAACCACTTCTTGTCCTTCATAACCCAGCCCTGTATTCTATGCAAATATAGATATGAGAGAGTGGCTTTTTTTTTATATCTGTCTTGCAGCAAGAAAGCAAACAAGCATACAGTAGTTCCCAAAATATGAAACTATTTCTGCAAAGTCATACAACAATCTGTGGATGCATGATGAGGTTATAGATGAAGCTTCATTGGCAGAACATGACAAAGCTCTGTTAGAAGCTTTGGCTCAGGCAAAAGAAAAAAACAAAAAAAATATTGTGTGTGTTTTAGGGACTGTGGCCAACTTCTTGAAAGTCCCATCTTTTAATAGGAGTCAGACACTATGCAAGTCATACAGCAACGTAATGCTTTGACACGTCAGCACAAACACACACTCACATATCTTTGCACACGGGCATGAACACAGACATACAACACACTGGATTATGTTCATGTTGTTGGCTGTATATCAGTTGCGATCAATATATTCATGACTTTTCTCATTTGAGAATTCATCTCAGTGAAGGCAAGAGGCTGCAGCAAGTACATTTCCATTCACAGTCTACATTCAGAGATCATTTCAGTCGATTTCAGACTGATGGCCCGTTAACTTGTCTCAGTTGAACAACTGATAGAGGAATTCAATTAATCTCATCTCTGCATGTGTATGTGTATTAAGCCAATGTGTGCATGTGAAATAGATATTAATTATGTGTTTTAGCCATGCATACACATACAGTACATGGGACAGAATAATGAGTGTTAAGTAGATGTTAATTGGTAATATATACAATATATTCATTTTTTACACAAATACTCTTTGTTAACTGTGATCAGATTATTACATGTTTTGTGTACTGAAATGATAAATTACATCATGGCAGCATGGTGTGTCAATGCAGAAGGTAGGGGAAACTTTTTTTCGGCTTGATTACAGATAGAATATATCTAAATATGAGAATACTGTCAGTCAGGGTAGATGAGGAAGCCAGAGAAGGTGCTGTATTTGTTGGTGTTTCCTCCATGAACTTTGCCCCCGTCTAGCTGTACACACACTTCGTCCCCCACGTCCAGATGGAGGATGACGCTGTTGGAGGCGTAGTCGTAGTTCTGATCTGCATCTTGAGCAATTGCACTGGCCCTCACCTGAGATGGAGACAAAAGATGTTAATAGGCTGCAAAAGGCTCTAAAGAAACAAGGAAATAACATCGAGAAAATAAAAAAAATTATATCATGGGTTTTACAGCATTGAAATTTGGCAATTTAAGCCTTTATTATAGACAATGAAGATGCTGTGATTCACAGTCAAGTACAAAAGTGCATACGTGACAAATGTAGTGCTGATAAATACGTTAAAACCTCACCATTTTCATGTCATATATGACAAGTTCTTGATGCTTCTACACAAATTTTAATCTAGATGGGGTACAAAACTCTTCAGTCATACAGAGCTTGGTGTGAAAATGCATCTCTGTGACATTATGTAATTGTTTTAGGCTCTTCTTGAGGAGCAATTTCACATTTAGTTAAAACCTCTGTTAATGGGAGACAGAGTCATAAATTGAGGTTGCATAATGCTCGACAGAGGAGGATTGTGGAACACTGATTTTGGAATAACTGGATCAGATTTTATGGAGAAAATTTTTTCTGATTTTCCCTCCGATGTTTCCCAGCTGCTCTTCCTCAACCCAGTGATTTACATGGTTTCCTGTTGGACAGATAGCTTTAGTTAGCAAAGTTATACACTTGCTAGTTTTTGATCGTAATTAATGTAATCACAACAAATGATTGTTGACAGCTTTCTATACTTACAACAGTGATGTATAAGTGAATTGCACTTAAACTGTATGTGCACAAGTTGGATATTATTGCTTAACAATAACCCGACAATTTCTGTTTAATCCAGTGTTTTATATTAAATGCTGATTTTTTAAATCTCGTCATCTTTTTAATCCTATCACAATATCCCACCCACAACCAGTATGTTCACTTTATCTGGGGGTATCTGGAGGTGGCATTGTATATCTTGTTTCATTCTGTGATCTTGGTGTAATGTCATCAGTACAGATGCCTTCCTGCCCACTGGTTAGATAGATGAGATGTGCAGTGATCTTTGGCCTCAAACCTCCATCTGAGAGTACAACATTTATGAGCCACCATCAATTTTTCCAGAGGATTGTTGCACTCGCATCTAATCCAGAGGAATCAGATAGGGATTGCAAGTTGCATCAGTTCATTTGTCAAGCAATTACCGCAAATACAATGCATGTGCAGACATACACTATGGCAATCTGTTTTAACATTGAATCAGTAGCAGTAATAGCAATCATAGATATCAACAATTTTTGTATAAATACAATTATATTTATATTTTATATACTATATATTTTTTTCACAACCCTGCACAGGATAAGTGACTACAAAAAATGGATGGATAGGTGAAACACATGGCTGTGTCTTTGAAATATTCTAAGGGGTGCTGTGGAGACCTAGTCCTGTGACCTATATCAATCATTATGTTTATCACCTCTGATGAGTGCGATTGTTTCTGTGAGTTTTTCAGCATTTTCAACTCTAACTTTTAATTTAGTTGGACATTTAATGGAGGAAACCAACAGTCGCTGCACCGTTTGATGAAAACTCACAATATTCGTATTAAAGCTTCATCAAGGTGTTTTAGCCTCTCTGACCCAGTCTGAGGTTAATATGTTCAATAAGCTAGCAGGAGTACATGTAAGTATGAAATATTACATTTCCTGTTGCCACTAGGTGGCGCTACGACTATTATTGAATTGGGACTTTAATCCAACATGTGAAATTTGGGACAGACTGGCCACGGCGCTTTTGGTTACAAATACACAGAGAGAGAGACAAACAAACAAATTGCATCAAGCACATAACCTCCGCCTCTTGTTGAGTTAATACGATCCTGGCATTAAGAGCCTCATAAAGCTGGCATTAATGTCTGTCATGTTCAAAACCAGCATGCTGAAGATGTATTGCTTGTTGTGTAGATCACAGAACTGGGAGCCTAACATAGTTCTAGAAAGTAATTTGGTCTAATGAGTCATTATTTATTCTTTAATCTATGTCTGGACAGATTTATGTGAGTAGAAAGCCAGAGGATGCCATCCACTGTACATGATGCTGAATCTGTAATGGTAAGAGGAAGTTGTTACATCTGGCTATTACTGTACATGTTGACATAACAGGTGACACAAATATTACACTACTGAACACAGATCTAATAATGCCTCCATATTCCATATTCCAGGTCATACATACATACATACATGTTGCTATTAAGGAGAGGCTCAACATGAGATGGATGAAAACAAACATGTGTGGTCCCAAACGGTCACACAATATAATTTCATGTTTCTTCCTACTTTCAGACTCGGCTTTTCTTCTGGAGAAGCATAATCCCACCTGACACAGGTCAGGATTTATCCAACATCTCAGTGTGGATAAAGAGCTATTTTGATGGTGAATAGACCCATTTATCATTTTGGTGGTTTCAGTTATTTGGTCCACTCTCATAAGTTCCAAGTCCAAGTAAATTTTGCACCCAGTATGCAAATCTGCATATAATAAATTGCACTATCATTGGGTAAATAACCAACTATTCAAGCAGACGATCCATTTAATAGTGGAAAATAAAGAACACAAGCACATACATATTAATGAATGCAAATATGATACCCTCACTCCATCCTTGTCTACAACTGTGGGTCTGGGTCTCACTTAGGATATTGTCCATCATTTCCACCACCAGGCCTCCCTGGCTCTCTTGTGATCACTGAGACAAATCAAACAAGGCTAATCTATCCATTTCTCCTCATCCTCCATCCAATAATGAGTTTTTTCCCCACCTATTTCATTAATTCATCTCAGTGTATTTCTCCATGCAAGCATTCTTCAACGTAGAGAAGGTGGACATTTTTGTTCCCATTCTTCAGACAGAAATGAATCGATACATTTCTTTTCTTAAATTCATCTCACATCACTTCATTAATTGTTGTCTTTCCCACCACACCTCACGGCCCTTCCATCATCCCTCTCCCATTTGCAACCCCATGCCTTTCTCTTCATTCTGGACCCATCTATCCATCTTTTTGTGTCCTTAGACTCCAATGAGATGCAGGTCACGCACACAGTTTTTCTCCCTGCCATGGCAGTGTTGGCGAGAGCAACGACTAAGTATGTCCCTGTCCAGTCTAAATCGGATTGATTAACAGCAGGCTGCTGTGGCGCATCTCCTGAGGACCCCTCCTCTTCCTCAACACCCCTCCACCTACCCCTCGCAACATCCTTCCCTCCTGCCAGATGCATCAAGGCAGGCTATACATGGCCGCAGGCGACGGTAATTGGTAGTCGGACAGCCATGGCAGCTCCCCGCCTAATAGGTCCAACTCCTCAATAACTCTATACAATCACAATAAATGGGGGCTCAGGATAGGCTACAGTGGTCAAATGGGCCCATGAAATACTAGCAGGAGGTCAGGATACACACACACTCCATTCTGCTGAGAGCACTTCTCTTTCCTCTTTGTTTTTTATGAATCTCAAGTGAACACCTAAGAAAAAAAACAGACGGCATATGAAACAGTTTGTTATTTTACACCATTAGGCTGTTTTCTCCTAAGAGACTAAACTACTCCCCTGAGGAGACCTTTCAGTTGGTTTCAGTAAAAAATACAACAGTAAAGAGATTCTGACATCTTGTATATCCAACATCTGTCCACATAGTTGAATGGCAAGATTCCCTTGTTAGTATTTCCAGCTGAGTTAGAGGCTGACAGGCTGCAGTAACTGGTAACAACAACAGTGTACGATTTAAATTAAAACTAGTTTCCCTGTCTATATGTAGGCCTACATGAACAGCATCATTACACTCCCTCCAGTTATTGATTTAACTGCATGCTGCACTTAAAGGAAATACTGTTTGGTTCTGACTAAACCTGCATCACCCTTGTTTAAGGTTCAAAACAAAAGTTGCGCAGGATTTTCCCATTACCTCATTTAAATGGCCTTTAAAACATGAACATCAGCTAATTATACTTGCCAGCCAAAAGGACACAATTTTATTTATGGCTTTGCATGGTTGACTTCCTTATGGGACACACTGGTTTTCTTGCCTCGACTCAAACAGTGGAGATGTTGACATTTAATGTGTTATGTACTGTATATGATTAATTCATGGTCATATTTTCCCGTATATACAGCGATTAAGTGGACAGGTTACCTCTGTTTTTTACATTTTATGTGCATATCTTTAAGAGTGTCACATTTAAAATATTATCACAGTCACCATCACTATTATTGCAACAACAGGATATGAGTTCATCATGATGTAACACTTGTACTGTAAAGGGTATCATCAGTGGTGGAATATGTACATTTGAATAATAATAACACCAGTATTTTGATTTTATGATACTTTATAATTCTTCTCCACTACATTTTAAATGGAGGTATTGTATTTTCTAATTCAAATGCATTTATCTGACAGGTGTAGTTACAAGTAACATTTCAGATAAAGACTTTACATTAAAAACATAACTTTCTTTATTTATTATTCATGTTCAGTGATGCACTGAACATGCGTCGATTATGATTAAACTTCCCAACAGTAATTAAAGAAAAACGAGCTTCACTTAAACCTCACAACAGTATAATGGATCTTAAACATGGATGCATCAACACTGATGATCTAATCATTCATATAGTGCTATATCAATCACTGGGGCCATTTTTCTGCAGAGTGCATATTTTTAAATTTGAAAATGTAGATACATTTCTAAGTTCTAAGTTTATATTTACCATAAGTACTTTCAAAGTTTATTGAAAATATAATTACCTTTTATTTTATTTTATTTTTAAAGCTTCCTTATTGTAAGGATCTGAATGCTTCCTCCATAAATATGGAATATATTATAATTTATTGGACTGAGCCGGAGCTGGTGATTTCGCAGAGCTTTGTGAAAACAGCACAGATCAATGTGCAGGTTCAGTTGTCGGCAACAATCACAGTGAAACCTTGTTGTAGTAAAGTGGGCAGGAGGAGCTGGGGCTTTGGGAGTGAAAACAAGAGGGAAAGGCAAATCAGCATTATTGTCAACAGTGGTGGAGATTGATAGTGACAAGGGAGTGAATTTCTGTTTGTTGGCACATTGCTGTTCTGACCTGATCTGCTGCTGTTAGGGAACAGAGAGACCCGCTGGACAAGAGACGATTACACTGCCTCCTCACATAGATGGGGGGGGGGGGGGGGGCAACATTAAATGGGGAGGGAGAGACAGAAAGGTTGGAGAAAAAGAGACCAGGGAAATTTATACAGTAGAAATAAGTCACTAACAGTGCTAAATGCTCAATAAAACCTGCATTTTCGGCTGTGCCACTGATTTGTGTGACATATTTAAGGGCTTATGTACTGTATTTCAAATTTTACATCAAAGTGTGTGTTCATATTGTTTATGGGGTAAGGAGAAAAGAAATATATGTTGTGAGAGCAGAAATTTGGATAAGGACGCACAGACGGGTAAGCAGCTGCCGGCACTCCTATAACAGTCTAAGCACAGGATTCACGTAAGAGAAAGCCAAAGTTGAAAGAGGCTTTGAGTGATGGGGAGGGAGGCTGTAGGATTGCAAACTGATCAAGCATGTCTGCTTCAGAGGAAGTGGGGGTGGGGTATAAATAAGGTTGGGGAGGTGGGCTGCCCATGTGGTGTGTTATTTTCAGTTTTGTTTTGTTTCACGGTGATGCTTTGATTCTCTGGTAATAAAACTGACAGGATTCATTCACTGTGATGTACAGACCTCTCAGAGCAGAGCGAGGCGATTGAGACGGGGTCTCTTAAACTTACCTGAGGGACTTCTAAGGGTGAACTGGGAGATAGAAGAAGGGCAATTGAAATGGCCCTATTTGTAAAAGCTGCTGTGTTTTCTGTGCCTATATGTGTGTGTGTGTGTGTGTGTGTGTACCCGCTTTAGGAATCCTATTTCTATTATGCAGGTTGACATGTGACCCTTATACTGCACTGCAGACTCACACACTAATTGGCATGCGGGATGTTAATATTTTGCCATGACACTCAAGACCCAAGGTGTCAAGATGTTGATTAGAAAGTCTCTAATTGGCTCTAGACTGAAACCTTTGAGGGGAGAGGTGATGGATCTAATTGGATATAAATGGGTTGTGTGGACCGTCTGCCTGCAGAGCATCAGCTTGAGCAAATCCTCGGTTCAGAAGTTACTATTCCTTTATGGCATATTGATTATTGTTTTGTATTTACATCTGTGCACACGTAGAAAATAAAGACTGCATGCACTCATTTGTCATAGAAAACCTGTTTATAGGTCAGAAGTTAATTTCTCTCTAATAAAAATGTTGAAATTTGAATAATCCAATGTTCATTTTTACCGCTGTTTTTATCAGCTCAGCCACTATGAAACACTGCTGAAATTTATTTTATTTTTGAAAGACACAACATTCTGTTTCCTTGATGAGGAGAAATAATGATGCAATTGGCAAATAAAAGGAAAGCACAACAAGGGCATGACACACCGCAGTAACAACCAGCCTAGTTGTTTTAGTCAACAAAATATAATGGCCTCAGCCATTATAACAGAAACGTGCTGTCAAATAATGGCTGTGTGCATGCTCAGATGGATAAATGTGAGCGTTCTCAGAGAAAAAGGCAAGAAGAGAAAACAAGGGCAGGTTGTAGGGTGTATGAGAGGATCCTGTGTGTTGGCTGTGGAAGAAATGCTATCTGAAAGGGTGGACTTTTATCCTGTATCACAAAACATTCCCCATTATAATGTCAGTGTCTCACACTAAATCAATGCACAACACAGGAAAATATTCCTGATTATGAATATTCTATCAACACACACACACACAATTGTTGCGCTAAGAAAAAAGCACATCTCCAAAAAAGAATAAATATGAAGCTGTCCATTAAGTACCAAGAGTCTATACTGACATCTTGACCTCTCACAATCACCACATTATACCCATCTACCGGAGGTAAGCTATTCCCTTCTTCTAATGGAGTTCAAGCTTGTCATCACCACAACTTTTAAGTGATATATTTAAAGATCTAAGTAGCTCACAGATCATATTAGTTATTTTCTTGCGTACAAATAGAAAGATTGGCAATTAAATTCAATTAAATGTAATCATCAGTGTTGAAAGCAGTTCAGAGCCAAACTAATGCCACTAAAATGTAATGAGGCTACTGTGTACTGTCAATAGCAGATGAGATGCTGAAATGCTTGTACCACGGTGATGTCATCTAAACTAGAGTGTGTGAAAATATCCTTGACATAAAGATAATTAATGGGAACAGAAAGAAACAATAGAAAAAGTCTATGCGCTTCTCTCTCTGAGCGAGTGAGTGTGTGTGTGTGTGTGTGTGTGTGTGTGTGTGTGTGTGTGTGTGTGTGTGTGTCTGTGGGCTCTACAGACTGACCAACTGACCAAGATCTACCCTTATTTGACCAGCTATTAATATTCATACTCCCACTCCATGCTCATCACTGTAAAGGGCAAAGTCCATATTGGTGGTGAATTATATATCTATTGAAAAGGTCATCTACCTCAACACCAATCTTTTGATAAGTTATGGGAGGCAAGGAGGGAAGACAATTCCTTCCATTGAATGATTCAGCTATGCTAAGGTGTTGGTATAAACTTTCATTAACCAACAGTTATAATAACAACGAGCTGGCAACAGAAGTCTTATTTGTTTCACATATGTTGGTCACATACTAGTTACGTAGCTTCAACTCCTCCTTTGACCAGAGTACAGAGGACGTTTTCTTTTTGCCTTTTTTCACATCCTCCTCTGTCCATTCGGCTTTGAATGAAGATTCATCTATCTATCTCTCTTTCTCTCTCCCCCTCTCTCTCTCTCTCTGTTAGCCCACTTGTCTTTGTCCTTCTTGTCCCTGCAGTGATCGTTCCTCAGGATGCATCTTATTCTCACCTCATTTTGACAAGACACTGATCAACGAGATGCATATCAGTCTGACAATTGTAATACACACATGTATACACAATCACACACACACACATTCATCAGTGCTAAAAAACATGATTACAGATGGGCACAACAAACTTTTGCGAATATATGCTTAATAGCATTTAATGCCACTCTCACATCTGTATGGTAACTATGTAGATGGGGCCTGCAGCCTGTTAACGGGGAATTTTCATCTTTACTTTAAAAAAGAAAAAAATTTTATCAAACAAATGCGAAGCAACATGTCAATTTGCAGAGTGGCAGTGCATTAACAGTGTTATAATAAAGTAATTACTTTCTTCAGCAATGAGTATGAGGGTATCACAACTTGTTTTTTCTCAGTAACTCCCCATTACTTCGACATACAATAGGGAGTCTGAATGCTTCTGCACTGACTGCTGGAGTGTGTTATGCCCTGTTGAGACCAAAGATTCATGACAAAACTAATTGAAACTTCCAAATACTTGCAATGTGCAAACCTGCATGACATTTTACACCGATGTGATGTGAAGAGAGGGTGTATCGTTTCCATAGCAATAAATCTGTACTTCAGTCAGGCAACTCATAAGTTTGGAATGTTTATTTTCACAACAGCAGAACATACAAATTTTGGGTTTGGCATCTAGGGCCCGACCTTAATCACTCCCTGCAGATATGTTTACGTAGAAGCATTGATGAGAAACCTTCACAAACCCCCTTACTAGAACCTAGAGGTGGATGCTGGGGTGTTGCTGGGGCTGCAGCTGCATTGGCAAGCAAATGTAGAGATAGGAAATTGTTACAGCTTAAATAGTCCCGCCAATTTGAAGGGCGTGTTGGACGGCGTTTGAGAAGAATGAGGCCTATCATGTGAATATTGTGTGTACACTGCGCAGCGCAAGTTGTCTGCCTGAAATAGCTCGCAGGCTTCGTTTCATCTCCACCACCTTTTCAGGTTCTTTAGTAGCTGAATATAGTTGATGTTTTTAAAAATATAAATTGACATAGAGAGGATTTACTTACAACAGCTGCATTTCTAGCACTAAGGAAATGCAGGAAAGTTGTGTGCACAGTGAGTGAAGAGTTGAGTAAGTGAGTGAGCGAGTAGCAAAGTCGTCAGTTTAGCAGTAAATTTAAAGTCAAGTGTCATACAGACACGGCTTTTAATAAAGCAAATTGATGAGGTGATCCTCTCATTCCTCTGTCCAAAACAGTTCAACAATGAGGTGCTGATTCATTGTTGAAACACATGATGTTATTTAGATTCTACAACCAGCCACTCGTCGACTTGACAAGCGGAGATGGAGGCAACACCATCAGCTGGCCTGAACCAAGCTGAGACAGGCCAGTTCACACTGCTGTAACTTTTGTCTGCAACATTCTGAAATGGTTTTATCTCATTGTGAATCTTTGCTCTGAGCTGGGCCTTAGCTTGGTGCAGGTAATATTAACAACTCATTACCTGGTTTTGTTGGAGCATATGTGAGCTCTGCAACATCACACCAGATTGAACTTCTGGAGTGTTAATGACTGCAATCAACGCAGCTAACATTAACTTAACTGTTAATCAATAATATAAAAAACACCATTCTGGCTCCTACTTGAATACCAGTATCTCATTTACTGTTTCTACATGTGTTAAATATAGAATATGTGATGACTGAATGTGAAGACCATAGTTAAAGGTGCATTTGAAGGAGCATGTGAACAAAAGTTAATATAGTGAGTAATGTAATTAACTACTTTTGTTGTTGAGTACTTATTTAAGTGGTTGAATAATACTTTAATTAATGACTTCTATCATTGTTCAGTCATGAGCTTTTGAGTCTTTTGGTGATAACCTTTGGACAGGACCAAGCTAGTTTTTTTTATCGGTTTTCAGTCTTTGTGCTAAGCTAACATGCTGATTGCAGTCTCTTGTTATTTACTGATAAATACATTTAATATCTATCATCATCATCATCATCATGTATCTATCATGTAACATGATAGTGTTATTAATCTGCTCATCTAATTTTTGGCATGAAAGTGAATTATTCTATTTCCTAAGACAATTCCTTTAATGCATGTTTCACTCGATGCTGTCTCATACATGAACAAATTCAGAAAGATTGTTCAAATAATAATAATAAACTAATGTATTATTTTATGTCTTTATGCATCTTTCAATTGACAAACTTTTTCAGTATTCTCCTCAAGGCTTTTGTCATTGACCTAGCTGGTTCATGCACTGGTCTATTAACAGAAAAAAAACAACAGGAGCAATGAAACTGTGAGGGCAAGATCAGCAGTGAATTGGGTTAAATAATTTAGATGATGGAAAAGATAATTAATGAGGAAGGAGTCAATATCAGGGTGGACAATGGAAGTCTGTGTGTGGGGAGAGAGAGAGAGGGAGAGAGAGAGATGGAGAGAAAGACAGAGTAACGGGGGGGAACAGGTGTAGGGGAGAAGATCTCATCTAAAGGATATGAAAGATTTAACAGCAGGGGAAGACAGGAATGACACTGTCTGCGAAGGCATGCAACAAACCAAGTCCCCCAATTATATGTGGCATTTAACTGTCTGCCCTCTATACTCCACACATTATGTGCATTCTGTCAAATCAATTTAATAGGTAATGACTATTTTTATAGAGTTATCATAGAGTGATATGTGCATTTGGGAAGTCAATAAAACTAAAGAAGTACAAAAAATATTTTTATATACAGTACCTAACCTGACATTATATCAATTTTTTGGTAGTTGCTATCATGCAGAATATCTCAAAACTATAATATATAATATTCTAATAATATAATATTCCAATTTATCTTTGGTGCATAGCATAGGTCACAAAACCAGTGATTGTTTTTTTTATTTTTATTAAAGAATTTAAAAATGAAATTTATAGCATTGCAAAGTAAGGTATTGTTAAAATTGTCCCAGTTTTCCCTTTAACTATTGCTCTTATTTCAATTGAAAAAAAAATCTGACACTGTGTAATTTGATGTAGATCCAGCATTATGTCTAATTTGGCCGATTGTGCAGCCTTGGAGTTATGCTTTAATTTTTCAGGCGAACATGGCATTCTCAGTTTTGATCTTCTGCACAAAGTACCCATTGTAATAGACAATCATGGGTTGTGTGCCAGTTCTTAAGAAACTAAAATGTAAAAAAACTGCCCTTACTATGTTACGAAATGTTAAATTTGACACCAAAGAGCTCTCTACTTTTAAAATTTCACTTCAATCTGTTCAGCATTTTTTGAAATACCCTTCACTTCAACAAGGTTTGATTCCCAGTAGCAGGCCCCATGATGTAGTCTTAAGGTAGGTAGCATTGTTGAATTGCGATTAACAGTGGGAAAGCCAACAAAACCATGCTGCACGTCCTTGTGACTGCACCGAATGCTCCCAGCGATTGCTGAGGCGTAGCATGAACCTCCCCGTGACGTTCATCAGCGGCAGGCAAAGCTATGTTCCTTGCTGCCACTTTCCATATGGTAACAAAAAAGATGAGGGTTGTAAGAGAGATGCCATTCAACAATTTTGAGGAAAAGCTAAAAGATTCCTCACAAAACAGCACGCTTGGCAGCGTAATGATTCAGACTTATACAGTGCTGTAACTGCAATGTCCAGTGTTCCATTCAAACTGAGGATTTTTGTCATATTTTCTATTTCTACAGCATCGACCATCAAATAAAATCAAAATATGCCATATACACTGATATTTCATGAGGAACAACTTCAATCTGGGCATTTTTGGATAAGTGATGGAGGTTTCAGTGCAAACTGCTGAGTTCTCCCCTGTTGAATTCTTAGTGGCCCACTTACTGTGTTTACAGTCTATAAAGACAGAGATTCAGTAAAGCGTATCAGTGAACAGCAGACAAACAGGGTGAGCAGCATATTGCTGTCAGTTCATGTACCGTGTAAATTATGTGTAGAGAAACCACTGTTCTACCATCAAACACTCAGCCAAGTTTGACTTGACTTGTAACAATGAAAAGCATGGTTTTTTTCCCCTTCCTCTCTAATCCCCAAGACATCACTCTTCTGTTCTGCAGCGCACATATCAGAATCGGGGCTCCTCACCAGAGTGAGGGCTTAGTACTTCAAGCTTGTCACGCATCTCCAGATGGAAGTATTCAGAGCTTTTTCCAGACATTTGCACTTGTTTATTTATTAGAGGTAAAGTCAGAGTTCCTCAGAGAACAGTAGCCAGCTGTTGCATTTTGGCTTTGTTCCACTGAGACTTAGAGACTTGTTATCCTTGTGATCGCTTGGCTGTCACTCTCTCTCTCTCTCCCTTTGCTGTTGTACAATTAATTACAGTTTTCCATATAAAACAGTTCCCACCTCTGTCTCTAATTACCTACCTTCCTTTCTTCGCCTTTGTCTTTCAAAGTATATCAACTTTAAAAAAAAAAATAAATAAAACCTCTGGATTGATAGTCTTCCCAGAGTTGGTTTACAATATGATTCTCTCAATGTAAAGAACAATTTGAATATCTTTGAATATCTAAAATTGCAGAACATTTAATTTTCTTTGTCTAAAACGAAATGCTCTCAATGGTTTATCATTAAGAAGAATATTGAGTGGCACTTTCACTTACACACGTACACAATACCAGCAATGCCTTTGCAATACTCAAATCCAGAAAACCCCCTGCAATAAATACTATATTTGTGATGCTTTTAATCATCAGAATTGGTGACACTGTGTCAGAGAGTTCTTGACTATAGGATGTCCATTAATTTAGAAACAGTCTCAACAAGGAAAAGGACAGCATCGATCAACAAATGACCACAAGTGACATATGTTTGCATTAAGGTGACAAAGCCTGTTAGGGTCTGTAGCAGTTATCCTGTCCATTGGAAGAAAGGGGGGAAGTGTGTCATGATGTTTTAGAGCCTCAAAGTCTGCAGAGTGAGGAGGGTGAGGTGGATAAATGGGTCGACATTGGATGATCATCCCCTAACCTTTACCAAATGGTAATTATCATAACCAGGGAGATGAAGACCTGCAAATAGTTGTTCTAATTAAAATTTGGATCTTTCCCTAACCGAAGCCTAAACCAAGAAAGCCTTATTTGTAGTGGCGTCCGGTTAGATAACTGTTTATTTATTTATTAATTTTGTGTGTGTTTTGTAACCTGTATGTTATGTTATGTATGTTGGTGGTATTCAGAGTGATCCTGAATCAAACTGCACATGAGTGGAAAAAGGATTTTCATCAATTTTAGTTGATATTCTATTATTTTGTTAATATTTGCTGACTTTTTTTTTCTTCAAAAGGCAGGAGTTTCAGACGACCTTATTAGAGGAACACCTCAAACACACCATCCTGACACCCCCAACACACTCACCTGTCCGTTCTTCTTCAGGTCAGCCCACATACTTGTCCCATCACCTCCTCTCATCAGGACATGGTAAGTGAAGTAGTAGATGCCAGGCAAAGGGCAGGTGAACTTGCCGGTACTCGGCTCATAGTAGTTCCCTACATTGGTTACCACATCATCAAACTTCAGTATTTCACTCCCTTCATGTTGTTTACGGAGTCCTGCGTAAAAGGCGATTTTGGGACTGTAGAAGGATGAGCCATAGCCACCAGGTCCAGGCCCTGGTGGACCAGGTGGCCCAGGCTTGCCAGGCTCTCCAGGGGGGCCTTTAGGACCTGGTGGACCAGGAAGTCCAGGGCTCCCTCTGAACCCCTGTTTGCCCCTGCGGTTTGGGTAGTCTGGGGGCTGAGGGGAGACAGCTGTCAACTCTCCCTGTGGGGGGGTGAAAGTGTCACATACCATCTTGCAGCTTCCAAGCATCTCGTAATGCGTGCCCCCTCCTCCAGACCCTCCCCCCTTGGTGGTGTGGACCAATAGGGGAATGGCCACCAGCAGGACCAGAACCATGGCCACACCGACTCCTGCCCCGATGACACGTTTTTTACGGCTGAGACGGGAGGCGGCCAGCGTAAGGAAGTCCTCCTCCCCCTTAGCTGGAATGGTTGTGCCAGCCAGGCTGAACTCTGGGTAGAAAGTCACTACTAGATTGAGAGGTTAAAAGATAAAAATGTGAGATTGTGTGGGGCAGAGAGAAGAAATAGGGGGCTATTCTACGAGCAGGGCTGCAAAGTCTAAGACAGGAGAAAATCAGAAGTCAGGGGGAGAAAGACAAAGAGGTTTTTCCATTTCTTTGTGTTCTGTACATTTGTTTTATATCCTTTTATTTCTCAGTTTCCTGTCTGAGGGCTTTCAACTTCTCTAAAGATAATACAAAATTTTGCAAGCCAAAAATGGCAATTATATCCTAAATATCTTTGTCAAAATGGGCATCACAGCTGAGATGTTGGATTTAAATTTTTTAAGCAGCTCTGTGGTTATGCTGTCAGGTGGGGTCTACAGAATTCCCACTGGAGTTCATCTCACCCACCACATATGTGGAAGGGGACCTTTACTTGTCCGTACAAGAATGAGTAGAGAAGACTGAAGGAACTGTTAAGTCTCTGCTCTTTCCTTTCTCCCTGCTTGTGTTTTTGTTGATGGGCTCACACTTTTTTCAACAGTATACTCGGCAGTATACTCCTCCATTCAATGTACACATTTGTTACAGGCCATAAATAGACTAATCCTGGGGAAAGGGCCAGCCAAATTGGATTTAATATGGAAAATCTTGGTTTAAAGGCAAATTGGACGAAGCATGGACCGTTCCATCACAGCAATCTAGAAGGAAAAGAAAACACACATAACTAAATAAGCAATTATAAACTGAAAAATCAGTTTGCTATAACATTTATATTAAATGTAGAGTCAATTAAACAAATTAAGCAAGTAATTTTTTAATCATAGGGTATTAGTAAACCTTTCAAAATAATGACAAAATGTAACAGGCCACACAGAGATTATTCATGATGCTTTAGTCTAAGTCTATTTAAACATCTTTGCCGTTGTTGATAATGGTAAAGACATGAGAAACCTCAGCAATCTTTGTAATCTTTCAAACGAACTGACTTCACTGCTACATGTTAATTTTATTACGAGCAAACATTCATTATTCTACTAACTTGAGCAATTTATTTTAACAGCATTTTACAATCCGATTGTAATACTTTCATTGACATCATGAATTAAATTTTAAACATTCGCCCAGATTTAATATGAACAAAGGGATATAATGGAGAAAACTTTTGACGAGGTCAGAGGAGAAATCATCTTACCTATTTTTTTCTTTCGTTTTTTTTTCTCTACCCGGTTCTCAGGCTTTTCTTCCTGCAGTTTAGATAGAAACGCCGCAAGAAAACTGCCCCAGGACCGTGATCAAATTCTTCCAAGACTGACTGAGCGCATTCCCCAGCATCGGATGAAGTTGTTCTATATGTTTCAAACTCCAAGTCTCACAAATATATATAATTATTGCATCTCATCCACCGCATCAAGGTGGCCGGACCGCACCGTCCAAAAATGCTCAAGGCGGCGCTCACAGGTAGTCCGAGCAGACATGGAGGAACTAAATAAAGCGTAATAATAATAATAATCCAAACTGTTTTTCTTCTACTGAAAATGCATATTTTGACGAGTCACTTTGACCGACTTTCGCCGTGAGAAATTCCGCTGCAGAGCGACTTTATTTGCAGAGCAACAGTTCCCTCACTTGTTGTATTTTCCGTCCTGCTTTTCTCTCCTCAGCATCTGCGGAGCCTGCTGCTGCTCCCCCCGCCCTCGCTGCGTAGAGCGCGCTCGCGCACACACACGCTCACCATCGCATCCGCCATGTGACCTTTTCACGATTCAAACGGCTACATCTGTTTATAGTTTAATCAACAATTCTTACAACTGAAGATTATTTTATGTTAGACATTGGCTACAACCTAAAAATGTGGTTAGGATATTTATATTGTAGCCCATTTAAAAACAAAAAAGTAATGTTTGATAATCAAGGGAAATTAACTCCCTCAAAGACATCTTTGTTACAAGTCAATCTAATTCAAATCTAAGCCTTATATCCCTCATTAAGAAAGTGGCAAAACATCTTTTTTTTCCATTATCCAACATCACTAGAGTACGACCATTCATAAATCAAAAAGATGCTAAGATGCAAGCTATTGTATATTGCTAACTCCCTTGCTCACTATTTGCCTTGAAGATCACTGCAGTCATCTGCTGCTGGTATGTTGGAGGTTCCCCAAGACAGTCCAAAGAAAATTGGGAATGGAGCTTTTGTCAGTTCTGGCCCAAATACCTACATCAGGAAAGCCAGCTAACTAAACATTAAAAAAGAAAAAAAGATTGAACGTTATCTCTTCACTTTAGCATTTATGTATTACTATAGGCTTGAAACTAATCTGCACCTTGCCTTGCACTTCAATGCCTTTCACGACGTTGTGGTTTACTTGTTTTTCTATATGTTATGTATGATATTCTTAATTTGATCTTAAATTAATTCTCTGAATTGATTTTCTCTTCCTGTTTTCATGTTCTTTTTTTAGCACTTTGTGCATGTAATTTCTTCATTGTAAAGCAACTGCAAATTCTTGTATGGAAGACACCATTCAAATAGGCCTACATTTTATTATTACAGTATTATGTATTACTAATGTGATTGTGATGTTATTTGGTGGATTTACATTGTTCTCAATTAACATTAAACATGAATCAATCACTGTAATAGATTGGTCACTTTAGTTTTTTTCAAATACTTTTATTGTAAAATGTATTGCCTTAGTAATTCCTCGCCAAGGCCAGGCTCCAGGTAGTTGTGTATTTTTTACATCCAAGTGTATTTTATCCATTTTCACGTATGAGTAAGATGTGTTTGTGAAAACAGCAGGTGTGAAAGCATGGCTTCTACAGATGTTAGACTGACACACATCACATAGGATGGTGAGGTGGAAAGGTAGAAGGAAGAGAGTGGTGTTTTTTAGGGTTGTTGTCAATGTCTGTGTTTCCTTTCAGACCTCATTAAAGATGAACGATGTATCACTGCTGACAACCCTCTTCCTTCTTCATCATCCATCTTCCTTCTCCCTTTCTTCCTGACTTTTCATTTATAACATCCATAAACTAATTAATAATGAAATGGGGCTCTCTTATTTTAATGTAATTATTTATCATAGTGGTAATGCCTCTGATAGAGCATGGATTCCTCTGTATGTTTCTTTCACTCACACCACGCTTTGTGTTGTATTAGAAACACACACCTAACATTAGAAATACATGTATCCTGGAATGCATGTTATCAAGAAATGTTAGTCTGGGGCATTTACACAAGAAACAGGCAAGGAAACCATTTAAGCAGCCCCCTAGACCTCTACGGCACAAGTATGTACTGTCAGTTCTGCTCCTTATTAATTCATCTCCCAACTTTACGGAGCAGAAGAGTGGAGCAGATATTGAATACGGATCAATAGATCACTCCCCAGAATGCATACTGTCAGTTGACTGAGCCCTCAGGCAGATGCCAAGCCTCTAGTCACATTTGCATGTGGAGATAGAAAATAACTACTGCTTGTCAGAAAGTGGCAAACTGTGTAGTCTCTATGTATTTTTAAATAAACTGGCAAATCTAAAGCAAAGAGGGTAAAGATTTTTTTGCATTTGTGTATTTGTGCTTTAACACTACACTATCAGCTTATACTCACTTCTATGTGTGTATGCCTGGCCGTTCTTCTTTATGTGACTTTATGTGAGTGCCTACATGCATACATATGTGCTTGCACATATAATTTACATGTGGGCTCTGACACAATGGTGACATATTCAGAGGCTCCCTGCATTTAAATTATTATTGCCAAGAAGGGAGAACAATTTAGAGAGAATGAGGTTTTTAGAGCCCTATGAAATATTAACCAAGCCAATGAATATATAAGCTGAGAAGCGATAATATCTGTCTCTGACTCTGTTTCCTCATGATATATGTTATATATATATGTTCTTGTCAGTACTATATCATCCTCTCTCGTGTTTAATTAAAGCTCCGGTTTACAGAACGACACAGTTTGACCTTCTGGTTTGTGAAATGTTTAATTTTATCTGATAAAATCTGACTTCACAGTTGGTTATTTACCCAGTTATGTGTTACTTATCTCTTGTTCATGACTCTGATATCTCTTTTTTGACCTTCAGTTGTCTGAGCTGTGTTGGTATGATTGATATAAAGGCTTTACAGCAACAAGAGACTGAAATATTTGAAGACCTGACTTAAGTCTCAGGTGGGTCATGGCTGTTGTTGTTACTTCAATGTTCCACTGATCCTACTCCATCAGAGCAAGAGAAAAACTGAAGCCAACTGAGCACACAACTGCTGAATGTCATAAAGTATTTTTTTTCCGTAAGTCAAACTTCTATATAAGGTGTTAAAATCAATCAAATGGGTTTCTTTGAAGCTACATCAAGTAATTTCTATTTAAACAGCCCAAAGTGGCTGATTTCCAAAACAATAGAACACCTGAGAGGTGTAAAAGAAAGAAAAAAACACCTTTACAGAAAATAAGAACAAACCTCAGGAAGAGCAATAGAGGAGAGATCCCTCTCACTAGAAAGACAATATGCAGTCATTAACAATTTAATGTGGTATATATACAGAAAAAATAAATATGATGTTATTGGGTAAATATTATAGTACAAAAATATATGAAAAATATGGAAGCACTTGGACTACAAAGCTTTGTCTGAACCACAATAAGCTGAACCTTAGCTTTAGAGAGAGGGATATCTCCTTTATTGCTCCTCCTGAGGTTTCTTCTTCTTAACATAGGGTACAAAATACACAAGAGAAAGAACAAAAAGATTCACATGGAGTAAAGACCACATTTCATTCAACACAGCATTTCAAAATTAAGAGTAGTTGCATGTGAAGATGACTGATCAAGTAAAGGACAGATTACTTCAAAGGATCATTTTAAATGGTATATGTCTTGGTCCCTATACTTGGAATATGGGTATATATATATATACAGGTATATATTTTGTATTTAGGAAGCACTGATTTAAGAGTACAAGGAACTTAAAAGATACTTAAAGAAATTGTAGGATTATGTGTGGGTCTTGTGAAGCTTTTTCATCTTACGTAATTATTTGGCAAAAACATGAAGGAAGTTCTGTTTAAGCAGCCCAAAATCTCAAATTTCCAAAATCAAAATAATCAAACACCCGAAAAAGAACTCATAGGAAACAACAAATAAGTCCTAAAAAGAGCAACAGTGGAGAGATTCTTCTTCCAGGACAAACAATATGGAATATGTATTAAGGAAGCATTAAAATCCCTCAAGCCATTGGATCCAAAGCCTAGATAAATGGAAAGGGTTGGGCATCCAGCGTAACACCTGTGCCAGTTCAACACTGCAGATGGAATACTTCAATGGAGAGGAAAAATCCACTGCAGTGACCCCTAATCAGGAGCAGCCAAAAGAAGTAGATGATTAAGGAAGCATTGATATGAGAATACAAGGAAGTTAAAAGATACTTGAAGAAATTCTAATATTGTGTCTTGTTCTTGTGAACCTGTTTCATGTTTCATAATTATTTTGGCCCAAAATTCTTTTTAAACAAGGTCTACTTTTAAGACTGTCTCAGCATGTCTCAGTCTTCCTCAACGGTTTTATCCATTTCATTACAACCCATATGAAACAAACCAATGAAGAAGTGTGATTATTGAACCATAATATTATTTTTGATCACATTATTCTCAACATAATGCAAAATTACCTCCACCAAAGAGGTTATGTGATCGTTTCGTTTTTTTTGTCTGTTTATTCATCTGTTTGTTTGTTAGCAAAAACTAAAAGACAGATTTGCATGAAAGTTTCACCAAAGATGGACCCTAGCATATCCTAGAGGTGATTAAATTTTGGTGATGATCCAGATCAGGATCTGGATCTGGGAATTTTTTAAAGGGCCTTGGCGGAGGTTTGCGCTCTCCTGGCGCTCTTGTTTGGCTGTATTCCATCCATGCTTCCAAATGGTAGAAAAAAAACTGTTAAAATGTGGAAGGCGGATATAAAAATCTGTAAAATTAGCTAAATGTGTGATAAATATTTTAAAAAGTAAAACATAAATAATAAATTAAAGAGTAATGAATAAATATCAAATTAAGAGTGGACAACAAATTGATCTCATTAAAAAGAATTGGACTCTTTGTATAATTTTTTTGTGACATGGTGCTGTTAGTGTCTTGCTAAATCTCTCAGCCTGCATAGCATTTTGAACTCACTTTTCTGGAGGCCAATAGACTGCTGTGTTAGACTGGATTTGTGGTCATTAAAAACATGGTTTCATGTGTTGGAATGAGGCATTCCAGCTGATACACTGTGGTTTTCAACACAGCGGCACATTGAGATAGATAAGGCTGGACAGAGGGGATTTACTAGCAGGACAGTCACTCTCTCTGCTTAGGACAATCAGTAAAACCAATCAGGGCATTAGCAGAAAGTCAGAATGTGATCAGAGAGGTTACCATGGTATTAGCCGGCTCATTCTATAGGTGGTAGTGTTATCAACACAGAAAGTCACACACACAGGCCTAGTAAGCGTCTGTGGAAAGGGCATAACCTGACCTGTAATCTCACAGGTCAGAGAGTGAGTGAGAAAGAAGTGACCGAGAACCTGAGGAGGAAGGGCAGTAAGGGTAATGGAACACAGGGGTCACAGCATTACATTTGTAGTGTATACAGTAATATAAGGTTGTTAATTGTGTGTGTGTGTGTGTGTGTGCATTGGATTTCTAATGTTTCTACATAAGGTGGGGGGTGGCACAGTGGTTTGGTGGTTAGCATGAGTGTTCTCCCCGTGTTTGCATGGGCTCCCTCCTGCTGCACTGGCTTCCCTCCACAGCCAAAAAACATGCGGTATTGGTGACTCTACATTGTCTGTAGGTATGAATGTGAGTGATAAGGGTTGTTTCTATTTGCCAGCCCTGTGATGAACTGGGAACCTGTTCAGGGTGGTCCTGCCTCTAGCCCAATGTCAACTGGAACGGGCTCGTGCCTCCCCTCCCCCCTAACGCTGCAAAGCACAATCACAGACTTCAGATGGGTGAATGCATGTGGTAGCAAGACTGTCCTCACCAAAAGTAATTTTCTTCTAAACCTGTTTTATGATGACCTGACAAGAGGTGGTGGATTTGCAAATTGTAATTCCTTTCTGCTAATAAAGGTGTTTAATTACATTTGAATGAATACTGATTCTGGTTAAAACACCAGTTTCAGTGCTGCTTGATCTCGAACACTGTGGACCATAAAATACTTATTGGCAGACAGGAAAAGTGAGTGGGATTGTCTGGTACAATCCTCAGTTACTTTGAATTATATAATAAGGCAGGGGTGATGATTTGTGAGGATCACCATGACATGGGGAGTCCTCCAGGGCTCATTTGTTGGGTCACTATTATTCAAGCTTCACATACTCCTTCTAAAGCCACAGCAGCAGGTCCACTGACCACAGGTCAGTAGCCACAAGGCAATAATTAAATCAACATTTTATCAAGTCAAATAAATACCAAGAGAGACTCGTGCCTTCATTTCCAGTGGGGTAGACTATTTAACAGTTTCTTGTCTGGTCTTCCTGAAAAAAATACAGCATCACTTCATTCAGAAAGCTACAACCAAGTTCGAACAAGAACCTGGAGAACTGAGCACAATAATGCTGTTATGACGTATTACACTGAATAGATTTTAAAGTAATGCTTATAGTTTATAAATCAACGGTCTTGGGCTGACATACATTTCTGATCTTCTTGTAGAATATAAAGCCAGAAGGGCGCTTACATCTTTATAAAGCACCACAGGTACCCTGTATTAACTGAAGCTTTCAATGATTCCATTGTCTTCCTGAGCAGAGGAAGTTTAGGCCAATTTAGTTCTCAGCTGTTGATGTTTACATTTCCATTTTCTAATCCATGCTGGCTGAAACGTTGTTTTGTCCTTTGGTTTGGATGATTTATTTGAAAAAAATCTAACTTCCTCACCACTTTTAAGTCCCATGTTATTTTTAGGAGCTCAAATTCAAGCTTAAGTTCAAAAGCAGGATTATGATTGGGTTTGGGTCAGGGTTAAGTGCAGGATATTGTAAACTCAGGGATTGAACACTGTGGACATTCCTCGGAAGAGCAGGGGGAAAAAACGTGTCTACCTCTGTCTGTGTGCAGATCTGATTATGGTCCTTGATTGCGAGTGACAGTGTGCAGATTGAGTTGCACAGCCTCTCTAATTCTCTCTATTAATGAGTTGCGCTCCACACTGCTGCCCCGGACCCCATCTATTAATCACAATTTGTCATCTGTCTTGTGCTCACCATACCCATCCTCCCTTCTCCTCTTCTCTCACACTTCCTTTCCTCCGAACCACACTATCCCTCCTCTCCCAGACCCTTACCTTCTAGCTCCTGATTCCTCCTCATCCCTTTATCTCCCCCTTGCTTACTTCTACAAAGATTCTCCCCACAACACTCGTCTCTCAATTTTCTGTCTTTCTGAGTGTTGTTCTGTGCTCTGCACCTGTTCCCTTTCCTTCTTTTTCCTGCATCTCCATCTTCATCTCTTTCATTCCTTTTTTTCTCCCCTCTTGCGCTCGTGTCTTGCTCTCATTTCATGGCATGGTCAGCATACTGAGTAGGTTTTCCCCCTAAAATCCACATTTTAATTCTGCCAGCACTCCAAGGTTAAGTAAGGCCTCTCATATTGGTAAATAATGATTCATCACTCCAATTAATATTCATATTGATACTGTGCTATTAAATATTTTTATATAGACAGGGCTGTTTGACAAAATTAAAGAATAGCTAAAAACAGATTATTTAAAAGTCACTTCTTGACTTTCACCAACCTCCGTTATGTTTGTGGCTGTAAAAGCAGTCAAAAGTTTGTACTTTTGGTGCTACATTTGAAAGGATGTCTAACACAATGTGTGAAATCCAGTACTTTCAGTGTCGTTGCGGTGACATTCTAGGAAGTTGAATGAAGTCCTGTGTGGACAGAAAGAGAGCCAGAATAAGAGTACCATGTATACAGTTCATTACTTGTGGATCAAATGTAGCTGCTGAATCCCCACTGAGCAACTGTGTCAGAAATCCTCTACCCTGCACTGAACATTAATTAAAGCTCTTGTCTGTTCCAACAACCTGCTGCTCACACCAGGCAATCTGTATTCTGAATCTCTGCAACATGGGAAACACAGAGCAAGACCACACAGGATGAATGAGACACACACTGGAGTCTGGAACAAATTTGGAGCAACATTGTAAATGTCATGTTAAAGTCAGGGGTTTAAGTGGGATTTGGCAGGTGGGGGAACCCTAAATTCTGATGTACCGTCAAGAGCCAGGCTAGGTCCAGAAAAAACATGCAATTTAATGATTGAATATGTTACCCCTAACCATAACTCCAAAAAATCCATCAAATTATTAAATACATAAAAAAGAAATAAAAAATGACAAATGCAAGATTCGAATTTGGGCCAAAATGTTGTAACTATTACACTAATGTACTTGACATTATCACCTACCAGAGTAACATTTTATGCTGACAACATGGGCAGCCCCTTCTCCTAGTAAACTGCATTCTAGCTGAAAATTAAACTAGGTTGACTTTATCAATTGTGTAACTGCCGATCAGATTTAATTATTTGCTCATCAAAGCCGTTCCGGCACACTTTAACCCCTGGTTTAAGTAATACTGTAACAATTCCATACAAAACGTCGCTTTTGTACTTTCTGCTGATAACTTAAATAACACACTTGTTTTCATGTTTGGTTCGTAACTACAGGTATCTACTAAGTATCTGATGATAAAATATTCAGGACTTCTTATTCGCTGCTGAAAAACATTGCATTCACACATTTCATTACATCAGTTGAACGCGCAGTTTTCAGCTTCTGCCATTTTCAGAATCTGACAAATGACAAATAAATACTCAATATCAATCTGGTCTACTTGTCATTGATGTCATTTATTCAATTTTGTGTTCAAAATAATGCCTAAATTCGTATGCCACAAATGATAGGATGATTATAATATCTAGCTGGATAAGTATGAAAATCATTGTTTTAAAGACATTATTTTACTCCAAATTACAACTGTGGTGGTAATTCACAAGTATTTTGCAAGCTATCATGCTAAACTAAGGTTGTGGACATGGTAAATATAATACCTACTGAACATTAACATGCAGGCTTTGTCATGATAGCGTTGAAGAAGCAATGTGCCTAAAGACTCACAGAGTCGCTGTATGGCTGAAGAGTCTTTGTCTTGTTTATGGACAGACATTTACAAGGTCACATTCGTGCAGGACATCGACTTTCCTCTTCATTTCAGGTAAGCCATCTGTACACCCAACCATACACTGTAATACACCCAGGTACAGAAGATAGATGTAGATATTTGTAATAAGATGCCCTACATATATATATATACAGTGTGTGTATATATATATATATATATATATATATCCCCCTTACCCCAAAGTTGTGAATAATTTAGCAATGGTGATCCACTCGCTGCTCAGAGGTCACAACCTCTCTAAAGATTACAGTTATGGATCTGGCAACTCAGTCAGGTGACTCCAAGCATGTCTTTTTCCCTGGCACTGAGTGACAAACCTGACCTGGTCTTGGACCCTTGTCTTTCTCTGTATAATATCTATCTCACAGTTCTTACTTTCACAGTTAACAAATACTTCTTTCTATGGGCTGTGAATCAAGAGCAAATAAATCAGTCCAGTGGAATAAATTTGAACACAAAGCAGGATGTTGAGGGGGGAAAAAAGAAAAAGCAATGGAACACAGCAACCCGTGATGAAGGATAGAAAGACAGGCAGGGTGGAAGAGAGAGCGAAGGATCATCCAGTAGGGATGACAGGGGCAACAGAGAAGGGGAGAAAAGGAGGGAGAGATAGTGAAGCGAGACATCGATGACCTTCTTTTAGCTCTTAAACCATGCTGTTCATGCCTTCGCATCACTCAGAGACAAGAACACCTCCTCTACCCTGCTGCTGCGACATGAACATGACAGGGGCTGTCTGATATACTGGACAATGCTTTTTAACACACACACACACACACACACACACACACACACACACACACACACACACACACACACACACACACACACACTTTTTCTTTGGATGCATGGTGTCATTACATTGACTCCAAAGGAGAATACACTGGCCCAACTTTAAAAAAAAAAAAAAAAAAAAGGTAACAATAAGCAAGGATCTTTTTAATCATTCCAACTCAGCCAATGTTGAATAAATACTTTTACATTTAAATTAACTCAATTTGCTTCCCACAACCATTATGATTTGCTTTGCTCTCTACCAGCTTAATTAAATTGACCCAACTTAATTTTAATTTAAAAGTTTTGGTGTTCTTAAATGGTCAAATAGCTTCTTTTACATTATTCTATCTTATTTATTTTAATTCCATTCTAGTTAGAAATGTTTGTACAAATTGCCATCTCACTTTTTTTCCAGAATTAGTAAATTACTTTACTTCAGTCAAAATAAATTACTCATAGAAATTACAATGTCATGATCAAACTCTTTATTGTGCACCAGTGTAATACATGAATTTAGTGCAGTGTCAAATTGCAACACATTTTCTCTCAGAGGAATATTGAAACAAAACTACATATATACATATATGTACAGTAGCTTATATTATAAACAAACTTAACTTTACATTATCTAAAATTAGATGCCACTGGCTTAAACACAACACCCTGAACTCAACACACCTTTGCACCACTTGACATTTCCCCTCTCTCTTAATTTTGATTTAGCCTTTAACAAGTCAGTCAAAGGAGCCACCACAGTTGAGAAGTTCTGGCAAAAACAGTGGTAATAACCAACCAAACCCAAAAACCCCATCAGTCCCTTTATATTTGTGGAAATGGAAACTTGTCAATAGCTGAAACTATGGGCTCCATTAGCTTTCTTCTTTCTTCAGAATGTGAACATTTCACAATTAATTTCTCTATTAATTCCATTACTGTCCACTGGCCTGCCGTATTTCATCTCCTGTTCTGCTGTTCCTCCCACATCCTGATTTTCCAGGACTAAAGTCTTAAGGTGCCTTCCTTTCTCATAAGCCCAGTGGGCAAGAATTGACATCTATTCTTCTCTTTTTAGTAAAATACCAGTCTACTGAACAACAAACTAAAGTAAAATGTACCATTAGACGGTTGACATTAATGGCTGATGAAGGGTTTGGAATTCTGAAGATCTGAAAAGATCCATAACTAGTCATGAACTCATAGCCATTCATCCCTAAAGGTTTGACTCAAGGAAACCCAATAAAGATGAGATACTCAAAAGAACCATTCTTCTTTGAAGAGCTGGTGCTCCAGCTATTATTTGCACAAGTGTAGCCCAAGTTTTGGTTTATCAACCCACACAAGCATGGGCTAAATGAAATGCTGTTAACCACAAGATCAGAACAAATGAGGCCACTGTACTTGTGGTTTGTGGAGAGAGCACTGGAGGTAAACCTTGAAAAGACGGAGAACAGTTGAGACCGTGTGGGAGAACAATAGCAATCATACAGGGGGAGATTTGTTTCCATAAGTATGACTGCATGGGAGTTTGTTTACCCAGCAGCAAAAACAGGTAGAGACTCCAGGTTTAGGACACAGATGGATAGATCAGTATGAGAAACATATTAGGAGATGATAGCTTTTCACGGATAGACTGCACATTTAAGTCAGACAGAGAAAGATGGATGACCAATTTGCTTCAGTATGAGGATTCTTATCTATAGACAAAAAAACACACACATTGTACTCGAGAGTGTGTCTATCTGTCTACTCTACTCCTGTGATTTGGTTGAAACCTTCTTCCCTGGCTGACCTCTCAGTGTTCCCTGACTCATTTTAGAATGCATGAATATACAAAATATTAAAAGACATATGCTAAAGCAAACAGATCCTTGACAAGAAAATCAGCAATCTGACCACTTGATGTGAAAGGCACAGACATAAGCATCGTTTTTGTATTGCAGAGCCATTCTGCCACACAAAGCCTAAGTGTAGTATCTGCAAAAATGCTCAACTGACAAAAACTGCTTTTTGTGTTTTTCTTTCACCAAGTGTAAGCATTAAATTATATTTAACTACCAAGTATATTATTGGTTAGACGAGAATGAGGTGAATTTCAAGCATATTGTAGATCGGCCCTGCAGATAGGCCTACTGCACTTATATGGCCATACAGTGATAAGATGCAGTAAGTAAGCATTTGTGAGGGAGAATATCACCTTGTTTTTTATGTATTGGGATGTCAGTAGCTGAAATTTAATTCAGAGTTCAGGACACTTCCCATCCTTTGTTTCATGAATTTGAAAAACTCCCTTCAATAATGAATAATGAGAGACATCTTTCAGAGATCTTTTACTCCAGGCTCATTCATCTTACTATACAAATGAGTTTTTATTGGTTATTAGTGAAGGCTACTTTTTTATGATGTGAGATATGCATTTTTCTTATCAATATTTTAGCATTTTCATCTCAACCATATTACATATATATATATTAATGACGTGCAGCAATGATAAACACAGTGTTGTCAAATGGAAATGACTTTTAGTGTAATTATTAACATGGTTTAATGCCAGTTCTATAGGGAGCTTTCAGCCACAGGAAAGCCATCTTTCCATTACCTGTATATGCAGTATATATAAACACACAGTGAGATACTGGTTACATTTAAAATGAGGCTGTATTTAATAGTTTGTTTTGCACCACACAACAGCAGTACTGTTTAAAGTCGGCAGTACACCTAGCTAAAGCTAATGCAGCTTAAAACAACAGCACTGTTTTAAATCTGACTGACTTCAATGGTAAAATGTTCATGTTCTTTATGATCATTTTGGAGATTGCAGTTTGTGATGTTTAACTGTATTGTTATCAGTATTTCGTCTTCCCTCAACTGAAAAAAATGGGGTTGACTAAATAGAAGGACATCAGTATTATGCAATGCAATTTTACAAAAAGCACAAAAAAAGAAAACAATGACATAGCCACTTTCAATTATATTTGGTTTTAGTTTCTAAAAGAGTTGTAGAAGTCAAAGCCTGATGTGACAGATAATGATTATGACCAAAGTGTCTAAAGGCTGCAGGAGACGGCATGTCCAGAAGCAAGAAGAGTTGCTTGGGAAGCAGCCTGGAAGGATAGTATGCTTGCATTACTGAACCACATTGGGGTATAATCACTCTGCAACTTAAATATGTTTGATAGGCTCCACATGGGACAAATGTCGGTCCAGGTGACATCATACTGGGAGGTCATGTTTCAGTAAAAAACATTTGAAAAACATTTGAATCTCTATTCAGCATCAGTGTACCATGTTTTTTGACTGGACAACAGCAAATTGCTGTATTAGAGTTCCCATTGGCTGCTGCTCTTTCAAAATGAAGAGGCACAGACAGTATTCAATTATTTCCTCAGGAATACACTGACCCTACATGGTCCAGCAATATACCTAGTTTTGACCTAGTCTAGTTTTTTATTTTCACAATCCCCCTGGCTTCTAGGTCACCATAATCACCATGCCTTTGAATAAAGCCCTCACATTCACCGAAGACCCATATCTTTGTATGGACTGAATTGCAGTTTATCTAAGAAATAAACAGGGTTTGTATAGTGTGTTGAAAAAGCAAAGACAAGACGACCATGGATTTTAAGAATATATTGACGCTGCTTGGCTGGTGACTTATTATTTGCTGCATTCAAAGCTAAGACAGTAAATCTCCCCTGACCAAACTTACTCCATCTCTCTTCTTCAGTTCATCCATCTATTTCAGAAGCAGTCTTCCAACATGTCTCTTTGCCTCTTGTGTCTCTCTTTGTCTTCTTCTCTTTATGCAGAATAATGACTGTGCATCACAATGGCTTCATTTCAGGAAACTGCCATTGTCATTATCGCTTTAACCCATCCCTTGTATATGTCAGATTTCGATGTCTGCTGCATTACAAAATATTACTTGTTTGTCTTTTATAAACAGGTTAGCTAAATGCTCACAGGCTGAAATTCAGCTCTTTCCTAGCTGAGTGTGAGTGAAATGTGGTGGTGGGCAAAGGGTCTGAATAATTCATGTCTGCTCTGTCTCTGTCCATGTGTTTTAAATACTGTCTATAAGCCTGGAAGCTATGAATCATTCATCAGAGACCGTTAAAGTCTGCTGTTAATTAACCCTTATCCTTTCACAGTGGTATGGAGGAGGTCAGTGACTGGTCCCTGGCCTGACCTCTCGGACCACCTGCTCACTCCCTCAGTCTCCCGAATTTAGTTTGTGTTGCTAAAATGTGAGGCAGTGTAAGATTGTCTTTTCTTGGATAGGAAAGGTTGATCCAACTGAGATACACAGAGCTTTTCCCACTCTGAATTACCAAAAAAGATCATATTTGTATATGTAAAATGACTTCAAAAGGTGTACTGTATTTATTGATATAATATAATATAATATAATATAATATAATATAATATAATATAATATAATATAATATCATAATATAATATAATATAATAATACAATATAATATGATATAATATAATATAATATAATATAATTAAATAATATAATATAATAATATATGTTCTGAGCATATGTTAAATGTTAAATTTGTGTGTGAGTGTGTGTGTAATTGCCGTGACGAGACAAGATGTGGAAAAGTCAACGGTGCATGTTGTCAGAGCGCTTGATCGCTCCATGGATGGCCCACAGAGAGGAGGAATGAAGGAGAGACAGAAGGAGGAAGAGGGATTAGAGGAAAAGAGGAGACACCGAAAAATGCATAAATAATGTTTAATGTTTAAACAACAAAGAACTTCACAGAGACTGTAAGCAGCTGTGATATGATTTTCAAGAAAGAGTGTATGTGTGTGTGTGTGTGTATAGGATTCAGATGGATTCATTGGCTGTAGATTTGGAAAGAACACTTCCACTATATTTTATTCTCTCTTTCAGCTTCTGAATATAGATATTCCCTCCTGAAATGAACCACTGAAGGCAAGATTGTTCTTATATCGGCCATTATTAACCAGGTTTCTCAAGGCTGATGTATGAATGTATGAATGTACATGTATGAACATGTACATGATGCTGGTCAAACATGTAAGTGGTTCTGTTAAGCTAACATGTTCAAAATAGGCTGATGTAAAGCAGGTGTAATATAAAAAAAATATTCTAGCATGTTACCATGCTAACATTTACATTTACACTAAATACATCTCAGGCTCATGAGAATCCTGTTAATTTTGCAGCTCTTTTGGTCATAAACCATAGTGTTGGACAAAATAAAAACTACTGATTGAAAAAAGGAAATGTCAGAGGATGACCAACAACATTAAATTTTATTCTGAAGGGAATGTCTGCACGAACTTTAGTAAAATAAGAACATTTTTAAAACCCACCTAATAGTTATTAAAACATTTCAGACTGACCAACATTGTCCTACAACTTAAATATTTGGTGGTTTGTCCTGTTGAGGCCTCCATAGATCTGCATGACACACTTACACTGTGATAGCATGTCCAAGATAAATTTCTGTGATCAATAGTATCTCCCATTTAGTGAGAAGATAAAGTGTCAAAAAACCAGTGGCAGGTAAAATAAGTGAGTAAAATCCAAGATAGAACCTCAAAAAATTTTGTTCAGCTAATTTGAAAATAGCTCTACACTTTTTTAATCTGGTTTCACTTGGTAACAAGCTTTTCAAAATGTGTAACACTAGAAACCATTTGAATAATCGTTTTCTCATTCTGCCCAGATTACATGAATGTAGCAGTCAAGTATACAATGACTTGCAACCGAGGACGAGTTGGGGAAAAAACATAAGAATACAAGCTAATAGGGCTGCAATGGTGTCTAAAAGTGTCATCAGTATTACATTTTTTCAACTGTTTCTTATATTCCATCTGACAGTTGCTCTATGTAACATAACGTTCCTACTCTTGTATGACCCACTTTTCCATATCAAACACTCTCCTCTGCTCATTTTGCAGAGGATTCATCTTTGGCAAAGAAAGGAGGTAGTAATGTCAGAAGAGGGAGAGGAAAGGGGGTGGACTCTGTTGATTTCTTTCAAGTGAGCAGCATTTTAATTCCCTTTGCCAAGGCCAGTGGACTGCAAATGGATATGCACGCTCAAACACTCTCATTTTTATGTGCACATTCCTTCCTTGTATCTCTCTGTACAGTGTGTGTCTTTCACCCGTAATACACTAACAAAATCCAACAAAACCACCTGCTAACCCTTAAACTGTTCAAACTTTCTAACTCTATTCGCCACAAGCGCCACAATGTCCTCTTTGCAAAGGGAAATGATAGGTAGGTTGGTGATTCTCTGAATGTTATATCATTGACAGGGCCTGGATCTGATGGAGCATGTGTGTATCTGTGTGTGTGTGTGTGTGTGTGTGTGTGTGTGTGTGTGTGTGTGTGTGTGTGTGTGTGTGTGTGTGTGTGTGTGTGTGTGTGTGTGTGTTGTCTGGTGGTGGTGGTGGTGGTGGTGGTGGTGGGGGCAGGGGGGGTTGACAGGCAGTGACGGTGGTCACACAGCGTAACCTTTAGAGTGGAGCCACAGGAGCATGACGGCCAGACTCCAAGGAAACAAAGACAGACAGCGAGAGGTGTTCAGGGTTGTTGGGAGGGGAAGGAGAAAGTCGACAGGTAGGGGAGGTATAAACTTCAATATATTTGTGTCATTGGCTCTTCTGTCTGTTTGCTTTGCCTACCGCAGCACTAGTGGCAGCAAAACATTCAACAATTTAGATTACATGCTTTCACTCTAATGTCGCTGTGTTTTAAAATAAATATGGATTTCTTTCCAAGTATGTTTTGTACTGTACAATTCTCACATGCCCACTCTAATGCACATTATTGAGACAGTTTGTTGGTAGCTGTAATCATTCCACTTCACTGACAATGGAGTGATCTCTCCCCAACATAACTACATTGAAAATGATCGGCAGAGTATGTTTTAAGATTAATTGTACGTGGATGTGACTTAGTTTTTGGATGTACACAGAATAAGGAAGAAGTGTTCAGGTAGTCTGTTGCTGTATCGACTGGCCTGTTTGGTCGTGTGACCGTGACGGAGTTCCTGCTGAAAACTGTTTGTTAAAAGCCACTGCAGTTATTTCTTTTTACTGTTTGATTCATTTCTCTGATTTATTTATTTTGTAGACTTTTGCAATAGTGAGGGGAAGTCAATTGATTTGTACTTTGACAGTGAAAGCTGTTAATTCTGTAGATGAATGAACTTGGGGGAGGTCCAGGACGGACTAGATTTATGTCACAGAACTTATTTTTGTTATAAATAGCTCTTGATTTTATTTACTGTACCACAATTTTAATGTTCAGAGCAAAGAACCCAAGAAAAGATTATTGTGTCCTGTATGGCTTCATTTCACCAGGTTACATTTAGTTGACTAAAACCTGACTGAAAAATGTTGACTAAATATGATAAAAAACTAATAAGGACATTTCATACAGGACTAAGACTAGATTTAACAAAATAGCAGACAAAATTCACACTTGTGTCTACCAACGACATATGAGGATTCTCTATGTTTGAAAGGAAAAGGCCCAGCCTGTGACTCAGGCCTTTCTAAAACCTAACACCTAAGATCCACAACCATCTGATCCAATCACAAGTAGCCAGCTTTAAGTCTGGCTTCTGTGCCTCTACATGTGTCTCTAGTAACCGCTTAGATCTCATTTTCCCGCTCGATATGCAAATAAGATTGCTGGAAAAAATGGATACAATGTTTTTAACACAGAGAAAGAAATAACTTAATGCATAACAATTGCTGAATATACATGCAACCCCAAATAATTAAGAATTAGTCAAAGACAGCGTTGTATAATGTTTCTCCTAACTCAACAACTCACAACTTTCCCCACATGCAACAAAAATTTAATTGAATGCATAATTTACAAGAAGACATGGGTGATTTAGAATTTGCATGTGTTGTTTTCCAAAGTTAATTAAATTTCATCTTATTCAACAACTCTCAAAATTTGTCTGAGGACATGTGGTTAATAATTCAATGGGGAAATCAGTTGAAAGAGACAGCGGAATCACAAAACATCTGCTGCTTAGCTGGACAGGTAAGAGAGCCCAAACAAGTCATTTGAATTACCATAAACCAAATGGAAATCATGCTGCATGTGTTCTATTACGCTAACTGCTGTGGCTTCTTGTTGTTTCACAGAGGACATTAGTTGAGTAGGTGTGGACCTTCAATGCAGCCTATGAAACCTTAACGGTCACACTAAGGAGCAGGATTGTCACAACATGGCTTGGTGTTGTTTGGCATTTATATATGTATATATTTCTTTGAAAACTTTGAAAAAATAAATTATTTACTGAAAATATCAATCTTATCATCTCATTCTTGGAAAGCATGAAAACAATTGTTAAAAACAAAACAAAAAGAAAGAAAGACAGAGTGTGTTTGCTTACTCTTACTCATCATCATGATCTACCGTGTAAAAGGCAATGAGTGTTACAGATGTAATTGAATTTCCCCTATTCTACCGTGACTTAATTACATAGAGAGACTTAATCATTCCTCTTGTCCGGCGGCACTGATGCTAATTAGTTCCTCTGTACACAACCCTCGCGCAGACACATACCTTCGAGAACACACCCTCTACATATGTAATGACACGGTGCCTATTTACACTTTACACACGCTCACATCCACACACTGACACGGCTGAGTGTTTCCCTGCAACATTTTTCTCATTAGGGTCTCTGTCCTGTCAGTCGAGGCTTGGTGAATAATTTATAGATATTGGAGAGAAGATAGTTGGCAGAGGATGTGTGCGTCCAGTCGAAGTCTCTGGTGTGAGTTTTTAAGCTTCCACAAATCACAGGGGTCTTTTTGCCAATACTGTCCGCCAGCTAAGATCTCGTGTTCACTCACACTGACAGGCCACACACACATAGCATACGCATAATGGCACACACGCTGACACAGTTCATGCACTCACGGTATGGACACATTCACAAGCATATAGACATATTTATATATTTATAGTGAACCTGCTTCCTATAGAAATTACATACGCTACTTTTTGTCTACAAATATGTTTCGAGGAAAACATAATTGCTGCATGGATCATGTTTTTTAATGAAGGAAGCGACACTTTATTTTACACATTAGTAAAGTTAACATGTCCTTTCTTTGTGGTTTAAGTCACTTCTCTATCACTAATCAATAGTGTGGTCTTCCCCTAACTGTAAAGAACTTGCTTGAGCACCTAAACACAACACAAACACATAAAAACGTCACTCATACGCACATTAAATGTGTTAGTGAACGTTAACCAGATACCCTCAGCATGAACATTTTGCAGCTTGCCGGATAGGTTCAACCAAAACCTATCCTCACTGTGACTCTTATTTAGTTAAGTTGTGGCTCTATGTCTTGTTTTATATTTGATTAATACCATAAGGATTGGTTTAAGTTCATTATTTTGCTAAGTCTGAAAATCAAATTACAATGTATAACATTAATAAAAACAAATACGTATGGAACACCAGTGAGACCTGCCTTAATGAATACACATATGCAAATTTGGACATTACATATGCTCATACAAACCAAATGAAGTCAAATGGTCAAACACATTCATTTATAGTACAGATTCATGTGCCCCTTTTTCACATGCTCACACACACACACACACACACACACACACACACACACACACACACACACACACACACACACACACACACACACACACACACACACAAACACACTCATTGTCTGGACCAAGGCCTGCCACTCTGAGAAGCCCTGCTGTCTGCTTCAGTCCTCTCCCAGGCTTTGGAAGAGGATGGGGAGGAATGTTAAAGAAACCAGAAGAAGCCAAGCATACAGTTCCACGGTGGGGATGGAGGGAGGCAGAGGCTTGAAGTGAAGGAGGAGGGAGTTGGATGCTGCTCACCACACCACACAGCTCTCTATTTTTCTTTCCCTTACTTTCCTAGCATCCTCTCAGTCTACAGAGACGTCATGTGTGTCAGCCAAGCAGTGGAGCATCCCTTCTGTCTATTTTACCTATTTTGCTGTTCCCCCTGCTGTCTCTATCTCATCCCACTTTTCCTTTTTCCGCTCTTCTTACTTCATATCTTATTTTATCTATTTAAGCATGTTTTTTGTTAAGGGTAGCGCAGATGAAAACCTATAGAGCCAAGAAAATTCCAGTTTGTAAAGTGTAAAGTTTAAGCAGAAATTAAGATGTATGATGCACAAGTGTCCTCATGAGAACAACGGGTGACAGACATGGCAGATTCCTGGAGACTGAGAGTGATTGCCATCCTCTCATCATTCAAGACCCTTATCGATTTGGTTGTCATTGGACTGACTTCAGAAAGAAACAACAAAACTGTAAAGACAAAGGGAAATATAGGTCTTATAGAGGCATCTAGTCAGAGTATGTGTCAATATGTTTCCTGTGTAACTTCCCCACAGCAGGTGTCAGCTGAAGAAGGAGGTTTGGAGGTGTAGACATTGAGGAAGAAGGCAATTACTGTTGTGGAGCATTTTGTTTTGTTTGCGGTAGCAGCATTGTGTGGCCTGCTGCTAATGAGGCCCAGCGAGCTTGTTAATAATGAATAGAGAATAAGGTGACACTGTGTGTTTGTGTGTGTGTGGGAGGAGGGGGGGGGGGGGGGGGGTGGTTGTGTGTGTGTGTATGTGTGTTGGGATGATCTCAGCAGAGACTGTTGACATTCTCTTTGATAGGCCTCCAGGCTGAATATGGTATCACAGTTACGGATATTGATCTGGACACACAGACTTTCCTCAGAATCTCTTCATTCTGTTCTTTGACTAATTCTATTCACTCTATATATGCTCCCTTTAACGCTCCAAATATTTTCATTTTTACATCCTATTGCAAAGGCCATAACATTTAATTTGCATCAAAGGAACTGCATGGAGCTCAGTCCTATTTATCTAATCAGTCTCAGTTTGTACATGTTAATGATGAATCCTCACTGCATACCAAATTTAGTCACGGAATTCCACAAGGTTCAGTACTTGGGCCAGTATTATTCACCCTTTATATGCTCCCATTAAATAACATTATTACAGAACATTATAGATTTTCATTGTCGTGCTGATGAGACACAATTATACTTATCAGTGAAACCAGATTAAACTAATCGGTTATTTAAACTTTGGGCATGTCTTAAGGTCACAAAAACCCGGATAACCTGCAATTTCCTGCTATTTAACTCAGACAAAACTGAATTTATTGTGGTGAACCCTAAACAACTCAGAAACACATTATGTAATAATATAACTCAGGCTGTCATTACCTTGACCTTCATCGCCACAGTGAGGAATCTGAGTTATATAGGCCTATATACAGTATATCCTCAAACTCTCACATAAAACATATTTCAAGGACCGACTTCCTTCACCTGTGGAACGTTGCAAAAATCAGGCACATTCAGTCTAAGAAAGATGAAGATAAATTAATCGTTCACATCGTTCAGTCTGTTCATGTGGTAGCTTGGCTCTCAGGCTCTCTGTAAGTTCCAAATCTGATGTTCCTCATGTGATTTTTGCTCTCATCCATGTTTTCCCTGTACCCTAGGCTTTCAGAGAATCTTTATGCCAACCCCACCTGCCACCTCTTCTCTGTGTTCACCTGGAGACATCCAAGTTGAAGCTCAGCCTCAACTCAGACCTTCATGACCAATTCAAGGCACACCATCACCAGCTTCCACCTCCAATAACTCTTAGTTCTTCAATAGACTGTTTAAACCTTCCTCTCTGTCTGAGTCTCACTTTTGGGTCCAGTTTCTTAGCTAACCCCTAACACCAAGTCTTCAAACTTTCCTTTTTGATAATGCATGTTAATTAATGCTAACATGGCTTCTTTCCTGGAGTACTCTTGCTTTCTTGTCTCGCAGGTTCCCATGGATCGTGGTTTGAAGTACAGCTGTGGTCCTGATTACTGTAATGCCCACTGATACAATGATGATTGTATTTTAGCAATACCATATTAGCACGCTTGAATATGGCCTCACAGTGCTGCTTGCATGGCTCTAGCCTTTTAATTGTTTTCTCCACCATGTTTTGTAGTAATATTTGTCCCTGCTGACTCGCTGTTACGTTGAAATGTTTACCTTTAAAATCAATACTCGAATGCCTGTGTTTCACCTGTTTGTAGCTGACATCTGCTTGTGTCCTCTGTATGGCGGTGATGCTTGTGAACTCTGGGTTACTGACAAGAGCAGAGGGATTTGGCCTGGAACTAATATGAAAGCTGACCACGGTGATAGCAACACTCATTGTTACACACTCACCTGTGCTGTATTGAATGTAACAGTCACCTCTGCCTGTGGGTGGCTTGGTGTGTGTGACTGTGTGTGACTGCTGTGTGTGACTGTGTTGACTGCTAAGGTCGGAGTGAGAGAGAGAGAAGAGAATTATGACTGCCCTCACTTTGGTGTCCAGTCAAAGCCCCTTAGATTCCTCCAGGCTAACACCTCCCTGAGGAGAGAGGATCAGTCAGTCTGCAAAAGGAATGAAATTGTGTGTGTGTGCGTGTGTGCGTGTGTGTGTGTGTGTGTGTGTGTGTGTGTGTGTGTGTGTGTGTGTGTGTGTGTGTGTGTGTGTGTGTGTGTGTGTGTGTGACCAGCAGCCATGTTGAAGGGTTTGGTTAGCATGAACCAAAGACCACAGACAGCTTGGCATCTCCTGCATTACATTTCTCTTCCTCTCTGTACTCCAGCTCCTCTTTGTCGTTCTCCATCTTTACTATGAATACAGCCTGATCCCTCCTTTTCTCCTTTTTCGTCTTTCAGTGTACAGTTCGACTGTTAATAGCCTCTGTCAACGCCAGCAGCGTTTCCTGACTATCTGTCTGCCCCCACCACCTTACTTTTGTCTGGGTTTTTTTACACTTTCTCCAACTGCTTTAGAAATCCTCTCTCCTCTGACTAAAATATAGTCGTATTTTAAAGAGCATGCTTGTATGCTTTCCTCCATGTAACTTCTCCTTTCATTTCTCTCCCTGTCTTTTACGTGTTTGTATCCAGTTTACAAGAGCAGGTACAAGAAGTGGCTCCTAACTTATTACTTCCTATCATCCTTTTACCCGATCTCAATCTTCTGTCCATCAGACTAATGGACAGACATATTTTTTAGGGACATTTAAGTCTGAATTTTTGGACATATCATCTAGTATTCATTTATCTCTATAGCTCTGCATGTCTGCTCTCAACAAGGTGGTCTCTTGTCAAACAATGTAGTGAGCAAGGGCTTCTTATTCTCCCTCTCACTGTCTCTCTGTGTTTCTCTGTGATGCCTGTCCCTGCAGGGTGAGGCAAAGGAGAACCCAGTGGACCACGGCAGACCTTGTCTATTTCCATCCTCCTCTCACGGCAGCCCCCTGGTACCATGACTGACCCCCTCAGTCAGCTCTCATCAGCTGCATCGACAGCTGTCAATTAAGTGTCTGGGCTGCATTGTGACAAGGGAAAGCAGTGATAGACAGCTGCTATGTTTGTGTGTTTACTCGCATCAACTATATGCTTAGCATTTTAAATATCAGAGCCTGCTCAAACTTAATACCATAGTTGATTTAAAAAATAATACTGAGGCTCATTATTTGGCCTTGTGTGGATTATTCTATAGAAAATGTAAATATCCTTTATTTACATTACTTGCACATATGCAGTATGAAAACAACGTGATGTTGAAGATCTACTTACATGAAATTGGCTTGTTTGATTAACATACTGGTCACTGAATAGTCATCAAAGTCAGTCTGGTGAGATTCAGCTCAGTGGCTTGGTTTGTTTAAATATGCCTTCTGCGTTGTTTTATCAAGACAAACATTTCCAGACATTTGAATGTTTTGTAGCCAGTGGCAAAAGAGCAAATCAGCGAGGAATTCTCGGCTCACCTCTCTTTGTTGTGTAGGTGTAGATATATCCATTGTTTCCCTGCATTATTATTCTCCATCGCCACCAAACCACTAACGACAATGCATTCAGATCAAACCCCTCTATTTGTAGCAACCAGGTTGGAAACATTTTCTGCAACTGTGTGGACAAAGTAATGACTATACTATGTGACCCTTTTATGTAGGAGGAAAAAAATCCTTAACTTATGATAATATTTCCTTATGAGAGCATCTCAGCTTTAGAAATATAGTCTGGATCTAGATTTATTAAAACAAAACTTAACATTAATGGTATGTCTCTCTGTTAAATTACATAAGTTAAAATACAATAGGGGTAGTACTGATATCTTTTTTAAGGGAAGGTATCAATAACAATACATTCAAATCTCACTGAAGTAGATAAATGATTATTTAGTATACAACATCGTTCATTTCAGAGTGGTATATTTCTGATGAAATATTTTTAAAGTATTATTATTAATTAATTAACATATAAGAAACATTCTAATGTTATCAAAATGAAGCAAATTTTAACAGCCTCATATAATGTTGGGTATTTTAATCTTCAACAGTGCATATTTTGCAAACTGATTCGGCTGCATGTTTTCTAGATAAAATCTTTATCTGATATATATCTATATCTATATCTATATATAGATATAGATATATATATATATCTATATCTATATATATACATAATAAAATCTAAATTCTAATGTTTGAATTCTAAATGGTAGACTTACTACTTAGAGAGCAAACTACATGATACCTGACTTATTCAGTTGTTTATCAGTGTTAATGACCCTGTTCCTATGCCACACAGCAGGATTGTAAAATCAAAGTAACAATTAAGGCTGATCAAAGATACATTGTTTATAAGTGTGCATACTTTATGCATGCATTAATGAGAAAGCTGTCACCCTCATATTGACCACACAATCCTCTCATAAATGTTGTAGCTTTAGTGCAGCGATCAAGGTTCAAGAGGCAAACATGTAATGAGAAAGTTCCCAGTCTCAGAACGGGGAAAAAAATGAAGGCCTCCCTTCTTGACTACTGTGGAGATACATTTGAACCAAAACACCAAACCCAGCACCAGAAACACACTGTCCATACTGAGAACCACTTAAGCGTGAATACATCTCAAAAGAATAGCATAAGTGTGCTTAACTTTCAGTTTAGTTTATCAAAGTTTAGTGTAGTTACTTGCACAAATAATAATGCGCACAATTATCATGATGCATTAAAGGAAAAAGAGGTTGCTAGATTAAGAGAGAGAGAGATTCTTATGTAAAAAAGAAAAGCAAAAAAACATTGTTAAAATTTCCTCAAAACCAAACAATAATTCATGGTTCAATTCAACTGGCTTAACAATTCATCATTATATGTAATGAAAATCTTATTATTTGAAGCAGGACAATTAGGGCTGTGATTTATATGACTGCAAATTAACATATCAATAAGTCTTGTAGGAAATGTCTCATTAATTAGTCATCCCTTAATTGGCCCTGACTGCCATTAGTGTGTTGTGTGTGTATGTTAATCATGCAGCCATTAATAACATTACTGTGCGACCCGTATCTGCTGGCCAAGCTAAGATTAGTTTAACTGTTTGCCTCTTCAGCTGGCACTGCGGGTGTGTGTATGCGTGTATGTGTGTGTGGCCGGGAGATGTACGGTTTGTGTGTGTCTGTGAGAATGATATGACACCCATGCCCATGTTGATGCACAGGCTGGTTCTCCTTTTGATCAATGGTGCCTGGCATTGTGGAGGGGGGCTAGAGGTGAGTTTGGGGGGGCAGTCTGAACCTCCCACAGGTACTGATGAAGACGAATGAGCTAACAAGACATGACGGAATTGCTTTTGCAAAGAGGGGGGCTGAATGCTCTATCGTGATATCTTGTTGAGGGCGGCTAAAGGAGCAGGTTGATTTATTGTTCCAGCAGCAGATAGCCACCGTTTTAACTCCCCTCCCTCCTTACTTATTCACAGAGATCCTTCAGTCTTTAATTACAGCCCCCAGCCTCCTCCATTCTCTCATCCATGTCCTTATTAGAAGAACCATAACACACATCATACATCCATGCTGGCAGAGGACAACACTATATGTGAGACAGAGCCTGGGGGGAGGACGTTTGGTGCCCAAAATGTCACAGCCATGTTGATTTTGCATTCCATTACCACCTTACAGTCAGGAGAACAGGCAAGAAATACATAAATTGGAAAGAGTAATGAAGCCAGGGAACTGACTGTCAAAGGAAAAACTAGGAAAAAGACAGGGAATGGATGAAATTGAGGAGAGGAGGAAAATGGGACGATTAAGATATGTACATAATGGGAGAGAGGGATAGGGAATGACAAATGGAGAAATGGAAGCAATCCTCAGAGAGAGGAGGAGGGGTAAAGACATGTTAAATGGTGTGGGAGGTTTAAATGTAAGGTGGAGCCTGATGGTCCAACCTGATGAATTCATAAAGACCTTTGGAAGAAAGAGCAGGAAAGAGAAACACTGAGAAAAGCAGAGCTGACAACAGGGAGGTTGAGCAATATTGGCAAGTTACGCTGGCAGATCTTATTATTGCAGGCCAATTACAGATTAGTCTGTTTGTTCTAAAATGAATATGGATAATACACGTGTAAAACACAAGACTACCCTGCACCTATAAGTGGACAAATAGCTGTGCAAGTCTACATTAGTGATTCTCTGCAGCGAAAAAGACCAAAGAGGGGAAGAGGTAAGGGGGGGGCAGCACACCCTACACAATTTATCACTGCATTGCCATTCTCTCTCTGAAATATCAGCCTATTAAAACATTCATTGGGATGATTAAAGTCCAATAAAATCTAGTAAAATTTGCACTGACACTTTCAGTGCATGATTTATTAGGCCATGACTTTGCATGCGTCTCTAACTCCGAGAAACATAGGGATGAGAAAGATGAGATGCTGCTGCCACCTGTTGGCTGACTTCAGTCAGGCTTTTCAACGGAATGACTTTTTGCTGCATTTACATGTTTCTTTTAATTATCACCTTTAAAACATACAAGCAATGCCAATTCAGTATGGATTTGTTTTCATACTATGCAGTTTTCGTCCTTGTAGTATTTAATGTTTCTTCGATATTTTAATTTGAGATCACCTGTAAGAAATTGATTTTAATTCAAGTAGAGTGTTGTTACAGACTCTTTCCAATGGTTCAATTTTATTGTGTATGCAATTTTTTTTTTTTATCATTGTATTATTATTCATAATAGAGAGAACTAAAAACTAGATTTTCTTGATTCATGGATTAATTGTTTGGTCTATAAAGCCCAAACTGAATATTCAAACTAAATGTTTCAATATATTCATTTTATGGTTATAGAAGACTGAGAATTCACATAAATATTTACGTATGAGAAACTGGCACTTTTTGACAGACTGGCTTTGGGCATCAGAATATCCCAGATTCATCGTTCTCTCAGCAGTCATTCTACATTCTAAGTTTAAATACGTGGAAACAAAAAAACATTTTTTAAAAAGCCTCCTTGGTAGACATAATAAAACATAACCACCTGGCAAATAAATTAACTTTACTGATAGATGAGAGTCAAACAGATTGCTTCATACATTAAAAGAGAAAAGCAGTTTTGCACCAGTAAAAGGTTTTGTTATGTAATGTTTAAAGTGCAGCTTCATAATTCTAAATGTCAGAGCAGTTTCTTTATGCAAATTTTAATTAATTAAAAGTGTATAATCATTGAGAATTGTGTTACCTTATCACGTTATTATCTAATATAACAATCCCAATCGCTTTCACACAGGTTGATCTATTTTATATTATATTTAACATATATATATTTAAGATTATAATAATGTGCAGTCCACATTTCACTGCATTAGCTGAGGTAGAGGCATTTGTCTTGAACTACTGTTGTATTGATTTCTATGGTTTATTACGGGTTGTGCGAGTGTTAATAATGTCCAGGAAGACATGAGGAGGGATTACCTGGAAACGGTGCTATTGATCGGGGATCGCCTCAGGAGAGGGCTGCATGTTCCTCTAACCACCGGGGACCAACATTGTTAGAAAGATGCTGTTCAAAGAGCCAGCAACGCCTCCTGAGGTGTGTTTATGCCACACAGTGATGAATGTTCCAGAGGACATTTTGCTGGTGCAGTGTGGTGTTATAGAAGCTCTGGAGTCATGACCTTCAGAGATGCCATCAGCTGATGAATCATATCAATAGCAGATAATTTCATCCCCAGATGAGTTTCAGACAATGAGTGATGATTTTTTTGACCAGTTCTTACTTTTTCAAAGTGGAGTTTGAGGACAAGGCTTCTAGGTTTAGTTTAGGGCTAGGGTTGGGTTTGGTCATATTGTAGTGATTCTAAAGCTTAGAGGCTCGGGAATGCATTATGTCATTGAATGTCCTCATTAATAAATATGCTATGAGAGTGTGTACTTGATAAAAACAACACCTTACCTAATATTACATCCCACCACAGCTATACCGTCATATTTGTCAATTTAGTATAACTTACATTATATTTAATGTAAGATAACATATAATTATTTAATGTAAATTTCCTTGCTACATTAGCATGGAGACATACTCAGAGGTAAGACAACAAAAAACTATGAGAATGACAGAAATTACAATTTACTTAATAACATCTTAAACTATTGTCCACTAGTGTAATTCCAGGAGTAATGATGTGTGATGTGTACACCTCCTAACTAGCTACAACTAGCATACAGTGTATATAAAATGTACAATGTATGCTAAACAAAATAATATAAAGTTATATTCAATATATTTGGAGTATACTGTATGTAAAGTACACATACCACATTGTCATAATATCAATCTATGATGTATATACTGTGTAATGGAATGAAAAAGAATACTATGATATGGTGCATAACATAAAAACAATTTAATTATAATGTAAAATAAAATAGTCCTGTGATGAACTGGCAACTTGTCCAGGGTGTACGCTGCCTCCCGCCCAAAGTCAGCTGGGATAGGCTCCAGCCTAGCGGTTACAGAAAATGAATAAATGAATGTAAAATAAAATATAAAATAAATATGATGATATAATATAAAATCAAATAATCTTAGACATGTTACCATACACTCATATGAAGCTGTCATTTTGTTAACACCCCCTCATCATGCTCTAACACTGGTGGGTTGCATCTGATTACCCATCATGCTTTAACGATAAAGGTCATTGCTCCATAGTGATGTAGTGATATCGAAGCTTTTAAAACAGATCAGGTGCAGAATGGTTTCCCAGGAAGAGAGGCAGTATGCAGGATATGGTGCCCTGGTGTCCCAGTGGGTCTTCTCTGTCACACTGCTAGCCTGTCTGCTGTTATGGCTAAGAAGGAAAGGTCAAGGTACTCATACAGTGAGGATATTTGTGCCAATGAGTTTTTATGATTCAATTTTGTTATTTCAGTCTGTGCATTTATTATGTTTGAGTGTTACTGAAATATAGGCTTTTTTGCATAAATTGAATTTGCTGGAGCATTGATGGGACAATGTTTTTACACGTCATTTTTGTGTAAATGCATATTTAGCTACAACTAAAAACACATGCATGACGTGTTTGTACTTTCACAGTGATGGCGGTGAAAAGGGGGAGGGGTTCCTGTGTGTTTTACAGATACCCACACTGTTTGGATTCTGACATTTGTATCTATTTAAAGACTCCAGAAAGCTGCCTGCAACAAGCCTCTTACTTTCACTGTTGTCACATTGATTCTGTGGTTTTTCATCTTTACGGTTGATAATCAACATCCCCACCTGTACTTTAATTTAGATTTTATTTGTTTGCTTAGTAAATTCCAACAACATTATACAAAGAGAGGGAGAGAGTAAAGCAGTTATACCTGGATTATCTTAATTTACAGGAAATTAAATCGGCTTCATTGGCAGTGATTGGACAAATAGTTTAATCGTCAGAAAACATCATACATGAACACACAAGCAATACATATTTTGTTCACCAGACACATCTCTCATCACTTTTCACAAATCTTTTTATGGGAGACTATTTTTTATAAAGATAGTTGTGAATGATAAGACCAGTGGGAGCGTCTAGTCTGCCATGTACAGATAGAGGATGTTGCCCTGCAATCGCAGATGCTTTCAAGAATAAGTAGTGCAGAGGAATAATGCTTGAGCGTGTTGTCTTTTGTAGAGAAGGTCTATCATGTGAGTGAGATGCTGCCTTGTACTGGAGAAGGTTATGGATGGTTTTTATAGGAGGAAATAAACTTTCTTCACACGACAACCGACTACTGAAATGCCTTTTTTTTATTTACTTCTATCATTTATATTTTTTACTTTTCCATGGTTAAAAGTTGAATTTAGGCTCATTCTGTCGGTGGGATTTGTCACAAATAACTCAATAACTGTCCAATATTTTTTCGATTTACAGGAGAGGTGCCTTTTGATATATTGGGGGGGATTGTAAACATTTTATTTATTTGTTTTTTATTTTGAAAATCAAACTTTTTCTCAGACAACAATAATTACAATTAACAGGGACCACTTAGATAACTTCTTTCTAGCTGTTTTTAATGACATGAACCTGTGGTGGAGGACCCAGAGTATTTCATGCTCATTTTACATAATATACTATTTATAGTCCAGTTGAGGCCGCATCACATTGTGACTAATGCATGATGGTTGTCCCTCCTCCGGCGGTGATGACTTTTCAACATCTGAATCTGAAAGCAAGACATCATCGCACTCTGATCCAGCGAAGGCTGCTGGTAAGCTAGACTGAAGGATTAGCACTATCACTTTGAAAGTTTGAGTGTCTGAGTGGAGAGTGAAGACCTGAAACTCAGAATAGAGAGTCCATACCCTACCCTTAACATAATGTAACTAATAATGGTGCCAAACAACTCAAGGACTGTATATTTGCTGCTGTACAGACTTGATTTGTACATGCTGTTGCTCTAACAGAAGTATTGATATGGAATATGAATATGGACATGATAGCTATAACACTGTGGATGTCAGTAGACTTTTTGATGCTGATGAACAGAAAACACTAAAACTAAATGGAGTGCAGGTTTAAGACCACATTAATTTTACAAACATTCACCCTCTTCTCTATGACAAATCTAATTCACTAATGCAAACAGCTGTTTTTTGTAGAACAGAAACAGGCCTCACATCACATACACACACATACACCCACACGCACATTCACACACACACTCATCTGTGTGCAGTTAAGGTATGAAAACTGTTAAAGTGTTTTAACAACTCCATCTAAAAGATCAGAGATGAACAGCTGCTTAAAGATTTTTTTTTTCAAAAGGCAGCATAACGAAGACAAAGAATAAAGACCAAAACAGTCAGCAGAAATTTACACCACAATAAAGAGAAAGAGAAATAATGCATTATAATTATGTTCTGATTGTTTTACACTCTAAAGCATAGCAAAGTCAAAGAGATCCGCAGCTCTTTATGGATCCATAACATTCATTACTTATTACGTCACTAATTATAAATAACTATACAATCTCATAACTATTTATTCAAGGGTGAAACATCAAAAACCGGAAAATACCACAAAGATAATAAAATGTAGGCAGAGGGCAGGGTCACTGCACATACATACATACATGCATACATGCATCTTATATTTCTTTTGCATGAGTCTATACGTTGCTTTTTTGGAAATCCTGCATTGTGCGTTATATCAACAGCATGTGATTCAATCAATGTTGTTGAAAAATGTAAATTGCCAAGGGAGTGGGAGATGAGAGGGGTTGAACACTTTTAATAGGCACTGTGTGTGTGTGTGTGTGTGTGTGTGTGTGTGTATTTGTGGGGGTGGGAGGGTGACAGTATTTCAGCTGTGCACTTTTGCAACCGCTATGACTTTTCATGACAGGCAGGCTGAGTTAGAGGTAAGAGGCTACTGGTATTCCACACAGTGCAGCAAGGTGGCAGGGATTTTTACACTCAAGGTCTCTCTCCTTCAGCCAGCTTCATCTCCAAGACCATGGCACAACCAGTTCTCGTTGACCCCACAAAGATGGGAGAGGGCCGGGCCATCGCCGTGCTGACCTCGGGAGGCGATGCCCAGGGTAAGTGGAGAGTCTTCCAGTGTGGTATGTGAATGTGTGGTGCCAATGCACGACATGTCTCCTATTTGTTTTTCCTTAGCAAGTGGCTGAGAGGATGTGGTATTTGGCAAGTCACTAATTAGTAACTCAACAACAAGGTTTAGTGATATTTAAAGAGATATTTGAGTGAATAGAATCCCAAACCTAGAAATGTAGATTACAAATTTTGACGCCTCCTAAAGACTCATTGGTTGTCTGCTGTCTGCACGGCCTCCAGTCTACAGATCTCTATAGTTTAGATGTATCATTTAATTTTTAGTGGTGATAGCATTAAAACTGCTTTTGAAAAATGAAAGTGTCTCGCCCTTTTCTAAAATGATAGTATTACAACTCCCTGTTATATCAAATTTGACTACTCATATTTTTAAAAATACTGATAATTATACTTTAATTGCTTCTCTATTACAGTACAGTTACCTTAGGTCTCGTTCTAATGAAGCTAACCTGGTGAAAAGGGCAGACTGTGCTCCTCCTATAGGACCAGTGAGACAGACTCTCGCCTGACCTTTAAGTTGATGAGGAGTAACTCCACTGTGACCTTTTGGGACGAGTGTCATTGACCCCACACAACCCTTAGGAGTGACGGAGTGAACTATTCTGTTTTTCTGCCCATTTCAACACAGAGACTAGAGTGTTAATGCAAAACTGCAATGCTTGCTAGCTATCATACGTTATTTTCTCTATCCAAAATACATCATTTCATTACCATCTTTTATTAGTCCAACTTCAGTCCAAGTTTCTTCTTTCTCATCCTTCCTCCTCACTCTAACAGAGTATCTATTAAGAGAGCTAATTTTAGGTGCATGATGACCTTTATGTTGTGTATTTGAAAAGTGGTTTGGTGGAGTGTACTCTTCCTTTCTCTGGTCTCCTTCCATATGCTGTAAGTGGAGATACTCTTGGCAGTCTTAAAGCTAATCTATCCACATCATGTCCTTTAAGTGACCTGTTGAATGTTGAGAGTGCTGTCAGGGGCCTCAGTAGTGTGTTGGTTAGCACTGTCACCTCAAAGTAAGAAGGGTCTGGGTTTGAATCACAACCTGGGAACTTTCTGTATGGAGTTTGCATGTTCTCTCTTTGTTTGCATTGGGTACTCTGGCTTCCTCCCAAAGTGTGAAACAAGCAATATGAATTGATGACTCAAAATTTCCCATTGGCATGAATGGTGAGTTGTTGTCTTTCTATGTGTCGGACTTGTGATGAACTGGCAATCTGTCCTGTCCAGGGTGTCTATCCAGGACCTCTCCAATGTCAGCTGAGATAGCTTCCAACACCATCCCACACCCCAGCATAATTTTCAAAAAAATCAACCAAAGCAAAAGTTTATTCAAAATGTACACTTGACAAAAATAACAGATTCAATCTGTGCAGAACTTTTGCAGGCATAAGAAAAAAGCTTGTGAAATATAGTAATAATAGTAATTGTAAAATTCCATTCACTCATTATTATTTCATTGTCATTCTTACCACCAGTATCAGTGCTGCAAGGTTCTTATACAATAATATGGGCTAATGTGCCCACACAAACTGTCCCTACAGGTATGAATGCTGCTGTGAGGGCTACAGTTCGAGTAGGACTTTACACTGGAGCCAAGGTGTACTTTGTCCATGAGGTAAATACAGCTTTTGATTTTTTGATTTTTGATTTTTTTTAAATTTTTGCTTTGATTATTCGATTAATTATTTAACTTGTGCAATGTCAGAACAAATACATACAAATTTCAAATCTGGGAAGAAATGCCCCCATTAAAACCTATCAGTTTTTTTTAGCAGTTATATAAACAGAAAGAAACAATGAAACAATGTTCATGACTGAGATGCCATTTTTCCTTGTCTTGACATGACTTAAACAATTAATTAATGATGATTTCCTTTTCATCAACAAATCTTTTCAGCACTATTCCATGGCCTGACACACAAGAGCAATTTTACCAATAAATAGTATTATCAGCAGGTCCCAACGTACAACATCCCAGTGTACAAAAATGCCAGTATCATTAAGCCTGAAGCTTTTTCTCAGCATTTAAGTTTCTCAAGGAGGTGATATTGTGCTGTTTTACTGCTGGTTGACAGGGTTACCAAGGTCTGGTGGATGGTGGAGACCAAATCCGTCCTGCTACCTGGGAGAGTGTGTCAATGACGCTACAGATGGTGAGAACAAGAATAGGAATGCAAAGCACATTTATATGCACATTATCACCTCTACTCTATGTTTAACCTGTGATCAACTTGTGGTTACAGTGAGTAGGGTGGATGGTCTGGGTTAATCTGGTCATTTAAATGCCAAGGTTCATTAAATAGCAAGACTAAATGGACCCTAGATGTGAGTTATGTTTCAGATAATCCTATCCCTTGTCCTACATCTACCTCTTTGTGATTCTTCTTTGCTACTGAAACACCTCCCTGACATCAGGGTGGGACTGTGATCGGTAGTGCTCGCTGTCAAGATTTCCGCACCAAGGAAGGACGCACCAAGGCAGCTTACAACTTAGTCAAGCTGGGCATCACCAACTTGTGTGTGATCGGTGGTGACGGCAGTCTGACAGGTGCCAACCAGTTCAGAACAGAGTGGAGTGAGCTGCTGGCAGACCTGCTCAAAGCTGGTGAGAGGCATGACCCCAAAATTCACAGTTCTAGACAGCAGAAACTTACATAAAATGTCTCCTTCACTTATCTGCTCTTTCTCATTGGTGTTATGGTACAAACTGCTTTATATGTAGTAAACTAAAAGTCGATTGCTTATAAAGGCCAGGTAAATTATCTGTAGGCTACTACAGCAGCCTGTATGGTAAATTTAATATAATGTCCACAACAGTAAGTCCATCAATGCAACAACATGTCATATTCCCATCTCTACTATTGTGGGGATTCTCTGGCTGTACTGATAGAATTAATGCTGTGGAAATTAACATTACATTAATTTGTCAAAACAAAATGTAAACAATTAGAAGGTGGCTGTATCAGTGTCTGATAGTGTTGCCATTTTAATCTGTGCTCAGGAAAGATCACGTCAAATGAGGCCATGAGTTCCTCCCATCTAAACATCGTTGGCATGGTGGGCTCCATTGACAACGACTTCTGTGGCACTGACATGACCATCGGAACAGACTCTGCCCTGCATCGCATTACAGAGATAGTGGACGCCATCACCACCACAGCACATAGGCATGCTTGTAACTAATTCTTAAATTTATCTGATCGATGTCATTTTAAGACTCCTAACATGAAATGTGTCATCCTGCAGTCATCAGAGGACCTTCATCCTGGAGGTAATGGGCAGGCACTGTGGGTGAGTATACCCTGGATAACTCCATTCAAACTTAAGTAAAAGAGACCACTAGTTTACAGCCATGTGAGGATGAACTAAATGCTAGCATCAACATCATCAACCCGCATTGACAATGCTAACTCTGATGTTCAGCAAGTTACAATGTTCACCGATTCTGTTTAGCTAACTAAATATATAATTGTGACCTGATGATGGCACTAAAAGTGAAGGGACTACAGTTAATCCTGAGAGGGCCAAGAGTGGATCGGATTTATTGAATAAACTAACCCCATTGCTAAAATACTGTTTTATCACGTTGATATCTACGTGTAATATGATGTCCATCATATCTGTCATATTTAGCAAATAATATAAAAATGTTTACTGTGCTATTGTTTTTTGTCTTGTCTAAATTTCACGTCAAAAGCTTTTCCATCTTATCGAGTATTAATTTTTCGACAAGTCAATGTCAATGTTATGATTTAAAGCATGAATTTTGAATACTTCATTTAAAAGTTATCACTCTGTCCGTTTTACAAAAGGCACTTGAACCCTAGCTTATGACTCTTTATTGCCAGTTACCTGGCTTTGGTGACAGCTCTGGCCTGTGGCGCTGACTGGGTGTTCATCCCAGAGACGCCCCCGGATGAGGGATGGGAGGTGCATCTGTGCAGAAGACTGGCAGAAGTAAATGCCCTGTCATACATCATCTTCAGTGAAAATTTTACATCTGGCTTAAAAAGAAAAAGTCTGTTTTTAATCTTAAAGGTTTTCTCTGTCCATCCCAGCAAAGAGGCCGTGGCTCCCGTTTGAATATTATCATTGTTGCAGAGGGAGCGACGGAGCGCAACGGCAAGCCTATCACATGTGACCAAATCAAGCAGGTCAGTAATGGCAGAGTAGCTCCAATATACCATCACATGATGTAGACTGCACATTCAATTATAATCTCTTTGTCCAGCTGGTAACAAAGAAGCTAGGCTTTGACACCCGCACCACCGTCTTGGGGCATATCCAGAGAGGAGGAACCCCTTCTGCCTTTGACAGAATTCTGGTAACATGACCACTGGCCCCTATATAAACTATAAAACGACTAATCTTATTTCTTCTTCACAATGTCAGTATAAACACGTGTTTGTTTTTTTTGTCATTTCAGGGCAGCAGAATGGGCGTGGAAGCTGTGATGGCTCTGCTGGAGGCCACACCAGACACTCCCGCATGTGTGGTCAGTTTGTCTGGAAACATGGCTGTCAGGCTGCCTCTCATGGAGTGTGTACAAGTGGTGAGTCAAATCTCTTCCATGTACAAAAACAAGTCATCCTCCTTCCATTTCTACATATGAGCAAATGAACACCAACCATTATTGATCACTAACAAGTTATTTGATTGATATTTTTGCATCATTTTCTGAATGAACTCTCACTTCCGTGTTTGTCCTTTCATATTCTTTCACATCAGACAAAAGATGTAACGAGAGCCATGGCTGAGGGGAGGTTTGAAGATGCAGTGAAGCTTAGGGGAAAGTGAGGCCTGCACCTTTGTGTTATCCATTTGAAGTTGTCATACATTGTGTTGAGTTTCAAATGCATGTACATTTCTGCTACATTTTGACAATAGGAGCTTTGAGAACAACTGGAACACTTACAGGATGCTGGCTCATGTGCACTTCCCAGACTCAAAGGTCAGGAACTGACTGTTGAGAAGTCTTACTGTCTCACAGTCATTAGGGCGTATAGTTGAAAATACCGTTATTCTGACAAACATCTTTGTGAATGTGCCCACACCAGAGTAACCTCAACATTGGTGTATTGAATGTGGGAGCTCCATGCGCAGGAATGAATGCTGTAGTTCGTTCAGCTGTCAGGATCGGAATCCTCCAGGGCCACCAGATGCTGGCAGTGCATGACGGCTTTGACGGCTTGGCTCATGGAATGGTAAGTTGTAGCAACAGACACGTGAACAAAACAAATAGGCATTTACTTTCGTGACAGTTAATCAGCATGATATTGCATGGCACACACTTATGAAAGAGCATGATAGAGTATGCATTCTGTCCTTGCACAGATTGAGCCTATTGGTTGGTCTGGAGTGGGAGGATGGACTGGATGGGGGGGCTCCATGCTGGGCACAAAGAGGTGAGACATTTCAACAAACTACTCTGTTGATTGAGTAATAAACTGCATTTTTCAGTCATATAAGTGTATATTGACTTGGCTGTGTTGCTTTTAACTTGAGGCAGAATGAGTAGGATTTTCCTTAAAATGTGTTGACACATACAAAGGTAATCCTTCTCAATCATCACTTCTGACCCACTAGAAGTATGTGATGGTGTTTGTATCTGCAGAGGCCATGCCCTCTGTCTGTATTTTCTACTTTTGTTTTGCAGGACATTTCTCGCGCCAGCCTTTGGTTAGTGATTGTGTTGTCCCAATCCAGTTACAGCTCACGGGGTGTGAGGGCAGGACTTAGATTGTGAGCATGCATCCAAAAGGACCTGAGGAGGGGCAAACTTTCAAGCCACTACAGACAAATCCTTCTCATTCAACCTTTAGCATTTAGGAGGCCTAATCTACTGTAATTCTGTGCTTTCCTTTTTATAAAGATCTCTGCCACATGAGTTCATAGAGGAGATCAGTCAGAACATCATGAAGTTCAACATTCATGCTTTAGTCATCATTGGGGGCTTTGAGGTAAGCAGTTTATATACAGTTAGTCACTTTGAGTGTATTAATTAAACACAGCCCTCAAATATTTTACTGATGTAAATCATCCTTCTCTCCTGTCTTCACTAGGCATTTGCTGGGGGTCTGGAGATAGTGCAGGCAAGAGAGAAATATGAGGAACTTTGTATTCCCCTCGTTGTTGTTCCTGCTACTGTCTCCAACAATGTTCCTGGATCTGACTTCAGTGTTGGCACTGATACTGCACTTAACACAATAACCATGGTAAACTTTGAAAAACACAGAAAAACAAATCACGCTGCCCAGATAAACCATAATAAAATCGTACTCACTGTATTCTTCTTCATTTTCTCACTTTCTTGTTTCTTTCTCCTTTTCAGACATGTGACAGGATCAAAGAATCTGCTGCTGGCACCAAGAGAAGAGTGTTCATTGTTGAAACTATGGGAGGATACTGTGGTTACCTGGCAACCATGGCTGGCTTGGCCTCTGGAGCTGATGCTGCTTACATTTATGAGGAGCCTTTCAACATTCATGACCTAGAGGTCTGTGCTTATGAATGTAATATGAATGTGCAATGGATGGATGGATGGATGGATGGATGGAGGATGGACGGATGCATGGATTTAAATTCAGTGGCCTAATGGTTTGTTTGTTTTTAGGTCAATGTGGAACATCTGGTGGAGAAGATGAAGACCACAGTGAAGAGAGGACTGATTCTTAGGTTTGTGGAAATTAGCATGATTTCTATTCTGAGTAGAATCAACTTTCAACACCCTGCAGCTCACTACGGCTTCAGACCTCATCCAATGTTCAACTTATATTTCAGGAATGAGAAATCCAATGCCAACTACACCACAGATTTTATCTTCAACCTGTACACAGAGGAAGGCAAGGGTGTGTTTGACTGCAGGAAGAACGTGCTTGGACATATGCAGCAGGTGAGCCACTATCGTAGATCTTCTGCCTGTTGTGCACCACCAGATTCAGTAGCATAAACATAAGGAAAACATATTCTTTGACACCAGGGCGGAACACCAAGTCCCTTCGACAGAAATTTTGCCACCAAAATGGGGATTAAGTCTATTTTATGGTTGACTGACAAACTGAAGGAATGCTACAGACATGGTGAGGACATGACGTTGCTCAAAAACACAAAATGTTGTATATAATTGTGTGATGACCTCCTGTGCTCTCTGTGCTAATTATGCTATGTTTTTCACCCCAAACCTCCAGGTCATGTCTTTGCAAACGCTCAAGATTCAGCCTGTGTGCTGGGCATGAGGAAGAGGTCTTTGGTCTTCCAGCCTCTGGCAGAACTTAAACAACATACTGACTTTGAGTAAGATTTCATTTCTATCTTGTTGGGTTATTTTCTTGCCACTTATTCTCTTCTGCATTGTTTTACATTTACTCACATTACACAGTTAGAGTTAGTGGGACAGATATTAATATTACACAAATATTACACTTGGAGTTAATTATGATATGCAAATGTTACTGTGGTTGTGCCACATGCTAACATGTTAACTTTAAAGCTTAAGGCCCTGTGTTGTGACTTTACTTTGGAGTCTTTCTGCCCCCAAGTGGTCAGAAATCACTTCCTCCAGCTTTAATTGAAATATCTTGGATGTTTGTTTGTTTTTTTTGACGTCCTAGACTTTGAGAATTGTGTTCTTCTCATTTTCTCTTTCCTCTCTCACAAATATTGTCCTCCACAGGCACCGTATTCCAAAGATCCAGTGGTGGCTAAAGCTGAGGCCCATCCTGAAAATATTGGCTAAATACAAAATAAATCTGGACACCACTGAAAAGGCTGCAATGGAACATGTCATCAAGAAGAGAGGCTTAGTTCCTCAGTAGCCGCTTTATGTGATTAATCTTGCTATCAGACCTGACAGGAATTGAGTGTGTACTGTTTAAAGCACTTTGCAAACTGTCTTTGAAAAGTGTGATATAAATCAAGATGATATCATATCACTGAAACACACACAGCAAGTGTCACAATTAACACTCAAAAGTCACGCTGGCAGTTATTTCTACAAAAAACATCCACACCAATGTGAGGTTAAACTGAAGGTATTAATATGATTTAATCTATTTTAGAGCTTCCCCCATTCACATTAGATATTTCCCCACTGCTGTAATTGCACACCAATTAAAAATTTTGGTTTTGGTTTTTCTTGTTTCCTCTGTCGACAGGTAGCATTTGTCCATTTAAATTTCCTGTCAACTATATACAATTCTAAAGAGAAATCTTCATGCAGTGTCCAACAGTGGATGTGGGTAGTATTGTAGATAATTTTATCAGGATTGCATTGCTAGGAAATTGAGAGTTGCAGTCCAAGTTGCAGTCCAAGTTTACGTCGTCTCCGGAATTAGCTTAGAAATTTCAAATTGATATAAACCTAAATAAACAGGATGAGGGAGCACAAAGACTCCGGAGAAGAAGTCAAGTTAGTAACATGAATTAATGAGACAAGAGTGTGCATAGGAGGAGGGGGCGAAGAAAAGAGAGAAGCTCAGTGCATCACAGGAAGTCCCCCAGCAGTCTAGGCCTATAGCAGCATAGCTAAAGGCTAGCCTAAGCTAGCATTAATTATAAGCTTTATCAAAAAGGAAAGTTTAAAGCCTACTCTTAAAAGTAGAGAGGGTGTCTGCCTCCTGGACCAAGACTGGAAGATGGTTCCACAGAAGAGGAGCCTGATAGCTGAAGGCTCTGGCTCCCATTCTACTTTTGGAGACTCTAGGGATCACAAGTAACCCTGCATCCAGGGAGCGTAATGTTCTAGATGGGTAGTAGGGTACTACAAGCTCCTGAAGGTATGTTGGTGCCTGACCATTAAGGGCTTTGTACGTGAGGAGAAGGATTATAAATTCTATTCTGGATTTTACAGGGAGCCAATGCAGAGAGGTTAATACAGGAGAGATATGATCTCTGATACTAGTTCTGGTCAGTACACGTGCAGCAGCATTCTGGATCAGCTGGAGAGTCTTTAGAGACTTGTTTGGACAGCCTGACAATAGGGAATTACAATAATCCAACCTGGAAGACACAAATGCATGGATTAATTTTTCTACATCTTTTTGAGACAGAATATGCCTAATTTTTGATATATTACGCAAGTGGAAGAAGATAGTCCTAGAAATTAGTTTTATATGGGAATTAAAGGACATATCCTGATCAAACGTAACTCCTAGATTCCTCACGGTGGAGCTGGAGGCCAAGGTAATTCCATCCATAGTGGTTATATCATCAGATAGCGAGTTTCTGAGATGTTTAGGGCCCAGCACAATAATCACAGTGGATGTAATTTTTTACTCATCAAAAAATGGGTCTATTTAAATCAAAATGAGACTAAATGTTTTTAAATGCATTCTTGTAAAACACAAACTAATGATTCCTTGCACCATTGGCAGCAACTGGAGCCTTGATTGCACATCGTTAAGTCAGTTTTAATTGTGCACATCTTGATGCTTTTGCCCAAATTCCTCTTTGTAAACCTGTTATGCCATATTTCATGGGGACTATGAGTGATTGAGCAACAATTTACAGTGGCACGGGATACTGATCACTGTGGTATGGTATGGTATGGTATTGTATGGTAGGTATGGTATGTTATGGAAAGTAATGTAATTTGTTCAGGGGGTATATTTTGTGTGGCCATGATCATAAGAGAACATATGCATATTAATGCCTGGAAAATGTTTATTTATTTATTTATTCAACAATTTTTGCTAATGTCCCTTTAGGGGCTCCGTAGTTACACACCTAATCTGCTTTTTTATTTGTGGGTCAGTGGTTTTGGCCATGACAATAAGACTACAATACCCGCATGTCCTTGCATTTCCTGGTAAAAGCGGAAGTGTTGTTGGATTGGTTAGCAAACCCCGTTCAAAAACAGTGCGCGGGTGTGTAGTTTCCATGAAGATTTGAATCTTTTCCCTTACCGTACCGCTGCTAAATTAATATATCATGGACAGCAAGTCTGTTTTTATCTACTGTAAATAAAAGTGTTGCTACAGAGCTCTTCTGTTTGAAGTAAGTCACATTTCACACTCTTTTTAGCAAACGTTCATGTTAGTTGAAGGACGTCATGTCGCTAACATAATAGCTTAAGCTAACTTACTCGCCGTATTGACGCTTGAAATTAGCAACAATTGCCATCAACAGACGTGTTTGTTGTTGTTGTTTTTTACAGCTATCGACATGAAGTGTTTGAAAGTAGAAGAATACATCAAGCGGACTGCTTCTGTAAAAGAGACGGAGCTTTTACGTCAAGAACTAGAGGTTAGCATAGTAACCGGCTGAAGAAAGCCTCGACATTTAATTAACATAAATGTTGATCACCAACCTTCAAATGATCCCAGTTCCATTTGTTGTATCAGATATGTTTTGTTACCTGTACATCTTACTTTGAAAAGAGAATCTAAAGCTGTCTTTTTGCAGTGTTATGTGAAGAATCGACCAGACCTTCAGGGTCGCACACTGTGTGACAGGGTCATCAGAGCCTGTAACCATCAACTTGGAGTTGGATCCCCTACCTTTGACCATGTCAGTCACTTGGTACAGCTGGTGGAGCTTTCCCTACATGGCTATGACATTTCTGCAGCACTTGTTACTCAGAGCAGTCCTCTGTACATGGAAAAGATCATTTTCCATATTGTCAAGAAGCTGAGTTCCCTTGAAGCTCACAGTCTATGCAACCATGTAGCTGGGTTGCTTTACAACAGGCTTATGCCGGCAAAGCAGGTATTTATAATTAATATACATGACTTGTATATCCAATCTTTACACTGCATGTTTGTTTCTTCAATGTCAGCATTAACAAAGTTATCACTGTTGTATGACCCATAGGTTGAGGACTACTGTGTTCTAGTGCAGAGCTGCTTCTCAGTGCTCTGGAATGGACTGTCTGCCACCAAAGGAAGGAAAATCATGAACCCCCATGACAAGCTCCACTGCCAGATGCAAGCCCTGAGATTCCTCCTATTGTTAGACTCAGAATGTGTCATTCCCTCTATCTCCAAAGCACCCACATACACAGAGGATGCCATCTCTGAATTTGAGAATAGCTGTGGAGCCATAACCAAGGACAATGCTGCTTTTCTTATTAAAGAAGTGCTAGCACTTTTCAGCAGATGGTGGACTGGTGGTCGAGGCTGTGAGGGGGGCGGGTCCAAGCAGTCTGCTGAGACATCAAGTTTACATGTGCTTCTCGAAATGGTGCTGATTACAGTGAAGGTGCTTTGTAAGGCTGGTCACCATGATCCAGCCTCAACCTTTGTGAATGAAATTGAGAGCAAAGTCAGAGACTGTTCTAACTGCCTGTGTACAGTTGCAGTGCTTGGCAAATGGGCCGTAAAAATTCATTCCACAATGAAGGCAGGAAGGGAGGATGGTCAGGCTTTGACAGAGTGTTCAAGGGCCTTGAGGTCTCTTTCATCTGACCTGGGGGACAGAGAATCGCATTCAGTTCTGGAAGGTTGCAAGCTGGTGGTGTGGGCTGTCGAAAGCGGCCACAGCAAGGAATTAAGCGGATCCATGCTCCTGGCTTGGTTTTCTTTTCTTGAGGAGCACCAAGAACAAATGTTAAAGATGCTAAAGAAGGCAAGTTTGATAACTGACCAGGAGAATGAATAGGAGGGTGTGCATGTGTGTATGCTAGTGAAAGAAACGCATCACATTCAATTGTTGCGTTTCTCATAGTTGCCATCAAAAGGTTTAGAGGTTCAGTTTATTTTCTTGTTGAGTGTTTCTACATATGCAAACCTGTGGCTTGATTTCTTTACAGAGCTTGATAAGCCAGGTTGAGAGCAGCAGACTGCAACAGGCCCTTTGCTTCAGTATTTACCAAGGCTTTGTGTTTGCTTATGAGAGCTTGCTCGCATCACAGGTGAGGCTGCTTCTTTAAGATACAATCATTTGTGATTATGAAAGGAATGACTCAAATGAAAATAATTAATGAATGAATCACAGTTGTAACAATTTCCCACATTTCTAACTAATGTAGGTTCAACTACTGATTGTGATTTGTTCTTAGCTGGAAAACAATGACACACTGAGCAGAGTGCTGCTGTACTGCCAGGCCACAGTTGGGCTTATGATGACTGAGCTTCATAAGCTGTCGAATGAAAACCTTCTCATCAAAGCAGGTGATTACAGTCTAGTCATAATAGGGTCACCTCTTGTACATCTGTATGTCCATAAATAATGGGGTATGGTCTATCCACATCTCAAAAACTACTGGACAGAATTCAAAGTGCGTCTCATAATTGGTTTAATCAGTTTTCTTATTTTTTGCATTTTAAGGCACATTTGAATTTAGGTGATTTTCATCTCAGTTTGCTCACATTCACCTATGATAAGGGGTTTGGAGTTTGTTTTTTTTAATAGAGAGGGCATCATTGTTCTCATACACCAATTTTATAGTTTTCATTTTACTTTAATTTTACTATTAATAATCAAAATGAGTTTCAAAATCTGTTTTACAAGGGAGTCCTGTCCAAGACAGCAGCAAAAAAAAATTTTGCATAGAAGAATAATAACCTCAAAAGCAAGATGGCAAAATTATCTTGTCGGGTCACTTGAGTGGTCCTGAAATCCTTAATCAAATTGCAATATCCTGTATAGATATGTTCAAAAATTCCAATGATATGACTTTTCTCATTTTGTGATTATCTCTTATCTTGCAGTGATTGCTGTGAGCAACTTAGTTTGTGCATTGTACAACCGACGTCTCTATGACCAGGCCTTCACACTAGTTGAGATCCTTTGCAGGGATCTATGCAAGAGTTGCCCCGTCTCACTCTCTGTTGATAGGGTAAGCTCTTTAAGTGTGTTTTGTTTGATCATGCATCACGTTGTCTTCGTCTTAATAAATGCACGCTATACATCACGGGCTTGGGGGTCAGTATGCATACGTTTCCCTCCCAATTTTAAATAAAATAAATAGGTGATGAAAGTATATTTTACACTCAACTATCATATTATTTCTTTTGAATGCTTAGTTGAGCCGACCCTTCATGCTGGCTGTTCAGACTTCTCGGCGGGCAGGACAACTGGAGCAAGCTCTGGACTGGGTTATCCTTTGGCTTAAGGCTCTAGGAGACAAAATCACTACTCATATGGCTGAACCGGTCTCTCTGTGGGTGAAAACGAAGACTGATGCAGCCCGCAACTCTGATGATGACATCCGTCTCAGGTAAATGCAAATTCTAATGAAGGGATTTTTGGTTGCTATTGTTTTTTGGCAAATTTCTTCTCAGAGAGCATTATGGGATATCACTGGAGAGGAAACTTACAGCTATCGGCTCGTTCTGTCCTGTCTTGAAATAGGACATTGCATGATGGTTTTGGTCAGGATGTCCCTGATGAGCGAGTAATGCTTTGCCTTTTGGAGGAAGAGCTGCGTGCCTATAAGGAGGTGGCAGGAGACACGGCCCAGGAGCGTTACAACACACTCTGTGATCTATTGGATATCTGCCATGAGGAGAGCTCCCACACCCATCTTCGTGCCGTCTACCTCTGTGAGATGGCCCAAGTTGTGTGTTACCAGGATTTCAGTGAACAGACTGAGTGGTAGGAGATTTTATTTATGTCATCATTTCTAACAAGGGGTTGAATTTTAAAAACACACCACCCACAAGTTGGCCCCTTTCTATATTTTAACATCGTTTGCACATACTGTATATATGTAGGGCAGGTTTTGTGACAATTCTCAACATAGAAGGTTTGGTCATGCTTGAGTAGTCCTGAGTCTGAAAACAAAAGTTTTAGAGAAATGGTCACAATGCCTTTATCCACCTAATCCCAAATAAACACTCTCATTTTAAACAACCCACCCCTATAAAAGGCACAAACATTGGAGAGAAAATTACATCTGCAAGCATGCCATAGCAGAGGCAACATGACTGGGATAGTGCTTTTTGGTCAGCGATGAGCCCTGACCTAAACCCCATTGAAAACCTGTGAGGTTGGTTGAGTGGGTTGGTGCGACTGCAGAAACATCCTCCACAGACTCAACTCTTGGCAGCTCTGATGGAAGAGGTGGGCCACCATCCCACAGGATGACATCCAGAGGTTGTGCTGTCCGTGAGGAGACAGATTACTGCTGTAGTCGATGCTAAATGCTATCTTTGTGGAAATCAGTTCAGTAGATTTTGTGTAATTAGGGAAAATATGTTAGAAATTTCTCAGTCTGCCCATTTATCTCGATCTGCACCAAAATGTAATGGGTTTCCTTGGCACATGCCCCAATTTTCCACCAAGTTTCATGGAAATCCTACTGAAAAACAGACAAACCAGCCGACCAACAACAGACATGGGTGAAAACATAACCACCTTGGCAAACATCACAACATAGTGATGTGTTTTTAAATCCCTTTTATTGTAGATTCAAATGTTTTGCTGTGATATTCTGCAGTCCCGTGAGACCAACATGGGCAAAAGCCTGCTGTCTCGGTGTTCATTGTCTTCATTTGTAACCACACAGCACGTCAATTGATTTTACCCATGAAGCACTGCGGCTACTAGAGGAAGAACCAGAGACTCCAGAAAACGCTGATAGACTGAAGGATGACAAGGCCCATGCTTTACTTTGGCACTATATCTGCACTCTTGAGAAGAATCTGCAGGAGGTGAGCTCTATCAAATCTGTCAGGATATAATACATATTTTAACCATATGTTTGATCAATCAAGGATCTGTTATTAAATCTGTTGTGTTTTAAATAATTCATGTTTTTGTCCAGGCCATTGAAAGGGACAAAAAACTACGAGAGTTGCGTGAGCAGACATTGTGTGTGAGCAACCCCATAGGAACCAATGATTTCGATTATGAAGACAAACAGAAGACACAAGACAGCAACCTGGTTCATGAAGGCCTGCATTTCAACCTGGCTGCAGAAAACAGTAACAACCCCTTTTTTTTTTTTTTTACATCAATCATCTTACTGTAGACATCTGTATGACATGATAGACATGTATCATACCATCAACTACTATTAGTTGGTCTAATCAAAAAAGATAGTTGTTAAACACTGGCTTTCTCAGTGAGACATTAATAGACTTCTTTTTTTTTTTCTTTTAAGGGTTGTGTAAGCCTTTGGAACGGGCACTGGATGAGTGGTCCGCTCTTCTCCAGAGTCAAGTTGTACCTTGTGTCAGAAACCCCAAACAGACCTGCAGCTCCATTGCTGTGATGGCGGCTCTCTTCAAACTCATGGGAAAGGTAACTACAGAAAGGGATCATTTTCGGAAGACTTGTTTTTCTCTCTACATCACCAGATGAATTTTGAGCTTCTGTTAAATGAGTAATCAAAGTTAATAAAGAATTATATGAATTAGATATGTATTTTAAAAGTTTGTCTCAATTGGTTAAGAGATTAAGAGACCACATTTCCTAGAGAGGCGTACAGTGATGCAAAAAAACCAAACATGTTTAAGAACTTTGCAAAGCACATACTTTGAATTTGTACTCTAATGACTTTGGTGTGTAAGGTGTATTTCATGTGATATAAATGCTAAGGTTAGGGTGTCAGTTTATCTGTTCACATTGATCATGGCAGCATCTGTATGTATACCTAATCTCCTCATTCTCTTATGTAGCCTCTGAAGGCTTTGGAAGCTTACCAACTTGTGATTGGCCTTTCACGTCAACTGGCTGATACCCACAGATGTGCCAGCTCCCTCTATCAATCTGCCAGTATCCTTCTAGATATGGGTGCACCTAAAATGGCTTTGGTAATGCAGTTTTGCAAGTTATTTGTCACAAACTCCCTATATCTAACTTAATGTACTACATCTCACTTTGTTTGCATTATGGCTATTGTACCATTTTTAGGCCCAGCTAGAGCAAGCAGACAAGTTTCTGACCTCAGATTCCATTGCTGAGGAACCTTCATCTCTCGCTATGTTGGCCATTTTATTGAAAGCTCAGTACTGCTATAACACAGGGCAGGTAAGTAGCATGTCTGCTATTAGCATTTCTCATATTATTGCATTGGTGTTTTATTTTATTTTTTTCTGCAGTGGGTCGTTATCACATTTCCCCTTTTCTGTTTGCAACATGTCAGGTGGATGTTGGAGTGCCTTATCTGTGTGAGGTGCTGAAAGAGGTGAATGAGCAGAGGCAGTCAAAGAGCTGGTACTTGCTGCGTGCCCGGACCCTCCAGACCTGTAGTTCCTATTTAAGTTTGGACACGACTGCACTGCCACAAGCCCAGCGGCGCCGTATCACACAGCATGGTTAGTTAAAGCATTTTTCACAGAATCCTAATCCTAATCACAGAATCCTAATCCTAATCATTACTTTTGTCATTATTGAGATCACGGCTATTTAAAACAGTTATTCATTGACTTTAGAAACATCATGCATTTATTGATCTTTTGAACAGTGGTTTTTCCTTGAACTTTAAACATAACTAAGTATAAATACAATATAAATGTATTATGTTTGGCAGCATCATGCATTTTTCACATTACAAACTTGTTTTTTTCTTTCACTAGAATTCACCCATTGTTTACTGTGTCCTTTATATTAAATGTGTTGGACAACCAGAAATACACGATCAGCTTTGGGCACGTTAAACTGAATTAAACATCCCACAGCCTGGCTGAGAGTGAGTTTGGTCAGAGAGGGGCAAAAGCACACCGGTAAAAAAGGAAAGGGGTGCACTTGATTTATAACGCATGAGAAAATGAGAGAACATTACAAACTGGAATGTGACGGCATAATTGTTTAATCTCAATTGTCTTGTTGTCCTAGTCATTTTAAGCCAAAATCTTGATTGAAAATAAAATGTGATGATTTTCTGTTTTAAGTTTTGCATTATCAGAATGTGCATTGAAGGATTTCTTTTGTGTCTCTCAGGTATAAACAGCCCAGACACTGGCCTGTATGAAAGTCTGAAGCTTTTCTGCAGCCTGCTGGTCACTTTAGTAGGGAAGGGCCTGTATGGGACTACTGGCAGCAGCACAGACATCCGCTTCATCGACCAAGGTACATTTGTCCACACTACATTAAAAAAGCTGCCAATACCTGATTTAGTATTTTGTTTTAGTACTGTCTGCCATTTTAATTCTCTCCCTCTTTACCTTGTTCTATGAGTAGGAGACAACCTGTTGCTAAAGTGGCAGCTGCTCTCAGAGCTGTTAAACTGCTCTATGAAGATGGTAGCTGTGAGGAGTAACTGTGGTGCTATCAATGACGCCAGGCTCCAATGCCTAGAAGCTCTCAAACTGGCCATCAAGCTGCAAGCACCAAGCCTGTATGTACATCGCTTATACTGGCCATTCTTATATATTGCTTTCTGTTATGTGCAATATTACAATTACTGGCAAGTCTCAGCCTGTTAATTGTTTGTTTTGTCTGCTGTTAAGCTTGAGAAATGATTTAAACATAGTTATTGGTCCAGATAATTTTTCTAGGGCAACTATGAACCTGTGAAATACAATTAATTCAGTGTAATTTATCAGCGTATTGATGGGGGAAAAAAGTTATTAAAATGTTATATACCATGTTATAGTAAGTTCATACGATACATTAGTTTACACTTCACTGCAATCCAGCACAACAGCCCTGCAATAAACCTTAATCTAATTTATAAGCCTCTACTTTATAATGATGTTGTCGGAGTGATTTATGTTTTATTTTTTCAAGACTGTTAAAATTTTACAGTGTTGGATTGTAAATGTGTGCCTAATTAATAATAATATTTATTATTATTAATGTTTGTATGGTACATACTGAATAATATTGTTTTTAAAGATATAATATGCAACATGTTCACATTACAATGTCTAAAAATAACTCAAGCTTTGTTATATACTTAGGTCTATTATCCCAATTGTTTCCAACAATTTTCAAACCTAGAAAAATCTGTAATTTTATTTAAGGTAACAGCGCATTTTATTTGATCATTTGTCACTATAAAATCCAGGAGAGACTCGGAGCGAGGAAGAAAGTCTGAGAACGTGACTGAACATAATAATAATAATAATAATACATTTTATTTATTGGCGCCTTTCGAGACACTCACGGACACCTTACAAAAGCATAGAATAAAATCAAACAGTCAGTACAGAAATTAGTCATAAGTAATAATAAGTAATAAGTCAAGATGATAGGATAAAAATAGAATACATAAGGTTACAGGGTCAGTAAAACTTTAAACCTTTACCTCATCCATGAAAATTTCTGTCTGAGTTACATCAGATAGATTTTCATCGGCGATAGTGGTTGTTTAACAATGAACATCACACCTGCCATTATCCCATACTGCTTCAGTATCTCATTGAACTACATCTATTGTTGTAATTGTTTTTACTAAGACCCCTAGTAGAATTTACTGTGCATTTAAACTACTGCCCTTGTATTAGGCTTAGAACACAGCACAATACATAGGATCGACATGTTGCTATATAGCCAGAGCTAATGTGGTCACATGATAAACTCTTGTTTGTTTGTTGTTGTTTTTATTATTATTATTAGAATTCACCCTCTCTCTTTGTTTTTTGTTGTTGTTGTTTTTTTCAGATGTGCTGAGCTGCTGGTGATGAAAGCTGAATTGGAGCTGATGCAGGGGGAGAGAGAGGAAAGTGGAATCGACTTAGACAAAGTCAGAAACCTTCTGGAGCTTTGCACAGGTCTGTTCAATTCTGTTTCAAATTTTCAAAATCATACTGGCCATTTTAATAATTCAAATAAACCATGTAAATAAACTGCATCTCAGGGTTGTTCACAGTAATGCAGTGGCATTGCAGTGTGTCAGTTTCCACTACTAAATGGACTTTTTATTCTCTCAGATTTTTCTGATCAAGTGCAGAAGGCAGAGGTGAAGATCAAACCGAGGAAAGGTCGTCTCGTCCAGAAATCTCAGTCCCCCCTTCCTACCCCTGAGGATGATTTTAAGGGCATGCTGAACACGAGGTGGATTGCCAAAGAACCTGTAGTGAGGGATTTGGCTAGTTCTCCACCTCTCAAAGCCAAGCCTCGTCGCTGGCTCTCCTCCCTGTCGCATGACACTAACTGCCAGTGCCCCTGCTGCTCTGAGCCCTGCCTGGGCCGTGCCACTGCTCGCTGGGCGGCCACACAAGCTGATCTGATTCTCCAACAGGATCCTAATGAAGCCAGAGTCAGTTTGAAACTTCAATGGGCAACATTAGCCCGTTGTAAGAGTGTTTCTGCCAAACTTGGAGCAAAATTGGCTAAACTCTTCCCTCCTTGTGGCCCTGCTAAAGGCTTCCCTAAACCTACCCTGATGCAGGATGTGGTGGGCCGTGTGTACCTTTGCATGGCCCTGTCTGGGCTGGACCCAAGGCATAACAAGGTCTATGGTATATGGAAAACACTGGAGGCTGGCTTAGCGTTTGTTGATCGCACACCCTCTCCTGAGCTAAGACCTGTGAGAGCAGGTCTGATGGCAACAAAAGCCATAGTATCATTGGTTACCTTGGCTGCCAAAAAGGGCTGCATCCCCGAGGAGCTCTTCTCACATGTTTGGACTTGGAATCCACCAAAAGAGGATAAAGAGCTGAAATCAGAACAAAAGTCTGCGCCTTCCTCATCTTTGCTCAATAAGCCTAAAGAGCCCATTAAAAACACAGTCAAAACTCCCTACAAAACAAAGGAAGCAAAGAAGGTTAAGGTTGTCAAGCCCAAGATTAAGGTGACAGACTGCTCAACAAAAGCAAAAGGCCTGGTTCCAATGACACCAGTAATGGTTAAGTTGAAGCCTTCTGATAGAGAACTTAGTGCTTTTGACTTCAATACAGTGGTGCCTACTTTGGCCTGTACTCCTGTTCAAAAGGTGAAAGCCCCTTCCTCGGTACAGAAAGCACCGAGGACTACCTCTAAGCTACATTTTCATGTGTATGAAGAGTTGTCACCAGCTCAACACAAAGCTCAACCTGTGCCTGCTGCCCCCAGACGCACAAAGAAATCACGCTTTAAGGTAGGCATTTAATTGGAGTAGAGGGTTTGTTTTTAAAAAAAAAAAAAACACCATTTTGTGTTTTTAATGAAAAATGTCTTCCTTTTTAATTGTAACTACAGGTGGAGTTTAGCGATGAGAGCGACACAGAAGCCAATACCCAGGCAGAGTCCAAAGAGAAAACAGCCATTGCTAAAAAGAGATCCACCACAAGACGACCTGCCCAAAACAAAACGGCTCCAGATCGACCTGTGGAGAAGGTCCCAACCAAGAGGCAAGCAAAGGGTAAGAAGAGCACTGCCTCCTCTGAGGATGACGAGACTTTGACCTGTCAGGCTGCCTCAACAAGAAGAGGCAGAACTAGAAGGGCGCTGTCCAGGTCGGAGGCAGATTCATTGGAGGAGCCAGACAAAATGAGGACCATTGAGGAGGAAACCATCGAAGTTCTGGACATGAGCATTGAACAGCTTAGGACATCAGACACTGAAGACAATCCTGCTTCAAGTGAAGATATTGGTGTGTATTTTTGAACACATGTTGAAGCTTTCCATGAATGAGAAAATATAACCTAATAATGAAAGATCCTGTATGCAGGATTTAGGAGCAGAAATGGAATCAGATAAGTGTGTGAGATGTGTTGAATGTAGGAAAATAGCTTGACAAATGGCAATAAAAATCTTCACAGTATCTTACAGATTTGATTAAAGGCCAGAGCTCTAATCCCTTTTTTTGGACTCTCTCCAGACATAGTTTTTGAGGTGTTGCGGAGGGATATGTGCTGTGATTTGGAGAGAGACGACTTGTCCGAACTGAGGGGCAGAGGTCATCTGAGAGAAGGTTTACAAACCCACCTCTCTCAGTCAGACACCCAACCAGGTAAGGCTCGTTACTGCTGCAGTCAATTAGGCTCTTTCTACAATGTGTCATTTCATAGGAGGCTAACTCACAGTCTGATAATATATTGTCTGTGATGCCGATGTTATTTTGTAGGAATGTAATCAAATGTATCATTTTTTTTAACGCATGAATTGATTGCAGATCACAATTACGTGCCTTTTTTAAATTTTTCTTTTTACAATGTATAAATTACAGCTGCTAACGCTTTATCTTCCCTCCCAGACAATCTTTCTCTGGAAGATATTCAGTCATTGCTCCACTCAGCCTGGTTGGCCCTTAAGCACTTCCCGTCTCCCACTATCTACACAAACCTCTGTGCTCTCCTGGCTCTGACCATCGGACAGCAGGATCCCTTAACTACAGCAATGCTGCATGCTGAGTCTTTGGGTATCACAAGTCGCCATCGCACAGTCAGGCATTTAGCCAGTTTTCTCAAGTAAGCATACCATATGTGTTGTATCTAGTGTGGAATCACGATCTCTCTCTTATGAACACTGTATGTACTGTGTATATATATATATATATATATATATATATATATATATGAAAATATCTCAAGCTTGGATACATTTTCTGGCATCTTTCAACATCTGATAGCTCAAGGTTCAATTTTTTTTTTCTCATAATGACAGAATTGCAAATTGCTTTCAAAAAAATTTTTTTTTCTCATTCCTGTTGCCGTGATCTGTTCTTAACAGAAAGCTGAGAAAGGCGTCCACTGAGCTGGTAGACAAGATGGATGCTCTGAGTCTAGATGAGCTCAGCTCAAGTAAGTCCAACAACTCTACGGTACAGATGTTGTCACAGTTGGAGAACATCTTCTCCTTCCCTACTGCTGACTCCTCTACCTTCCCCAAGAGCCACTGTCAAGAGTTTAAGCAACAAATGCAGCATCTTCCCCAAGGTAAAATATTAATCACTGTCTGGATCTCTGTAATAAAATGTAAATGGTTTCATGTTATATTCCATTAAAACGTGCTTTGCTTATGTCAGTCATGTATTATATTATTTTTGAAACTGATTATTCAGGGATTTTTTTTTGTTCTCATAGCACATTCTGATTGGTATATTATCAAAACTCCTGTATGTCAGTCCTTTTGCTACTTGCTATAAGTACTTAGTGGGGCCTAATGAAGTGAGTGTCCTTTTTTGTCTTGTACATGAGATCATTTAATTCAGATTATTTGATGCTGTTGTGATTGATGAATTTAGCAAAAATGAAATGTGAATTGAAGGAAGCTTATGAAATACATCCTTTCAGGGGTGACTGTGTGTGTGATGTCTGCGTATGGAGTAAAACCTGGGGAGATGGGTGACAACATCATATTGTCTCGTCTTGAGAAGGGATCTGCCCCGGTCACTGTTCACATCCCCACTTCTAAACAGCAGGTGAGGACAATTCATCTGAATCCAGACAGTTATAGTGTAAATGATTGTGGCGTCTGCAATATGGAGACACTAGTCACTTTGAAATCTTGTTATGGTCACCCTCTTTATCTCTCTGTGTTGCAGCACCCCATTAGTTGGCTGGTGCAGGAGATGGACAGCATTCAGGTGGAACAGAAGGTTGTGAGCTGTGTGTCTGAGAAAGCCAAATGGTGGGAGGGCCGCAGGGCTCTCGACTCTCGAGTTGAGGTAAGTGGTGAGGAATGAAGGTTCCACTGGGGAGTCCCAGAAGACTTCACGGTGACTTCTCTTAGTTTGACTTAAAGTTTTACACTTCCACTCACACTCATAGGCAAAGAAAGCACTTAAAACATCTTTTCTTTCTTTCAGCGGCTCATTAAGGAGATGGAGGGATTGCTGGGATGCTGGAAGAGTTTTCTTCAACCCCTATCATTAGATCCTGAGCTCTCCAAACAGGCTCAGCACCTTTGCAAATCCTTATCTGCAAAGGGAGTGACGGTTAATGAGGATGTGTTGAAGGTCTTTTTTCTTTTTCTTTTTTCTCTCACTCCACTCCAACGTTAACATCTGACCTTCCTTTCTATTTTGGTCTCGAGGAATAGGCAAAACAACAACCACTTGTGACTTGTGTTTCAGGCTGTGCTGTCTGCCTCTCCTCTGCTCTCCCAAGAAGACCTTAAAAGATTTGCTCTGGGAGTTTCTCCACAGTGGGACCTGGAGTGTGACCAGCTTCTCCATGCAGCTGTGTCCCGACTTGCTGACAGAAACGAGCCCAATAATCACGTGGTTCTTATCCTGGACAAGGTTGATTGCATCATATCTATTACCTACTAATACTAAATTGCCTATAGTCTGATTTGTGAATAGGTTTTTATGCCCCCGTTATATGTCGGGGGCATATAGTGTTCCTCTCATTTGTCCCTCCGTACCTAAGCAAGGGCCTGGAGGGACTTGTAGCAGAAATTACATGTCTTTGGACACAAATTTTCTATTTTTCTATGAGAGGGAAAAGACCTCCAAGGCACTGTTATGTCATTTTTCTAGGTAAGCTAATGCTAAAATAAATTGTGTTCTGTCCTGTTTCCTTTGCAGCACCTTCAGAAGCTGCCATGGGAGAGCATCTCCATCTTAACATCTCACTCTGTCAGCCGGATGCCTTCTCTACACTCACTTATTGGGCTGAGTATTCAAAAAGAGGTGAGATTAAGCTCCAACACTGTGCCCTGTGGTGCAGATGTAAACAACTTTGTGACCATTACATACAGGTGTGGTTAAGGATAATATATGAATATTCCCATTTAGGCTGACTCCCAGTCCATCCTGAACCGAGGCGTGGATACAAAGCAGGTGTTCTATGTGCTGGACCCTGACTCCAATTTAAGTAACTCTCAAGACCGATTTAAGGAGTGGTTCAGCAGGTGAGACCTAAAAATGATAAAACAGTGTTAACAGAGAACCATTTGATTTGATTACTGTCGCCGCTTGTTTTCCTCCAATTTACTTAATTCCTATTCTGTTTGAAGTAAACTTGATTGGGACGGGGTGTGTGGAGCTGCTCCTGACTCAGGTCAGCTGGAAGACGCTGTTGCAACCAAGGATCTATACATGTGAGTTTCTGATCTTATGTATCCTGATAGGGAGAGTGTTTGATGGTTACAGTTCATAACAGTGGTAGAAGCTGAAAATAAGCTAAGTCAAACTTCAGCATTATAGAATAAAATATTTCGCGCTGAAGATTTTAAGGGATTAGAGCTGAAAGAATCAGTGGGATTTTTAGGAAGTCAATCAGGAAGCAACATTTTTTATCATTTTTAACCATGACATTTTTAAGCACGAATGCTAAAAATGCATTAATATTCTTTGATAGTTGATTCTTTTGGTTTTGAAAATGTAATCAGATTCTTAGAGATTCATGATGGGCATTTTCCCTTTTTTCTGCCATGTTATTAACCAAACAATTAATCATTGATTCAGAAAATAGTTGTCAGACTAATCTAATGAAATTCTCAGCTGCAATCTGATAAAAGATCCTTGTCTCATCAAAAAACTTGTGTGTTAGGATTATTTAAATTGTTTGCATACAAGTTTTGTTCAATATCGAGACCTTTGATTTAATAATCTCTTAATGTATGTCCTCTGTCCATGCCTCTCTCACCCCGGGGTGCTTTAGTTATGTGGGTCACGGTGCAGGCGCACGATTCCTAGACAGCCAGGCCGTCCTGAAACGGCAGATGAGAGCAGCCTCTCTGCTTTTTGGTTGCAGCAGTGCTGCTCTGGCAGTGCGTGGGGATCAGGAAGGACAAGGCATCATTCTCAACTACCTCATAGCAGGATGGTAAGATATCTGTCTCAACTTTTAGTTAATGCTCATTCAGAGTTGTTTTATATCATGATGTGGCAGAGCCGAAAAGCTGAATTCACGTTTTTTTCCATTGAAGTTGTGCTTTTAGCCAAGTTAAAACTACATGAAAGAATTGTACACAAGCATCTTATTATAATTCTCATGTGGAATCGTCACATTTTCTTTAGATATCATTTAGTCATCCTCCTGTAGCATATGTGTAATCAGTATTTCTTTTTCTTTTTTCCTCGGCAGTCCCTTTGTTTTGGGAAACCTGTGGGATGTGACAGATCGGGACATTGACCGCTTCACTAAAGCCTTGTTGGAGTCCTGGTTATCTGCTGGGTCTGGAGCTCCCCTCCTGGATTATATGGGCCCATCACGTCAGGCCACACACCTGAAACACCTCATAGGAGCTGCACCTGTAGTCTATGGATTACCAGTCCACCTACAGTAGACGGGCTGATGAGCCAAAGCTTTCCTACAAACAGGGTTGTAAACAATGTTGGCAGTATCTTAGTGTTGTCTCAGCACGTAAGCTGAAAGATGTGACCTTTACGAGGTTTATTTCTTGTTTTTGCAAGATTAAAGTGCTGCATTTCATTTAATTTAAGCCAATGCTTCAATATTTAACCTATAGTACTCATTATAGGGCAAATGATTTTTTTTAACTATCTCAGTCTTTGAATGGAGTTTTAATGTGTCAATTGAACAACTTTTAATTTTAAATAAATTTGTTCTCACTTATGGTCAGTGTCTGCATTTGTAAAATTACTTTGTAATTAGTCACATTTATGCTAATAATTGTGAACGGGCCTAAAATATTATATTTACATTATTTTTTTGGACAAAAAACAGATCAAGTAACTAATCACTATCATTTGGAACAAATTAATTTACTGTAGGAACAAGTTAGATCTTGCCTAACATCCAGATCTTATTCTTCAAATAATATATCTCATGCTATTATATTCTCATGACGGATACCACCCAATTTTAAAAACCTGTTTAGATTATATATTATATTTGATCCATCCAAATCCCGTCAAGACACTGCAGAGATGAATCATTTACAGGAATGGGACAGATGTGAGGTCACAGTGACGTTGACCATCAAAATCTAATCCGATCATAAATACAAGCAGGCATTTGTGCTAAATTTGAAGCAATTCCATCAAGGTGTTCCTGAGATGATGCATTTCTGAGAATGGGACAGATGCATGGACAACTGTAAAACAAAGCCACGAGCTTACGGCTGTTCTCAGTATGGAGGCATTGCTGAGTTTGAATTTGAGTGTTTTGTCCTTTGGTTGAACCAGTTTTTCTTGAAATGAGGAAGCCCTGGAAACGTAACTACCCTGACTTGACCTTGTCAAGTCAACTAAGAACCGTCAAAGGAACACCACCACACCCAACACAGAGGAAAAGAGGGACGGACGCAAAAACACCGTCATCCCATATGTGGCTGGAGTAGAAGGATTTTCTCCAATCACAACATCCTGGTGCACATCAAACACCGTAACACCCTTAGACAAAAACTGGTTCATCCGAAGGACAAAACACCCAAACAGAAACTCGGTAATGTTTATATCATCCAATGCAGCGAGTATCCACAAACGCATGTCACAACACAGGAGAGCCAGCGCCTCAGGCCAGGACTCAGCAATCCACCAACATCTAAAGGGCAAAGGACACTCATTTGAAGAAAATGTACACATTTTGGACAGAGAGGACAGATGGTTTGAGAGGGGAGTGAAGAAACCCATCTATGTCAAACTGGAATGACCATCTACAAACAGGTGGGGCTCTACGCTACCACCTCTCACCCACAGACAATGCAGTCTTAACATCTCTCCCCAGAAAGTTTCACCACCATTCACACTTTGAGTCAAGTGAAACTGATAATAATGCTAATGATTCACATGATGCCCCCATTAGGCAAACAAACCACTTGTGTCCTCAAACAGAAGTCCAGTTGCCTCAGATTCAATCTTCAAAGATTAAAGAAAGGCCCTATCTTGCAATATAACTTAAATAGTAATCCAAATCCACACCTCAAAATTTAATCAACTCTTCCTTCCTATTTCATCATAATCTGTTGATAACTTTTTGTGATTTCTTGCGGACAAACAAACAAACTTGGGTCATTACATAACCTCCAACTCTTGATGGTGAAGCTAAATATACTCAAATTACAGGCAAGGCCATTGCAATACAGTACATTACATAAAGTACCCACAACTAGTGTTGCACTTGAACCAATAGTGTAATACCATCTCAAGCAAAATGACATGGTCATTGAATTAGTAGCAGCAACTCAGTAAAGTGGTATAATTAAATATACTGTCAGATATAACAGTATAATGAAAATGATTAATCTATGAAGTTTATATTATAATTTCATTTTTGGTGGTAATGACGTATTTCAAAAACAATCTTGAGATTAATTCTTTTACATGCATCATGGCCACATTAAATTAATTCATTCAATGATTCAATTCAACTGATTTTGTGATCCCTAAAATTCCATGTAGGCCACTACCTTTTTGCATTCATGTGTATTTTATGACTGATGAACATATAAAATCAGGAAATGTTGGTATTTTTAGAACCATTAAAATTGGGAGTTTTAACAGCTCAAGAGCATTTAGTTAAAACACAAAGACGATCGCGTTATTGGTCTGAATGAGACATTAAACAGACATTGTATAAGGAGCTGGTGCATCTCGTATTTTGTCCACCAGGGGGCAATGTTTCAGTAAATGACCGTCCATCTCCATTACCCGGAAACACAAGTACTAAGGGTCATTTGGCTTCACGCTTTCAACATGGCCGTGAATCTCACAGACCTCTCCCTGCCTCAATTAGAGGGACTGAAAAGCCAACTAGATCAGGTAAGAGAACATGATTTATTATATTTTAGGTGTGATTACGTCTTTAGATGTCAACTTTATGTTGGCGATGATCTTGACGAAAATGAGAGTATAGGTTAGTAGCTAGCACATCTGATGCTAACGCTTCAACCATCATTGAACCAGTCATCTGTTGTGAAACATGTTAGCATTATCCGTTCCTCACTCATTCACGCATTTTGACAGTAGTAAAAAGTGCAAAGTTTTCACACGTTTTTTCTACAGCAAAATCAGAGCAATCAAGTCAACATTCCGACAGCTGAGGTTTTGTGTGCGATGCATTTGATCGCTTTGTTTATTGACTCTGACCTCAGCTGTTTTTGTGCGTTTTAATGCTTTGCAGGAGATTGAGTTCTTGACGTCTTCAATAGGTCAGCTCAAAGTTGCCCAAACCAAGTATGTTGAAGCAAAAGATAGTTTGAACGTCCTGAATAAAAACAATAAAGGTGAGTGTTCGTCTGTGTCCACATAAGTCATTGGCAGTATTAGTAAATGTGTTTAGCTAAACAGTGGCCCTTCATTTGGTATGATGAAAAAGACTACCCTCTTCTATATGTTGAAATTATAAACCTTACTTTACATTCGTCACACTAATAATGTTGCAATAAATATAGCAGTGGGTTGCAAAAAAATATATCCACATGCTTTATGTTTTCAGTAGTCTGATATCAGCAAAATGACTTCATCTGTGAATCTGCTGCTGCTGAAAATAATTTTCTGTTAAATCTTTTCCTCTCCCCCTTCTCTCTGTTACAGGAAAAGAATTGCTTGTGCCACTTACCAGCTCTGTATCCTACATTTACTGTGTAACAACTAGCATTTCATGTTTTGCTGTTTTGTGTGATGTCATTAAATGAAGTTATGTGTGTCTCACTAAATATACACGTCCTTGACATTTCCTCTCAGATGTACGTCCCTGGATCATTAAATGATGTGGAAAATGTTTTAGTGGATGTGGGGACAGGATACTATGTTGAAAAGGCAAATATGTTTGCATTTGAAAGCCTATTAATAATTAGATAATTGACCAAATAGTTTGTTAAGCATTTTTATTTATACTTTGAATTTGTCTGTATCTTTAGAATGTGGCAGACTCAAGGGCATTCTTCAAACGCAAAATAGACTTCCTTACAAAGCAGATAGAGAAAGTACAGCCAGCCCTTCAGGAAAAACATGCCATGAAACAAGGTGAGCACAGCTACACTTTTCTTAATGTCTCAATTTCCTTTAATTTTACACTGAATGCCATCACTATTTTTTATTATTAAAGCCGTATATTTTAATGCTACAGTCTCCCATATCTTGATACAAACACAGTGAATATAGTGAAATCCAAAGCATATTTTTAGTGAATTGAATAATAACCTCTTGTAGGTATTTTTCATAGGGTTTGCCTGCTGTGAAATTTCTAAGTACTTGGACAGTGGTGCATTTGTTTTGGCCCTGTACTTATGCATCACACTTGACCCTATAACAAGAAACTAGAAATTTACACAAAGGAGTTTGAGTGGAAATTTTTTCAAAGACAGTGAACCATAACCTTTTGGTGCAGAATGTAGTATATACTGTACTGTACTAATTTTTGCATTGTGTTCGGTCTTGCAGCTGTGATTGAAGTAATGAACGTGAAGATCCAGCAGCTGCAACAGAGTCAGCAGACATCACAGATGGCTGGAACCACCAAGGCTTAATGAGGACACCGATTGAACTCTTCGTGTTTGGGCTGGAATTTTTAAGTTTGTGTGCAAAATAAACATCTGTTGTTGTAGGACTAGAAAATGACCTAGTCTACATGTTAATGCCAAGGATAAAAGTTTTTTTTCTGCTTCAAACTTGTTACCTGGAAATGATAAGTAGGCTGTTGTCATGGTAAAGCAATTGTGTACTTGGTCAATTTTTTAATCAAATGGGTGTCCAATACGTTTGCATAATTAAAGAGGTCTCAGTGCAATTTGTGTTTTTTGTATTGTGTATTCATCAGTGGCGTCCATTACCAGTACATCTTTATTAATCATACTTTTTTAAAAACATTTTTTACAAATGTAAGGATAAAAAGTATTGTTTACTTATTGTTCATCATTTACACAGGGTTTATCGCTTTTTCCAATAAAGACTGCTCAGGTTTAAGGAAGGCAGAGTTATCCTATGAATTACAATGAGATAACTGGAAATCACCTGTGTCTTAAAGGCAGAGGTGATGGCATACTGTAGGGTAGAAATGTGTGTAGAGGATGCTAAAACTTTTAACTTTTTTACAATATGAAAAACACCTCAGGCATGGATATTAGTATCCCATGCTTGTGTTTTATGCTGACTATTGAGTAGACTCCGCTTTTCATCATAATTCTTGCCTAAGGATAGAACAACTAAATATATGTAAACACTTAAAGATAATTTCTGCAAGGCCCTGGCACATTGAATCATAGCTGTGAGTCCCTCAATCAATATCAATTCAGTAACAGACTTTTGTCTTTCTTTAATGAAATGGCTTGCAAGTAATTTTTTTTTCAATCTTTTGCAATAATTAAACTAGACTGACACTCAATAGAGTGCATACCTCCACCAGGCCCAACCATCTGTTTTAATCCGGTCAAGCCTTATCCAAAGTAAACCTCATAGCCCTGTAACCATAATTTAAGGTCCCTGCATTTGTAACATCCAGCCATTTAAATCTGAAGGATGTGTGTTTCTTCCCATTCGGATCCATGAATGATGATCCTGAAACCTGATAAGAGAAAATGTTTGTTTGTTTTTTTAACTAAAAAAAACGCCTTCACAATGTTGAGGAAAGTGTAAAACAAAAATCCAGAATCTGCACCTTAAGTCGAATCTGCTCTAAAATACAATGGGGTCTATTCTGATCCAAGACAGACCAAAGTAGTTGTCCGCAGCAGCACTACTGTATGGCAGTGGCAGTGATAGTGGGCTAAGTGTAGTTCACATAATACATTTCATAACATATTTAGCTGCAGGCATCCAAGAAAAAAAAAAAGATTGTATATAGTTTTTATATCTAGCAACGCCCCTGAGTTGTGCTCTATACACTCAGCTGGAGAATACTACTAAATTAGCCTAATCCTAAATGTTATTTTGCATTGCCGGGCGAAACGTAACTCATGCCTAATTAGTATCGACTCCATTTCCCGTTGCCACTCTGTCTGGAGCGAGAGGTAATGTTGGGTCACTGTCAATAGTTGATAACCCTGCGGTGTTAGCATTGTTGTTGCCGCGGAGGTAGCTGGAGGTGGAGACGCAGCAGCAGTCTGTAGGGACTGACGGTAGCTGACGAGGCGGCTGTCATAATAGTTGAGCGGTGTCTCGAAGCTGAACTGCAGGATGAGGAATTGAGCAGAGTACACATTTTTTAAAAGGGGAAATGCTTGCTTGATTGTTTGATTACTATCAGCGAAACGGGAGGTAAATAAATTAAAGGTCTCTGAAGTTGTGATCTGCGCGGACGCACTGTTTGTTGGAGCACGTTCAGCCGATTGAAGAGCGTTACCGAGGAGACGGTAACTTACGGCAAAGAAAGCGACAACAGTTCACTTGAAGCACGGCCTATAATTGCGAACGGTGTACGGGATTTAATTCAACAGGCCACAAAATCTATCCCGAGTTTAAGAGGGCATCACAAGAAGGCGAGGATCTAAACACCATGGTGAGTTTTGGGCCTGGAATGGGGGCACGCTAGCTAACGTGCAACAACCTGTTTGCGTCCTTCCTCCTGTTTGACTTCTTGTGTAGGACCAACCGGCTTTAAGTTACTCTCTTGCGGCTAGTAACTTTACACTTAAGTGGTTGGTCATCCTCTAACCATGTATTTCAATTTTTACATAATTGATGGTTTACCGTCAGAAATTAGCTCAGTAAATGTAGAGAAAGGACGTTTTGACTAGTCTGAATTTAGCAACTTAGCCCAAGGTACGTACATTTGGTTAAGCTAGTCAAAATATGGCCGAGGGTGAAACGTAAATACAAATTTAAATTGGTGAATACTGTTATATCGCCCAATTATATATTGAAATTGAGCTAAACTATAATTTATTTGTATAATTGAATCTCCTTACGTTGCGTGTGTAGCAACTACAGCACGTGATTTGTGTTAAATGATAGCTTACACAACTGTAGCTAAATGGCTATTAAGTGCTCTATGATAAAGGTCATGACTGGACGCCACAGAGACGAAAAGTTTGAGATATCATTGCGAGCTGACGCAGTAATTGATGAACCACTAATGCCATGAATCCAGAATCAGTCTCTTTCTAACAGGATTGTGAGAAAACAAAAAATTGTCGCCCATTTAAGGAGAGTAGAACGGGAACGGCGGCACCATGTGCTATTTTCTTCCCGACCACCGTAGTCACGCTTCTTTGCTTTACTACTAAAGCAGAGCCGCTGAATCGTAACCAAATTTTGCTGAGCAGACAGGTTGGGTTGAAAGACCTTGATATTTACATTCATATACTACTTTTGTATCACCGACTGAGGTATAGTCGACTTATAGCAATGGACGACAGGAGTGACTGCCTTGTTGCAGTCGCGCTATAGCCCAGGCGGATTTGCGCCATCTATGGTCCCATGTGACTTTGAGAGGCGGGGATAAGAGTGATAAGGAAGCCAATGAAAACTCCCAACTCAGACGGCTTGTTTGTGAGTGAAGAGCAGAAGCCTTGCATAAACAGAAAGCCGGATTATAGGATCACAGATGAACTTCATTCATTTGGTTGGATGCTCTGTTAGGATAAAGTAGTCAGGTGAAGAAGCTAGATGTGGAGATCCTGGGCTGGCATGGTTACACGTGGTTGCATGAGGTTGTTTGGATGTGATGTATGATTGTGAAATGATCACTCAGCTCTGGTGGACATTGTTGCTCAAAACTTCTTCTGTGGTATTGTGTTGTGTGATAAACTCCACACCTTAGAGTGGCCCCAGTCCAAATTAAGCTTGTTCTTTAATCATGCTTTTAAATCAGCGTCTTGACTTTCCACCCCTGTCGGGTGCATGGATTTGTTTGGCAAAAGATATAAGCGCTCACTAACTTGGATTTTTAACACATTTGTGCTCAAAATCTTGGAGAGTAAGTCTTTTGTATGCATAAATAAAAGGTAATTTTTTATTTCCAACTTGTGAAACAAGGGAGCAAAAAGAGTTATTGCATTTCTTTTGAGTGTATTTGCTGTAACTAACAATATATTCTTATAATCGTGCAGGTTACCACAAAGGGAGGAGGTCTGAACCCTAATGCTAAAGTGTGGCAGGAGATCCCCAACGACCAGATAGACTCCCCAGAATGGACTGAGAATCCTCCTTTGATGCTGACATACCTTCCTCCCACTGACATGACGGACGGTATGAATGTCTTCAGTTCTGTGTGCAGAGAATGTTTTCAAACTCCAATAAGTCTCTCTTCTCCCTACGTAAATTCAACATTAATGTTAACTACACTTTTGTATCGGTTCCTCTGGTACAGCAGTAAGGTATGACAATAGACTATGACATGTCTAGTATTTATTAGTGGGCTTTACCAGGATAATTACAGATGAGGAAATCATTGTTACTTTTGTCCTTGGAGCAAACTTGACAAAGATTGTGAAATAACAATCATGTTTAGACAACATCATCTAATGCTCTAACCAACCATTTGCTTGCTGCTTGCCTCTGTAGGTAACTTGAATGCACCCTCTTCAGAAGGGAAAGGATTCAACACTGACTATCCAGACAGCGCTGCTGACCATGCCCCTGAACACACAGAGGCCACTGTGAATGGCACTGACCACCCTGACTTGAGCTATTCAGTCTGTGACCCACAATTCAAGGCAGCAGTAGATCATAATGATTCTAAGAAACAACCGATGTCTGATGAGAGCCTAAGAGAGTCTTTAAAGAAATGTCTCGAGTTCTGCTTTTCTAGGTAAGTAGTTTAGAATTGTGCAAAGCCCTTATATCCCCCCAGCATTCAATTGGGGGGGGGGGGGGGATATAGCTAGTTTACTGTCCATCCATCTGTTAGTAAACAGACATTGTGTTCCAAAAGTGCTCATATTTTTTTATGAAATGTGACAAACAAATAAAAAATATGCAAGAGTGTTGCCTTTTGATAGTTGGACATTTTCAACATTTACATTTTTCTTGTTTTGGTGAAAAATATTCAACTTGGGCTATTTTGATTGTGTATAGCGTAACTTAAAAACAATTTGATTTGTCTTCAACAAATTGTGCATACACATCAACTATATGCTAGAGTGGGGCTTTTTGCTATTTTAGAAATTTTTACAAATTGCTGCCTTTTACAGCATAGTCTAAGCTGTTAAATACATCTTTGATCAGCAAACCTCTACGCTTGTTACTGTGATAAACTATTTTAAGTGGTGGTAGGCTGAAGCAATTTGATAACTAGTAGAAATGATTTGAATCCTGTTTTCCAATCCAAATTGAATGTCGTGAGATAGGAGTCAAAATGTCTTTCAATTTGGCAAACCTGGTAGGAAAGATGTAGAGCAAAGTCATTGTGAATGATGTTTTTAGTCCACTGGTCTTTTGGGTGTTTGCAGAGAGAACCTATCCAAGGACCTGTACCTGATATCCCAGATGGACAGTGATCAATTTGTTCCCATTTGGACCATTGCTTGCATTGATGACGTCAAAGCTCTCACCACAGACATGGACCTGATTAAGGATGTACTGCGAGGTACCGATGCCGCTACGTTCTTTGTATTTCTCACATAATATCTGAAGATTGTATTTAGGATCCACCAGAGTCACTGATAACAATTAAGTGTATCATTGAGATAAGATAAGATACCCACATCATGATGGAGCCACCATAATGGGATTATTGCCATTGTGTCTAAAGCAGTACTGTACTGATTTAATCATCAAGATTTTGACAACTAAAGATCACATATGTTTGAAATTAATTTGGTCGCTCTGATGATACAAAGTAGTTTAGAAAGTTGCAGACAGGATCTGTAAACCTTTCATATTACCAGATAATCTGAGCTGAGAATCTGTACCGACCACGGTCCCAGACCACTTTGTTCTCCAAAAGTCAGGAGAGGAGATTATGGGACAAATTGGCCCATAATTCCTAAATTCTGAGACCAGCTCAACTGTTTTCCCAGGGAGAAAACTCTGAAGGGTGTGTGTAGCTTGTCAGTCAACAACTGGTTGCTGTATTTTTTTTATTTTTTTTTAGTTCTCCTGATCAGGGTTTGATTGTTTTGGTAAGGATTCTGAATAAGATTGCCAGAATTTACACTGCCACTGAGTGTTGGCAGTTATTTTAAAAACTCCTGACATAAGCAATAGTAAAAATAAAATGCTACAGATGTATGCCAGAGAGAAGCATATTCTACAACAGCGTACAATGTAGGTGTATTAGGGGCCATCGAGTTTCTCCAAGTTGTGTCTTTGTTACAGCTTCTCCCATGGTGCAAGTTGATGAAAGTGGAGAGAAAGTTCGGCCGAACCACAGTCGCTGCATCATCATTCTGAGAGAGGTGCCAGAGACTACACCAGTTGAGGTAAAGTTTGATAGTTTGATGTATCAATTTATTGTAGTTAGTATGTCATGGCTCCTTGACCACCACTGTATGAGTTCAGTGTTGGAGGGAGACATTTTTAATGGTGCCTTGTATCTCTTTCACAGGAAGTGGAGGCTCTTTTTAAGAGTGAAAATTGTCCAAAAGTGTTAAGTGCTGAGTTTGCACACAACAGCAACTGGTACATAACATTTCAGTCCGACGTGGATGCACAACAGGTACGTCTCCACATTTACAAACTGTAAGGACACTCTGAGAGCACAGTGTATGGGACATGTGGGCATATGTGTTTGTGCTTTAGATCATAGCTGCAGTGAAACGATCAGAAAATAACTATTTCTCAGATCTGGTGCGTTTTTGTCACCAATGCAGTTCCCTCTCTTAACTCACTGCCTAGCTCGCTCTCCCCTGTTCTCTCGAACCGGGGAGAAGAGGTCAACCTGCAACTAAATTCTTTTCATTGAAAGTGACAAATAATTAGTGCAACCTCCTTCTACTCTGGATAAGTGTGGAATGGGTTCTTTCTTGGCCCATACTACACCCCTCCAAGTTTCATGAATATCAGGCCAGTAAATGGTTTGTTATCATCTGGCAAACGGACATACAAACAAACCAACCTGCAAGCATGACCTCCTTGACAGAGGTTATTATTATTACCAACTTGCTCTATAATCCTTACCATAGAATACAGTTAGATTTTTAGTTGAAAGCTCATTGGTTGTAAATGCTGGATGCATTTATGCAACCATATGTTCTAGGGAAAAAAAGTCTTCCTTCATTCAAGCTTAAAAACTATTTTCAGGGATAGAAGCTATCAAGATATTATGTCATAACTTATTGCAGCAATTTTGTCTCAGTTTGTGCAAATGGCAAGTTTACAGCTATAAGCACTGAAGATGAAATTAGTGCTTAGATTTGAAAGGGAACAGCACACATTTACAGGGTTATTGATATATATACTTCTTTTCCTTTTTATCCTCAGGCTTTCAGATACTTGAGGGAGGAAGTGAAAATGTTCCAGGGAAAACCAATTATGGTGAGTTCTGGAATGCATATCAGTATTTATGTTCACTGTTTAACATGCTGTGTAGTTTGCTGCTATGTTTAAGTTTTTATCTTGGACTGGAACACTGCTTCTTATTGGTTCTAATTTAGACATGGGTTTGGAACTCGCTAAGCCTTGTGTTACACAAGACTGGTTGTGTTGTCAGCGGTCTCGTCGCTACTCTTTAGGCTCGGCTGTTTGGCTGTTTGGCTAAGCCGTAGCCTCAGGAGTGACCTTGGTATTTGTTTGTTCAGAGACTTGATAAGCAAGGAGGTGATTGTCAGAGCTGCCGCACACCCATATCTCCACACAGTTAAATTGCCTTTGTTATCACAATGTGAAATTTACCTTTTGCTTTTCCGATATCTAACACATCCTTTTCTTTCTGCTGGACTTTAATTTGACCTGGTGTGCCCTTGTCCTCCCTGATAAAACCAATGAGGCTCTGATGTAACGGTTCTGTTTAAACCCCAGTGATGATCAGTATCGCGCTTGGAAGGACCCATGAGCACTGTGGCTGGCTGGGAGTAATGTTTCATCTGTAGCTTCCTCTCAATCTGTTGTAGCTCCACTTCTATGCTCTCCTTCATCTTGATCCTCTTTTTCTTTCCCTCTCCCTCCCCCCCACTTGTTTCACCCTAGTCAGTGCAGTGTTGTATGGCCTAATGACCGTGGAATGAGATCTGAGGGGATTTAAGGAAGATACAGCTCCAACACTACTCATCATAGTTACAGTGGAGGTGTCGCATCTTGTCCCAGCAAACGTACCTAATTCTCTTCCTTCCCTCCCGCCTCACAGGCCCGCATAAAGGCCATTAACACATTCTTCGGTAAGAATGGCTTCTGCAGTGTGGACTCCAACATCTACAGTCAGCATAGCCAACCTCAGCCTCAGTATGGCTCGCCAGTCTACATGCAGCAGGTGTACAGCCCTCCACAGCAGTACCCTGTATACCCTGTGGTGTCTCCCTCCTGGAACCCTTCAGTCATGTCTTTCTTTGAAACCCCTCTGGTGAGAACCTCAATGTTATTCTTTTTGTCCACAAGAATTTAGGGTGAACACTGTCAAATTTCTTTCTTTTTAAAAAAAAATAATCAAGGTGGTCATAGCAGAGGTTGTTGTATTTAATGTTCTGGAGCTGATTTCCCTGTGTCATTGTGAAATCCAGGCGCCTTTCCCGAATGGAGGATTTATGAATGGCTACAGCAATCCGGGGAACTACAAGGGAAACTCGAACGCGCACAGGGAGCAGGGACATGAGCTCATGTTCCGACACATGAGCAAGAACCGGTACGTGCGAGTCATGACAAGCCATAAGTCTCTCATTCATTGTTCATTGTAATGCCATCCAGTCTTAATGAACTTTTCTCTTATCAAACGTAGAACACATTTGAAGTAAATTCAAAGGATAGTGATTTTCCTTTTCCTCTCCTATTGCTTTATCACATGTATAATTGATGTTTTTTATATCAATAAAAACAAATCACAAATGCTCTTGACTTAATATTGAGCAAATATTAAGACTGGGGTGTCTTTTGAATGAATGTATCCTAACATTTTATTGATTTGCACTGCATTTCATTTATATTTCATTTGGCAGTCACTTGTTGGCTAAATGCATACATTGATTCAACTATTAGGCTAATGAACATAAATGATTGTGAATCTTAATGCAAGTTATTATGATGTTCAGGACCTTTAAGTTTGAAAATGTGTTTTTGTGGCACAGTTGACAGTAGTAAGAGCTGTGAGTCCTTTGTGTGTACCCAGAGACCACGTTAAAGGTCATCCCAGGTTTGGAGACATGCATCCTTCTTCTCCGGGGACCTCACTGGATGGCCAACCCGATCCTTTGAGTTCACAGCCCCTCCAGACTTCAGAGCCGCCAACTGGTGCCATTTCAGCGACTGCCTCTCTGACCTCCTCCAGCTTTAAAGACTCTTCACCCAATGGATATCTGAGCGGGGCTGGACAGGGCAGGTGAGGGAATATTATCCTGCCTGTTGTGAATGTAGAAATGGAAATCTACAACAGAGGTTAAAGTACAGTGAGAAGTGTCTGTGCTGTGAATAATTGTTGTGTTTTGATCTGTCGTCATTGTAGGAGAAGTAGCCAGAGAAGCACAAGGAGAAAAAGAGAAGATGAACACACCACGGTCAGTGTGTTTACTTATTTTCTTTTCCACAAATCTTTCAAATTTCTACACTCCTGCCTAGACCAGGGGTATCTCCTTACCAAAATGCTGTTTACTAATGTATCTTTATGCCACACTTCACATAGTGGTTCCTGTCTTACTTTTGACGTAAACTGTTATGAAATTACAGAGGCCTGTCCCTGTGATGGAGATCAGGGTACCATCTTCACCAAAGTTTGACCTGGCAGCCTCCAATTTTCCTCCTTTGCCGGGGTCTGTGGTCAGTATACAGGGAGAAACAACACCAGAGATGCGCCTTTCTGATGTTGTACGTGGTCTGAAAGTGACCAACAAGGTAGATATTCTGCCCTCTTGGGTACCTTCTCCTCTACTGTGGTATAAGTGCTTATCATAATTTTAAATCCTCAATTATTTCAGTCTGCGAGCCACCAAGTTAACGAGATCCACCACACAAAAACCTCAGAAGATGCCATGAGCAAATCTGATGATGTGATCCTGGTTGCTAAACCTGCTCCTGTGACAGCACAGACAGGGCTACCACAGGTCTCAAGGTAACTTTTACTTCAATCTAATAAAATCTCTGTCAATAAAAAGGGTATATGAATGGAAAATGACTCATCTTTTATTGTTTATGTCGAGTTAGCATTTCTCCTCAAAGAAAGGAAGAGGATAAGGCTGAAACTCCTATCGCAAAGGGAACAACCTCCTCATCCACACAGGCTGCCTCCCTAACAACCTTGGAACATGCTCCTTCCTCCTGTAGCCAGTCTACAGAAGCAACCTCCTCATCTTCCTCATCTCCAACATCAGACCTAGTAAGGCCTGCCTTCTTATCTGAAGTGCCATTGTAACTCACAGCGATATCAACAGGTGTATATGTAGCTCTCTGTTGATTCATAGGTCATTCCAAGACCCCCTTAAACTGTGACTTGTTCATTGTAGCAAATTGCATTGCGCCTAGGAAGTATTAAAATATGATATTTGAAGAATATCCTACTGAAATTCTTATCTAAGTATCAAATATGCATCGATATCAGATATGCATTGCCTGCTGCAATAATCACTGGCTTCTAAAAAGTTTGTCCTTTTTTAGTTAGCTGGAATTCATTTCATTGGATTTCAATAGACCTTTTTCACTGCAGCCATTTTGAAATGAATTAGGAAGGTTAACACAAGTGTTAGAAATGAAAATAATTAAGGTTCTGTTCTATTCATGTCCAACTTAGTCAGGGTGCTGCTATTTCCATGTTGGCTCAGGTACACTAAATGTAATGGAACCTATATTAATTTCATGGCTTAAGCTGTGTTAACCTGCTGTGTCAGGTCAATATGGCTGCCATTAAAAAGTCTCTTGTGTCCTAGAGGCAAAAAGCAGGTCAAATGTATAAAAGCATCCAAATAAACTTCACAAACTACCACTGCACCATAATCTACATCTCTTCTGTTGATCTCGTCAGTGTGTTCATGATGCAGTACTTCAATATTTTGGATCATATGGCCTTCAACCAGGCATACCTTTTGTGTTAATTGCACATGGTGAATGTCTTTTTTAGTATTTCTTGACCTTTGATTTCACATCTTAATTTTATATTTTCGTCCATTATTCTCTAACCAGGGCTCAAGAAAGCTCAGCTATGCTGAGGTGTGCCAGAAGTTGGCCAAGGACCCACCACCAGCACAGACGCCCTGTTCCTCCCCCCCTGCGTTGTCACACAGCCAGCCCTTGCAAGAACTGAAGGTGAACAGGGTTGAGGAGCCTCGGTCCAACTCCAAGCGTCGTACAGACAAACCAGTTAAATCCAGAGACAGCCGGACCCCTCGCCAACCATTACGCTCCTTCAGAGGGGCGAATGGCCAAGGTAAACTCGGAGGTGCAGGCCTGAAGATTCGGGAGCAACAGAGCGGCCTGAATACTGGCAAATTGTTTTCCCCACAGCGGGGAGGCAGACGCAGTGGCAAAGAACAGAACATTCCCCCAGGATCACCAAAATAACTTGAGGAAAAAGAAGCCCATAAATCATGAACTAAAACAGAAATTAAAAACAATATACATGTAAATACTATATATGTAAATATACAGATAAATATATTTCATTTGACAGACTGTCACATATTCTCTTGACATTTTTGCAGATCTGAAATTATTATTATTATTAATATTAGAAAAATGCCTATAGTCTGCTGACAGAGTTGCAGTATTGTGTGCGGTATTAAAACATTTTTTGAGTAATATCACCCTTATGTTCTTAAAGATTCGTCCATAAATGTGCAAAATCCTTCATCCGTATGTGTGTATATATGCGTTTGTGATTGAGAGCATGAGTTGGGATTGTCAACATCCAGAGTGACAATAAGCCAAGCTTGATTTCTATCCGACAGGTTATTTTTAGCATGTGATCCAACTTCAGGTTTCTTTTATTTTGAATCAAATTTGTACACTGAAATCTGTGATGTATGATTATTTATGAAAAGGACTACGATGAATCAATGGCATAATAGTCATAGAAACAGTGGGATATGTGATTAACTACAGAAGGTTTGGATTTTGATGACTAGTAGCAATGCTTGAAAAATGTTCATGATTGCGGAGTCTTGTTATACAAATGATGCTGATGATTACTAAGTTACATGTCTTTGTAACATTGTGTTATGATTAGAATTGTTAAATGTTGGAGTTGACTTTCAAATTGAAGTCTGTACTACAGTAGATGTGTTGTTGTTTTTCCCATGTTTCAGTGCTGGCTTTTGGTCTCAAACACTGACTCTAACTGAGACCAAAAGTACAAGGCCAAATTCAGAGGATCGCCCACACATGGTGACAAAGGGATTGTTTTTTCTGTTTCTGTAAAAAGTAGGATCATAGGCTTCAGTGGAGACTAGAATCTGCATGAGAATTACTAGAACATGTTGGATGATCGGAGGATCCTCCAGAGCAGAAATTGGATTTGCTGCTGTATTAGAAATGTGTCTCCATTTGATGAAAGTAGATACTTGATGGTTGAGGCAATGGCCTCTGTATCAACTGTATTTGGTGACATTCATTCCCTCCATCGTCTGTTTTGATGGCATACATAAGGATAGACCACTTTTGAGTCCGAGTTTCGTAAATGTCTATATGTAGTAACTTCTGTTATCTGGGTGTACAGATTTATTAATCTGATCTTGATTTTAAATGTACTTTATTTCCTGCTGTAGACAAAAAAACAAAAAAAAAACCTGTAAATTTGCAATGTTTTCTTTTCATGTATTCAATTTTTCTGTCGTACGTTTAGGTTAGTGTGTAGACTGGTCAGAGGGAAGATACTTTGTTATGGAAAACTGGATTGAGTTCTGATCTATACAGCCACTATGAGCAGAACATACCTGCCCCTACAGTGGTGTAAATTGAAATGCACTATCCTTTGGTCTCACGGTTTTGAATCATTACAGAAGTAAGACGTGAAAATGCGATATGTAGAAATACTGATCTTGTTAAATGTGCAAGGTGATACTGTGTTTTTTGTTTTGTTTTCCTGTCATTTCACCTGAATAGTCTGGTGCTGCAAATAGATGTGAATTGATTGCTAAAGATAAAGAATCATAATTGTTCAGCATTAGGGGAATGACATATTTTTGAATTTAGATGTGTTATGTCTGCTAAAATGGAATTGACTGCATTTTACAGTAGTTGTGTATTGTAATCAGTAGTTCAGTTGTCTCTTGTGTATACTTTATGTCTGTGTTTTGATGGTGGAAGAGGTTGTCAGACTGGATGGAACCATTAATCTGAAATCCAACCTTCCGTGCCTTAACAGTGCATTTCAGTAATAGTGCAAGAATTTGGTGCAAATCACTGAACAAGGCAATTGTCAAATTCCAACATTATCTGACTATGACACCCAGACACTTGATCCTGTTCAATGTAAATCATGGTTTATTGTATAGGTGCTGGTGTAGTGGATTGGGCTGGTTGGAGTGGAGCCTGGTGCCTGTTTGTTTGTCCATAGTGTGTGTATGACAGTTTATTTTGTTAGCTTGTCAATCAGAACCCGGCTTATAACATTCACAATCAAACTTGGAATTAAAAATTTTAGCCATGTCCACACTGGTTTGTTAAGTCTATTTTATTGTTGAGCCTGATGAATGAAAATAAAATTGTATTTTTTAACAGTCAGTCATACTTTGTGTTTGTTTGCACTAAATCATCCTTATGGATCCGATGCCACTGCAGTTTCATGTACAACAGAGGTGATTAAATTACTATCAGAGTGTGGGATCTGTTGATTTTGTTTGATGTATATCTGGAATTTGCTCTACTCAGCAAATATCGGTCAGTGCCAGTAGGCTATTTGCAACCCTTGAAGTTTTTTGAATGGATTTTACGTCATCTAGCAAGTAGCCATTCAGAAATACTCTTAAAGATCCCCTCCACATATGTATCAAGGCATATAAAATATTTTGTGTATGCTGTATATTTGACCAGGGTTGGCTTCCAAACTATTTTTTCGTTCAAAAATTGGATTTTCTATGTGCACAGTAAAAAATTGCACTTTAGATAATGCATGAGAAAACAACTGAGTAAAGATCAGAACACTGTACAAAGGGAAGCTCAGACATTCAACTGTAGGAGGCGAAGGTGGCTTATTAACGCAAATTGGAAGATAAAGATTCCGTCAAATATCCTTGGAATCGCTATCAGGTTTTAATATTTCCCCGACATCATTCCTGTTATGTAATACTGTGCCAAATTCTAGCTCTCGCGATGCTTTCCTAATGGAAGTGTCAGAGTGTCAACAACGGTCAGGCACAGCATCGCTGTCCGGAGCAGGGAGGGAGGAGTAAAGGAGTAAAGAGGCGACTAAAATATCGGGTGAGTTTGTCACATTTTTGGATCATCTAACATAAAAAGTGTCATTTTGCAAAGTACATTTTATTAAATATTCCTGAAACATGTGATGTTTACACATGGGCATAGCTTGGTTCATGAGCACAGGTTTTTTTTTTAGCATTAGCGTGCTAACTGTTATGTTAGCTACTGACTTGGCGGACCTACTAGTGTTAACTAACATGCTAAGATAAGCGAAGCTTCGAATAGCAGTTAGCATTAGTTTAGCTAGCTGTGTTGTGAATTGTAGCTACACTGAAACTTACGCTTTGCGAGGTGTAGATGTGAGTCTGCCTTCTCTAACTAGTGTTCTATGATGATTTCTGCCACGTTTGTTGTAATGACACGGTTGTCATGTTTCGGATATAATATGGTTTGGTGTGGTAAGCGATAAGGTTATGCTATATCGAGGCCTAACTCTCATAAAGTCACAGTTAGCCAAATATTTTCCACTTAACCTATCCGTAACCTAAGCCACCTAGCTAGCTACATAGATGAACGACCTCGGCAATGATAGCCAATGCTTTGATGACATTGTAGGGTAGGTTACATGGCATCTTGCTTTCGTACTGCTTCTTCATCGTTCCCGATCAACACTTGTCACCGATGATCCTCGTCCGAAGCAAATGCCCCAGTAAGCCGTGATTTTTCGGCCTGCTTACCTCCTAACCAGTTGTCACCAGGAATTGTAGCATCATGTTTGTCCTATGATCCTTGGGACACATGAGCACGTCAAATGAATGACGTTAAACAGATCGTCTGTCTCCAACAACAGGTGCCTGGTATTTTGTCTAGTGGACAGTGGCATTTCAATGATTTCTGGTCAACCAATTGCTTTTGGGTAATCGTTGTTTTGGGTATAAAACCAGTATAAATCAATAAAAGTTACGAGTTTGGAACATACAGTAGCATTGAACGATTACCAGTAAGCTTGAGCATCAGCTGTTTGAGTGCCTCTTATTACATACTTGAATAAAGCCCATAACAAGTTGCTCTGTTTTTTGCTTTCTTTTGCAGAGCATTTGTCTGAGATGGGGGATGACCGACCTTTTGTATGCACTGCCCCTGGATGTGGGCAGGTATGATGTCTCAATAAATTAGCATGTATAATTGCATAACACTTTCAAACAAATCATTGACTCTTTTTTATTATTAAATGGGTTTACTGCAGTTTAGCTTTCATCTAACCGTACTGTATAAATACCAAACTTGTAAAAAGATCAAGTACAGATAAAACTGCCTTTATAGTGTCCCCTCCATACACACACACACATATATATATAGATCATCTTACATAACATCTAATTCAATTATTTTGACGAATTCTTTATTTGTCAGCAACACAATTGGCACACTGATGTTACACTTTATATTCTTTACATCAGTACTTAAATATTTTATTCTCCTTTGCTTCTTCTTTTCTTTTTCTTAGAGATTCACAAATGAAGACCATCTGTCAGTCCACAAACACAAGCATGAAATGACTTTAAAATTTGGTCCTGCAAGAACAGACTCTGTCATCATTGCAGGTAATCACGTTATCATTGACATTAGTATTTGATAAATGAGGTTGAAGTGAGGAGTAATAAAGGAGGAGCAATTAATGACTAATTTATTCATTCATTTTTGCAGACCAGACCCCAACTCCCACACGTTTTCTGAAGAACTGTGAGGAGGTTGGGCTCTTCAATGAGCTGGCCAGCTCCTTTGAACAGGAGTTTTGCAAAGCACATGAAGATGACCACAGGACAAAACACCCGGTGAGAAAAAGGAATAATGTGCACATGGAATGAATGGCACACTATTTGTTTCTTTGGGTTATCAGAATGATCTAACATTTTATTATTTGAAATGATCTGAAAGGCTATATTCATCTTGTGTTATCTGGTCTAAGGCTGCACCTTTACAAACACCATCTGAAGTTAAAGTTGAGAATGAGGGTCCTTTACAAGTTGATTCTTCCTCTCCTGGAAGTCCAGATTCCTCGTCTAGTATGTCCGATGACGACGAAGACTCAAGAGTGACAAGCAAGGTACGTCAAATTACCACAAACTGCACTTTGGTGTGGTCAGCAAGCTGGTGTACAGATACATTTATGAATGGAAAATATATGGTATTTTTAATTTGTTAACAGGAGATTGTAACAAAGCCGGTGGCAAGTTCTGCCCCCACTCCAACCATTGTGCGTCCAGGTTCTCTTCCCCTTCACCTGAGTAATGACTCACTTCACCCAACTCTGCCATCTCCAACATCTGTCATCACTCAAGCTCCTCCCTCCAACAGACAGCTTGGGTAAACTACAGTGTGTTCTTTTGTTTGCATCTCTGGATATTTGTGGGTCTGAGGTGGCATTTGGTAAACATCATGAAATTTAAAATTTTTGCCTGGGAAAATGTGTAAAAATGTCAGTGTCATTCTTATTTCACCTTAGCCACTAACAAAAAAGTAGCTTATTAACTCATGAGCTCTGATTAAGTGGAGGAATCTCAGTCTTCTGTAGGCCATGTTGACTTCATTAATTTTGTATCCCACACCAGCTAAGACTGCTGTTTGAAAGTCATCAGTG